>OX457006.1:1891191-3216351 GCA_949752705.1 Callimorpha dominula | reverse complement strand
CCTTTGATTCCTAATGCACCTAGACAAGAGATATTTTTTTAATTCGGCATCACCTAACCTTAGCCTCATTATCCTTAAAAGTTAATTAATTCTGAATTTCGATAACTAAGCTACTCCATCTCTCCTTATCCCCTCCTCCACCTTGTTAACCACAAGAACTTAAATACTATTTGCTCAATCCCCACCTCTCTGAAAATCGAAATAAATTAAAAATGTAAACTCTGCAAAACTATTATATATGTTTGAGCCACATAAGTACAAACATTTACACAAGCTTAGGAAATTGCACAATATTTAGCAACTTATCTGATAATCTTATCTTATCTGATAAGGTTTTCTTTGGAATTATCTCCAAGTGGAATTGCTCTTTACACAGCCCATTGCTAACTTTGATCACCCTAAAATAAGGAAGTTCCTGTAGAATATATAGTTTACCTAGACCCCCTTAACGAAACTAAGGGGGATTACCAGCCCTTAGGCTATGGTCAAACCATTCCTTTCTCTAAAATTAATTAAGTGTGGTGGTAGAGTGATGATAATGATGGGTTGTAAATGATTCTAGAAAATAGTTAGTTCGTAATTTGTATTTACCATAATCAGTCCCTTCATGGAAAATCTCACATGATAACATGACAATATTTTCATTTAAATAATACAATAGGTATATTATGGACAAACAGATATACAGATATGACAAATAACCCATAAATCTCTTCTTTTTATTTATATCCTAACATCTGCATCCTAATTAATAATATAAATGAGGATGTGAGTTTCGTTGTTTGAAATTTTGAGGGGTACAGAAAAGGACATGGGGTAAATAAATCTTTTCCCGTGAAATAGGGAATTCGCATGGGATGGGGAATTGCTTGACAAAACAAGCCATGAGCAAAGCAAGTAATTAGTACAATCTATTGCAGGCTATGATTATGACGCAATTCAAACTTTTACAGTACACGTGTCTAATATGCAACTTGTTCGACGACGACGACAAGCGCCAGTATCACTGTGATGGTTGTGGTATCTGCCGGGTTGGTGGCAGAGATAGGTTCTTCCATTGCGAGCGCTGCAACATGTGCTTGCCAGTGCAGCTGCAGCAGGTCGGACATAGGGTAAGTACACTTATTAAACTGTTATTTTCACTTAGGTAATTAGTCGATAGTGCTAGACATGTGGAATGAGGACCCTGCTAAGGTTTTACTTTCCCAAGGAACTACTGCGTCAGTCGGAACGAAAGTGTCCCGTGATACCGCCCTGCCCACTTTACGATGACCGGCTGGAGTGTCTTCACGGTGGCAAAGCCAGCACGTGGCGCCTCCAGACGGGACAACCAACGAGCCAACGTAGCTTGGCGAGCGGCCTCACGCAAACTCGCGTACCTCTTCGGGCCGGGGCTGACTACCGCTTCTCGCCCGGATCTCAGTCGTCCGCCGATAAACGTCGGCGAGCACTTCCGCTTCCAAATCCCATGGGGAACTTCCAGCGATCACACCAACTTTCGCTGAATAAATATAACTTGCAATACTTGATCTATCAATAGCAGCCCTATTTATAAACTGTTGAATGGCTGGTCTTATCATTTTATCATTATGAGAATACTGAAAAGTGTTCACGGGTATGCCAGTTACCTCACGATATGCGACAAAGTAGTACTTATAAATTCAATAAATGAAATATTTCAGTGTGTAGAAAACGTATCCCGCTCGAATTGTCCTGTATGCCTAGAGGACATCCACACATCCCGCATCCCGTGCCACATCCCGGACTGCGGGCACCTGTTGCACCGGCCCTGCTTCGAGCAACTGCTACACTCTGGCCACTACGCTTGCCCGACCTGTCAGACGAGCATGATTGATATGACTAATGTATGTGTTTATTATTATGGTAGATAGCACCATTTTTTGTTTTCCTAACAGAAGTCCTGGTGATAGGCACACGGCCTGATGGAAAGCAGACGCCTGGGTAGTATGGTAAATATACTACTTTTTGTAGAAGAGACAGGGGTCAGTTCATAAAATATACCTAGTCAAAAAAATTCATAACCAATGAATACTTTGTTCATCTAGTGTTGTGTAATAAAATAACATGTCATTACACTCATTTATTTAACCATTATGTGGCATGACCCCATACTACACATGGTACACCTATAAATAAGCTAGATATGAAACTTGTACAGCGAATTCTTAAATACTTGTAAACTGTAATTATTCGAACTGGCCTGTTGGTCTAGTGGTTAGTGATCTTGACTGCTAAACCAGAGGTCGTGGGTTCGATTCCCATCCAGGACAAATAATTGTGTGATTTATATATGATATGTATGTATTTAGAAATATATAAGTATGTTTATCAGGTTTCTGGTTACCATAGTATAGGCTCTGTCTAGTTTGGGATCAGACGGCCGTGTGTGAGATGTGTTAAGCTATTATTATTCATACTGAGGATACAATCATACTGTGATTTGAAAAAAAGTTTTTTTTTTTTTTTAACAGTTGTGGAGTTACTTAGATTCTGAAGTAGCAGCTACTCCGATGCCTCCAGAATATGCTGACTACAAAGCTACCATATTATGTAAAGACTGTCATAAGGTAAACAATTTAGCAATACTTTAAAACAAACTGTTTTAAAACTTTAGATGTAAGATATAATGTCTGTAAATAATTTGATAAGCTCTTGAATGTAGGAGTATTCCTACATATACGATGGGCAAACTAGTAATATCAGCATCACATTTCCTATTACGCCTCGGCCACGACATCGAGCGATGCGTCTTGCGATGCGTCCTGCGTCTTGCGACTGGTGTCGTGACCCGCCAGTAGCGGCGACGTATTTAGAATGTCTCCTATTTGCTAAAGATATTTATAAAGGCAAAGGCGTCGCGGCGCTTGGCCGGCGTCGCGTCGAAAAGGAGTCGTCGCAGCGCTCAGTAGGCGTCGCGGCGCAAAGTAGGAGTTGCAGCGCTCAGTGGGCGTAGCGGGGCTCAGTAGGCGTCGCGGCATTCCGTACGCGGCGTGGCGCTCCGTAGGCAACGCGGCGCTCCGTAGGCGTCTCGGCATTCCCTACGCGTCGTGGTGCTCCGTAGGCGACGCGGCGCTCCGTAGGCGTCGTGTCGCTCCGTTGGCGTCGCGGCGCTCCGTACGCGGCGTGGCCCTCCGTAGGCGACGCGGCGCTCCGTAGGCGTCGCGGCATTCCGTACGCGTCGTTGTGCTCCGTAGGCGTCGCGGCGCTTCGTAGGCTTTGCGGCATTCCGTACGCGTCTCGGCATTAAGTACGCGTCGTGGCGCTCCGTAGGCGACGCGGCGCTCCGTAGGTGTTGCGGCAATCCGTACGCGTCGTGGCGCTCCGTAGGCGACGCGGCGCTCCGTAGGGGTCGCGCCTATCCGTACGCGGCGTGGCGCACCATAGGCGACGCGGCGCTCCGTAGGCGTCGCGGCATTCAGTACGCGTCGTCGTGGCGCTCCGTAGGCGTCGCGGCGCTCCCTACGCGTCCGGCGCACCGTAGGCGTCGCAGCGCTCAGTGGGCGTAGCGTCATAATTGATTTGGTGTCATAATTGATTTCTACAATAACATTCTACAAAAACAAATAACCTAAAATCTTAACAAAAAAAAAAATCTAGAACCCGGTTGCCTATCGGGTCCAATCGTGAATGTAAACTATCCAGACACCCACTACAAAAAATTTAAATCATAATTAGTAGAGTGGTTTAGGAGTTCACAGAAGAATTCTATATCTAAAGAAAAAATTGTTTCAGCTATCAACAGTGAAGTTCCATGTGGTGGGGCTAAAGTGTCAACATTGTGGGGCTTATAACACGTGCCAGACTAATGGTTTTCACAAGTAAGTTATGCACTTGTTATATTCTATTTTTTGTTTCTGGTATTGAATTAACCATATTAAATGTCGGTCTAAAAGCTTCCCCCAAGGCATACAGGCGTGTTTGTATGTAGGTATTTTTTTTATAATAATTTTTAAATATACGTAAGTTTATAAGGATTTGTAGAAAAAGAAATATATTAATACCATTTAGCTAAGTTTTATAAATTCACGATAAAATGTGGGCAAGCTTTTCATCATCTTATTTTTTGTTATTTTTATTGACATACCTGTGAAATGTGAACATTTAAAAACTCATACAAAACTTTAAATGTATAAAAAAAGAATATTTTACTCTATTACTGATTTTGACAGTTAATAGCCTACTTGTAATTAACTTTACGCAATAATAATTTGGTTAAGATCTAATGTTTATTAAGTATAATTATTTATATTGAGAAAAACATCGTTCTTGCACAGGGACTCAAACTCGACGGAGACGGGCGACTCATCGTCTTCCACGTCGACGAGTCGCAGCGGGTCGGGGAGCGCCGTCAACGGGAACAGCGGCGCGGGCGCGGGCCGGCCCGACGACGAGCCCGCGCCCGACGCACTCAGCGACTTGCCGCGCGCTCACGACGACCTGCCGCGTGCTCACGGCGACCTGCTGCGCGCTCACGGCGACCTGCCGCGCGCTCACGGCGACCTGCCGCGCGCTCACGGCGACCTGCCGCGCGCTCACGGCGACCTGCCGCGCGCTCACGGCGACCTGCCGCGCGCTCACGGCGACCTGCCGCGCGCTCATGGCGACCTGCCGCGCGAGCACCCCGACCTGCCGCGTGCATCTCCACTTGACGAGCCGCCGCAGGCCTGACACTGTCCGTGAAGTACAACACTATTGTCCTTCAACACGTATTATCACAACTTGTAGCGTTTACTTAAAGTAATTTATCGATCTCGCCAGTCTCTGCGACGAAAGTTATTTTATAATATTATCTGGTAACAGCAACGAGAAGGCGATAAATTCACACCATTTTCGTACAATTACGTCTTGTATCTAATTTAAACATAATTATCATTGTTATATTTAAATATTACTAGAAAAATATTAGTTTTAGCTGTTGATCCCTTTTTCCTTTACTAGATGGCAGCACTATTGAAATATGACGTCACTATTCTCAAACACGCTCAGAGAGGTTGAAATGTAAATAAATCACATATCTATAATAAAAAGATTTCTCCTTCCATACGAAATAATTTCCAAATAGGGGACGCCTTACTAAAATCTTGTAGGATTCATACTATTTTTATGGCAATCAGTCCAGTAATTTAAGTTAAATATTCATAGTATTCTGCTTTAGAGTATATCAAGTGTGTAGTTTTATAAATATACTTAACAGTGTATATAGTCACGCTATAGTTGTACCAAACAGAGTGTGTTTGTTTTATCATCACATTAGTTCTGTACTTTTATATACTCTACAATGTAGCTCAATATTAAGTATGTTAATCAATAACGTGTGTAAATCATTGTGATAGTCTTTTTTTGATACTTTTTATCTGCTAGTTCATATTAATATCGCTAGTGAGCGCTACTGACACGCATCGACGAACCGTTGAATATTTCTTGAATCCCTTAATCTGCTAGACCCAAGAAGTAACGAGTAGTTCATCAGTTTTGATGACGAATAGATGACATGTTGAAGTTTTCGTTAACAATAATAACTACACTACACACTTCAATAGATAATAAATACGTATAGTAATACGAATGTTGACAAATTTTTGAAACTGATTTTATTTAATAGCTAGGCTCTTATTTAAACCAAAAAATATTATTCTATTAAAAATAAAACAACTTAATTGAAAAAAATATAGTTACTTTTAACACAACCGCATCTGCCACATGAGTTTGATTACATCAGTAACCAATACTCTAACAGTAATCCATGGAGTAGTATAATTCTACATGTAGTCAATACTATGATACCAACTGACAGCTGTCAGCTTGTTTACCGGTTAATGACGTAATGGATCTGGTTGGTGTTTGCAGTCACGTGATTATAGTTACTATTTTAAACTTTTTTAATTAATTGTATTAAATTTATTATAGTTTTTTAAACATCACAATTAATCATTTAGTTACAAACGAAAACATCCTTATTCCAGCATCACCGCCATCAACTTGGTCATAGGACATCTTCTATGGACCATAAACCTCTTCCAAAGACGACTTAATAATAAGCAATTATATGGGTCCTTCATCTACAGATTTTTGTATTTAATAACTAAAAAAATTGTCCCTAAATCTTTCGCAGTAGCGCCCGTAGATCAAATATAAAAGTGTGTTCCAATATAATATGCTGTGTTCTGGTTCAAATTTATGTAAATTTTTAGTGACTTGTTAATATTCTATTTCCTAAACCATTAAATTATTTTAAGACAGCTTTTGCACCCACTTTAAATAAAGCACTTTGGGTGTATTGTTGAATAGTAGGACTCCAAAAAATTAAGATATTTTAACAATATATTTTTTGGAAGGAATCATAAGCAAAATAGGTAGATACTTAACCTATAATTTTCAGCAAAGAATAGACGCCGTTTTCAAGTGGTAATTTTTGGGGTGGCGAGTGACGTGAGGGTTTTCATACGCATATTCGAAATATGCACGATCCGTCATGTACAAACGAAAATAGCGGCAATAACATGCGTTGTGATTTATAAATCTTTTGGCCATAATGTTGGTCATAATAATATAGTGACCAGAAAGTATAGTTTTTTTTTTAAATACAGTTGAACCGCCATAATCCGACCGCCTTCTGTGATCCTACATGCCTGTGGTAGTAGTCAAATCTTTGTCAATGCACAATTTATTTTTTCTTCGGAAATTGATTTTCCTAATATATGTGCACATGTTGTCGCCACATTAAAAACTGTTATTTATTTTATTAAAAATAGGGACAAACTATAATAGATGATAACACAGTTCACTATTTAATAAAAATAAGTTAATAGATATTATTTTGACTGGTTATACCGGTAACGCAATTCTATTGGTCGATGGATAAATATTAACAAATTGTGGAATTATAAAAGGGTAGCAATTTGTTTAGAACGATTGACTTGAGTGCAAACAGAGGTACGAACAACTTAGCAGTTGCTGTTAGTTAGTGATTTTCATAGTTGATATCAGTGGTTTTGAGACTGTTTCTAACACACATTCATAAACAACATATTATTTTGTATTTTCAAGATATGATAGATATGTAATGTTAAAAAATGCATAGCTAACTTTTGCAAAAGCGGGTCATGATTTCTTTCCTATTCATGCAGCCATTTTTGTTATTAAGTTACTAATATGAATATTTTTTTTAATATTATGTTTTGACCTTACTCTGTTTTGTCGATAAACTTAGTTTAACCGTCAGCTATGATTCATATCACACTGTACCTTGTAATTATTTATTTTCGTTCATGATGACTATACTCGCAGCAGTTATTTAAATATTTCTAAGATAGGCATTGCATTCATTGTTTTTCTATCTGTTTCAAAAACACGACTACAGACCTGCTGATATGTACTTAGATAAGTTTTTTCTTAGCTTTTTTTGCTATATTTATGTACAACAATAACACTTGCATATAAATAGTTACGTTTACCAGAATATGAAATTATTTTTTTATAATACGTCGGTGGCAAACAAGCATACGCGGTCGCCTGAAGGTAAGCGGTTACCGTAGCCTATGGACGCTTGCAATTCCAGAGGACTCGTATGCGCGTTGCCGACTCTTTAAAAACCTATACACTCCTTTCTTAAAGAACCCCATAGTGTAATCCCTCGGGCAAACCTCGGCTCATTCAGGAAATTCCTCTGGATCCGAGGATGAATGCCCTGCCGGTGGCGAGCGGTGCGGTGGTAGAATGCGGCCGTCGGCATCATGTCAAACAGTTCGTCAAAGCACAATCCATTATACAAGCGGTAAAACACACAAGGAAGCAAAGTCACACACATTCCCACTTTCCCGCGAATCCAAAGAATAATATTAAATATTATTACCTGTTTATATCTCTTTTCTTTCTATACTTTAAAAAATAATCAAGTTTAAAAATAACTTAATTGTAGTACCGAGATGACAGGTCGCTGTACTCCTTGATAAAGGGCCCAGGTCGGGTCCGAAACTAGTCGGGCATCCCCGAAATACACACGAACGAAGATTTCGTCACAACATTATCTATAATTAGATAATTTGAAATGAAATCCTTATCGTGTATTTTGCTTTGTATTAGAGTACCTTCATTTATGTTTATGGTGTACATACTTGCAGACTAATATTGTTATATTTATGTAGTTAAGTTGAGTGGTAGGTATTACCAAAATTGTTCATTGTTATAACTAATATTAATGCGTTCCATTTAATCTAGTTTTATAAGTACTCTTTTATCTACTATAGCTCAGCTATATCTTTTGGTTTTGCTTACTGACGAAGTTACAGATAATGGAATGCAAGTTGTGGAATGCAGAGTTATGTACCGTGATGTCATAGATCTTGAACACAAATGTCTTCACTTATTTTGACCTTTTTTTTGATAAATTCAGTAATGTGATGTAAGTAATACTCATAATTATATTAAAAAAAATAAACAACTATAAAAAATTATAAAATAACGTTACATGTTGTGTTATAGATTCATGATGAAAGGTAACGTGGTAGTAGCCCGTGCAACATGTCCAACAGTTAGGTTTAAAAAAAAATGATCAGTCCATCGAAAAACTTTATAGTAGTTTTTCGATGGACTGATAATTGTTTTTCGACAACTCAAGTCCTTGTTAATTTATATGCTAACTTTTCCTTCCAATAAAAAATGCTACACTTAGTAAGTATAGAAATTTTGAGTGTCGTGTCCTACCGTCTCCCGGTTTCCACAATAAAAAATTGTGAAATTAATTTTGTTACGTGGTTTTGAGCTTAAAACTGTATTCGTATACTAGCCCCATGTACACCACTCATTGAGATGTATTTATTTTTAAATAGCAAGTAACTGTTTTTATCGTTGTTACGATTGCGAATGCATAAGATCCCTCCATTAATCACGTGATGTTTTTTTATGCCCCCTCTCCCCCCTGGTGATACGTGGTGAGGTATTAGACTAACCAGCCCCCCCCCCCCCCCCCCTAGCCAAAATCACGTTTATTTTTTATTACCAAATATATATTGTTTTTACTTCGCGTTAACGAAAAAATAAATACACGTGATAACTCATCACATCCCCCTCCCCCTTGTGATATTTCGTTATTTTTTCCGAACCTCCCCCTTTTCGAGCCTCACGTGATTAATGGACAATCCTTAAGCAAGGCCTTTTACAAATAGGGGTAAGCGCACTGTGAATAATTTCCATAAGGGGCGTACCTGACAGTGGAACACTTACTTAATCCACTGAAAGCTCTAGCTAAAAATATTTTTTGAAAAACACTCCGTTTACAAATTATGACCGTTTGCATTTCCAGGTGTCTCATACAAGCAGGTGGAATGTGCAAAGTCAAAGATTTTAAATCATACATATTTTTTACTAAGAAAATCCATAAAAACGTAACTTCGAATACTTTTTAAATTAGTTTTTATGGTTTTTCTCAATAACTGAGGGAATAGTTCCAAAATAAAAAATATGTACGATTTAAAATTTTTAATTTAACACATTCCACTGCTTTTATTAGAAACGGAGAATTTTTGATTAAAAAATCTTTTTGTAACTGCATGCTAGAGTCGTGCTTTCAGTGATTAAAACAAGTGTTCCATTGTCAGATACACGCACCCTGTATTATTATTTTAATATAACATTGTTGTTTTACTCAGTGTTGTTTGCGTTTTATGAGTACGCGAGTGATTATATCTCGGTACATCGAATAAAATGCGATATTAATAATGCAATCGACATTTTTTTTTTTTGCTTACCCTCCCACATTATCATTCCCCATATATTAAAATCATACGTTACTTGGTCCCATTGTAATCTCTGTATGCAGTATCGGGCAGCACAGAAAAGAAAATAATAACCTATTAAGGCTTTCTCATTAAAGTCAAGTAAATAAGCGACTCTCATAACTAGACAATAAAGTCCAAACTAACTTGAACATAATGAAACGCATATTTCTGATCCTGCAAGCAGTACCAGAGCTCACGTAAGTATCTAATCTGTATCTGCGCAGACTCAAACATTTCGATGTTCCCCAGATATCTACGTGAAGGAAGGGAACTGACCTAAATTTATAATATTTCAAGATGTATTGGTTATATAACATATTTATATTAAGTACTCATCACGATCATAATAAAATAATGCGTGTAGAAATACGACACACGACTTAAGCAAGTTAACTGCATTCAAATGTAATCAGTTATTGGTTAAATTTTGTTTGAAATACCCAGTTTACAATTGTGTAGATGATTCGCTTTCTGTTTACGTCGTGTCTAAGGCACAGATAACTATATATTGTACTACGTAGTCTAAGGCGAGAGCGCGTTTTGATGACGCGCGTCAACAATTACAAGAATTTTGTTCAAGCGACCCATGCAAACTAAACGCCCGTCATCTGAAGTCTTTTTTTTCATGACCACTTAGTTTTTCTTTGTCTTGATAATTTATTTATTTGGTCGTGAGTTTATAAATGTGTCTCCACCCTACAGACCACTCACACAAGTCTAACGACAACTTGTTGTGTTGCTGTTCTTATGGTAATTAGGGTTACCAGACCAGCGGAATAGGTTTGCAGCGCAGTGAAGGAACAGCAAAATAATCCGGGAGAATGAATGATTTTTTATGCAAGGTTATATAAGCAGCTGACGTATAATCCCCCATTATTTTTTCTGCAGACTTGGTTTTAATATTGTCATTCTTTAAAAACATTTGCTTGTGCAAATTTACAAAACGACCTGAAAATATTTTTAGTTTTTTGTTTTGCGATATAACTGACATTCGTGCCGATTCTCTTGTACACTCGACTAAACTAAAATCTGACTTAATTTCTTCATATGAAATCAACCTAGTGTTCTTCGTAATAAGGTATATTTGTTACTAGCATCTATTTCTCAGCGCCGCTACATTTCACTAACACCTGTCAACGTATACTCAACTTTATTTCCACGCAGCGAGAGTCTCCATTTCTTCAGACGCTGTATAATTGCCGTATAAAAACTTGTTCAAAACGAACAAGGATGACGTGTTTTTAATCTACATCTACAAAGACGCTTACTAAAACCACAGAGCAAAAGAGATGGCATTCAACGGATAGCGGCTCTCGCTACGTGGTATTAAAGTTTATTTAAGCGTATCAGACTTTAGTCGACAAATAAATTGCTTATATCGATAGCGACATATGTTACCTACTTGTTTCAATTTGAAATAAAACCTTGTTTTGAAGTGTACAAGGTTTACATCTTATATGAAGAAAATTTAGTGAATTTTAATTTAGCGAAAGAAGTAACAGAATTGGGACCATTATCTCACAACCAGGTCCACCACGAGTCTGACAGCTGACGCTTGTTTTCATGGCTAGATATCTCTAGGCTATCGACTACACACTAAGTTTTGTGACCTGAAATCACCATCAAAATTGCAACGCTGTCTCCTGGACGATAAAAAAGATACAGGTTTAATTAAACATACAAATACTGGGCCATATATTTTATTCATAAAAACCCGTTACAAAAACATATAAAATGGCTTCACTAGTCTAGGAATGATTTGGGAATGTATCAAGCACACGATATATTTCATAACAATTATAAAAATACACCTAAAACACACGTATATATGCTACAGGCCAGCCTGAATACATTATGTATATACTAATTTACAAAATAGCCCAAATCACTGTCATAGTTCTTGATATTCACAAATGAGTGTATATCACTTAAATACGTGGTATACAAAAGTGTTATATGCACTTAAATATGTGGTGGACTAAAAGTCTAGTAAGAGTTATAAAGGGATATCTATAAATGTATCTTTTAAAAAACCTTTTTTTTTAGCGATACACACTTGTAACGATATAAAGATAGAATGTATTGAAAATTAAATATAGATAATGTCCAGTAATTTTCAATTCGGTGCTATGTTTATACGCCGAATATAGCTAAGATATACTTAACGGTGATAACCTGTTGATGCCTCACTAGTGATAGGTAAGTCGTGTACTAAAAGAGTCGTATAGACATACTACTAAACCAGTAGATTTGCTTAGACTTGGACTTTAGAAATCCCTGTGATGTTCGTATTTTAAATGAAATGAAAAACTGCTCCTAAGCTAATATTCTAATTTCAGCATTAAAAACTTTCCACGCATCGCATTTATTATTATTATCATAAATAGTTCCATATAAATAGTTGGAGTGGAGCCGGAAGGTTCCGACATACAAATCCCATTAGAATGTCAAACCGATCAGCGTTTGGACATAACCTTACAACACAGCACAGGACGCCATCATTCTGCCCGATTTGGACCATATCCGTACACTTTATAAGTATTGTGAATCTCAAGAACTATTTCGAAGTTAAGCGTATGAATACAATTTGCTTATGTAAATTATTTGATTACTATCAAGTACAGCATTGTTAAAAGCTAAACATTTTTATAATACAATATTGTTTATATGTAATACTAACAAACGTAGACTATGCACGTATCGATGTTGCTTGACTAAAAAATGTAACATGAAAAAAATATGTTAAAATTTAATAATTAATACTAATGTGAAATTAATGGCATGTGGATGTTAAGAGAGAAAATGGAGAACATTTTAACAAATTTAATAAACATTTGAATTTAATGTATGTAATTTAAAAGAAGTATGAATCCTATTTAAAAAAAATATAGAATACGCTAACAAAATATTGTATTTTCTTTTTTATTTTGGTTTAATAAATAACATACCGTAATTGTATATTTTTTGGATGAAGAATACTAGTGATGTATCCTGAATAAATTAAGTACTATAGTGATAATGTTTTACAAGCTAATTGATATTATTATTTAATGAAATAAAGATAAAGTAAGAAACAACGCCACCCGGCCATTGCACGTTCCATGGCCGGTAGCGACAGGTGTTATATCGCGGACCTTCTGCGAGCATGTAATCTTGCGAAAGGACGCCTCCTTGCGCGGAGCGGATTCTGGAGGAAGGCCTCCAAACGGATCGGCGGCGGAGAAGGGCACGAGCGGGTCAAGCCGCATTAGTAGTGGCAGCGGATGAATGAGACGGGTCCGTCAATCGCAGAAGAACCTCTGAAGGGGTGAAGTCCGTGTGTTTGAACATCGCCCAGTCGCTTCCATCATCCCAAGCTAGCGCTGGGTGGACCGTTGACGACGGTCTACTCAGTTAGGCGCAGTAGGCACACCGTGTGGTTTTACTCCGACGGTGTCCACACGTGAAAAACAGGAGACAATGTCATTAATACACTATTTAACAATAGATATCATGAATATGATAAATTGTGTAAACTATACAACATTTAGGCTTTTTTTAAAGGCATCTGGGTTATAGCGCAGTCAACCTAGCTGTTTTATGATCAAAGATGGACATTTCGATTACCATGCATTTTTATTTTTGAATAGTAAAAACATGCGCCGATTAAGAATTTCGATACCCGCAGTCTGGGCAAGTGGGCGTTTTTTAATTAACCCCCCCCCCCCCCTCACTAGTAGTTCTTCTAGGACTTTAGGGATCTTAGACAGTCATACTAAAGCGGAATAGGAACTCAGTTGCAGGAACTTATGCGTTTTTGCCAATTTTTTTACAAAACTCCACAAAAACTTAGATGCCAACATGCGATAGAAAGCTTTATCAATTCGTGGCGTGACTTTAGTAAATATATGTGTCATTGACAACTGAATACTAACTTACTATTTTGTGACGTCACAAGCTAGTACAGTTGGCTTGTTGAAATAGTGCACTTACATTCGTTGTTTTTTTTTTTGTAATAAAGACATCACTTTATGTGCGTAAACCAACTAATAGGAATAAATATGATTTTCAGAAACCATCATAGAGGGTATTCTGAAAACTATATGGTTATTATAGCGTATAATGCTTTGTAGTATAGTGTTAATGTAGTAATTATAATGTATAATTTTTTTTACAACCTTAACGATTAAATAATTAATGTACTGCTTAAAATAATACATGAATTTAAAATTACTATATTTAATGGCCATGTGTAATATAACGTGAAAATTGATGAATTTTTGGAACACTGGATGAATTACGATGAAAATGAATGAATTCACCAAACAATTACAATTATATTTACAAATATGTTTCTGGCTGAACAATAAATATTTTTGCCTGAACAGATGACACTAATAGCCGTTACATTTTTACATAATATTACAATTGATGAAAAACTTTTTTTTTATTATTATAACAATTTTATTCACCATTATTATAAAAAGCTACCAATATATGTAGTTGCGTGAGCAATTGTTCCGATTGAGCTCATTCGCGCCACATACAAAATTAGATTTTTTTTTTGTTTTATATTATTTTTGTATTATTTATTAACTTTGGCAGTGCTGTTGACTACTTTGAAGAAACATTTTATATTTTAATCTAGAGAAATATAATTAATATTTTAAGAGCTCTATTCATAGTAATGAATTAATCTTCACGTCACGTCTCCGTGATAGCTCAGCCAAAAGTGTATAACACCTCTATAAAACTTTAAGTTATTATAAAAACTAATAAGCTTATCATTATCATGGTGTTACAATAATGAATACTATTTAAACTTAGTTATTCAATGACATAATTTAGCATCTTATAACCCTCTATACCCTTTTTGCAAAATCCTCACTATTGTAATGTCTGATAGTGACCAGCAAAAATGTTAAACAAATTTTTTATTTGACGTGATAACGTCTTATAAATCGATGCACGCCGGCTGCACGCACGAAAAAGCATGACTCATTGTCACGTTCCGCCTGAGCCGAGCGTGCAAGCGAGAGCGCAGAACAAGCGATAGAGAGGCACGATCGGCCTTCAGTGATAATAATTCAATTCATAAAAGTATGCAATTTTTCATCAATATTTTCTTAGGGCGTTATCATCGGTCGTACCGGTCGGCGGTCCGTAAACCGACTTTACAGACAACCAATTTTTAATAAAGTTTTTATGCTTACAATATAAATCTCTATTTAGGCTAGTTAAAATAATAAAATCAAATAACATTTTTTTGTTGGTTAGGACTTCTTGTAGCAGCCTTTCATCTAATTACACAATTTTTAGTTTAAAATAAAATACTTGAAAGTGTTCAACAGGTTTTCTATAAGCATTAGTTGTATAACTCTGTTCTTTATAAATATTATATTACTACTGAATATTGCCATATTTTTTTATTAAACTATAATTCTGCTATGGTTAGGTATATATTAGTTATCTATAATTAAAACTATATTATGCATGTATTAGAAGCTGTACTTCTTATCTGAGATCACAATATTATAATATTGTTTATGTATAACTAGCCGTGTCTCGCAGTTTCACCTGCGTTTATGGTCACTGCTCCGCTCCTATTGGTCGTAGCGTGATGTTATATAGCCTTCGTCGATAAATGGGCTATCCAACATTAAAAGAATTTTTAAATTCAAACCAGTAGTTCCTGAGATTAGCGCGTTCAACCAAACTAATAAACTCCTCAGCTTTATAATATTGTTATAGTAAGCGAATTGTTAAAATGTGAATGTAAAAGGTGTATTTAATATGTGAAACATAGATATTATACTTATTATAGATAAGCACCATTACATTTTTTTATGTTTTAAATAAAAATATATGTATACGTATTTACAACTGCGTTTTTAATATTCCTGAAGAAAAAAATACTTTCATAAAGGAACTACAGACAAGTCGATTGTCTATGGCCTCCAAACACTATAGGGATCGTGTTTATTTATAAAACTGTTAGTTTAGTGAACTTATTTTTAAAATCAGCAACCACGGTAAACTTTAGGAGTAAATGAAATCAGCACAACAACGATACTTGATGAATATGGTGAAAAATACTTAAAGTTTGCTTTGACGCAATACCGTTATCAACAATTAATCAAGTAAGTACTTATCGATAAACATTACACGACATTGAACATTTCTGGGATTAATTAAGAGTTTTTTAAATTAATTGCCAAATTAATTCGAAAAAATCGAATTTGTTCTAGAACCTTTCAAGTGGAAAATTCCATGAACTCTGACAATAAATTATAAACTTAACACTGACTTGAAACTATTTTTAAAAAGTGTATGGAACTTAATAGGAAATGACGTTCGGAATTTAAATTATAACTTTTTAAATACGAGTACTACGGTTGTCACTAAATGGTACGATTTTTTTTTATTCTTGGGCACAAATAAAAATTGATAACCTCTAACGTCACGTATCTATGTAGCTTTATTATTATCGATTCGGAGCATAATTTAGAACAAATATTATTCCTAACATATATGTTCCTGGACAATCAAAATTCCTTGTAATAACTAACGAAAATTATTAGTGTAGTAGTAGTATACAAGAACACTCGCATAAGTGGAATAAAAAAACGAGACCAGGAAATTGAAGATTACTCATTTAAAAACTTCACATTAAGTAGAAATACAATTTAACTATGTACATTAATAGCTGGGTTACAGCATGTAACAATTGGCAATTATAAGGCTCACAGGCGAGCACCAAAGCAAGACTGCTTTTAAAGATTTTACAAACGCTGATGCTAATTCGCGAAGTAAAACTTGAAATAGCTGATCTTCAAGGCTGTACCAAGACAATAAAAGGCGTATCCGCCAAATATTTTCGCTTGCCGATAAACTTTTAAAAAAATGTACCTATTATAGACATAGAACGCTTACGGTAGGCCATGGAAGTCAAAATCCGTATAAAGCTGTTCCACGCGCTTGTACACCTCATCGCACATCGTCAATGTCTGTGGCAATATGGCCAGTGCGGCTTCTAAGCTGTCTTCTGTCCCAAATATCTAGAAAAGAAAAATGTCATCATATTGAAATGTACCCTGTATACAATACGATATGCCGCGTCATTTTGATTTTTTTAACAACTATGTCATAACAATAACGCTTAATTATTTCACTTATGTTAAAGTCATCATTATTCACATATTTAACGTGTGACGTATAAGTTATTACAATCTACAAACAAATAGGGCAAATTTACTAGTCGAATAATATTAGCGAATAAATGACCCTCAACTGCAAAAGAGCGCTATGCATCAGTACAGTGTCTGTACATACATCATTTTATACTAACTTTTTAAACTTTCGCGTTCCATGATATAATATTATTTATGTAGTACATGATATAATATTATTCAGAGGTATGTAACCTTTTCGTGATCGCGTTAATTCCCGTAAATACATAAATAATATTAGAAACATCATTTTGTATATAAAGAACAATTATAGACAGTAAGACCTTCAGTCACTAGCGTCATTTGTTCTGAGTGTCTTCAATTATTAACACTTTGAACTGATTCACACAATTGTATTATGGAGAATCGATTGTCTGCGTTACATACACGTCAAATGTATAAACACTTTTTGAAGTGAAACTGCTTCAGAATCGTTTGTGATTTGAAATTCGATGAAATGAAAAACTCACACTAAAAAGAGACTAACATATTCATAAATAGGATTTAGCCTGCGATAGAATGAGATAAAATAAAAGTATACAATGTTTCCTATCTGTCTTTGCGCCTGCGTACCTACTACAAAACCTTCACTCCAATGCGCCTAAAGTATGATTGTCTTCGAATTTAAATGGGACTAATCTTGAGTACAACCAATTCAATTAATAAAAGAAATCAGTTCACAAATCAATGGCAAGAATATCGTGTTACGTACACAAAAAATGTGAAGTCGGTTAAAAATTACCTTTTTCAATAAATCAGGTCTGGATGGCAGCGTGTGCATCGCCAATGTAGCTGCTTTTCTGATGTACCATGGGTGAAAATCGGCCAAGGTTTCGTTGTAAGAGCCCTGACAGGTCGTACACGTGTTCATGGACTCGTCCGATTCGCTTAGACGTTTCAGGAATAGGCGGATGAAGTCTGGGGGAGGACAGAGGATTATGTTAAATATTTGAATTGATATCTCGTGACTGTGATGGGGCTTTGCGATAAATAAAGCTGCAGAACTTTTCGAGTATATTCACTTTTTTATTTGAGTTTGAATTTATAATTAATACAGCTTAATCTCTTTCCTTTTGTAAAATGGAACTCTTCAAGCTCATCATTGCTGATTCGTGTTTTTAACATGTATATTGTACAAGGACTTTTGCGATAGTAACGAAAATAAATACATAGGTGTAAAGGATGATTTTACAATTCCGAAAAAATATATTTAACCATGGACAAAGTATATTTGACTGGCCTGTTGGTCTAGTGGTTAGTGACCTTGAGTGCTAAGCCAGAGGTCGTGGGTTCGATTCCCACCCAGGACAAATAACTGTGTGATGAGCATGATCATTTGTTCTGTGTCTGGGTGTAATTCTATAATATGTATGTATTTAGAAATATATAAGTATGTTTATCAGCAGTCTGGTTACCATAGTACAGGTACATCTGCCTAGTTTAGGATCAGACGGCCGTGTGTGAGATGTGTAGAATTATTATTTTAAAGGGAAGATATATCGTATTTAAAGGATAGCTTTATGATTAGAAATTAAAAAATAAACGTATAAGATATATAGTAAGAGATATAGTAAAGTAGGTCTAACCTAGCCTTTCGTAATCATCTAAGAAATAAAAACGTCATAAATAATGTTTTTTTTTCTATAACTTCTACAATACACTCTTTAACGTTCGTGACCTAGCTACACATTAAACGCTTCTTGTTTCCTTTCTTATCGTAATAAAGCCATAAATATTAGCTATCAAGGTGAGGAAATACTTGAACTTGATAGCTCGTTCGCTCTAGGAAAACTCTTGTTGTAGGTATACAAAAAAAGTACATAATTGAATCATACATATATTTAGAAATGTAACGAACAAGGAAGTTAAGTTACATTATTGTTAATGTTACGTTATGGCGTGGGTTTTTTTCAAGTGTTAGTAATGTTTCTAGTGACAAATGGTATCAAGTGCGTAGGCATAACTTTATTTTATCGGGATATTTGCGATTTACGCTTGAAATTTACGCTGGTGCATAAAGTGCAAAGAGTTTACTTAAACTTAAAGTGCAAAGAGTTTATTAATGCCTTTTATAATGTATAATTTCACATATCCGACATAATGGACGCTAATGCAATCATTAGGGATGTCCCCGTGATCTAGGAGAGTCGCAGTCGTTCAATGAAGGGATATTCGCGACGAAGCGTTTAAAATGTTTGGAACCGATAGCACGAGATGGGTAATATCAGCAGAAACCGTGACTCAAGAAGAGTGCGGGTTACTACAGCTTAAGAAGACTCGATACATACGCACTTGTGACTCTTGAGTTGCAGATGTCCATGGGCGACAGTAGTCACTTACCATCAGGTGACCCGTCTGCTCGTTTGTCCCATATAATATAAAAAAAATATACATTTGTTTAATCTACCGCACGGGCCATACAAATCTCATCACGTGGGGCTACAGGCATCCGTGTGATCGTCGCGACTCCATGAAGATTAGAAATGTTGTAGAAGACGCTTGGCTCCCCTTCAATTAACTGCAGCACATATCGTGCAAATTGTTTAAGCTTTGTTTTGCGTCGTAGGGTTATAGGGAAGGTTCCCGGAGGCTTCCTTCTTAGGGTATCCCGGGTCCCTTGCAATAGACCCACGTGTGACGTAACACCGTGTGGTTTTAGTCGGTTCGATTCCGATATACCACTTCACCGTTAGCTCTGGTTAGGTGATGACCCGTGGGGGATTCCACACGAAAAAATTAAAAAAAAAGAGTTATAGGGAAACCCGAGTTTTCGTTTCTTTATGGTAGATCCGAGTATCCGAACCCGTATTGTTAAGGTTATAAATTATGTACTTAATGCATTGCACCCCAATGTTATAATAAAGGTTAACATTAAATTACAAACATTGTTTTACAATAAAATACCTATTAAGAAAACATCGTTTAAGTTATGGATAAACTGGTAAAACGTACTAGCCTTTTTTATTTATTTTTTACATTTATTAAGTACCTAAACCTTTCGAGTATGGGTTAAACAACTGTCACAAGTAATTGCCTTTGCACCTTGTGATTGACAGGTACAGTGTGTATCTGTGGAAATTTTAACCCCCAATGCAATGACGCATTGAGCATTTCTTTAACGTGCGCTTTTTGCGCCATCGTGTCTCCCAAACGGCTGAACCATTGTTGTAAAAGGTCGTTCATCGAGATTGTATTTGGATATGGTCAATGAAAATCTGTTTATCAGCTTTTGTTATTAATTTTTTAGGTATACTTTTTAACCGTTAATGTGATCCGTTCATATACCCAAGGACCAATTGGCCCGAATATTGTTCGTCTGTACCTACTACTTAGATGTAGTTGTTAAGGTCTAAGGTGGCAAGTGAGTACACGGCCTGTCTAATAGTTTGCAGTTACCGTAGTGACGTCACTTGCGCGTTGCAAACCCCGATATTTATTTAGGTACATCGCAATAATCGTCACAACGAAGCAATGATAAAAACTAAAGCATTTTTCAGGTTTATTCTTTATCTTTACGATTAACAAAATACAAGATGGCATAATATTATAAGATTTAGTCATCAAGAATATCTTCAAAACCGCTTGTATGAAGCGGTTTTAAAGATATCTACAAAATTAACATCATACCTTCAAAACGACTAACTAGATATTTTTGGCAGACATACAAAAAAATCATCACCGTTAAAGCCTTATGATAGAAAAAGGCAACCAAATCGGTCTATCCGTTTGTGAGCTACGATATAAAAGACAGACATAGGCGTCGATTTTATAACACCCCCTCTTTGCGATGGGAATAAAAAAAAACTTTGCACGAATTTCTAGCAAGCCGCAAGGTAAATACATTAAAAAAACAAAATAGACCTAGATTATATATTTGCGTTCCATTGTAGCATGAGCTGGAGTATGTACCAAATTGTTACTTTAAATGTTGCACTTACGCAGAGAAAACAAACCAAAAAAAAAATATATAAGGATACATTTCAATTTCGTTATACATAGAATTAACAAAAGGAGGAACATACCCAATCCTCTATGTAAACGCAGCATTGTCCTCGAGCCTGATACAAAATCGTTTTGGTCGTACAAATTTGTCTCTTTTTCATACTTCATCATTTTCTTGAACGAGTCATAATAAACAGAATTTTCCGACTCTCTATGCTTCTCCATGGTTTTTATTTTACTTTTCACATCGCTACTCACGAAGGAGAACACTGATCCAATGAGATTTAGAAACCTAAAAAGAAGAAAACATTGTATATAAGGAAACTAGGTGTTCCCCACAGTAAAGGTTTTTGAGTGGTGGTGGTTTTTTAGGTAAAAGTAATGATTTTTACCTAAAAAACCACATTGCATTGATTGATTACAGTATATAAACGCAACTGGTAATGCGTTAGAACGACGTCCTAGATTTGATTCCCGGTCGGATCACATTGTTTATGGGTCTTTCTGTTTAGGCATTCTCAGTAGCAGCATGAAGGCTGGAAAGTTGTTCAGTAACCGACGATAAGGTCTGCCGCAATTACTGGAAGCAAAAATGTGAGTGGCCAATTGTAGGTGTAATGTCTCTACCACTTTGGGAGGATAAAGGCATAAGTCTATAAGCAGAAATATCTATAGATCTAGGCGTTGATACGAGAGATTGTGTTTGATAAAAATTAATGGTTTGCATTAACTACTTGTGATAGACAGATTCAATAATCTAAAATGCTTTTAATATACTAAAGACATTAAATTTTATATCAGGAAAAGAAAATCAAAGGGCCAGTAATTTTATGCTCGGTCTGTGTATTCTTTTATTAGACGGATGATAACTAATTATATTTGTACATGATACAATTGCATATAATTTATTTATTTGTTGGTACTGCTAAAAAGACAATGTTAGAATTTTAGGTTACCGCAAAAAGTTATTCATTTAAACTAATTAATAACGTTTGTAATTTTTGTTATGTTCAAATAATTATAAAAATATATATTATTATTATTCTCTTTATTCAACATAAAACTTATTAATTACATTTTTAAATATGTACCTATAAAACAAACTATATTTAAAAATATAAAAAATAGTATACCACCGACATCGGGTACAGAGACCAAGACACCGGTGGTTAGGGCTCCAAAGACAGGAACCTCCTCACTATACGGGCCGTGTCGAGGAGAACTGCCTTCTGCATCAGTCCCTTGATCCAGCCGTCTAACGCGAGCCTCTTAAAGTGTTGATCGAGGCTTTTGGCTATCAATCCATGAGCAAATACGACAATCGGAACAATGATCGCTGAATCGACATTCCACATATCGACAATCTCGTGAGACAAATCCAATTTTTTTTTTTCTTTTTCAACTTTCACGAGATTATCGTCATGAGGAACAGCAATATCGATAATCATTGCGCGGCGCTCTAATCGATCTATCACCACAATGTCAGGTTTATTGGCAACAATAGTTCTGTCAGTGATGATAGATCGATCCCAATACAATGTGGCACAACCATTTTCGAGAACTGGGTCGACACATACCTGTAATATGGCACCTCTGAATGCACAAGATTGTATCTAAGGGCAAGTTGTTGATACACAATCCTGGCCACTTGGTTGTGTCTGTGCAAATATTCACCATTGGCAAGACGAGAACAACCAGAAATAATATGCCTGATAGATTCACCAGGACAGTGGCATGCCCGACAGATGTCCACCGTACCATCTTTCACGATATATTTCCGATAGTTATTCGTCATAACAACTTCGTCCATAATTGCAAAGACAAAACCTTCGGTTTCTTCGAAAAGAAAACCAAACCGAAATTATTATTATTTATCAGGCAGCAGTTGATATTCAACTGATAATGCCTGTATCCTGCTTTCTTAATTTATTTTTCATTTTCAGTATATTTATCAATATACCTAATAATAAAATTAAAAAAGCATGGTTGAATAATAATAATAATACAATGACAATAAACAACATGAATATAAAATATATAATCTAATTACACAGTGTTCTGAAGCCATGCACTTATTAAATAAATATTTTTTCAAGAGTAGCCATTTTATTCCTATTTGAATATAATTATAGGAACCTCTTAATCAGTGGACAGTGGTGTTTCTTAATCTAATGAAATCCAGTTAGATCATTCAATTCTTCAAATCTGATAGTAAGTCAGACCCAACCAACTTTAGAGCAATGACGGTACTGCCAGTATTTTTGAGCAATCTTATAAAACAAAGATCACTGAATTAGTTGTAAAAGAACTCTTGTTTATTGGCAGCTGATAGGGAAGTTCATTGACACTAACTGATTTCGTAAATTTATATTTAAGACAACTACATAATTAACATCACTTATAAGCTGAGAAGTTGTTATTAGCAGCTAGTAACAACTTCTTATATCATTATTTATTTTATTTTTATCTTAATACTGGTATACTGACACAAGAAGCTTAATTTTAAGATAGTCATATTTTATTAATTAGAATTACAAAGAGACAATTATGATCTGAGTCATTTGAATTTCTCCTGTAGATATAATAAAATCCTAAATGAATGAATCCTAAAGCAGTATGCTTTAGGATTCATACATCACTATATATTATAAAACAAAGTCTGTCTGTTTGTGATAAACTCAAAAACTACTACACGGATTTTCATGCGGTTTTCACCAATAGATTCATGAGGAAGGTTTAGGTATATAATTTGTAAAGGTTTTGTGTAATTGGTTGAAATATGATGACGATTGTTGAAAATGTCTCTGCTAACCATGCGAAGCCACAGCGGGTTGTTCGTTTATTATATTTGAGGTATTGGTAGAGTTCTCTGTATCCGCATTTGGACTCATAGATGGTCCATTATGCGATCAGATAGGGCAGCCTAGTTGAACCAGCCTAGCTTCTTCCAGAAATACAGAAGCTACCTGGGGCATTCACAGGCTTCTATTAGCGACCACGGGTCCGGGAGGATACTTGCGCGAATCCTAAAGCATAGAACATATAAATGATGTACCTATTTGTTTTGAAAACATTTGTTATTCATTTAAGGAAAGCCCTTTTTTATTAAATCGTAAGTAAATTCAGCACGTCAGCATTAAAAAAAGATTCTTATCTCTGATAATTGACCACTTTTCACTCATTATAATCTGTCATTCAATCTTATCAAAGAGTTAATAACTATAATCCATATGGCAAGAACTTACTTTACTAATTCATTATAACCATCAATATATGCTTCTATAACAACATCATCTTCTTCTTTTAGGCTTCGTTGGAAACATTGATGAACGTGGTGTAAGTCCAAAGTGTTATCGTGCGACATTACTTTCCACACAATTTAAATAAAATTCAAATATACACACTAATAAACTACAAATTGTACAACTAAAGTTTGATTGACTTTGCGTTGACCGATTGACTGCAATTGACTGACAGACACTAATTGACAGTTGAGGGTGGTAGCAGTGCTGCCAACTCGGATTTTTAAAATACTAAGGCCAGACTGAAAAAATACAGAGAATTGGTAAGAAATCCATTTAAAAAGTTAATTGATAATACGTATATTTTTTTTTTTGCTTTATTTGTTTTAAATGAAGTTTGTGTGTGAGATGTGTGAAGTTATTATTATTATTACCACTATATCACGCTCATTGGCAACAATAGTTCTGTCAGTGAAAATGATAATAGACCGATCTCAGTGCAATGTTATACGAGTCCCATTTACAAGAACTGGGTCCGGCACATACCTGTAGTACGGTAATTCCACAGTCACAAGGTTATATTTAAAAGCAAGTTACTGATGGACTATCTTGGCTACTTGATTATGTCTATGCAAGTACTCGCCGTGCCGTTGGTAAGACGAGAACAACCGGAAATTATATGCCTGAGGCTTTCTCCGGGACGCTGACATGCCCGACAAATATCAATCGTGCCGTCCTTTAGGATATATCGTCTATAGTTGTTCGTCATAACAACTTCATCCGTAATTGCACATATAAAACCTTCAGTCTCTCAGAAAAGGTCACCGAAACGTAGCCAGGACGCAGAGTATAATAGATCCACTTCGGGCTCATTTAACGATCGACAAAAACGTCGATAGTAAAAATAAACCCGTTTATTATTATTATTTTGATAATTTACATAAGTAATAACCATGCTTGTAAAATGCGCGTCATTGGCTAATGGAAATTAAATAGTACCTCATCTCTAATTAAACCCTTACTAGAAATTCAATTTTATGTTCAGTTTACTTCGTCTCAACACGTCAAAAACAGAAAATAATGTTCATATTTTAAGGTAAGAATAACGCCAGTGTAAATAGTCCTTGCTGTATAATATATGGATTATCAGTATATTTAAAAAATAAATAGATTTTCTTTTTTCTTCTATATTTGATAGCTCTTCTATTTTTTACTTTCCCTTTAAAGCAAAGTTAAGCGAATTCCCCCACGATTCAACCCTGGAAACTAGACAGTTAGTATATTAAGTTTATGGTTGTTCCATGACATAATTAATAAAGTACCTATTAAAAAAAAATGTGTGTGTGTCAGCTCCGACGCAGGACTGGAGTTTACAATTTACTGGAGTCGCTGCCCTCCGATCACTAAATTTTACTCTTCATATTTTTTTCATACCGGGCGCCTTATATGCAAATCGATTCTTAAGGAGTAAACTCCAAAAATATATTCGAGATCATTAATGATGAATTATTTTACAAATTGAATTTGACTATGAATAATAATGATGTCGACTCAAAGGAACTTACTACTACTTGTTATTGGCTCACTCAATAGAGCCAGATAAATGTTAAATGCTAATTGTAATGTTCGTCGTTTGCATACTGTAAATAGATTAAGTTGAATCTACCCACCCTATATATGGCAATCATTACATATTACAAAACAAAGTGCCCTGCGCCGCCTCTATGTGTCTGTCTGTTCGTGATAAACTCAATAACTAAATACTGAATGGATTTTCATACGGTTTTCTCAAAAGACGGAGTCATTCATGAGTAAGGTTTAGTTGTATAATTCATTCAGTGCGTGTGTGTGCCTACACACACGCACTGAATTTCCTGTTCAAATTTTTTTTCTAAAAAAATTTGCTTTGTAAATTACGTATTTGGTGATTGCAGATTGAAGGACTTTGTAAATATAGTTTAAGTTGATTGATGATTGATGAGAGATTGGTCAATCGACGGATTGTATGGAATATGATGTATACAACTCGTATGACCAAAATTGTAATATAACTCTCGATTCCAACCTTCCCTGGTGTTTCACTTCATACTAGCTACGGATCAAAAGCTCATAGCTTGGCCGATCTAGTCAAAGTACATACCTCTCCTTCTTCCCAAATATAACCTGCTTAACTATGGTACGAAGGCTGATATCAGCTAGGCCGATTAAGTAGGTACGAACTCGTGACTGTCAAGCTAATAATACATATATACATCCACTAGAGGGCGCTAATCTAAATATTGAGTTCTGTCAGCCCCTTAAATAAAATTAATGTTACTAATGACCAACCTGCTAATGTGACGTTTTAAGTTCGTCGTTTCGTTTAAGTTTTCACTGCCTATTTTTTTTTATCGATGGTGGAAATTATTTTAAATCTTACAAAATTTTAAAATAAATAATTTTATGGAAAAAGGGCAAATAAGGTTAAAAGGATTTTTTTTTTAATTTCATAAATAGTGCTGCCGAGCTTTTTCTCTTAATTTATTAAATATACATTTATATACCCACTGCACATAAACGTCGAACGATTTCACGTGTTCAATTTATTTTATTAACTTTAACTAGTTATTGCGCCTTATTCACACAATCACACATTAAATGAAAGAACCATCTGCCAAGTATTAGAAAACATAAAGAAAACGATGGATGAAATCGGTTAAGTCTTTCTCAAGTTATGGCATGATCAAGGGAAATAGAGATAAATTTTTTAACCGACGAAAAAACGGAGGAGGTTTTCAAGTCAACCCGTATATGGTAAAGTTTTTCGACGGGTAGCGTTTAGTAATTACAGGTTTTAATTTTATAGAACTTATAAATGTAGGGAACTGTCACTTTACGTCATTAAAAATCAAGGTCACGCGAATGAATTTTGTCCCCATTCAGTGTTCCAGAGATAGTTAAAAAATATTTACATTTGGTTTCAAGATAATCTGCTGACAGTAATAAATTAATTGTTTTGCTACTAATGCGTCATGTAATATAAGATTACATATGTATCCGTTGATTACGTTTTGTCATTACATCAGTTTATCCGGTAGGTAAGTGGTATTTTTCTTCCACTCGAAAATATGACAAGTTTCATAATTTTATTTTTAGTTGCGACTTCGAGTGGTGCACGATACATGTGTATTTAAATAGTGACCAGACTAGTAGTAGTGTTTATTTGCCATCTAACTTATGTGCAGTCACTTAATTATTTAAATAATTATATTTAGTGTACGTTGTATTTGTTTACGCGACAGGGACTTCCCGTGTGACTAATTTGCATGAAAGGTAAGATCTTGTCTATTATTATATACCTATCTACCTAAGTTTTGAAAAAATGGCACAACTGTTTTATCTGTTGTGCTAGTATTTGTTTTTGTGCTATAAACATTATTGCATACTGTGTGTAGATCTGTTATTCTTATAGATAATTAATATAAAATATTGTTAAGCTGGCTCAATAAATTTATGGAAAAAGAAAACAAAAGCATAATAATATATTCATGAATGCTAATGGAAAGGTCTATTTATAATGTCAAGGAACACCATGAAATTGGCAATCAAAAGTGTGTAGTCGGGTGGAGCAACCACTTCATCGAGGGTGATGTGACAGCCAATGAGAAACTGTCACTCTCTAATGGCATACTTTTCAAAATATGTACTAAATAGGAATAATTAGATAAAATAACGAAAGAAAAGAAATCTGATTAAAATTTGATTTCTTTTGTAGAGATTACTTGCAGAGTTCTTATTGGGTTGAATTATATGAGGACTTCTTGATATAGAATATACATAGACGCTTGTTGAAATGTAATGGCCACAATTGGATCAAAAATCGTAACAAAGGCGCTACTCACATTATAATCCTTAAGTGCCACTGCAGTGCTGCTACACCAGTCACCACATTTCACTCCATCTATAAATATGAGATATATTTATAGATGGAGTGAAATGTGGTGACTGGTTTATCAAGGAAGTGTCACAAAAGTATTAAAACAAAACATTCCTGTAAATGAAAACGACGAGACTGCATAAAAGGAGTTGGTGGAAAGTCCATTTATACAAGATAATTTATGATGATGACCTTTCATTAATACAATTTATCATTAATTAGTTTTATTTTTTGAATTTTCTAGAATGATTAATTTGAGCATAACTTAGTGAAAAAATTAAAATTGAAACTGCTTATTATTTTGTTCTGGGGGTTAAAAATCATCCTGTGAGATAATTTATCAATAGCCATTTGGTTCTGTAACAATTATTTACAGTTTTCAGCCAGAATCTTTTTGGTTTGCTTGCCGTACAAGGTAGTGCTGCTACCTTTACCCTCCTTTTTCCTGATTATTTGGGGTTGTTTGAATGCATATTAACTTTGTCTTAGTTTCTTTCAGCTGTAATTTCTAGTCTTAATTTCATTGTGTCCCTATATTAGGGGTTTTTTATTCTTCCCTTAATTATTAATTGACAGATAAGGTCTACCAAATACTCTCTTAATATAGGGGGGAGGGGTGGGGGGGGGTAGAGGTAAAGGTTAGGTTTCGGTAACATCACTCACTCGGCGAAACACAGCGTAGCATTGCTTCACTGCCGATTTTCGTGAGGCTGTGGTATCACTCCAGTCAAGCCGGCCCATTTGTGCCGAAGCATGGCTTCGGGGCAGGCAAAGACACACCTTACACCTCACAAACTGAAACTGTTGTCATTAAACCGTCATACAAGCCCAACCTGCTCTGTTTTCAGAACATCACCAATTTGAACATAAATTTTAATAACATCATTCTATTATGTGAAACCATCTATAGAAATATTTTAAGTGTTTTGGGTTTATATGCGTGTATAAATAGGTAATCTGAACGCTATCTTTATAATATAAAAATATCAGAATAGCTATCTCATCTAACACGAATAAAATGACTACATTTCTTTATGTATAAAGATTAATGTTTGGTGGTTTGCATTTAATGTACTGCCTACATAGGGTCCTTTTCATCCAGAATCATAGAGAAGTTCCCGAGATGGAACAAAATATTTTATTTTATTTTATATATTTTCGGAAAACTTACAGCTAGAATGTAAGAATTAACAAAAAGAGCCATTTAAAAGTTTTCATAATTAGAAACAATGCCATTAAAATAAAGAAAAGAAAGTGGAAGACAGCATAAACAAATATTTTCTAATTTGATTAATGATCAAATATCAATGAAGAAGTTGTTGCACAAGGTCCTTTTTAACATGATAGTGTTAGTATAAAGAAAGTTAAAAACAGTTGTGTTGTTGTATAAGCGAGCAGTCCTCAACAAGTATGAGTTCTGCCTGTAAGTGGTTTTCTCCCCGGGAACATGTAATAGTCGAAAATTGCATAAATACATTGATGGAACACATAGACCAATTTTGACCAACAAGAGAAACTGCTAGTAATAGCTAGTACGGTATAAGAATTTTTGTAGACAACACTACAAGACAAGTGATGAGTTCGACTCGTGGACTAGCACACTCTTAAGTCAATTTGCACAGATGTTTATAAAAAGTTGTTAATTTCTTTATTAACTTTGAAATAAAAGTACAATAAAATTGCTCTATCACTGTTCATTGTTCATGTCGTAAGTCTTGTTTGTTGAAACATCCAGTGCGTCGTTGGCCTTTTTTTTTATGTGGAATCCCCGGCCATCACCTCACCGGAGCTAACTGTGAAGTAGTATGGCGCAGGCCATGATCACGGTAGAGCATCATCATCTTCCAGCTCTTCTCCCAACTTTATTTGGGGTCGGCGCAATGTGTAGGTAACATTGCAACGGATTTTGGCTGGTTTCTTTAATGGCCGGCCGCTTGCTTGACGCCAACCCTCCTTGAAAAATAGCAAAAAGCGCTTGAATCGTTGTTTCTGCAAAATATGAAACTTAGTTTAATGATGTTGGCAATATAGTATTCATAATAATTATACACAAAGACAGAGACGTTTGAATTTTGTCGCTTCCTATCAAACAGTAAAAAATCGCTGTTTGAAGGTTAACGGCTTTTTAGTTAAAGGACGGCAGCACGATAAACTTATAACACTCCTCCTTTTTGCGTCGGGTACACTTGACCGTGGCCGTGTCGGTATACATATAACTATATGGAAAATGTTTAAAATTCCTTCGATACAACTTATCGACTACGACGGTTGCCTTTATAAAAAAAGAAATCGAAAACGCTCGAAATGACGTACCACCAAAGCCGTAAAAAATCAATGCCTGACTGCACTCGCTCCTGACTACTTTCATTAATCGACTTTGTATCGGAGTTCGAAATAATATAGCAGCCGAATTAAGTTATTTATTGATTTTGAGGTTAAAGCGTGCTTGTAGGTTTCAGTTTTGGTGCCAATCCATCACTACATATTATAAACAAAGTCCCCAGCGGTCTCTGTCTGCTGTCTGTTCGCGATAAACTGAAAAACTACTAGACGGATTTTCATGCGGTTTTCACTAATAGACTGATTCATGAATAAGATTTAGGTGTATAATTTGTTAAGGTTTTGTGTAAATTGATTGAAATATGTTTATGATTGTTAAAGATGTCTCTGCTACCCGCCCCGGGTTGCTAGTATATTATTATAAGGAAAAACTTTGCACCCGTTTTTAAACACGGAGGATTTAGAGATTGTCAAAGTTTATGTTTAAAATTAATATTTAGGATAGAAGTAGGATAGTTACAAGTCCGTACATGAAATGAAATAAAAAAAAATGAATATAATATTTTCTTTTAATCCTACTAATATTATAAACGTGAAAGTTTGTGAGGATGTATGGATGTATGGATGTTTGTTACTCTTTCACGCAAAAACTACTGATCCGATTGCGATGAAACTTGGTATGTAGATAGTTGGAGACCTAGATTAACACATAGGCTACTTTTTATCCCGATATTCCCACGGGATCGAGACTTACGCGGGTGAAACCGCGGGGCGCTGCTAGTAATTCATACCGCCAATGTCAAACGCGAGGTGTTTGACATTGGCGGTATGAATTATTAAAAGATAAAAGAGCTAAGGTGATAGAGCAAAAAAAAAGAAAATATATGCAAAGGTTATAGAGGCATTAATACTAGTTTGAAAACCTCAATAATGTTCAAGTTTTAAATATGCTGAGATATCCTCCATTAAGGAATGTGTAGAGTGCAGGGTCCTGACTATGGTCCCACAGTGGAGGTGTATTACTTTGAACCGTCTAAAAAGTTATATATAGTTTATTTTGTAGATTTATTGCATTTTTTTACACAATAATTTCCAAACCAATCACATAATATGTTCCGTCCTTCGTACTATTTAATTGGCAATGCAAATTTGTATGTCTTTCTTTTGAATGTTTATGAGTTTCAAGTTTCTCAATATGGTTCTAGGTCAATGAACCATTTTAATGATAGTCTTCTATGTGTTTGTTTTTGTATAAGACTGCTGATAGGCTCCAGTAATAATGTAGGGGGTCATCTATTACATATGCAGTTATCCCATATTTAGGGGCTGGTCCTAATTAATAGATTTAGTACGAAACAATATTAGCATTCGTGAAAACGCGCATATGTAAAGGATCATGTCAGGATCACTAACCACTAGACCAACAGAGCCATCTGTTGGTCTAGTGGTTAGTGATCCTGACTGCTGAGCCAGAGGTCGTTCCTACCCAGGACAAATAATTGTATGATGAGCATGATCATTTGTTCTGTCTGGGTGTAATTTATCTATAATATGTATGTATTTAGAAATACATATATAAGTATGTTTATCAGGACTATGGGATAGTCCAGGCTCTGCCTAGTCCGGCATCAGTGTGAGATGTGTCATGTTATTTTTTTTATGCATATATATATATGTATGTATATATGTATGGTTGTTTTTGTATGTTCTGGAATCCATAACATAAGCAATTGCTTAGTTTGGGTGTAGATAGCAATGTGATATGAAATATTTGTGTTTAGAATCCGCTTTCACCGTCGCTCATATAGATTAAATGTTTTTATTTTTTTTCTCAGATTAATGTAAGACAATGACAACAATTCAAAACGGGGACGACGATTCTTTTATAATCCTTGGAACCTCGCCAGGATCAAGCTTAGACATGAAGTACAGTGGAATGGAGAACGGTGACATGGCACTTGACAAGGAGCAGATGGAAGAAGCCATGAAGGATCTGCCTGTTGAGGCTAACATGGCTTTTAAGGCGCATTTCAAACTTGGAAATTGTGGCGTAAGTATTCTTATTTTATCTGTCAATTAATTCGAAATTCGAATTCGAGCCGTTCGACTTGGGACGTATCTCTACCCTATATACAAAAGCTGTCCACTAAAGTAGTATTTTATTTCTACTGAAGAGTAGGGTTGTCACAATTTGAGATTGTATAGGGTTGACACACGAGTATGTATGTAAGCGCTTACGAACAGGCGTGGAGTGTTCATCTTTGCTAATTTTGATTTACAGTAAATCGATCAATCTATATAAATATACTGATGACTGTAATGAAATCTACAAGCTAAGTAATAGAATGAATAAAGTAGTAGTAAAGTGTTGAAAAATTATAAAGTAAAGTAATAACCGTAAAATTGAGTGAGCTGTTTGAAAAAATACCACTTATTGTTAGAATTTAATGATAACACACGTCATAGATCGTCAATGGTTCCTCATGACAAGTATATAATCAAAGTTCCATATCTAATACATTTATAGAGTTATATTAATAATAGTAGATACATAAATGGCTACCAGTTGGTATCTCGCGGCTGTCTGCCTGCTTGCCTACCTGGACGTATCAGAGCACAGCTTTGTGTAAAACCTTATTCGGCCTTTTGTCCTTATGCTAAAAAATAATAATAATTAAATTATTAATACTGTAAATCGTCCACACACTTCATAAGTAATACATGTACCGACGAATGGTATTTGGTTTTTTTAGTCTATGTAGATTCACTTGTGACGGAATACGGTTTTGGTTGGAGTGCGACATACCACTTCACCAGTAATCATGGTCCCTTGGGGGTACCACACGGAAAAAAAAAGGCTATGATGGAACCTGGATTTTGATTGGCAAGGCTCAACCATTTGGAAACGGGCGGTTATAGATCGAAACAGGCAGATGTGATATTAAGTTATCCATTTTTGTTTTCTTAATCATTTTACATTTGTCGAAGCAAACTATTGTTGCGGTGACTCTGTGTGTGTTGATCTATAATTTTTAATTATAATAATTATTTATTAAAGCGACGATTTCGAATAATAGATTCTCAATTTTATGAAATAAAGATTTTTTTTGAATTGAATTTGATTGTTTTTAAGTAGATGATAGTTTTTCCGGAGATTAATAACTCTTCTAATCCTACTAATATTATAAACGCGAAAGTTTGTAAGTATGGATGGATGGATGTTTTTTACTCTTTCACATAAAATCTACTGAACCGATTGTGATGAAACTTCGTATGTAGATAGCTAGAGACCTGGATTAACATATAGGCTATTTTTTATCCCGATATTCCGCGCTGCTAGTTATTTATATTTTTTTTTTACTTTAATTATAAGGGCTTTTTGTATTTATATAAATAAATTGTCAAACAAACAGCCCACTCTGAAGGTAAGAGGTTACCGGTTCGTATAAATGTCCGCAATACCGTTGACGTTACTAGCGCGTAGCCAATGTTGCCAAAATTCGCGGATTTTACTCTCAAAAAAATGAAACTGAAACTTAACACTCTGCTAGGGGCGTCCGACTTCCGCATCCGGTCCTCCGACTTCCGCATCCGTTCCTCCGACTTCCGCATCCGTTCCATTATTCTAACATCGTCCAGCGGTCATCAGTCCATCTGGCTGAAGGGCATCATTCCGTTTACCGATTCGCTGTCTCCGCACCCGTTTGCTCTAACGGCCATTGGAAATTAATTTCTAATAATAAAGCCTTGAAGAAGGTTATACTCTATTATTACCATCACGCTATGACCCTAGCGGAGCAGTAACTATAAACCCGGGTGAAACTGCACAATATCTAAGTGCAATACATAAAAGTCATATAAAATAACATTAATCAACTACGCAAGTTCTATTGTGATATTGTTTAGATAAAAACGTATTATATTAAGAATTATTATTATCATACTTGACCTCTCATGAACCAAAATAATACGATTTCTTCTTTAACCTTGTTCGTAAGTATTCACTAAACGTAAAATATCTATCTAATTCGTCTGTTTGTTATATCAGAATATCAGCTTATTAGTAAAAGTACTTAGAATAGAGTATTCTTTATTGTACACCATAAAAAATTACAATAGATTTTAAATTTAATTTTAATGTTATGTACAATGGGCGGTCTTATCGTTTAAAGCGGTCTCCAGACAACCTTTGAATGGATTTAGTGTCAGGAGTAAGTGGTCGCTGACGGTGTACTATTAACAATATATCATATTTAGCAAATAAATTGTATGTGGACGTTTACAAGGTACTTATACCAATTTTATGTCTGTAAGTTTTAAAATTTACCACTAGTATAACTTCTCTACATGTTGCTCCCATATGTGCGATGTCTTAATAAACACATGATTGACGTCACCGGCGCCAGGACAGTAGGTGTGCTGTGTCTGCTAATTCCATTGAAATATAATAATATTGAATGAATCGATGGAGGGAATTCACTTTGCACTCACACACACAGATGCCTACGGTAAATGAATATGACCTTCTATGCGTCGTTACTTAAGTATCAAGATTATTTACTGAAAATGTTTTAACTATGAAAGGGGCTGCCAATGGGATAAAATACTTTGCTCTTATGGAATCCCCGGGTACTAAAGGACTAATATTTTACCTTGCGTAATTGCAGAAGGAAACCTACATACTCGTTCTTAATAATTCCCTATATTCAGTTTCATCCAATTTTTTTTACTTGTGGAAACTTCCACGGGCCATGACCCCACCGATGATTTCCTATGGGCGGTGACTTTCCACCAGCAACCAGGTTTCACTGGCCATGGTCACAGGCTGACTGGCTCAGTGGTGTATGCCCTCCGTCGCCGAAACCATGAGGTTGAAGATTTTCGAAGGAAATTATATACAGCCTGGAATCAGTAGTTAATTATAAAACCAGCCTTTTTTAATGCGCAACACCAGAATAGGGCCACGTGCGTCACGGTCAATAGTATATGAAGGTACATACCGAAACGAAAATACCGAAAATACCTATCGGAAATGTTCGGGTGGATGAAGAACCTTATTTTTTTATTTTATTAAGAAGACTGTCTAATTTATCCGGAAGATCTGCATTCCTTCTACTCCTACACTTGCCAGTCAGCCTTTGACCACTACAGCCAGTACATCACACACTACTACTGCCAGTACAACCTGGTCGAAACGTTGGACTATTCAAAAGTATGTAATACTTATTACGAATTTAATTCTCGAAAACATAATTTATTATAGGATCACTCTTTCTTCACACCTATTTTAATAAACAGGAATGCATAGATGAAAACTATATTTACTTTAATACACCTATTTATAAGGGGAAGCCGAAATGGGATTGGGCCGAAGGGAAGAGAAATTGTACAAGCACACACTTGAAATTGTTGTGACAATTGTAAATCTGTATTGACACAATAGATTTCATAAATAGTAGTGGGGGTACTATTTATAAATAGTAGTGGGTACTATTTATAAAATCTATTGTGTCAATAGAGATTTACAATTGTTATGTTACACAAGAATTAGTTCGTCACTTGAGTTGGTTATTTGCGTTAATGATTATGCATAAAAATTATAACGATGCTATAAATGTTCCTGACTGTGAGTTTACTTTATATGGGTAAAATTTTATATTAACTGATATGCATGGGAACTGATATTGTCAATGGCTGCCTTCTTCCTTGCTAGGGTATACTCGAGTCCCTTGCGATAGACTCACTTGTGTCGAACACCATGTGGTTTTAGTCGGTTCGATTTCTACATACCACTTCACGAGTAGCCATGGGATTCCGCACGAAAAAAAAGGTATCTGACATAAAAGGTAGTATAAAGATTCGGAGTGGATCGTCAACATATTATGTAGTCTATTATATTGCTACGACACACCATATTGTCTTGTAAGAATCTTCATGTCATCTCAGTTCATGACGTCATCACTGGGTATGTGCTTGCGGCTAGCTTTTTAAGCCCATAGCACATCCAAGTTCTTCGAAAAGGTGTATACAATTTAGTTGCCTGTTTGCGTATTGGCCTGAAGTTTGACAAGGGCACGTATTTATTAAACAAACAGGCAAATAGTGGTAAAAAATGTTGAACTTCAACTCTTATGTTCTGACTCCTGCGACAGAACTATCACAATTTTACCATTGACAAGTGAAAGGTCATCAAGCGAAAACTTGTATGGCTATCTAAATCCAAGCAAAATATATACACGTGCAGAATGGCGCCGAAAGCTAAAATATAGTTTTTAACTTCGTTTGGCAACGGATGCTATTTCATGTCTTATCTTTATACATAATTCAATTCAGTTTAATTTTTAAATATACTGTAACAATATTTTTTTATGTAAAGTTATTATTATTATATTTGTAAGATTACAGTGTTTGTGAATATTGACAACTCGGGAGAAACTGCGAGTAAAAATTTGATACAAACTAATCAAATGAAATGTGGTCTTTACAAAACCTTATCTTACTTATCAGTTTCGCACGTAGAATATCAATAATCCTTATCAAGTTTATCATTAGAAGGATGATTCAACAGACGGGGAATTATTAATCCTATAGATGAATAATATTTTCTAACCATATCTTTACCAAAACTTACTTATAATATATGTGATTAAGTTCATAATTTTCCTAAAAAACTTTTAGTACTACGCTAGCTGTAGCGCTGTACTTTGTGTTTACAATACAAAACATCCATCATCCTTTGATACGGTTAAGTGTAGTACTTGTTAGCGGGTGATGGTTGCAGTGATTGATCGAACTTTGATTATCAAATAGTCGATTTTATCTCTTTCATTGAGACACTGAATTAAGAAGATGCTTTTATAGGCACTGGTAACTCGTCATTAGGCGAGGCGTGTGCTTGATTGTGAACCAGGGATGTTATGCATATCGAAGTTCACATTAGTTACGGTATCAGTTTCAAATACGGATATGAGATTATTTCGGATTATTCGATATTTTTTGGATAGTTTCAATTACGGATATTAGATTTTTAAGGGATTGTAATAGGAAAGTACACAAATAGATAATTATTTGAGTTTATTTCTAGGTTATCATTACCTACTACAACAGAAAAAATTGCTTTATAAATGATTCACTACTTATTTACAAGTGTTAACTACTTAAAAATGCAATAACAACATTATGATAAACAAAAACAACATTATACAACCATTTCAGGTACATAGAAATAATAATTATCAAATTCATTTACGGTTTCGGATATATTTTTATTTCGGATATCCGATTTTTTCGTTTCGGTTACGAAGCTTCATAACGTCCCTGTTGGTGAACATAGTTGTATAAAAAAGTTGAAATCCGCGAATGCTGTTTGCAATAGTCGTGTTGTGAATTTCACCAGAAGAAGTGTATAAAAGCATTAATTCTGTAGGCTCAAGTCAACAAAATAAGTCGAAAGTCAAAGTCAAAATAATAAATATATTTTTAACCGACTTAAAATAAAGGAGTTTATCGGTTCGACTGTAATGTTTGTACGTAGGTATGTTACGCTATATCTTCGTTTAATGATTCTTTTTTAATATGTGGGAGAGTTTCCAGGGTTATCTTATATATAAAATTCTCGTGCCACAATGTTAGTTACTCCTCCGAAACGGATTGACCGATTCTCATGAAATTTTGTGTGCATATTGGGTAGGTCTGAGAATCGGCTAACATCTATTTTTCATCCCCCTAAATGTTAAGGGTAGTCCACCCCTAATTTTTTTTTTAATTATTAGATTTTTTTTAATGATACAGCATTAGAAAATACATACAACCCTGAATTTTCAACCCTCTACGATCAACCCCGGTTTTTGAATTGCGATATTAGTATTTTTACTTTCATTGGTACAAATTTTTCAAAGTATTTAACACAGTGAAAATAGAAAGTGCGATTGTTATAATCGATTGCCGTTAAGTCGATGTCAAACTTTTTTTTGTATGGAATAGGGGGTTAACGAGCAGACGGATCACCTGATGGTAAGTGACTACCGCCGCCCATGGGCACCTGCAACTAGAGAGTCACAAGTGCCTTGCCGGCCTTTAAGATGGGAGTAGGAGAGGAGGGGAGATGAAGAGATAGAGTTGAAGATAGAGAGAGGGAAGGGTTAGGACCAAAATATTCATTAGAAATAATTAATATGGCAAAACAACGTGTGCCGGGTCAGCTAGTCCCATATTAATATTATTAAAAAAGCCCAACACATAATTTATTTCTTTTGAAGTCGACTGTACTTTTTTCTAATAAATATGTAATTATTAGTATATTTATTTTAATTGCGGTTTTGTGACACCCTATAATGGTTGGTACCCACGGGCTGACACCGCCCCCTCTACCTATGACACTATTCTGACGTCATATTATACTCATTATAACTCTTGAACTCAATACTACCTCTAACATATAACTGTGTGTAGGGTAACCTTATCTGTGGGAATACCCTCCAAGGGTATTCCCACAGATAAGGTTATAGAAAGTGGTTTTTTCAAGAGTATGTTTTGAGTCGGATACTGGATCACTCATGTCGAGGACATCTGTGTTAGAAGTCTCATTAGACAGCAGTCGGTGTTTTTAATGACATAAATAATATATAATAAATAATATATAATATAATAAAATTATAAATTTTTTAATTTTAATTCTTATTTTTTTTTATTTATTTTTATATTTTTTTTTTTTTGTAATCAGTTTTTTTTTTCGGATAACATCACTTTGATCGCTTTAAACTAATAAAATAATGTTCTTCCCCAGCCTTCTCCAACCAGTATGATGATAGCCAGTACTATTATTACTGACGACAAAAGTACAGAAGAGTTACAGAAGCGCTTCGGCGACATTTTGGACGAGAATGTAATTCTTAAGGAGACATTGAAGCACAACAACGAGTCAATGAAGGAACAGTTTCTGCTGATAGCTTCGTGTCAAGAAGATATGATGAAGACCCATATGCTGCATAAGGAGAAGTTTGACGAGACAAAGGGACTGGTTGAGAAGGTACTTCTTTACACCTATAAATCAGCACTGACAGGGAATTATAATCCTTGATTGAGTTGCTTGTTTTAAACTTAGTTTTTGATAAGGACAATTTAATAGCATTTAAAAAGTGTATGAAAGCTTATTATATCGTGACATTATTTATCTTATTTATTAATGTAATTTTTAATAATATATAGAACAGATGGCTTATTTTAGCAAAAAGATTAATTAAATATTAACTCTCACTTTTATATGGACTAGCTGTTCTCCGCGACGTGTACATATTATATATTTTGCGCCGAACCCTAATTTATTTGTCCAAAATAAAAGTAGCCAGTGAAAGTCCTGTGGAAATCGGTCCACCCGTTCTGGAGATTAGCCGGAACAAACAGACAGACAACATTTTTGAAAATTGATTTTGTTTTTATATGTACCGTGTAAACATTCGAATGCATTTAGTAAAATGCTCTTATTTTTACACTACAAACAGACACTTCAATGTCATTTATTTGTATAAAGTTCAATATTGATGGCGCGCGGCATCACGGTTCTAGCCCGTGGTTCTCACTCTATAAACTTTCTTCTTCAGCACTCTTTAGTCTCGACTTCTATATGGAATTGAAGATATCGGTTACCTTTCCAATGGATTTCGTCCTTCAGAAAGTGGGCGTATATGTTGGCCTCTTATCAAAGAATTTATTTTGCAAAAAATTCGTTTTAGACATTTCGATTTCTTCTTTAAAGCTACGTGGTGCCGGTATTTCCTATGACTAGCCTTAAGAAAAAACGCCGAAGCAAAGTCATGAATCCAAGTCTACATAAAGTGTGCAAGTGTCGTGCAGGCGTCGGGGTGGTTTTTATACCAAAGAACCATTTCAGATTTGAGCTGACCGGTTACGACACCCAGTATAAATCGGCAATCACGGAACTCAATCACATCTTACTGATTTCATCATTTTTTCTTTGGGAAGACCTTTTTCTTTTTGAAATCCTTTTTCCTTTGGGAAGTCCTTTTTCCTTTGGGAAGTCCTTTTTCCATTAGGAAGTCCTTTTTCCTTTGGGAAGTTCTTTTTCCTTTCAGTCCTTTTTCCTTTGGGAAGTCCTTTTTCGTTTGGGAAGTCCTTTTTCCTTTCAGTCCTTTTTCCTTTGGGAAGTCCTTTTTCCTTTGGGAAGTCCTTTTTCCTTTGGGAAGTCCTTTTTCCTTTAGGAAGTCTTTTTTCCTTTGTGAAGATCTTTTTCCTCTTTTCCTCTGGGAAGTCCTTTTTTCTTTAGGAAGTCCTTTTTCCTTTGGGAAGCCCTTTTTGAAGTCCTATTTCCTTCTGAAGTCTTTTTCCCTTTTGGAAGTCTTTTCCTTCCGGAAGTTCTTTTTCCTTTGGGAATTCCTTTTTCCTTTAGAAGGTCCTAATCCTTTGGGAAATCCTTTTTTATTTGGGAGGTCCGTTTTGAGGTCGTTTTTCCGTTGGGAAGTCCTTTTTTCTTTGGAAGTGCTTTTTTCTGGATACAATTTACTCCATGTCCTTATTTAAACCCCTGACAACGTCGGGCGTTAGGCATAACAAAGAAACAAACTTACTTTCCCATTTACATAAGAAGTAAGATGAAATATTCGCTGAGATTGAGAAAGTGTAGAATGCCGTGAGGGGTTCCTCCTAGGAAAGTTACAATTTAGGACAGTGGTCCTTAAACATAGAAATTATGAAATTCTAAAGTTAACTTCTATTCTGAACAAGGCCACCGCGAGCCTGAAATATGTCGAGTACCAGTGTACCTTTTTAGAATAGAAGTTAACTTTATTGTAGTATTAAAATATTTCTAATAATGCTGAGTACTCATGTGCTAAAGGTGGCCTTGTCGCTACAAGCAATTTCATACAGGTAACCGTTGGATGGACAAAAAAGCTAATAGCGAAAAGAGTATCGTTTAGGTAGAATAAAACATGAAATGAGCATTAAAAATTGAAGGTATTATTAACTTAAAAAAAATCTTAATTGTGGGAAAAGGCTAAAACCATGGCAACTCAGTGTGGGTAAACACATTAATTTTTGCTTATTGTTGGCAGGCTATCTTTGAAATATGTCACTTTCTCTACAACATTTCATTTCACTTTTTGTCTATGACAATGTTTTGACTGCACAGGTGACGCAATGGTTGAAGTGGTCGCCTCGCCACTATGCCGCGCTGAGTGTTGTGGGTTTGATTCCCCCACACAGAACAAAAATTGTGTGATCCACAAATAGTTGTCCCGAATCTGGGTGTTCTTTTTTATCCGTTGTTTACATGTAAGGACTTCCTGTGACACAGCAATCATTCCTATAGCAGGAATTGTCTTAAAAACAATAATTATCAATTAATTTATCCTATTTTATTACAAACTAGCAACGCGAGCTTTGCGCGGTTAGCAGAGACATCTTCAACAATCGTCAAAATATTTCAATCAATTTACAACAAATCTTAACAAATTATACACCTAAACCTTCCTCATGAATCACTTTGTCTATTAGGGAAAACCGCATGAAAATCCGTTCAGTAGTTTTTCAGTTTATCGCGAACAGACAGACAGTCAGTCGAGCCGGCCCATGACGTGCCAAAAGCATGTCTCTCCCACGAACAATAGCAACACGATAGATATTACTTAACTATTAAATGAAGGCAAATAAATAACAAGGATCCGAAATTCACGTTTTTGTACCTACAAAAGGCCATCGAAAGATAAAGAAATGCAACCCTAGCGTGGTCAGAAGAGATAAGAGTTACGAGATAGAAAGAGAGGCAACTTCTAGGCGAAAATATAACTATAGGTGATAAGCGCTGTGCGATCTGAATTGCACTTTATTGTGTCGGAACTAGTGTCGCTATTTATTTAAATTATTTTCCGGAATGGGACTTCTATAGATATTGGAAGTATTGTGTTTTCAGTGTTTTCTGTGTCACTACACACACTACTATATTATAAGAAAGATAACCGATCTTTACTGACATTCACTGTCATTCCATCAATATCTCTATTATTTTTACTTTATTATTACTTTGTTGTTTACAGCTCCGCCAAGAAAACAAAAAACTGAAACAAGACATAACTCGCTTCTCAGACACAGAGTCACAGTCACACTCGCACACGAGCTCCGAGAATGGGGAGAAAGAGCCGATGGAGTCGGGCCCCTCGTCTGCGCTGGAGTTCGTGACGTCACCTGATGACGACACGATAAACAAACTGACCTCGCAGTTGGAGCTGGTTGAGAAGCAACGACGACAGGTATGACGTCATTTAGAAAGGAATTCATTTGACTTTAAATGTAGGTCGCGAATTTACTTTCATTTTAAGTAATAATAAATAATAATAAAATCGTTTATTGGACACAGAAGTTTCATAGATTTTCTTATAGATAAGTACAAACATTTACTAATTATATAGTAGGTTACAATTTAATAAATGTATATAGTAGGTGTTGAAACTGATACCCAAACTAGACAGATAGCCTGTATCTTGGGAAACAGTGTTTAGTCGTGCGTGTGCGTGTGTGTGTGTGTGTGTGTGCGTGTGTGCGCGTGTGCGTGTGTGTGTGTTTAATTGCGTTATTGCGATGCGATCAATGTGTCAAGAGTTAGGCTATGTAACAAAAAAATATAGGGATGCATTTACAATTTTGTTTACTTAAGAAAGCGTAATTATTGTATTAACGAGTTTGTCTATTTTTGTCGGGGGATATAAATACGAACCCCACACAGAATAATGTAAATACCGTATGCAAGTTTAATATCTTCATGATATACAAGAAGAGTTATATTTTGTTGTAACTGTTCTACTGTTCTAGGTGATAGTAGAAAACGAGAAGCTGACCTGGCAGAAGGAATCTTTGGAGCACATTGTTGATGCAACATCTAAAGAGAGAGATGATTTAAAGGAGAAATTGAAGAATGTGGAAGTAGGTTTCCATTTTATTTTTACATAATTAACATTAAATATCAATATTTAAAATTTTTCCCATAAAAACAAAACACCCAACCCCAAGGGTGGCAAAACAGGTAATGTAGGTTTCAAGTAGTATTGTTTAGAGTTCAGACCCACTAGCGGTGGTTGAACTTATTTAAAAGATTATTACTTATTTAACTTTAGGTATCTGTTTTTAGAGTTTCATACCTCCGAATGAAAAAGCATAGGAATTCTGCCTGTCACTCGTCTGTCCATCTGTCACAGACAATTTGCTCCTAGATCGATTCATTTGAAATTTTGGTACAGATATTCATAATTCCTGTGACACAAGCTCAGATTTGCAACGTAAATAAGTGAATTGAATATCATATTTTATTAGGCCAAATTAGAAAATAAAAATAAGGAAACAAAACATTGGGAACTATTCATATCAAATGAAAGGGCTTGTTGTGAGGGTCTCAAATATATATATTTTTTCTAATAATAGTTTTCAGAAATTGAGATTTTTTTAAGAAAATTGATGAAATACCACCCTCCGAAATATTATCTCTGAAAATAGTTATATTATTTTGGTCTACGGTATGAAAGTCTATGGTCTAAAATAACATGGTAAATCTCACAATATTTTGCGTACAAACTTCCATTTTGCAATTTATTGTACGGAACTCTCTCCACGGGAGGTAAACTCGCATTTCTTTTCAACTTCGCAAACTTTTCAGATTTGTAACGGAGTATATGTAGTATTGTACTTAAATGGCTTATATTTGATTTCAGCTTCAATTATCTACTAAGGACACAGAACACGCAACTGAAAGAAGCAATTTGAAATACACGATACAGGATTTACAAACACAAATTGAGACATTGTCTGTAGTAAGTATTTTTACATTCTCATCCAAGGTCTCAGTGGAGATGTCTGTCTGTTTATCTGTTTCTCGTAAGGTTCACTTTGGTGAGTGTGCGAAAGCTCTCTTCGAAGTAACTGAACCCCCACCATTCCTTCTTCGGACTACTAGACGCAGATAGAAGTTCCATCTCTTAATTGCCGAACCACAAAAAAGTCGAGCTTAAGGCGTCCGTTACACGCTCATGCAAACGTCAATCATTACCAAAAGTCATGATGACGGAAGTCGGATTGTGGTTGGTGATTGATAAAATAATATCGACATGCAACCGTCAATCTCTGCATTAGACGATAGGTTAATCGTCAATCACCGTTTTGATTGTGACAAAACTGACAGCAAAACCTACTGTGTAATGGGCGCCTAAAGCCAAAAAAGTTGCCAAGACAGTTATAATCCTATAACGTTTAAGAGTAGAGATAATAATGAATTTAGGAGTAGCGGAACTAAATTGTAAAGCAGGGCGCCATCTTTTAACAATTAACTTTAAACTAATAGAACGTTCTACTGAGTTCTAGAAGTTCCAAAAGCGGTCGAGTCAGATAGATAATAATACGAGACGTTTTACTAAAGTTCTTCGTCCTATGAGATGTTTTTCGAACTATATAAGGAAGTTGCTTTGAGGTATGGACATTCAGTTCTAGTTAAGCGATACTACGAGTTAAGAAGTGCGACTGACGTGACTTGTGTTAATTGTATCTATTTCGTAATAAATTGGTGTATTTCTAATACTGAACCCCGGCTTGTAACAGTATACTTCTGAACTGCCTGACGTTTCGACCAGATTACACTGGTTTTCGTCACAGCTAACGGGCTCAAATTTCCGTAGTTAAAGCTTTGATAAGCTGTTCATTTTCGAAGGTTATTTTTGACATAACTCAATTTTTTTTGCTTTAGACGATTTTTCGTCAAATGTAGTAGACCACAGTATCTTTCGATGATAAGAGAGTGAAAGAGAGAGAAGAGTATGAAGTGAAAAGTAATATCATTAAATGTTTTGTAGCCTAACGTGTCTTCTGAGGAATTGACGAGCCGCGACAAAGTGATACATCAGTTGGAGACCAGAGTGGCAACATTACTGGCTGATCTGAAGGCCGCTCAGCTCAGGATATTTGAGTTGGAGAGTGTCAAGGTATTGTATTCTTTACAACTCTTCATTAAAGGCATATTTTTAACTATTCGCTTGATTTTTGGATGAAAAATTAGAAATTAGATCTGCCTATCAAAAACTTTTAACGGATAACTGTTGTGTATATTTGTTCGTATGGAACTAGTGAACTAGTTAAAATGAAACTATTATTTTGTTTTAGCTGGAGATGACGAAAGTCAAGTGTGGAGAATCGGAAGTAGTCAGAAAATACAAAGAACAGATACAAGATCTTCATAACAGGCTGAAGGAGGCGTCGACAACCGTGAGTACATTATCTTTTTCTGTAGTTAGTTAATTTATATTATCCCACTAATCCCACTATAATATAAAAAAAATGTGAAAGTTTGGATGAAATGATGTTTGTTACTCTTTCACGCCAAAACTACTAAACCGATTGCGATGAATCTTGGTATGTAGATAGCTGAAGGCCTGGATAAACACATAGGCTACTTTTATCCCGATATTCCCACGCTTCCAAACGGTATTTTTGAAGGTTAATAAAGGATATCCGTACAGTATAGTCATACCTTAATAATATTGATTTAGTTACATTCAGCAAACCTTCCGTCTGCTTATAGTTCAAAATTTGCTAGCTTATTAGTGCTAGATCTAAGTTTGTAGGATATATTTAGTAATAGAATGCGTCCAAAAAGATCTATTATTAAAAAAAAAATAGGCTGTCATGGGACTGCCGACAGAAGTGAAAACGAAACGATGAACTTAAAACATCACATTAGCAGGTTGGTGACATTAATTAATAAGGAGCTGTTAGAACTTAATGTTTAAATTAGCGCCCTCTAGTGGATCTATGTATTATTAGCGTGACGGTCACGAGTTCAGTGCTTTGCTTGCCCCAGAGCAAAAGTGCACAAACGTGCCTAAAGAAGTTTTCACTTCAAAATACTATTATAGTAAAATCAATTTAAAATTTAATTATTTAGGCACATTGACGTCAGTTTTTAAATTTTTTATTCAAAAGTTGTTAAATATATATTTTTTTTTATTGTTAGGTATTCCAGCCAGTTCGTTTCTCGATCAGCGCGGAGCCGGAGTCGTCGTCGGAGTTCAGCGGCCTCACCTCCAACGTCAAACTGTACGACAGAACGTTAAAACATCTGGCGGATGTTCTTAACTCTATGACGCACGGGTGAGTTTCTTTATCGTCTTTTTATATTAAAATAGCAACTCGCACTGTTAGCAAAGAATATACAGGGTTTAGCACCCTGTATATTCTTTGCTAAACGCTCCCGAAAACGAAGACAGATGATATTACTAATGATACCTTTGATGAAGGGTCGGAAAAAAATCGATTCCGTTAAAAAACAAATAATTTTTTACAATGTCATATTAGCATTATTCACTTTCCATCATATTAGTACAACTAAATGAAACGATAATTAAAAAAAAAAAAAAATCAAAAACAGCTGACGCTAGGGTCAAAGGACGCGCGGGCGCCGAACTCGCTCGTTCTTCAGCGCAGTTATTTCTTTATGAAATTATCGTTTCATGTAGCTATTGGAGCATGATGGAGCGTAAATAATGCTCATATAACATTGTAAAAAAATGTTTTTTTTGTCAGTCAGTCAGTCAGCTGTATCTCATGATTCGTAATAGGTAAGAAATTTTTGAAGAATATGTATTATTGTTGCCGCTATAACAACCAATAATAAAAATATAAGTATATTAAAAATAAACGGGCTACTAGAAACATGTTTTTTTTCCTTTATTTGAATATGATGAAATAATGTTGTGCGGTGGCGCGGAACCCTATTTACAGACACAGTATATTCAGACTTAAAACAACTGTCTGTTTGTTGCGCACAAGTATTAATTTAAATTCCTTATTACATGGGGTATGAAATTGTTTATTTATCTTCTAAGGAAATATATTAATATTTTGGTACATCGTTCCCAGGGTTACGGACAGCCTAGTCCAATCTTTAGGATTAGTAGCCAGTCTTCACGACTACAAACTGGATAGGAGCTCGGTAGATCAGTTCAAGTCGGGGCTCGCCGAAGTCAAACAGCAGATGGAGAAACAACACAGTACTACACTAAATAATATGTAAGTATTTATGAATAAATTAGAGGGGTATATTTCCACAAAATGGAAAATACCCATAAAAAAAAACAAATAAGCTTGTCAGAGACGGTGAGCCCGCAGCCAGAGCAAAATTGACATTTTATCAGATCTTGGTGCTACAGGTGTAGATGGTTGTACAGGGCAACTGCATCTACCACAACACACCAATGATGAGGTCTGGAGTACTTAGAGTCGAAAATAACAAAGTTTCACGAATGACGCAGAATGTTTCATAAAAGAAAAAACTAAATAAACTATTTTCTTTTTTTACAATTTTTTAAAGCTTTTCATAATTTTTTATTTTACTTTTTAGGTAAGCTTTCAATGTGTCAGTCTTTTTCTGTCAAAAAGGTGTCAATTCATCTTGCTTACCAAGGTTTTAAATATTATACAGGCTGTTACAGAAAGGTGTCAAATTTTTTGGGCTAAACAGATCACACTCTTCTGTATATGCAAAAAATATCGATTTAACAGAACTAGTAATATTTGAGAGCCGACCCTCATTAAAAGCAGAAATATACCAGTATTTCACATGGTAATGAGGTCAGCCTTACAGAACAGTTTGGTCGCCATACTACTGTAGGGTTGGACAAAGTGCTGATATAAAAAATATTCGCCGGTAGCCGCTTGCCATCAGGCGTACCATGTCGTTAGTAGATCTGGTTTATAAACTGTTTTACTGGGCATAGACTTGTTCGTTTTGGCCTAGTGTGGATTGACAGACTTTAAGTATCTTTCAGAACACAAGTTTTTTAATAATGTTTTCATTTGACGTTAAATCAAGTATTTCTAATCTGTAAACATATTTAAGAGTCGATATGAGGTGCTCCCTCATACAATTCAATGGATGAAAACCCTATTAACTGCCATTTTGGTAATAATTGTTCAATTTGATGACACGTAATAAAGCAAAATTTTAATAATTGAACTTTTATCTCTCAGAGGTCAAGTTCGAAGTACCCTCACAATATTCGAAGGCATATTCCGGGACTACAACGAGCTTCTGAAGAAATCCGTGTGCAAGCCCAAGTTGGAGAGGTCGTCAGCTAACGTGGAGGCGCTGACAGCGGCGCTGGTGGCGCGGGGGCAGGAGCTACAGTTCTTGGAGGCGGAGTTAGCTAAATTAAAGGACCAAAAGGAGAATACAGATTTGATGAAAGCGCAGCTAGATTTGTATAAGTAAGTATATCAGTATATATATAAATAGGCAAATAACAAATAGTTCACTACCTTTTTATTCTCTGTGCACCGAAATATTTTTATTAGGTACCTATTAAAGAATTTTAGTGTTATTAATAAACAGCCTTTTTTTTTTCAAAACATTATAACTTTTTAAACTTTCGCGTTTCATATACGGGAATTAACGCCTAGTCAGAGATCAGACGGCCGTGTGTGAGGTGTCTCAAGTTATTAAGTTGTTATCATCATTACATTAAAACTTTTTAGCTTAGCTTTTTACATTTTAAACTTTTTTTACTTGTGCTCTAGTTGCTATTCCTACAGCCGGGATAGAATTCTTTTTCAACACGGAACCGATCTTATTATTATATAATTATAATATATTTAGTCAACAATTTATTTTATTTTTTAGTAATCTCTAAACTTATATTTTCCTTTCCCTTAATAATTATTTAATAAATATTGATTAAAATGATGATTCAAAATTGAGACTTATCTTGGTTTTAATTTTTTACACCTGGAGTGTATAGATTTTTAAAGAATCGGCAACACGCATGCGAGTCCTCTGGAATTGCAAGTGTCCATAGGCTAAGGTAACCGCTTACCATCAGGCGGTCCGTATGCTTGTTTGCCACCGACGTACTATAAAAAAAAACCTATGTAAAAATTTTGGAATGTGTAATAAATAATTGATTGGTTTGTCTAGGAGTGATTTCGAAGCCGAACGCGAGTCTCGTGAGAAGATGGCGAGTGAAAAGGAAACTATTCTCACTGATCTAAGAACAGCACAGAGACGGAACCAGGAACTTAATAAACATGTATGTTTTAGTCAATAGTGTCTTTGTGTAAAAAATACTGCCATTTAAAGGGAATAGTAGTTGATGGACCTCGTGTTGGAATACCGTGTGATTCCAATAGAGATGTTAACAAATTGTCGGAACAGTTTTTATTATATAACTAGAGTCCCTGCTGTAAATTTTGTAAATAAAGAACTTCTAGTAAGTTATGTAGCGACAATTCAATCAACAACAAATAATCCCAAATCCAATCAACTCAAAGTAACATACGTATAATACGAAACTAACAAGCAATTTCAATTGGTCAGGTTATATTTTAACGATGTTGATCGCTGTCATCTAATGTTTTGTGGTTCTGGAACGCTTCCGAGTCATCAAACGTAAACATTTGGGGCATATAACATTTCAATTTATCAAAATGAAATTAAAATCGAATTGCTGCAAAAGGTTAAACCCATAAAAGATAATTTTAAAAGTTATGCAGTGGATGAGCTCGCAAAAAATATACAAAATCATTGCGAGCTTAATCCAATTGAGCTTGTTTGGGCCGATGTTAAGGGATATGTTGGTCGCAACAAGACAAATTTTAAATTTGGGGAGGTGAAGTCGTTGCTCTAACATGGATTGCAGCAGATTACTGTTGAAAAGTGGAAGCGTTGTGTGGAGCACGTCGTCAAAGAAGAAAATAACTTTTATGGCAAAATTGATGAAATGATAGATAACACGGTAGACAGTTTTGTTATCCATGTAACTGATTCTGAAACAGATTACTCGGAATCGTTTGGCAACAGTAATTAGATGTGTGTTCAAACATAATTATTAATATATTCCTATATAAAACTAAAAATCATTACAAAATTGTAATCAGTTGTGGTAATAAATAATATAAAAAATAAAATAAATAAATAAATGTCATTGCGATGAAAAAAATTAAAACAATTTTTTAAAATTTCTCGTGCTTTAATTTATAGCTTTTGAGCCTAGAGCCTATAGTCCCCGTGACTATCTATAAAAGAAAATTAACTGTTAAGAAAAAAAATAAAAAGTAAAGTTAAATTTTAAATTTTCCGCCGCAACACTCGCATCTGTCAAATCGGTTAATGCCGATGGATCTGGTTGGTGTTTGCAGTCTCGTGATAATAGTGACTGTTTGCTACATAACCATCTCCTCTGGTAACGTCGTGTCCGAGGGGGTTTCCACATCAAAAAAAGAAAGGAATTTCTTTTTTCCGTTTGGAAATTTCCGATCCAGTTCGAGTCCCTTAAATGGTGGTACTGAGTTTGGGTGAATGTAGATGAGCAGAGATGTAATGTCTTGTTTACTAGCTGTTAAATACTTGATGATGTTGTTTCAGTTGGACGAAGTACGAAAGATAAACCCGAGCGTGTTTCAAATGTCAGCGAGTCAAGCCGCGGTCCCCGCCCCCGCCCCCTCCCCCGCCTCGCACCGCGCCCCCGCGCGCTCCTCCAGTGCCGCCCCCCGCTCCCCCGCCGCCACTGGCAACATGGTAAGCAGCTATATTCATTTATTTATTTAAACAATATTGTTACCACATCAAAATAATGTTCGTAGTCTTAAATTAAATTATATCTGTGTACATTTGGAAAAGTCTTTAAACCCTTAGTAAGATGAAATAGGCAAGGGCACCCTCTGCAGGCCTATATAGTAAGTGCACCCACAGTTATGACATCCTTATGCTTTTATTACAAGTCGCGGAAAGAACAAAGCGGTTTCGAGTATACCGACTTTTCGAATGTTAGTTTTGTAATGTTCAAGCTAATATGCACTTAATTACTTAGAAGAGAGAGTTGCTATTTATTTGTCTTTTATGAGTAGGCTTTTTGTACGTAAGTACCTACCTATAATTAGGTAATCTTACGGTGACAACAAGTAAAATAATTAAAGGCATAGGGTATGTGCCATTCGCCGAACGTCATTTTTTGAACTTTGTGACGTGGTGTTCTTTTGTATTATTATACACCAAGTTGTAGATGTGATTGGAGTTCAATATAATACAAATGGTATAATATTGAACTCCAATCAAATCAACAAAAAATATTATATACATAAAAATACGTTTAATTCGTAACAGTGTAATTATTAATGATTTTCCCGGTAAGGGGGCGTCCATAAATTACTTGAGGTGTTTAAGGGGGGGAGGCGGTCGAGTCAAATCTCATCTAATCTTACGTTGGAGAGAGTCTCGGTCTCGGCAAATATCACGCAAATTTTTTTCTGATTGAAACAAAAAAAAAATATACTATTTTGGTCCATTTAATCCAGATTGTATGTACATGCTTAAGATTTTTTTTTTCTTTTTACAATAACAATCCAACGCGTTTACGTAAGAAACCCACATTTTAAAAAATCTCACGTGAGATTGGGGGATGGGGGAGGGGGTTGAATAAAATCTCACGACATCTCACCAGGGGGGGAGGGAGGGCCAGAAAATTTAAAAAAACACCTCACGTTATTTATGGACGCCCCTAACAGATTTTTGTCCGCGTAACATAATTATTCTTCTTAACAAATTTTTAATGTAATATTGGCTCCAATTCTGTTACTTCACTCGCTAAATTAAAATTCACTAAATTTTCTTCATATAAGAAGTAAACCTTGTACACTTAGAAACAAGGTCTTATTTCAAATTGAAACAAGTAGATAACATTTATTATGTCGCTATCGAAATAAGCAATTTATTTGTCGACTAAAGTCTGATACGCTTAAATAAACTTTAATACCACGTAGCAAGAGCCGCTATCCGTTGAATGCCATCTCTTTTGCTCTGTGTTTTTAGTAAACGTCTTCGTAGGTGTAGGTTAAAAACACGTCATCCTTGTTTGTTTTGAACAAGTGTTTATACGGCAATTATACAGCGTTTGAATAAATGAAGACTCTCGCTGCGTGGAAATAAAGTTGAGTATACGTTGACAGGTTTTATTGAAATTTAGCGGCGCTGAGGAATAGATGCTAGTAACAAATAGACCTTATTCCGAAGAACACTAGGTTGATTTCATATGAAGAAATTAAGTCAGGTTTTAGTTTAGTCGAGTGAACAATAGAATCGGCACCATTATCAATATTTACTGAAATATTCTTACTAAAAGTAAATAAATAAAAGTGACACGAAACCAAGGAAATAAACGATTTATTAAATTATAAAATTCTTTCAATATTGAATAAGTGCAAGTAAAGCGATTTTCAGAAAACAAAAAAAAACTGTATGGATTTTAATGAATGAGTTATTCAAACGATATTTAAAAAAAGATACTAAAGAACTATATTTTAGATATCATCGATACCTAATGATATAGCCCACACATATCAAGAGACAAATAAAGTTTTCATTATTCGGTTTTAGATTGATGATATTGTTCTTTATATGACTTGCATATTTTTTCACAAGCTTACGCCTCTAGAGGTTTTAGAAAGTGTAATATCGAATGGCAATCGATATACAATATCTATTTAAAAAATATCGATTTATATCGAAAACTTGCAACACTGCGATGAATACACTTTTGACACTACAACTTTTTGAAGAAATTCATTCGTTCTTTAGTCCAATTACCATTGTATGAAATGGAAGCATAATAGGGAATATGCATGTATTTTTTTTATCTTTTATTGACTTGTTCCATCATTCTACCCTAATAAAAAATATAAATAATCTTGGCATTGTTCAAATTAATTTTTAAAAAACATTGAAAACATCGATAAAATTTGATGTTTGAACGCCGCCATATTTCGCGGGCCTTGGAAGACGTCACGTTCCACGCTTAGTGTTTGTTTCATAAGCTTACTTGAAGTGTTACAGTAATTTTATACCGTTTTCCAGTTGTAATTACTATTTATTGTAATTAATAGACGATGGATAAAGTTAAAAAACCATTTTATAGGTATTGCCTTGTCCCTAAGTGTAAAAACACTGTAAGAAGTACACCGAATACAGTATTTTTTCCTGTACAAAATAATAATGTTAAATACGAAAACAATGGTGTACATTAATGAGAAGAGATGAAGTATCTTCAATATCGTGTTTATATTGTTGTGAAGATCACTTTAATGTAAGCATATTACAATTTAACTAGTATAGTCTGAATTAGTCAGCAGTAATTTATGTTTGTTTTAAATATCAAGCAGAAGGCAACTTGCTTGTCTACTTAAACTAGGTAACAACAGTCCAATAAAACTTCATGAATAAAACTAACTATACATATCTTACCTATCCTTTAGATTATAATATAACAAGTATTATAATAATTACCTTGCGGCTTTCACTCCTTTAACCTCAGCCGATGTAAAATCTGGATTTAATGCAAAATATATAGTCATCATGAATGCACCTATTTTCGGTAGATTGTCCGATTGTGCTTTGACAAAACTACATTCATTGTCCTAGATGATTTCTAATATCACTAGAATGCTTAAATTGCACTAGCTCATAGCAAAAACCACAGGAATACCTATCTTTCTCCGTAACACTACGAATATAGGCGCTGATAAATGACAGAACGTGGAATGTCACGTCATGTTTTGCTTCGACCAATGGTGAAGCGTTTTGCAAAATTGAATTTTGCGCCCTTTGCATATTTTTTGCGATTAAACACGAACTAAATAAGAAAATAATTGTTTAGGCATAATATCTGGAGAATAAAGATTTAAGGGAGAATTAATCAAGTAAATTAAACAACATGCATATTCCCTATTGAAAGAAACCTCAATGCATGCTAAAAGAAAAACAAAAAGTATTTCAAGTACTCATCCGTCAACAAGGTCCGGAAGAAAAAGAAGCTATCTCCAGAACCAGAATCAACAGAGGGTGCCACCAAAGAACTCACTCCTCCCCCGCTGCGGTTCGACTGCCCAGTGTGCGATCAACCTTTCAAAACACTCATATTATTACAACAACATGTTGATCACTGTCTACATTGAAATAGGCATCTAGTCATTTGCGCATATAGAAAAAAATAAAAATATTTTATTAGTGGCAATAGTTAGGGTTAAAAAAGGAAAAAAATATAAAACTATTTAATTTTTTAGACTTAAACATTCAGTAACATAATCTCCATGACATTTCTCGCTATGAGAAGTCTCTCTGCTCAATACAGGTCTATTCTAGAAGGTTCTAAATAGCGCTTTTCTACCTCTTTCATTCAACGGTTAACGTTAACACAGCAAAATAAAACTTCTGCTAACTGATATACGGGTCATAATTTAATGGCGTGAGAATTACTTGTCCCTTGTGTCCTTGATATGTTTTAAAAAAACGTAGACTTTTAATTTACCTTTAAACATTACAAAATTAAAGTCGAAGAGACATTTCAGTTAACCATTTTTTTAAATGAAATATGCTCTTCTATGTATAAATTTGCCTGCACAGTAAATTAGAGGAGTAAATATTGAATTCTATTTTTAAATTATAATATTCAGTCTTAAATCGTGAACAAAACTTTTAATCGATGGTTACATACAGAGTAGTTAAGATATAGAAGTATGTCCACTGATCGAATGATCCATTGGTCCCATCATGACCCTTCCTATATAGAGATAATGCTTAAATACTGTCAGACTCAGATGCAGGCTGTCAGATCTTTACGCTTAGGGATCAAGACGTGTGTGTATTTATTTATGTCAGATGCACTAAATACCTACAATTTATTACTCGTATTTATCTCACGTGTGCCTGAGTTATTTACTGAAGTATGCTACAAAGACTTAAGTACAGGAATCTTTTCAAACAATTCTCTATTGTAGACTCGTGATCCTCATGTCACATCACGTGGAATAAACAACAGCCTTATCTTATTGTAAACGAAATTGTATTTCAATCCTCTACTGGCAATGCCTTTTACTATTAGAGGTTTACTAATATATTGCATTTACATTGAATAATTTTATACTTTTGTAATAGAAAAATAAATACATTTCAATATTCGTCCATTGTTATTGTCCTTTGTCAGCTCTTATAAGACCTTAATGACTGGACTATGATTTTATACAAGAATAATGTTTCAAATCGGAAGCATAGAGCCTAAGATTAGCCCGTTCGTTCAAACGAATAAACTTCTGCTCTATTATAATTTCATTTAGAGAAGGCCTATTACACGACTGGCAGAATTCTGAGTTATGAGGTTCTTATTAGTCGTTGACGCAATAAATAAAAATTACACCATTGCCAAGTTCAATAACATGAATACATAAAAAGTTCAATAACTTGTATGACACTCTATAAGAATAAATAATAAAATACAGAGATTGTTTTAGTTTTGTAGAATATGGATATAAAAGCCTTTCTAGACATTAGACTACTATGTTACCATTTTTCAACCGATTTAAAAAAAGGTGGTTCTGTATTCGATATTTTTGGACCAATTTTCATGATTGTATTATACATTTTGTACATCATTGTACATATTTTCAGGATGGATTAGTTCATTACGTATTTATTCGATAATTTTTTTACACTCAATTTCATTCTCTTTCTCAGTTTTTGCTTACGTTCTTGAACCTTGTGATAGTAGAATTTTTATATATTGTGGCATTAGTAATAATAACCTTTTTAAACTGAGATTCTTCTCCAAGTCCAGTTCTAATGAATTCTTCAGTATTTTGCGTATCTTTATACCGATGCTTGAGCTAAGTAGAATAGAACAGTTAGGATGTATTGTTCAATTAGGTCACCAGGAAACAATGACCGGTGAGATGTGTGTGACTCGGCGTTGTGTTGTTTGATATTGTTCTATTTGCAAGTATGTTTGTTAGAAATAACCTACTAACTACAAACTTGAGTCGCAAGTAAAACAGAGCAAGGGTGTTAAAAAATTATAATAACATGTAACATTATTTTACTTATTTCTTAAAATAATCGAATGTGGTTTCTTCGCCAACTCCTTTAGTTATCAAGCTATTGGCTTGATCCTTACACGTACGCGACAATTATATATTGTGTCTTGGTCTAACGATGGGCTAATTAAAAGAAAAGGCTGTATCTGACAATGGAACACTTACTTAAACCACTATAGCGGCATGACTAGGCCTGCCATCACTTAAATTGCCGACGCCGGACAAAAACCTAAAAAAATCCGGACGCACAGGTGAAATCGAGATTCTTTCTTGGACACCTTAAAAAAAGGTCGACCCCATTAAAATTTTTAGCTTGTATGAGTCATCTAACAATTATAATTGTTCACTGGCACAGAGTGTCACTTTTTGACAAACCCGCCCGGACGCCCTCTAAACTAGGACAAATCCGGGAAAACCCGGAAGGATGGCAGCCCTAGGAAGTCATGCCTACTTACCTAACTTGCAGTAAAAAGACTAATTATTAAAAAAAGATTTTAAAGAATTATTCATACCGTTATTGAAAAAACCCCTAAAACTAACTTCACAAAAATTATGGATGGATTTTCTCAGTAACGGAATAAATAACTCTAAAATAAAAAAAATATGTTCTATTTAAAATCTTCAATTTTTCACATTACACCTGCTTTACTGAGAAACGGAGGTGATAATACCTGGAAATTCTAGAGGCATGCCCTTTCAGTGTTTTAAGTAAGTGTTACACTGTCGGATACACCCTGTATATAAATATCGTCTGAGCTAAGTTGCACCTTATTCCATAGCTCGAAAGTCGCTATTTATGTAAGTTTATAATGAGTGACAATTACAAGATTTCTTTTTTTAAGTGAAAACATCTTTAGGCACGTTTGTGCACCTTATCACGCTAATAATAAATATATAGATCCAACAGAGGGCGCTAATCTAAACAATGAGTTTTGTCTTGTTTGTATAATTCGTTCAATAAAAGTGAAAACAATATACTAATTTGTCTGTGGAAGTGTTATCTTTAATAAACTTGTGAACTAATTACGTAGTGACAAAGATGAGGGATGTGTGCAAGAGTATGTTCCGATATACACTGAGAGCACTGTTCAATGCTCGTACTGGGGAGAAATTCGTTCCGTTATAGACTGACAGCATACTGTCGCAGTATCGTAGGGAAATATATGACGTCATAAACGTCGCCATTTTTGTACTGTGCGCACTGGAGTTTTCGAGGTGAGGTGCTCACACTGTCACTTTTATTATGCGATTTGACAATTGACAACTGACAGTATACTGGACTGCGTCCCGTTATAAACAGTAACCAGTATAGCTAACTATAAAGGAACGGCTTCGCAGTATACTGAACTGACGTCATACGTGTGTTTTCACTTCTGACGTGCAGTCCTGACAGTTTTTTTTTCTAATTTAATTCGACTAAACCGCATCTCGTGTTGTTTGGTTTACAGTGTGCATTCAATAAAATGATAACAATGCGGCATGTTAAATCCTTTAAGTTTTTTTTTCGGTGGTTAAGCTTTTTGTAAAGGAGATGTTTCATTTTAAGCTATCAAACATATCACAGTATCTAGGGGAAAAAAAATTGAGAGAGAATTATTTTTACACATATTTAAGAAAGTTTAGAGAAACGCACGAACGTGAAATTTTGACTCCTTAAAGTTTATGTACAGAAGAACTGCAAAAAGCTAAAATTAAAATAAAAATTTACAAATTTAAAATTTACGTGAAAACGGCTCCATCAAGCGACATGTGTCGTGACCTGTCACGGTACGTAAGTCTGTACAATGACAATTCAAGTTAAACTGGCCAATGAAACAAACGAAAATGAATTAATTTCGAAATGCCACTACCAGCCGTTCAGTGCAAATAAATGCATATATCTATTTCACCTCTTGTTAGTTAATTTTACTAGGAAATACATTTTTGCATCCCATGTATAATGAAACGTCTCTTTTATATATCACACACCTAGATATAAAGGGAGCTAGTTATGCACACCATCGAATTCCTTATCTCAGTATCTACCGGCCAATAAACCAGTTTTAAAAATATCACCACTACTCTACGCTAAATTCACCAACACCTGGTCAACTCAAAATAATAAAACAAATATATATACATTGTTAAACAATAGGAAAATAACTACAAAAATCCAATTTTCACCCCATAACATGATTAAAACACACGATTCCTACAATATCTTTCTTCTAGCTGCATATAAAAAGCATAATTACATTTTTGAGTTAGCTCCGTTTAGATCTAGGTGTGCGATATGTTCGAAGACTTTTATTGCTCCTAATAACATAACCATAACATAATTATCTATTTTCATAAGTTCTAATTTGTTTTTCATAAATTTTCAGGTGTTCACATGCCCTAAATGCATGAGGTTCTCATGCGAACAGTACAAAGTGATGGAGGATCACTTCGACTTCTGCCTCGACGACTTCTAATGTTAGTACCTGTAAATGTATAGATAAACTAGTCTGGCGGGTAGGGTGGCGCCGCCAGTTAACGGCCATATCTTATTTAAAATTTTATCTTTTACAAGTGACTGTTTTTATTAAGATTAAATTTTCACAATTTATACATTGATTATTATATACGTTTCAAATACCTTAAATCTTGAGGTTGCGTTCGTAGATGAAAAAAAAACTTAAAATTTTAAAGAGTTTTAGTTATTGTTTGGTTTATAAACTAAGGTATGATATGCATTTATCTGATTTAGTTGTTTTTATTGTTATAATTATGCGTAGTAGAACGGTAAAAGAAAAATTGAACCAATAGAAATCTTTAAAGATGCATATTTTAATACTAACACAATTTTCAGTGTAAATAACTAATAATGAGACAATAAAAACTTTCTATATACAAAATCTGTGCACAGTAAACTAATTATGCAGTAGCTTTAAATAATTTAATTTTGAACTGATACATACAAGTATTTATAAGAAAAACTTGCAGAGACTTATGTTTAAAATCTTCGAAGACACTTTTACTACAAGTTTACTTATTATATTTGCATGTATCGTACACGATTCAACGATTTGGTGAGTGGTCAAGAGTGATCAATCTTAGTTGCAGCTCCTTGATTTGATATAATTAAAAAAAATAAGAGTTATAAACTTTCAGTCTATGACATTCACAATTAATTTGCGATAAAAATATATATATGTTATTTTTCGAAAAATAATTGAGTTTATTTGTAATGACAGTGTATTTTAATGCCTGCCGATAACTGGAGACGTCACCCTATCTTTAATAGAATATCGGTGGCAATTCCTTCTTAAGAAAACAATTAGAATATAACTTGATTGTATTAGATGAAATATATTTTTTTATTGTTTATCATCATGTTTATTTCTCGATCAAATAAAATGTGAATATGCCATATGCTTAAATATAATTGTTCTACATATTGCACAAAATACATACTGGGCCCTATACAGCATGATTTGATTTAAGCCAGTGATCTATTTTTGTTATAAAATTCATATAAGGGGGCGTCCATAAATTACGTGAGGTGTTTTTTTTATTTTCTGTCCCTCCCTCCCCTCCTGGTGAGATGTCGTGAGATTTTATTCAACCCCCTCCCCCATCCCCCAATCTCACGTGAGATTTTTCAAAATGTGGGTTTCTTACGTAAACGCGTTGGATTATTATTGTAAAAAGAAAAACAAAATTTCTTCGTGATTTTATTTACGACTAGTTAAGACTAGTGATCAATACTGCTGAGAGTTTAATTATAAGTGTAATAAAAATTTAACAATAGAATACTTCAATCGTAGCTACTGTGATTAAAAAAAGAATATCTACTCTAATCTTGATAACTCATTTTAAATTAGTAAGAGCATGCACTGAGTTGAGTAAAACATTTACAAAAATAAACAAAGCAGGTTAGAACCTGTCCGTGTGTCGCTGCACTCAGCTCGTACGCTCTCGTTCATCGAGTCGCGCGTTCGGCTAACAGTGGCGCGAAAACAAGGACGGGCTACAATGTACCGTAAATTCAGATTAAATTGAGCTATTTGGTATAAAACAAATATGGTGGTTTCACAGTCAGTCGATGTATAACGTCGAAGTATGAATGAAATTATTTTCTTTCGAACGAATGAGTGAATGATCTTAATCGTATTACGATTATGCTTAAGATTAAATCTTAAGCATGTACAATCTGGATTAAATGGACCAAAATAGTATCATTTTTTTTTTGTTTCAATCAGAAAAAAAATTGCGTGATATTTGCCGAGACCCCCCCTCTCTCCAACGTAAGATTAGATGAGATTTGACTCGACCCCCTCCCCCCCTTGAACACCTCACGTAATTTATGGACGCCCCCTAAGGGTTGTCACACACTGCGACCTATTCAGTACAGTCGAGTTTGCACAAATGCGATCATTTCTGGTTTTTGTATTCTAAATTGTTAAAATGTAAAAATATGTGTTGCGACTGGTAGCCGTAGTGGTTCAGTGGCTGTCTTTCCAACAGACTCTGTGTCGAGTTTTGTTGTTTCGATTCAAAATTATTTATTCGTGTGATTTACAAATATGTTCTAGTTCTCGTGTACTTTCCGCCGCGGATTGTATATTTGTGAATTCCCTGCGACCCATTACATTTTTTTAGGACGAGAATTGTCCTATTAAACCAAAATTTCAGACTTAGTTCATAAAATTTGTTATTATCAATGTTTTTAGGCTAGTGTTAGTATTATCAATCAGGAGGTTGGTCTCATGTGTAGCCCACCCGGTGCGCGCCAGTGCCCCCTCAACCCCCTGAACTCATTATTGTACTGTACACGCAGGATGTCGTAAGTCCTCTGCGTGTAATTAACCCACAAACTGACCCTGTGGCCCTGATACTTGAAATGAGTGACTCTATTTGGTATCTCTAAATAAACCTCTTTGAATGTTATAAAGGTGCCTAACCCTAGTGTGCATAAACCTTTATGAGTATTAAATTCAATGCACTAATGCACATTATCTGTAATTAAATAATATGTATGACCAATAACTTGACTAAAGGAATATTTTTGCACAACGCATTCATGGTACCTGCTATATTAGTTAACTATTGTGTGTATATATATAATTATATTGCCATTTGATTTGAAATACTTATATGAAATATCTGCCATTGAACTATAAAATAATGATGGCTAAAAAACCTTTACGAAAGGAATCTACGCTAAAATTATATCTAATCGTTTAAACTGAAATACGTAATATATAAGCCTTGTAAACTTCTCACGGCTCAGTTAATTCTAAGTAGTTAGACTGTTTTCCGCTAGATGGCGCTACTTGTGTTGTATGGTGTTGACACATCAGCAATATATCAGATTGTGTAACTCGGGACTTAATCGCGATAATATTTAGAAGGGACAGCACACGCCTCACCCACACACACCTCTTGGTTACCTGACGTTTCGATCGAATTGCACCAATCCTGGTCCCGAGTAATCCCCCATCTAATATGCATCCAAGTCGCGAAAATTTAAAACAATAATCAACAATATACCTACAAAACTGTGTGCCATGAACCTTACTGCGATAATTATTTAATGGCAAGAAACAATATTAATCAATTTATTTATATTAACTTGCAGATGATGCAATTTTCTTTACTGCCTCATTGTCGCTATGACACCTAAAAAAGCGAAGGCTTCACGTGTCGCAAATCTAAATATTGATTTGCAAATGCGAATACAAATAAATACAAGAATGTCATAGTACAAAATGTGGGTGGCGCCATCTACGGATTGGCTCTTAAACTATTTTTTTGTAAATATATGAGTATATAGTATATATGAGTTTGTTTTCCTTGCTGTTGTTATTAGTTGGATTATCAACTTATGAACATGTTCGTGCAGCAATTATCTACCTGTCTGTGTTGTTAATAAAATAGATCACGTGGCTATAATACATTCTGTGATTTAAAACATCTGTTTATGTATGTTGGTAAAAAGATATTTATTTCCAATAGAAAGAAAATATATTTTCTTACAAAAACAAAGTATTTCTCCCAATTTGAACTTTATTTTGCATTTTATGAGTTTTAGTAGGTTACAAAATCAATGCTTTTTTTAAATGCACATACATACATATAGATCGTATTTTCACACAGACACACGCACACACACACTAAGGATCATAAATATTTTTTCGTATGCTCAAATTTCATCTATACAATTTTAAGAAAAGGATTTCTGAACCAGAATAAATTTAATATAAAATACAAAATAACGATAAAATCTGGATAAAAGCCTTTTACCTCATAACTAATTAAGATTTTTTGTGTTGGTGATGATAATAAAATATTAGACAAAAAAAAAGATTGTGAGACTGAATGAAATTTATGACGGCCTGAGAAGTCTTAGAGCTAAAAAAAACAGTGCGTCTAACTGTATGTTTAATTAGAATAGTAATTTCCGTGTGTGGTATTCATAGTTATTAAAGAGAAACGATTGTATTCAAGTGGGTTTTTTGGAGTTTCAACGGCCGACAGACATGTCTGTTCACCCTTTGATTAGTCGAGTCTGACTTCCCCGACACAAATATGTGTACAAACGCGTATCTTTAATAAGTATTTTAATGTGTGATGAAAATGAGACTGTAGTAAAAATTTATTTTAAATTCTATACTTTTTTTATATAATCGTGACATATCCAATGTGTATTTGAAATATCTTCCTGATTAATTAATCATCATTGTAACGTATTAATTGACGTAGCTGGCGCCGCTTGTCTTGTTAACTAATTACTACTGACGCGCCTGATGCGATTAGATCGACCGATGAATTATTTTGCATTAAGTGTGAGTTTGTCCTATAAATAAATTCTTGTACAGCATTCTTTTAACTTCTAAAACTAATTTAAATGCTTATTGATATTGTATTGCGTAAAATCTTACCAATGCATAGATATCAACAATTACTGATGACTTTTAGGTATTATATTGTTTTAAATTACTAAATATTCTTGTACTACGTATTTTGTTATTAGTCTTTAACTAATAACAATATACTGCACTAATAATAAAATAGGTAACTTAATTGCTAATGACAAGCCCCCACAGTTAAAATATCCGCTTGGAAGACATCATTAATTAATGGTTAACAAAAAAAAAACAAAAACAAAATTACAGAACTAAAAAAAAAAATTGAAACATACGGATCAAGCAAACAAATACCGCAAAACATAAGCTTGGATACCGCTCAATAAATTTATTCTGATTTATATGTAATGATGATTCATACATTCAATAAAATACAAGTGGCACCATCTATGTTGATTTTTTTTCATTATTTTTTTTTAATTTAAGTTAAATCTCTTGTGCTAAAGTTACCCCTAACTACTTATGATGTAAGGAATTAAATATAATTGTAAATGTATACTTATGTACTGTGATCCCAAAACCATATTGTCATATCTAATTGTCAAAGATTGCGTCGTAAATTATATGAATTAGTAAAATATATTGGTATTTTATTAGTAAAACTTGCTCTTCCCTGCAATTTATGATAACAGCGACGTTTGTGATAACTGCTTCGCCTCTAAGGGTCGTAGCGTGATGGTAAATAGTCTATACTCTTCCTCAAGAATTAAGCTATCAAAGTGCAAAAATAATGTGTCAGAATCGACTGGTACTTTCGGAGATTAGCGTTTAACCAGAAATACTGTTCAGCTTTATTTTATCACTACATATTATAAAACAAAGTCCCCCGCCGCGTTTGCTGACCGTCTAGTGTTTGCGATCAACTCAAAAAGGGATTGTCCATTAACCACGTGAGGCTCAAAAGGGGAGGCGGGGGGTTAGGGAAATCCCGAAATATCACAAGGGGGTGTAGTGAGTTATCACGTGTATTTATTTTTTCTTAAAACGCGCTATTATATCTGTATTTAACGATAATATTCTGAAAATTTTTAATATACTTATTTGGAAATAAAAAAATAAACGTGATTTTGGCTAGGGGGATAGCTTAAAAAACTATTATTTTGACATTACAAACAGACACTTAAATTTTATATATTTGATAATATTTGAATTGATTAATGAGCTTCAGTGTTATCAATACTCGTAGCAACAAAATTAGAAACATTTTTTACCGACGAAAAAAGGGGGTTCTCAATTCGACTGTATATATATATTTTTTTTTTATGTATGTTCAGCCCTCTCTCCGTTGTGTATGAACCGATTTTGATTATTCTTTTTTTGTTAGATAGGGTATACCTCAAGGGTGGTCCCATGTCAAGGAAGTCAGGATCTGATGATGGGATTCTGATAAAATTGAGAGAAACCCTCGAAAATTGTAGGATTGTATAGTCTTTCTGTTTAATCTTCATTACTTTATCAGGTACTAGCAACCCGCCCCGGCTTCGCACGGGTAGCAGATTAAAATTTAAACAAAAACAAATTTACACAAAACCTTAACAAATTATATACCTACCTTCCTCATGAATCGCTCTATCTATTGGTGAAAACCGCATGAAAATCCGTTAAGTAGTTTTTGTATTGTAAAAAAGGGGTTGTTTATTACAGAAACCCAGTGTGGCTGTAGAAATATGTATATTTATGTTGTTTCCATAGTTGTGGTATGATTAACAGAGAGTTAATAACTAGCATACAATATCTTTTATATTGAACCAATTCCATGCGTCATTATTCGTAAATGTTACTGATAGATATAAAATGCAGTTATAAATAATGAATTAAGGCAATATGCCACATCTCCCCTGAAAAGTTAACCATCACACCCCCGCATTTTAAAGAGTGAAAATGGATGACACACGCAGTTGAGCCTTACATTTTTGCTTACTTATGATGCACATTTGTTATTGTATTTTGAACTTTGTATAATAGGTAGTAACATTAAACAAAAAAAAAATTAATTATGAAACAATTTGTGTTATTTTTATGAACAATATAGGGTTTATTATTTTTTTATATTTCAACAGGTGATAAATCTCTTAAAACTTTATAAGGACCTTGTTGGCGCCACCGCGCAACCAATAAGCTGCCAGCAAAATCACGCGATGTTTGGCGGCCAATCAGAACGCGTCTACAAACCTTATATACTTTTGATGCTAAAAACTAAGTTGTTGCAAGGTGCACGCGCTGCACGCCTATGTTTTACATATATTTTTTCAATACAAGACTGTACTACTACTTTTATATCTTTTCTTTTGTTCCCATCGTGAACAGACCTAAATAAATATTGTCTAATTTATTTCCTATTTGGTTTTTTAAATGAACCAAATGTGTGCGTTCAGCGGAATGTTGTTGAATTTAAATATTTTAATTATGCAGATATTTAGTGTATGACGTCGTGTAATTGTGTATGGTAAAAAAAAAATTGTGCATGCAGCCATTGTGAAGAAATTCGCTAAAAACTGATTCCGCTGGGCGAACGTTGTCCTGGCGTTTTTAAGCCATGGACTTGAAGAAAAAAATGTGTCCAAAAATTAGTATGTATTTGTGTATGTATGAATAAAATTAGTGCATGCATAAACTTCGGAGAAATTCGTTTCCGCTACGCGAACGTTTGGCCATTGGCTAGTTTTCATATAAAGCGCTTTTATAGAGCTGTAGATTTTTACATACGTTGTTTTGAATTTGTTTATATTTGTTTAAAAAACAGATTTAGAAAAAATCGTAGGGATTAGAAGATAAAAATATAAACGTAAAAAACGCTTATTAGGTCTTAGTTCGTAAAGTATGCACTTTGGGGTCTAGATTTTCACGTTTATACAAACCTTGTAAGTGTTTGCAACATGTTGCCAAGTACCAATGATGTTCCGTTAGTAATTAAAGAGTTATAGGACAATTTACCATGAATAGACCACTGTTTACAAAGCAGTCAAATATCACGACGTTCAAAAGGAATTGCATAGTAAAATGTATTCCAATAATTAGTGTATTAATTCAACTACTCACATGCAATATTTCATCTCATTAAATTCAGTAATTAAAGAGAAACAATTAAAATACTGACAAAGCATCGAAATCCTACATAACCCGACCAAGTTCGGATGGCTACAAAAAAGCAGCCGTGCAATATATTTAGGTAACATTCTAAAATTTACAGAATAATACTGGTTTTGATTGGTACAGGTGATACCACAATTGTTGTTTCGAAATAATTTATAGGTCATTTATTTTTCTACACCTGCTTATTTAAATGTATTTGACTATGACAGTAAGTACTATTTACGTAGGTACTTTATTTAAGTATGCGCTTGAGACTCAGTATATGATATTACCGTTGTACTGGTAGTGAGTTATGTATGTATGCATTTTAAGTCTATTGCTGTCTCTAACCAATGACAGAGTATGTTTAGTTAGCGTTTGTTAACGTTAAGTTTTTATGAACAAGACACTAGTCATGATAAGCGCCTCAGCTGTGTCTGTCTGTTAGTATGTTTATTTATTTGACACTCTTTACAATTTTTCGCATATTGAGTGACGTCATTACTCATTACATGCCAAAAATAATATTTTTTAATATTATTTAACATCCTATTCACGCCTGCGTGACCGCTAGTGGGTAACAGGTGAAAATCATTTAGGATTACTGTCTTTTCGTCCTTGTCATGAACTCTGTGTAACTTTAATTACTAATAATCGCGGCAAGCTTTCTTGCGACGCATTTCTTTCCTTTAATAATTCTTTGATTAAATGCGCATTCTTTTGGTTTTTCATCAAAACAAGTTCTTCAATGTTGTGTCGTTTGCAAAATGTTTCTAAGTTCCTCGCTAACACACTTACGGTAGGTAACGATCGGGAGGTTAGATATATTGCCGACTCTAATTCGATAAAATTAAAGAATCCCTTATCACTCAGTATTGGTGATACACTAGAATTATTTTTAGAACTTAGACTCAAAATTACCTTATACTGGTGCCAATTCTGTTGTTCACCACACTAAACTGAAATTTCACTAAAAACCTTTTATTTTAGTCAAGAGATATCGAACATGGTATTCTGTTGTTTCGTTGAATTAAATTTAGTTCTTATTAGGACAGCAGTAAATTTGAATCTGACATAACTAAAAGTTAAGTACGAGAGTGTTGCTGCTACTTAAAAGTAAAGAATGAATGACAAAGAGTGAAAGAATAAAATCTTCTGAAACAACATTTTTAGGTTTTTGAATGCATGTTAATGTTTGTTTACGAACATTATAATTATGTATCGAACAAAGTATCATATTTCCAGCTCATAGCTTAGTAAATACTGTTCTAATGAGTTCACATAGCTGGCAACCCACTGTATATCCTTTTTTGTTATCTGTCTAATTAACAGCTAATAATGAATCTGTGCAAGTCAAGCTGACATATATCCCCAAAGACTACAATAGTATATAGGATATAGACAGGCAGCTCTGCTTCTTTTTATTGACAACACAAAACTCTGCCTGGTGGTCAGATACCGAAAACTAATATAATATACATATCTATAGGTATATATATATATACAATTGAACAATATATAGGTACCTACTTATACGGTGTATGAATGTGTTTTGTTGTTACCTGTTTCTTGTTTTAACTTTTGGTTTGGTTCTAACATGAGAATTTTATACTTTAGCTAATTAATGTATGTTTATGACTAATCTCCGATTTTTATATTCAAACCAAAACTTTTATTGCAAAAAGAATAGCACAAGAAACCGGCAATCGGTACTCATACGCAGCCATTTGCAATATAAGTGAAGTGTTGCCAACCTAATGTTAATAAGTTCCAAATATTAAAAAAAATTGTTGATTGTTTCGATTGTATTTTTAATTAATACTATTGTGTGTTGGTAAACAAATTGTTGTTTGTAAAGAATTTAAAGTGGTTTTAGATATTTAATACACAATATTTTGGTATTTACAAATGCGAATTTTAAATCGTAATACATTTGAGGGTAATAAATTTCCCCTCATACAAATTATAAATTTAAATATTGTAACACAGTAATTTTAGTTCCGGTATCTATCCTTGGGATGGCACTGGACTCAATAAAAAAAGGGCAATTCTTTTATGTTCCAAGTTGCCATAGCATGTATATCCCAAATAAATATAATTAACTTATTTTTTTAAATAAGTCTAAAGTTATAAATAAATAAATCAATCACGATGAAGGAGAATAATAGAAAAAATTGTAACTTGTGAAACGCATCAACAATAACCTAGAAATGGCGAGAGGTAAGAAATTTTTCATTGTTTTATTTACCAAGTAATTTTGTTTGTTAAATTGTTTCATTATTCTACTCTTTTACGTCTTTACTGTATTTACATAACATAACATAATATAACATAACATAACATTAAGACAATTTCGTTACAATATTGTTTTGTACTCCCTTTAGATAGATAGAACATTCTTTATTGTACACCACAGTTAGACAGCAATTCACACAGTTTAGTAGCAACATACTAAGCGGCAAGTACAATGGGCGGTCTTATCGCTAAAAGGGATGTCTTCCAGACAACCTTTGTATGGAAACAACAGAGGAAGATCTTTAAATTTTTTAATGACATTTTTCACCATGTCAATTTTATTTTTTTCAGGTAAATAGGCAAATCAAAACGTAAAGGAATTTCAAGCATGGTTATCGAACTAGTTCTACAAACTAAGCTGTAATGTAATAACTTCTGTAACCACTGTACAGCAATGGCAGCATGTAAGTGTTGTTTCTTGAAAGCATAAGTAATTTTCAATAACTTGAGTATAATAATTTGATCATACTGTCTTGAAAATGTCGTGAAGAGGCGTTTGAGGATATACTTCACGAATAAGTAAATATAAAAAATCAAAATTTATACAAAATATATGATATGATTCGAGTATGTGAAAGGTCTCATCACTACATAGTATAAAACAAAGTCGCCTTTTCTGTCCCTATATCCCTATGTGCGCTTAAATCTTTAAAACTACGCAACGGATTTTGATGCGGTTTTTTCCAATAGATAGAGTGATTCAAGAGGAAGGTTTATATGTATAATACATGCATCATATACTAAGGCAACATTGCTAATTTTAGAGGTTTCTAACGTGATGTCGTAAATTAACCTATTTTTTTGGGCTTATTTAGCAATTTAGCAAAAACGCTGCCTAAACCCTACGAGTTAGATCAAATTAATGTACTACAGTATTGTACACCATAAAAAGGTCTACAAAAAAGTCCGCGATGGTATATGTTTATATTTTAGGGATAACCCACATTAACCATTTTTATTGTTTACTTTTTACGTGAAAAAATGGCTTATTTACGAAGCTATTTTAAGCAATACGGCATTAATCCTTATCGAATTAAGTACCTTAAATACAGTGTGCAATTAATATAGATCAATATGGTTCCTTACAGCATGTAAATTAAACAAATATTTTCGGAGATATTACAAATTTAAAATTTGCGTTTGCGGCGGGCGGTACCGGTCGGACGGGGCAGTGCGGGGAGGCATGCCTATAAATAGCGCGTCGGAGGCCGCGGTTCTCCCTGTAGCACTTTGAATTTAGCAGCAATCGGACGCGTTTATTATCGGAGCTCTCTAGCGAGGAAAATAACAGTACTGGTAAAAACGTGCTTTTCAGCGCGACAACGTATCAGTTAATAATTATAAGTTACGATAAATAATAATCAATTAATTTAATAATAAGGAAATTATTTTCAAAAATCTTAAGTAAGTTCAGAAAAAAAAATTAATAGAATATAGCTATCTTTTGTTCTTGATGATTGTAGATTATCTTTTGTTTTTAGTCACACGCATGGCAAATTATTTTTTAGGTGTTTTTAATTTATTTAAAATCGTATTTTAAGTTGATTTCATTGAAATCGTAGTTTAAGTTATTTCAGTAAAAAAAAAGAAAAGAATAGAATAAATATCTTTTGTTTTTTATGATTGTTGATTATCATTTGTGTCTAAATGGTAAGTATTTAGATGTTTTTTACTGCGGCACATAGGTACCAATAATATGGCAATTTGTTCATAGTTAGGTAATCATACATAAGTCTAGAACTGAGTCAACTTTGTTCAGAAATTATAAAGTCATGTCTGGAAGACGTCGTCGTTCGAACATACGTCGTAGTTCAGTGAATGCTAGAAGAGTACGTTCACAAAGAGATGAAGAATCGTCAACAGAACGTGAAGCTCGACTCAGTCAGCTTAGGGATAGATATAGAGCTGAGAGAGAGAGAGAATCTTCAATAGAGCGTGAGGTTCGCCGCAGCCGGGATCGAGATAGGCATTCGGTTCAGAGAGATAGAGAATCGTCAGTAGAGCGTGGTGTATAAAGACATCCTGTAATATATTAATTGTTGTAAAAATAAAATAAATACCTAGGTAAAAATGTAAAAAGTAAATAAGTAAAAATGTGTAATGTAATAAAAATTGTATGAATTTAGATATTCCAAAGATAGCAGGAAATCTTCATAGTAAGTATAGGGAAAGAGGAATTGTTTTACTCCAAATTTAATGCGTGCAGGCCAAGGGCAGTAATGAATGAATCAAAAATACTGGATCGATTTTAATCATGTTTTCATTGAGTGACATAGGCATATATATTTTATGCCCGTGCAAAGTCGGAGCGGGCCGCTATGTTTTTATATACAACGTTCATAGTTTTTCTGTAGTGTATTTAATTTAGTATCAGCATTGCACCCGTGCGAAGCCGGGGCGGGTCGCTAGTAAGTATTTATAAGATTGATATAACAAACAGATCCTCATATCATAATATGCTTATACTAATACCTTGTTATTTATTTTTGTCTAGATTTGGAGTTTATGGAGGGCAAAAGTGAAGACAAAGGGGCGTAACATCTATGATTCAATAAGGCCAAAGAAGATGGACCAACTGGATCTGAGCTTACAGATATAGAGTGAAAGATACTAGATATCATAGGGACTGGCTCCATTCCAGGATTTCTTGTTGAGTTGATTATATCATTTGTGAATTATATAGTAATAAAAAATAAAGCTTTAATTAAAATAATATTTACTAGTAGTTTAATTTAAATGTGTTTGAATCAGTTTTTCCTGAATATGCAAGTCCGTATCAAGAAACCTGGGTCCTCTTTGCAAAATATTAGAATCATGATTCTCCTCATCCACATCATTTTCATTATCATCTGGAAATGTAGAAATACAATAATTATAATTTTGTTTTGAAAAAATGATCTAAATTAGAGTTTTATTCCACTGAAGTAATCAAAAACCATGTTAAAGAGGGTGCAACATGCTAAAATGATTGAATGTCAAATTATAGTTTTTAAGAGTAGTTCTGTATCCTTATAATTTAAGCCGGTGATAAAATTTTTAATTTTAGCTTCATACCTTGTGCAATGCCGCAGATCGCATTTCTTTGCTACTTTGTTATATAAAAGTAGGGAAACATATATTTAGGAAACCTCTTTGCGAAACTTGTTTTACATTTTGTGGTAGTGAGCTTAAATACTCTTGCATTCACCATCGAATTGTAGTCAGTTGAATTTAGTGTTAAATTATGCGAGTAGCTGACCGCATTGAATATATACAGTTGTCTTATACTCAAGATACCAGCAGCTTAATAAACCTCAACTGTTGGGAACCTAATCGGTTTTTTAAGCATTACTTTGAGTATTGATCTCTGGGCTCTCTCCAACTGTATTAGGTGCGATGTAGCTGTGCCCCCCAAACGCTTAAACAATGTTAGGATGGACTGACAAAGTGACATGTATACGGTTTTAAGTAGTTCAATATTGGCGACATCTCTGAGTTCCCTCATTACATAAATGAGTTTTCTGCATCTCGCCGTGAGGGCAGCTATGTGTTCATTGAAAGTGAGTTTCTCGTCAATGACTACACCGCGACATTTTATGGATTTCGATCTTAGAATTTTACTGCAGTCACAGCCTTGGTGTTGAGTTTGCTGTGAATTGCAACTATGTATTTTAAGGTTAGGAATGGATACTGGAGATGAGGCACCAGTTTTATGGAAACAAAGGAACTTTGTTTTTTGGTATTCAGAGACAAGAGATTATTATTAAGCCAATTAACTACCAAAGCCATTCCTTGTTCTGCTTTCAGCAAACACTTATTCCATGTAGAACTATGAAAAATTAGTGCAGTGTCGTCTGCGTAACAGACGATTTTTGCATTATTTAATGGTAGTGAAGTCAAATCATTTAAATACAATAAAAACAGCGTCGGCCCAAGCACACTTCCCTGTGGTATTCCGAAATCTGTCACTATCGGACAACTCATCCAGGATGGTTGATACCTTGACTCGTTTTTCGTTTATTTACCACTCTTTCCATAATCTTTGCAAATATTGGTAGTAGAGATATCGGCCAATAATTATTTAGTAGATTAGTTTCACCCCTTAATGGATTGGAACTATAACCGCAGTTTTCTAGTCTTGTGGTACAATCCCTGTTGAGAGGCTTTGGATTATTATTACCTTAAGCGGTTCTACTATTTGACCCTTAACCCCTTTAATTAATCAATTATCGATACCATCGAGTCCTGGCGCGCTATCCAGCTTAAGAGTCATGATAATGTTTTCTATTTCTTTGTTATTGGTAGGTTCGAAAAAGAAAGAGTGAAGGGGTGACCCAGAGTTCGTATCGATCTTACTCGCCAAGGCAGTCTGGGTTGTACCAAGACGCAGTAAAATATTACCGGCATATTGTCTTCCGACCGAAGCAATAGTATTAATATTTATAATAATAATATATAATATAATAGTATTAATATAATGGAAGTTACAAACTTTATTCACATTTACGTTTGATGAACGCTAATTATTTGTAAATATGGCGTAGGTACTTCTCCAATATTCAGTAATAATTAGCTTTCATTATGGTTTTTAGCAATTGACAAAACTGGTATTTTTTTGTGATTTTAGCAAAAATAGTATTATGAGAAGAAAGAAAGAAGCGAAAAAAGCGAACGCGAGTTTGAGTATAAAAAGTAGTAGCGTGAAGGCGTGCTGTTATTATTATTTCGCGTGATACCTGAAAACAACACGGGGAGTGGCAGTTACTGGTTATAAGCTCGTGCACAAGCTCTCTCTCAGCATCGTCGACAACTCTTTGCAAGAGTCATATTGGCGAAAATGCAAAGTCTTGCCGAACACGTATATCCCGAGAAACTGTGCAGCTTCCGCTCCCAGCGAGCCACTACGGATATGATCTTTACTCTTCGATAACTTTAAGGGAAGTGTCGGGAGCAAAACACCCCGCTGATCAACGCGTTCGTTGACCTTACAAGGCCTTCAACACGGTCAGCAGAGAAGGGCTTTATACCACACTTGAACATATAGGATATCCCCCAAAACTGCTGAAGCCCGTAAAGTCCTTTCATGAGGGAATGAAGGGCACTATTGTCTTTAATAGCTGACCATTGTCTTTGTCTTTGATGTCTGAATATCCGATGTTTTTGAAATGCCGAGAGGAGTTCGCCAGGGCTGTGTTTTAGCACCTACATTGTTCGACATTTTCTTCTCCCTGCTGCTCAAAGTCGCCTTTGGCGACACACAACAGGGAGAGGGGAGAGAGGGGGAGATGGGAAACTGCTTAACATCGCCAAATTGAAGTCGCACCGTAAGTGTGAGGACCTATTCATTGACAGCCTGCTTTATGCTGACGACGCAGCGTTTGTAGCGAAAACTCCTGTAGAACTCCATGGTATGCTGTACAAATTTGCCTACGCATTCCTGTTTTCCCTTTTCCCTGTTCTCCATGTCTACCAATGCCAAGAAGACTGTAATACAGCGCGCGAAGGTACACCCCTAGAAGTAGGGGCGCAACGTTCGGAAAGACACGTACAAGAGTGTGGAATAATAAACATCTTACACGTTGGACGTCGTATGCTAAGCAATAACGGCGCCTTAACGTATTTCATATGCGCTGTTTTCGGAGTATTCTTAACATAACATGGGAGGACAGGGTAACAAACAAGAGAGTGCTGGAGATTGCACAGCTACCCAGCATCACCGCTCTCCTGAAAGAGAGACGCTTGCGGAGGCTGGGGTATGTGCACCGGATGAGCAGCGCTCGTTTGTCATGTGGCATATGCAAAGCGTAATGTTGGACGGCCCATACTGCGCTTCAAAGACTGCGCAAAGCGCGACATGGTTGTGTTTAATATCAAATGCACTCATGGTTGGTCCTTGCTTCCATAACTTTATCGGAAGGATGTATCACTCATGAAGTCATGACAGTGCCTGGTTTAAAATCTTAGCCGAAAAACGAGCAAAAAGGCATAGGCAAAGGGATGGGTCCCCTGCTTAGGCGGCTGCCCCTCGACACACTTGCCAAAAGTTTGGACGAACGTGCCATTCGCGCATTGGGCTTTTCAGCCACGCACGGCGTTGCCTCTTAACTACAGACGCTGCTTAAAAACATCTGCTAAGATGTCAGAGGCCTTGATGACCTCTTCAATATTCAGTAATAATTAGCTTTCATTATTGTTTTTAACATTTGACAAAACTAGCAGTTTTAGCAAAGTAGTATTTTAAGAAGAAAAGAAGAAAGCGAATATTTCGAATGTTCGAAATTAATAAATTATTTATATAAGTATAAAAAGTAGTAGCGTGAAGGCGTGTTGTTATTATAGGCGTGACACCTGGTCTACTGGAACATATTAGGCTTAGTAGATAATACTATTATAGAACCTACATATCACGTATACTTACTATTTTTATAGGTCGCAAAGTGTTTTTCTTTTAATTACAATAAATTTAACATTAAAACGAAATAATGAGTAAAACGGCAGTGTCATTTTCATTTAAAAATACTTCTTACTTGGTAGAAATCGTTGCGACAATATTTTTTAGATATTTTTAATGAAAAACATTTAGTTGTGAGAAAGAAAGGGCACCTAAATCTCTGGATCGGTCCCATGTAGTCTTTTTATGCCAATCTTAAAAACTTCTATATGGTCTGTTTCTTGTAGCATCTCGACGCACTCCTTGAAGTAATATGTCGTAAAACAGCCTTTCCTGTGCCCCAACAAGGAATTATTCACTTTATTATTTGTTCATATATTGATCTGTAAAATTGTGTGTGGACATTTAGGTTTTAAATTGGGGATTTTGTCTTCGAACTCAAAAAGAATCTTTTTACTTAATAACAATATTTTAAGAAATATTTTTTGTCTTCGACCTTTTTTTCAAATCGAGTAAACCCGCAATTTAAAACCGTCAAAGTTAAAACAAATTTGTCTTTCTAATGGAACATTTCAGAAACAAGTTATAACTGCAGCAAAACGTCCCAAGTAATCAAACAAATTTGAAAATCGAACTCACCTGCACAGAGTATACAGCTGTGGTTCTCTAAAGAGGTTGTAGCAGTCGTCGCAGATCCTATCGAGGCGTGCGAAGATGGCGGCATCATAGACGCCCTTGCATTCAAACGTGAAGAACGACTGGCGAGCCACGTGGTGCGATGTCGAGGGGGATGTCGAGGGGAGAGTGGCTGCGCCCAGCGCCACCGCAACCAGTGCCGCGCACGCTAACTGGATAGAGCTTAGATGCATCTGGAACCAATTAACAGCCGTCCTTTAGTACAAGGATATTCGGTAAATCGTTAAATGAATTACGTCAGGATGTAAATCTGGCCAAGACTCTTGTGGGAAATGATTTGCGCAGAAAACCACTGCATGAGTAGAAACCAACAAGAAGCGGTAGTAACAAGAATTCCAATTAAACAAGCTTTCAGTTGTTACATTGAAGAACGTCTTTGGTGTAAGCTGGTCCCAGAGGTACCTCCTTATTTAGAATGCTAACTAAACTTAAAAGTAACACCTACTAGTCAGACGCTGGATCTGGTTATGATTAATTGGCAATTATTCTTCTGATCATTGGATCTGAATAAGTTTATGAATGAACCGACTGAATGACCGATCTAGGAGACTACTGAGCGATATCCGACAGTTCTTAAAAGAAAGTTGAAATCAACAATATTTAAATTCATACAGCTTTGGTTGTATCACAGATAATATAATACTATACTAGTACAGATACCTCATCCCATACAACAAAACGCGACCTTCCTAACTCGGGCCATTTTGCGGGCTCCGCGCCAATTAAGGCGCTAGATGCCGCTAGCAGCGCGATAGCTATGGATAGCTAGAGCCACCTAGCGACGAAATGGATTTATTTACCTACTAATAAACGCGCAACCAATAGATGGCGATAATTATACTTTATCAAATTTAGGATGATAATTTTGACAGCTCACGGTAGGGATGCGGTAGTATATAATTGTTATTAAACCTATTCGATTATCGATTGTTATTATCATATATCTTGGAATCGATAGTTGCATGGTTATGCTGTATGGTCGATTATACATTTATAATACAAAATGAAGTCTTTCCTATTCAGTTTAATAAAAAATAATAATATTACTATAAATGATCACAGAAATAAAATGAAACGAGAAATAAGAAGTTTCTCCAGTCATCCGCAGTAACGTTTCCACAGGTATTTTGCAAAATAAAGTCAGTACTTTCTTACTCGTAAATAGTGGAGATATGTTATGTTTGGCTGCATGGCCTAAAAAATAATAATAAAACTTATGAACCTATTTAATAAACTTAGGTACTTAGTATAATTACAAAAAAGAGTACAAATCCGTTTGATGGCTTTGTACATTGACATCTTTTGATTCATTATTTCATTCTTACATATTTAATAAAAAAGTAATAATATCACTATAAATGCTCACAAGAGCTAGCCAAGAATAGCAGGGCTGCCTGAGACTCGGGGCCTGGTCATTCTGTTTGCTTTCATTGGGGGCAAAGTCGCAGGCACATGGCTAGTGGCAGGAACATTACGCATTATTAAAAATATTTCAAGAAAGGAAGTAAAATAAATAACTTAATAGTGGAAAAAGGATCATGATTGCTGATTCACTACGGTAGCGGCGGCACGGCAATACTATCTATACAATATTGTATCTTTAAACAAACGGTCGGATTGCGAGACATACCTACACGCCTCGAGTTCGGTATACACTCGGTACACAAACAGTCGCGAATGCACCGTAGTGACCAACAAACGGTGTGATGGTTTTTTAAGCAGTAAGCGTGCGATTTGTGTATTTCATTGAAATAAATACACATACTTCCTTTATACGGCAAAGAGTAATTATACACTATATTGTGCTGGTTTTGGTTGCTGGAATTCTTCAAAAACGCACCCAGAGATAACATTTTTTAACCTACCTGGAAACTCCGAAAGTATAAGTAAACTATAAAATATTTTTTATATACCTACTAGAACGTAATTTGTTTCTTTTTTAATAGGTAGGCATTTCGCTTTTTCCACCGAGTAAAATATCTGGATTAATAAATAAATAAGTCGATAGGGTGACAAAAGTGACACACGATAGACCTACCAACGCTCGCGTTAAAAAAAACTAGTAGGAAATTTCCTAGGCTAACTATTTACTCATGTATTTAACTACTTACAAATAATATTATGAAATAATTATGAGAGTAAAAAATGGTAGGTACCTGGTAAGATTTAGAGTGTGTTATTTTATTACATCTAATAATAAAAAATCAGGACATGTATTTTTATTGAATACTTCTCATTTCATTCACAACGAATTTAATTTTTTTAAATAAAAATTGGTTGTCTGTAAAGTCGGTTTACGGACGATAGTTGAACGTGACAACGTCTTAAGAAAATACTGATGGAATGGTTGTATTTTTCAAAAGAAAATTTTAATTTTATTTGTTTGATAGATATTTTGTATGGATATAGAGAAGGAGGTAAATTTAAATCACAATTGAATTGATTAAGTTACATTTATTAGTACGCATAAATACAATAAGTTAAATATCACACATGTTTAAAAGTTGTAAATAAAAGTTGTAAAACAATTGCTCAAAGCACATTCATACTTGTAAAAACTATGTACATTGTATTGCTTTATAAATATCACACTCCTCCGTACCCGAAATTGTTTTATAAATATCACACTCCTCCGTACCCGAAATTGCTTTATAAATATCACACTCCTCCGTACCCGAAATTGTTTTATAAATATCACACTCCTCCGCACCCGAAATTGTTTTATAAATATCACACTCCTCCGTACCCGAAACTGCTTTACGAGCGGTGCCGAGTGGTGGCGAGTGCACACGAGGCGAGCCGAGCGACGTCATAGTAACGTCTCAGAGCGAGGTAACGCCGGATGAGTCATGTTTTTTCATTCGTGCAGCCGGCTCCATCGAATTATAAGACGTTGTTACGTCAAAAATAAATTAAAATATTTACAATCACAAAACTAGAAAGAAACTCAATTACGTAGATGAAATTATGGGCAGCCGTATCGCGTGTTTACATACCGCCCGGCTGTAGGTAATTATTTCAAGGACAGGGCAGAGTCACAATTTATTATAGACAACATTGCCGTGGTGTCGGGAACTCTCGAGTTTGACCGAGTCGTCGTGCGTAAATACCTAGTTTTGTAAAATGCTATTATGTGATATAGCTCTTAACGTATAATTACTTAACAGTTTCCCACAGACATGATTTATTTTAAGTATCTCTATGTGTATGTTCGTACCTACTTATTACACAATAACATCAGTAATGACATTGTATCCGATTATACAATGCATCTACTATACAAACAGGATACCTACTTATGATTACCGAATTATACGAATTTTGTATCCAATAATACAATCTGGCAGCCCTGCGATCGAGTGAGGTCCGAGGTAAAAGATTCCTATTAGCAATGTGTATGTGTAAATAGATAGTACGTGTAAGTACTTAGTAGGTGGGTTAGTAGGTATCTATTTGCCAAATCATAATTACCTAACCTGGTACAGAACAAAGTTGACACATACCATGCGTTTCGTTGTTCACTATTAATTATTGTGTCCTGACAATATGAAAAAAATATGTAAAACACAATGAGAAAAATTAATTCTTAATTTTTATAGTATCTTTGAAGTTCGAATAAAAATTACAGTGTTAATAATTTTACTACAACATAACGCAACAATACAGTTCAATAACATTTGGCCAACTGTCAATAGTCAGTACCTACAAACTATTAAACTACAAACTCAATAACAAAACCGTATCAACCTCAACGTAGTACGAGTAATTGCCGCCAGAGGAACGATGACAATATTGAATTTTGTGAAAACAAGAAAACTGGACTTCAGAAGCTTTTATTCAAATTTCCCGTGTTTAGGGTATTTTATAAAATTAGAAAATACGTTTATCAGGACCTAATATTGATTTTCCATACATTTCAATAACAAATCGATACACGTAACGCCATCTATTGATATTTATTTGAACCATTTTTGCTTTCTTTGAGATGGGACCCCATGGTTGTATTAAGCACTTATATTTCTTTAAATATAAGTGCTTAATACAACCAATTACAACGAAAAGCTATTAGTACCGCCTTAAAAACTTATATCCGTTGATACATTAAAGTGTAAAGTGAACGGGCGATTACCTCAAAGTGGACTGGGTAAATATACCACCGGCGTGTCCAGATTAGGGATTGTCCATTAATCACGTGAGGCTCGAAAGGGGGTAAAAAAATAGATAAACCTTAAGTCTTCAGTATTGAGATTATTTATATAAACTATCAAATTTTATATAAACTTATTTTGAGTCGGCGCCAAACAACAAACTGATTAATTAACAAAATTTTATATGTACCTACGTAGAAATGGACAATTGGTCATGGCTCTACGTAGGTTTATTTATTTTTTGCTTTTTAGTTCTTTACATCGGTTTAATTTTTTGTTAAAAAGATTTTTTTAAGTAAACAATTTCTCAAAAAACAATATTAACTTCGGTTTTGTTAACTTTTCTGCATTTGTTACAAACTGGCTTGTTTTATTTTAGTCCATGACCAATACAATTCAAGAAATGAGGAAATTTAATGTAGTTATTTAGTTAATATCTCAAGGACACAAGGAAACACAAGGAAAGTATATATGAGGTAAAAACACGGGAAAATACCCAAATCACGGGTAAATATTCTTCAAACCTCTGTAAATTACTTTTATTAGGTACTGAAAACACTTTTTTATAGATAACTAGCAGCGCCCCGCGGTTTCACCCGCGTAAGTCCCGATCCCGTGGGAATAAAAGTAGCCTATATGTTAATCCAGGTCTCCAGCTATCTACATACCAAGTTTCATCGAAATCGGTTCAGTAGTTTTGGCGTGAGAGAGACAAACATCCTTCCATTTATCCATCCAAACTTTTACATTTATAATATTAGTGAGATAATGAAAACAATTCAGTTAATTATATATATATACATATATGTACTACATTCACATTCGTATCAATATAATCTATATCTATAAATAAAAGCAAAGGGTTCTCGCTCACTCGTTCATCTACTGACTGATGACGAAATCTAGAAACCTACTTGAACTATGAAGATAAAATTTGACAAAAAGGTAGTTTACGGGTAGGAGACGTCAGTTATGAAAGGATTTTGCCACAGGGCCGGTTTTAGGGGGTCCAAGGGCCTTCGCAAGTTTGTATGAAAGTCCTTGGTTTTTGTACTAGACACCTGAAATTTGGCAGGGAGGCAGTTTACAGTTAGCACACGTCAATTTAGATTTGGTAGTTTATAGGTAGCACAGTAGCACGGATTAAGGAGGTCTAAGGGCTTTCGAGAGTTTATACGGAAGTCCATAGTTTTTTACTAGAGATTTGAAAATTCGCAAAGAGGCAGTTTATGAATGCAACACGTCAGTTAAGAACGGATTTTGGGACAGGGCCGGATACATAAAAGGCTTTGGTTTTTTTATTTTATAGGTATGACACGTCAGTTAATAAGAATTTCAGCAAAGAGCTGGTTTAAGTAGGTCTAAGGGCTCTCGAAAATTTGGATGAAAGTTCTTGTTTTTGTGTACCAGAGACCTGGAATTTGTCAAATATAATAATAGTTAAAAGGCAGCGCACGTCAGCTAAAAAAGGATTGAACCTGAAAGACTGCCTAACATACTTATATATTACTAAATACATACATATTATAGATAAACTTTTTAGGCGATGGTTTTTAAACACACCTGATAGAAAGTGACGATGAAGAGGAAGATGGTGCACGCCTATCCAAGAGAAACCCATTCACTCTATACTTGAACTATCCCGGATTATAATGGCCTGGAAAAATAGTCGCAGGCAGCTTATTCCACACCTCGGCGACTCGAACCAAAAAGGAGCTGTCAAAGCGTTTAGTTCGACTTGTTGGTGTTTTGACAATGAAAGGATGGACCCGCTGTTTGCGCCTAGTAGTCCGATAAAGGAATAGTGAGGGTTAAATTAATTCGAAGAAAGCTTTCGCACACTCCCAAAGTGAAACCTATATAAAACCGATAAACAGGCGACATTACTACAATGCTTAAGGCTTTGTAGTTCCCTATTCGTGAGCACATCGTCATTTATGAGCCTACGGACTCTTCGGTCAACAGTCTAGAGTTTCCAGATGGTATTTAGCTGAGCAATCTCCATGCCAGATCGAACTTGGGCTGTATACAGATGAAGCAGTTGTTCAGAATTAAAATACCGCCAGACTTTCGAAATGACTCCAAATTTGTTGGAAGCTGTCTGTGCCATAGGCTCGATTTGGTGACGGAAGTTATGTTTGGACGTGACGGTGATGCCCAGAAGTCCTAGAGAGTCGGTAACCGGTAAGGATACACCTTGGAATGTGGCTGTAAATTCGAAAGTACTCTTTTTCGTAAAGAAGAGACACGTCTGTGTTTTGAAAGGGTTAAAATTGACAAGATTGGCGTCACCCCAATCGGATACCCGCTGTAATGTTAAATTTAACCCGTTCAATCATGGCCTCTCTCAAAGACTGGATTTCTTGTGAACTTGCTAGCGCATTTATATCTCTCTACAACGTTGATGTCATCGAGGTAGCCAATAATGCCAGGTGTTCTTCTTCTCTTCTTCTCAGCCGTCCTCAACCAGTTTGGTGTAGGTCTTCTTCAGATTACGCCATCATACCCGGTCTTGCAGAAAATTGCAGGGACGAATTGGATGGAAGCAGCGTTACTTCCACCCAATTCGTCCTTGCAATTTTTTTTGATCCATCGCATTTGTGGTCTTCCTCTAGGTCGCTTTTCACCCTCAATTTTAAGACAGCTTTGCCCCACGAGCCATGTTTACGGGCTATGTGTCCTGCCCACTGCCATTTTAAACGTTCCACTCGTTTAATGGCATCGGGGTAACCTTACTTTACTCTCTAAGCCAGGTATTTGTCTTGCGGTCTCTCAGCGTAATCCCCTCGAGCTTCCTATCTAGTTTAATCTGAGCCAATGTCAGATGTTAAGATATCATTAATATGGAGTTGGAACAAGGTTGCAGTAAGAATAGATCCCTGCGGTACCCCGGCATTATTTGCCATTAGGTCGGAAGAGCAGCCATCTAAGACGACTCGAATAGACCTTGGGAAATCATATATCCAGTCGCAGAGTTCGGTTGGTATGCCATACGCTGGAAGCTTACATAATAGAGCTTAGTGCCAGACCCGGTCAAAGGCTTTAGATATGTCTATGGACACGGCTATTGCCTCGCCATGACACTCCAAGGCCTCGCTCCATAGCTGGGTGGCATTTTAATTAAATAAAAATGTTAGTCGTAAGACTGCACGTCAGACGTGAAAACACATACACACGCATATACATATATTTACACACACATCTGTGTATATGCCATCTGAACATGAAGCTAAAATAGAATTGCATTTTGGTATTTTCATGCCATGCTTAAAATGCCAAAATGTAATTTTGTTTAATTATCAAACCATTTTAAGCTTTACCACTGTTAGACAATGTAAGACGAACCATCAACATGTGATTTAATGGTTAACGAAGACGAATCGGACGTTGATTCGTTTTTAATAACACAGGCTTAGATCATTAATATGTCTAGATGGACTGTCAAAGCTGTAGAAAAAATTATAGTGCAATAATTGACCTCTAAGTACTTTTCTCGCGTCTCAGTTGTCAGTTGCGCTGTACCGCATACGCTTGCATTGCGAAATCGTATTGTTTACAATGACTGTTTGTGAGATAAAAGTGTGCAGAAATTACAAAGGTCGATCTAAAACAACGGAAGTTGCTTTTCATCATAATATATTTCAGTTCAAGCAAAATATTTAAATAAGCCATTTCAAAATTAATAATAATACGTGCGACACTCCATCTAGACATAAATGATCTAACAACACAGGTATATATATAGTTCATCAGTTTTAATTTAATTCGTAATTGTATTTTCTATTTTTTGATTTATATTATTCAATGCCATCATTGTGTACCTACCTAACATTTGCATGCCACTTCGTATGGCTAAATGTGTCTTATGCTCGTAGTAACTAATTTGTCATCCCTTTACCACATTTACAGCAAATAAAGATATTATTATTATAATATATGTTAAGAATTTTTATTACAAGTTTTAAAAAAATGTGACTGATTTATATTGTTTCTCTTGTCAAAAACTGTTGCAAAAAAAACTTTACTCTTGAACTATTTAAAATGATGCAGCAGTTCTAAAATAATTTGTTCAACATTGTATAGAATGATTTTGCCCATGCTCAGGGAGTTTATCCAAGTTTTTCCCGGTAAATTGCCGAACGACGACCGGTTGCGACGAGGCAAAATAACACTATACTTTAATTCCTTTTTGGACCTTGTGGAAACCCTTACGGTTCATCACCTCACCGAGGGTGAACAAAATGATAGTAGGTAAAATTTAAAAAAAAATACTGAAACAGAATAAACTTAATATACAATACAAAGTAACGATAAAATCTTTTACCTCGGTTGAACCTGTAATCCTGCTCCTGTGTGATATTCCCTTTGGTGATAAAAAAAACTACTACTTCTTTCTTCTATAATCCTATTCGCTTCATAAAATTATATATTATTATAAAGGGCGAGCCTTGTTACGTGTCTGTCGGGGTCGGGTGCTGGACGCGAGACTGAATTCGCGTCGCAGCGGGCGCGCGATTCCGGTGTGGCCGAGCGGAGGGGAGGGTCAAAAAAAAAAGCAGTGTAGCGTCTAACTGTATGTTTAATTAGAATAACATTCCGTGTGGTTTTCATAGTTGTTAAAGAGATACGATTGTATTCAATAGGGTTTTTTGGAGTTTCAACGGCCGACAGACATGTCGGTTCACCCCTTGATTAGTCGAGTCTGACTTCCCCGACACAAACCGCGTATGTTTAATAAGTTTTTTAATGTGTGATGAAAATGAGACTGTAATAAAAATTTATTTTAAATTCTGGTATTTATTTTCATCAAATGTGATGTATTTGAAATATCTTCCTGATTAATTAATCATCTTTGTAACGTATTAATTGACGTAGCTGGCGCCGCTTGTCTTGTTAACTAATTATTACTGACGCGCCTGATGCGATTAGATTGACCTATGACTTATTTTGCATTAAGTGTGAGTTTGTCCTATAAATAAATTCTTGTACAGCATTCTTTTAACTTCTAAAACTAAGTTAAATGCTTAAGGAAATAGTACGTTGATATTGTATTGCGTAAAATCTTACCAATGTATCGATATCAGTAATTAGAATTACTGATGACTTTTGAGTATTATATTGTTTTAAATTACTAAATCTTCTTCTTTATTTAAAAAATACATTATATAATAGGTTTATTCTGATTTATATCCAGTAATGATATAATTGATCCATTCAATTAAATACAAGTGGCGTCATCTATGTTGATTTTTTTCATTAGAATATTTTTAATTTAAGTTAAATCTCTTGTGTTAAAGTTACCCCTAACTAGTTTATTATATAAGGAATAAAATATAATTGTAAATGTATACTTATCGTAAAACATGGCAACTTTGCCCAAGAAATCAAAATATATTGGAAATTTTTGAATTATTTTGATAAACGTGAAGATATTCCAAATTGTGTTTGTACTACACAACAGTATATGTTTAACTCTTCGAATGAAATACAAAAAATATTCAAATATATGTTACTATGTTGGTAAAAAAATATATTATTTGTGCTGGGCAGAAATTTATATAATATATAACTAGCTGACCCGCGCAACTTCGTCTGCGTTTGTAAATTTTTGGCGTTTTCGCAAGATTTTTCATCGATGCTCCGCTCCTATTGATCGTAGCGTGATGTTATATAGCCTATAGCCTTCCTCTATATATGGGCTATCCAACACTTAAATATTTTTTTAATTCGAAACAGGAGTTCCTGAGATTAGTGCGTTCAATCAAACAAACAGCCAAACTCTTCAGCTTTATAATATTAGTTATAGATATGAACAAAAACCCATTGGGTCCGAAATTAGTTAGGCATCCCCGAAATACACACGTGAGTAAAACCATCCTTAATAAACTTTATCATAACAATAATTTAATAATACAGATAAAGTAGAGGTGACAACCCTAAGGGAAAAAGAAATGTAGGCAATGATTTTAATAATACTGAAAAAACCCTTTATTGCCCGTGGTCCGATCACGGAGTTCTACTGATAGATCCATGGGCAATTTTTTTGGCAGTGGTTCGTTCAATCAAACCACGGCAACTTTTTATTTACCGTAATCCTATCGATAGGACTAGGCAACTTTGTTTGCCCGTAGTTCTACTAACTAAAATGAGCAGGTATAATTTAACACATTTTTCCATACGATGGAACCAATCATTGAAGCAACCATTCCATTCGGAAGTTGGGGTCTCCAAAATGGCCGTTTTGTAGGCGTCCACAGCTTCTTCAGGTGATGAAAATCTCTGACCACGCAATTTATTCTTTATTTTAGGGAAAGTATAGAAATCATTAAGGCTTAGGTCGGGGCTGTACGGCGGATGGTCTAATAATTCTATGTTTTCTTGCTTTAAAAACTCTTTTGTTCTGTGTGCGGTGTGAGAACTCGCATTGTCGTGATGGAGGATGATGCGGCGGTTGCAGTTCTCTTTACGGAGTTCAGAAACGACCTGTGGCAAACAAATGCTAGCATACCATTCTGCATTAACCGTTCTTTGTCCCTCAAGAGAAATAGTCGCAACATGGCCGGTTTTCGAGACAAACGTGGCCACCATTTTTTTTGCAACACTCCGTGAACGAACAATTCTTGTTGGCTTTAACTCATTTTCGAACACCCAAACTCGTGACTGGTTTTTTGATTCGGGTTCATACGCGTATATCCAGGATTCGTCACCTGATATAACGTTGTATACAGCATTTGAGGATCCTGCGTGGAATAGAGTTCTGACGCACCAAGTAACGCGAGCCGCTTTTTGCTCTTTAGAGAGCGAATGCGGTATCCATCGGGAAAACAACTTTTTTACACCTAATTGTTCATGCAAGATTATTTGTATTTGACTCATGCCAATGTCTAAAGTTGCCTGAATTTCGCGGTATGTCACATGTCGATCTTCCTCAATCAGCTTACGCACAGCATCAACGTTTTCTTGGGTGACTGCAGTTTTTGGACGACCTTGACGGGGATCATCACTGAGCTTGACACGTCCACGTTGAAATTCAGCAAACCAGCGATAAATTGTGGTTTTGGATGGAGCTTCATCACCAAATGCAGAAATCATCCGGTCAACACACTATTTTTGTATTAAACCACTTCGAAAGTCATAATAAATCATCGCTCTTGAATTTTCTCGAGTCAATTCCATTTTCTCAACGACTAAACAACTTTGACAAAACCTTGTGACAAGACCGAGAATCCTTTTTTTTAATAAATAAATGGTATTCGATTTTTAAAACCGAGGAGTTTTCAATTAAAAAGATTTTAATATGACAGAAACAGTGGAAATATTCCATTCCCGATACTTTTAGTGCAGCCCTCGTAGACCTGTGTACTCTGTGTAGCCTGTGTTTTTTTCAATGGAGGTCGATTTAGATAGTGATATTCGTTTAATTAATAGAAAAGGCGGAACAATACTTTTATTTGACGATTGCCAATATTATAAAATGCGACATAACGCTTAATAAGGTAATTTTTCTTGCTGGTTGTTTCATAAAAAAGAAGAAGTGCACTTGAAACGAGATGTAAGCTAAATAAACTTTCCATTTTCAGGAAAATATTGTACTTAAACATAAAATTCACCAGTGTCTACCTAACAAGGCCAAAAATATTGTTGATAAAACTTTATCTTATTTAAAAGCAACTGTTAAAAATTCCGATCGCCCAATGCCTCAGTTGTATAATGAAGCGATTGCAAAACTGGAAGATTCAGGCCTAAATTTTATTCAAAATATACCTTCTCTATCTAGTATTCAACATTGTCTGTATAATGAAAGGAATAAGTTTATAAGTTACTCAAAGACAGAATTTAAAAACCTAGAAGAGGTACAAATCCCTGAAAATAGCTCATCTTTCATTATAGCGGACTATTTTTATAAGGGTAAGCGTATACTTGTTTTCAGCTCTCCAAAAGCGAGAGAGTTGATTCCAACAATTAAAGAATATTTCACAGACGCTACATTTAAATCTTGTTCAAAGCCCTTTGCTGAATTATACAATATACTTGGAGATATAGACAGTACATCAAAGCATACGAAAGTTGTGCTGTTGATCTTTGCGTTGTTGCCTGATAAAAAAGAGAAAACTTACATAACTTTATTTAATCTTATCAGATCACAATTGCCGTATTTTAAACCTCTGAAAGTACATTGCGACTATGAGGTAGCCGCAATAAATGCCATTTCAGAAGTATTTCCACAATCTAAAATTATTGGATGCTATTATCATTGGACCCGGGCAATATGGCGAAAAGCAAAATCATTAAAAGTTACAAAAAATAAACCACAAAAGCGAATAATTTCGTTAACCGCAGCGTTACCGTTATTACCGTCTGAAGTCATTTCTGAAGGATGGGAATTTATAAAACATGAAAGTGAAACTGTTAATATTGAAACATTTGTGAATTATATAGATAGACATTGGTTCAAAAAAGAAATAGTAAAATTTATAAGTGTTTTCGGACAAATAACGTTATCGAAGGATGGCATGCAAAATTAAATAGATCATTAAATAGAAATACGGTAACATTGCAACGACTTCTGTCAATTCTACAAAAATACGACAAGGAAGCCATTACAAATTTAAAGTACGGAATAAATAAGAAAAGTAGGTCTAAAATATTGATTATAAATGATGATTTTATTATGCAAATCCAAATGGAGCTACTTAATGCCGATATAAATGTTGGGCATGCATTAGAGAAGTTGTGTTAAAACATATGATAATTATATACTTAAAAGCAATTTTTTTGTTTGAGGTTTTCACTGTTTAAGTTTTAAAAAGATTACAATAAATTTGATCTATGTATTGTTGTTGTTCGGTTTCTTTTATAATATTTATAGTTGGTCCATAGGAAAAAATATTCATCTTGGTCATTCTCAATCAGTAGATCTAGTACCCATGAGATTTAATATTAGTAGAAGAATGGTTTGATTGAACAAACCACTGCCAAAACAATTTGCCCATGGATCGATCAGTAGAACTCTGTGATCGGACCACGGGCAATAAAGGGAAAAAATATGTAGGTTACTTTGCCCACCAACGTATTTTACGATTTTGCGTAAAATACTAGTCTATGATATTAATTTACTTTGTATTAACAGTGGTAAAAAAAAATTTTACCTACTGAAAAGAGAAATAACCATAGAGGTTTATAGCTAGAGGGGGGAAGGTATTGGATTCCCTGTATGTAATTTGGTGACGTCGGTAGAAAGAGAAAGAAGACAGCAATTTACATGTATCTCTCTAGCACCTCTTTGCTTATTGGTTGGCTCAAAGTATATCTATGAGTAAATGTCATCAAAACATAACCTATGCACCTGTATACAGCAGCAGTACCATGTTGTAGTTATTAATAGTTTTTAAATAATTTTCAACATGACAAAAAGCTGTTATGTTTGTAAAAAGTTTCAGATCCCTGGTGGCTGTCGTAGTTTTTACAAGTAAGTCTTTCTGATTGTAATGACTGTATATTAACAACCACAATATTTATTTGATATCTTTTTAAATCTTAAACTTACATTTTACATATTTCTCTTGATTAGATTAACGCAAGCTCAAGCTGCTTCAAAATTAATACTGCAAATTCATTCAGTTTTTTGTTCTAAATTAAATGCACCAAACATCATCTTGTCCCTTTCCCTTATAATATAAAAACGGGCCGAACCTCCCGTTTTGACAATTAGTAAAAAGATACTGAATTGACTTGGTAGTCATCTGTCATATTATAATTTACTAGCAGCGCCCCGCGGTTTCACCCGCGTAAGTCCCGATGGCGTGGAAAATCAGGATAAAAAGTAGCCTATGTGTTAATCCAGATCTCCAGCTATCTACATATCAAGTTTGAAAGAGTAACAAACATCCATACATCCACACATCCATACATCCTTACAAACTTTCACATTTATAATATTAGTAGGATTAATAACAACATACCATTTATATGATTTAATCAAATTAATACTCACCACTTGCCACTTTCTATGATAATATTTTTAATATTAATGTAATGTTTAGTATCTGTCTTCATCGCTATTACTTGATGAGAATGAATCCAAAGTCAAATTATTAAACTGCACAAAGAGCACATCTTTAGCACAAATGAGAAACATTGGGAACAGGTTCTGTTGCTCTAACCTCTGTCCAACATGTTGTGCAAATGAAATCATATCAAGTAAACAAATCAAATCAAAATCAAGCATTTCAAAACGTAGATGTTATATTTGGCAAGTATTGTAACATATTAGATAAGATTATGAGATAGCTCTGCGAAAACCAGATATGGGTGGAATTAAAACTCGGTCGTGTGGTATTATTACAACAGATTCAACTTACCAATCCATTCCATTCTGAAGAATCAGTCAACAAGAGAGTCCGAATCCGTTTTCAATCCACATTGTTATTAAAATCGTCTAAATGAAAACTTCATAAATCAAACTCAAACAAGCATAATAATATTCAAACATAATTATGTTGTTGAGAATATTAACGTCTGAAAAGCAAAATAAATAAGTAAATGCAAATAGTTTCGTCAACATTGTTGACCATTGTTGACTGACTGTCAATTGCACAGGTCAAGTGCCGCCTAGTGTTGCCAGCTATATTAAAAAAAACTGACAAAATTATTAGCATTTATTTAAATAATTATTTTGATTTTAAGACTGTCATATTTACAACAACATTCGAAAGTATTATCAAAATGATCTTCAATCATACATCATATAAAGTAACTACATATATACTTGAAACACAAATTAAACACTGTTTCCTGCCGCCACTTCATCATCCCAGTGTTGATTCGATTATGTACAGACCGGTCTATTTCGCTATCCCTTTGTAGTTTCGAGCCGATGTACATAAAATCAATGCAGACTGATATCTTTCCATTTAGTGACATAGTTCCAGGACTGGAGATACCACTAAAATCACAGAACATGTATTCGGTTTTGGTTCTGCTGATTTTAAAAATCATTGTTGTCATTTTTCCAATCTGTGTTGGACCTCGGAGCCGTATTCACCGACCATCACAATTTTGTCTGCAAGCAGAATGCACCTAGGTGCATTATTAACAGGAAGAGACATGGATTTAGAGCCAATCCCTGGTGGAAGCCGATAGAGACTTTGAATTGTTCGGTGCTTCCAGCGACCGACCTTACATGAGCATTAGACTCTCAGTAGGTACCTACATAGCACGAATCAATTTCACATACTTAGCAGGCGCTCTTACTTCTTTCAAAGCCCACCACAAAACCTCTCAGGGTAACCTATCATATACAAATTCAAAAAAATCTTTATTTCATAAAATTTACCATCAATTATTCGAAATCGTCGATTTAATAAATAATTATTATAATAAGAAATTATAGATCAACACACACAGAGTCACCGTAACAATAGTTTGCTTCGTCAAATGTAAAATGATTAAAGAAAACAAAAATGGATAACATAATATCACATCTGCCTGTTTCTATAACCGCCCGTTTCCAAATGGTTGAGCCTTGTGAGAAGAAATCGGGCAAAAAAACTCACGGCCACTCTTCTAAAAAAAATACCAGACAGTTTCAACAATATTCAGTAAATATCACATCATTTTGTTGTGTGCTATTATGTTTTTAAAATTAAAAGTAAATGAACTAAAAAAAGAATATGACAATAGGGAAACTGAAAATTAAGGAAAAAATTAAAAAGAAGAAAAGAAAAACATGAGAGGTGAAAAATAAGAAACATATTAGCTCATATTAGATTTCTATTACAATTCCATCCCAAGCGTTTTTATCCTGTATCTAATCTCCTACTGAGTAATAGCCCTTAAGGCATAGCTGTCGTTTTACTGTAGACTTAAACTTGTTTAGACTTAACATTTGAATATTATTTGGGATTTTATTATAATATCGCACACATTGACCTTGAAACGACTTGTTAATTTTTTGGAGCCTAGAGGCAGGTACAACAAGTTTATGTTTATTACGCATGTTAAAACAGTGTATATCACTTTTTTACAGAAGTGATCTTTTTTTATATGAAAGTAAACTAGATTTTCATAAATATATTGGCACGCTACCGTCATTATGTTATTTCTTTAAATTTCTGCCTCAGTGAATCACGATTGCCTACGTTATAAATTGCTCGAATAGCCCTCTTCTGCAGCACGAAGATAGATTGAATATCGGCGGCATTCCCCCACAGTAGAATACCATAAGACATTATACTATGAAAATAACTAAAATAAACTCATCTGGCTGTTTCAAAATCAGTCAGTTCACAAATTTTTCTAACTGCGTATGCTGCTGAGCAGAGTCTATTCGATAATTTATCAATATGAGGGCTCCATTGAAGCTTAGAATCAAGAGTAATGCCTAAGAGTTTTGTGGTATCCACTAGTTCCAACTCGTCTTCATTAAGTAGTATCGTGGTTTTCACCTGTTTAACGTTTGGAGTAGTGAACCGGATACATTTAGTTTTTTCTCCATTAAGAAGTAAATTGTTAACGTTAAACCAGCGAACCACTTTCGAAATAGCATCGTTTACGTCGTCAAAATTTGTACACATACGTTGTAGCCTAAATAAGAGTGAAGTATCATCCGCAAACAATACTATTTCGTGGTTGTTCTAACAATATAAGGTAAGTCATTAATGTAGATTAAATGGCCCAAGTATAGATCCCTGCGGAACGCCCGTTTTTACCACAGACCCTGGAGATAGCTTGCCATTAATATCGACTTTCTGAATCCTATTACTTAGATAAGAAGTAAGAAGATCCAGCCGATCCGTATCTTTGATACCGTAGTGATATAATTTCCTGATCAGAGTTTCATGAACAACACAATCAAAAGCTTTGGATAAATCGCAAAAAATGCCTAGAGAATCGTGGGCATCCTCCCAGGCATCAAATATATGTTTTACAAGCTCTACACCGGCATCAGTTGTGGAGCGACCCCTTGTAAAACCGAATTGCTTATTATGTAATAAATTATGGTAATTAAAGAAACTTCGCATTTGATCAAAAACCTTTTTTTTTTTTTAATTTCCTGAATACTGGTAGTACAGAAATTGGTCTAAAGTTAGTTGGGTCTGAATTACTGCCAGATTTGAACAATGGAATGATTTTACTAGATTTCATCAGATCAGGAAATACACCACTATCTACACACTGATTAAATATAAATGATAAATGACTAGCAACTACAGTAATAACAGATTTTGTAATGATTACAGAATTTCCACAGAGGTCGGCTGTTTTTTTTAGATTTAGCGTGTTGAAAGCTTTGATAATTTGAAAAGGACTGACATGTTGAAACCTAAATACACTGTCATTCCTATTAACATTCTCCTTCAAAATTGATTCTGCAAGAGCTGGTAAGGAACTCAAGGATTTAGTAGTCGACACAGGAATAATAATAAAAAAGTTCTCAAAAACAGAAGCTACTTCTATATCTGACGTTACTTGTTTGTTGTTAATTTTCAAACTAAATAAAAACATACGCTTTTCTAGGTTAACAAACTGCGCGCATTTGTACTTCTCACATAGCGCATTGCAAATATGACATCCGTTGCCAAGCGTCTTAACATAAACCCAAATTAATTTTGTGTTATCGCACTCTCCTGTCTCACTCTTCTCTCAATTACTTTCTCCCAGACTTTAATAATATGCGACAGCGCGACTTTATTAGAGAAAAAATGTGAAACAATATTAATGTTATCTGGAAGATTGTTACCGAGGGTCCAAGTACCTTTAAATCTCATCGCTTTGATTAGATCTAAGAGTTTCTTAGAAGTCGAAAGTGATGAACTTTTATTTAGAATATGATTATGTATACTTTTATGTAGAAGGTAGAAATACTTTCTACCAAGAACCTTTTTTTTTTAACCTGTTCTTCTAAAATAGATATCGCTGTATCGCATAGTCAAAAAAATTCAAACAGTGTCACAAAATCATATTCGGTACTAATTTTAATCAACCATCACCACCTATATGGCATAAATCAAAACTAGTTAAAGTTGAAATTAGGCAGCCAAAGTTAGGGATAGTTAGTAGCTATGTTTCTGCCTTATTTGGACCACCGTTTTTGAGTTTTCGAGTTTGAGGCGGATATTTCACAAAATAAATAAATAAACATTAACCCAAATTCATATTCAATAGCGATATACTCCGTCTGTGAGCTGATTCTGTGAACTTGAGCACGAAATGTCGCCAAATTCAACATTTCCTTACAGGTCGAGGAACAAATTGTCACGGAGCGGCCGAGACACGGAGACATTCACCAATGACCATGTTGCATATCTTTTTTCTTAATTAAACAAGGTATCATTTTGTAGGATAATAAATTACGATCCTAAAGAAATTGTGTTTATTAATCAATGTAAAAAACTTGTTAACGTATACGAAGTAGACAGGTGACTTTGCCCTACCATAATATAATTTTAGGATGTTGAAATAATCTTTACCATTTTTGTGAGATGCGAATTTGGTAATGCTTTACCGAACTTTACTTTAGAGGTATTATAGCTAGAGGCACTATTATCTTATCTGTGCTAGAGGCGGGAAAGTATTGGATTCCCTGTATGTGGGTTGGAACGTCGGTAGAATGGGAAAGAAGACAGCGATTTACATGTATCTCGCAGCTCTTCGCTGATTGGTTGACTTCAAGTATACCTATGAGGAAATGGTTAGAGGAAGTGGAGAAAATCAGAGGTACAAAACATAATCTATGCACTAGGGATGTGACATTGAGGGAAAAAATCGATTAACAAATAATCGTATTTTCTCTGCTCAATAAAAATCGATTTTTTCTACAAATAATCGATTTTTATGGAAAAATCGAATTTTTTCTTATTATATGTAAGAATGCCCCGCTGTTCTTTCTTATGCGTATGTTACGGTAAGTGTGATGAGTTGAATTTTTAAATAATTATCTATTATAAAATTTAAATGTCTGTTTGTAATGTCAAAATAATAGTTTTTTAAGTTCTTACAGTTATTTTTTTATTCCTTCGATGTCTAATCAATACTAAGAAATTAACACTTTCAGTGCCGGCGACACACCTGGCGTGCTCTTCCACATTTCCTCCAGCTGCTGAGAACACCCCTGGCGTGTCTACAATGTTTCGGCAATATTTAAGCCATTATGCAGTATTATGTATTAAAAATAACAGTATAGCTTAATTATTTCAGAAGTTAACCAAAGAAGTGGCTCCTGTGCTACAATAATTTTTATATTCCACAAAAAATGTTTTACATACAATGCCGATACGCTAGGCGTATTCAGCTGCATAGATTGACAACCATGGCAACTTTTACTTAACTAAAAACGTTGATCTGCATAATATTTTTTTAAAGAATCGTGTTAAAAAGTTAAATATTTGATGCAAGAATTTTTCAATGATGGACATAATTTTTTCGTAAATTATATTTTTTTTTATACCTTTTGCACGTTGAAATTTTGTTCAAACAAAAAAATTATCCGCAAAAGATCGACAGTAAGAAGCCACTGCAAGTATTTTACGACCTCTCTCCGAATAAGTAAGAGGTGCTTTTGGTGCTGGGAAAATGTTGTCAATTTCTACCATAATTACAAAATTTGTATACCTTCTTATTTTGTGACATTTTTCTAAATTAAAACGAACTAAACTAAGATTAACCATTTTTTATGAACCCTAATCAAATTACCGATGTATGTAACATCGGCATGTCAGTCATGGAAAAAGTAAGAAATTAATCACTTTTATCGCAACCAAACAAAATGAAAAAGTGACAAATTACAAAAGTAGACAGTCATGGGACTGCCGACAAAAGTGAAAACTTAAAACGACGTGTCGCGTCAACAAAGTTTTGAATAAAGGTTTTCGCTATTAAGAAAATTTATAACGCCTATAGTAGGCGCTATAAATTTTTTATTTTACCACATGAATTGTGCACACAATAAGTACTTTTTTTTTCTTATAATAACTTCACACATCTCACACACGGCCGTCTGATCCCAAGCTAGGCAGAACCTGTACTATGGTAACCAGACTGCTGATAAACGTACTTATATATTTCTAAATACATACATATTATAGATAAATGAAACCCAGACACAGAATAAATTATCGTGCTCATCACTCAATTATTTGTGGTATCAAACCCTAAACTTTGTTGGTATATATAAATGGTGGCTATATAAATGGTGGTCGTGACTAAACCACCATTTATATTAAATTGTTTGTTTGACCTAAATATGGAGTACGACGAATCTGGATTACGACAAATCTGGAGTACGTCGAACTCAGAACACGACGAATACGGAACAAACGATTTTAAATAGTTTATTTGCCCTAGGCCCTAGTTTATTTTTTGCCCCAGGGCCTTTGGTTACCTAGCTACGCCACTGGGTTAGTCTAAAACCTCACCAGGGTCACCAGGGGGGAGGAGGGTTAAAAAAACATCACGTGATTAATGGACGGCCCCTAACTACTGAACGGTTTTTCATACGGTTTTCACCAATAGACGGAAAGATTCATGAGCAAGGTTTAGGTTTACAATTCATTAAGGTTATGTGTAAAATAAATGATTGAAGATGTCGGAAAAAAATCAATGTATGCTTTGCTACCCGTGCGATGCCGGGTGGGTTGCTAGTACTATTATAGTAGATATATGGATGTTAGTTTCGATGTCGATTAGACTCAAAACGCTTGTAACATAGTAGTTTTTATACTCACTTCCATTAAGGGTCAGCTCAGACCGAAACGCGAAGTGGTGCGCACGTTTTTAACATAGAGCAATACAATAAAGAACTTTACTACACAAAAAGGTGAGAGTGAGTACACGAAAGTAGTTTCGGCAGCTTCCTGTTGCGTCGCGTGACACGTGTTCTCTGAACTGTATAGCTTTTTGTGTAGTAAATTACTTTAATTTTTTTTTTATCTGAAAAGGCGTCTTCTTCAAGCATCGTCGCGTCGCGTATCGTCTCTGTGTAAACTGACCCTAACTGTCACCGCGTCAATTTATTACAACAATAAATTGACGCAGGTTGAATCCTAGCACGTGACAGCTATTTCTGTGATTCAATGATAATGTTCTGAGTATGGGTGTATATTGTGTCCGTTTGTTATATATTTGTAAAGTAATCCGCGACACAGAGCATTTCCTGAACTGAATATGTGGCCGATAGACGACTCCATGTGAGGGGAGGTGAGGGTGACTTTATCCAAACACATCTATTATTTCATGACAAATAAAATATAACTAATATAATTGACAAATGTGGGTATAATGTACCAGCTGCTCATTGGAAAGTATATAGGTGTGAGTATCACAATTATGTGGAGGTCTGCAACATTTCATGAGGACTGTCCAACTGACTGTCAAACAAATGTCAAAGTTATTTTAATCATAGGATTTATTGTTTTCTTATGTATTTTCATCGTAACGAGTGTTAACAAAAAGTAGGAAAATATATATTTTTAATGCTTTTTCAATTTTTTAATTCAGGAGAAGCTCTGCCTATCTGCTCTATCCACTTCCCTCGTCAAGGGTATTACTCAAGGGTTAGTAAAAATACAATTATGATTTTCAAATGAAATATATTTCATGAAACCCGTAGCGTTTCTTAGCTCTTTTTATAAAATTTATACAATTATTTATAATAATTTACTATCCATTTTTACAAACGCATCATATAAATTGTTTAAATATCATTAGCTAATTTTAACCTAGTGTCTTGCTGACAATAATTGGCACCATTTTATTTACGTTACAAAGTTTGTGTCGAAACCAGTACCTCACAATGAACATGACATTATGTCGAAACTATTACATTACACTGAAAATGGTTGAATGTCGTCACAAAATTGTCAATGAAACTTAAGAAACGCTAAAAAACTATAAAATATGAGATTCGAACACAGAGAAGAGTTACAGCGGAATTAAAAAAAAACTTTTAAATAAGTATAAACCGCAACCTAAAGTAAAATCAGAAATACATTAGAGTTGTTCACACTGGTACAGTTCTTCCACTTCACGAATGTGTGTAGTGTTATGTGTGCTTTAGTGGTCTTTTGCATCGAAGGAGTTTATATTGGAGTTCTACAAGCATGCACACATTGCACACCCCATTCAACGCACTGTCGTGACTCGAAGGACTACATGCTACCGCTGCCAGAAAGTGGCTTTTTACGATTTTTATTCAAAAAATATAAATAAAAAGTAACAATAGGTAATAAATAGGTCGGAAGTATATAAAAATAAATCTTTTATAAATAGTTAACCTACTAAAATTACCTAATAAAAATAATAAAACTCGCTAGGCAACCGAAACCTGTTAGACCGATGTTAGTACATATTCGGTAATCCAGTTAAAAGTTGGTTTTCATTTGTGCAAACCTTACTACTAATCTACAAATCTATCCAAATGTATACATTCACTCGTACAAATGAAAACCTACCTTTATTTTAAAATAAGGACTAGTTTCACTAAGATTTGGTTATGGTTAGTTTATAAAGGGGCGGTTACTGTTATAACGGGAGTATAATTTCTATTAGTGAAACTTGCCTTTAATTTGAAAAGATAAATCAATAAATAAATAAACGCGATTAAATGAGTCAGGGTTCATAAATCTAAGTGATGTATAAGCCACATGTGTGTATTTACAATAAAAATACTAATTGTAACAGATTGCAAACACTTTGTGAATATATCAGTTGCAATTTTACCTAAAAATAATTTCGTAATAACAAAATTAAGTTCAAAATTGTATAACAAAATATTTATATGGCTCAGAACCTACTACTTATACAGCTATATATTTATATAAAATTAAATCGAATAAGACTGTTATTAAGCATTCGCTCCTATTGCTATCTTGTACAAACTAAAATATTTAGACTTTTTAATATCTATAGATAATACAAAAAGAATCGAGAGAAAAGTTGATTAGAAAAAGCGTAAATAAGTATGTTTTTTAAATACTGTGATTGGAATGCGTCACATATCAACTGTCGTTCAGAAATGTATGAAGGAACATTTATGGCTCATTTGGCAAAGCAATGAAGCAGTTTTATGCACTTTTATTTATTCATATCCCGCACTTTTCTAAACGACACCTAGATTATAATCTCAGTCGGATTCTGCGAGACAGGAGTTCAAAAGATGACCAGCATCGACAAGACTGCCTCAATTTTTTAATTTCAATACTAGGAGGTGTTAAAGGTACTTCACTCTAAATGTATATACGAAGCTTACAACATTTAATAACATATAATCGATGAAATACATAATAATAAATGTCCCTATAATACTTATTACGAATTACAAATAATTGCGAACATAAAATTAAATTACGTCGCGTTTAGACTAGATCGTTGAGGATAGATAGCAGATGTCAAAATGGAGGAACATTGACAATGGTGTCTGCTTTTTGGCAAAGCGGTCAAATTCTGTATACCGTTGCGTTGGATAAATAGTTTGTATAAAACTGGCGTATTTAACACGGTAAGGTTATGCGTCGAGATGGTCTGGCGACTGGTTGGCTTTAGCGACGACCGACAAAGTCGATCATCTGATCTATTTGTTCCTTCTCGTCGTATAGGTACAAAGACTCCATGCATCCCTTGAAATAGGGCGTTGTGAAGCATTTCTCCCTGTAAACATAAAATACCATGTTAGTTCCATGTACTTTTTTTAAGACGTCAGAATAGGAAAAGAATGATAGCGAAGAAAGATTATAAGATTATAACGCAGCGCCACTATTTGTAGGTATACTTAATTTGAAATATAAATTAGAGAATAATAATAATACAATGGGTTATGAAATTGTTAAAAAGATCTATTCTTAATCCAAACAACTACCTACACTTATTTAAAATAAAAAGTGCTTTATAAAAAACAACCAAGATTTAATTCTAAAAGATCTTAAAATTAACATGCATTAAACTACAAGTTAGAAATAAATAGCATTAATATAATGGAAGTTACAAACTTTATTCGCATTTACGTTTGAATAACGCTAATTATTCGTAAATATGGCGTAGGTACCCCTCCAATATTCAGTAATAATTAGCTTTCATTATTGTTTTTAGCATTTGACAAAACTGGTATTTTTTTGTCGTTTTAGCAACAATTATATTAGAAGAAAGCGAATATTTGGAACGTCCGAAATTAATACATAATATATGTGAGTTGGTATAAAAAGTAGTAGCTTGAAGGCGTGCTGTTATTATTATTTGGCTTGATACCTGGTCTACTGGAAGACATTAGAAGCTTAATAGATAATGCTATTATAGAACCTACATATGTATACTTACTATTTTTTATGCCGCAATGTGTATTTTTAAATTACAATACATTTAACGTTAAAACGAAAAAATAAGTAAAAAGGCAGTGTAGTTCATTTAAAAATACTTATTTGCGATAGAAATCGTTGCGACAGTATTTTTTGATATAAATTATCAAAAAATACTGTCTTTAAACAAAATATTTAAATTTAATGTTTTTTTTTTTGCTAAGTCTACAAGCTGCAATACTATATTTGTGTTAAAATAATGCTGATTATAACGTGCTGTTATTACCCCTTAGTAAAAAAAGCTGAAGGAAATGCTCAACGCATAGAAAAGATAGTTATAGGAAAGATATATGTCATAGTTGTGAGAAAGAGAGGTATAATCAAATCCATGTTGTACCTAAATCCCTGGATCGGCCCCATGTATTATTCTTATATATTCCTTGAAAAGTTCTAACTGGTCTGTTTCTTGTAGCACCTCGACGCACCCCTTGAAGTAATCTGTCGTAAAACAGTCTTTCCTGTACCCCAACAAGGAAGAATTCACTTTATTATTTGCTCATAAATTCATCTTTAAAATTGTGTGTGAACATGTTGGTTTTAAATTAGGGATTTTGTTATCTAACTCAGAAATAATCCTTCCGTATCTTAAGCAGTATTTTTTGGCTTCGATTTTTTTTTTCAAATCGACTAAATCCGCAATTTAAAACCGCCAAAGTTAAAACATATTTGTTTTTATAAAATGATTACAGTTCTATCAAAGAAACATTTCAGGAACAATTTATAACTGCAAAACGTCACAAGTATCCAAACAAATTTGAAAATCGAACTCACCTGCACAGAGTATACAGCTGTGGTTCTCTAAAGAGGTTATAGCAGTCGTCGCAGATCCTATCGAGGCGTGCGAAGATGGCGGCATCGTAGACGCCCTTGCATTCGAGCGTGAAGAACGACCGGCGAGCCACGTGGTGCGATGTCGAGGGGGGAGCGGCTGCGCCCAGCGCCACCGCAACCAGTGCCGCGCACGCTAACTGGATCGAGCTTAGATGCATCTGGAACCAATTAACAGACTTCATAAAGTACAAGGATACTTGTTAAATCCGGACAAGACTCTCGTGGGAAATGATTTGCGCAGAAAACAAAGAAGCCTTCAGTTCGTACATTGAAGAACGTCTTTTGTGTAAGCTGGTCCCAGAGAGACCTCCTTATTTAGAATGCCACCTAAACTTAAAAGTAGGTAACACCTACTAGTCAAACGCCGGATCTGCTCATGATTAATTGGCAATCATTCTTTTGATCATAGGATCTAAATAAGTTTACGAATGAACCGACTGAATGACCGATCTACGGGACCACTGAACGATATCCGACAGTTCTTAAAAGAAAGTTGAAATCATCAATATTTAAATTCATACAGCTCTAAATATAAGTGCTTAATACAACCAATTATAACTAAAAGCTAATAGTACCGCATTAAAAACTTATATCCGTTGATACATTAAAGTGTAAAGTGAACGGGCGATTATCTCAAAGTGGACTGGGTAAATATACCACCGGCGTGTCCAGATTATTGGACAATTATCGGCAAGTACCGCAATCACGGCATAATAACTTAAAAGCGTTTAAAGTGCACCGCGTAAGGTGTTTTGTGTACTGAGCAACTTTTTGTTGCGCTTAGTAGTGCAAGATTGTTGCTACATAAGATATATTATGTTCTTGATATGTACTCTGGCTTTCAAACCCGTATGTTTCTTTCTACGTTTCATATTAACTGCATCAACTCTGAATGTTACATTATAAAATTTATTTTAACTAAAAAGTACGGTAAAAGTAGAGAAAAGTATACGTCCTTACATTGACGCACAGAATAATACTATGCTGTCCTAGGTCAATAAAAAAGTCATCTTCAACAACATGTTTTTTTTAGTTTTTAAAGTATTTATTTTTTAAAGTGACTCATTTATTTGCTTATTCTTTACTTACTCAAACTTACTGCAGTAGAACCACTTAACAACAATTTAAATCACGCAACACCTTCAAAATGTCTTCCTAAGAAACGTTTCGGAAATTGCTACATACCTATGTAGCAATTTCCTCTGGAGTCATTATAAAGAAGTAAAAAGCCGTAAACTTTGACGAAGTGAGAAAGTGTCAATAGCTTATTTACAAGACTTGAATAATTTTATGAAAAGTAAAGGTAATGGACTAATCAACTTTATTGTTTAAAAAATCACTTAATAATTGTTTGAAATCGTCTTTTTTTAACCAAAAATCTATAGATACCTACTCACAATGTCACTGCAACAATAGGCAAAAAGTAAAGATGTCTCTATAGTACCTATACTTATAAATAACAAATAATGGCGTATTGCAAATATTTACACATCTGTCTATGTCGATCTATAACTATCCATTTCCAAATAGTTGAGCCTTGTGAGAACTAATCGGACTAAGAAACTCACGGCCACTCTTTTAAATATCAGATCATAATAATATACAGTTTGAATATTTGTTGCCCAGTGTTCAGTAATACTTAGCTTCAATTTGTACCGAATGTGTTACGTAAATGGCCAGTCGCTTGATCAACTGGTCTATATTAAATTAATGATCAACTTTAGTAGGTTTTGATTTGGGTGATGACATACATTTTTTTTTAAGTTTATAAGTAAATGTTCAGCTTAAAAGTTCCTTCAAAATCGAATCGCTTCTAAGCAATAGCTATACAAAAATAAATAACAATAGATGCCAAACAAAAAAATCATAATTATGTTTCATATTTCCTCCACTTTTAATTTGTTTAGATTTATTGATCATTTTGACAACATTTAAAGTTATATTTTTGTATAAAGAATAATGGGTAGGGAGAGGAACCTAGGGTAAGAGATACCGCAAGTCTCTGTTGGGGAACGGAACTGAGAGTGAAGTAGCTCGCAGAGGCTGGGTTCGCGTACGCGAATGTCCTGATTACCTGTGACTGGAGACTACTGGAGAGGCCACTAAGACTGGAACACAAGCTAACAGTGTAGTGTAATATAGTAAACTTAGCGTCTCAACTGTAGTAATATACAAAAAATGACTTACGCCACTGGGAACCTATGAGTTCTAAAAATAAAATTGTAGGTCTGTAACTATGTGCGTGTCTGTATAACTTTAATGTTTGTTACCCCCTCACGCTAAAACAGCGTGGGGACGGAGAACCCCGCGGGTGAAGCTCCGAGGTCAGTTATAAATATTTCAAGCTCCTTTCTCTTCCTTTGCCATAAGGAAATCAATCAACACATCCTATTTGCTGAAGCCTGTACTAGACGGAATTTATTTTTATTCGTTATAAACAAGTCTAATTTCTTGATATGCATAACAGGATTTTCTTTATAAATTTAAATTGAATTAAGTACATAAGTCACTTATTAAGACGTTTAATTTGATTATACTTTAAATTTTTAAAGCGGTACAATAATTATTACTACCGCTGTCGTAAATTATATGTATGTATGTAGTGAATGGACTCCCAAATTCTGGTCGTAATTTTTTAATTGAAGGCCCAGTTTTGAATGATTCATGGGTAGTGAACGTCCTAAACTATGTTAATGGTTGCTGTCGGCCTTATTTTTTGTCAGTGTGGTCCGATCTGCGAAAGCTTAGACGGTTATCACCGGTGGCGGTAACTACTTCAGATTCCACGTGCGATGTACGTCCGCAAATTTCACTTTCATATGTTGTTGTCTTATACCCATAATGATTATTATAATTTAAACAATGTTTCAGTGTTTAAGTAAAAGTTAAGTAGAAGATGGATGACATAATTTCTCATAGACATGATGACATAGTTAGATGTGTAGGTAGATTATTTTATAACTTTTACTCACGGTAAAATCTGAGAAGATTGGAAGTGAGGAATGTTTATTGATTTTCTCAATTATAATAATATACGATTGCAATTTTTAATAGTTCTCGATAGTCAAGTGGTTGAGTTTGCTGGGCAGGGAAAATAATTATTGTTTTGTTTAGAAAATTCTCATTATCGCCATGAAACTATAGAGGTAACCTTATCTTGACCCTCTATTTTACGTTAGTAAAACATACAAATGCTTTAGTCATCATGCGTTATTCATTATGCACGTTGCAACAAATCAAAAGTCGTTTTAAAGCTTCAGTAAACAAATACAGACAGTATTTTCTGTCAGCCAGATAACCGGTTGTGTATCGGCTGCGTATGGAGTGCAGGCCGTGTATTGAGGCTTTAAGGCAGCCGGTTAACGACGTCTGTAACGACGGAGGTCCCAACCATCGCCATCGTGATTCATGGTTATGAACTTATTATTCTTGTTAATGAGTGTGGGTTTCGATATGGTGGTCTTGCTGCTTAACTGTTAACTGCCTTTGCGCACTAGGAGACAGTTGCCGTCAGTCTTTGGATACTAATATCTGTCTATTTTGTGAGTTAATTCTCGGAAAAACCAAATACAAAATAATAGAGTAGGTACAACATTTAAGTAGATTTAGTAATTTTTTTCATAATCATCTCAACCACAAGACGTCTTAGCTTAACGCTGCAATACAATAAAGATATATAGAATTAAACTTACCGAAAAAAAACTATTGATACCTGTGCCAAACTTTTTCACTACACAGCCTTACATAGACAAGTTGATGTTTAAATTTACTTTTTAAGTAAGAAAATTTACACTAAACAATGTTAACTTCGGTTTAGTTCACTTTTCTGCATTTGCGACAAACTGGCTGGTTTTATTTAAGTCCAGTACAATTAAAGATATGAGAAAATTGAATGCACTTATTTTCTAAATGACACAAGCACACGACCGGCTGGTACGCGTTGAAATAATAAACCAATATTATGAGTTGTTTATTGTGAAATATACCTATACAATATATTATACGTATAGTGACGGATCTTGCGTCTCATGTCTGACTAACATTTATGTAATGTAGTTCTAATAATGTATCTAGTGTCCTTATAATGAGTTTTGCTCGTATAAACACACCTAAATTCCGGATGTAGGTACCTATTATCGTGACAAAAAATTTTGCGACGAGGTAAAATAATGGTAGGTATACGCTTAGTATACTTTAATTCTGCAAAAACTAATTATTTCTCAATTATTAATTTTTGATAGAAAACTGTTGTTTGGTAATAAAACCATGTTTTGTTAAAATTTTGCAAAACGCATGAGGGACTTAGGTACCTAATATGTTTGTTCTTTTTTCACAGCGTGCGGAAAACCCCAATGGGAATTCATGGTGGCGTGTGTATGACGCCTACAAACCAGTTAAATTAAACGGTGTGTCAATGCGGCAAGTTATGGCCTAAATGACGGTGTAATTTGGTCGGCAAATTTTGTTTGTTGTTTGAAATTTCAAAAGTAAAAGTAAAAAAGTTTTTATTTTCAGAAGTTGCCATTTAACGGTCATGTAGATAAGTCATACAGGCCTATCTATAAAAACTTACATGGCTAAAAATGTGCAAAGGAGAAACAGGATTTGTTTTACCGCTACGATAAAAAAGAACTATATCTATGAGAATCGGTGTCTGATTTCAGTCTTATAACCGCTCAACGTAGCTAAATAAAATTGATGACAAAAGTATGTACTTGATTCTGTAAACTATTCTGTCAGCGGTGATTACCGTCGATACCTCCTCTTCAACTAGCTGATAAATGAAATAAAATAAGTGACATGTATTTGTGCTTAAGCCCGGTTTCAACAGGGTATAAGTACGTTGTCACAATTCCTTTTAAAGCTATTTTAATTTGTAAATTTCAACGTTATTCTTAAATTAACTACAGATTTAAAGACTAAGCCACCACATATGTTGGCAATCAGTACAATACTTTAAATAAGAAAATCCAATAGATTAAAAATCAAACTTTCATTGAACTAGTATGTCATTTAACGTGCAAACTACATAAATTATTTAGTACATGTAGGCTTGCTACAAAGTGCCTCTTACGCAAGTGTGTGGCATGCCTTAGTTTCAATTCGCCTCGCGTTCCGAGTGCATGGTAATTACCCTGATAGAGGCAGTAGACTGTCCGGCTACCACCCAGGGGGACAATCAGCTAGACTATATCAGGGTCTATTTACAAATTTCTCTTAGATTTTACCTCCAGGAATCTGTGACGTACTGTATATGAAAGAGGTAGGTCTTAAAAATGTTAGTTCCATTTTTGAAAAAAAAAACATTAATTGCCTGTTTACACGGCAACACTTAGCCAGTCTATTTTATTTTAGTGACGTTTATTCAGTGTTGGAACATAAAAAACAGGCTGTGGTAGGAATTTTGCGACTTTTTTGTTGCATTATAGAGTTCTCAACTCCTATTGTTTATTTCAATTTTGGCGGTCTTTTATGTACCTAACCAAAAATGTTACAGGCTTCTCTTTAATTTTAAAAAGCGTAATAATAATAATAATAGTTATATAACTCCACACATCTCCCACACGGCCGTCTGATCCCAAACTAGGCAGAGCCTGTACTATGGTAACCACACTGCTGATAAACATACTTAAATATTTCTAAATACATACATATTATAGATAAATTACACCCAGACACAGAACAAATAATAATAATAATAGTAGGTATACTTCAATTACGCCTATGTGGAGTATGTGGTCGACTGATGTAGTCATCTGATAAATGAGGGAGATAGACATAGGTAAAATATTAGCTATAGATAATACATACCAACGCTAAGGTTGTCCTATATGTGAGAAAAGTTTTCTAAGTAACCAACTTTAATATATAATAATAAAAGTGTGTGTCCTAACCTAACCTAATCTAACGTAACTTAAAGGACACTTAAGTATCCGTAACTACTTACTCCAAGCTTCCAATGATTAACTAGTAACAGACATTGATAGATTTATATGAGATATTTACATAGTTACGCAAATGTAAGTGCGTTTAATTTTGCGGCCAGCTCTTGCGAACACTCGTTGCATAGTAATTAAAGCCACCAGACTGCTCGGTACCACCCAGTAGCAGTATGAAACTAGTTTTGTACTTAGCCAACCACTCAGTTAGCCCTTACTACGAGTTTTATATCGAAAAGGTCCAAGTGAATAAATTTTATTTTCTGGTTTATGGTACGAATAAAAACAAATAAATGAAAAATGCATGTGTACCAAATGTATAAAAAATAAAAAAATTATCTTATCAATTTCCAAATATCGGGCAAACTAGGCATTTTGAATATTCATGCCAAAGATAATGTAAAAAAATGATTTATTGGCGATGATGTGCAAATACATCTGCCATTGAGATAAATTTTAACTGTCAGTAGCTCTGTCTGTCACCACTTTAAGTGCAATTCGTGTGCACAACAGGAATCGTAGTTTAGAAAATTGTAGGGTGTTACCAGCGCTATCATTACCAGTTCTACTATAAATATCAACTTACAAGTAGCTAAACAAGGCGTTAGCCTATATTTTAGGAAGGTTCTTATTAGATTTGATTATCCAAGTATAAATAATTATGCCGAAGCCAAACTGGCTTACATCATTACATAGTATGAATAAACTATTATACTAACACATAATGCTATAAAAATATAGTTGAAAAACTAGTAACTACTTGTCGGTCTTGGAAAATAATTGGCAGCTGGTTTGATTAGTCCTGGTAATGCGCAGTAAAGTTATTTTTTCCTACATTCTGATTTGTTAAATTTTTGTATTACACGAACTCTCGTCTTCTGTAAATACGTATATTTAGATTTGTTTTTTTTTAAGTAAAAACTTGTTTAACGGCGGTGTGCACTTTTTGGGATGGGTAAAAAATGTTAAACTAGCGTCAGGGCACGTGACCTGATCGAAAATATGTCAGAGTTTATAATATTTTTTAAAAAATATTTTTACGCCATCTGTGGATTCTGCGCGATACTACTGTAGTTTGATATATACGTATGTATTATATGGTATAGATCCACTATAGGGCGCTAATCTAAGTTTTGGGGAGTAATCTGAGGGAGTTTTGTCAGCTTCTTATTAATTAATCTTTAAAATATGTGTTTTCACTTCTGTCGGCTCGGCAGTCAAATGACTGCCTATTTTTTTTATTAAACCATGAAGTAGTAGCACCTAAGAGAATGGACTATTTAAAATTCAGCAAAAAAGATACCTACTTTATTAGGATTTACGTTACTGCTGACCTGACCGTGGTTTACTAATCGAGCCAAAAGTTTATAAAAAAAGGTTATTTGTATTATCTTGTGTGATTTCAAAATAAGAACTCTGCGTTTTGCAAAATTTTGCAACCAAATTTCACTTTGAACGTATAACGGGAAGTGGGGTCATTTTGCAAAATTTTATGGCAGACTAACGGAATCTCGCGACGTCCACGGCAACAAATTAAATTGTTGGCTGAATTCAAACATTGTTAAATAGTTATACATTAAGCTCCCTTGTACAGTTATTCTGTAAAGAATCTTTATCAATGTGTTACATATTTTTATTTTACATTCGGCGTAGTCTATCTGTGCTTGTTAATTCTAATATGGCTACACTTTTTTTACAGAACCATAACTCCGACATTTCAACAAAGATATTACAAAATTCTCTCTTTAAACTAGTTTTCCCCTCTTTCTGATGGTATTTTTTCCTTTGGGAGTTTTAGTACAGCTTTTTTTATTTATTTAAGGTTTTGCTGACCTGTTCCCTGAAAGTTTGATTTTATTATCTGCTAAACATAAATTCACACTTGCTCCTTGCTGTCAACATCGTCCTATTCCAAACGATGTTTACCGCACTATGATAATAAAATCCATAAACCGCTACTTAGTCTATTTTGAGTGGAACAGAAGTTTAATTATTAGACTCGTAGTCACAGACAAGTCATTACCTTTTATTACTCACGTGTTCTATTTTTATTTTTAAAGTATTAACTTCACGTGGCAAACCACTATGATGACGTCTTGTGCCTCAAGCTTCAATAGTAGTGACACATGAGTTAATGTCATCTTGTCTATGATTCTTTTTTAATGATTTGTATCTATGTTTTCTATTTTCTTTTAATTACCTATATTTTAAAATAGGATACTCTGGGCACACTCAAACCGTATTTATTATTTTTGTTTAAGAAGAGGAATTAAGTCAGGGATAGATTTTAACAGGTAGCGTAGGTACGTATTTCTCAACTGGGCACTACTATTTATTGGGACTAATCCCAAACACACTCCATCTCGCCTAGGGTCAATGACAGTGATCCTAGTGTCCTAGCCCTAACTGGTGGTAATTTCATAACAATAATATTTAGGCGACTAGAACTTGCTAGGCGACATGTTGTACAGTTATCTCTTTAATAAAATCTATCTGGAATATTCGTTTCACGCAAAGACTGAAATCACATAAGCAGATTGCAATTGCTCGTTTATGAGAGAGAAAATCATAAAATATACGACTTTATTCTGTTGACGAAATTAAAGAAGTAACACAACCAATATTTTTAGACCTTATCTGTGTTAATTATAAAGCCAATTGAGAGATCTTCTTTAGTTGGGCGCTCTATAGACGGTATGGCTCCGAAGCAAAACATGGATATTTTTATCACTGCTCGCCCACAATTGCACTAGTCACAGATTTGGCGATGTTTATGATATTTCATATTATTTAACTATTATTTTGTAGACTAAAAAAGTCGTATAGACCCAATTGTATAGGATGAGTTTTATCTCTCAAGCTGTTATTTCGTTCTAGAAAACGTCACACGTCACTTACCTATGCCATACACTATTAAAACACCACGTAAGCGAAAAGCTCCAGTTACATTCCACGAATGTCTTTCTCACAGCACTTTTAAAACGTACCTATATTAAATAATGTAGTCTGCCAACTGCCTGATGTTCAAGCTAACGCGAACAGTACTAAAATTTGCGACGCGTGAAATGTATTCAGTCGACATCATCGGACTATCATGTATGTTATAGCGTGCCATTGTTGCGCCTGCACAACAAACCTTCGCGACGGCCCTGTGTTGGCCTTATAGAAGGAATTCAAACCCGCTCTCACTTCCTAGTTTCTCTATATAAAACTGAAATTACTAAGAATACCGTCTCTTTGGTAAGGAAGAATATATTTTAGACCACTTCCAGAAATACCGAGCGCGACAAATGTGGTTCAATGACCTATTAACGGAAGAAGGTCACGACCTTTGACGTCATACGACACCTGGCTTTCTTGACATACAATTCAAATAAATGTCGATTCCAAAAAAGAATGGTAGTCTATTTTGATCTACATCGTGTGATGTGATTTCTTACAGAGCGGTAAGACGCATGGTGTGGAAGGGATTATAACACCTTGTAATGTTTTATGATTATAAACACATCGTATATCTACAGTCGTAGGTGTATGTCATTGAAATAAAATACTATTCATATATGAACAAATTGTACAGGAAAGAGAGACATGTTTCGTTTGTTAAAACTAATGTTTTTATATCAGGAGTCTTTAAATAGGTCATCCTGAAGTCAGTTATACTATAAAATACCTAAATTCACGGCCACCGAACAGATGAAAAAAAAACATTCCAATCTGACAGTTTGACATTTCGAAAATGACGTTTATATGCCAAATGATGATATTCGAAATTTATATCACAATGGATGGATTTCAGTAACGCACATGTTCATAAAACCATGAAGATTTTGTATAAATTAGTTGTTCATTAAAAGAACTACTTAAGCCCATTGTTCAATAAGCAGAGAACTATTCTCCTTGCACAACTTAACATTCCAAATAATAAGTAGTTAAAAATATTCGAATACCACAGTACAGTGTGTGATTTGGGTCAGTCTAGTTTTTTTAAATATCTTGTCGCTGCCAATGGTGGTTATATATATCTAATTTGAGTTTATTATCATGTCATCTTGCATTTTTTTTCCAATTTTCCTTATCTGATCCTTTATCAAATATGTCTTATGTACAAACTTGTGGCGCATTTATATAAGTTAATGACTCCGTATCTATGGTTTGTGCAGGAACAATTAGTGGCTAGGTCGTCGTCGCGTGATGACCAGCGCCAATGAGCGACAATTAGTAGCGTATCTAGGTCAACAAGGAGTTAGAAACGGACGGAATGACGTTCGTTCCCCAGTATGATCGAAGCAATTGCGTAATTGCGCAGTATTGCACTTGATGAGATTGGTTTTATTGATAGGCATGTCAATAAAAAAAAACTAAAATAGTTTTTCATTTATTCACATTGCCAGTTTAAAAAAATTGCCAAGAAGTTTCACACGCATTTATACGGTTAGCAACCCGCCCTGCGCTCTATCAAAATTTGGGCTAAGAATGGTCCAGAAACAAAATCCATTATTAAACACCCACATTTTGCTAACTATACAATTTCATTTAAATAACTGTCGCGAGTGGTATTCATATTTATAAAAGATATACGGGATGCCCGACTAGCTTCGGACCCGACAGGGGCTCTTTTTCAAGGAGTGAAGCATCCTGCCGCGACGGTGTCAGGTGTCACACTAATCGGGAGATAGTTGGCATGTGTGTGTTTAAAGACCAAATGGTACTGCTCACGTAATAGGAGGCATGCTTATTGCCGTTAATATGGCTCTTTGGGATTTAAGGTGGAGAAAATTAGGCGTATATGGAGAATTAGGTAAGAAGGGGAGGCAATGGAAGGGGCGGGATAAGTCAGGGTCACATACCTGTAACTCAAACTGGCTGTGGCCGGGAACTGGACCAGTCTTCAAAAAAGAAGAACAAGAAGTTTGCAGTATCCTACGACCTTGACGTTTTTAATATTTAAAACTAGTAGACCCGCGGTTTCACCTGCGTAAGTACCGATCCTGTGGGAATATCTGGATAAAAAGTAGCCTCTGCGTTAATCCAGGTCTCCAGCTATCTACATACCAAGTTTCATCGCAATCGGTTCAGTAGTTTTGGCATGAAAGAGAACAAACATCCATCCATCCATCCATCCAAACTTTCACATCTATAATATTAGTGGGGTAAACGGAACGCGTAATGTTTTCATAATTTAAACGCACTTAAATGGTAGAGCGATTTTTCTGTATTGCATAGATATGCAATAGCATCATAATATTTAAATATCAAAATCAGACGCATGTGTGTGTATATATTTTATAATATACATATGTATATGCATTTTTGTTTATAAATATTTGCACATCTACCGAAAATAGACGTATCTATTACTTTCCTCTTACAGTTTTGTTTATTAACCGACTTCAAAAAAGGAGGAGGTTCTATTCCACTGTATTTTTTTTATGTATGTTCACCAATTACTAAAAAACGTGTAGAATCACTAAAACAAATAGTCTAGTGTGACCTGTTTAAAAACACACTATCGCACTAAATCAGCTTCGTGTGCTTGTAAAGTTTATATAAGCTATTGTCTATTGTACATAATATATAAAATGAAATGTGTAGTCATTTCCAGTATTAGATACTCAGTCCGCAACGGTGTCATTGGTAAGAAATTGTTGCCATTGTCTGAAGCCAATTTATGACGCCGGCACTATTTCTGTGTGGTACATTTTAGTTCAACAATTTGACTAATATACATTTACGATTGTTTAAGTAACCTATTATTATTCACCGTAACACTACGAATAATAATAGGTAGTAGGTACCTAGAGTTGTAACGATGTGTCAGAGAGTTTTTTTTTAAATATATGCCTACTCATGTTCATTTACTACTGTTTACGGGAGTGTAAAAATGTAGAAATGTATTTCTTTATTTTCATTGATACTATAACCAGTTATATTTATGTGCAATGTATCGAATACATTTTAATTTGGGTATATTGGGGTTTAGAACAATACCTGTATAAAAGTAAATTCCTTTTGACGTTTCTCGCACCAATAGGTAGGCATCAAAGACACACCCATGTTCAAGACAAAACAAAAACAATGTCTGTTCGCTCCCAGTTGCATGGGAATCAGTTGGCAGTATTCAATGCGTCGATGTGCGCCGGCGCAGGCAACGCGCCTCGCTGTCTGCTACGTGTACTAGAGGCCGGTTATACGCACACTCGCAAGCGGACACACCCACATGCATGTCAAGTGCGTGCCTGGGTAGGGTTGTGCTGTCAAATTAGGATTTTAATACCTTTTAAAAGTTACCGGTAATTTCTTGATCAAAAACTAAGGTCGTCTGAGAATCTTAGGTTAAACATGCCAACACATACATGTTAGTATCTCTAATTAGTACTTGTATATTTACTTATATATTTTTATTATTTATTGTATACTGCAGCCCCTCTTTTCATGTCTGTTTCTCTATCCATCCAATGGTTGCCTGGAAGAGATCGCAAACTACTGCTCTGTGTACAATAAAAAGTACATCTATTTATCTATCTATCTAGATCTTGTACCTGTATATATGGACGTGTAATAGAATAAAAAGAAATCCCGAAATATGTTTCCTTACAGCATAGGAAAGTAAATTAGGTATGAAAGACTTGCTAATCTTTGCATCAAACTTTTTTTTACTTCATATTTCACAAAAGACGATGGATGTATCTCAAGAAATCGAACAAAATTCGCAAGTATCCGTAAATATTTCATTAAAGTATGTAGAGGTAGCCCTATATGCAACTCGTAGTGGAAATTACATGAATTTTCCTTTTTCGCAATAGTTAACCGATTTAATAGGCTCCGCTCACCTGTACATAGGATGTAATAATTCTGATTATGATTAAGCTGCAGTTGATAATATCATGTGACTATCGTGCTATTTCAACATAAATAATTCTCCTTAATTATTGATTATACTTGTAGACCAGAGGTTTTATTAAGTTGATCTATTAAAGCATCTTGCGAAATTATTCTGAAGAAATATGTAGGTACACAAGAGAATGTTCGACATTTAGTTCTTGCAAGAGGAATAGGTATACGCAGTGTCTTTCAGTGACAAATACAAGTAACAACAAACTTAAAAAATGGTCGGTTCAGGAATTTCACCCTTTAGTTACTAAGATTCTGGGTGTAATTTGAGTCTATTAATTGTGTATTTGTAAAGTCTCCCATGATAATACAGATACGGTTAATCTGGTTATTTAAAATATTAACTAATATACGTATAAATTCGGTGACATATAAATACGGTGTTTTTAATGAAACTAAGAACCTTCCCTAACGAAAACTACAAAACAAAAACACACATATATGTACATTCGATTGAACTTAACCATATTACTTTGAGTCGTTGTACGAGTAAATGCATTGTCTGTTCGTGCGTGGCATAGACAAAAGGGTAAACAATCTATACTTCATCTGCATACTGCATAGCAAACTTCATTAATCAATATGACTAACACTTCAAAAATTTAAGCTGTTTGTGGTATGTTACAGTCAAATTTTGAAATATAGTAGTTACATACTTGTTTAATTTAAGTTTTGTTTTTGTTAGCTAGCATTGTATTTCATAAAGTATGTATTTTTACGGTTCAATTGGAACGGGTAACATTGTCCCTCATATTTTTTATTGTTAGAGCTTTAAATTAAGGCACAAAATCAAAGGACCGCAATTGACATAACTTTTTCCGAGTATTGTCTAGTATTTAAACTATAATTAGTAGTTTTTAATTACTACAGTACCATACTACTAATTTATTTAACAATTAAGTCAAGTACTTCACAACAAATTATTTCTCCGCTCCCTTCTTCCAACATTATACCACATAACACAAGACTAGATCAAGTTTATTTGTGTAAAACTAGATCCCTAGTCACGCAACTAAAAAGCACGACAAGTATTGGAAAATTGTCGCGCTTGGTCAGGAAAGTCGGAACATTCGAGAAGGCAGCCAGTTTGTAACGTAACAAGCTCACGTCTCCGACGAGATCACATGCTAACATTTTTTTATTTTATAAATTATATTTGTTTAAATATACAAAGTAAAAGAATATATTTGTCTAAAGTATCGATTAATATTGTCTATGAATAAGGAAGAGAGATATATTAAAATCCAATAAGTTACTAGATAAGTCTAATTCCTTTAACCGAGTACTCCTATTCTTAACGACTATATAGTATTTTCCCGTTTCCAATTACTTAGTACCTACATGAAAAGAAAGTGGTACGACACACTGTGACGTCACCTCAGCTGATTAACCATGATTGAGATCATGGCGCATGAAATACGTATTAGTCCCCTTCAAACGGGTGTCAAATACCGGTTTTTCGATGCACGGAGATATTAGTTTTTATAGGCAATAACGCCGTCACAATTTGGAAAAATAAAACATTTTATAATGCTACCTTATTTGAGAAGGACTGTACATAATATAACATATTGTTCGAAATAAAAGGTAAAAAAAAAAAACACAAATTGTTTCCGAAAAAACATCGACAACAATGTGATAATAGAAATCATAGATTGTTATTACTATACGATAATTGTTCTACAAAATAAATTTGCATTAAGGTGTGTACGCCTTCATAAATTTACATTAAATAATCAATTATGAACCGATTCCTGAGCCCACCGTCATTGATTAAAAAAAAGCGGCTCATTCGCAAGCACATGCATTAATCGCGAGCATCCAGACCAAGATACAGTTTAAAAAAGAATAAATAAATATATACACAAACGGCGCTTTGGCGGTAAAACTTGTTTCAGATCGTTCGTCCAGTTCGTCGCGTTTATATTGGTAATAAAGTTGAGTATCGTTTAAAATAACATTTGACAGGTGTAAATTAACGCGGCTGCGTTAACCAGACTGACTGGTTGGTTCTAGTGCCGTTGAACCGCACAGGTGGTCCTTGAATTACTAGAGATAAATTTAATACGCCATAATAATAGAGAGGAGATTGACGTGTGAGCTGGTCGACAGAAACCGAGAGTCGAGGCACAAACGTGTTGCGAACATATAATATGTATAGTCTGTACAAGGCTTTTTATAAAGCCTTGTACTACTCGTTAATAATAATCATTTGCCGTACCGATCGTATAGGCACAATCACGAGTCTACGCCTCGGTATTTTAAAAAGTAAAGGTAGGGGGATGAGATTTGTTCTTATTTCAAAACCAGTATTTATTCAGTTTATTTTTTAATTACTGATGTCGATGAGATCCAGAAATAAAACCTAAGATTTATTTGTAGGTGTAGAAGAATATATTTTACATTCATGTAATTTTCCTTGTTTCCTATTTGGTATTGAACACGTTGCCAATATGCAGAATGCATCCTAAGCATAACAAAATGTAATACAGTATTAAATATTTCCTTAGTAGGATATTTGTTTTTTATTTATAACTTATATAACTACGTTACGTTTACTACCAATCGAGAACAATAATGTTTTAATATGTAGGTAAATATTATTTAGAAAAAATTCTTCATTATCATCTTGACAGGGTTGCAATGTTCTAGAGATTGTATAGAGCCGAAAGATTGTTTTGTGAAATTTCACCATATTCTGATGTTGAACTCGTATCGATTAATCCTTAATTAGTTACTGATATGTAAAATTCGAAATTTAAACATCTTCAAAATAAAATATCGAGTCTTTAAAATTCTATTTGAATCTAATAACACATACTTAGTTATTAGGAATTAGTTCGCGTTACGAAGTAGATTTATTTTTCATTGTAACTACTGTGTCATAGATGATTAGCTTGTCGTACGTTATCTATGTCCGCTTCCTGATCTGTGTTCCGCTGTGCTATTAATAATTTCATTGGTTATTATATACCGGTAAAACATCAATAATTATACTATTCATCAACAACCTAACATTAGATTTATTATTATGCCGACATAAAACCTCCATCATCAAGATTATAATTATTGTAAATGTCACGGCTTACGTTTAAATGTAATTTAGAATTGATGTAACAACTCATTGGTTATAAAATGATAATAAAATATAAGTAAGTGTAAATAGGTAGGTACCTAACTAATATGCGTTATGTAATTCAGATGGTCTAGTTAAGGCACCGATAACATTTGTTGAGCCTTTATACATCAGATCTTTGATTACATCTGAGGAGGTGGCAGGTGAAGTACCTATTATAGGCTAAAAATAAATAAATTAAACTGCACATCTGACAAATGTATGTTTTAAAATTACGTAGACACACAATGTAGAACAAATAAGCCTTTAAACCCTAAAAGGAGATAACAGCTCCAGTACCTAAGTTCAGCCGTGACTACGATCGGTGCAATTTGGTCGAAACGTCGGATAGCCGAAAATATATTTTTCCTTATTTAAATACTGTCGCGAATTAGTCCCGATTTACATGTTTAATACAGTACCTAATATACGACATATTAATTAACAAGAAAATCAAAGAAAAAAATCTATATTAATATAAACTAATATTTCGCTGATCAACATTTTAAGAAATAAGTCTGATGTGACATGAAAAATAATTATTTGTTCATGATTTTAGTACGATTACTATTCAGCGCAACATTACTAGGTACATTATGAAGATCACTATTCAAATATTTTATTTAGTGACCAGCACTATATTCATCAATATTTTTTATTTTCCTTTAAGTAAAAACAGCTCTTTATGGTTGTTTTATTAGGTTACGTTAATTTGAGAGATTACACTATGAGATTACACTAACAGTAACACAATTTTGGCAACAACAAATAAACATGTCCGTATGTTTGACATAAATAAAATGAAATAAATCGATTGAATCGATAAAAAAAGCCAAACAAACAGTTTAGAGGACGCCCGTACGTCTGGGGCATAAAGAACGAAGTCGCCACTTAGCGCCAAAATTAACCAATCGTACATTAGCAACAGATGTCTCTGCGTAAGCGCAGAATTATAGTACATAGTACCATTAGCCTCTGATATCATAAGAACAAAGTGCTACGATGTATTATTGCTAACGGCCATTGAAAAAAAAGAATACTTTTTTGTTTCAATTTATCATAAACAACACGCAATGTTCTTTTTTTTTTCATCTCTTCAAAAAATAATGAAACTACGCAGATACAGATGTGCAGCGAGTATTATTTTTAGCGCGAAGCTACGTCCGAATTGCGACTGTCACATTGTGAAACGTCACTTCAACGTTGCAATCCTTTCTTCCTTTTCACTCTCTTTTTTTTACCCTGCTATTAGACTTGTAGGTTTACGTCCCAGTTCAGACAATCGCGGTACCGCTTTATGGAATCTCAAAAAAAAGTTATTGTAATAATAACCTATTTGTTTTTAATAAGTCGCTAAGTAGGTATACATTTTAAGAGAAAGGAATCATCTGTTTGCAGATGTAAGAACAAAATTTGATCCGGTTCTAGGGAGAGCATTTTATATAAATTCTATTTTATTTATTGATAACATTTTTAAATAATAATAAAGCTTAACTTTATTGTTTCATGTTGGATTTACACTATTATCATATAATAAATTTTAATATAAATTTAATTATAATAAATTGTATTCTCACTACATTAAAATCAATTACAATGTATTTTGTAGTCAAACCAGCGACTTAAGATATTGACTCTTACATAATTAGTCATTCAACATTGTTTTAACACAGACATTCCATAGACAAAAGTAGGTAGGTCTGAAGTGTGCGTAATGTAATAATACTAAGTTGCATAATAAATGACTTATGACACCGTTGTTATCAGTTGTGAGTTGCGGTTTCTTATTCACAGACTACCTAATAATAACTATTTTGAATAATATATTTACTTATAATGATACATTAATTAAGGCGGTTGTAACGTCGGAGTAAGACTAAGGAGTCTGACTTGCGTTCAAGTGGCTTTGGGTTCGAACCTCATCCAGACGGTAAATACGTGAACGCACTCCTTCGACAAGAATACTATTTATAGCAAACGTGTTAGCGTTTGCTATAAATAGTATTCTTGCCTAAAAAATAGTATATAAGTTAAAATAGATCAGTTTAACAGATAATATATATGATTAATATCAAACTTCTTTTTTTTATGGTGGCTACCACCGCCTATGGATACTCAAGAGTCACAAGTCTTTTATACGGTTGAGTCTAGACAATTCGAAGGTTTTAGACTGAAATATTAAACTTATCAAGGTAAACTCTGTATAAACTGGTAGTTTTTAGTAAAAAGGTTTGATAATACCGTTAAACCGTTAATTTAGAAATAGATATAAAAAAGAGATTCATCTTGATTAGGATCAAATTTTGATAGGGATTATGAATGACTTGCAATCCGTATTGTAGGTTTAATAATAATAGTATTTCAGTAATACAAAGACCCAGGTTGCTTTTTAAATAAAAAGAAAAACGAACAGACACGGACAAGAGTCCTGACATGGATCAAATAAGGTTTGTATGACTTGGTACACTGTCAAGAATATTGTAAAAAAAATATGCAAGTTTCCATGCCTTTACCGTTAAAACAAGTGGTAATTAATTTCTAATATAAACATGAATCTGAATACCTAAAGATAAATGGAAACAGAACCAGTCTGCTTTGACATATAATAAAGGAAAAACAACTCTAATAATTGTGTACTATACTTAGAAGATGATTATATCCGTAAGCGCTGACGAGGTACAGGAAAGAGTTAATTGGACCCAAACTTGGAAAATATGAGTCTATTAACACGATCTTTTGAAAAACTCTATAAAATAATAATATTAAATGCACATTTATTCCCTTAAAAAGCTAACATATACACATATCCAAGTTTTTCTAATGTTTTTTGAAGTGAAAACTTCTTTAGCGGCGTTGTGCACTTTTTAGTATTATTACCTACTTTTTGAAGTGAAAACTACAAAAAGTAGGTAATAACTAATAACATTAAACATTAACATTAAGCGGCGCAGGGCGCTTGTGCGAGTGTGCGTGTGTGTTTGTACTACAGCCTGCGCAATAGATGAATATTGTATTTAACCACATAAATGATAGTACTTTTATACTGATAAATAAAGCAATTCGTGCAAAATCATTCCCTAACCATTCCAAAATATTCAAAAATGCACAACGTTAATGTTCAAGTTTTCCTTCTGCCGGCACTCCCGGGGCGCAACCCATTTTTTTGCTAATATAAGGGTTACCTAAGTTCATTACGACTCATTATTTAACGTACTAAGTTCATAGTACATTTTTATAGTTATATCACGCATGATTACTATGTAAACATATTAAATAATATGGTACGACAAACTTTGTTTTATTTTTTTACGCGTTTTAATTAGAACAACATAAATCAGTTGCTTTTGTATGTTATTATTTATATACGCCATTGTTCAATCGCGAGTTTCAGATGAAAATACAGACAAGCATCGTAGACATGACTCATACTAGGGATTCTAATCAACTAAATTAGATTCATTCTCGGACTTCCCGGAAACAGGCTTCAGTTCAAGTTGCAGACCCTGTGTATGACCCCGACTTGTTCAAGCGCCTTAGCTTGAACACTCTTTAATCCCCAGTAATATCCCTTTTCTTCCAATGCCTCCCCTTCTCTCCTACATTTCCCTTTCAACATACTCCCAACTTTCCCATCTTAAATTCCCAAAGTACCCGGTTGACAGCAAAAGGCTTACCCATAGAGGGCAAGCCTATTGAGTGGCTTATGTGAGTGGGATCAAACTTTACTTGGATACAGGCGTGTGTGTAATAGTTACGTTTTTATTAGTTTCTCTGAAGATGTGTAAGGAATCACGTCTTTGATTTACATACACAGTGACTGCTACTTTTACAATATCATGTATACCGCGCGCTAGACAAATTAATTTGTCCGCTGACATTTCCCAAACCCATAACTCTATCAGCATATTTGTTATATCTACTACAGAACGAATGAAAAATAAAAAATAATAATATGAAGCGTCTGGTCGTTTTATTTTCGCCTTTTATCAAATGTTAGTAAAAGTGTCAGCGGTGTCTGGACAGCATACATTCATTTTGTTTATTGACAACGCTCATCCCAAGTATAATCGTGTCTTTGGCATTAATCCAAATGCTTATCATCTAAGGATGTTATAATTCATGTTCATTCACGCGTTACCAGCGTGGGTCGCCATTCAAAGAGATTTGAGGAAAATCGATATATAATTTTGTTAATGCACTACTCTACTGTACTTTAAATGGATTTACTAAAGAAAAATATTATTACCAGTTGAGCAGTATCTTGTATTTTATCTACTATGGTTTTATCACTTTTTAAAAATCAATACGTAACAGACTTACTTATCGCAAAGATACCAGTTGTATTTATTAAAAGTCATATAATTCAAACAAATGGCTTTTTCTCTTCTCACTCACTTCCATCTTACACCAAAAGTACCAATTATTCTTTTTTCTAATTATCGACTCTCTCCAACCAATGGTTGCCTGTAAGAAATCGCTCTTAGCGATAAGGCTCATTGTATATATTCACTTTATATACTTATTTATGTCGTTGGTGTACAATAAAGATTATTCTATTCCATTCTATAATTGCTGAAATTTGAGTGGTATTATATTGTTTCGCAATACCTATGTTTATATCTGTATTAAATAACTTTAATTGTTTTAACTTATTAGGCAGATATTTTCCAGTGTATATTATTTCATGCCATTAAATGTAAAATCGATGATCTGTATAATATAATGCTGTGAGATACAAAAAAGTTTATATAAAAACCTCCATGGAAAGGAATTGGACGTAAAAGTTTTCACGGTGATCGATCACACGGTGTCGGAGTTTACTAATCTCATAAATATATAGGTACATATATAATAATATAGAATATGATATGAACCCAATTATGTTTCTGTTGAGTTCAATAGAAATATAATTGGGTTCAGAATCGATATCATTATAATCGATTAGTCGAAAGGAGTGAATGAAAAAGATCAACATCCGCTAACTTTTTGTAGCTGTTTTTCTTTTGTTGAATTACAAATATTGATGTAACTTATCTCATTTGTTGAACGTTGATCATTAAAGAGTAAAAATAGACGGGATAGCTAGCCTTTGTAATCCATAGTAGCAGATACGTGCTAAGTGTACCGTCCCCGTTATATCTGCATAAATATTAATTATGCATATATTATATTATATTATAGGTATTTTATGTCTTGTAATAAACCGATATCTATATATACAGAACATACTTTAATATTCAAAATAAGTGCGGTTAATATGCCATAAATTGGAATAAAAATTCGTGATAGTTCATTGTAAAGTACAAATTTGGAAATTATATAATTATATTCGAGTGCTTCTATATAAAATGTTTATAACTGTAATTTGTATTCTAAAATTAATTGTAATGTTTTTTTAAAATACACAAAAACTGTAAATGTATCATTAATAAAATCTTAGACATGATTTTATAAAAGTATTCTCGCGACGAGGACTGTCTATGGACATAAATTATTGTCCGTAGACATACTGTCAAATAAAAAAAATCTTAGAATACTAAATACCGTATTTAAAATTTGGCTAGTGGATTGTGAAAAAAAAAACATATGATATTGAGATTTGTTGTTAATTGAGATCAACTCAATTGCCTACACACCGATCAGGAAGGTCATATTTAAAGAAATAAAATTGTTAAGACCGTACAAATGTTTTTGCTGCGGCACTGAGACCACCCGCCGTTAATGAAGATACCTACAGTTTAAATATAGTGGTCGTGAATTGCGTGATATGGATCTTGTCTTGCGAGACGGCGCGGGTTCGAAGACGGTCATCGTTAAGCCAGGGATGGATTCGGTAAAGATTGTTGAGTGCTTTCTTGATGAATTTATTAATTAAGATCGACAATTGATTAGATACTTCTATAAACATGACAAACTTTGAACGGAAGAAGTTTGGATGAAAAAAAAATCGTTCTTGCAATCATAAAAATGTAACGTTATAAAGAAAGTAAAATAAAGTACTGATATGTGTATTTACGGTTTCTGAAAAGTAACAATTTGATATACTTATTCAATTATTATTTACACTTAGTGATGTATTAAATTTATTCAAAGTTATCGCACTCATGACTTTTGTAGCCCGCGCTTTACACGACACGGCAGTCATTTCAATAGTTTCTAAATGCACCCATGCCCCCTTTACGTTTTAGTCGGATCCTGTTTACATTGACGTAAACGGCGTATGTCGCTGCTTTACCACAAGAATCAGCGAGAGCGTCCAGGAAGGTGAACAGTGCGGTTTCCGATTCATATAAACATGTCAAGCATATCACGTTTACCTACATAGTTTGCATGACCGTGAAAATATACTTTCATTTTCTTTGAATAAAGTTTATTTTACATCCGAAATCTGTGAAACTTTAAAGAATATTAAAATATGTATTTGCGTAGATGCGAAGTTAGGGTATCGGTACAAATACTATAGTTAACTACAAAGAATAAGCTTCAGTTACCTTCTTATCTAGCATTTTGTCTAGATACTCTAGTAAGGAACATCATACTAAATCTTTTCCTTTACTACTTTTAGTTGATCAAGATGTCAAGATCACAGTTTAAGATAAAAAAAATCTTAAATACCTACTACATATTTTGGGATTCTGCTTAAAACATCGATCAATATGTCAAGAAACTAATAGATTGTAAATACAATGGAGAATACAGTAAAGAATTACATACAATGTCACATACATACTTTATTACATTGTGTGCTTGAAAAACAATGTTGACCTCAGAATTTTAAATGCTCTTAAAACGACTACACTATTGGAAACCAACAATAATTAAAAGGTGTTTAGAAATACGAGTAAGACGAAAGAAATGTAACAAAATGTAAACAAAATTATGATAATAAACATAAGCAGTATTAACTGAGAATTGTTGCAAAATATAAAAAAAAAATAGAAAAAGTCAACGATGCGACGGATAATTTTACATCGTTTATGAGTTACCGTGTCGAACGCTTCACCAAAATCAATCCAAACCGTCTAAGTTCAAATAGGGAACAGATGACAAACCGTTTATTACCCGGTACAACAATTGGCAAGAGACTAGTGCTAACTTTAGCGGCACGGCGGGTTTGTTTTATTTCATTAAAGCGTTATAAATACGTCTTATTAGTGTCCAGACAGCTTTCAGTGTAAATCCAGTTTATTTTAAGGCTAACTTTACTCTTACACTTTAATGCAGCTCTCTCGTGATCTCGAAAGGTGCAATATTTGTAAATGTAGACGAAAATTTTGCAAAACATAATGCTGGGTTTTAAAAAATAATTCAGTTTTACTTTATTGTGGCTTATTTAGTTCGTGAAAGATACCATATACACGTATTATAATTAATAGATACCAAATATTGATTTATAACGCAATCGATATGAATATGGTACTATATTTAGCTCCGAGTATTGAGTTACCAGTTATAACCGCTAAGGGAATTCATCGGTGACCTACAAATCAAGTACTGTATATGATAGGCGATATTTTCTTATAATGGTTGGTGTATTAATATTATAATTTTTAACTGAGCTAGAGGTATTAAGCATTGATGATATATATAAAATATATTTTTTCGTGCAGTAGGTACCTACTAAGGCAATGCCTACTAATTTGTTATAGCACATTTGCACACTTGAAGTTTTGGACATTCAGATCATAGTCTTAGGGTTATAAATAATTTTCTTCATGTAAATATTTGAGAAGGTTATGTAATACGGTTCTATAGATAACTTAACAGGGCTTCCATGTTCATTTGACGTTGTAGGTATTTCTGAATCCTGAATGTCGATTTTTAAATTTGTTTTAGAAAAGATTTTTAAGTCTTGATAAAATTACAAACATAAGCTAGTTACTACGCTTCTATTAAATATAGAACTGTTATTTTCAGTTCTGGGTGTAAAATTGCAAAATATGTGACGTCACACCAATTTCCACAAATGTGACCACCTGTGACAAGGACGGGGAGAGGGGGGTAAAAACACCTTGAGAATTAAAGATAGGAAAAATTGGTACTGTATTGAGGGCAATGAAAGGAAAAAGAAATTGGTGGGTGTCAGCAATAACTCGAGCATGTTCTGCTCGCAAACCTGTAATTTGAACTGGCAACAGCTGGCAAGTCAGAGCCCTCTACCATTATGTAAAAGATGTACAACATGTCCGTGGCTGGCGTGAATACATTGACATGTCGACTTCTATGTTTTTTTATTGGCGTAATACTTAATACGCATAAGGAATTTATATGAAAAAATTTGACATTTTCAAATATGCATAAACTTTGTACGATTGCTAAAAAAATTATGCATATTTCAAAATGTCAATTTGTGTCTTTAGAAATATGTTAGCATCTCGCATTTTAACCTGTCTAACTTGACAAACCTCATGTCTAATTTACGATTAACATGATTTTGTGAATGAACATTAATATTTTTAACCGACTTCAAAAAGGAGGAGGTTCTCAATTCGATTGATATTTTTTTTTATGTATGTACACCAATTACGCTGAGATTTATGTTCCAATTTACGTGATTCTTCTTTAGTTTGATGCGGAATAGTTGCCATGTGGTCCCATAAAAAAATTACATAGTTTGGCCCAGTAGTTTTCTTATAAAAACTTATATTCAGTCACCAAAATAATATTCGTTATTTGAAATCTCAAGATATACATATAACCGTCAAAACTTATACTCACTGCGACCCAGACAAATAGCAATGTATTTGTACGTAATATCTAGTATTTTCTAGTAAAACAGTTGCAGACATATTGTCGCCGCTAGTAATGCGATCACCTCATTTGGGTCAGTCAAGATACACACGATATTTCTCTTATGTCTTGTTCAATTGCGCGGCCATTGTGATCTATTACAAAACTCTAATAACACAATATATATATTTTCTTAACAACTTAATATATAATAATATAATGATTCTCTTAATGTCCTTTTTAATTAGTATGTGAATATAAAGGCAATACAAACTACTAAGGCCATTTAAAGCTAAAGGTGACTTAGATACAAGAAAACACAGTAAGTTTTTCAGTTTTACATTAACATACATTTTTATAATACTACAATATTAAAGGAACGAGGAAGGAGAGTTTTTTTTGTCAGAAAGTAAATTAGTTATGGATACATTACGTATAAATCTTGAAGAAAGAAAAGTCTACTGTCCCTACGTATAAACACAATTGCCACATGACATGCAATCGTGGTTTGCCGCAGAGCGTTTTAAAGTATCTAACTGATCTGACTGAAAAAATCTAAAAGTTATAGTTTTTTTTAAATCAATAAGGTTCCCTTAAAATTTTGGGAAAGGAAAGTTATGGTTTTATACAAGCAAAAATAAACTAAAGCGAGTTATGAAATAATAAAATCGCAATTTTCGACATAACCTTATATACTTAAGAGACCGTCGAAATATAGAATGTCAATACATAAATAATTATGTTTTAAAAAAAGCATCACCGTCTTTAATGTGCTTTTTAGTCGAAAGTAGATGTATTTTGTTTAAATATAATATGGGTAGGCCAACTAAACGCACCGCTCCAATGAGACAGCGATGTTTCGGAGCAAACGAAAATATCATCGATGTATACAATTTTTAGATATTTGTTGATTTTTCAAAAACCGCTTGACTGATCTCAATAAAATTTAAATTGGACCACCTGGGAAGTATACCCTTTGAAACAAAAAACATTGAATAGAAGAATAAACCTACATAGACATAAGATAGAATACATTGAATTGCAAAACTTTGGTCAGGGGCGATTTAGTATCGAATAACTAACTTTTATATGAAATTAGTACATACACCTATCGTTATTTAAAAATACCAATGTATTCATTAACACAATAATTGTGTAAATCATTCATGTTTACCGTAGAACTGTTTACTACCCTATCATTACATACATCAAGAACTATGTATATGACATATTAATTAAAATCAATTTGAATGAAACTTCGTAAGTAGAATAATTTATTCAGTTCGTTCTAAAACAACAAGTATTTAAATTATAAAAACCAGTTTGTATGACGTGTTTATTACTTAGATGTTAATATATATTACGGAAAATGTTATAGCCTAACTTGACCACTAAGTCTTTGACGTAACGGGATAAAATTCATTGAGTTTTTATATGACGTAGACGGCGCGTGCTGTGCGGGATTTCCTTCATTCATTGAATACTTTTTGTAAACAAATACGTCACTATAGCTAGATATTTCAGTACAGAAGTAGGTATTTGACAGGCTTGTTGGTCTAGTGGTTAGTGACCCTGACTACTGAGCCATAGGAGGAGGGTTTGATTCCCACCCAGGACAAATAATTGTGTGATGAGCATGATCATTTGTTCTGGGTCTGGGTGTAATTTATCTATAATATTATGTATTTATTTAGAAATATATAAGTATATTATCAGGATTCTGGTTACCATAGTACAGGCTCTGTCTAGTTTGGGATCAGACGGCCGTGTGTGAGATGTGTGAAGTTATTATAATTATTATTTAAATTGAAGACATGAACGTTATTTCACCGGTGCAAAGTGTCAATGGTTATAGAAATTATTGATAACGATATCAAATATGCAAATAGGTACGAGTTTAGTTTATTCATTCACGAGTAGAGGTCTCCGTATTGCGGTTAAGTTAATACGGCTAGGAATAGTAAATACATATAGAACTAATCTGTACTGTAAAAGCTGTAGAGTTATTTCTTGGTTGATCGCAGCAAATCTATTAAACAAGCAGTCAAATTTAAAACATATTTTTGAATTCGCTAGCCTTTATGTCAAGAAAGGTTATAGACTACGTTATATCACACTAAGACTCTTGGGAACTGAGCAGTGATCATAAACACGGCTGAAAGTGTGGGGAAAGGACACCTAGTAGGTACTTAATAAAATATTATACAATTTTCAGGTGCCAGCATGTTCGGTGCCAACACAACAACAATAATCCTATACAAAGTTTCAAAGGGTTATTTGGTTTTGTGTGGCGGTAGTACTGATACGTAGATTACAGATTTTCCCCATACATATTATATGCCTATATGTATACACTTATGTGTGTATATCGGGTTTAACGCAATATTGTGAGTGTGTGCGTGTATTCGGCAGACTCTGCGGCAACGTATAACACAAAAGATAAATAATAAATAAATAAATTAAGAATATCAATATTTAAAAAAAATAGAACGTAATTATTTTTAAACAATATGGATACAGAGTAAGCACGAGTATTAAGTATAAATTCCCGAGTAACACCTATTCAAGTTGTCGTTCTGTAAGGAACTAAGGATATTTAGAAATAAATAACAAATATAAACTCGTGTTTTAACTAGAAATAGAACTTGAGCAGCGTTTGTTTGTGGTTTTATTGTTACTAGTAACATTTATTTAAATTTCGAGTGTTACCTTAATACCAAGTCAATAAGTTTTCTATAGGTACCTAAATATTTTATTAATATCGATTGACCGCAGCTGTTTAGTTTTGTTTCAAGACATTTGGCGGGAGCATATAAGTTAAGTATTTTTGTATTTTTTTTTTCAATGTTTTCTGGACTTTCAATGTCTTTTTTGCCCCTTTTTGTTATCTCACAATTTTACGATTGACATAGAAAGCAACAGAAATAACTGGAAGTAGTAATGTACTGACATAGAATCTGTTTGTATGGGTATATTTTATTATTCAACTAGCACTTCCCACGCGGCTTCGCTCGCGTGTACATATTTATATATTTTGCGTGGAACCCTAATTATTTTTCCAAAATCAAAGTAGCCTAAGTTACTCCTTATAACACCAGCCATCTGACAGTGTAAGTCCCGTGGAATTCTTTCCACCCGTTCCGGAGATTAGCGGAAACAAACAGACAGACAGACAGACAAAAATTGTAAAAAATATTGTTTTGGTATAAAAAGCGGTTATTTTAATATTATAAACAGACACTCCAATTTTACTTATTTGTATAGACTAATGCTTAACCGCGATACAGAGGTCCTTAAAAGGCAGAGCAAAGAACACGGAATAAAAACTCACGTCTACTTTTATTGGGCTAAGGTGGAGACCACGAAAGCGGCTCCCTACTAAAAGAACTGACGACCTAGACAAAGTGGTATGGAGCCGTTGGATGGACGCGGTAAACGACCAATTTCTGAAGTCTTTCGGAGAGGCCTAGATTCCACAGAGGATATTATTTGTATTCTATTATCTCTACATCCTGACTCAACTTCAACACAAATGTATAATTGTAAATCGTACTAAGTTGCATTTTCACTAAGCATATTTATTTATTTTTCCAACTAAAATTGTGTGTAGGTATGTTTCAACGTCGATATGCAAGCCTGATTCATACAATGCTCTTATAAAAACAAAAATCTTAATTGTAGTACTATCCGTTCTTATCTTTTCTTTTAAAAACGAATTAGGAAAAAACACTTAGGGCCTCCACAACTTAATAGTGAACGATAAATACAAATGCCAGTACAACACGGATTTATTTTATGTTTGTGTGTGTGCACCGCTAAAGTGAGGACACACGGAGACACGTTGACGCCTTCTACGGCGCACGAGCATGCAATCCAATCAACAACATCGCTGCAATGCATTTGTGTTGCAACACTTGCTACCAGTGATCAGCCGATGAAATTCGTTCTCATGATGATGTAGCTTTTGATTGTAGTTTTTTATCGTATCATTGCAAATTTTGTAAATTATTATGATGTTCGATTTGTTTCATAGCTGACTTCAAGTATATTTTATTAATGACAAGAGTTAATGCATTGTTCCTCACGTATCCATTCCTGATCTAAGTAATTATTCCACAAGCAAGACAATTCCAAAGCTAGACAATTTTGATAAAATTGAATTTTGATTAAGAATTGATTGATATTTTATTTTAATATGGCAAAGATAATATTTTACTGTAATTTATTTATTAATTAAGTTGAGTGTGTTGATGGAGGAATGTGGATCTATTTTGTTATGCAAGTATTTAAGTGTTTAAACAGGGCAGCGACGGCTATTAAAGTTTGACTAAATGTATGCGAATAATACAAGAATAATGACAAAGTTACGCCCCGTACATAAACACCTAAGATTCATTTACATCGGTGATGTTGTAATGTAAATTTAAATTGTACCTTCAAAATGGAATTAAAGTCAATATGTACCTAATAATATTATTAAAAAAAAAGAAGATAATTAAAAATAAATAATCACTGAACTGGCCGAATGTAAATAAAATCCTGTGTACTTCTGTTCGTAATTCAAAAGCGCTTCCCGCCTTTTAGAATATATTAAATTAATGTGAAAATTTATAACTCGCACAGATAAAGATATCGTTCGACGACACATTAATCAGTCTCAAGGAAAACTACACAAGATATCTAATTAAAGATATTTCCAGTACCTTTCACTAAGCCTTCATATTTTAATTATGTACTTGCAATCAACGCCTATACAGGATTCTTTACCTGTAGAACCGCATTTATGTAAGTGCTTATTCCTGAGTATTGGAATCACAGAAAGAAAGAGGGGAAAGAGAAAGAAAAGTTAACCATCGATAAGGGAGAACAGTTGTCAAAAATATTAGTTGAAATAAAATCAAGAAAAATAAATACGACGATAATTTCACTGATAACAGTCGCCGCCGCATCCGCTTTGAAAAGCTACATAGCGCCATAAAGCTGTTAAATAAATCCATCTGAATTTTCGAATGTACTGTAATGTTTAATTTTCAATATACACAATATCAGTTTCATATATCATATTATATATATCACTGATAATCTGTGAAATATTGCTTGAAAGTTGCGCACGTCGCGATGAGAAAGTTAGTATGCGAACCACTTTAATAAATTCAATTTTCAATTTATTAATGACTTTGAAGAAAAGTCAAGAAGTGAGTGACAATACCACAAACTTAGTATACTAACGTAAAGTATAATTACCAAGTTTATGGACAATATACTCTCAATTACTGCTGATTTTGCTGTGAAATCGCAAAATTCAACCTAAATATAGTTTTAGATTTTGGTTTTAGTTTGTTTTGACATATGCCACATTAAAGTCTAAACATACAATTCTTCTCTTAATCCTCCCAAGTTATTGAGTTTGTCAACTTGGTTAAGTATATGAGAATTGCATACCAATTTACTTTTATTTTTACAGATAACCTCGTTTAAAAACACGATTTTATAATGCTCTCAACAAAATGAAATGTACAGAAAAACGAATTTAAGTTAACAAGTTCTGGTTTGTAACTTAAGTAGCAAGTTGAACGAGACTTACCGGCGACTCTTGCGCCCTATCCGAATACAGCCGATGAAACCCGAGCACTTCCGAGGATTAAGATTATGAAAATTACAGCTATCAAAGCGGCTCTTTGATTTATAAATATGCTTGCATCTGGTCAGGTTATTGCATTAAAACCTGTTTTCAATTGCCGTATTTTTCACGCCAACACTAATTTTTGGTAGCCTCTTTGCGATATCAAAATAATTTATTTTTATATTCCATTTCAATTTGGATAAAATATTCCACCAAGCGTGGAAAACTAATGGATGAAGCATACAGCTCATTTAAGTGGGCAGAAGCTCAAATGAAAGAGCTCATCCCAAGAGTATTCTCAGACCAAAACGAACCGCGTACATCACATAGAACCGGAGATATATAGAAAGCTATGAAAACAAAATGCACAGGAGGACATCGCGTTTGGGTATAACTCGAAAAGCGTGAAAGTTAAGTGATTTTCAATGCTTCATGACAAATCTGTGCATCAAAACCCTTCATTTAAAAAGAAAATTAAGCAAATCGGTTGGATAGAACGGCCGGACGGAATCGTAATTTAATTTTAGATTATAATTACTAATGAGTAAAATATTGTCGTATATTTGCATATAGAATCGACTAGCTATTATATATATGTGACATACCTACCGACTATTGAATATATATTTTTTATTTTAAAATTTATGTAATTTGTAGTCAATACAGCATCTGATGCAGCTATAAACTCTGAATATAGATATAAAAAAATAATGCACGCAGTCTATGGTAGAACTCAAACCACTTACTGTGTTCTGTGTTAAATTATTGGTTTCTTTGGTAGTCTGCTATTGAAATGTGAATGTCACCTTTAATTTCTTAAGTAGTTCAATAGAAAAATCTATATGGGTAGGTCAAGTATCACCGGTAATGTTGGGACCTACCGCCCGATTCCACGTAATCGTGGCGCGGTGTAAGTTTACAAATGCTTACCGTGAGACACTGTGGCATGAACCAATGCATAATGGTCTCTGCCTTAATGTATACTTGTGTTAAGGTTTTGTGACCTTAGTATTTGAAGGTAAAGACGTAAAATGGATTTTTTTTCTAAAAGTACAACGATCTGGTTTAATGTTTTGACTACAAGATTACAGTCACATCAACTTATTTACTGGCTTTTCTATAAAAATAATTTATTAATAAACCCTTTGTAATTGTATACCTATGCCTATATAGCTATATATAAAACTATCTCAGGTTTCGAAATACTTGCCGACGAATCCATTGTGAATTAAATAGAAAATATAAAATTAAAAATGTTTTATAAACAGAAATCACATTGGTTAGATAACATAAAAATCTTTTTAACAAAAAATTAAACCGACGTAAGTAATTAATCATTTTATTATAACAAACATAGTTAATTGTAAACGTAGTACACTCATAAAATTGTGGAGGAACGGGTGTTATGTCCCTCCAACACAAAGGGAGGATCCTCCGACCAGGCTAGGTGATCATATGCCTGGCGGGCCCAAAGGTTGATGTTGGGAAGTTGTATATACTCGTATACTAATCGGCGCAAAAACTCTCATAGAGCGATGCAGGATTAGTAGGTTGTAGATGATGTTAGAGTATGTTTCTTATTGCTGTATGTGGAAGTCGCCACAAAATAAAAGAAAACTCAGTCGATTTACAAACTTTTACAATATCCTACTTCATTAAAACTTAGTGAACTAGTTTTAACTTTGTGAGAGACATAAATGCAAGAGACTTGCTTAAAAGATGCAATATAAATCGATTTAGCAGGTTCCCTGTCCCTAGAAAATTATGTTACGGTACCCAAAAAAAAAAATGGCCGTTTAAATTATAATAAACGTATCAATAATTTAATTCAAATTTATTTGAAGTGGGACCTTATTTATAATATTTGATTTCGGTCGCACACCTGAACGTAACATGATACGCCCGTCGGCACCGACAGTCCATAAATTGACCATTAATTTAACCATAAAAATATGTTTTTTTTTAATATCATATCAGGTATCTTTTGGGTGGAACTCTTATAAAGGTACTCGTAAGAATGTTAAGAAGGATTGAGCCTTAATTTGAGATACTACTTATCTTCGCTCAACCCCATTTCAGCCTTTAGTTTTCTCATTACGAGAGTTATAAGCCTGCGTGTTATTCTTAGAGCAGCACAAATAAAAATTTAGACTTCGAATATTTTTTTTATATGATTTATTTATTTAAAACTAGCATCAGTGCACATTTGTATAAAGGCGGACTTAATGTCCAGGACATTCTCTACCAGTCAACTTTGAATATTGTTAGCACTGTCCCTTACTACATACAGCCTTTTTAAATTTAGATTAATTAATATGGCTTTAAAAAGAGAAAACTTAATTTAGTGTAACAGTGTGTTAGTCCAAGTTAGATCAGGGTACAGTACTCGTAGTTTTTTGTTCGTATTACAGTCGACTGATTGGGGATACCCTAGAGTCGCAGTTCAACAATACTACAGTATAATGCGTAATGCGCAAGCATTACAAAGTCTTGAATTTTTGTTGCCGAGTTGAACAGAGAAGAAACGCCAAAACAAATCCAATTCTACATAAACTCGAAATGTGGGAGTTTATAAGAAAGAACTATTTCAGTTTCGAGCTGACCGGTTACGTCTCCCAGTAGATAAAATTTCATGTTTCTTATACTAAGTACATGGCTAGTGTACTTTTCGTCGAGTCGGGAACATCTTAATAAACTAGCATCACCCCAGGGGTTGAAATTCAATGGTAATTCACGTAATTATTTATAACAATAAAGCTAAACGTCGAAGGAAAATAAAACTTTGTCTCATTTTTTATTGTAATAAGTGGTTACAAAAACAAAAAAAAAGGAAAATCTGAGAAAACTGTAAACTGTAGGGTATTTATTATTAGTTCGGTTTATTTAACCAAAATTGAAGTGTGTTTTTTTGTTTTTATTACGATAAAAACTCACCCCCTTCCCCTTCCTGACCTCAGATCGCCCGTAAGTTATTTTTCCTTTCATTTTTATAATATTCTGCTCCTTTTCCAACGGGTTTCATCCTACTATTATTTTTTTTGGTTTCAAAAATTATCGACACTGGTCTATGATACGTGTGCCAAATTTCAACTTAATCAGACATCTTAAAGTTGATGAAAACTACGTTCAAAAGTTCCGTTACATAGATAGGTAAATACAAGCTCATATAAGGCGTGTAAAAGTGTGTGTATGTAAATAATTATTGTGAAAAATGTGACCAGAGTTGTTAGGTGTTTGTAGTCGCAACAATACGTGTGCTCGGTGCATGAGAATTGACAAGTTGCCTCGACAGTCTATTGTCTGTCAGTTTCTCTCGCCTCGTGCACTTCTCTCGATTGTTAAGTTGAACTCATTTCAATCACAGAAGAGCATACCAGACATATAATTCCTATTATATATATGTGTCGGAGAGGTCAATAGTACGGGAGTTGATTTGACGACGAGACGCAAGCGTTAGACAGATGGCGCTTCTACGTCTAGAGTTCTAGACTGAAGTTCGTACGGGTCGGCGAGTCACTTCGCTGCCAGCCACCAAATGGACAACAAGTCTAGAAACTGAACTACGCCTCGTTATAATTTAATTGTTATAATCTCTTTCAATCTGTAGTGTGGCTTGTAATTGATTGTTTATTTCTCGTATGGAATACTTGGCCCACACGATTTCTTTATGCATATTTATCCGACATATTATGCAATATTGACGACCTTTGTAGCGCGGCGGTAATGCATTCGACTGCCACGTTAGGGGTTGCAAGTTCGATTCCTGTACAGTGCAAATGTTTGTATGCATGAATATATCTATTTGCATTAGGCTAGGTGTTTATTGTATAATATGTATTAACAAAAAATCCAAGTATATATATATATTTATTTGTATATCACTGGTTTAATACCCATAGGACAAGCTCTGTTATTGCGAGAGATCTGTGTCTCGCAATAAAATTATACACTGTTCAATACACATCGCTATCTAGACCCAAACTAGCAGAGCTTGTACTATGGGTATTAAACCAGTGATATAAATACATATATATATACTTGGATTTTTTGTTAATACATAGACAAGAGTTTTGTTTGCATGAAGAATTAAACAGATACAATATCAGGCACGACTTGTGTACATATTTTTGCAAAAATGTCATGAAAAGTTTTTTCGGAATCTGGAAGTGATTTTCCTTTTAAGTCAAGCTAAATCAAGTTAACCCAGAACAATAAATAATAAATTAAGTAAGTATGAAGATACGTAAATATAAATGATAACTTAAACGCCAGACATACTGGCGCCGTAACGCGTTACGTAACGAAGCGGTTTACCCTTCCATAAGAAGTTATCGCTTCAATTAAGAATTCTAGATGGGTGGAATTGCGCAGATGTAGCGTCTGTGTGTCCGGTCATATCTATATAAGTTTACACTTTCGTAACACATATTATTAGTAATCAATCTAGAAGAAAATCTTTAAATTTCAGTTATTATCTACATTCGTAGATGTTTTGTCATATTTTCATGGAAGTTAATCATCAAAATATGATGATTAACATTGCGAAAATCATCAATCAATAATCATTCAATTTAATAAACATGTACCTAGGTACGTAAGAAAAGGGAAATAGGAAATGTCACAAAAAAACGAATTTGAAAAAAAAAACATTTTAAATTCACAAGTTATGATTTTGTGATCAAATAAATATGTAATACGTAAAATAGAGGTTTTATGTATTACATAATTATTTGATCGAAGCAAAGCAGGATGAAAAAGGAATAATCACGATAAAAAAGAAATTGGATTGGGATCAAAAGGTTATTGCAATATGTCCGATAACTATTACAAAATATGTCATATTTACCACCATAAACGGATGTTCTCTTTTTTCATTTCATTTCAAAAATGGTTCTATTCTAGTAAAATATAAAGAATACAGCGACGAGACAGGTCACTCCGTAACACCTGCTAGCGCCCAAACCACAGACGTGTTATTTACATCCATAATTTTATTTATATTTGACTAATAAAATTAAATTGTTTATGCAAATCATATGTACTAATTAGTAAAAATTTGCAACACCTGTGAATATCATGTCTTTTTTCGACCATTTTACAAGTCTAGTGGAGTAAAAATTAGGTACATTTTGTTTTAATATACTATTTGTAATCTGATATTCTTAAAATGGTGATAGCTTTCTTCTAATTGAGTATTTATATAACTGTCCAAAGATATATTCGACCTATTATATCTTTATAGTGGTTATACAACATTATTTTTAGTAAGTATAACTTACTAAGTAACTATTATCTTATTTGTGGTATAATTAAAAGCGTTTTTTACATTCTGGTAACTCTACATTTCTTGATAAATACGCTAAACACAGATCAATGTTATTTATGGATATTAGACAAAGCCAGAGATGAAACAAAGCCCGTGGTACCTGTCTAGATCTAAACACCATAAAAAATCTGCAATACATACCTAAACCCATAGGTGCATATTAAGTTTTAAAATAAAACTGACCGACTAGCTTCTTGAGAAATGGTTTTCTACAGAATCAAGGAATTCTTCGAGTGTAAATAATGGAAAACCATATCTCTATTTACATTAAAAAAAGAGAAAATGAACAATTCGTTTACTGAGGTACTAATTTTGTATGTACAATCGTATAACATTGGTTCTATAATTAAAAAAATACATACTACGAATGGTCATGCATGCCTGAATATATTTAAAAATCTTATTGATGATTGACGAATTTGACGATGGCTAAGTTAAAGAATGACGTCAAAACAGTTAGGTACTTCATAAAATTTTTAGAAAAAAGTTTTGACTCTTTTGGCATTTAATAAAAATATACTGATTTGACTTGACAGTCAAATACCATATCATAGCGTATTTTTATAGTCAAATTGTGTTAATTTTTTTGGAGTTTACTCCTTAAGAAACAATTTTTATATAAGGCCCCAGGTATGAAAAACATATGAAGAGTAAAATTTTGTGATCGGAGGGCAGCGTAACGGTTTAACGCTTTGTTGTGCTTTATTGGAGTTTACTCCTTATCCTCGACGCATGTATGCAGATATGATATGATACCTTTATGTATATATTATGAGAGAGAGAGAGAGAGAGAGGGGGGGAGAAAGGGGGAGCGAGAGAGAGACTCCAGTAAATTCTTAACTCCACCCGTGTGACGCAGTTGACACACACCTTTTTTGTTTTAAATTGACTTCTGTTGTATTAATCTATATTTAAGAATTAAAGGAATCGAGTTTATAATTATTGGTAAATATAGATTCCGGCAAGAAGTACTACTCTTTACTAGAGGTATATTAAGACTAATGTCCCCGGTTTATTACTTGCATGAATTATCAAATGCGGCGGTTTTTATCCGGTTCCAAATGTTAATATTTTAATAGATTTATTCATTCAATAAAACCCATTAGTATTGAGAGCGCTCGTGGCACTCATTATACTATAATTGGATTACCACGTTTGTAAGTTATTAAATTATTGTAAGTCATTATACGCAGATAACGATATTGGCATTGTTTTTAAAGCAAAGGTATCTAAGAAAAACAAAATATACTAAGAATTATTCATATAACTCCTTATGACGTGCTCTAAACATAAAAAAAATAAACAAGTTTTAAAAGAATTAACTTAATATGATATAGAAGTACCAAGAAACTAAACAAACTTTGGATTTAGCATGTGACGTGCACATCGGTGCGTTATAGAAATAGCATAATGAAATCCAAATCTTTCTTTTTTTTATGTATCACCATCAAATACTTTTTTAAATACTTTATTTTGTTTTAACCTATAACCAATAACCCAGCAATTTATGCTTACATGCGTCTATTTAAAAGAAAATACGGTATTTTCAACCGGGTTCCAAATTTGGAACTTTTTAAAACATTCGCGATATCAAAAAAAAAAGTTACAACTTTAAATAATGTAGATAATGAAAATAGTACGTATCAAAAAATTTGTTTTACCTACTTATTTATTTATTATCAATCAATATTTGGTGTTATTGGAATAGCATGCTAAGTTATCCGCATGCTATGCTTTTATCAGTATACTAAAAATATTTTCAAGCATAAACATTTAGTAGACTTTTATATTATGTCCAGGTATTCGAAGGTTAAATAAGGTAGTATCAGTTTCATAGTATCTGTGGGGCCCGCTAGGGGTCACCGCGATCCAAAGTAGGTACTTCTCGGAAGGACCGCTGGACCAAGGAGTCTGTGCGTTGCTGTCTTTTGTATAAGGACACTTAATAACAGTTTAGTGTGTTTATCGTGTATATTATTAATACGAAATTAATTTGACTGTTATACTCAAAATACTTCAAATAGATTGTTTAGAAATAGTAATATTATAAAATTTTACCATTTTTGAATTTTGTTTTTCATTCCATTCTTTTTTAAATTTCGAGTTTGACGTAATACAATGTTTAGTCTATCCTACCTAATATTGTAAATGCGAAGGTTTGTTACGCTCAACGCTCTTACGTCTTGACTACTCAAATAATTATCATGAAATTTTGCATATATACGTTGTCAGGAGTACAGAAAAGGATATAGGGTACCAGAAAAAAGAAGCTACTTTTACCGAGAGATAAATTGATTAGTAATAACTACATTAACGCGAACGGAGCCGCGAGCAAAAACTAAATAATGGTTTTTAATAAGCTGTTACTAGAACTTACATCAAGAGTTTTGCTTTAGTATTATTAATAGGTGCATAGATTTGTGATTACACTATTAATAATATCTGAAAATATTAGGCAAAAGGTATTTCTACCTATTTTTTGGATCCTTCGATCATGTATTGTGAACCGCCGTAGGTACATTGAAGTTTGTGTATCAAACTGTGTATATTTAGAAGGACATTTCATTGCATGGTCTGGTTTATTATTAGGATTGCTTATTAAATGCATGCACCTGTGGACTACTACGGTATTTGACGCAATTTTCGTTGGGGAACGACAGAACGTGTATCTATCTATGGTATACTTTTTTTTTCGAAGTTTGAAACAAAATCGTTTGTTTACCTATGTTTTTCATGAGTTTTTAAACGTGTAAAATAAGGCAGCACATTTTTTGCTCCCGTCAAAAGCTACATAATATATGTACTCGTGCCTTTCTAGGGTCCACGGGTTTAGCAGAACAGTTTACTCAAGTACACTGCTATTTTGATATTACATTACAACATGCTTACGTGGGAGAGCCATGCTTCGACACGTATGGGCCGGCTCGACTCCGCTCGATACCACGGCCTCACAGAAAACCGGTAGTGAAGCAATGCTTGCATTGCATTTCGCCGCGTGAGTGAGGTTACCGGAGGCCCTGACCCTTCCCTATCCCCTATTCACGTCCTTCCCCTCTCCCCCTCACCCCTCTTCCCACTCTTCCCCCCTCCCTCTCTTCTCCTACTCCCACTTTAAGGGTGCCCATGGGCGGCGGTAGTCATTTACCATCAGGTGACCCGTCTGCTCGTTTGCCCCCTATACCATAAAAAAAATAATTATAAAAACCACGTAACCGTCTAGGTTACAGTAAGGTAATAAATATAACAACTTAACAGGCTTTAAAGTGCAGATAAAGTCGTGGCTACACAGAAGACTTTTGTTGCGCAACACGTTCTTCAATAGCTTTTTTTAATATTTTAAGATAGGTAATCAGAAAAACAAAGAAACAGCGAAAGCAGAGTATATAATATAATTTTGAGACAGGTAATCTATGAAGACAAAGAAGCAGTGGATAAAGATTGGTATAACCACTGGCATCGCACATCGATGATTCGACTTCGATCCCCGATGTTATAGTTATGCCACCTGAACTATTATTGGTTTTAATGCTTAGTGTTACCTCAAACATTTCTTCCTCTGAACGAAGTAAATGTAAGTGTATATTAAAAATGTATTGTCACTAGCTTAAATAGTGCAGAAAAGTAAAGAGAGGTTATCATGCACTCTTCAGGCGTGCTAGACTACGCGGTAGTAGTAGACTTTTCTTGATTAAAAACATTAATTTTTTTTAGAGGTTGTTTGTAAAGGTTGTGTTTTCAAAAACATGTTCTATTGTGGCTATTCCTCTAAGGTTTAAACTATTTATGTGAACATTCGTTGTACATGAGCGAATCATCAATACTTTACTGTTTGCACAAGTACTTTGTTACGACCGTTTTATTGAGAGCCTTTTCGTTTATGACTTACTTGCCTTGGCAGAATACCGTGGTTGCCTTTGCCTGACCATAGATATAACTGTTGCCATTTTGAAAGACTAGAGTATTATAGAATATAAAGTATTCTAAAATATAAACATTTATTCTTACAGCGAAATGTTAACAGCTCATATAAAGATGTGTTTTCTGCAACCAAGTGACTCTCTGTTTTTATAAATTAGAGCAAAAATATTGTTCATTTACTCTGTACCACGGGTGTCTGTAATAAACATATTTAAAAGGTTTTTGCAAGCGATAGTTTAGTGTAGCAAAAGCAGATTAACGGTATTTTGCTAAGTATTTCTGTATGTCCGAAGTTGCTCCAAACAATACTGCATGAACTGTAATAAACTTGCGTTTGTCATGCTTATATCGTATATCGGAGACAGTGCATATTTTGCAATACAGAATGTGCTTCAGTTCAGTTTTAGTATTGCAATTCCCTTAAATCGCTAATGAAAGTCGTTTTGGCATAAATAAATATTATTCATGCCAAAACGACTTTCATTAGAGTTTTGTCTATGTTGTTCAAAATCGATAAATTGATTCTCAATCAGCTGTTTTCGATTTTCGAATTGAACAACAATCGACATTGAACAAGTTGTTGATTTTGAAACTGAAAATCGATGTCACTGAAAGAATCATTTGCTATCGCAATCCTTCTACGTATTTTATCAAAAATCTATTTTAGAGAAGTTGTTTGTCAAATTCCAAAATATTAATTTTAAATTATATAATAAGGGTACAAAAAAATTATAAACGTATTAGAAAGGACGCTCTATAGTAGCGAAATCATCACAGTTATTGCGTCATCCTTACAACGTAGCGCAGAGAAAGGTGTAGAGTCGATGATGTTAATATAGGTTGTTTAAACACCGCTCTAGAATCATGACAGTTCGAATGAAATATACAAATAAAGTCAGCTTTGAACAAACAGTTAAGTTACTACTACAATGTACTGGCCACTACGAGGTGTCTGAGAAATTATCTTGAAAGTGCATAATATAATGATCTGAGATTTATTAGGTGGTAAACTATCAATAATTGGTACATTTCAGTCGAAAAGAAGAATAAAATGTACTTTTTTGGGGAAAAGGGCTTACGAGGTCTTCTAGTCAACTGTTGTCAGACAGGGTATAAATAGTATTTTATTTCAAGGTTTAGCAATGTTTTAATCTGAAGTACTTTTTACGCATATGTAGGTATATATACTTAGTTATATTTATACACATAGGTATATACCTACTTCCCATATATTATACTTTATATATAAGCGAGAAAATTCTGATAAATAATTTATATTGGAGAACCCGAACTTGACATGCCGAACTTTTACACATGTAATGTAACAATAACAATAAGTAAGTAAGAACTTTAATCAACTGAATTTTAGTCAATTTAAAAATAATAATCTTTTCATATTCATTCAATTAAGGAGATTTTGATAACAACTGCTTTTTATTATAATATATATATTTATGTATTTAATGTATTATATTATAACCCTCGAGCAGTCTCGCTTGATAGATAATATAGATGATAGATGTGTATGTAAATACATGTTTTATGCATACACAGTAAAAATGCAAGATAATACAAAATCGAAATTAATCATTATCGTGTTCTTCCCGCCAACGTTTTATTAAAAAAAATGGATATATGTTTTAATGATACTCTGTGGTATCCCATTAACTATTTTATACATCTTAATGTATAAAAGTTGTGTTGGGGTAAATAAAGGTAGTCAAATATGAAGTGACATGTTCGCATTCTTCGTTTCTTCTCTATGTTTTATTGAGATAAGATTATGATTAAATAGAGGTGCACTTTCATTTTCTATATTTACTTTTTTTGGTATTTCAAACTTTTCTTCGAAGAGTAAATTTTCTTATGTGCTGTATCGTGTATGTTGTTTATTTTGTATATTACACTGAAATATAAACAAATTTATTATATGTATTCCTTTCAAGTATTCCTGTACTAGTGTGAGAAGGTTTGAAATGTCGGCTTTAATCAAGTATCAGTAATTATTTAAGATTTTTTTAAGTCAAAAAATATAGGGATTAAGATAATTAAGTTTAAAAACTTATTTCGAAATTTACAATTAACCGATTTTTACCTATATATTAGATTTTAATTACTTAAATATTAATTTGAAAACTTTGAAATGTTGAATAACTCGATAATGTTTATGTAAGAGATAAAGATATCTGTTTTATCTGTGTTGACTGATGGCCGACAAATGTGAAGGCTCTTTAATGTCAAATGGGATTGATGGATTTTTTTTTATATGTGTCACAGTGATATTTAGGCAATGTTTCCCAAACCACTGATAATACAATCAGATATATTTTAAATGCAGTGTGGACAGAGTTTCTCAAAATATGAACAGTGATCACGTAAGTTAAGTCTTCAGTGTATTTGACAGATAAGTTATATTGTACAGGCGGTAGAAACTTTGAGAATCACTGACCAATAGTTACTTACATACTAATTTTAGTGCAAACATTGAAACGAATATAATGATTGAGTCTCTATTAATTCCATATTTGAATATCCATTTGGAACCAAGCGAAAATTTTGTTTGCAAACAACATAAACTTACAAGAAACAGCGCTTACTTGGTGCTAAGTAATATCACTTGCATTAATCCTGCATCCGATTACGCACTGGTTCCGAATGGACACCCACTGGGTTTAAAAGTAGTGTATATTTTTCGTTTGTTACTCACTTTTGTTAATAGGGGTATCGGAACACAACACTAAAGTAAGCAACCGTAAGTTTGGTTCACGACCGAATGTGGCGCGTCGCGAGAGATTCAAGCGTGCGTACCGAGTGGCGAACGTTTCTCATTTGTGTTGCTTCAAGCTCACGTATTTAATATAGTGGTCGTCTACAGCCAATCACAGCGGCCGTGACGTAGCATGCAGGGAAATTGACAGATTTTTTTCGAATTAATTTTCCTAAAAGTGGCCATTGCCTTTCAAATTCGATTTTCAAATTTGTAATTAAAAACTGTACAACACTGTTGCACGGAAGGATGACACGCTATGACACATTCTTGGTTTGGTGTGCGACGAAGCAAGTGATAGTTAGGGTGGTTGAAAAGAGGGCGTGTTGAAAAATAAATCCTCTTTTAAGACGCTGATACCTAAACTTCGAGAAATCGTATGTAAATAAGTCGTTTATTTTTAACATAATTTTTTTAAACGAGGAGTCTCCTGACGTGTTTTACAAATGTACGTTGGGCAACGGCAGCTTATTTACGGTTTATGTTTCTGTCTGAATCCCGTTTATTACATGAGCAATTGCCATAATTTAGCTTAGTTGGAGGTGTTAACAGCAATACTTAACAATAATGTGCGATCCAATCCACGTAACAAGTTATTGAGTTATAAATTCATGACAGGTTATAAAAAAAGATCTATGAATTCGCTTAGAAACTGTTATTGCATTGACAATAGCTATTACCTTTCCTTTTTAAAGAGTGGCTTGTTTACACACTTGTTTTTTAATTTAAATTAATCTTGTTACAGATACTTAAATGGTAATTAAACGCACGACCTATCAAATGGCAATATTATAATTTATAACTTAGTATATATTATTATTTAAAATAAAATAACAGGTTGTTTAAAAAAAATATATAAAAAAGTTATTGCAGTTCGTTGGTTGTAAACGCGTTACTTGAATTGTCAAGTAACGATTAAGCCCTTTGGCTTTTCCGATTTTTCTAATGATACCAAACTCCCTATATTTATTTTAGAAAAAAATTAGGGTTCCGCGGAAAACATATAAATATGTACACGCGAGCGAAGCCGCAATTGAACTGCTAGTATATAATATAAAAATGCTTCATTCTACATTTAAATCACTGCCAGATTCGCAACACAGTAGGTACAGCTGCTGAGATACAAACGGGCCCATAAAATAAAACAAAAACTCCTTTATACTCTGTTTTAAGTGCCATTATTAACAATTTTTCGATAATAAACGTGGTCAGGTGATACGGCCATTACAAAATAAGCACAATGGTTCATTGAATTGAAACAAAAAAAATTGCAATGGTAATTGTAATGGGAACATCCATTTATATTTATTAAAAACAAAAATAAAGACATGAACATTAAATAAGTAACAGGTACTGAATGAGCCATTCTTGCACCATATGAAAACTAATTTACTAGTCGAAAATACATTAAAGTAAGACACAAAAACGAACAGACAAAACAAGTGATATCCGTTTAGTACTACTAACATAACATACACAAGAGTCGTAGCTGGTAAATAGGGTTTTTCCAGAAACTTATTAAAAGGGGGACAAAGATGATAAGTTAGTGAAAGCACTGATATTCATTGGTAAGTGGGAACTGTTTGAGTGATTCTACGGTATGTTTCCTGAGTCCACACATCAGCAACTCAAAAAAAAACTGGGCATACCTAATTATAATTAACCTGTATAAAATAATTTTATCATTTTTGTCCTTGTATTTTGATATGACTAATTTAATATTTTTGGAAAATTCATAATATTTTGGCGGGATTTTAATGACACAGATTAGAAAAAAAAACAATATTTACCCGCTTGTCGCTTGTAGGCCGTGTCCTTGCCAGTTTGAAACTGTCAATACTTAGATAGGAAAAGTGATGAGATGCTTGAGAGTGTTACAAATAATAATATTTTTATCAAGTTAGGCTTCGCTAGCGTATGACGCAATCAATTTTACTGGAAATGGCTGATTGAAGTGAAAAGCTAGTTAAGCCGCCTGTCAGGCGATAATTTTAACATTTACTTTAGATTTAGGATGTCCTCATGTAGGTATTTCACGAAAGTTACTAGGTAAGAAAGAAAAAGTTTTTAATTCCACACAGATGGCCTTATCTTCTTGCGTAGAAGGCAAAAAATAAAAATAAAAATGTCGAATGATTGCCAATGTACACCACATCCAATTTGGTGCAATCTGAGCGTGATGCTGTAAGCTAGAAACAGTATAAACGGACTTAAAGATTTTAGATTTTTATTTCCGTCTTGACGTCTTGTTTTATTTCAATAAAATAGAATTTAGTATGGTTTATCTCAGGGGGCAATTCAGGAGATGTATGTTGAGCAAAATAGCGGTGTGAGTTGCGGTTCTTTGCAGTTTTAGTACATTTATGCGACAATAGCTTTTTATCTAATCCTGCAAATTTGATTGATGTTTAAAACACAACAGTATTCAGTCACTTACAAATACTGCGGCCAAATTGGTTTTTTTGATGGTTTTTTTAATTTGAATTTTTGGATATTACCGTGGTAATGAGCCTTTACGCATGACGTCATTTCAGTTATTAAAAATATCCGGACAAGTGCGAGTCTAACTCGCGCACTGAAGGTTCCGAACAAACTTGTCACATGTCGCCGTCGGATGGAAAGACAAACTTTACTTTACCGTTCTAAAAATACACCAAACATCGTTATACGTCATGGTCACATAATTTTCCAAGCGCAAAATATAAGTTTGTAATCGCAATATATATTTTTTTATGTGAATATATATAACGACAAATTAACGACGTTTCCCGTAGTGCTCAGAGATCTTGCTTCTCTTTAAATTTCATGATTCTAGGTCAATGAGAAGTACCCTATAAATTTTCGATTTGCCTGCGAAGGGTTAAAGTTGGTTAAACTATGCTTAAATGACCGTATCTTTTGATTGTGTTGACATAAATAAGTATTTGATGTTTCAACTTGATACCTCAAAAACTTGATACCTCGCATTCCTGAGAAAAAGCGTCTTGACAGACAGAACGACAGCGAAGTGTAAGGGTAAGGATTCATTATTTCCTTTTGAGGTACACAAGAACCCTAAAAAGTTGTAAGTGCACTTAAATCGTACCATAACGTTCTTCATGTGTTCTGATAATAGTTGAAACACCCGAACGTTAGAGGTTCTTTAGTATGCGGTTTCTCATCATCACCATTTCAGCCATAGGCCGTCCACTGCTGGATGAATTTACTCTGCTGTTGCCCTCATTGTCTTACAAAAAGATCCGATGGAATGTGTTTACCGGTATCTAAATATCCGCAATAATTCACTCTCCCGTTGACAATTGTATATTTTCCTATGCATCTGACGATTCTAGTTAAAAACAAAATGTAATATTACGCTAGTAGCGGCATCGTAGAATTGAGCAAAGTTCTAAGTCCGTGCTTTTAAATCTTGTAGTTGTAATCTCGACATTTTAGATAAGATATTACTTTCTACAGAACTCAATCATGTCGTGTGTTCAATAGTTAGATATTGTTCACGACCGACTTGTGTCAATGTTGCGCGATTATCATTTGACACCTGCGAGCGCTTGAATAGAAAGAATCCGATTGATTACGTATGAATTCATAGTTGATAATTTGATGTTATCGCTCGTTCATGATTGTATTGCATTCTCAAGTTTACAACGCGTCATGCTCGTGAACAGACGCTACGTTTATAAATTGTTTTAAGTCATGGAAAAATGTTTCTCCAAAAGTATATTTTACGATAAATGCGTTTTTGTATTTGAAGCTTTACGGTTCGGTTCTTGTAAACGTAGTAAAACTTTAGCTGAAGTCATAATATGTTGGGTGTTATGGTAAAAAAAAATTATAAATGCCATATTTGGGACACAAACGGTCTGAAAATGTCGGTACATAATGAACGAAGTCAGGTAAAAGAGTATGCTGCTCCACCTCGGTCGCTTCGAGGCCGACGTTAGAATTTCGTTGAGTTGATATATGGGGGGATTTTCACTCGCACAAAAAGGCTAAAGTGTATGTACTTAGTTTCATTGATGGATTGTAATAATTATTTACGTATTGAGCTTCTTTAGCATGGAGTGTTTCGTAAATCCCTCCTGGCTTGACTGCTCGAAATCCGAAAAAAACCTTGACATATCTGTTTTGAAGAGAAAACTTCTATAGACACGTTTGTGCACTTTTGCTATGGGGAAAAAGCACTGAACTCGTGACCGTCACGCTAATAATACATATATAGATCCACTAGAGGGCGCTAATCTAAACATTGAGATCTGTCAGCTCCTTATTAATTAATGTCACCAACCCGGTAATGTGCCGTTTTAAGTTCGCCGTTTCATTTAAGTTTTTACTTCTGTCGGCAGTCCCATGACAGCCTATTTTTTTAAGGAGGTATGTATAAACATATACTAGATTTATTGGATCACATGTGCATTACTATTTCTCCTTATATCAAAACATGTCTACTTTGACAAGGTGCTTAGCAATCAGTTGACATAACACAACAAACACTATATTCCGTAACTAAAATTAGACATACGGAATCGGAATTGATAGCAACCAAAATATTTACAAGTTATAAAGGATCTACTGTTATCAGTTAAGCTTCGTCACGTCATAGTGTATACATCTAAAATGTAATGTATGTACGTAGTGATTATAACGATTATGACGTAAGCACATGTGACTAGACTGTTGACTAAGGGAAACTGTGAATGACACAAGTATTAAATAAAAATTTAAAATACCCCTGACCCCTGAATCCCTTCAACGATTAGAAAAGGCTGATGATTTGGGAACGGCTGAACAGACTATCTTGAGTTGTAGCTAAGAACACTCTCGATGAAGTCACATTTCAAACAAGAAAACCTACACCAAAATCGAGCTATCTGTTAAGCAGCTATGTTGCCAATACAGACACATAGATATACATGTTAAAATTATAACACCCATCCTTTTTACGTACGAGGTTAAAAAAGGGGAAAAGCCTATGCGAAAGATAAGGAAGGAAGAACAAAATGATCTATGTGGCGTATATTATAATTAATAAGAAATCAAGGTAAATCATTCCCTTTTTTGTAGTATTAAAATGTACCTATTGCATACCTCACGATTCTGCTAACACTTACTGTTTTAGACTAAAGCCCGTATGTATGGATGGATTTTAGCACGGGGTTATTTGCTGTAAACGGGAATACCAACATGAGAGTACCTACCTACCATCTTTTATTTTAATGACGGCAAAAAACACTCAAATATTGCCAATTCATTGTAGTAGGTGGTGGTGACTGTAATGGTAATAATGGAAATTTTATGGGAGTACCCTGGAGGATTGGATTTATAACCTATAAATAAATTAATCGATTTGGTATGGATTATTTTTAACGAAATTTAAAAAGTAAAAGTTCTTAATTCAGCCCTTTTTCCATGTTCTATATTGCATACTTTCGTGATCGCCGTTTGTGATCCTCTTTTTTAACCGACGAAAAAAAAAGGAGGTTCTCAATTCAACCGTATAATATTTTTATTTTTTATTTTTTTTTTATGTCTGTTCAGCCCTCACTCCGTTATTTATGAACCGATTTTGATTATTCTTTTTTGTTAGATAGGGTATACCTCAAGGGTGGTCCCATGTCAAGGAAGTCCGGATCTGATGATGGGATCCTGAAAAAATTTAGAGAAGCTCCCACGAAAATTGTAGGAACGAATAGTGTTTCTGTTTACTTTTCATTACTTTATCAGGTATTGCGTTTAGAAATCATCACATCATGTAGCTGAGCTGATGATGAAAAATACCATAAAATAAAATGTTTTTAACAAAAAATTAAACCCACGAAAAGAACTAAAAAGCAAAAAATAAATAAACCTTAAGTCTTAAGTATTGAGCTTATTCACATAACCTATCAAATTTCTTATAAACTTATTTTGAGTCGGCGCCAAATACTAAAATGATTAATTACTTACGTAGTTACATATAAATTTTTTAAAAATTAATCAGTTTGTTGTTTGGCGCCGACTCAAAATAAGTTTATAAAAAATTTGATAGGTTATGTGAATAAGCTCAATACTTAAGACTTAAGGTTTATTTATTTTTTGCTTTTTAGTTCTCTTCGTCGGTTTAATTTTTTTGTTAAAAAGATTTTATTATCTACTATGTAATAACAAATTATGAAATCTATTACCATTCCGTACAGCTGTTACAACCGATTTGCTGATATTTTTTTAACCTACGGTCGACGCACAGCCAATATTGTTTGGAAAGAAATATAATAATAATAACACACACTAGACACATCTCACACACGGCCGTCTGATTCCAAACTAGGCAGAGGATGTACTATGGTAACCAGACTGCTGATAAACATACTTATATATTTCTAAATACATACATATTATATTAATATTATCGTATCATGTTTATAATTTTCATTACCTTTATTCTGTAGATTTAGGTTATGTTACCTACTCGACATATTTAAAAACCAACATGTTTGCTACTAAACCTTCTCATTTTTCGCTTCGCAGAGCCTCTGATGAAATTTCATTTTATTTATAATTAAAGTCGGATAATTACTAGTTTTTCAAAAAATGAATCATTCAGAGTGCTAATATGATTCAATTGGAATTCCACAACATTTTTTTTTCGAAATGTTTCTCTTTTGGTTTAAAGCTATTCTAACAGGACAGCTCTAAGCGGAAAGGTAATGAATTATATATGAGGTCAGAACTGGCATACCTACTTCAAATATGAGTAAGTTATGATGAAGCGTGAAACAAAAACATTTTGGTAAATATAATTTTAGAAATGAGTTCCGAAACCGCAAATTATTATATTAGCATTAATTTTGATGAATCAGTTTCAGATCGTGACGTTGCAATAAACCAGTTATCGAACAGGTCTCGCCGTGATAGTAGCCGATTACCCGTTAATTTAAACTAGTGATCTCTTAGAGGTCAAAAACTCGACCGTACTTCATTAAAATATTGAAAAGTATAAACCTCTTAAAATAACCATAAACATAAAAAAACTGTTAGATGTGTATTTCTCCAAAAAAAAAATTTTGTTGTCTGAAGTAGATTACGGACGATAGTTTTACGGGATAACGTCATAAGAAAACCTACACGTCACAAGCCGAATGCTTAGGCCGATCGTCCCTCTCTATCGCTTGTTCCGCGATCTCGCTTGCACGCTCGGCTCTGGCGGAACGTGACAATGAGTCATGCTTTTTCGTGCGTGCAGCTGGCATTCATCGATTTATAAGACGTTATCACGTCAAAATCTTTTTTTAATTGTTAACACTGAAGATCGTCTAGAACTTCTACTAAACTATGCTATTTATGACTTAAATAATTTTAAACTTCCACTCTCCACACTCGAAGAAATAAATAATGTCAATGGTTCTAGAATTAAAAGGACAAAAGCACATAAAGTTACGCTGTAGCTCAATGTATGATGAATCATTCATTTATTTATATATTTTATAAAGTGTCAAGATTTTTATGATTATATGTATAAGCTAATTCAATATACTCGTACTATTAAAGTTGCTAATTTGGAAAATTTAACATAAGCTTTCGACAAAGTAGTTCATGAATGTCGTCATTCTATTTCGGGTATTTCCGAACAGACTCATTATTTATTAAAAGGATATGTTTTAAACGTTATCACTTTCTTCATCGATAAAATATATGATTATACTTGTACGATTCGTAAACTACCCGAATTGAAATTTTAAAGGTATCCATCAAGGTGCTATACTGGGTCACATATACCTAAATATTGATAAGTACATATTTCTACATTTAAAACATTTGCACTGAGAATATCTCAACAAAACACAAAAATATTCAATTGTTAGTTAAATTAGTCAACAATTTGAAAAACGTTCAACTTGGGATAAAAGTAAACTTTGATCAAGTAGGTACTTGATAAATCAATGAGATCCTTTATTTGATTTCTTCCAATAACTGTTTCAGAACCTAAACAAAAGGTTGATCTATCTACAATTACAAATTACACAAATACATTCTGCATTCTTGTTTTTTTGTTGTTAAAGTTATGAGTTTGCTCAAAACTTTGTTTTGAATATTTTCTATGTTTAAATTCTTGCTAATATTTATTGTAATTAGTAAGTCAGATTTACCATTGTGGTACGTCATCAACAGACAAAATAAGATTTTTAAATAAAATCAACATCTGTCTGTAAATGCGATCTTTAATTAAGTATCATGTGTCCAAGCTCAAAATAAACAAGGAAATATTAATAATCTGTTTGCTTTTCTTAATTACTAGATAACAAACAAACACTTATTGTATGATTGGCGTCCTTTGCCGGAAAATATCTACGACTATGGAAAATTTACGGTCGGTACGGTAAAAACTGTATCTGTATGCTAGGACGACTTTTTTGTTGAATTTGCCAGAAAATCCACTAGATTCACAACCGCATATATTTCTTAGAGCTCCTTCGGCAAGAGTTTCAATGTTTTTGTTCGGATTCTAACGTCTATTTTCAGTTAACATGTTCCAATTATTTCTGAGGGACCTTTCAGTCAGTGGACAAATACCTCAACTTTACTTAAGTTACAAACTTAACTACTGCTGATATAATTATATTCAGGTATATTAGCCATATTTCCAATAGCTTCAATCCGTATCAGATGAAATTTCATTAACTTTCCCCTTTGACTCGCTGAATGTCGTGATTGGTGGTTTCGTGAGTCATTTGTTGTTTATAATGGTTGGGGAATCACAGCATTTTGAATTTGGGTGAGATTGTTCGATGATATAAACTGCTTCTGCACTGTATTTATTAATAATGCTAACATTTTTTTTACAATTTCGGTTGCGGTGATTATTAGTAAATTATTTAGATTTTATAGGGACTTTGCTTTTTTATAGACAAGACCAAAATAGTATATATATATATACCTAAAAATAACAGTATGGAAAACATTACACAAATAGGGATACTTAATTCGAATTAACACCTCTCCTCACGCATTGTTTCAAAATAAAAGAAGCCTTAGTTACTGCTTATAATATAACACCAGCTATCTGATAGTGAAAGTCCCGTGGAAAACGGTCCACCCGTTCCGGAGATTAGCCAGAACAAACAGACATATAGACAAAAAATTTAAAAACTGTGTTTTAGGCATAGGTATCGTGCAAATAACTGAATGAGCTTAAATACTATTATTATGACATTACAAATAGACACTTCAATTTTATATATTTGTATTGATTACTAGCTGACCCAACAGACGTTGTGCTGCTGTCAAAATTTCAATTGTTTTAATTTAAAAAAGAATATTTCCAGTTTTCAACTGAACTTGACTGGCCTGTTGGTCTAGTGGTTAGTGATCCTGACTGCTAAGCCTGTGGTCGAGGGTTCGATTCCCACCCAGGACAAATAAAACCTCTTTATCTTCTTTATATCTATTCTCTAATTTATTTACAATATGTTTGTAGGTAATTAGTAACATATAAGTATATTTATCAGCAGTCTGGTTACCTTAGTACATCGTTTGTGTGTATCAAGTTATTATTATTAATAAATTCAACTTTTCCAACTTTTGCTTTCCCTAAAATCCTTATTTGATTAATTGATATTATGATTAACATATAAAATAAAGAATTGGTCAAACTTTATTAATATAGTATTTAATTGTAGATAGAAAATATGTAGGACTGACTATATTTTGTCTATGTAAGTAAGTTGGTAACAACTAGGCTGCGTGTATTTCGAAAAAGGGATATATTTTTCATTTCATTAGTTTGATCTGGCGCCATTATAAATATTTATAAAAATTTATATGGTTACATCACTTGAATGAATCGATTTTTCTCAGTAACATAATAGTCACTGAGTAATAAGATTAATGGACCCTTTATTAGAGATTTAACAAGAAATATCATGATTGATTGATGATTACAATGCATGTTTAGGTATGTAATTATTTCATGGAATGTCGGGAATCATTAAACGGCTTTTTTCATTTTTAATTTCAATGACAAGGAGAGCGATGTCTGGTCCATAGCACTCAAGCTCGTGAGCGAAGTGCTATGAGTTTGCTATGTCTTAGCGTACGATATCAACTTAATAAAAGATAAGCGTCGGAAAGGCAAGGCCTGCCCCACAGTTAAATTTAATCTATCGCTATCCCACGGGTTTTACTGCTTTCTTGATCACTATCTATACAACAAACTTAATAGCGCCCTTTCTATCTATCCCAAATCCAAATCAGGCTGTTCTACTGTTTTAACAAAATATTTAAAAACATCTAGACACGCGGCAGCGTGTCAAGCCAAGTTCATGAAAAATTTACTGGCGACGCAGCAGCCGTGTGTTATATTACACGAACCATTTGGAGCCACTTTTGACCACTTAATAACTCATGCTCTATTTGTCGATAACCACGTATATTCTTAATATTAAACTTGGCTCCTAATTTTAAATTTATGTTTTTGATGGGATCAGACTATCAGGAAACAAAGGCCTTACTAACAGTTCCTCAATAATACAACGTTTATATTTTTACTTCCGTCACTCGCAATCACGCATACACATTACATACACTAAATTTACACACGCTTGTAATTAGCGGCATCGACACAATAAATAATACTCACTCCCACACTCTCAATCACATTTACCCAATGTACCCCAAGCTTATGTACCCCAAGCTTTGCAATTACCATTATGTTTTATATGGTTTGATTATTTCATTTAATTTTTTTTTTCTTTTTATACTGTTTGTGTAAAGTGTCGTGTTCACTTAATGTTATCTTATATGACACGGTCTGTAATAGAGCATTATCATTGTATCCGCGGGTGGAGCACTGGCGACCTGTAACCTGTAACACAGGATTTTTAAAACCTATCTCAGGCACCAGTCTCACACTGTAAACCTGGAAACTACATAGCTGTACATTATTGTCATTTTATTTCTAAGGCAACATTATGAGAGAAAATAACATAAATTACTTACTTACTTAGCTATTGTACGTTTCATGTAAATTCGTTTCCAAATGGTTCATAATTTGAAATCACAGTTCTACCAAACTCTTTTGGTCGTCGTTAAATATGAAAGTCAGTGAATGCGTCTTAGGATTCACATCTGCTTACTTTTATTGTACTACCTTCTTTCTGCCTGTGACTTCCAACTTCCCTCTCCGATTTACTAAATGAATTCAGATATCCTTCTAGAATAGTAGCAGTACAGAAAAGTTTATGGATGAAAGGTATGCTATGTCCCTTTCTGTCCTTGAACTCCCTGACAACACATATTGAGAATTTCATGATGATCAGTTGAGTGAGAGAGAGAGAGAGAGAGTAAGAAAGCGTAAGGAACAGACTCACATTCGAATATATAATAGAATAGAATAGAGTAATCTTTGTTGTACACCAACGATATATTGCTTAAAATAAATACATAAAGTCGATATCTACAATAGACAGCCTTATGGCTAAGAGCGATCTCTTACAGGCAACCTTTGGATGGACAAAATCGATATAGATAAAAGAATAATGTGTAGTTTTGGTGTAAGATAAAAGTAAAAAGATAAAAAATAGGCAGTCATGGGACTGCCGACAGAAGTGAAAACTTAAACGAAACGACGAACTTAAAACGTCACATTAGCAGGTTGGGTGACATTAATTAATAAGGGGCTGACAGATCTCAATGTTTAAATTAGCGCCCTCTGGTGGATCTATATATGTATTATTAGTGTGACGGTCACGAGTACAGTGCTTTTGTCCCCATAGCAAAAGTGCACAAACGTGCCTAAAGAAGTTTTCACTTCAAAAATAAAATATAGTAAATATTAAGTTAGGATAGTGTAAGTTTGCGTGTTGAAGAATAGTAATATTTTTTAGAACCTACTGTTACACTGTAAGTCCTAATAAAGATTGATAAGCTGTGAGTGATGTTTGATATGTGAATCATTAATAGTTTTTCTAAGTCCAAAGTCCAAGTTTCTATTAAGCTACTATCATTGATGTATGACTAGTTTTCTTTTATTGCAAGGCGCATTTTTTTTCCTAATTTAGAGACATAGTTTATATAATTTTAGTGTAGTAGTAGTTTTAGGTAATATAATTTTAGTGTCAGAGTTTTGTCTCACAATTTTTTCCAAAGGAAACGAAGATTGTACGTGTTTTTATTCAACATCCTTCAGTCAGTTGCTTTGAGTCACTAATATTATTAATTAATATTTATATTTCCCTCATAGTCATTGATGTTTTTTACGATACAACGTCACAAGACGAACACGCAAGCTGGCTAACCAACCAGCTTATGAATCTCAGACATATTTTCTGAATAAAGGATTATAGAGTGGCGACCACAGAATATGTCTTACTAATATTATAAAGGGGAAAGTTTGTGAAGATGGATGGATGGATGTTTAACTCTTTCACGCAAGAACGGCTAAACGGATGAGATTATCGAGAACGGCAAAAGTTAGTATTTTATAAAATGAACATTTTATGAAGTACTAGCATGCTTGGCATACATTAAGATATTTCCTTTTTCTAAATTCCTAAGTTTTCTAAACTTTTATAAGAATATGTGACCAGTAAAAGTCTCTCTTTGAAAATAAATTAATTTAGTTAATGATCGTTGTTCTGATTTTTTAATGCTACGCAAATGTTGACTAGGAAATGGTGGCTTGAAATATAGGTATTGGTGGGTATTTTGTAAAATATATCATTATGAATTTTTACCGAAATTTAAATACAAGGTGAGTACATTATGTTATTGATTTGACAACAAAAAGTTAAGGCGTTATATTTGCCAAGAATATAGGTTACTAGTCTAAAAGGAGGGCGCAAACTCTTCGTTCTTCATTAAAAAGGAAGGTTCTAGTAGAATTTCCCACGGGTTTCTTCTTATTAGTTTAGGTACTAAGGACTCATAGCACGTGACGGATAACCGTGGCCTTGTAGGCTGGAAATTAATAAAGAATGTAATGACATTTCGAAATTTGAACTTTGACGTTTAAAGTGCTATGCTTGTTGTGATTGTCAAATGTTATGATGACGTTCGGAATACAAATCAAAACATGACAACTATAACGTACCTATATAGTACTTGCAGAGTTTTAAGATAAGATAAAGTTTTCATTTCAGTTTGTTCAATTCTGCCATACAATTTTATCGGTATCCTCTAGCCATGAACCCTGGGCGTTTACTCAGGTCAAAAAAGAAGATGCAGTCATTTCTTTACTCAAGCTTGGATTAACTCGACTTATATATTACACAATACTTGCAACGTGGGTCACACATTACTGGTATTCTTGTTAACCCCTCCAGCTAAGCTAAATGCTTGTGTTAGGAATGGAATTCAAAGCCGTAATCACTTTGCCTTAAACAGCATCCACACGGTACAATTTTACTACCTGATCAGCTTTGCGATTGAATTGGATTACGAACAGATTTCGCGTCCACACGTGACAACTAAATCGCCAATTTGCATTTTATTTCATTTTCTGTGCTTGACGGACGTTTATAAGAAAGGTTATGGTAAACATCATATTTTTCGTTTTTAGAAATGTTATATGATTTCGGGTACAAAGTTGTTCTAAATGTAACAACATTACGAACTATGAGTTTTTTCTAGTTTTTTCCATTCTATATTAGATTGCGAATCTTGAGGTTGAATTTTTTGTCGTTTTTTCTATCTACGTATATGATAAATAATTATGTGAAGAAAATGCTCAAAAGTGTTTTACCGTACTCGCACAATCTTTGTGAGCAATATAAACAAAATAAAATTAAATTTATCCTCAAGCCTCGTCACATTTACTGTACGTCATGGGTTCAAGATGATAAACGGGACTTTCTTTGGAATGATTTTGTACCAAACCACTACAACTTTAAGTTTTAAATTCTTGAAGAAAATTTTATCAAAAATATTTTTATTAATAAAATATTAATAACTAGCAACCCGCCCCGGCTTCGCACGGGTACAAATTATACACCAAAACCTTCCTCATGAATCACTCTGTCTATTAGTGAAAACCGAATGAAAACCCGTTCAGTAGTTTTTCAGTTTATCGCGAACAGACAGATAGACAGACGCGGCGGGGGGCTTTGTTTTATAATATGTAGTGATCAATTCTACTTAGATTATAAACGTGATGTATGTATGTTTGTTACTCTTTTACGCCAAAACTACTGAACCGATTGCGGTAAATCTTGGTATGTACATAACTGGAGACTTGGATTAGCACATAGGCTACTTTTTATCCTGATATTCAAACGGCACCGAGACGGGGCGCGGCTAGTTTATAACATAGGATGTTACTCGTCACAGCATGTGCTCACGCGAGTGCTGTACGAGTCCACAGTCTGTTAAACGACCGTGAAAACACTACGTACCAAGATTTGTATAGCACGCTTCTAGACTTTAATTGCTGGCCAATTAGATTGTTATTCTTTTGTATTCTTGTTTCACAACTAACTCTTGCCTGTAGCTCTGTAGGCTGGCACACTTTGCATGCGTATTTATTTTTTACTAGAGATCGTGTGGTGGTCGAATTTCAATCATGGTTTTTTCATTGGGTAATATAACTTGAGCTGTCATTGTATAGACTTAGTTACCATGAGGCATGACAGGTAATCACATATACTGGACGCGTGTAATTTCATTAAGCCGTTTTCACGTAATTTTTCAAGTTGTAAGACATATTGTTTAAATATTTTAGTTTTCTGCGCTTCTTCTATATATAAACTGTAAATATTCCAAAATTAACGTTACTACGTTCGGGAAATTTTCTTGAAAAGGGATTCAAAGGAACTCAACTTCACGTATTAATATAATGATGTAATTTTTTTTAAAACAAGATTTCTAGGAACGATAATTTCATTCCTCCACATAGGTAGGTCAGTTTTAATTTGCGATATACCTCCAGCTCACAAGATCTGCTGCTGATTTGGATCTGTCCTATGTTCTGATTGATTGGTTTTTCTTTTAGTTTTAACGTTACTTTTAAAATATTTCACTTTGTGCTAGAAAAGGGCTAGCGCCATTTTTTTTTAAACGTTTCACAATGAGAGCACAACACAATACGTACCTATATGTATTATGGTGTTGTGTAACTCCTGCTTACAAAAAGTCGAAAAGCTTGATTAAGTAATCGTAGATCGATCAACTTGAAATTTCTGCTTTTTGTAGACAATATAAAGAGGAATCAAACAGAAGAAGTGATCATGCAGACAGGTTTATACAAGTGTCAATGATCTACAAATATTAGATATTAGTTAGTAGATACATATCTGGAGATCGTTGCTGCGTCAGGGGAACTCAATACGTCGCGTCATGTGCCGTCACTGCAAAGATTGACGTTTACCACAAACCTCGGTCAATTTTGGCAGGAATAGCTACGTATACATACGCGAACAAATAAAAAAAAAAAAAAAAAAGAATTTTGTTATTCGTATTAATATTTCCGTTTATCCAAGACTAATGAAATATGTCATTCCTACTTGGACTTCCAAGAAACTACGTTGAGCAATAAAGGAAATAGCGTGAATTTGGTACTTGACAGTGAAGTGGAAATCTATGCACCAAGAAGCGCGTAGCGAATAAGTAATTATGGAATATTTTATAAACTCTCATACAATTCTGCACCAGAAATGACGATAACAGCAGATATTGTGGATTTAATTTCTTTTTTGAATTACCACAGACTAGTGCCATGTTGTTTCGTTGTGTACCACTCATATGGGGCCTATTTAAGATGATTATATTTTTTTTAAAGGTTTTTATTAGCTCCACCAAATAAACTAAATTGTTAAGTAAGGAACGGAACAGAATATACCTATTATTTAAGAATTGCTCATACGTTTTTCTATTATACCTAATAAATAATTAAGAAATATACCTGTCGGCTACCAGGCGCCATCTTGTTAAAATTTCCACCAGACGTTGAAATTATTTGCATTCAATGAGTGAGTCATTTGAATCGTTTTCTGAACTTTTCCGTAAATCGAAGTACTAGGAAGTCGGACATTTCCGTCTGGCGCTTAATTGTATGGTAAGTATAAGTCTGTTCTTGGAACAGTGAATGGCAATCCTTGATAATGTAAAATAGAGCAAAATTATCTGTAAATTACAAACAGCATAATCTATATCTGATGATAGCTTCAAAACCATTTTTTCAAAACTGATACATTTTTCTAAAGCCTCGGTCGTATTATTTTCATAACTTATTAAATTTATTTTTATTATTATACAGGTATTCTTATCGAAAATAAGGCGGGAATTACTTACATTTAAACAAAGTTAAAATTGAGTAAAATTATTGATGTAATAAATAATATAACGCGTTGCTAAATTGCACAGCCCCTTTGAAAAATCTTGGGTTCTCAATCTTCCACTCACATGCTCGACATTAAAATCGGTCATAAATAATTACAAGAATAAGCTAATATGAACGGTTTCAAATCACCATTTCTGAGTTAATTTAAAACACGTTGTTTGACGTAAATATGCATAAGAATCTCTCTCAGTAAAGCATCCAGTTTGTTATAAATTAGACAAATGAAACAATACATTGACAGTCTCATTGATTTCTACTTAGATTTCATTTGTATCTCATTTTGTAGTAAATTTAAACGATGAATGCAAATGAGACGATTTAGAACCACAACCACAATTTAATTTTCAATCGAATCAAACTTTTAAAAACAGAACATTTAGAGCCACCGCGCACTCGTAATTTTTAATCGGTTTGGCAATCTGTGTAAAGTCTTATGTATAGCCCTACTAAACATAGAGCTTTACACAGATTGCCACGTTCATTTGACGATAAAAAAACCGACTGATCAAACTATTAAAATGAGTACCAGATTCCTATTTGATTAAACTATCCAACAAATATCGGCCATTGCATAACGTCTATAAAGTATGATGCAAGCGCGCGCACTGCATTAAACTAAATTATCGCCTGACTGTCGATCTATTGCACAGACAGTACATCGAAGTATGCGTTTGCGCACACTTTATAAAGTAAACAGTCGGTCTATAGTTCTAGTAGGTACAGGAGATGTTCGGGCATTACTGCAACCAGTTTTATAAGCCTTTTTCTGACTGCTCCTGGCTTACACACCTGTGCGGTGTAGTGCGCGGCCGCGCACCACCACGGGACTGAAATATAGACCGACAGTTTAATTACGATCGTCAGACGATACCGACTAAACTATCGTCCGATTAAAAGTCACCAGTGCGCGGTGGCTCTTAGTAGTAGTTGGTACTATAAAATTCAATAAGTAACTAAAAACGATAATACAATAAAGCAATAAGGAAAAGTTAAGTACGTTTAAAAATGGATATGGGTTTTTAATTCTAGTCTACTTGTCATTTTAAGTTTGGCAATGTGTTTTAGTTATGTTTCGTGTAACATTGAACGGTCACACCTCCGAACGAACAGTAGCGGTACTTGCAATTTGCTATTAGCTATCTGAGACTATGACTCACAATGGTGGTATGAAATCAATCATCGATTAGTGAGAGGTACCTACATTCTGTTTTTAAAGTGCTTTCTGACGCAACACTCAGTTGTTCCAGCCTCTAGGAAAAAAAAACTAGACCGTATATCTCGGTTCTTAGACGTGATTACGTTTTTCCCGCCTTTTAAATTACGATACTGCAACTTTGTAAATGGTATTTTTTCCTTGTTTCAAATGATCTGAACCTAATTACGGTGATTATAATGTTATTTATCATAAGTCATTAACATTATGGGGAATGTGTTTGACGAGGTTTTCGGTAGCGTTCGGCAGTGTTCGGGCTCTACCCTCTTACTACAACAGACTACCATCCTGCTAGTAGGTAAACAAAGATAAGGAATTGGTAGAGGTCACCCACCCACTTTTTAGGTTATGTTAGGACTACATGTTATAGGTAGCAAATGTGTCGTCATAGCAAAACTCTAAATACCGGTTCGGCAACTGCACCCTTGTCTTTGATAGGGCTAAATAATTCAATTTTGGTAGGTAAGTTATACATATAAAAAAAAATATAAGGCCTCTTGAAACATGGAAGATATGGTATGACACATATTAAAGACAGAATCTAAATATCGTAATCTCTTTAATCTTCCAGGTATTAAGGTTGCCAGAAAAAATGCATTCTTAAAGCGTTATTCAGCCCCTTTAGAAGTATTATGACTTGACTAATGAGTTCCGTATCCAAATTCAGAAAATCTATAACTACCTATACCTAATTAAATCGTAACTGATCGACGGATGTCCATATTAGAGTTAATTAAGCAAAAAATAATATGAGGGGTCTTTAGAAGAGCAATAGCAAGATTTTTTTTTATTTTTTGTTTGTTTGTCTATCTGTGTGCAGAAATTTGAATGCGGTTTTCACAATTGTACCTATTGCTGGAGGTTTACCTTGAAATCTGGTGCATGTTTTATCTCGATACGCCTTGAAGCCCAGTTATTAATCTTTGTATCACTTTTTAACCCCCGACGCAAAAGGGGTGTTATAAGTTTGACGTCGATGGCTGTGTGTGTATGTGTCTGTCTGTGGCATCGTAGCTCTCAAACAGATGCACCGATTACGATGCGGTTTTCATTTGAAAGCCAGTTTCCTTGCGGTGGTTCTTAGCTATGTTTGGTTAATATCGGTCCAGCAGTATAAGAGTATCAGCTCTTTTCCAAAACGATGTGAGGCTTTTTAGTTATTATTTTGTGTCGGGGATTTATAAAATTTTTGAGTTATAGTTATTAAACAAATTTCATGACGAAGGGATGATAAATTTTGAATAATCAAAGTTTATATGAGTAGAAGAAGTGCAGGAAGATAAATTTTTATTCACTTAGCTAATTGTGTCATAATTTTAAAAATACTTAAAAACTAGAGGGGTTAAGCATGTATGTTAACCTGTCATGGTACAAAAAGTTTGTACAATAACAAGTTATACTGGTCTACGATGTAAAAAAAAATATTTAAAGATAATGAATTATGGTTGGAATTTCACTACTTCCAGGCGATCTCCATCAGGCAATAATTAATAGTTGACTAGCCTGCGTGCGCTTATTTCAATAATGCAATTAATCTTTATGTGAAACGCTAGATGGCGTTACGGAAAAAAATTAAAAGTCGGTATTAAGATTCTCCGCGGCTGAATGACTACCCCAACCGGCATCAGCCAGCCTGCAGCCACATATTCTCCCAAGTATATGTAAACGATTTCCCTGTTACCATAGTTACGGTCTTATCTTTCTTCTGTTTCTGCTCAAGTCAAAAGAGCACGATGGAGAAGATTAACTAAAAGTCAACCGGAGCTTGAAGAACGTTTAGCATCGCAGCATTCTAGAAGTGCATCCTCTCGATGTCGAGAGAATTCTTCTGAAACTAAACGCGAATTACGTTTGAATACTAATATAGGTTGGCTAAACAGCTACGTCTGTAGGTGTGGAAGCTATTTTCCGTCACTAGTTACAGTAACTGACTACGTAACATGTATCCGAATAACTAGGCAAATAACAAACTAGTGATTTTTTTTAACACGTTATTTTCGATAACCAAGACTAAATAGACCATACATTTAATGCATTCAATCCAATATCAGTAATTTAGTTTAGTCGTTTACTATGTAACTGTATAGCCACAAAATCAGGTAATGTGGCAAGTATCTAGTAGCCCCTCACTGAATCTAGAATATAGAATCTATCACGCGTTCAACAAGCAACTAGTTACGTTGCGTTTCGTTAAATTCACGTGACGGCCTACTACAACTGGTCTGTAAAAAGTAGCGTAGAACGTGAACGTTGCTTGAGTGCGGACCGATCTCGCCACTTTAAACCCCGATGTGCGGAAATTCAGGAATAATGTCTTTTGCGATTCATTACATGCATCGTTCTGTTTCACCAGCGCCATAAAACCAAAATGTGTCATTAAGTGCTCCTCTATGTAACTCAGAATTTTTTCCTCCAAACATATCTTCAAGTCACTTACGAGTAGTTTAGATTTCTGCTAATCCTACAAATATTATAAATGTGAAAGTTTGTGAAGATGTATGCATGTTTGTTGGTCTCTCACGCAAAAACTACTGAATCGGTTGCGATGAAACTTGGTATGTAGATAGCTGGACACGTAGATTAACACATAGGCTACTTTTTATACCGATATTCCCACGGCATCGGGGCTTACTTTCGTGAAACCGCGGGGCGCATCTAGTATATAATAAATTAGACACGATATGTTTTGTGTGTAAATGAGCTACTGCTTATTTGCAAATAAATAGGTATCTATACTAACTTTTGAACGGGCGCATTCCATGATATAATTAATTATGTAGTCAGCCTGTAACCACGGCTAGTGCAACTTGGTCGAAACGTCAGACAAATTCAGAGGTAGGTAATACCTATTTGATCGCGTTAATTCCCGTATAAATACATAATTAAATATATATCTACTTCTCAATTCCACGCTTACGATTTTGCGGATACAAGTTAGTCAATAAATAAAAAAAAAACGGACAAGTGCGGGAGGGTTCCGTAAGCAAATAAACTTGAATGTAGATAGTACATCCATCTCGTAAATCAATTCTCGAAGACTTGCCCGTCTTTTTCGTAAGACAAATGTAAGTTTGCGGTTGCGATGTACAACAAAGTTAACAATCCAACCGCAAAATATATGTTTTTAATGACAAAAACTACTGTTTTATGTGACATAACAACAAATTAACGACTTCACTTGTGCTGTCAGACCTTACTTCTTACCAAATTTCATGATTCTAGGTCCATGGGAAGTACTCTATAGGTTTTGATTTACCTGCAAATTGAAATTAGGTGAAATCTAAATTAAATGAAATGGCCGTATCTTTTGATTGCGTTGACTTAGTAGCTTGATTTTCCGCAGACTTATGTATTTGGTATTAATTTCAACTTGATGCGTCCACGGGTTCCTGAGGAAAGGGTCTTGTCAGACAGACAGATGGACAACAAAGTGATCCTATAAGGGTTCCTTTTTTTCCTTTTGAGGAACGGAACCCTAAAAATAACAAAGCAAAGGTATACCGTTTATGAACAGAACTTGAGTCATGAAGAGGAAACTAATAAATTATAGGCGCCTCTTAATTTTATTCAATTCGTATTTAAAGTTTTTCTGAAGTGATTCACAAACACATCACAGCGCGTTAAATAAAAAGAATTGGCTGGAATAACTTACGTTGTCTCTCAATAAATGTCGTTGTTTTGACTACCAAATAGTTGTTAGTAAAAAAAGCAGGTAAAAAACGCAAATGACGTCAAAGTCGCAAAATGTATAGTGTGTTATGTAAAATATTCCATCTAGTTTCTGTTAAGTACTCGGATAAGTTGACTGGTGTTTATTACTGATGCTTAAATTTTGTTTTATTACTTCTACCTCTTACAATAACCTCTTGACGCATATGTTTGCGGTTGGCTGTTTTTAGTCTCTAAAAAACAAAATAGAACAGCCTTAAAATGTTAATAAATAAATAAAATTTAAATATTTATTTGAAGGTGTATATTATAAATGTATTGTTTCATCTTATTTTGCTTGGAACATTTTACACATGACTTCTCACTCTAACTATGTAATGGCTTATTACTCTTCTCTTATTCATTTAAATTGCCATAGAGGTTCAATATTTAATCCAAAAACGCAACGAGGAAAATTTGCAGCATATTCTCAGTCGATAAAATTCATATCACGTTTAGTCAGCTTATTAATGTAAATTCGAATAAATCGATAATATACATTAATTTTATGTAGGTAAGTAAACAAAGTACATTTAGACTATGCAGACGCATTATCTAAACACTTCATTACTCGGAAACCGCACGAATAGTTAGATTTGTATATTAAACTAGGATTGTATACAAGAACTCTAAGTAATAATATAATATTCTGGTTTTTTTTTAGAAAACAAATAATAGACGTTGAGATGGATGTGAGATGAAACAATCCGTTTATAGGTTATGGGCGACCTTTTGAATTTCCAGGTATTTTTTACCTCCGTTTCTTATAAAAGCAGCTGAAAACTTTAATTTAGTTTTTATGAATTATTTCAATAACTAAGTGAATAGTTTCAGCTATTTAAGTAAATGTTCCATTAGCATATGCACCCTGTATACGAGCTTTTTCCCGTATCTCGCTCGATTGAGCTCAATTTTGGTGTACATATGTATCTTCGGTGGCAATACTGGCAATACAATAAGATGGAGCCGGAAGACGACCATAAGAACTTCTTAACTAAACAAGATAAAGCCATCGAGTTTGGGCTCATTTGTTTTGTCTTGGTGAGCACTTTGGTGCAATATTATATCCAGGGTATGATAATGGAGTCGGAAGACAGCCATAGGAACTTCTTAACTAAACAAGATAAACCAATCGAGTTTGGGCTTGATTGATTCGTCTTGAGGAGTACTTTTTAAACATCATATCTACACTAAAATATAACTTAGTTTGTATAAAAGCTTGTTTAAAAGAAAATCAATTAATTTTTACAATAAAAGGTTTCTTTAAATCATCCGTGTCACCAACAATCAAAGGTATACGTGCATACAGTCGCGTACATAACTTTTGTCGCGTGTTCTTTAATAATACAGAGGCCATAGCAATTAGTTCGAAGAAATCACTGCTGTTTAGATTACATTCTTTTGTACGCCTTTTATAGTACAGTTCCTGGGAAATGGAGGTGTGTCTGATCTATCTATACCAGGGGTCGGCAACCTTTTAAATCGCAAGAGTCAAAATAACAATTTATAAAATTTCAAAGTTTTTAAAGAGTCAGTTGTTCGTCGTAAAAAGAATTTGATGACCTTTTTTTTTAGATAAAAATGTGAATAAAAATGTTTAAAATGTCGTTAATAAATAATATTTGCGTATGGAACTAAGGAGCCACAACTTCACATCCAAAGAGCCGCATGTGGCTCGCGAGCCGCAGGTTGCCGACCCCTGATCTATACTAATATTATGAAAAAGTTTCTAATGTCCATCTCCAAAGATCTATAAGGAAGATCTCTTATCTTTAAGGAAGAAGAAGGAAATATATCTCTATACTAAAATTAATTAAAATTCGTTCAACAGTTTAGGCATGTAAGCTAACAGACTGGCAGATAAAAATAGGCGATGAAAGTTTGTACGGCTGAGATTGTACCAAGAAGAATGTGAGATTGTTTGTTATGCTGTCACACCTTAAGTACTCAAGTAATCATCATGACATTTTGCATATACCTGCAGCTCCATCATCACCAGAAAAAGACATAGGTTAGGTACTTCTTATTTAGAAAAAGAAATGTTCCCGCCGCCCATGGGCACTTGCAACTCAAGAGTCATACACAGAGGGCAGAGGAAAGATTTAGGGTCTCCGGTAACCTCACTCACTCGGCGAAACATAACAAACCATTGCTTCACTGCCGGTTTTCTGTAAACCCGTGGTACCACTTCGGTCGAGCCGGCCCATACGCGCCGAAGCTTGGCTTACAATCAGGCGGTATTTAAAAATCGGTCATCTATAGGGTTGCCAGATATATGCTTAGCGTTTCCAGGACGGTAACAGAACTGGTTTAAGGTAACAGAGTCGGGCGACAGTAATAAATACATATATGAAACTAAATAGTTACTTTTTGTATTTCTTAAGAGAAAAGAAAAATGCAGGTTTTTTTTAAATAATCTTATTTGTGTTGGTACTTGCTGCTTCTGCAGACGCGCCTTGCGTTTAATACTGGCAATTCTAGTAATACTCAATAGTTTGTGAAATAAACAAGTAGATGTTCAAAATCCATGATAGGAAGTCTTAGGATAGGAAGGAGTCTATTTACTAAACATGGGACAAGATTTAAAATTCCGGGACTTTCCCGAATTTCCCGGCCATCTGGCAAGCGTGTTCTAACGGGGAGTGAGGACTAACTCATAGCTATATGAATAGATGAAATGGGCTTTCCCCAAAAATAACGGAAAGTAAAGTGTATCACTCATCTTTAATTTCAAATTTATTCAGAATTATTGCATAACATTACTTAGCAATGATTCATAAATTAAACAAGTGCTAAAATTAGCACCACACCGCTGTAGGTAGCGGCGAGTTAGTTTAAATATGGCGAGAACAAAGTTCAACAATTCTGTCACTGACACATCGATAATTGGTCGATGAAGGCAATCGGTTTGTCGCACACTGAAAGTTTAAAAAAACTTTTAGTATCATGGGAGGCACAAAGAGCTGAAGGAATAATTTTGACAATTTTAAAAGGCTGATGAATAATAAAAAATAATTACTTGAGACTTCCCACACACATCCCAAACTAGGCAGAGCCTGTACTATGGTAACCAGACTACTGATAAACATACTTATATATTTCTAAATACATACATATTGTAGATAAAAACACCCAGACACAGAACAAATGATCAGGCTCATCCCATAATTATTTGTCCTGGGCGGGAATCGAACCCACGACCTCTGGCTCAGCAGTCAGAATCACTAACCACTAGACCGACAGGCCAGTCAAATGGAATGGATGTGAAATTTAGATAAAGAAAAACTGCAAATGTCGGAAAAGGTTCGGCAGTGCACAGGTTGGAAAGGGGCTTGTATGTGTTGTGGGATCGATCCCCTCGTCATTTTGTAGTGTGATTTACAGATGTTCTTCCGAGTCAGGTTGTATGTCCGTTAATTATACGTTTGTAAAAGCACGCCGACACTGATTCACTGATGTTGAATATGCCTTTTAACAAAAAAATTGTCACCACAATTTCTAAGAAGCATGATATAAGAAATTGTTTAAATTATGAGCACGCTAATTTTATCATTACACTGCTCGCTATTTGCAGGAGCTCGTTGTCGTGTACTACGCTTTCCCACAGAATTTCAGAGAAAGTCGCTCTAATGACAGAATGATTTCCTGTGATGGTTTTCTCTAGAGACGGGATAAAAGGTCCTGCAGAACAGTTACCATAACGCTATTAGAACTTTGGTGCGCTAACTCTTACCGTAACAAATAAGGAGGGATCACGTACTAGTACATTTTCTCCCTCTATGTAACAACCTAGCTGCTCACCGTCAGTGAATATCACTAGGTGTTAGCAGAATACCAGCGCTACTTCCTCGAAGTGGCATTAAGCTAAAACGACCATTTTGACTCATACAGAGGTATTTTTTGATGATCTTAAATTTGTACACTTACTTGAATTATAACTCTGTTGTAAATTTTTTATAGCTATGTATGAGGTCAAAATAAATTTATTTCTTTCTGTTTTGTAAAATTGCCGAAACCTCTATGAACACTTTGTACCTAAAGTAACGAGTGTCAAAAAACTTATACATTGCAAATGAATATGTATATTTAATAAACGTAACAAAAAAATGCAGTTATGTGCTGGATGTGCATCTAAAACACTCCAGAAGTCTTGTAATTGTTCGGCACCTTGGTCGCATAGGGGGATATTTTTTTTATTTACTAGATTGTTATCAATAACCAAGTTCCGGCCGTTAACAAGCGCCTTGTATGACATCACATCATTAGTAGTTTTGCTAACGTGTTAAATAATTTATACAATCAGGGCTATTGAGATATAAATCTTAGAAGGATCAGAGCTAGAGGTGAATGCTTTATGTTACTGCACTTTTTCCTTCCTGTTACTGCTGACAATGTTATCCGCCATGAAGACAAACCTACTCTAAGAGTTTAATATACTTAGTTTATATAATTTTTTTAAATTATCCAAGGATAATTGTACACTATCCTCTTTCTTAATGTTAGGACAATCCCCAGACAATGGTTTTGGGAAGTTTATGCGGAAACTCGAATGCTATGTAAATTAACATCAACTACCTAAGAGTGCATGTAGGTATTACATGCAAATCTTTACATGCTGTATTAAAGGAAGGTGACTTCTAGATAAAAGCGGCATAAGATTGTTCGTTATAGAAGTATTTGCGAGAGGTTCATGTTCCTGATAATTTAAAGGACTTTAAACAAGGAGCAGGATTTCAATGCAGTTAAAAAGCTTGTTCGATATGAATATTATTGTTTTTCTATGTTAAATGTAGGTTTTAAAATGTTTCTTTTCTACTTCTTAAGTAGTAAGTAAGTGAGCATAAAGGTGATTGGCTCATGGGGTATATATATGTGGACAGAGGCAACTAAAGAGCTGTTCTACTACATTCAAGGGAGAAAGGCGTTAGTAAAAGCGGCGGTAGCGTAATGTGGTGGTTCGAACCCCACCCAGTGCACTACTGGCGTGAACCCACTCCTAACACAAGCATTTTGCTTAGCTGGATTTTTGGAAGTTTAATTATAATTCAATGTAATTGAATCTCTCTCTCTCTTATTTTTCTTTCTTCTTCTAAGGCTCGCTTCTATTTTCGCGATTATTGACATCCAAACTAGCTAAATTGTGTCGAATAACTAATCTATATAAATAACAATCAATGTAAGTATGTTTGTTTTCTATGCATGTCTAAATCGTCGATCAGATTGTGATGAAACTGCGACAGGGTCTTCTGAGAACCCCTTATTTGTCCTGGATGGGAATCGAATACACGACCCTTGCTCAGCAATCAAGTTCACTAACGACTAGAAACAGAAGCCTGTCAAAAAATTATAGACTTAAGTTTCTGTAGTTATGTAGTGTGTGATTAATGTTTGTTACTTACTGTTTCAAGCTGAAACGGCAAGATGGATTTAGGTGAAATTTAGCACAGAAATAGATGGTGTCCTGGGCACACAAAATTTGATTTGCTATGAGTTAGTTTGAAATCAACTAAATAATGGTTTTCTTTTGTTTTTTGTTTGCATTTAGCAATCGGATATGGGCTGTTAACTAAATCAACATGTGACCTCACTACACATCTCAAATCATATGACTATGATTCACTGTCAGAAATCATTATTTGTTTAGTTTTTACTAGTTACTGGTAAATATTTAATTACAGTATAAAATACATGATGTTTCTCAACCTGTTGACACGAGACCCGTAGGTATTGTTTGAGTTGACAAAAATATTATTGAAACCGATCATGTTTTTATAATCGCGTCCTAATTTTTTATAGCCCTTTATTACTTTTTAATTACAATTTTACAGGTCTTGATTTGCTAAGGGGTCATCAAACTAGACTTCCCTAGTTGAGAAACGGTGACTCAGCACTGGTTCTATGCGTGAAATGTATTTATTAATAAATACATTATGCGATTTTTTATCTTTGGTGACGTTAAGCATAATATTTTCGTTCGACCTTAATACCTGATATTGTGAATGTAGTGCAATATTTGATTCGAGCTTTTTCAAGCATCCATTTAATGGATAAGCAAATTGGTTTCCTTGTTTAAAAAAAGAAAAAGTTTTTCCTAGATTCCGCAAGGAGTCTCTGTCCATAGAATGCAAAGAATCCTACATAATCCTTGAATGAATAATATTAATTCTGATATGATGATTTTTCAGAAATTTAAGACATAATGATCTTTATTAAACTTGTTTCTTTTACATACAATGTATATATTATTCTTTGATTATATATATTTCAATCAAAGTGTATATATATTATATACTCAAACCCAATTTTTTTTCCAAGGTTTAAATATAATATGGTGGCAAATTGTGTGAAATCCAACCGAAATAAGGGTTGTTAATAAATGGTGATACAAGCTTTGTTGAAGTAATATACAAATAGATCTCAGAGGCATTTATCCACCCATGAAACGTATTTTCGTCAAAGCCTGATCATGAAAAGTTAGACCATGCTTTCTGGTGTTCATTGTTTTATTTACATTACTTTTTTTTTGAAGTGAAAACTTCTTTGGGCATGTTTGTGCACTTATGCTATGGGGAAAAAGCACTAAACTCGTGACCGTCACGCTAATAATACATATATAGATCCACTAGAGGGCGCTAATCTAAACATTGAGTTCTGTCAGCTCCTTATTAATTAATGTCACCAACCTGCTAATGTGACGTTTTAAGTTCGTTGTTTCGTTTAAGTTTTCACTTCTGTCGGCAGTCCTGTGACTGCCTATTTTTTATACTGTACATCTTTAAACTAAAATTTTAAAATACCTCCGACTCAAACATTCCTTCCACCATTTTAAAAGAGCTGATGAGCTTCAACTGAACAGATTTTCTTGAATAATAGCCAAGGACATTCTAAATCAAATCACATTTCTAATAAAAAGAAAACTAAATCAAAATTGTTCCATCAGCTTAGGAGCTATGATGCTACAGACAAACACAGAGATATACACGTTTAACTAACACCCTTTCTTTTTGCGTCGGAGGTGTCTAGAAACTGGCGTTTTCTTAATATCTTTTTAATGCTAGTGTGTGTTATCTTTTTAATGCTGTGTAGGTTAGCCTTTATAAATTTTACTTAAAAAGTTACTTAGAAAAGAAAAAAACGTTATATTTAGACACGGGTTTTCCAAAAACCCAAAAACATAAGTAATTAAAATCAATGACATATTGTTTTTTGTTAAGGTCTGCTCATATTGGGTCAACGTTTTACAATTTAATACATATTACGACTAACTAATGACAACGACTAATTTTACTTTGTTAATGTATGTTTATTGAGAACCATTTCAGTATAAAAATCTAAAAAAAGTAAACAAGATGTCGAGCTAGTACTACCAATACTAGGTAAATAATGTAGTAGTACCAATTGGATATGAACTTTCCACAATTCTTAATTTTTACAATACATTTGCCTTTTGTGAACGTATTGTAAAAAAAGGTGATTATCTAAAATATTGTATGGTATTCGACAACACTTTAAACGTAAACGTAAAAGTTATAGGCGTATATTTAATGTATGTTCAAGTACCTAATCATAATACAGATTTTGACACATGAATCGAGCATCTACACTTTTAGCACTTTTTGTTGGTTAAACCACCTTATCTATCTAATTACCGGATTTGAAAAATTCTTTTAACGTTTTATAGTCCAATGCTTGAGGAATATTATAAGTCATTTAATATCACGCTATGATCTTTAAGAACGGAGCAGTGACCATAAACATGAGGAAACTGCGGGGAACGACTAATTGTACATTAAAAAAAACGCTACAAAGAATACTTTTGTTTAACTTACTTCAAAGTATGACAAAACATGTATCGTAGCATGATAAGTTCTGTTACAAATAATAATTCAATGTCCATACCCTTAACGAATAGTGTCATATATCTCAAAAATGCAACCTTTTAAGAAAAGGTTTTTACTTCCAAACATTCAGTCAAAGCTAATATTATAGTTAGCTAATGTTGCTACAGCTATATTATATTCTCTGTAAAACCCAGGTGTACAAATAAAGTGTTATCTATAGTATGGTAATCGTAGGACTGCACGTCAGAAGTGAAAACACACACACACACACATCTGTAGGTAAATATGTATCCGAGCGTGACGGTCACGCGAGTTCAGAGCTTTTTTCCCATACCAAAATTACCCAAAGTGCCTAAAGAAGTTTACTCTTCAAACGTAAACTTCACGTCAAGTCATGACACTTTGCCGAGGTTAACATTTTTAGCATTCTGAATCTAACGGTGAAATAAAATTATGTAATTCATGTTATAAAGTTATTTATGAAGAGGTGCAGTATGTATGTATATTTTATATTAAAATGTTCAATAACAAATCGATTTAAACTTTGCAATGTGTATGCATGCGGCTTAACTAACATGTTAACCGCAAAACTACGTTATTGATCACGGTTGGAGCATGTAGCCAGCCTACTTCGAGTAGGGGTGACACTTCCCAGAAATTATACTATTTTAGACCATTCGCTTCACACAGGAAACTCCATAGATATTATTGTAATGAAGGTGTATAACGGTGTGAGTAACCTTACTATTTTTAAATCCATATATTATTGTATATGGTAAAGGAAAATCATGAAGAAATTGTATACATCAAGCTAGAGAAACGAAACACAAAATAGATTTAAGTATTTAAACATCGCTTCACTAACTAGAAATTTTATAATTTTTTTTATAAAATTTCTAGTTAGTTCAATTAAATACTTAATAATAATAATAACTTGATTGAAAAGTCTTTTGTCAGGTGGTAATAAGGTGTGGACCTATAACGATTGGGTCATACCAGTCCTAACCTACTCCTTTGGCATACTGAGATGGACTCAGACGGAAATTGATGCCCTGGATAGAAGAGTCCGTACATTGCTAACCGCGTACCGAATGCACCATCCACGTTCATCGGTTATGAGATTGTATATCCCGCGGAAATGTAGGAGTCGTGGTTTTTTAAATGCCAGGACACTTCATAACTCTCTGTTGACGTGGAGATGCATCGGGATGTTGTGGTAGTGGACAACGGACTCACTCCGCTTGCTCTAGGTAGAGAGAACTGGCGCAAGCCTGCAGTACTCAATATTACAGATCGCAGGGAGATATGGAAGAGCAAAGAGCTGCATGGACGTTTTTATCGGGCCTTAAATGGGCCTGAAGTAGATCTATTATCATCTGTGTCCTGGCTACGTTTCGGTGATCTCTTTGGAGAAACTGAAGGTTTTATGTGTGCAATTACTGATGAAGTTGTTATGACGAACAACTATCGGAGACATATCCTGAAGGACGGCACAGTTGACATTTGTCGGGCATGTCATCGTCCCGGAGAAAGCCTCAGGCATATAATTTCCGGTTGTTCTCGTCTTGCCAACGGCGAGTACTTGCATAGACAAACCAAGTGGCCAGGATAGTCCATCAGCAACTTGCTCTTAAATATAACCTTGTGACTGCGGAATTACCGTACTACAGGTATGTGCCCGACCCAGTTCTTGAAAATGGTCGTGTAACATTGTACTGGGATCGATCGGTCGATTATCACTGACAGGACTATTGTTGTCAATAAGCCTGATATAGTGGTAATAGATTGATTAGAGCGCCGAGCAATGATTATTGATATTACCATTCCCCATGATTACAACCTCTTAAGGGCTGAAAAAGAAAAACAAATGAAATATTTGGATTTGGCCCACGAGGTGGTCGACATGTGGGATGTGAATTCAACAATTATTGTGCCGATAGTCATATCAGCCCATGGGTTGATTGCAAAGAGCCTCGACCAACACCTTCAGAGGCTCTCGTTAGGCAGCTGGACTAAGGGCCTGATGTAGAAGGCGGTCCTTCTTGATACGGCACGTATTGTGAGGAGGTTTCTGTCTCTGGAACCCTAACCACCGGTAGCTTGGTCCCTGTACCCGATGCCGGTGGGGCACTATTTTTTATATTTTTAAATGTATTTTTGATATAATCTGAATGTATTTAAAAATGTAATTTATATGTATATTTAAATGAATAAAGAGAATAACTTGATATTTCATTTCATTTCATTTTTATTCAAGAACAATTTTTACATTGTATGTGAACCAACAATTGAATCAGGATTTAAAATAAAAAGTAATTAGTAGTCATGTCAAAAAGAGGAAAAAAAAACCGAAAAAGAAATGTCAGTAATTACTTATATATAAGTAAGATGACTACAGGTGCATCTCAAAATCACAAATTTACATGTCATTGATGGAATAACATATACATCTCACACATGGCCGTCTGATCCCAAACCAGACTGCTGATGAACATACTTATATATTTCTAAATACATACATATAATATGACAAATTACACCTAGACACAGAACGATCATGCTCATCACACAATTATTTGTCCTTGGTTTGAAGCGAACTCACCTCTGATTATAAGGTGGTGAGTTAAATGATTATAAGGTGTTTTGTAGCTTTTTTTTACTATGTAATATAGAATTTATTTTGTTCTCTTCTTAAACGTTACGTTAAACTAAACGAGTGTAAAGTTTCACGACAAAGTTTGCACTCCGCTTCGAGGCTTGTATAGCGAGGTAGGAAATATATTAGCGCAGGTGGCAGCCCTATGAGGCGATAAGGCGCCACCAACCCTTTGTTTTATTTAAGTGAACGCATGGGAATATACGCTGAATCACACACGGCTGCGGCTGGCACAACGTTAACATTTTCCTTTTTTACGTTTATAGTAATGAATTCGAGAGCGTTAAACTGTTAGTTACTGTTATTGTTTCATACAAAGGCTATTAGGTATTAAAATAGGATAATGGCAACAATTTTTCCCGCGAAATTTCCATTGCAATGTTTGCACATTCGGTGACCGTCAAACCGTGTGTACCTGACCTGTTCTAAGTATTTTCACTCATAAACGCAACATTTTCTAAATAAGGTTTTTCCTCTTGTTGTAAGGGTATTTTTTACTCAAGCCATATTAACATATATACTAAAGAGACTTATAAACAGACTATATTTGTTAGAATATTCATATTCACAAGCTACAAACGGAGAAGAAAAATGAACTGGAGTTAAAATTTTAATATAAATATCAACCTTTACGGTACACACAAATCAATTACAAATCTTTAACCCAAATTATCTGTAACTATCATTATCTATCTATATCATATATCGCAACTAAAAGTTAATTTAATTTTTTAGACACTTGCAACATTGAGTATTGTTAATCTGTTACCAATCAACTGACCGACCGGACAGGCGACACCTAAAAAGGTCTTATACAATTCTCAAAACTTTCATCTTCACATTCTTGCCTCCCAAATTGGTCAATCCACTTCCATTGACTGATCTGAAGAATGATGCAATATTAATAGTACCGCAGTCAGTCATATCAGGTGCCAATGCTTGCACTTACGCAATTAACGGTAAGGTCACTATCAAACTGATGCAAGTAGGTGCGACGTTTGCGGGTCATCTTGCAAAATTATTTGTTTGGCGTTAATTTGGACGATGAGTGTGAAAGTAGTTCTAAGTTTGCTGAAAGTTGACGGCTTAGATAAGACATGATGTGACATAATTTAGGAGATTTTGTAAATAAATGTATGTTGTTATATTATGTTTTTCACAATAGCATTTTTTTTTATTTTCTGTTTCAGTGCACCACATAAAATGACGTGAATTACTAAACACTTCAAATGCATCGCATCGTTGCCTTTACAAAAAGTGTTGATCTTTTCTAAAAATAGTATAAAATTTATGAAATTAGTTGTAGTTAATAAATTGATTTCTTCTCTCCATCTGTACGGCTAGTTAACATTGGGTTATTCTGTTTGTATTATGTTGTCATAGCTTATATACACTTACTTACGATTACATCAAACAAAATTTTACTTTCACAAAATATGGACCCCTGAGTTCAACTCCGGAGAGAAACGGGCGTAATCCTACACGTTAAAACTTCCATGATGATCCATGTGTGAAAACTTCTATAATTAAAATTCTCGGAACTTATGAAAGTATCATAGAGCTTCTTTCTTAATACGACTTTCTCGCGTTGAGACTATCTAATATATTATTATATGCTTCTGGTTTGCTGCTTCATATACACGCATCGAACACTCAACCATTAGACAACGAAGTAGAAAAAAAATTATCATGCCGTTTTTAAACAATCGCCATTGGCCAATCAATACGAAGTCGGATCTGCCTAAAACAGATACAAAATTCTAAATTTATAAATATGGCGCGCTTATCTTTGTTCCGGAGGTCATGCAACAAAGAAGAATCTGGCCCGTGGCTAAATCAGAATAAGGGTTGTCATATTATTAAACGTTTATTCAGTGTTACCAGATATTCAACTTTTGATTCGCCGTCTCCTTCAGATATTAGCAGTCCATTTTCTCATTAGGTAAGCTCCTTATTTTTTTTAGACATACAATATATAGATTTTGTATTGATGTTTGTAGGTTTGTGAAGACAAATATCCTCAATTATTGTATGTCTTGAAAATAAGGATGTACTTAATATAAACTCACACTTGCTGTTAATCTTACTACTACCTACATCTTATATGTATATGCGAAGGCTTGGATGGATGGATGTTTGTTACTCATTCACGCCAGAACAGCTGAACGGATTTGGATGAAATTTATCACAGAGATAGATTATAGTCTGTAATAGCACATAGGATTATTTTTATTTCGGCGAATGTACGGTTCCCGCGGGATTTTCGAAGCAGCGGGCATTAGCTAGTGTCATCTACGCGCTAAAAAATCCTTGTCACACTATTGGACCTATTAAAATAACAGTTTTATTGCATCTTTTGAATTTGAGCATAAACGTACAAAGTATGACCTTCAATCTATACCATTTATTTAGCATACAAGATAACTCTTAACAACTTCTTTGTCTTAAGCCTGATAAAAGCTCCAGGAGATGTTCTACAGTTTCTATTGTTTAGTCTACTAAAACGTTTAATTTAGTCTACTAAAACCATTAAGAACTATCTATACTAACTATGAGAAATTATTATCACATTGAAAAACCTGCGTTGTGTGTCTAGAATGAGATGACCTCCGTTTCCACACACACAGGTTCCAGCGGTTGACGTGAACCCATTGCTGGCAATAGTATTTAGCTTAGTTCTATACCTACTTCTATAACAATGTTAGCAATATGGCACCCCTGCTAATATATTAAAAAAAAAGGGTGTGTGTGCAATTCACACACGGCAGAAGTGAAACTTCAAATTAACACAGGTGTTTTAAATAATTACCATAAATTAATTAACCTACGAATTTAATACGCAAATGCACAAAAATGATACACGTGAATGATACACCACGTTGACTATGATGTATGATGTTTCCTGAAAGCTTCGTAGTACGCAGGCTCAAAGACACGTGCTAGCATACGAAGATTATAGGAAACACTGTATTCTTGTATTCTATCTCATTAATTATTAATTAATGCGCTGTTGTCTAATTCTCCTCCCCGGAGGCGTAGACAGAGGCGCATTAGCATATAGGCGTATGAAATATGTACTGAAACTAAAATTAAAATAATTACTTGTAGCCTTGTTGGGGAAACAAGCGGCTGATGAAAGAACATTCGGCGATTACGTTTAACTTTCAAATTCATATGCAACATTTAGACATCTACTATTCCAAGCAGTTTACCTTCAGCTTGCACTATTAATATAGTCTGTGCTCCGTCGTTAACTATTAAAGGTCGGTTATTAAATCCCTTTGCCTATATGCTGTGTACGTATGTAGGTTTGTTACAAAAAGAGATAAATGAACAATAAATTTCGCGAGTACTTTTCTTAACAATAGGGCAGGCAAGAGTTTGAAGCAGTTTCAGAAAATAAAGATTGCCTGGTATTTTAAAGTTGGTCATTATTTTTTAATTGTAAACCTAAACATTAAAAGAAAATATAAGTAATTTGACAATAGCAGTCTGGGACGTCATAAACCCTTATTATATTACAAGAATTTGACGTTTAACCTACCGTATTACGAATATACGTTGGTATGATGGGCGTACCCAGCTTTTGGCCTAGGGGGGGGCAAAATTTGTTTTTCAAAAGTACTACATAAGCTTGCTAAAGTCAGGGAGGCAGCTACCCCCCTGCCCTCCACCTTCTTGGTACGCCCATGGTTGTTATAATATTTATAGTAAATTTACGACTAGACTAGCTGTTGCCCGCAAATTCGTTCGCCTTTAAATTTTGATCGGGAAACGTAAATTGTTTTGGGATAAAAAGTAGCCTATGTGCTATTCCAGACTATAATAATTATAGTCTGGAATAGCACATAGGCTACAGATTATATTATATACACCGTGTATACTGTTGATGTGTGTTTGGTAAGCTTCCCAAGGTTTTTATATTTAGAATAGAATAGAAATGAACTTTATTGTAGATTTAATAAAGTTAAAGTGGATAAACTAAGTACAAGCGGCGGCCTTATCACTTAAAGCTATTTCTTACAGGGAACCTTACGATTGATAAGTAAATCATACCTTAATATTAAAGTAGATACCCGCTTGCAATAAAAAAAACACAAAGCCACTAAATGTGGTAACAATTTTACCGCTTACCGTATACCTGTGCTAAAAAATCTGCAAAAAATATTAAATAGAGCAATGACAGGCTTAGATACTGCTTAAAAACCAAAGCTCTACCTACGGTCGTAATACAGATAGTTTTTTTTTTGCGAATATAAAAGCCAACTCATCTTTTGAAAATCGATAAAGTATTGTCATAAGTCAATGCACAATAATATCGATATACCGATGAAGTAACAATATATTATTCAACATCGTTCCTGATGAGCCAAGTGTTCGGCGCGGTGCCAATCTGATTGATGTTAAAATAACTAAGTACAGGTGTTTAACCTCTCTGGTTAGTTCATTTGTCTCATGAGTTAAATTTAGATGGAATGATGTGGAAGACTACACATTACGTGGTCATTGTGGAAAAGGTTTTGCTGTTATTTTGAAATTAAAATGACCTATGTATATGACCACAGACAATCATTATACTTTCCTTGTTTTGATATAATATTTAGATAAGCTTTATGGACGCGAAGTTTTTTTTGCTGAAGTGAAGTGAAGTACTATTACATTTTTTTCAATTTAAACTTTTAGATTTGAGACCGGAATGTACCTATGTGTAGTGTGTAAACAAGCATACGGTCCTTCTGACACTTGCTAAACTAGGGGTTGCACTTTTGTGTTGCCAACCATTTCCCGGTTTCGATTAAAATGGGGGACCCTGCTATCTGAAAAAACAGCATTATGCTGGTAGTGTTGTCTGTACTGTGTAAATGAGGTTGCACCAATTAGGCAGTGATCTGTTGTGCCCTACCTAATAATAGATTTGGATATCTCCTTACCTTTTCCTTATAAGTTATTAAATGTGTTAGGGAGTAAACATTTCAATCAAACCAAGACACACTAATTGTTGCAGGAACCTAAATGTTCCATAGTCCGATTCCCTGAAAATTAAAACCGGTTATATTTATGACTTCATTACACAAGCCTCCCAATCATGCCCACTGTACAGGCACGCAGAGGCAGATACCAAATTAGGTATATTTTGCCTTTACCTTACATAAACATGCACTCTAATTCATAAGCTACAGAGTTCAAAACTGAACTTTAATTAGTGGTATAACTGTATAAAGAACTTTGTATATTTCCAATGATGATCAAAGAATTGAACTCTGAAGAGTAATCTTTTTGCCATTTCTTTTTTTTAATCGCCACAAGGGCTTTGCGTCATCGTCTGCGCTCGCGCAGAATTGCAAATCTCTGTTTGAGCTTGATTATGATGACTTAATGGACGTATGTAGGAATAATAAAAACTTCGATATCGCTCATATCGCTCTGAATATGATAAAAGTGGCATGGCAGTGATACTCAGTGCATATATCAAGTGTCAACACAATAATTAATAAAAAATACGAAAATTTAAATTACAACCTTTAATATACTTACTCTGACTGATTTGGATTTTTTCAGCCTGAATCGAATGTTGATGAAAAGAAAAATGATACCAATATAATATGTCAAAGGTAAATGGTAGAAAAAAAAAACATTTTCAATCGGTAGAATTGGAACCCTAAGGATGTAGTTAATAAAACGTTTTAGAGGAGAACTATTTTCAGTTTTTTTTTAGTAAATATTATTTCCGTCGTGTAAATTTTTTTAGCCTATATTAGTATTTACTTTCATCTTTCTTACATTTTAAGTGACTTTAACACACACAACTAAGTCTCCATGGTATTTTAAAACGCAACTTTGGAGGTGCACCTAAATCGCTGATATCTCTTTACTTGTATTGGCCAGTATTTTTTTATCTTTATTTTTACAACTGAGTAAGTACTTTTTAAACAATAGACCTATATATTATATCAATGTAGAGGTAGGCAAATATTTATTCAAATACAACGCTTGAAGTGCCAACATCAAGGGATGCCACAGTGTCTGTTGCATCATGAATGGACGAGGAATGCCTCATCCAAACACACGGACCAAACATTGTAGTGCTCTACTTAACTGTTAAACAACTATAGCACTTATACAATTAAGATAAAGGTTATATTTAAGTGTAGGATAGTTAATAGGCGCGTCGACGCGTAGTCTGGTTAAGGCCTGGTAAAGAATTTGTTTAAATAGGTACACAATGTACACACCATTTGGTGTCTGCTTATTTGTTGACTGTTTTATTTTAGGTAATAATAATGTATGAAGAATTTTTATTAGTGGTAAACCCAGTGCATCTAAGTGAGATGAGCCTGGTTCCTACATCTGCTACTCGTTGGAAAACTAAAGAAAAGTCACGATGGAAGTTTTTTCAAAACTAGTAACACTGTTACACGTTTGGGTGCTACTGGATAAGAATATTCCAGTAAACAAATAGTAGACTAAATGGGCAAAAAAGCACACGCAAGAAATACCGATTAAAAATATTTAACTAGCGAACATAACAAAACCTTTTAACTTTTTGTATTACATAATAAAATTGTAATAAGTTAAACGGCATAAAACTTTTAATTTTCTTATTGTAACATTTTTTTATGTTAACAATGACTCCTGCTGCACCAACCATTACAATTATTAAATGGGTATCGCCCTATTCGTATTTATATTATACATATATATATATATATATAAAACTAGCAGCGCCCCGCGGTTTCGCCCGCGTAAGTCTCGATCCCGTAGGCATATCGGGATAAAAAGTAGCCTATATGTTAATCCAGGTCTCCAGCTATCTACATACCAAGTTTCATCGCAATCGGTTCTGTAGTTTTGGCGTGAAAGAGTAACAAACATCCATACATCCATACTCACAAACTTTCACGTTTATAATATTAGTATAATATTAATGTCCTAGGCACGATAGAATCAGACTCTCTGTATGCAATACACAAACGTAAGTATATACAGAGCAGATGCTATAAATTACGATTGCAATCACGAATCGGTAATTTGTCTTACTAAACAAAAAAAATCGGTTTTTAAGAATGCGTTACAATACCTATATTCTATTTTATTTAGTAGATAATGTTATTGTGATAAATTACCATCTCTAGTTTTACTTATCTGTGCCATAGCCAAAGGTAGCAATTAGGAAACTATATACAATCAATAAAAATAAAAAATCTTAAGACATCACATGCAAAAAATCACGTGTTTTTGCACGACTGGTGAGTTCGGTATTTCTAATCGAATTTTTTTAACCGATTACAGCGTAAATAAAAATTGTAAGAAAAAGAGTCATTACGATTGGCGCCAGACAAATGACAGCTATTGAAATATAATAGTTGTCTAAAGACGCGTTTATAATTTTAATATACTCGTAAGTTAGGATAAAAAATCAAAATCAGATAAAATTATTATATTTTTGCTGTACACATATCTCTATCTTAGATCACCTGTATCTGCCCTTTTGAAAGGGTCAAATATTTAGCATTTGCCTACGATGTACACATTGCTAAAGTAAGTAAAAATGCTCTCTTATATCAGGCTGGTCGGTACTGAAATCCAACCCATCACAATGTATGATCGAAAGTCATTTCTGCACAAAGAACTAATGTGTTGCTAGTAGCTAAAGCAGAATAATTAATTAACTTTTGAGGTTCGCTAGAAAATCTCAAATTTAAATTTCAACATCAATGATCTAACCTAACTATACTGCAAGGATGACGTACTTGGATAGGAGATCACTTCGCCAATGGCAACACTGCGTATTTATGATTACACTAGCAACCCACCTTGGCTTCGCACGGGTAGCAGAGACATCTTCAACAATCATCATCATATTTCAACCAATTTAAACAAAACCTTAACAAATTATATACCTAAACCTTCTTCATGAATCGCTCTATCTATTGGTGAAAACCGCATGAAAATCTGTTCTGTCTGTGACTTTGTTTTATAATATGTAGTGATTAGTCCTGAGACTGCGATCCGCGTGGGTAATTTTCTAATTATATATTTGTGTGTATATGTATTAACGGATAGTTGTTCTTAAGGGATGTGTATGCTCGTAGAGACCGCCGCGATACACAAGTGTAATAAGTAAGAATGTTAAGGGTTGTTTATCAACAAACACGACAATGATATGCACAAGCATTTTGTATTAATTAGCTGAAGCGAAAGACGCTGACCTGTTCAAGTTTTAATTTAAAAAAGGAACACTTTCTATTTTCCCAAAATCCTTATTCATACTATCACCAATATTTGAAATAAAAAGGCTTTTACGCTTGATGGGCTTACCAACGAGCAGAGTTTAATTCTTATTCAAAAGGATCGTGGGAACATTTTTTTTAAACTATAAATTACAAGCCGGGAATCAAAATAAAATGAACGTAACAAATTGGCATTCAACATGCTATTAATTAACGTACGAATATAACAAAAAATTGGCGCCACAAATTCACATTTAACAAACAGTAAAGTAGTGGTCGGCCTTCAACTTTTATATTTGACCGTAGACGCGACTCGTTAGACAAAAAAAAATATGTTTTTTTTTTAACCCAAAAATGAACGGGGGAAATCTATCCAATGAACGTTCAAGCAGTTTGTCTTTATTTATACCTTGTCTTGTTTTTAAAGGACTTTTATATCCACTCTTATTTCGGGTCACCTGGACTCATCACTACATACTCGTATCATAAAACAAAGTCCCCTGCCGCGTCTGTTCGCGATAAACTCAATAACTACTGAAAGGATTTTCATACGGTTTTCATCAATAGACGGAGTGATTCATAAGGGATCTTTAGGTTTATATAGGTTCGTTTAATTAATGTGACGATTATGCTTTGCTTCCCGTAAGAAGACGGGGCGGGTTGCTAGTAAAAAAGTAGATGCCTTAACCTACGTATTTACACAAGCAGTTATGGCTCTTTCGCCAATATGTCTGATGTCGGAAATGCCGTTTGTTTTAGTGGTACACCTATAAGATACTAACCGCAAAAAGTAACATTTTTCATACAACCCAGATTAACGCACGCGGTTCTTTTTGACCCTATTCAACAGCAAAAAAAAAACGTAACAGACCTATTTTATGGGATGTCAAACGACAGCTTTTATTTGACCAAAGTCTGTTGCGTTGGCCCTCTCACTGTGACACTCTCATCATTATCAAATCTTCAAAACCTGTCCAGAGAACATAATTTGAACTAAACTATACTAAAAACTAATACTAACTAAATAAATTTAATAAAATAGTCGGAACAACGCGAAATCACAGAAACTAGTAGAGAGGCAGAGAAATTGCTTTATATTTGATCATATTTTTATCATTTACTAGCAATAAAAATTACATACTTACTGTCAGTTTATTTAACAACATCAAACAGAAGTCCCGTACACGATCCCGTAATGCTTGTAACATAATATTTTTAGACAATTGATACCTAATGTCTGACCGGCAGACAGGCAGACAGCCCTCTTGACGTATCAGCAAAAAACAACTACAGATCCGACCTGACATTGAAATATTATTTATCATTCGCAATCAATGAAAAAAAAATATTGTCATTGTACAGAGTAATGAATATGATCTACTGTCTGTATTATATATATAATGTAAAATAAATTAATTTGGCAGTTGAATTTCATTATGCTTAAGTATTTATAATATTTCTACAAAGAAATAGACTAGGTACTTTTTGTTTATTTAAAAAGTGACTTTCGGAAAATGCTTTTCCGAATTTAAATGCACGTTTCTAAATTACTTCTTAATAAATTTCATGCTAATTTTGATTATTTATATATTATATATAACAAAAAGCCAAATATTCTATTATTATTCCAATTATTTATATCTGTATTTTCATTCATGTCGTGACTGAATATATATTATTGTACAAAAGATGACTCTTTTGTACAATTTATTCATTTGATCGCTTTAATAATTTAATAAAAGAAACCTTTCTGTTTTCTCGATCTTTGCAATATAAAAATTAACACATCCCCTTTCTTTCTTATAGTGATGAGAGAGCAAACAAGAGTCGAAGGCCAGAAGGCCTGATAATAAGCGGTTAAAAGTTAAGTACAGTAAAAGAGTAGGTAAATCTTTACCTTAATCTCATCTTTAACCCAAAGGAGATCTCATCATCCTATTAACTAGCTAACAACATTATGTAATTTATACTCAGTGGCAATTCTGTTTAACCACGGACTTATATAGGCCGAGTTACGTGTCTCATGCTCTATAACTAGTAAACATTAACTGTAAATGACAGAAAAATTTGGCGCGAAAAAGCATTTGGTGAGGTGATTATGTAGAAAGTCACACAATGTGACCACTGTAACAAAACACGAAGTTACACAAAACTACTGTAATAGGTTCTTATTTTTAGAGGAGTATTGAAAGTTAACGTTTCTTCTAGAAATAACTTAATACGAGTACAACAATGCTACTTGCTACGTGCCAAAAATGGTACGCCCTTAACATCAAATCGTAACCATTTTAGTTAAGATATTTCCTACTTCGATAAATCATTTCAGACAGTTGTGAATTTAGAAAATACCGCGATACAACTTAGTGAGAATCGTTGAAGATTTAAAGTAGTACTTAGGTAGACTTAAGTCCCTTTGTTTGGGGTTATGAAGATAAAACGGTACTAATAACAAATTTTAAATGAGTTTAAAACTTAATTTTATTATATATCACTTTTTCAAAATAAAATCATATTTAAGAATATACTATCTATCTAAATCTATATTGAAGTTTTCAAAATAAAACCAGTAGCTACAGACCCTTTGCTTTGACTATTAATAGGATTTCCACGGGACTTTCAAGATAGCTGGTGTTATAAGGAGTAACTTAGGCTACTTTTATTTTGGAACAATAATTAGGGTTTCGCGCAAAATATATAAATATGTACATGCGAGTGAAGTCACGCGGGAACTGCTCTAGTGTAAAATATATCCTAAGCATAAACAAGTGTCTGCCAAATAAGAATATGACGTCATTCGTTCTGGGTATGATTATGTAGCTTCCCAAGGCGGTTGCAAGCACGCAATAGCTTTTCCCGTTTGAAAAGTATCAAATACGTCTACACTTACAGTGTTATTAGAAAAAAAAACGACGTCGTAGGACTACACGTCAGAAGTAAAAACACATTTTTTGAAGATTAATAATAAGGAGCTGACAAAACTTAATGTTTAGATTAGCGCCCTCTAGTCGATCTATATATGTATTATTAGCGTGACGGTAACAAGTTCTGTGCTTTTTTCCCATAGCAAAAGTGCACAAACGTGAAGTGAGGACACTTTTTAAATAAGGTTAGATTATCGGATAGCAGATTAGCAGCGGCACAACAACGGGGGGTGTCCAGGGTATCCGGAAACCCTTTCGCGTGTATCCAAATATCCCCACATAACCCAAAAGACGATGCGCCGAGGAGTCTGCGGAAAATAAAATTTTAATATAAATGTGAGTCAAAATAAATTGTAATTAAAATGTTGTTTGCCGTTAAAAATAACGTTTATCGTAATACCAAATTATTCAGTAAGTCTTACAATACTTTGAAATACATCAATATTTTTCGTAAAAAATATTTTGGACACCACCACATGAACAACCAGTTTTTTGATGTTTTAATCGCACTTTTACACTCTAGTACTATACAGTACTTGTCTTGTAGTATTTAGAATCTATTTTACTCGATAAATTCTGAAACATTTAGGTACTGGCCCACTCAACAGCAGGTGTTTGAGGTGTAAACTATGATGTCACAAGACAGGCAATGACAGTCCAACTGTCACGGCCTTGATGAAATTTCAGAAAGTTTATAAAAATGTAAAATAAAATTTGACACTTGTTTGATTTTTACTTAAATATTCATATTTCGATTAAATTAGACCGCCAGACACAATATAAAATAGTTTTCCATAAAATTTTATTATCTAAGGGCAAACTCGACAAATATTTTGAAGCAATATAGATTCCCCCGCATTAGATGATGAGAAAATCTAACACTTACCTCGTATTTTAGTAACGAAAAATTGGCAAGAAAAAACTGACGTGCAGTGCACCTCCTCGAGGCGGCCTCGGGCACAAGTTGTTTCATAGGTACTCATTCATAATTTAGGTGATAGTGTGTTGACCGGTATTAACGTCTTACCGGCATTACCCAATCTTAGGTACCTTTTTTTGGGCGTGTGGAAAGATCCATATAATTTCTCATTTTCTTAAAGAAATGAATGGTGGATTCCTCATTATTATTTTACAACAAATTTCCGCTAAGTAATTATGTGAATTAAGTTAGTATTATATTTTCTAAAACTACTCTGTGCAAGTAGCATGGTAACAGCAATGGTTGAATGATATGACAGCCGACATGTCACAGTTATTTTAAACAAGTAGGTACTCTGTCTGCGTCGATTACTTCAAGAGACAGCCGACTTCTGACCAATTCAGTGAAATAAAAAAAAACCTCACCGTTCTTTCATCATATTTCATGAAAATCTTTTACTCAATCACCCCTCAATTTGATTCTATTTTTGGCGTGTGGCAACACGTCACGATTACCGTAGTTTAGTGTTGTTAGCCTTAATAATCTATAAACTACTAACTAAACTGTCTTCCTAATATAGTGCTCCTAAAGTTTTTTTAAAGGAAAGTAATATTCCTAACATTACACCCCTGCTTACCGTGTACTATCTATGAAGGAAATACCTAGGAATATTGGCTCCTCTTTCGTTTCCCTTGCTCGCAATAATGTAACATAAGCCATAGAGTTTGCATACTCTTTGACGTAAGCCTTAAAATTTATAAGTTTTTTTAACAACTGAAGTAGGCATTTTTCTTGTTGTCTTTTCAAAATAGTTTGAATATTTTTTAATTACTTCGTAAGTTTTTCAAATATTATATACCTACCATTTATGTACATTTATTACTTTTCCACAAAATTTTGAAACTGGAATTTCCTTTACAAAGTTTTTGAAACTATGCATGCTCTTTTGTATTTGGGTTTTGAGTTTTAAAAATGTGTACGCGGAAAGCCTATACCATACCTACTTTTGAGCTAGTCATGATGGATGACGTATTGAATTAAAATCATAGATATTATTTAGTGCTTTACACCACATTACGCCATAGATACTTTATGTTGATTACGACTGATCTTGTACCAATAACAGTGTCATCATATACTTATATAATGCTTTGTGATGTAATTAAGTATAATCTTTGGTAAGGCGGCGGAAAATCTTTTTATATAGACTAATGGGATTAGGGTACCAACCGTGACGCAAATACGTTTCTTCTGAGAATTTTGACGACTTTAGTCGGACTTACACTGGAAAATCTGGTGTATGAAAAGAACATTAAACGTGTGTAATAGTCTGGTGATCATAACCAGCAAAATTACTATAATTACTGTAATAAGTAGACCTTGGTTTTTTGTAAGATGGAGCTTTTCGCAGTCGAGAATCTCCAGATACCTATTGTGTCCCACGTTCTCGTTAATTTAATATTATTGTGCCTTACGGTATTAAAGTTGACGAGTTATATAGTATGGCGACAGTGCATTCGACTGAAGTCCAAATATTCGTATGCATATACACGTGTATTTGCATTGATCTGGGTATTTGTTTACAAACAAGAAATAGGAATGTTTATTCTTGTTCTAGAATCCAAAGTGCGAGCTTTGTTAGTTTGGGTCTAGATAGTGCTGTTTGAAGATTATTTTTGGTCCCAATTTTTTTTGTTTGTAGGTAGAACAGAAACAAGCAAGAAGCGAAAAAAGTGTCTTAAATTGGTATTGCATTATAAATGAATCATTAAGTATAAGGTAAGTACCTAAGTCAGTTTTTAGAGGTTTTTTTAAGCTTTTTTGTTTAACAGCAGTCATTATTACTATGAATCATTGTATAGACGCTATTTAATGTAATTACTTAACTTTAGAACTGTCAATTTCGTAGAAATATGCGTAATTTTGCAGGTAGAGTTACACGGTAGCGATACATTAAAATTTGTGAATTCAATGTTTAAGTTCGTGGCTACTTTACGAGAGCCATTGCGGTTTTATCTAATAACTTTAAAAGAACAATGTTTGTTTAAATGATTATAAATAACATGTTTCGTGTATCTTAGAAACGGCTCTAACATATATTTCCTGAAAAACGCAATTTTACATAAAAGACCTTCGTTCGGAAGCTCGTTCACCCAGGTGCTATTAAAATAAAATCAAACTATAAAGACTTTACATGATTTAGACAAATTGCTAAACACTTAATTGATTAAAAACTATCCACCCTTTGGGATATTTTAAGGATATAAAGACCACAGATACAATACAGAAACTCCTGAAGCGATCCTTAATATAAACTTCCCCTAAGTCGGGTAAAAAGTACTGTACCGGTGTATTCATTCCCTATACTGATACCGGTAAATGGCGTCCACAAAGTGGTGATATATTAAAAAAAATCCTCCAACAATTATCAACTGCTGTGTCATCCGACTGTTTTCCTATAGACACAGTTTCAACGGGGGTTTTCCACCATATTGTTTCCACTATAATTTCATGCATTGATTAATGGTTCTACACTTAAATTACTAAGTGTACACGCCTCCGGCACACCAGTTTCCATTGTGTCATTTTAGATAATAGTTTTAAGGAACAAGGGCAAATTACTATTGAGTCATAGACAAATACGTTGGAAACTTATTGCATAGTCCGATTTATAAAGCTACTTTTTTTTATAAAGTCAGCGTTGACTGTCTTTGCAAATCCTTTTAAAACAAACTACAGGGTAGTGTTTGTATACTCTTTACTACAGATTTGAATAAGTATATAAAAAAAGTCAGTAGGTACCCATTCTTTTACAGCTGCTACCTTTAAACCATGCACTTAAGGTCAGGTAGGTAACTTGCTTGTTTTTATAGGCGTAGTGAGTAACTGTTATCTTTACATGTGTCACCAGTAACCGCCGCCGCCGCGCCGACTGTACTGTATCTTTGATTTTGTCACAAAATTTTACCCAAAAACAGATTACGTAGAATTTTACGGGTTAAAACAAACAAACTCATTTGCTATAGGCTTATGATATAAAAGCTTTCATTATAATATTTGTCTAGATAGAGTAACAAATGATGCTCATAAAATGGGCTCCATTAACGAATTCTGTGTGAGTTTGAGTGCGAAGTTATTTGTCAACAAATTGTCACTGTGTAAGTGATTAGGTATGCCAGCCCTAAATTATTTAAGAAGGTATTCATGTATTAATAAGGGGACGAAGGGTAAATAAAATGAAATAATATAATAATACAATAAATCCTACGGTGTACCCTACCACTTGCTCATAATAATTCATACACATATTCTCGATTTATTAATAAAGAAATATCACTCTGAGTTACACTATTTTCTGCGAAAATAGTGTAAATTAATACAAATCTTACCGATGAAAGTAATCTTAGTGTTTTTAAAAGGTTTTCTAGCATAGTTTCGCTACAATTTAGCACAAACCGGCATTTTTAGTTGCTTTTCGTAAGCACGTGTCGCCGCTGAGAGAAACAAATGACAATGACGTCGCGTCGGTGACACGCGTGTCGACTTTATTAGAGCCGTTCTGTAAGGCCGAATAATTATGTCATCTAGACAAATAATATAATCAAAGTATAAAAGTAAAACAAATTATAAAGAATAACTTATTTATCCTAAGTAGTGATCAAAGTTATATGGTAAATCGCCATTTTTAGCAAATAAAAAACATATTAAATGACAATTATTTTTAAATCAGGATATATTAAATCTAATGGCAATATAATTACACATCTGTTCTTACAGAACAGAGAAAGGAAACTAAATTAAAATGTCAACGGGCGGAACTCATTTGACATTTGCCGCGCAAAAAATGTGCAAGGACAAATTCCTGGTAGGTACCTTCCGCGTAATGAGACATGATATTATTGGCGTCAAACAGTACGTAATGGATAGTTGCCCATGGTTCACCTACATGTACTACGGGAAACAATAATAGCTCCTGGTTCCCTACTACGTCTATAGCTTTGATGGTACTAGCACAGATTACTAAGTAGTGTACTAGCACTAAAGAAAGTTGAGAATGGTCACCGTAGCTTTTTATAAGGTGTTCTAGTGGCCTCTCCAGTCACAGGAAATACAGGACATTAGGGTACGCGATCCCGGCCTCTGCGAGCTTCTGCAGTCTCATTCCCGTTCCCCATCTAAGACCTTCGGTATTCCTTATCCTAGGTTCCTCTTCCTACACATTTTTCCTTACTATATACATATTAAGCTTCTTCCTTCTTTCCCGTCTTAAAACGACATATTCCAGGAGGGCTGGCGTCAGGCAGGCGGGCGGCCATAATAGGAATAACCCTTTGCAATATTTAAACATTGCGCCGACCACTGTGAAAATTGGGAAAAGTGCAAGAAGATACTGGTCATCGTAACTTTTAAAAAGTCACAAAAGAAAATATCGTACCTAATTAAAGTATTTAGGGAAATAGCTAAGCGACTGATCGACACTTCTTGTGACCAGAAGGGGGGCCTTTTTCTTACAGAGAGAACTAGCATTGCCATTCAACGTGGCAATGCTGCCAGCCTTCTGGGAACACAGCCAGTAGGCCACAGTAGGCGACGATGCGGAGGAATATTATGACGCATGCATGTAAATAGTCCTTATATATATATTTTTTAACGTGATGACGTCTTATAAATCGATGAACCCAGGTTGCAAGCACGAAAAAGCATTACTCATTGTCACGTTCTGCCTGAGCCGAGCGTGCAAGCGAGAGCACGGAACAAGCGATAGAGAGTCACGATCGGCCTAAGCGTTCGGCTTGTGACGCATCTATCTTTCTTCCACTCCATCGGCCGATACGATATCACGTAAAATGATCGTCCGTCCGTAAACCGTCTTTACAGACAACCATTTTTTTTTTAATTAGTTTAAATATAATTAACTAGCAGCGAACCGCGGTTTCACCCGCGTAAATCCCGATCCCGTGGGAATATCGGGATAAAAAGTAGCCTATATATATATATAAATCCGGGGTTAAAGCTATCTACATACCAAGTTTCATCGCAATCGGTTCAGTAGTTTTGGCGTGAAAGAGTAACAAACATCCATCCATCCATCCAAACTTTCACATTTATAATATTAGTGGGATAGTGTAAAGTGTGATATAAGATATAAGGTTTGTATATACAGTATTAAAGTATTCATGTATCCGTAGGTATCTGTTTAATATTAATATGTATCTCGGCACAAATGTGGAGTGAGCGAAAGAGAAGTCTATGTTCGGGTTTGGTGGTATCGAGTATCATTGTATTTAATAAAAATCAAACAATAATTTTTTCACAATATTTTACAGTCCCAATAATTAATTTTCACAATAATATGGAAAGCCTACAGTTTCGTTTTCACTGACACGAGTCTCTCCACGTGACGCTATATTTTTTTCTTCTTGTAGACGTCACGGCGCTTTCCCTTCATTTTTCAAATTGTTCGAAACATATTGTTTTTTAAAAAGACTTTAATAGACAATCAAAATTATATATACGGTCGAATTGAGAACCTCATTTTTTTCATCGGTTAAAAATAAGGTCTTAAGTCGTTCTCTACGACATCGTCGACATGTATAATATTAAATTTTAATTTTTTAATAAAAAGAAAGAAAAAAGAAGAAAGAAAGATATTTATTTTGTTACCACACCCAAGGTCTAACATACATAAAAACATAAATATAAAAAAAAAAAAAAAAAAATACTTTTTGGTATTCCTAATAAAAACCTACTTTTACCTGTGTATGAAACAAAAACCGGCCAAGTGCGAGTCGGACTCACGCAAGAAGGAACGAGCAAAAAAACAAAAAAAAGATTCTAGTAGCTTTTTCATTTTTAATTAATTTTTATTTTTATTATTTGTTGTTAAAGGGGAACAAAAATACACATTCTGTGAAAATTTCAACTGTCTACCTATTGCGAATCATGAGATACAGTCCGCTGACAGACAGACGAACGGACAGCAGAGCATTACCTACATATTACTTTTACATATTATGTAAAAGCGATGGATTGTCCATAATAGTGTCTTTCTACGTACTAGTACTACAGGAAAATTCTGTAATATATCAATCGGTAAAATGATTACGTGATTTAGTATTCCATTGTCAGATACACTTATATATAATATATAGTATCGTACTGTATTTTGATCAATTCTACTATATATTATAGAACAATAATATAGTACGAAAACTACAATATTTTTGTTGCTAACTCAACTGTCACCTATTTAACTTTAACTGGAACACACTGGAACTGTATGTAACGCCTTAACTACTCAATCAATCATCATTATATTTTGGTTACGCGTTGTCAGTGGTACAGAACAAGAAAAATCTGTTCTCGAAGTATGTACGAAGTAGGTACTATTTTTTTCTGAATTTTCTAAAAGGACTATATTCTGCAAGTTTTATAAAAAATAAAATAAAATTCTTCCCAAAAAAAAGTGGCAACCCTAGATACACTCTGTAAGTGTTTGCCACTTAAGTTGAAAAAAACTTGAAAACCAACTAGACCAGGGTAGAATTCTTTAAAAATAAGAAAAGTGAAAAAAAATAATAGTTGGATGAAACCCATTGGAAAAGGAGGAGAATATTATAAAAATAAAAAGAAAAATAATTTACGGGCGATCTGAGGTCGGGAAGGGGAAGGGGGTGAGTTTTAAGGGTAAAAAACGGTTTATCTCGATTTCCGGCAAAACTACAAGTCCTATGGAAAAAAGTCAAATGGCAAAGTTGTAATAAAAAGATACAACTTTTGTGTTTACACTTTTTTCACATAACCTCAAAATTTTTGTAAAACATTAAAAAAACCAAGTTTTTGGGTTTTTCATTTTTATCTTTTACAAAACATTTTGTTTTTTTCACGAAATTTGGTGAAATCTTACCTTTTTATGTCCCAAATACACTGTAATTTATTTGATTTGATTTTTTTTTTTTTCACCTTATTTTGACTTAATATCAAAAAAGCACCCTAATTTTCAATCGAAAAGTCACCCGTCAAAACATCAGCTTCTTTCCAAAAGTTGGTATGCTTTCTGTTCGATGAAATCTCTACTTTCCGATGGTGTAAAAAAAAAAAAACATTACTATAGTAAAAGCTGATGTCAAAGTCTCAGATTTTTTGTATTTATTGTCGATTCTTTTCTTGCTAGACACCACTAAACGAATTAAATCTGCTTTTTTATTTCATACACTTGCTTATCATCTGCCTTATTGCAGATTAAACAAACAGATTCATCCATACTGATAATCTGAAAAGACAAAATCGAATTAATAATGCCTTTACAATTTTATCGTGAGAATAACTAAATTTGTTTGTGCAAAATTAACGAGATTATTATTTTTTAATCTTGTACTAAAATATCATTCATTTTAATTGTTTAGGTTATGTTACGTTAAGCATACTATTTTTGAAAGAAAATATTACTATTTTTATTTTATGTTAGAGTTGATTGATATAGATTAAAATAAAGATAGTATTTACCTTGCTATGCAGATTTCAAACGTTTTTTTTTTTAAGTAAATTTGTCACAATTCTCTTAAAGTAACTCAGCCTGCACGTGTATTTTTATAAACGATGTTGTACACTGCTTTGTATCTCAAACGAAATTAATAAATATTAACGGTTTTTACAGCTGCTACGAAATAGCAGGTATGTAGTAAGGCCCAGACCCGCCTAGCCCCTTCCCCACTTCTCTATGAAATACCTTTTGATGGGCTAAAAATTTTTCGTAGGTCACTCAGCTATATAAGTTATCTTAAAACAGTAATAGATAGGCATCTAAGCATATAATTTAAAGAAGATTCTACAACTTTCTCAAAATATTGTAGATGTCTTCTTAAATATTAACTTTATTAACTTATTTGATTGTTATTCGATTTGCAGTTTTTTTGTTTATCAATGTAACATATAATGTTACGTTTTTCGAGTAATTAAAGTGTAAATTTTAATAGATAGCTCAAAATTGTATATAATAATTAAAAATTGAATTTTAATTCGAATTCGACTTTTTTCGATTTTTTGCATTTTCTGAGAAGATTTACTATAGTAATGTATATTTTTTTTTACACCCTCGGAAAGTAGAGATTTCAACGAACAGAAAGCACATCAACTTTTGGAAAAAAACTGATGTTTTGATGGGTGACTTTTCGGTGTAAAATTAGGGTGCTTTTTTGAAAAAATAAATATTTCAAATCAAATAAATTACAGTGTATTTGGGACATAAAAAGGTAAGTTTTCACCAAATTTCGTAAAAAAAAAAAATAATGTTTTGTGAGAGATAAAAATGAAAAACCAAAAACTTGGTTTTTTTAATGTTTTACATAAATTTTGAGGATAGTTAGTGTAGTATGTTTTTTCCCCTTAAAACTCACCCCCTTTCCCTTCCCGACCTCAGATCGCCCGTAAATTATTTTTCCTTTTATTTTTATAATATTCTCCTCCTTTTCCAATGGGTTTCATCCTACTATTATATTTTTGGTTTCAAAAATTATCGACCCTGGTAATGGCCCCAATTCTGTTACTTCACTCGCTAAATTAAAATTCACTAAATTTTCTTCATATAAGAAGTAAACCTTGTACACTTAGAAACAAGGTCTTATTTCAAATTGAAACAAGTAGGTAACATATGTCGCTATCGAAATAAGCAATTTATTTGTCGACTAAAGTCTGATACGCTTAAATAAACTTTAATACCACGTGGCAAGAGCCGCTATCCGTTGAATGCCATCTCTTTTGCTCTGTGTTTTTACTAAGCGTCTTCGTAGGTGTATATTAAAAACACGTCATCCTTGTTCGTTTTGAACAAGTTTTTATACGGCAATTAGTTTTGAATAAATGAAGACTCTCGCTGCGTGGAAATAAAGTTGAGTATACGTTGACAGGTTTTATTGAAATTTAGCGGCGCTGAGAAATAGATGCTAGTAACAAATAGACCTTATTACGAAGAACACTAGGTTGATTTCATATGAAGAAATTAAGTCAGGTTTTAGTTTAGTCGAATGTACAATAGAATCGGCACCAACGTGCCGTTTTAAGTTGGTCGTTTCGTTTAAGCTTTCACTTCTGTCGGCAGTCCCATGACTGCCTATTTTCGGAGTACATTCTTAGGATGTTAGATGAAGCCTTTATAGCCCGCGCAGTGATTTTGGCAAGACACAAGTTATAGATAACATTAGGCCTGCACCATAAAACATGGAAGCGTTAAAAACTATCTATGAGTCAGAAATCAACAAGGACATGTCTTGCAAATTTTCTGAAAGTATTGAATGAGTACATACTACAAACAAATATTAATACAATCGCTTTAAGTGTTTGATGTATGACTAAAAGTTTAGAATACATATTAGAACTAAATATTTTACAGGTTAACTTACTCACTTGTCATATTTATTGACAGTTTCAACTACAGTGTGAATCATGAATTAAAAACTAAACGTCATTTAGTGCTAAAGTGCACAACCTAAATGAAGTTTAGTTTTTCTAATTTTTAGAACGCTGTGTAGTATCTATATTATTACTTTAAACGAGTAATGTTTATACGTATGTATTTATTTATGTACGTATTTATATTTCGGGTATCTCGGAAACGTCTAACGATTTTGATGAAATTTTGTATACAGATACAATTTTGCCTTTTAAGATCGACTGCATAGTTGTTTTTTTATAAAAAGAAAAATGACGCTTTTACAAAAAGCTAGGTCTCCCAGGAGTACCTGGGAGACCTAGCTTTTTAGGAGTACCTACTAACCCCATTAATATCCTACTATAATCCTGTTAATATTATAAACGTGAAAGTTTGTGAGAATGTATGGATGTATGTATGGATGTTTGTTACTCTTTCACGCAAAAACCACTGAACCGATTGCGATGAAACTTGGTATGTAGATAGCTGGAGACCTGGATTAACATATAGGCTACTTTTGATCCCGATATTACCACGGGATCGGGACTTACGCGGGTGAAACCGCGGGGCGCTGCTAATATTATTATAAACGTTAAAGTTTGTGAGGATGTATAGGTGTACGGATGTTTGTTGCTTTTTCACGCAAAAACTACGAAACCGATTGCGATGAAATTTGGTATGTAGATAGCTGGAGACCTGGATTAACACATAGGCTACTGTTTATCCCGATATTCCTACGGCATCGGGACTTACTCGGGTAAAACCGCGGAGCGCAGCTAATAATAATAATAACTTAACACATCTCACACACGGCAGTCTGATCCCAAACCAATTGTTTGATTTTATTAATGGCCTATTTATTCACTTATTTATAAATCGTTTTTCCAATCTTTTTTTACCTCCCAAATGGCTAAATTGTCAATGTGAGCATTGTCGCACATGAACAGTTTGACGATTTATTTGAAAATGGAATGGTTATTTTTTTAGGTCATCTATAGTTTCTTCTAGAAACTGGAGTACAGTAATTTTATAGCTACGCATTCTTATTATTTAACGTACCAATGAAACTGAAACCATACTAACAATTTTACGTCATAAATCAAAAATACAATTCGCACTGGCTAACCGTAACTATAATAAGGCTTCAAGGAATAACAAACTAAAATTAATTGGAAACTTCCAATGAACAATTTCCCTTGAAATACAATATTTTGTGGTTTGCGCAATTATTGTATTATTTGATATGAATATTTTCACTTTATTGTTAAAAATATTGTTTTTTAAAGTGAAAACTTGTTTAGGCACGTTGAACACTTTTGGTACCTACAGGGAAAAAGCACCGAACTCGCGTGACTGTCACGCTCAGATGACATGTGCCAGTTACATTTTCACACTGACGTAGAGTCCTACGACTGGCAGTTTTCAGTTTTTTTATGTTATTAACCCATTATTATTCTTCTTAGATATAAGTATCTAGACCTTTTAATTGGGACTCTGCTCAAATGGCGACTTTTCGACATATTATTCTAAAAAATTACTAAGTAACACCCTGTGGAGGAACGGGTATCATGTTCCTCCAACACAAAGGAAGGATCCTCCAACCAGGCGAGGTGATCATGCCTGGCGGGCCGCGGCCCAGCGGTTGATGTTGAGAAGTTGTATATATACTAAAAAAAACAATTGTAAACAATGATATTGTTTATTTAGACTTAAAATATTTTAAATTAATGTATTGGCTTAGTCTTTAAAAATCTATTGATAGTATATATACATAATTAAGTAATATTTAAATTTGTACATCATAATTTTAAATAGGTATTTTATTTATAATTGCTAACATAAAAAGTTGCTCAGGCACCTTTGATGCCTTCAATCGTTGCCTTCTGTCCATAAAAGTAAATCCTGCTTTTCAAAATACACCCTTGCACGGAACAGAAGTAACACTGACGGCCCGGAACGCAACGCTCGCCGCATACGTCACACGGACAGTTCATTATTCGTTCCACCATTCAATATCGCTCCGGCTGCTCCTTCAATCCGCGTGATCGTTCCGAAGAACTGTGGAACTGGAACTATTAGGTTGAGCAAGTCGGAAAAAACTGACATAGTTCCGACTGCAGACATAGTTTCAGGAACTATTACGCTCCGGAACTACACAGGTCTACTATGAGTATGGCGTGTCAGTATGGAATCCTATAAACAACAAACACGTAGGCAGTTTAAAAAGAGTACAGCAGAAGTTCATCAAAGCAACACAATATCGCTGCCGTCTTATTTAATCACCGTCTCAAACACAGATATTAAGTTAAGCGATTTAAAGTCTAGATCCATTTTTCTTGAAACTATGTTCTTAAAATGACCTTTGCAATAACAGATACGTCTGCTCATATTTGACAAACAGGTTGTGCTATTTCGTTCCGAGGACTGTAATTAGGCGCGAGGTGCGCTCACGTCCGCTTTTCGCCATTTCCTCTTGTCGCACTAATGCTGGAGTTCGGGCTCCTTTGCATCGCATGGCATAAAACTACAATGACTACTACAGATTTAGATTTATTTACTTTATCTGCTAGTAAATTTAGAAGCGCGTTATTAAAAAAATATATAGTAAATAACATTTTTAAAATAAGATCCAAATATAATTATATTTATGTATAGTTTTCTTATTGAAAATGAAACTTTTGTTGAAAATTGTATCGTGTTTACTCGTGTTCAATTAGTTCTAAATTTATATTTTATAGTTGTATAATATGTGGATAACATAATGGGTTATACATATATGTAATATATAATTGTATTGTCTTAAATAAGATTAGTGTATAACTGTTTGTTTGCTAAATAAATAAATACTAGCTGCGCCCCACCGTTTCCCCCGCGTAAGACCCGATGCCGTGTGAATATCGGGATAAAAAGTAGCCTATGTGTTAATCCAGGTGTCCACCTATCTACATAGCAAGTTTCATCGCAATCCATACATCCTCACAAAGTTTCACGTTTATAATACCAGAGTAGGATAATCTTTTTAAATATGCATGTACCTACCTACTAATATTATTATATAAAAATAAAGTTTGTTTGTTTGTTGTTGTCAGCAGTTAAATAAAAAATATATTGAATACGGACATAATTTTTTTTTCCATTATTTAGATTTTTTTTGCAGTCATTACCGCGACAATATGAAAATTGAATGACTTTTTATTTTTCTATTAACGCCATCTCGCGATATTACTTACAACTACAATGGAAAGAGTGAATCTGAACGTAGTTTTGCATGGAACCGACAGAGTCCGTTTAAATGCCTATAATGAATGAGGTAATAATATATAAAATTACATACAATACAAATACAGTCAGCTGTTATCTATTACAGTTACTGGTAGTTAGTCATTACATTGCACATAAATAGTTATTGTTGATTATGTGAAAATATTCCGTAAATAAATTATACTTGTGAAAGATATGTTTAGAATTTGTGATGTTTATTTAAAGTTTTGTGGATTTAGCTAGCGGACTATAACCTCAAAAAACGTAAACAAACTGAGAAAAAATATCAGGTAATGTTTTGTTACTTAGTAATATTTTACATAATACAATGCGGTTAATAGGTTTAATTTATTGTAAGTGAAGTTAATGACAGACTTTGATAACTTTTACTTCGTATTTTTTTAGGTACCTAAGTAAGTATCAAAGAGTTTGTTAACAGTGTCGGAGTAGAGTAGTGTTTATCCCGATTTAATGTCGTTTTATGTATTTAGCATACAAAATACCAATAGATTATTGTAAGACTTGTCAGTAGGTATGTTAGAATTTTGTTTTCGTATAATTTGGACTTGTCAAATACTGTGGAATTGTCCACAGATATGTATTACGTTACAAATAGTTATACTCACACACAGATTATATATTGGGTAATCGAGTAATTTTCCTTTCTGGGAATTCTGGGACAGCTAAATACGTAGGTAACTAAACTGCACCAGATAAGTGACCAACTAATGGGATATGTTTTAAACACAATAAGCAGGGGTAGCCGAACAGGTGTATTGTTTAGATAGATACATAATCTAAACACCACACCTGTTCACGTAAGCTAAGTGGCCATTAAATGTAAGGGATATACCACTTTACACTAATGACGGACTCACCTAAAATGTTATCGCATCAAGTAAATAGAACTGCCCGAGTGACTCAACCGCTGAGTCGGCGAAAGTGACTTCTTTTTTTTCACACTAGATGCCAGACGTCGAAACTCAGGCATGTCCGTCACTATGCACTCCACAATACGAATTTTTCGCTCATAAATTTCACAATTGCATCCTTAACACTGCATCCGTTACACAATGTACAGATAAACTTGGTTGCTAGTTTTCGAAATTTCGTTATCGTTTTCGAGATCGCAACAGGCACATCGTTCGTCGTCAACGACGTATGTCGATTGGCTTGGATGCCCAGAGGTGCGACACTCGAAACCCACGCGAGGATGTCTACAATAACGCGAAACGTAATCACACACACGATTAGGGAAACATGAACAATGAAATTTAGTTTCTGGAAGCGAATGTGACGTAGTGCGTGAAGTGAAGTCTTAGCATTGACTGGACTGCGCCTGGGCTGAACAGGATGCGGCCCATTACGCAAAAGAGCGTCCATTAATGTATTGTCGTGGGTTTATCGTAGTCCCAGTGTCTCCTAAAATTTCTGACCCGTCTAGACGTATTTCAAAAAGTAGATATCTGAGAGCAACTTTTGGAATTAAGTACGCATTGTTTATCAAATTTTCATGCTACTATGTATGTATACTTTACCCATATGTATGTGTATATAAGTAGTTTATTAATTTGTTCGTCAAATAAAAGTATTGTGCTTGTGGTCTTATACCTAAAACCTGCCTTAAATCCTACGATTGTCGCGTAAATTAACAATGGTCAGTAATGACTGCATTTAGATACATTAAGTGGCCACAACGTATCCAGCCACGGGACCGGATTCAGGGTTATCACGCTCGTTTGTTCAATTGGACAGTTAAGTACCGGCGAAGCTCTGAAGCTGGCCGTTCCCGTTTATATTTCACACAGGAAGCCGTGAAGAGAACTGCTTTGGGACAACTTAAACTGTCTAACTTGAATTAGGTCGAATGAGTCATTGACTTTGAAAATTTTATAGCAATTTAAACCTCCCTATTTTCGCTGGTGTAGCATCAGATCATGTGTACAATACCAAATATGTGAAGTAAACAAAGTATTCGTCTATCCAGGAATAGAAATTTGCCGATAGGTCCTCATTTATTACGTTCAATATGTTCTCGTACTGAGATCGCTCGTAAAAGTATCTGTACCGTACTTATGTAAGTGAACATGGACATAAGACCAATTAACTGCATGCTCGTAGAAATAAGTAAGTACGTTATGAAAAAAAATCCTGTTTGTGCCCCTCAAGTCAGTACTGAGGCCAATTTAAATTACGGGTATCACCACACTTTAATATTGAAATACTTTAGTTTATTCCTTGAGTTCAAGCAGGCATTAAGAACACGTCCTAGAGTTTAAATGAGCATTCGGAACACGAGAATCTACAGTAGTGTCGTTGGCCGCTTTTAGAGATCTTAACAGGACAAAACGACAGACTGCGCCCGAAAAGGATGTGCACAATGAGTTCATAAGGTCAAACAATTCAACGCTACTTGTGTTTAATAGTAAACAAATTCGAAACATGTTTTGTAATATCAAAAAAGTCTAAGGCAAATGGACGGTTTTGAACTTTAGGACGATTTTTGCTATTGTAATATATTTATATTTCTTTTATAAAAAATAACTAAGCATTCTTTGATGCATTAGTGACTAAAGCAACAAAATCCTTCATTCAAATGTTCATTTAATCACAATAATTAAAAATATGTGTATCGTAATAAGTATCGTAACATACGTAGTATAAAATAGAGTTAAAATGAAGTTAAACTTTTCTTTTTTTATGGTATAGGGGGCAAACGAGCAGACGGGTCACCTGATGGTAAATGACTACCGCCGCCCATGGCACCTGTAACTGAAGAGTGACAAGTGCGTTGCCGCCCTTTCATGTGGCAGTAGGAAAAGAGGGGGAGGGGGGGGGGGGAGAGGGGAAGGACGGGAATAAGGGAGAGGGAAAGGACGGGAATAAGGGAGAGGGAAGGGTTAGGGCCTCCGGTAACCTCACTCACGCAAATGCAATGCAAACATTGCTTCACTACCGGTTTTCTGTGAGGCCGTGGGAACGAGCGGAGTCGAACTGGCCCATACGTGCCGAAGCATGGCTCTCCCACCATTAATTTAATTTTTTGCAATATGAAATAAAGAGATTTTTTTTATTATTTGGTAATTCAATACAAAGTGTAACCGCCTCTGGTTCTTGTCGGTTTTTTCATTGAATTTATGAGATTGTTTACTTATCTGATGCGGCAATCGCTCCCAATGAAATTTTAACAAGTCCTTCAGTTGTTGGGCTGTCGACAATCCGTCCAGGTTCCCTAGAACACGTCTCTGGAGCATGTCCCATGCGCGCTCGATGGGATTGAGGTCTGGCGATTGTGCAGGCCACGCCAATACCCGGATGTTTCCATTGTCAAGCACTCTCTGGTCCTCCTAGTTGTGTGCGAACGCGCATTGTCACGCATCAGCGTGAAATCTGAGCCAAGACTTTGTGCTAATGGGTGAACATAAGGCCCGAGGACATCCTCAACGTAAGTTTCAGCGTTCAAATTGCCATCTACAAAAACGAGTTCAGTTCGTCTGTTCTTCATAATACCCGCCCATACCATCACTGTGGAGCCACTGTAAGGGTGCACTTCCTGGACGCATCTCAGCAGTTCAGCATTTCCGGGAATGACGCAACGACGATACACTCTTACCCACGTATCAGACCTAAATCCAAACCGGACTCATCGCAAAATAAAATTTTATCCCATGCCAAAGACGACAATTGGCTCCTATTGACACTAAAATGCCGAGATACCTGGGACTGAATTCTTCCCGCTGCTTGTAGCATTCCTACAACTCTCTGCATTTCATCAGCAGTCAAATGGCGTCGCTCCATGACATAAAAAATGACTCACCACTAAATTTTTTCAATAACTGTATATCTCAAAATGATAAAGTGAGAAAAATACCAAATTTATCAAGCAACGAAACACATGAAATCGGGAAAAAATAATTAGCTTTTATTTTAATAAAAACAAAACACACTCGAAAAGTTTATATTTTTAAAATCAGTCAGTATCTGTTTCCGAGAACAAAAAAAGATTGTATACCAATCTACTTTGCTAAGAAAAAATTTAAATATGAGAGAAAAAATAAAATAACATGCAGTTTCTGTAAACGATGCGTGTTGCTTAGACTTTTTTGATGTGTGTAATATGACAGTAAGTAAAAATAATTACTTAATCGAATACCTACCACGTGCGTTTCGTAATCACGAATTCTATTCTACTCTAACTCCTTCAATTTACCTACTTGTACACTTAAATTTCCTTGAATTAGCCAAATGTCACTCTCGATGTTTCTTGAGTCTTTGCAGCTAATCCTGGCGCACAAGACTCTCATGTGAGTGGAAGGGAAATGTGGGATTTGTAATCACGAAGGACGTTTTTTCAGATAAACGGGGCCAATTGCTGAACAAAGACCTCTCTAAAGACTTCTTTGACGTTATTTGAATGTATAATAGATGCTCGCAACAAAATAAACTTACAACGTACAATTAAAAAATCAACCGACATTACGTCTTTAATTACTCGCCGGTCGGAAAACGTTTTAACTTCTCATATTGCATCTAATCTAGATCTAATAAGTTTTCTTATCTCTTTACAAATCGTTTTAAAGTAAACCGTTGACAATATTATCTAAATTCGACTGTCGAATAGGACCTTTGTTCATCTGTAGTAAGGTAAACTGATATAACTTTCAAATGGTGAAATATTTTTTTAATTTAATGCATGTCAATGTGGACACAGATCGCATGTTTTTAATAATAGTCGTATTTTCCTTATAATGACAAAATCTTAGCTACTGCGTAATCTATAATTACTTATTACAATATATTGTATCTAATATGCAACACACGGTGCTATGATGACTTGGTTTGGGAGATAATGGTGCCGATTCTATTGTACACTCGACTAAACTAAAACCTGACTTAATTTCTTCATATGAAATCAACTTAGTCTTCTTCGTAATAAGGTCTATTTGTTACTAGCATCTATTTCTCAGCGCCTCTAAATTTCAATAAAATCTGTCAACGTATACTCAACTTTATTTCCACGCTGCGAGAGTCTTCGTTTATTCAAACGCTGTATAATTGCCGTATAAAAACTTGTTCAAAACGAACAAGGATGACGTGTTAATAATAATAATCTACAGCTACGAAGACGCTTACTAAAAACAGAGCAAAAGAGGTGGCATTCAACGGATAACGGCTCTCACTACCTGGTATTAAAGTTCATTTAAGCGTATCAGACTTTAGTCGACAAATACATTGCTTATTTCGATAGCGACATATGTTACCTACTTGTTTCAATTTGAAATAAGACCTTGTTTTTAAGCGTACAAGGTTTACTTCTTATATGAAGAAAATTTTGTGAATTTTAATTTAGCGAGTGAAGTAACAGAATTGGGGTGAATATCTTGTTAAAACCACTAGCAGGACAATCTGCATTCACGTGTACTACTACGCGGTATTAGAACAGTCATTAGATCGTCTAGGAAGATTGAGTCGTATGTATTGTAAATCCAACAACTTCCGATTAAAGGTGTCGTGTTTGTTGTGGATCAAACATTTGGCAAATGTAAAAAGTAATTACATTTCAAATAGAAACGTTTTGATGATCTATTTTTGGTCAAAGTAACACAAATTGACTAGCCTCTGACTGACTGTTGTTCTAGGGATGTTTATAGAAGTTACTATTCGATTATTTATCATTTAATTAGTCAAACTTGTTACTCAATTAAGTTTTGAGTAAGTAAGTGTTAGCTGAGATAAACTTTTCGTGCTGGAAATTTACTAGTATTTATTATAGTGACTCTGTATAGTATTTATTAAAGTAACTCTCTAAACCCTGTTAAAGACCTGAAATATGAATATAAATTAGAAAGTACCTTTTAAAAATAGTAGTTAATAGTTCATTTGTTTCCAAGAAATATCACACAATAAATTACTCAAGTTTCTTCCTTCATTCCCAGCCATACTAAAGCGATGTCTGCAAGTGAATACGATGAATCATCTCATCTTACCCTTGTCTTTGATTTGCATTCTGACAGGATAGACGAAATTCCAAGTTGTATTGTTACAAGCTATTTAACGAAATATAGACCAAGAAATGGAATTTTCGGTTTTTAAATGCGTAAAACGTACGTTGATCATTGATGATGTTGCTATTTCCAGTTATGGATGCTGCAGGTGAGAAACCAGTAACGGTTGTGCGTAGTGCGCGTACTAGCTGAGCGGGCGCGGCAATCACACCACTGATTTCCACCAATCGTGGCTCAGTATTTATTTCTTTTTATGAACCAACCTACTCCTCTAACGGTTAATGGGATTTCTAAATGAATACCTTTGCGCGTCATGTAGGTAGGTAGTAACTCTACAGAAAATTCCGCAAAAAAAAATATGTTTCACATGAAACAAAACAACATATTACTGATAATGATGACACTCACTTCGAAGAATAATTACTGAACTATAAGTTTAAACAGAAATAACGTATATTTATAGGTTCATATTTTAATATTATAATGATGAAGACACTTCTAAAGACATGGCTATTTTCATTGCGTTTGATTACGTAACATTCCAATTCCAATTGTTTTAAACAATGATGTTTATTAAATACTTTTGTTCTTGCGTCATAAATAAAAACTTATCACTGTTTATGTTAGACAGTGTACTCTAGAGTGACCTTTTTCTGGTTCTGTAATAATTAAATGAGTTACGTTTCTACTGGAATAGTACAACAACGAGACCCTTATATGTACTATCGGCCAAATATATCGTCACCACCCTACGGTTGAAGATCATTTGACATCAGAAAACAACAAGGTTGGTTTTAATTGCAATAATATTCTGACAGTTCATTGAGAGATAGGTTCAACCTTATTGCTATTGTGATTACACAGAAACTTTTGTCAAAACTTTTGTCAAGACCATTTTCTTTGTCCACTATACCTATACGTATGTATAGATCATGGTACAAAAGGAAACAGTAATTATGAAATTTAAAACGACCCCTACTAAAATTGTTCATACCACTTAGACCGGACTAGATAGATAGATAGATAGTACTCTTTATTGTACACCAAACACATGATATATATACATATAAAAAAAAACAACTTAAACATAAAATGCACAATGGGCGGCCTTATCACAACAAGCAATATCTTCCAGGCAAAGGACTAACTGAGCTGAAACTAGTAAATCAAGAACACAGGGTATGACCTAGTTGTAACTAAAATATTTGAAAATACACGCCATATTTCTTTAAAGTTATTACCACAACAACACATTATAAAACAACGAGAAAGCATTCTTTTAATAATAAAAAAAAGACCTAATTTTAAAGGGCAAATAAATGAAAGGAGTTCTGGAAGCCATATTGATGTCATGGCGGAGTCGCACGATTGTCAGCTCGGGTTACATGGAATTCGAGCTACAGTTAATTATATACAAAGAAACCTATTAGTAAAACACTAGCTACCCGGTTTCTAAAGGGCTGATCTTTTCATCAACTAACAGCGATGTCAAATCAATTCGAATTTTTTAAACTTTGATCAAAGAAAAATTTACTTCCGAATAAATAGCATTTGCAGTAAAAATTGACATTTGACACGCTCTTTCAACTGATTCGATGATCAAATCAAAGTACCTAATCAGTAATCATGCTTTCAACAACTAACTTTAATTACGAATTAAAAAGTAAAAAAAAAACAATATCCACCTCGTTTTTTCATCATCAAACCATCGTTATCTAGCTCAAACTGTTGACAAAACAACTAGCCAAATAGCAACCCAAACTAGGGTTTACTAGGTAGCCACCGAAGTTCCGTTATCCACCTTCTTGCGTATACGTATCATTAGATATGATCCAAGATGAATTATAGTGAATCCTTAACGTGGGAGAGCCATGCTTCGGCACGTATGGGCCGGTTCGACTCCGCTTAATACCACGCCTCACAGAAAACCGGCAGTGAAACAATGTTTGCATTGCTTTTCGCCGCGTGAGTAAGGTTACCGGAAGCCCTAACCCTTCCCTCTCCCCTATTCCCGTCCTTCCCTCTCCCACCCTCTAATCCCCTCTCCCATCTTCCCGCCTCTTCCCCTATTCCCACTTAAAGGGCGGCAACGCACTTGTGACTCTTGAGTTGCGGGTGCCCATGGGCGTCGGTAGTCATTTACCATCAGGTGACCCGTCTGTTTGTTTGCCCCCTATACCATAAAAAAAAAATAGTATTCTCATCCAAAAAAGTTGCATTTTGATACAGCAATAGAAGTAGGATCAGATTGACTTACAAGTGAAGCTAAGAAAGGCGTGATAAAATAAAAACAATATACCCCGAGTAGACTACAAGTACTACAACGACAACACGTAGAAAACATTGATATTCAAAACAGCTGCACACAAGGAACATGGTGACTAGTCAGAACACAAACTAGTTTGTAATTATTAGGTCAACAGCTGGTCAAAGTTTAATTGACTTAGGTTTCTAATCTTCGGATCTAGCCGTAACTAGTGCAATTAGTCAGTAAGCGTCAGTCTTTTAGTTAAATATGCAATAATAACAAGGTTCTCAATATTTATCATGTCTATGCACTGTAGTTTTGGAATAAGTACTTATCAAAACACGAATCTTTCAAACATATATTTAGTCAATGTAATAACTACTATCTAATTAATTAGGTATATATACACGACGTGTTTAAATAATGTTGTTTTATATTGCACAGTGACGCCACCGCTACCACGGTGCTGGTTTTTATGGAACTAATGAGTAATATTATAATTTATTTTTCGTTTCGTCGTGTTTTTTTAATCACACGAAGTAGTAGGTATCGAGCGGAAGAAAGTTGAAATAAAATTACGAGCACAGTTTGATAAACAACGTACATATGTATTTCTACAATTATTATTTATTAATCATATTGTTGCCAAGTTCACGCATGTAGGTCACAGAGATAATACACTAATCTGATCATGTTTGGTGTAATGTTCTTTCCGCCATAGGTATATGCTTTGGGTATATGTTACTTGTGTTCTTCTGATATATCTAGAGGTTGTTTTTACGTAATAAATGCATAATAGCGTAATGAATAAGAACATTATGAAAATAGTTAACAATTTTGACAATGTATTCCAACCTTCGATAGCTCAGTTGGTAGAGCGGTGGACTGTAGTTGGTTATTAAATTGTCATCCATAGGTCGCTGGTTCAAATCCGGCTCGAAGGAATTCTTTTTGTATGTTTTTTTTTACTACATTTAGTATTTTTTGTGTAATTTACTTCATGATATTTTTAAATCGTATATTGCTTTCTTAATGTCAATTAAATTCTATTATTAAATCTTCATCTAAACTACATTATTTTATCCATCCGTCCTTTTTAATTTTTAGATAGTTTTGCCTGAACTATTATGATTTGTAATTTTTATTGTTTTATGATCATTCTAAGTTAAATATTTCAGTAAAAATAACCATGGAATTCCTTAAAAATATTTTACTAACAAATTAAAAAAAAAAAATAAGAATCTAGTGTACTAGACTGACAAAAAAAAAAGAATCTTTAGTGTACCAGACTGACAAAAAAAATTACTTCAAAAAAACGCCGTTTGTTTCCGCCCGGGATCGAACCGGGGACCTTGTGCGTGTGAAGCACACGTGATAACCGCTACACTACGGAAACGATGATGATAGGTTCGAAAATTGTGTATTATATATAACAGTCTTTAAGAAACACTATTATATTATTCTTGTCTACTTAGTATTATGAAAAGTGTCTAATTTGAATAATAGAAGTGGATAAAAACTATGTTGCCAATTCCTAAAAACTTACATTGCGTGTCCTAATCATTTAATACTAAATTAACACTTAACTTACCTTTGTAGATGCTGGGAGTAATCACAAGTTATACACAATAAATATTTAAAATTCGAAAATCGAACGAAGTCACGAGCGTTCTCTGAGACGGCGCTAGGGAAACACTTGGCGTGAAAAATGCCACTGTGAGCTTTTTATACCATCGCAAATTGCATGTCTCATTGACCACCCGCTTGAATATGGTTCATTACTTTCATATCATGGGTGTGTTTATGTCTAATTTGTAATATTATGTTCGCACCCTGTCTTCATCTTTTGATATGTACTATTGTATTGTGTCTCGACAGTCGCGATTACACTATGGCCTCAATCGGTATACATGGCGTGTTTGATATAGAAATCAGTAAAGTTTGTATGAAAAACAAGCAATGAATGTAAAATAAATACGTGATAAATATATGTAGTTTGTTTTCACGAGACCTCCCACGTCAATGTAGGATTATATTATTCTTGTTGCTAAAAGAAAATATGAGTGAATTACTTTTCATCTATTTTTATTCACAATCTGATGTGTGGATCTATTTTTTTTCTTGATCTTTAAATTAATATTTATTAAGGGTGTATCAGCTATTAGAAAAAATGTTATGTGAATGTGAAAAATTGTTTAACTATCTTTAATATACGAGTATAGATCGATACATAACACTTATTTACTGCCTTGTTTGTATATGGCCCAAAGCAAATTTTACGTTTATTACACACTTACAGAGTTACCACCTTAGGGGTATTAGAGCAGCAAGCCACGAACTGGCGAGTGGTGACATCGGTAGAAAGAGAAAGAAGACAGCAGTTTACATGCATCTCTCTCGCACCTCTTCGCTGATTTATCTATAATATCTCTGTATTTATGAGTAACCGTTAGATGAAGAAGATAGGGTAACCGCATCAAATAAACATTTTGCTTCTTTTGGAGGTCAAGTCTTTGATTCTATACATATGTTTTTAACAGCCTTTCTGGCATGTTAAAAATAATTTTAAAACTATTAATAACTACAACATGGTAATGCTGCTGTATACAGGTGCATAGATTATGTTTTGGACGACTGTTTTGAATGACGTTTGCTCATAGGCATACTTTGAGCCAACCAATCAGCGAAGAGGTGCGAGAGAGATACATGTAAATCGCTGTCTTCTTTCTCTTTCTTCCGACGTCGCCAACCCACATGCAGAGAATCCAATACCTTCCCGCCTCTAGCTATAATACCTCTATGGTTACCACTCAGATAGTGTCCTGACTGCTGAGCTAGAGGTCGGGGGTTCTATTCAAACGTAGGACAAATAATTGTGAGTTGAGCACGATCATTTGTTTTGTGCCTGGGTGTAATTTATCTATAATAGGCTCTGCCTAGTTTGGCATCAGACGGCCGTGTGTGAGGCGTCTTAAATTATAATTGTTGTTTGCTAATTCATTTCACCTGCGGTTATGATCACTGCTCCGCTCCAAAAGGTCGTAGCGTGATGTTACATAGCCTATAATCTTAATCAATAATACTCTATCCAACACAAAAAAACAATTATTCAAATCTGACTGATAGGTTTAGAAATTAGCACGTTTAAACAAACAAATAACCAAACAAAAATCTCTTCAGCTTTATTATGTTAATTTAGATTAGGTAGTTATGAAATCACGCGGCGTTTATCCCAACAACAAGTGCTAACATTATTGCCGGCATTCCGCCAGCTACCACCAGTTATGCTATTTATAGTTCATTGCGATCACCATTCAGATAACTGGAAACTTCTGTAGGTGTCATTGAAGATACAATCTATGTACGCATATATAAAAAAACGACGTGTGTATTGTATGTATGTTCTCTATTGACTCCAAAACGGCTAGACAGATTTTAACGAAATTTTCAAGGCAATCTTCAGATTAACCTGCGGGTGATCCTGCGACGTTTGTTAACGATCGGGTAAACTTTTTTTTTGTTTTTTGGCCATTGTTGCTACCCATGAGAAGTGAGGCGGGTAGCTAGTATATAAATAAAACTTATTATTATTGTGATTTAAAGTAAAAGTAAGCTGTCGAAGGATAAAGAACCTGCTAAAACTCTCTCTGTGTCCTCATAAGGAGTTAAATTTTACGATAGATTTGTCCTGGACTCCTGGCACATGTATCAATATGAAAATTATTAGACGTTTCCACTCAAGCTGTGCTAGGTTGCCTAGCAGTGGGCGAAGAAAATTCCTGTAATTGATTACTTACTCGTTTAACTCTGTCTATATTTGTAAAAAGAGGTGTACGCTGCTTACAAAGTCATGTGACTAAGTGGGCTACTAGACCATCAATAAATAGACGCAAGAGATGTACTTACATCTCAAGGGACGCCACCAAAGCGAAAAGAGCCCATCCAGCCTTGTCACGCATTTTCTCAGACTTTAGCATACAAAGGAAAATGTAATCAAGGTTCTTGCATTAAATTGGAAATATCAGATTCCTCCTATGTTTAAGCAAAATTTACTCATTATTTATTAATACGCTCTTATGGATTGATTTAACATAGGTACACTTTTAGATAGTAATTAATAAAAGAAAATATTGTATTTGAATTTACATCTAATTGGGCTTCAAATCAGTAACCCAATTAGATGTAGCAGTGTAGAATTAAAATGTTAAACATCTTACAGACTTACAACTTCGTAAGACTAAATTTGTGAAAATAAGACTACCTACAGTTACCTGTTTTCATAGATAGTCTATTTTACAATTCATTGAACGTTACAGAATCATGGTGGTCGAAGGCGTAATGGTGTCTTACAACTATTCCGACGACGGGGAACTTGCCAATATACTCACTGTATCGTCATCCGGGATCAGATTCTCCGAACGCTGGGTCCTGGCGCACGGCTCAATACTTTCTCCGTTAAAAGAGGCCAAAATTATCAGAAACGCTAAAGGGAAGCAAATTTTAAGTGAAGAATTTTACGCGAACTTCCCAGAGATACATGTAACTTGTGAAAAGAAAAGATCCAAACATCCGGATCTGTATGAGAGCGTGGAGAAATTGAGCCAGGAAAGGAATATGTACACTGGAGACTTGGAACATAGCAGCTATTTGATTAGGGTGTTAACTGGCAGGTAAGTAGTTACTCAATAGAGCACGTCCTCTTTCTTAACGAGATTTAGGACCTCAAGCTATCACGAGGTGGACAGACGACCTAGTAAAGATCGCAGTCGGTGGATGCAGGCCGCTTCCAACCGGCTTCGTTTTGGAAGTTATTCAGAGAGACCTATGTCCAGCAGTGGACGTAATATGGCTAAAATGATAATAATGATGGATGATTAAGCTTTCACTGCTGAAATAAAAGATATAAATACCATGAAAAGAAGTAAACGTAAAAACATATCAGGACAAAGTATACTGATTTGGGTGTGCTGTTTCCTATTGTATTAAAAAAAAAAAACGATTCTCTAACCCAGACCAAGTAATTATTGTCTCCACAAACGTAATAAACGGTGCCTTTAAAATACGGGTAAGACAAGTCAAACTAAAGTTCACAAACGAGAAGTTTAGAAATAGTCTATAGAATCGAGATCTACAACATAATGGATACCATTATTAGTCATCATCTACCTACCCTTGCCCCAATTTTATTTGGGGTCGGCGCTATATGTATAACTCGTACTGCACAAGGTTTTGACTGATCCTTTTCATGGCCTGCCTAACGCCAACCCTTCTTGGGAATATTATCGTTTAAGACGGGGAAAGCGGAACAAAGTATATTAGGATAGGAAAAATGGGTAGGGAAAGGGAGCTAGGGTACGGTATACACCGCAGGTCTCCGGTGAGGAACGGGACTGAGACTGCAGTAGTTCAAAGAGGCCGGGGGTCGCGTACCCGTATGTACAATATGGTGTTGTTGCAGATGCCACTAAAACCATTTCACCAACTAGCCATTAGTATAGATACAATTGTAATTATCCTCAAAATATTTATTAACCTACCTATTACTTCTGCAAATCATGAATTTCCCGGAATACGGTTTATTTGGTATTCGTTGTATTTATGTTATGAGTTATGACCAAGTCCCAGTTTTGATAGTCCATAAAAAGTTGTCAAACTTCCCCATTCCTCTGCCCCAAATATGCTGCTTTGAAAAGTGTTAAACTATTCAAACTAAATTCGGTCATTTGCTATTATACAGCATCCATATAACATTAAAACTTTTTATTAGATCCATAGCATACATTTCACAATAGAATCCTGTCATTAAAAGAAAAACTGCATAGTATATTACCTTTATCAGAAATTCATTAGGACTGGAACTTTTTAATAAATACTTGTAGTAAATTATACAGTAGACGGTTGGTGGTATGTGTGTCATACTGAATGTTAAATACGGGAATTTGGTTTCTTGATCACGTCTTTACTCTATTGCAGTATGCTTCTACCCTCTCGTAAGAATAGGCTTTTATTACAAAATAATTAAGGAATCGGGGAAGGGGGGTCTTTCCAATTATTCTAATAACATAAGTCGGCATTGTAATAATTGGAAAGTTAGAGATACTGACAGAGTTTTTAAGGAGGTAGGGTGTTGTGTATGTCCCGTGAGGAAGCACCTCAGCCACAGCAGTCTGCGTGTTTTGCGAGTGTTTTTACAAGCACCATTAATCAGTTACTAACCCCAGTCACTAGTAGGAACGGTAGGAACGAGCTTTGCATTAGACGAGCGTGCTTCAAAAATCGGCTGTCTTATCTACATGAGGTACTGCTGTTGATACTCGTAACATCCTAATTTATATTCAATTTCCAGAATATGCCACGTGTGGCAGTGCCCGATCCTGGACAGGTGCGCAGACGATATATTGTACAGCTGGACAATAGGGCATAGGGATGGCGATATTGACCAGCAGATGAAACTGGGCAACGCGCTGTTCTCCGTCTTCGTGCTTATTGACTTGGAGAGCGACAAGAGAGGTCAGTAGCTTTTAATATAAATTTATTTTTGTTTTATATCATTACAACAGATGACTTCCGAGGCGAAGCACGTCCACCTTTTTGAAGTCCTATAGTAGTGTTTTTCTTCTGAACTAAGGTCGTCAGAAGTAAAACAATATGACCAGGCAACAACAGTGCGGAAAGGCATGTTGTTATGTGTGTAAAGAAACCTGTCATCGCCTACCAGAAGGTGGTGTACTATTGTACTCCACGGAGTAGATCCGCTCCGTTTTGTACCCTTACCATCCTAACTGTATAAACAATACGCGGCCCACCGGGTGGTCAATCAAAATCATCCTCCATCATCCTCCGCACGGCCTAACTTCGATATTTTACGTGAAGCGACTGCCATCAGACCTCCACAACGCAAGTACTAGGCGATATTGAAGTTCTGTAGTTGTTCGTTTCAACAAAAGGGGTCTCAATGTGTTAAGAATGGTCACCCATCCTAAGACTGACCTGGCTAGTATTACTTTACCTTGTAATGAGCAAACGTACTCGGTTACTACCACTTCGCCACGATCCCCTCATAGTGGTCATTAAAAGACTGAAAATTCAATTGGGTAGCTGCCTTTGTTTAAAGTAAATTATTTAATACTACCAACCCGCCCCGGCTTCGAACGGGTAGCAGAGACATCTTCAACAATCATCGACATATTTCAATCAATTTACACAAAATCTTAACAAATTATACATCTAAACCTTCCTCACGAATGACTTTTAGTGAAAACCGCATGAAAATCCGTTCAGTAGTAAGATCATTCGGTTGTAAGTTCAGTTTAGTTTTTCATTTATTAACCGACTTAATAAAAAAAGGAGGAGGTTCTCAATTCGTCGGAATCTTTATTTTTATGTATGTTCACCGATTACTCGAAGACGCCTGAACCAATTTCGAAAATTCTTTTTTGTTTCAAAAGGTATATTCACAGGTGGTCCCATTTGTTGAAAAATCAACAAATATATGAAAATTTTGTACATGGGTAATGTTTTCGTTTGCTTCGAAACATTGCTGTCTCATTGGAGCAGTGCGTTTAGTTGTGCTACCCATATTATATTTAAATAAAATATATCTACTTTTCACTAAAAAGCACATTAAGTCGGTGATACTTTTTTTAAAAGATAATGGCCCCAATTCTGTTACTTCACTCGCTAAATTAAAATTCACTAAATTTTCTTCATATAAAAAGTAAACCTTGTACACTTAGAATCAAGGTCTTATTTCAAATTGAAACAAGTAGTTAACATTTGTCGCTATCGAAATAAGCAATTTATTTGTCGACTAAAGTCTGATACGCTTAAATAAACTTTAATACCACGTAGCGAGAGCCGCTATCCGTCGAATGCCATCTCTTTTGCTCTGTGTTTTTAGTAAGCGTCTTCGTAGGTGTAGATTAAAAACACGTCATCCTTGTTCGTTTTGAACAAGTTTTTATACAGCAATTATACAGCGTTTGAATAAATGAAGACTCTCGCTGCGTGGAAATAAAGTTGAGTATAGGTTGACAGGTTGTAGTGAAATTTAGAGGCGCTGAGAAATAGATGCTAGTAACAAAAAGACCTTATTACGAAGAACACTAGGTTGATTTGATATGAGGAAATTAAGTCAGGTTTTAGTTTAGTCGAGTGTACAAAAGAATCGGCACCAATATCTATTAACGCATATTTGTGAACTCTTTTGTAAAGCCCACTTAAGTTCTTAATAAAAAAAAACATATACGGGGACATTTCCAATTAAAAAATAATGGATAAAACATAACCAAATAGTGTTTTAATAAAAATAATGATTAATAATTAGGTATATTTCCGAACTACGTATATTTGAATTTGATTCATTTTTCGCTTGTGCAAGTGTGGATCAGATCTGGAACAAATCATACAGTGAATATTAAATCTTATCTTATTACTTTAAAGGAGCAATTCTTATATGTTAGTTATGTAAGTTGTTCTTGTAAAACTGCTTATTATTGTAAATTACTTTTAAGTCGACGCCCAAGCAATGTATGTGGAAAATTGTAACCGTATCAGGCACCCACATGGCAGGCTTGCCTAGTGTGGGGCCACCGGCAATATTGTTAGTCATTACTTGGTAATAAATTATTTTAATTTTTTCATGTATGTATTTATTTATGTATGTACATATTTATATTTACGGCTCTAACGATGTTGATGAAATTTTGTATAAAGATACAGTTTTGTATTTTAAGTTCAACTGCATAGTTGTATTTCCTGTTTAAACGAAATTATACAAAATAAAAATCTGGGCCCGCAGCAGGCCCGAGATGTTTTGATTTAAACAATATTCTTTACAAGCCGCGGGAGGCTGCTGCTCCTCAACTTCCCGACGGAACCGCAGCTGACGTTCACGAGGCTTCATGATACAACTCTCTGAAGCATTTTACGAGTTTTCGCCCGAGAGGGTATTGGTCATGAGAATCTATTGCTGGTTCGCGGGCCATTACTTGTGCTGTAAGACCTTGCTTTTAATCAAAATTGACAATTCTAGGTCAACCGAAAGTACCGTATAGTAAGTAGTACCTATAGGTTTTGGGTCGAAAACCTATAGGGGTACTCCCATTTACCTAGAATCATGGAATTTGGTAAGAAGCAAGGTCTAACACTACAAGTGAAGGAGAAAATCCGAAATCCGTTAATTTGTTGTTATATCACATAAAGAAAAAGTATTTTGTGATTACAAACTTATATTTTGCGGTTGGCTTGTTTACTTTGTCGTACATCGCAACCGCAAAGTTAAGTTTGTATTTCGAAAAAGACGGGCAAAAGTCTTTGAGGATTTTTTCCCGAGATGGACGTATACAAGTTTGTTTGCTTACGGAACCCTCGGTGCGCGAGTCACACTCGCACTTGTACGGTTTTTATTTAAATTTTATGAAATACTAGTAGTTCCCGTTCGGCTTCGCTCGCGTGTACATATATATTTTGCGAGGAACCCTTATTCTTTCTTTAAAATAAAAGTAGTCCAAGTTACTCCTTGCTATCTGCCAGCGAAAGTCCCGTGAAAATCGGTCCACTCGTTCTGGAGATTAGCCGGAATTAACGGACAGACAGACAGACAAAAATCTTGAAAAAAGATTTTTAGGCATACGTATCGTGCTAATAACTGTATGAGCTTAAAAAATTATTATTTTAACATTACAAACAGACACTTTAATTTTATTTACTTGTATTGATTCCTTCATATAGATGTAGTCTATAGATAGTTTGTTAAAATTCGTGTATCCGAGCTTTAAGTATCTAAGTACTTAATATTGGTTAACCTTAAGCGTAAAACCACTACCTAATTAAAAAAAAGAATTGTCAGTCGTGGCACTGCACGTCAGAAGTGAAAACACAGATATACACACACATATCTATATATCATCGTGACAACATAAGTCATCATGACAATATAATAATATGTCATCTGAGCGTGACGATATCGCGAGTTCAGTGCTTTTTCCAGACACCAAAAGTGCCCAGCGTGGCTAAAGAAGTTTTCACTTCAAATACTAGATACTGTTGACTACACGAACGGAATATTATATAAATTGCACTATAGCAGTGACTGTTCTAAATTCAAACTTTGACTGCAGTCAAAGGGTGTTTGACTGCAGTCAAAGCTTGAATTTCGAAATTGCAGGTTTCGTTAACTGAATTAGTATCTGTAGCTGTGTATAGTGTCTGTGTGTGTGTGCAGAGTTAAACAGAAAATAATGAAAATCTACCTTCACGCGGGTCTCGGACTAAGGTGTAGTCATTCCTCCACTGCCTAACATGTCCCATGCCAGTTTTTAAATCTGGAAAAAAACTGCCATTGATGTCGACGGTATCTTTTTTAATGATGCCGGCGATTCCCAAGACGACGCCTCCAGCAGCAAGTCCGTGGCCTGATCGCAGGTAGGCGGCTAGGATTGGCCCACAGGCGAAACCACCTGAAAATAAATGTATATTTACTATAATTTCCTTTTTTATGCTTTTTATTATCACAACGCATGGGTTCGCGGCATAGAGGCAGGGAAGAAATTATTTTAGAAGCGCAATTATTCCATATATTATACTGCATTTGGCGGTTGTTGAAAAAGAGTGTCCTTGGAGTTTCTTGCCTGTTCTTCTCCATAGGTTCTTCGTTTTGGACAGGCAACTAGCTTTACGACCGACTTATACTGACTCCTCCTGACAATTCAAAAATACCTACAATGGGTTTAATTGAGATAAATAATTTTGATTTCGATTTTGATTTTGCATATTTATATTATGCTAGCCTTCTAGCTGTAGGTATTTGACGCATTTTCTTTTATGACTGCTAGCTGCTGTATATGACTATTCCTCACAAGAATTTGGAAGTAATGATCCCCTGTCAATTTTTTTTATGTGATGTGGGGCAAACGAGTAGACGGGTTACCAGATAAGGTAAGTGGTAGCTGGTAAGTGACTTACCCCGCCCATGGACACCTGCAACTCAAAATCACAAGTGTGTTGGCCTTAAAGTGAGAATAAGGGAAGGGTAGGAGTAGGGAAATGGGGGGAGGTGGGTTAGACCCTCCAGTAACCTCACTCGCTCGGCGAAACAACAATATCATTGCTTCACGCCGGTTTTCTGTGAGGCCGTCGTATCACGTGCCGAAGCTTAGCCCTGGGAGAGCTTACAATGAAACGTCCAAGAAAAAGAAGTTCCGTCCGTTTTCTTAATAACGCTTAATAAAACAAAATAATAAAGCGTAATGTTTACAAATAAAGCATTCTGATTCTGATTCAGATTCTGATTCGCTTGCAAAGGCGTCGATGTTCTGAAGGCATTGATCATTGGAACTGTCATTGTAGAAGTACGAGAAGACCTTACCAATGGTCATATTGTTTGAGATAGAGTTAAAAACAGATGTAAGTTAAAAAATATTGTAGAAGTTACACTAATATTCAAGGAAATCATTACTATTAGTTCTATTGAGATAGGCAGCTCTCAGCTCAGAGCGGAAAATGCACGCTCTTAAACAAGAACCAGTAGAGTGCATCTGTTAAGATGCACTCTACTGGTTCTTGTATCTTTGATACTAAGGCTACACATACGTTTGGTGGCAGTAGTAGTAATTCAAAATAGTATTAGACTTACCAGCAAAGTAATTCCAGCGGTCATCCACGTTCCTAAGACGTAGTAACCCGTTGGAGACCAGTGCGAACGTTGCGCCCATCAAACCCAAAGGGACAGTATGGTAAACGTACCTTTTAATATAATATCATATTATTTAAAAAAATACTTATAGAACAATATGTCACTACTGCGTAGGTAGGTATTACTCCAATAAGTTTTTATTCGGGATCAAGATTAGGCTTCCTTCTTAGGGTGGGGTATCCTCGGGGCCCCAGCAATAGACCCACTTGTGATGGAACGATGAAAAAGTCAAGGAAAATAAGTCAAACGCTCTGACTAATTTCACATAATTACATTACTGATAGTAAATATTCTAGGGATTCTAACTTCTTCATGAAATTAACATTAAAGGCCATAAGCTACGAGCAAACGCTCATAGCTTCGGTAAACACGTGCAAACATTTTCGTACTCGCGTAAATAATTTCGCCGGGGACGTGGTTTGGTGAAAAAACAATAATTATGCCAAGTGCGGTATTTATGTGTCGAAAAAAAAGTTAGGACTCAGTGTGTCCAAAGTAAGAACTTCGTTGGTGAGTCAAAAATCCGTTGTTTTCAAGTAATCTTGACAAAAATCACAAAGTATTATGTAATTTAAGAGAGAAAATCGTTATGATATAATCTACTAAAACAGTTATACATTGCGTATCATATTTGGGTAGTAACTATATTGAAACTACGAGAGCACACAATTAACTACCTTGCTTACATAATATTGTTAAACATTTTGCACGAAAATATTTGGTAAATGTTAGGATACACAATCATCAGCGCTCTAGTGACTTACCGCTGTCTCAGACGTAACGGCTGGCAAGTATGTATACAAAACGCTACCTTATACTGATTAGTTTAAGGGTGTATTTAGTATAATTATAAATGGCATTTAAGACTCACATTTAATTAATCCTCTGTAACCAACTAACGTTGAGTTCTGTATGTATTTAAAATAATATATATATATATATATATATATATATATATATATATATATATATATATATATATATATATATATATATATATATATATATATAATAGTGTACCTTGAATGATTTCTATGTTTAATAGGTTCAAACCTTCAACGGTATCACTGAGTGATTTTTATTTTATAGTACGTTAGCTTTTCGAGCATTTCAATAAAATGAAGATCAGGTGGCATCAGCTTGCATCCTGTTTACCTGTCGTGTAACACTAACACTATTGTACCTGAAGATCTGACTTTTAAAAAGAGTGGCCATGAGTTTCTTTGCCAGTATACTTCTCATAAGGCTCTACGCATTTTGGAAACTGGAAGTTATAGATCGACACAAGCAGGCAGTAGATTTTGGTGTTTTCACCTAATTTACCTTGACAATCCAGTACATATGCTACCTCTACTAGATAATGCAATATATTATATAGTATTAAGAAAACTGGTGGCACTAACCTTCTTAACATTGCCATAAAGCCGACCGAACGAGAAAACATAAGATTATCATACGTAGACATTAAAATGCCGGCCATTATGCCGTAGCGGGCTGCCACTAACACCTGATGAAGAAAATTTGCAAAGTGAACTCGTACTTATGAATTTTTTTTTACACTTCAAACGCGGCAATCAAGAATCAATCTGCTTGTTGTAGGGACATAAGACTCAGGTTAGGTTATTTAGCCTTTAAAGTTATTGATGGATGAACCTCAAAACGCGATTTTCAATACTTTTAAAAGATATAAAATATTAAAAAGGGGATTTTTAAGGACTATGAATAGTTTATTTTACAGTTGGATACTTGTATTTACTATTTTAAATACGATTATTAAGAAAAAAAGAAGAAAAGCATTTTTTCAGGGTGTGGTCCAATGTTACCGGGCTGATCCAATGGTACCCAAAATTACTTAATTAAATTAAAAAACAGGTAAGTATTAAAATTACTTAATTAAATTAAAAAACGGGTAAGTATTGTTTATCCGCAATAGAATATTTTGTATAGGGTACTTATTCAGTTTACTTCTACAGTAAAGCTTTAGAAACCCTGAGTGAATAACTACTTATAGGTACTACTACTAGGTTTGTGTCAATCAATTCAGGTATCCAGGTTATGGCTTGAAAGGGTAATAAACAAAGTCAGTTGAAATGTTAGGTTAAGGTTACTAAACAGTAAGTATAGACAGGGTGTATATGATGAAGTAACTCTTACTGAAATCACTGAAAGGGCATGACTTCAGCATGCAGTTATAATAAGAATTTTTGAAAAGAAACTATCCGTTTACAAGTTATAGCCGTTAGAATTTCCAAGTATTTTTTTATGCGTTACTAAGAAAATCCATAAAAACTTCGAAATTTTTTAAGTTGGCTTTTTTTGGTAACGGTATGAAAAATTTTGACTGTATGACAGTGATTTAAGTAAATGTTCCTTTTTTAAATACACACAAATACAAATAGTGCGGCCTAACAGGTGATGGCCGCACCGGGTGACCGAACAGGTGATGGCCGCACCGGGTGACCGAACAGGTGATGGCCGCACCGGGTGACCGAACAGGTGATGGCCGCACCGGGTGACCGGACCCTTTTAGGGCGAGACGGTCAGTGTCTGTCGGGGTTTGCCGAAAAATGCAATAGCGATTCTCGCTCCACCGATCATAGGCGACAGACCCCTTCGCCTCCCCAATGGCCGAGGATATCCATGAGGAACTTTCACCCGTCATGCGACCACTATGCTGTTAGGTTTCTATCCTTACCTTCTTATCTATGTCACAACCATCAGGACTATCATAATATCTATAATAGTTTCGACGTTTGATTTCGTCGGGACATTTGCACGACATATTTATAACGAATAAATACTACTTTCATAAAAAAATTAATAACATGTTCAGGGCAAAAGAATCTTGCAATTTCTTTAACGTCAAAAGTTAATATGTTTCTTTTTAATTTATACCTTTTTATGGTCTTTGACACTATGTTAGTTCACATAAAAAGTATACATGCTCCATTTCGTAGAATACAGATTAATATAACAATCAATAATAAATAATAAAACTTGAGTATACACTTTTTAAAAGAGCCACGAATAATTAGTATTCAGTAATTTAGGACGGCTAATGGTATTCCAACAAGAACACGGAAGGAAACAGAATAAAAAATCCCTTAAACCATTCCTTGTTGAAGAGATGAGGCAGACGAATTGAGCTGCAAGATAAGTAATCACTCCTGTGATAACTACAGAATCGTTAATGCTCTCTCGCCTGTTTTGACGTTCGTGGTCCTTGCTGCTCCACTTTTTAAAGATGAGAAATGTTTGTTCCTCTCTCTGGAGTCTGATAAACCTTTATAATTATGCTGAAGGACATGACTATCACGCTGCTTCTTTTGAACAAGGTGTTTAATATTCTATAGTGACCAAGTGATCAACGTGGTATTACTAATAGAACTTCGAGAAATGCTACAGGTAATATGTAGACCTACCGGCAGGACCACGGCATTAAAATTTACCTGTTTTTCCGTAGATTTGCCTTAATTAAGTTCGTGCTGTTGTCTCCAATGAGTGACAACCGATACATACTCAAGGTTGTAAGGCTCCCCGAGATGCCTGCAGATAGGACAAGAGTGAGACAGGCCTGCCTATATGTCTTATCATACCAGCTAAAAACCTTTTATTGCAACTTTTTTACCCTACTTATTTGAAAATAGAACAATTTTATTACAGGTGTTGAAACTTTGAGGCCCTTGTCTTCATTACTGGATGCGGTTCGACCACCGACAGGCAGAGGATCGACACTAGAAGTGCATTCCACGCCTTTTGGTTGCGAGGTAATTTGCTAAATATACAAGGTACCTAAATATGGTTAAAATAAAACCAGAAAAACCACACAAACCTCAACCCTGGTAACACAAAAATCTTCAAGACTGCAAATATTGTGGATACCCATTGTGTAAAGAGGAGTCATGTCCCTCCAACAGAAAGGGAGGATCCTCCGACCAGGTTAGGTGATCATGGCCCCAGGACCGTGGCCCAATGGCTGGCCAGATCTTAGAGTTGACTTCTTCATGAAGTGTCCAACCATTTCATATCGTAATTCATAATATAGCCAGCTAAAACTAATCGTATCGTTTAAAGGAAAACATTTGATGATGTGTCAATCCACGTTTGATCTATCATTAATGTAGGGTCTTCGTTATATAAAAGGTTTAATCAAAATTCCAGATAAAGAAGGAACTTATAGTTAAATTGGTCTTTTAATTTGTCAAGTCATTTCACTCCACTTGTTTCTTCTATTTAATAAATGTGAATAATTCACTGCCGCCGTGATAAAATGTAACTATTTAACGATATGATCTTTACAAACATTGAAATAACGGACATAAAGAACACCTAGGCTCGAGACAACTATTTGTGGATCACACAAATTTTCGTCCCGTGTGGGGATCGAACCCACAATACTCGGCTCGGCATAGTGGCTAGACGACCACTGTAACTATTGCGCCACCCGTGTAGTCAGAAATGGTCAGACACATATAGAATGAACAATTTTAAGGTCTGGTGATGATATTTTATATGTCTACTCGGTTTGCGAACTTTCATTGCAAGTATATAGCATGTAGTTCTGTTTATCTTCGTTAGATGGCGCTGAAGTATATATTTGGTATGTGGATGACGCAACACCATAGCTTTAATTGACGTAAGGGGCATATATTATAAGGTTCCTTATAGCCGTACCTACCTCATGACAATGACGTTACGTAACCAAATGCTTTATAATTAATGATAGTCAATTTCCCATTGGTGGGTTATAGGTATTCCTTAACGCAGTAACTAGTGGTTTAGTGTGTGGTGTAGTGGGCAAGAGGCCGTCGCTCCTCCTTACCAATGCAGCTACCGCGCTAGGATCTGAAGGTGGACCCGTCTTCACCGAAGGACCGAGGTTAGTCATTATATAATATCATAATTAGAATTGATTTTTTCGCTTTATTTTAGCCTGGCAATCAAGAAATCGCTCTCTGGTTTGTGTAGTATTATTACGGTAACTAATTACATCACTAAGAACATCATATATAGGTTGTAAAGTGGCAACTTTATATGTACAGTAGATAGATAGATAGATAGATGTTTTCTTTATTGTACAGAATAGGTTACAATATTTTACATATATTTACTTACTAGCTAATGTTATGTACAATTGGCGATCTTATTGCAATTGGCGATCTCTTCTAGGCAACCAGTAGGTACAAGTAAATTAGAGTAGGTACAAGTTGTAGCCAAAAGTCTTACGTATCACACTAGCTAATGAGAGGGGAGTGTTTTATGAATATGGATTGTTGATACTTATTTTCGACCTAATTTGTACTTAATTGCATAGCTCACAGAGTCGTTATTTATTCAAGTGTCTTCAATGAGTGAAACTTTTGTACGTAAATTCTCTTATCTCTGCCATCATAACCCTAGAGATAGAAACTATACCATAATTTCTTATTTATGTTTCAGTAAAGAATTGATTGGCATAGTAGTCTGCAGTGTATCCTGGTGTCGCGGAGAATGGGTGGGGCTTACTCTGGTGGCGCCACTGATATCAGTGCTCGCCGCTAAGCTAAGGGTAGCGCCCGAGAAGCCCTGCAAACCTTTAAGAACACACCCTTTGCAAGATGTATTAAGTAAGTGGTTCTTACTTAGAATCTTAAAGAAAAAGGTAATAAGTGCCCGATATATGTACCCAAATATGTACTGTAAGATCTATACAATTAGTCACGTTGTCCAACAGCGCAGATAGACGCGTGCACGGTGTTGGTCCGCTGCGGCAACGCGTGGGGCGCCGGCGTGTACCTCGGCGCGGGCTACATCGTCACCTGCGCACACGTCGTCAAGTCTGTAAGTCGTATGCTTGTAAGGTGGCAAACTAACTCGCGGCATGCTCAGATGGTCAGCAAGAACGGGCTTAGGTATTGCTATTCACCTGCAGAAAAATCTTAGGGTAAATAATTAAATAAATAAAGCTCCTGCTAAGTTAAAACGGAACCATTAATAAAACTATACAATCTTTCTTGTAAAAATGTATTACTGCATTGTATGTATCGAACTAAATAATAAAATGAAAAAAAAAAACATTTTACTCTGGTAGGTTAATATTTTTACTATATTTTTATTATAACTATTTTTATAAACCATCCTTGAGTGAAACCAATACAATTAAAAAAAAACGGACAAGTGCGAGTCTGACTCGCGCACCGAGGATTCTTTAAAGCAAACAAACTTGTATGTAGATAATGTCTATGCCTATCTTGGGAATCACTTCTCGAAATATTTTTACCGTTTTCTCCAAAGGACAAACTTATTTAACTTTACAGTTATAAAAATATATCCCATACATCGATTTACGACAATGTCAACTTTCCAACCAAAAAATATGCGTAAATATTTTTTTTTTAATGTGACATACAAGTTTGTTTGCTTATGGAACCCTCGGCGCGTGAGTCAGACTCACACTTGTCCGGGTTTGTTGTTTGAAAGGTGACTTGATCGAAAGCGTGAGCTTAGCTACAATTCAAGAAAGTCTGTTCAGCCATTCGAAAATAATCAGCTCCTTTCTAATCTTATTTATTTTAAATTTCTAAGTATGTTAGGTATTGTGTTGCTATAATTTTTTTTTTTCAGTATTTAACCAGCAAGCTTTCCATATACTGCCGGGGTATAAACGAGACAGCAATAGTCCGCTACAAAACGCCAGACAAAAAAACTTATGACTTAGCTCTGTTATTCACAAACCCTCAACGTCTGGAGCATGTAAAATCAGCAAAGTTGTCCAACGTACCCGCAGAGAAAGGTCAGAATATTTTAATTATTTATTATCTTGATACATACATACACTCCAAAAAGCATAATCCCCCTATTGCTGTAGGGTGGATAGACCTATCATTCTCATTTCTGGCGCAAATTTTAACAGAACTGACTCAAACTGTGGTAAATGGTGTTGGTGACACCTTAATTAAGTAATTTTTTTTAAGATAACTGTATACTTACTCTGTATTGTGTTACGGTTAATTTACCCAAATAAAAAAAAATTGTAGTTAGAGGGACTCGTAAACTACCCATTCTTTCCGTGTCTCGGAGAGCACGTTAAGCCGTCGCCGTCGGTTCCGATTGCCATAAGAACATCTGTTTCATTCGTAATGGTTAGTTGGAGCCCTTAAAAAAAAAGTCCGACAACCTGGTCTAATTACAGAACTTCGATATCACCTAGTACTTGGGTTGTGGAGGTCTGATGGCATTCGCTTCACGTAATATACCGAAATTTGACTGTATCGTAGTTAGACTGAAAACCGACCTCAACTTAATCTAATCTCATTATCCTGATGAGGTGATGATGAGGTTAGATTCACTACTTCCAGTCAACAGCCTATCCTACCTTTTCCAATATACCTACGCCAATTTGCCCATCTTTAATTCCTAAAGTGGCCGGTTGATCTCAATAGTCTATTACGTGATTGGGATCAAATCATAATTGGCTGTTTAATACCCCTCTGTCTACGTCAGCGATGAGGATGACTGACTAACGACGAACCAACCACGTGCAGCGTCAGCGTAGTCAACGTCATATCGACCAATAAAAATTGTGCTCACGACTCGTGCGGTAACTGTACGTCACTTATGTCAATTTAATAATTCCAGGTGAATCAGTGTTGGCAGCAGGCTTCCCTTACTACAATGAGTATGACCTGACGAACCTCATACCGACTATCACATCAGGTAACGTCAACACCGTGTCTCCGTCCATGATTCAGACCTCCTGTTGTGTGCAGTCCGGCTTCAGCGGTGGGCCCATATTTAGAATAACCAGGTACATATCTATTCGTTTTTACGGTTGCGTACACAACCTATTTTGTGTGATTCATATGTTAAAACAAATATCGCAAAATTTTTGCTCGAAGCTGCTTGTGAGTTAAGGTAGCCTGCTTGATTGTGAGTTATGGTAGCCTGCTTGCTTATAAGTTAAAGTAGACTACTTGGTGGTGAGTTAGGGGAGCCTGCTTGCTTGTGAGTTAGGGTAGCCCGCTTGCTTTTGAGTTAGGGTAGTCCGCTTGCTTGTGAGTTAGGGTAGCCTGCTTTCTTGTGAATTAGGGTAGCCTGGTTACTTGTGAGTATGCACTGATAACTGCTTCCCATCCGCCAGGTCGTATGCTTATTCTCCAACTTAGTTATATAAATGTACTTTTGCGGAGTTAAAGTACTGAAACACCGTGTTCAACAAATTCGAAAACTACTGATTTCATTTCTCTGGTCAGACACTACCGTTGTCAACTAATGTCCAAGGCTTCAACCCAAGCAGGGCAGGAGCCTTTCATAGACGTCGGGAAGGAAAGAGCATTCCTTTTGATCCAAGTGGACGTGGTTGGGTTGACTTTTAAGCATTCCAGTACCTCTAAAAATCTTTATTTTTTAGCTTTTTTTATATACGACCCTGACCAAGCTACCGACCTTCTCAAGCTATTGCATACATCCCCTAACTTCAACAACCCGTATCCATCCATACAAGCAATAAAGGATTGCTTTTCTTTTCTTTTGATTGCTGTCTTCCCGTCCTTCCTCCCTTCTTCCCTACCCTTTCAACCTACCTCCGAGCCTTTTCCCAATGTTGGGGTCGGCTTTCAATCTAACTACAAAACGAAACGATGGCAGTCGCTTCACGTAAAATATTTATGTGAAGCGACTGCCATCAGACCTCCACAACCCAAGTACTAGGCGATATCGAAGTTCTGTAGTTAGACCAGGTTGTCGGACTTTTTTTTAGGACTCCCAACTAATGAATGTCACAGATATTCGTATGGCAACCGGCTCCGACGGCTACATTTATGATGCTTACGCATGCGTGTTAACTTCAAATTTTATTTGTTTTTTTTTTTCAGACCAAAAAACGTAGTAGAAGTAATAGGAATAATAGCTATAAACGTGACAAGCGATGGCGGCGCGTGCTTCCCTTACATCAACATGGCCGTACCCGTCACGGTGTTCAGTTCACTACTAGCGCAGTACATACTGGAGAAAGGTAACTGATTTAGTTTGCATTTTAACGTGATAACGTCTTATAAATCGATGAACGCCGGCTGCACGCACGAAAAAGCGAGAGCGCGGAACAAGCGATAGAGAGGCACGATCGCCCTAAGCGTTCAGCTTGTGACGCATCTGTCTTATTATTTATATATTTATCTTATTATATTCTATTTCTTCCACTGTTTTCTTATGACGTTATTACATAAAATTATCGTCCGTAAACCGACTTTACAGACAACCATTTTTTTTGTGTGAATAACACATAATTAACGCCAGTAGATTATACAGTATAATAATGTAGTACCTGGATGACCGAGCTTGGCTCGGTTTTTATTTTTAAGTTTTCTAAAAATGAAACCTATCTAGATCCCCTATATTTATATTTAGAGAAACCCCCTGCATACTAAATTTCATGAAAATCGTTGAAGCCGTTTCCGAGATTCAGAATATATATACACATATATTACAAACATTAGATATTATTTTATAGATGACTAGCTGCGCCCCGCGGTTTCACCCGCATATCTCCCGATGCCGTTTGAATATCGGGATAAAAAGTAGCTTAGGTGTTAATCCAGGTGTCTAGCTATCTATATACCAAGTTTCATTGTAATCGGTTCAGTAGTTTTTGCGTGAAAGTGCAACAAACTTCCATATATCCTCACAAACTTTGACGTTAATAATATTAGTAGGAAAAGCTAACACAATAAGAAGCCGCGATCACCAGATTTCGTCATTTTATAAAAGCTGAGAGTTTTTCTGTTTATGTGCCCAACCGAGGTAGGAACGGTCGCCGAGTAAGAAGTTTGGATCATTTTAATCCATCCTAAGGTTGCCTGGAAGAAATTGCATCTAGCAATAAGGCCGCCCTTTGTGCATTATCTGTCTGACACGTGTATCTATGATACTGTAACAATGGTGTACAAATAATTGTTATCTATCTATTGTAGAAGTCATTCTGAACAGTTTGTTATTTTCTTTCACATAAACATTTTGAAAATCCATCATAAAAACACGTCTTTCCTTTGTACCTACGGCGAAGTGGCCATAATCTTAATATTAATTGTTATTAATAAGTATATTTGTTTACAGATGAGACAAAACTTAAGGCGATAGAAAATAATAAGGAAATGATCCAGTCACAGTGGAGGCTGATGCCGTACCGATCAAAGATATGACTAACTACTCATTATAGTAAATTTATTTACTCGCTGCTGACTCGGTCATAAATCATTGAAGCGGTATAACTGTATTGCGCTCTCTCTCCCACTTTTAGGTTACGGTCCTTTTGTGTTGCGGCGGGATGGGAATTACTATATTTATATAATAATAATCATAATAACTTGACACAATATTTAAATAAAATGTATAATGTCGAGAATATTGTATGAATTTTCCGATAGTGAAAATAGTGTAAGGTATAATAAATTCTGTATCAATCATACCATGCTATCAGTTCTTATGTGTTAAAAAAAAATATGTTTTTGTCCAAATTAAAGAAGAAACTGATGAATTTGTTATGCATATTAACGTTGGATCAATTTAAATGAATCTACAAAAACGAACCTATGGTTCAGTATAAATTAAAAACAAACATCTCTAAATATATAAAATAGCAAAATTTGTGAAATTTATATACTGGTTCCTGAACATATTTACTGTCATATTGACACTATGTATACGTATTTGTAGCAGAAAAAAATATTGGTTCATTAATAAAGAGACCCTTGATTTTTTTTTTTACAAACTACTTACATAACTACTCCTCTTCTCCTTCAAACTCCTTCCCATACGTCTACTCGTTACGACAATTCTTTTAGTGTTTCTGCTGTCCGGTTATGGAATGCCTTACCGCATTCAATACGCGATAACCCTTCTCTAAGCGTGTTCAAGCAGAGAACAAGGAATTATTTTCTCTCTCAACAATAAATCAGACTTATAATATGTATTAGTATATGTATTTATATGTTTAATATATATCACTTATAAATGTGTGTAAATATAGGTATTTATATTTCATAATGAGTATACGTGTCGGTATATATGATATTAACTTTATTCAAGTTATATATTAATAGGGAATATGCATGTATTTTTTTTTTATCTTTTATTGACTTGTTCCATCATTCTACTCTAATAAAAAATATAAATAACCTTGGCAATGTTCAAATTAATTTTTAAAATAACATTGAAAACATCGATAAAATTTGATCTGTTTGAACGCCGCCATATTTCGCGGGCCTTGGATGACGTCAGATATCACGCTCAGTGTTTGTTTCATAAACTTAGTATACTTACTTGAAGTGTTACAGTAATTTTATACCGATTTTCAGTTGTAATTACTATGTATTGTAATTAATAGACGATGGATAAAGTTTAAAAAACATTTTATAAGTATTGCCTTGTCCCTAAGTGTAAAAACACTATAAGAAGTACACCCAATACAGTATTTTTTTCCTGTACAAAATAATAATGTAAAATACGAAAACAATGGTGTAAATTAATGAGAAGAGATGAAATATCTTCAATATCGTGTTTATATTGTTGTGAAGATCACTTTAATGTAACCATATTACAATTTAATTGCTAGAATAGTGTGAATTAGTCAGCAGTAGGTCATTTATGTTGGTTTTAAATATCAAGCAGAAGGCAACTTGCTTGCCTACTTAAACTAGGTAACAAAAGTCCAATAAAACTTCATGAATATAACTAAGTATACATATCTTACCTATCCTATAGATTTGACCTCAGCAGACGTAAAATCTGGATTTGATGCAAAATATGTAGTCATCATGAATGCATCTATTTTCGGTAGATTGTCCGATTGTTCTTTGACAAAACTACATTCAGTCATCGTCCTAGATAATTTCTAATATCACTAGAATGCTTAAATTGCACTAGCTAAGGGCAAAACCCACGGAAACACCTATCTTTCTCCGTAACACTACCAATATAGGCGCCGATAAATGACAGGACGGGGAATTTGACGTCATGTTTTGTTTCGACCAATAGTGAAGCGTTTTGCAAAGTTGAATTTCGCTCCCTTATTTTGCATATTTTAATTAATATTTTTTGCAATTAAAGACGAACGAAATAAGAAAATAATTGTTTAGGCATAATATGTGGACAATAAAGATTCAAGGGAAAATTAATCAAGTAAATTTAAACAACATGCATATTCCCTATTGCTATTTCTAATAAGTTTAACGTACACAGACTCTGCCTCTAACGTTTTCTACTATCCTCTATTCACTCTAAGGTTTGCTGGAAGAAAACTCAGGTTTGGGTTAAGCTCGCCTTTCTACATACCATTTCCTTGTCTGATATGTAATCTACTTTAAGTGTACAATAAAGAATAAAATAAAATAAACCGAATGTATATTTATTATTTTATTATGGACTTTATCCCGCGCGAAGAATCAGCGCAGGAATTCCGCCAATGTCAAGTGTTTTATAATCGTCCATTTTTTTATATAAATCTTGTTCCTTTTCATAACTAATGTAAATATGTCGTTGAAATGTAATGTGTCAAACTAAAGTAAAAGTTTTTTTTTACAAAAGTAACGATATAAATGTCTAGTTCGTGATACAGTGCACTTATGTGTGTCACATATATTATGTTTATATTTCATTTATTATGGTTGCAAGTCAAATTGTGTTGCAAAAGCAGTCGTGTAACTATAGGCAGTCTGTGGGTTCTTTGACTGAACCCTCAAAGTGCCTCGTCAGTGTGCGTCGAGCCTAATGACTGAAATGCTGGTGAAGAGTACAGGGTAAATCTATTGTTAAAGGAATGATATTATTGTAAATAAAATAAAATTTTGTAACACATTTATCTTCGTTTATTTAAATTACCTACCTAACATTCTTATTTTCAATTATTTATATTGATAATATAAATGCGAAAATAACTCTGTCTGCCTGCCTGTTTTATTGCCCTAAACCTTTCGCTATGGCATTGGCTATGTTTTTTCTCATGAAACTGAAACGAAACTAAAAGAAAAAAGAAGTGGAATAGGGGTGAAAAGTTCATTAATTCTATTTTGTAAGTTTTATTTAACTTATGTTATCATCTTATCTTCTTTTTGCCCTGTTCTCCATTTTATTCACTGACAGCGCCATGTGTTTTCTTCTTCCATTCTAATATAATTTTTAATCATTCGCCATTTCACTTGTCACTCCCCTTCTTTCTTTTATAATTAATATTATTATCATAAATTAGATCTTTTTAGTAGGTGCCTAATCTTTCTTCTCTTCTGCAACCCTGACATTATACGTCAAACTTTGATGTAATGTCACTATGTTAAATGTTACGTTAGAGCAATTTACCTAAAAGAAGGAGAAATTAGACATTTATTATAAAATAAATATTTTAATTAAAGCGAAATGGCTCGAAAGGCGCAGGCAGCCATCCAAGGGACTGCTGAAACCAACGAGGAATTTGAAGCTTATTTAGACTCTCATCAGGACATATTAATTTGTTAGTTACTTTTAGTTACGTTTACGTTACGTTAGTTTGTACGCTTAGATCTTTTAAACTACGCAACGCGTTTTAATTCGGTTTTCACCAATAGATAGAGCGATTCAAGAGGAAGTTTTAGAAAGATGTGAGAAGTGATATAAGAGTTGAGTTATTGTTATTATTATACGTTATAGTTTAATATTGTTTTGTATTAATTTGTATAATCGTATGACTATTATTGTTCACCACATTAGTATCTACATTACACCCGTGCGAAGCCGGGGCGGATCGCTTGTATAATATAAATGCAAAAGTGAGTTTTGTTTGTTACACTGTCAAGCATTAACTATTTTTTATATAATATATGTATAACTACTTAGCTGCGCCCCTCGGTTTAACCCGCGTAAGTCTCGATGCCTTGGGAATATCGGGATAAAAAGTACCCTATGTGTTGATGCAGGTGTCCAGTTATCTACATACCAAGTTTCATCGTATCGGTTCATTAGTTTTTGCGTGAAAGAGCAACAAACATCTACACATCCTCACAAACTTTCACGTTTATAATATTAGTAGGATTAAATAATACTAGTAACGAGGGTCACACGCTTTTGTTAGGAGTAGGTTTACGTTCCAAGATACCTCCTATTTTAGGTGCAGTACGCCACACCGTGTTTTTAGTCGAGTCGACTCCGACCCACCGCCCCGGTTGAAAGCTCCGGTCTTCCGCGATGTCGAGGATCGAGGTTTGATTCTCGACACTCGTTGATATGAATCGTAATCTATGCGTCCCGGCTTCGCATCCAACCGTTGTTTTAGAGTCAGTCGCAAAATAAAACGCAATGTTGTATTGTACCGCGCTCCCTTTCGGCTTATGGATGGAGACAATTCTTCAGTCCAATCCCTCTGTAGTCCCGTAATACTCTCTCTCTCTCTCTCTCTCTCTTTCAAAGACCTAGGAGCCTTTGAGACCTAGGAGTAGAGTTTAACAATACAATTTGGATTGGAAGGTTTGGAAGTATACTCCGAATTCTGCGGACCCTGCTTGGCTACTGCTTTTGCTATCAGGAAGGGTAAAATGGAGATCGGACAAGACCATATCGGCATGCTTAAGGTGATGTACATAATTTTATACAAGTAGTTTTTAATACAACTCTAGACTGACCCACTCAGGTATAAAAATGTAAAACTAGTCATGGTATTTATTTAAATAAAAAACATCATTTTGAGATTAACGCCGACCAAGTCTAAATTACGACTATTGTCGACGTGGGCACAAAATATTTGGCAGTACCTTCTTTATGCTTTAACACCTGTGAATAAAGGTATGGTAGAAGATTAACACTAATATTACACTTTAAATTTCCTAGTGTCCTTTTAATTCGCGGTAACAGACTTGTAAAAGCGTTTAAATCGAATTAATAAGCGAACGAAGTAAGCGTTTAATGGTGATTTTCGCAAAAGACGTCTCACAGTTTAATTGTCCAAACCATTGAGATCCACCATGTTTCGGTATATTACTAATTATTTGAGAAAGAAACAAATGCAGGGAAGCTTTTAAAACTGGTGCATCTATTGAGTAATTTTATAAATATATACAATACAATATTGATGCAGTTATGTCTGATTCAAATAGTTTTTCTTTTTCAGGCTTGTGCAGACAACATTGATGCTTTATCCAGGTTTAAGGGAAAAAGTGAACCAGTATTTCTTTTTATTCGGGTAAAAAACCTTTACTTTATAAAATTAAAATCTCATTTCAGGCTCTAGCCGATCTTGAGCGAGTGGGCCAGTAGCCATGATCCAATTAAATTATAGAATTAGTCAGAGGCGAGCTCGTGTCTTACATATACCTCTCGCTTGAGGTTTATACTCTCCTCGAAATATCCGGCAACAGAGCGACTGACCTGTAACCTGCCAATAGCGGTTAAACCCCTCTCGGCAATCACTCACCGTTAACTTTAGCTTAGTTCTACCTCACGCTCTGAAATAACAATTCTCACGTACCACGAAATTCCTGTATAGGAATTTCAACCCGAGGATGACACAAAATGCATCCTATATTTTTTTCAAGAGTGTACGAAGTGGGATTCTTAAAAAAAGACTTACTTTGACTTGAATTTTCAACGAAAATTTTTTTTTTCAACATATTTATACAACAGAAGTCTGCCTCCTTAATATGAATCTCCTAAGCTATCAGTACAGTGTAATACTAGCAGTCATCACATCTCTCACCATTGAAAACTAATAGGTAGTAATACAGTGTGTCTTTTCTTTCTTAGGCACGTAAACTACTCCGAGCTGTTTTCGGAGCAAATGGTATTGAATTATGTCGTGTAATAGAAGAGGAACTAAAATTTATGGACGAAGAGGCTAAAACCGGCGTCTCGACGAGAAAGAAATACGAAATTAGTGATCACTTGCCGGAGGAAGAGGTATTTCAATTTCTTTACATTCGTACCGAATACGACAGAGAAAAATCGACTAATGCCGCGTTCCAATAAAGCAAAACGAAACGTCCGTAAGCAAAACGGATCGTTTTTTGTTTATTGGAACGCGGCATTAGTGGTTCCAATTCCCTCCCAATCGATTCAATCCCAAATCGACCAATTCGTTGATTTGACATGTTCCTTTTTTAAATCTTTGGCCTTATTGGCTTACAAAGAGCCGAGCCTTGAAGTTCATCGATGATTCCAAATATTCCCAAAGAATTGAATCTCATAACTTAATGAGGTATAATAAAGGGTCGCCCAATAAGAGTGCACGATTTAATTTAAAAATAAAACGCATGTTTTTTTGAGCGAGTGATGATATTTTTATTGAATATGGATATGAATATATATATATATAAATATATATGAATGAAATATCCGTCATATGGCCCCCTCGGCTCTCAACACAGGCTCTTGCTCTTTTCATGAAATTTTAGATGAGATTTTGACAAAGATGTGACTCTATCTCACCGATGACGCGTTGGATCTCGGCTTTGAGCTCAGGAATTGTTTGTGGTTTATCCACGTAGACCTGAGATTTCAAAAAACCCCAAAGAAAGAAATCGCACGGCGTTAAATCGCACGATTTTGGTGGCCAATTGACATCGGAATTTCAGGAGATGATTCGGTCTGAAAACCGTTGCTTCGATAAATCGATTGTTCCGTGCGCGGTGTGGCAGGTGGCGCCATCCTGCTGAAACCACATGTCGTTCAGATCCATACCAACCAATTGAGGCCACAAGAACTCCGTTAGCATGTTCCTGTAACGAATGCCATTCACAGTCACTGCATTTTTGTAATGGGTTTTCACAATGATAACGCGTTGTTCAGTTGTGTAGCGCTCATTTTTTAATAGTCGGAACAATCGTTGATGCCAGCTGTCGAATATCAGAGCTGCAACCTCCAAAGAAAAAAAATGGCGTGAAATTTAAATCGTGCACTCTTATTGAGACACCCTTTATAACTCTACATATACACATTATAGCACTTGTATTATTGTGCATGTCATCCTACTAATATTATAAACGTGAAAGTTTGTGAGGATGTATGGATGTTTGTTGTTTATCTTTGGGACTTACGCGGGTGAAACCGCGGGGATACAAAGCTTTCTGAAATTGATCTTGTAGGTAAGTACTTTATCAAGGATTTCAACATAACTTCTAAAACACAAGAGGCGCCTAAGGAATCGCAAAGATTCCAAACTAAAATAATCTCGTTTACAAATAAATTATAAAGTGATGATGATTTTTAACCGAAGAAAAAAAAGGAGGTTCTCAATTCGACCGTACAACATATTTTTTTTTATGTCTGTCCAGCGCTCACTCCGTTACTTATGAAGCGATTTTTATTAATTACCTACGTAGAGCCATGTCCATTTCTACGTAGGTACACATAAAATTCTGATAATTAATTAGTTTGTTGTTGGGCGCTGACTCAAAATAAGTTTATATAAAATTTGATGGTCTATGTAAATAAGCTCAATACTTAAGACTTAAGGTTTATTTATTTTTTACTTTTTAGTTCTTTTCGTCGGTTTAATTTTTTGTTAATTATGTCTAGTTTTATCAAAACGTTTATCGGCGTAGCTTTCTTCTATAATAAGAAGTACTTCCAAGACCCTGCTATGAATTAACAGGGCCTTGGAAGTACTTGATTAGATAGGTAATCAACACTGTTAACGTAGTGATATTTGCTGGCTTATAGTTCTCAGTTTTAAAAGGTAGTTTACGCCCAAGTGAAGTAACTGGTGTTGGTGGTGTTGTGCATTAAAAAATTGGTTGACAAAAATCTGTTGTATTTGATTTTCAGGATACGAATGTTCGATTACATTATATCTATATAAATAAAAATGGATCGCCAAATGTGTTGCTAAGCGCAAAACTCGAGAGCGGCTCGACCAATTCTGCTATTTTATTTAATATTTTCGTTAAAGCACAATTAAGGGTCTTATGGAGAGAAAAAAACGTAAAAATTGCGAGGAAAATAGTAAAAACAACTCTTCCTATACAAATCACAGAGTAAATAATAATTAAAACACATCCCCAGCTGTCACACATTTGACGTTAATCAATAACTTTTGACAGAACGAAGTCTGTCGGGGCAGCTAGTTTTTTATATATACACTTATTATATTATTTAAAAATATATCATCGGAAAATTAACAGTCAATGGCCCCAATTCTGTTACTTCACTCGCTAAATTAAAATTCACTAAATTTTCTTTATATAAGAAGTAAACCTTGCACACTTAGAAACAAGGTCTTATTTCAAATTGAAACAAGTAGGTAACATATGTCGCTATCGAAATAAGCAATTTATTTGTCGACTAAAGTCTGATACGCTTAAATAAACTTTAATACCACGTAGCGAGAACCGCTATCCTTTGAATGCCATCTCTTTTGCTCTGTGTTTTTAGTAAGCGTCTTCGTAGGTGTAGATTAAAAACACGTCATCCTTGTTCGTTTTGAACAAGTTTTTATACGGTAATTATACAGCGTTTGAATAAATGAAGACTCTCGCTGCGTGGAAATAAAGTTGAGTATACGTTGACAGGTTTTATTGAAATTTAGCGGCGCTTAGAAATAGATGCTAGTAACAAATAGACCTTATTACGAAGAACACTAGGTTGATTTCATATGAAGAAATTAAGTCAGGTTTTAGTTTAGTCGAGTGTACAATAGAATCGGCACCAATATGTAATTTATCCAAAAGTTTACAAAATAAAGCTGCAAAGCAGACTATTGCAGGAGTGCTATCAAGTCTGTCTCACTCCTGTCCTTGCTAGCACCTTCTCGAGGAAGTTCCAATCAGTTGAGCGGCGCGCGCTTACGTTATTACGTTAATATACCTAAGTATACTCGAGAGCAATGAGTCCGAAGACACGAATCCGGGTGACATAAAGATATCTGAAAATCTCGGTAGCTAAGAATGCTAGATTAGTGAAATAAGTTGTGCTTTAATAGATAATTAATACTCCATAAATGAAAGTACTTAATAAAATTTATTTGTCATATAAAATTACATAAAGAAAAAATAACCAATCTCAAATTAAAAAAAAAATTGAAAAACATTATATTTTTCTACAACTAGACTGGCCTGTTGGTCTAGTGGTTAGTGACCCTGACTGCTGAGCCAGAGGTCGTGGGTTCGATTCTCATCTGAGTCTGGGTGTTCTTTGTTTTACCACCACGTGTTGCTATTACTGCGGTTATGCGGTTGAACTTGCTTTTTAAATATGTCCAAGTTTCTTATACGATGTTTTTGACATTTTTGATGGAAAAACAACAACCAAGAAGTTTTATTACCTTCTATATAGTATTTAATTTATTTCACTAAACTAGCATTATTAGCTTCCAAAATTTTCAGGTAGCTTTATGTGACCTGCTTTCATTGCTCTCGAGTGTATAACAACTGTTACACCAATAGGTACACCGACATTAAATGACAAACAAAAATTTTAATAGAAGTGTCAAAACAAAAGAAGCACTTAAAACCATCTTAGAGTTAACGATAGGTTAAAGTTGATTTGTTTTTTTTTTACTTTATTGCGCGGATCCAAGAGTCGTATTTATCAACACTGTCCTAAAATTATTTTTCAAATTTCAGGCCAAATTGAAAGAAGCTTTAAGAATAGAAGAAGAGTACCGTGAGAATGCGGAAAGGTTGCGAGTGCTAACCCTTGCTGCTCGTAAGAAGAGATTGAACGAACGTCTGTCTGTAAAAATAAAGCGGTTAAACTTCATCATGTTCTGGCCGAATTGCCATCAAGCCCATTACGATTTGTACGAGAAATGGGATGCGATCAGTTAGTAAACAACTTATTGTTGTTATTCCATAAGGGGTAGAATCGCCTATTTGCCAGCTACCTTTTTGGTGCCATATAATTATGCCGTGTGCCAGGCTCTTACAGTGCTTTTTACCTGATAGACCCGCACCGCTACACTAGCTCTGCAAACACATGCAAGTATCTATCTATGTATATCTACGGCGCGTAAATTGAATGCAAACTCAGGAATGCGCTTGTGTAAAGGACAGCACTGCATAGCGGGCGTGCGAGGTGAGTTTTGCGGGCGGCGGGGGGAGGTTTGCGGGCGTGCGGGGCGAAATTTGCTGGGCAGGTGCTCCCGCCCTCCACCTCAGGCCCTGACTGCGTGACCCTCGGGCGCGTACTGTATCTATCTATATCTATTATTATGATCTGTATAACGTCTTTAGATTATTATCCGTCGGTCATAGTTTTGTGGGCAGGATGGGTGGGTGTCGATAAGAAATAAAGTGAACACGAAAATAAAGTCAAATCAGCTGCAATCTCGTGTAATTATGTAAAGAAATCACTGTCCAACTAGGCAGGTATTTAGGCGACTACGGAACGCGAGACAGTTTCTACAACGACTGTTCCATTCGACCGCTGCCGCGCGGCCGCGCTGCAAGTTGCTGACCCGCGACGGTGTCGCACCAGTCGCACGCCGATTTGTAGACTCTGTCGAGCGACAACAGATGGCGCTTGCGTCCAGTTGTCCCTATCAGCTTCCTTACTGTTGACTTTTCCGACGTATGTATATCTTGCATTTTAGACATCCAGGTGGCAGCGAAGGAAACTTTTATATTAACTGAGGAAAAGGCGAGGGAGGCTATGTACATGAGCGATGTGGATCTTAACGATGCTTGTCTTTACGAACTACTGAAAGGAGAAATCCTCGTTGTACTCTTCAAGATGTTGGAGACTGATTATAGAGACTTTATCAGTGAGTTACTAACTATACTATAATATTTTTATCGCACATTACAGGTCACGCTTACCACTAGACTAGACCAACAGGGCCGTCAATAGCTACTAGGTAAATAAATAAAAAAATAAATCGGCTGATTTATAGAGAAGAAAAAAAATCTGAACTGTTTAATTATTTAACCTATTTTAGATTCATGCAATAGCATCTCAATTCGTGGATGAGCCACGTGTTGAGGGTGTTGGTTACTGAAAATACCCTAACTTCCTAACGCCACTCCGAGTAGTTCTATCGCCTCTAAGGTTCCGTTCCTCAAAAGATGAGGTACGGAACTCTAAATAATGTGCTTATATGTGCTTAGAGCTGATGCGGTATGCGCTATATGAAGAGATCCCTGTTCCTAAGGAAGACGTTCCTCCAGAGAAGCAGGTCCCTCCAATCCCTGCGTACGAACGATACGCGAGCATAAGCAAAACCGCAAGAGAAGTGCGACGTGACAGATACAATGTTAAGTTAGCGATATTGGTACGTAATAAACAAGTTCTATGTGTTACCAGCTGCGCCCCGCGGTTTCATCCGCGTAAGTCCCGGTTCCGTGGTAATAACGCGATAAAATATAGCCTATGTGTTAATCAAGGTTTCCAGCTATCTACATACCAAGTTTCATCGCAATCAGTTCAGTAGTTTTTGCGTGAAAGAATAACAAACATCCATACATCATTACATCCTCACAAACTTTCACGTTTCTAATATTAGTAGGACTAAGCATTTGTAAACTAATGTAGTTTCACGATAAAATAACCCATATTATTCTACATTCTACAACTTAGCTATAATCGCAACCAACAAAAATACCCTTCGGTTTAAAAACATTTTTTTTTAAAAAGAACAATACAGTTCACTTACATAATCCCACTAAGATTATAAATGTGAAAGTTTGGATAGATGAATGGGTGGATGTTTGTTACTCTTTCAGGCACAAACCACTGAACCGATTGCGATGAAACTTGGTATGTAGATAGCTGAAGACCTGGATTAACACATAGGGTACTATACTAGGGTTATCCCGATATTCCTACGGCATCGGGACTTACGTGGGTAAAACCGCGGGGCGCAGCTAATAATAATAATAACTCCACACATCTCACACACGGCCGTCTGATTCCAAACCAATTGTTTGATTTTATTAACGAAACTATTATACGAAACTATAATAACGAAATTATTCACTTATTTATAAATCTATAATTCTTAAATCTTGCGCATGGTGGTTGTAACACTTATTAGGCTGGTCGTGCGACCGTTAGGGAAACATAACTTGTAGCGGCGTGTTAAAGCGATCAAGATTAAGTTTCATTCATTTGTGGTTGCTATTTATTAAAAAGTAAACCATATTTAACACTGTTACTGGTTGTACTACTACTGCAATGGCCATAGCGGTCATGGCTAACTCTAGAATCTAGAACGGGATACACATACGAAATGGGAAAAGTCATCTATAGTTTATGGATGGACAGGTAGAACGAAATGGGAAAAGTCATCTAAACTATAGATGACTTTTCCCATTTCGTTCTACCTGTCCATCCATAGAATTTTAACTTCGTCAGAAACCGATCTGCCAAAGTGATCTATAAATAATGCATTAGTTATACATTATTCCGTCAGGCCAAAGAGAAAGAAGAAGCTGAGCGTTTAGCAGCTGAGCAAGCTCGCATAGCAAGAGAAGCAGCAGAAGACGCTGCAAGGTTGGAGAAGCAACGCAAAGAGGAGGAAAAGATGGCTAGAATTCAGGCTGGGGTACGTGGAACTTCATGTTGACAATAACCGAATCCTAACTTAAACATACCGATTCCACCTCGAGTCTGAATATGTCTGTTCATATTCTACCTTCAATATTCTTATGTCGAATGATCTACCGCCGTGCCAAAGCCCGAACCCCCGACGCAAAAAGAAAGGGTGTTATAACTTTAACGTGTGTTTACAGAGTGTTACAGTTATCTGTAGCCGACAAATAGTTGATTTAGCGTGAAAAAATCACGTAGAAAAAATTTTTTTTTTCTTTGGTATACGCTTTTCCTAATATAGGTGCACATCTCTAAACAGCACATTATAAATTTTCATTCTGGACATTCCATCAATGTTCTTGGTATTAAGTACCTATAGTTTAAATTATGTCGGCTTCCTCTCATACGAAATATTAGCTTTAAATCGGTAAATTTTCATGTTTAATTTCTCAGTTTCAAAATAAGATTTCTCTGTTTCCACCCTAATTTGACCCTTAAATATGCCGACACCTTTCTGAAACAGCTCTGTATATGTGGCATCATAACTACTAAACGTATAGACCGATTTTGGTTTAGTTCATTTTGTTTGCAAGGTGACTTTATCGAGAGTGTCCGTCGCTATTATTAAAAAAAAAGAATTTAATTTGTGGTATCATTTATTAAATTGCTATCTATAACTGGTGTATTTACTTAATACTGTATTGTTAGGTGATACGACGATTACGATATGATACAGTCTTCTTGTTATTGATTTGGTAGTTACCGGCTGAGGAAGAAGAAGAACCCCCGGCCCCAGGCGAAGAAGTGGAAGGCGAAGAAACAGAGAAGGTAGAGGGAGAAGAAGTTGAACCAGAAGTCAAGGTAAAAACTTATACAAACTTTTTGTCTCGTATTTTTTTTTATAAATTCATTTTTAATCCATGATGAAATTACGCTTGATGAAGAGGGATCGCATTGATATAAGCATGAACAAGGTGATCCAAAATTCAGTCATGTCATGACCGGAGGTTTCTACACGAAAAAGGTTATGTTAAACACTAAAACTATTCCCCATCACTTAGGATAATTGGCAATCCACCACTGTGCGGTTCTCCAGGAGTTTATGGCTTCGCACAACCAATCTGTGGAACAAATTGTTGCCTTCAAGAAAAGAGCGTACTCCCACCTCAAAGACCGGCAACACACTTGTGACTCTTGAGTTGTAGGTGTCCATGGGCTACGGTAGTTACTTACCATCAGGTGACCCGTCTGCTCGTTTGCCCCCAATACAATAAAGAAAAATGAGAATTTGTTTCTTTTCTCGCAATCCTTACATATTACATTACGAACTTTGTGCGCTATCGTTGGAACTTCTATTCTAGGAAGAAGAAGAAGAAGAGTTTCACTCTGACGTAGAGATCGAGGGCGAAGAGTACATTCCTCCCGGAGGATTGTTCGTCCCCGGTCTATATTCACCGCCCAATGAGCTCGCCAAGGCTAACGGATTGAGTTTATTCTACCCGAAGGTAAGGGTAATAAATTGATTGATGCATTGACAACTCATTTCAGTCGACTTTTGTCAAAATGGATAAGTGTCTCATATGATTAAAGATTCAACTGTGTCACATAAATATCTGTTCGTATATGACACGATGTAACAATAGTGGAATTTTTCTTTTTTGTTAAACTAAAAAAAAACGCAGTAATGGCAAACAGGCGTCATTATCAGGCCATCGTTATTAAGCCGTAATCTGTTGGACCTGTCAATATGTATCACATAAGCTCAAACTCGAAGCATTAACTAGTAGCCATTCAATAATTCCACTATCCACCTCCTGGTTCCATGAGATCAGCTCCAAGATACCGAATTTTGGTATTGTCTTCCGAACTACATACATACAAAGTTTCATTTGGGTACAATTGAAAGTAGGTTAAAGTTGACTTCCAAGACCGGTTGACTGTACGGATGGCGCAATGGTTTTACTGGTCAACTCACTACGCCGCGTCGAGTTTTGTGGGTTTAAATCCCACACGGGACAAAAATTTGTGTGATCCACAAACAGTTGTCCCGAGTCTGGGTGTTCGTTGTGTCTGTTGTTTGAATGTTTGAGAAGCCCCTCGCGACACAGGAATATTCCTAATGGGGGAGTTGTCTTTAAAAAAAAAAGCCATAAAAAGCGTGTTAAAAACAAAAAGCTGAACATGGGGCCTATGTCGTATAATGTCTTTGTCTGGTTTGAATTCAGTTTTTTCATATTCATCCTTTATTTTTCTACCCTCTTTGAGTTAATAATTTTTTTAATATAGTTTTTAATAATAGTGCGAACTTACTGTGTGACCCATCATCTCATATTGCAGGCAGTGTTAGAGTTATCACAAGTGATCGAAACCGAATTCCTACCCCCCCATGTGCTCATCATGTTCCCGATCGATAAACGTCATGATATTAAGGAGGTCATGGACCAATATGCTCCAGAAATACTTAACGTAAGTGCTGCCATACTGTGTTATATAAGTACATTTTAACTTATACAGGGTTATTTGAAAAAATACAGGGTGTATTTGCAGTTACAATAAGATTTTTTGAAAAATACTACCCGTTTACAAGTTATGACCGTTTGCATTTCGTACCGTCCTACCCGTCGTCGTACCTGCTGCGCACCGTCGTCAATAAAATGAGTTACGACTTCTCGACACGGGGCGACTGATTGACGAAGTTTGTCTCTGTTGTACTCTTTTCCATAAAAATAAATAGCTAATACTATAATAACGTTTGCGCTCACAATAATGTTGTCGTTGCCGAGCAAACGCGCGATACGCGACATAGCAAAACTCATTTTATAGCGGTCCGCCGTTTAAGAGCGCTCTGTTAAAACGCTAGCAGTTCGACGGCGCGTCTAACGGTGCGACTGTGAAACCAACCTACGCTATAAGCCGCTTACGTCTCGTCAACGACCGGCCTCGTCCGCTGTCAGACCCAACCTTAAAAGTTTTATGAGAACATTTAAGTTGGGGACCGGTGCCTATAGCAAAACTAGAGACATCACTGGCGGGACCAATTCTATCCAAAGAAGCTCTTTAAAGGGTGACAGAAATACAATTCTAGGCGGTAGTCTGTAGTGTAGAGGCGTTTGTCCAATCAGGCGACTCCAATTAATACAACGGCGAATCCTGGTGCATAAACACATCTGCCGTAATACAAATTGAGGAGAATTGGGTGTTATGTCCCTCTAACACAAAGGGAGGATCCTCTAACCAGGCGAGGTGATCAGCCTGACGGTTGATGTTGGAGAATTGTATGTACCTAACATACTAATCGGCGCGAAAACTTTCATTGCGTGATGCAGGATTAGTAGTAACTACGTAGTTCAGCTCATTTTCGCTAGATGTTGTTGAAGTATGTTTTTGCTGTATGTGGAAGTCGCCACACAAATAGGTACATTTTTTATATTCCAGATCGGTATATTCGTGGGTGACGATCCTTACAATGCGGAACATGTGGCGTTCACCATCAAACAGTACGACAAAATGGTTCGCAAGAAAAAGCAGTACGTAACTTTAATATTTCTAAATTCGTTAGTTATCACGCCAATAGGATTGCCTGGTCTGATTTGGTACTAAAATGAATCTATCAATACCATAGTAAACGCTCAATCGTCAAATTATTTTCTTTTAATGTTACAATAAATAAAAACCTGAATATTACGATTAAAATTCACTACTGCAACTACCGTTATTCTAGCTTCCCGCTCCGGCTTCGCACGGGTAGCAGAGTATTTAATGTTTGTTGTTGTTTTTCCGAAATCTTTGACAATCATCGTCATATTTCCTCACCTCAACCATCCTCATGAATCAACCAGTACGATGGCGAAAACACTATGAATATCCGTTTGGTAGTTATTGAGTTTATCGCGTTCAGACAGACAGACGCGGGGGACTATGTTTTATAATATGTAGTAATATCGACAGTAAGTCTCGATTCACTCTCAATTCGGTTGTATCTTGTTTTTTTTTAATACAAACTCCTAAAGGAGAGCTCGAGATGTAATGTTCTACCAGAACGCGCTGCGCTGAACGCTGTATCCCAGAACGTGAATCATTTTGGCAAACTGATGTCAACAAAACTGTGAAACACTTTACCAAGCTACTCAAAGTAATTGTTTGTCAATGATAGGGTTGAAAACTGCATAAAGCGCACACTTGACTATCCATGCAACCATATAGTATTCAGGACTTCCGCTTTATATCCGGATATATTACATTTATTCTTCTAGTTTAGACCGCTTGGCAGTGATGGTGTCGCGAAAACGGAGCTTACCAATGCTCCAGTTAACTGGATTTAATCCGGTTTACATCAGCGCTGACGTAGTTTCTGGTGAGAGAGAATGCCTGTCTTTGTTCCCCGTTGGATACGGGGACGAATATGAAGAAGAAGAAAGTGTACATGAAGAAGAAGTTGAGGTACACAACTTAGTTTTGGAACGAACACTTCAGACGCTCGGCAGATCGGGAAAAAGTGTTAGATCAACGAAAAATGCATTTATTTTATTAGTTAAAATATACGGTTTTACTCACGTGTATATTTAGGGGATGCCCGACTAGTTTCGGACCCGACGCCCTTTATCAATGGGTGAGGCGTCCTGCCGCGCCGGTTGCAGGTGCCAGACTCTGAGTCTGGCACCTATATATTTACTATACATTTACCTGTATATTTTAACTAATATGAATACCACTCACGAAAGTTTTTATTCGTGATTTATTTTATTTACGCCATCTGTGCATTCTGCGCGATACTACTGTGTTTGGATGTTGGTTGTGTACTAGTTTTCCAGATTACCTAGTTCTGGCAACTTTTACAGATGGTGCGATATTTTAATACAATTTATTCAATCCATTAATTATATTTATGTATACCAACCGGGTTCCAATCGGGTGTCGCAAAGACACCATATCATACGTCATTAAATCAGGTTTAACTTTTGTTTTCATCAGAACTGCCAGACTAGGAAAGTACCTACCTAATTTCTACAGTACCACCAGCATTACATTTACAACAATAAAATTAATACAATTACATTTTAGTGGAAAGTGTAGAAGAAATATAGTCCACAACGTAACAAGACTGCTGTTGAATGTCTGATTATAGATCCGGCTTAATATTAATAAAAGTATTCTAACTTTTTGGCGTGCTTAAACTTTTAATGAGACAGAAGATTTTTCAGCTATTCTTATGGGCTTAAACCAGGTTTTAGGCTATTCAAATTATTGTTTTTCTTCATCCTCTATATTATTATTATTTATGTTTTACAGATTAAAATAGAAGAACCCCCACCAGTAGAGGTAAGAACTGTCTTTTTCTTGATAGCTAAAAAGTCGATGTTACGTTTTTTAAACGCTTTAAAAGTTTCAAGGCGCTACTCGATTATGTATGGATACTCGATTATGGACCTCCTTGTGTAAGGTAAATAAATATGTAGCACAAAATTGCAGTGACTATAAAAATAAGTTAATATCGAGTTTAATGTGCTAGGGCAGGGGTCGGCAACCTGCGGCTCGCGAGCCACATGCGGCTCTTTGGATGTAAAGTTGTGGCTCTTTAGTTCCATACGCAACTATTAACACGCACACAGTTTTGATTCACATTTCTATCTAAAAAAAAAGGTGTCCCAAAATATTTTGTATATGAGGCCTAAAAAAGAACAAAAAATTGTAAATTGTAATTTTGACCCTTGCGACTCAAAAGGTTGCCGATTCCTGTGCTAGGGGATCAATTTTAGACCATTACTAGCTGTATAATTCTTATCCTTAACTTGTTTACAGGTCGAGGTGGTTGAAGAACCGCCTGCTACGGAAGATAATGAGGATGATGAAGATTAATTTATACTTTTTCTCTGTATAGGAAAAAGGTGTAGCTTTTATTGCCTTGAAGAGGGAGAGCTTTAAGTTTTGAATTGTGTTAGATTATATTTATTGTATGTATGTTTAAGTATTTGTTCAAAAATAAACAATTTCATGTTATAGTCTGTTGTTGTTCAATCGTCGGATTGCGGTTTGCGAGGTTGAGGGTTCATAACACACGTAATGCTACACAGACATGTTTAGCATAGTTGGTATGGTTCACAAGAACACTTATTAGTCATGTGTAATCCACATTACCTACTACAGTAGGCGGGCGAGTTGAATGCAGTCGGGGCCTGATGTGAAGGGCGGGAGCATCTTCTCCCACCGCGCCATCTGCAAACCTGCCGCCGCCGCCTGTAACTCTCGCCTTGGACGCCCGAGCTTGGACGCATTCCCGAGTTCTGCAATCTACTCGCGCGAGCTCGTGATCTTCACAAGTAATTGTGTGATGAGCACGAGCATTTGTTCTGTGTCTAGGTGTAATTTATCTATAATAATGTATGTATTTAGATATGTATAAGTATGTTTATCAGCAGGCTGATTTCCATAGTACAGGCTCTGCCTAGTTTGGGATCGAGCGTCGAGCTTGTTGTTATATTTCACGCAAGCTATAGACAGTAATTATCACATGGCAGTAATAATCAATGAATTGGACCGATCGAGGTCTGCCTGGACACATCATGATACGCCGGCATTTTTTGATTTGCCGGTCTAATACCTTTAGATTGGGCATATCATGAAATAATCGCCCATATCACGATATCATGATCTGCCCAGGCATATCGTGATCAGCCTAATTTAAAGATCGGCCTACGACGTCTACAAATAAATACACGATACCTACTTATACCATGGATTGCCTGTCTGTCTGTTTGTTCCGGCCAATTTCCGGAACGGTTGATATTCAGGAGACGTAAAGGGCGAAGTACGTAATATTGATTTTTTATTTTTTTTTGTCTATTCGGTAACTTAATTTTTACGCTACTATTTTATGTTGAAAGTATTTTATTCTCTTAAAGACAAATTCACTTACACGAAGATAGTATACCTAAATAATATTTAAGGTAGATATTTAAGGTGTACTCCGATCTTAGATCAGTTTATATATAATATTAATACGCGAGAATTCTTTGCATCTTTAAAAAATAATTTAGAAGCAAATTTCGTGGACCACGGAATTTTACATTTGGAATACTTGCCTTAAAGTATATATGTAGAAGTACACAAGTTAAAATGTTTCATCAATATGTGCCACTAGTTTAAAAATTATGCGAAATAGGCTACAAAAAGCTACAGGGTCCAGTATATATGTTGACCTGTCATGACACAGGAAAGCTGTACAATGACAGTTCAAATTATACTGATCATCGATATAAAACAAAACATTTAAAGTTAATGAATTATGGTCGAAATTCGACCACCAGGCGATGTCTAGTGAAAGAATTAATAAATGAACTTATAATGTCATATAAAGTTTTGGGGTGTAAAATGTCCTTAAAAATACATATGCTGGACTCTCAGCTGGATTTCTTTCGGGCAAATTTGGCTAAGAGCACTATCAGGACATTTCCTTAATGGGGAAGCGTTGTCAAGGGAAATGGAATCCAGGAATGCTAGCAGATTATTGTTGGAGACATAAAAGGTACCTACCAAAAGCCAAATATTCACGAAAATTATATTTATTGTACATTAAGCAATAATTTCTCTAAGTGTAGCTGATTTTTGTACTTTTTACGAAAAATATATGTTTTGATGTCATAAGTGTGTTTGCTGATGTATATTCATTCTATTTTTTCTTTTTCTTTTTCTTTATTTTTAAAAAGACAACTCCCCGCATTAGGAATTACTCCTGTGTCGCTGGGGACTTTACAAACATACAAACAACGGACACAAAGAACACCCAGACTCAGGAGGGAATCGAACCCACGACCTTTGGCTCTGCAGTCAGGGTCACTAACCACTAGACCAACTGGTCACACTTTTGTGCACTAAGATAGTATCTGAGCATGTATATTTATATTATGAAAATGTATGTAAGTGTAACAATTGTAGGTAAACCAATAAATAAATAAGAAAAAGCTGATGCGTAATTTTTTTTTATTGATTATATTATTGTTTGGTGGCCCTTATACATTCAAAATTTGATACAAGTTTTCATGTCACAAAAAAAAGTTACAAATTTGTTAACCAGTGTTATTGGTGGTATTAGGATGTTATTTCGAGTTTGTTTTTATTATTTTCCCATATTTTTTTTTATTTACGTTTTTTTAAATAAAAAAGAATTGCAGTTGCACTCATAGGAGGCGTCTTAAGTCTGCGAACTCCCATCTCTAGTTTTCGTATATTATACTGGTCTTACTATACTGGTAATCGCAGCAGGTCTTGTCAGATCTGCAGGCTTTTTCACATTCGTACTTCCGTATAAATCTATTCTCGTTCCCGCCACAACCGGAATAATTAAAGCGTTCACACTGCTCTGTCCAAGAATTGTATCCATATCTGGAATAAAAATACAGAAGTGGTTGAATTAATACTTATTGGCCGCGTTTGCTTCTTCTTCCATGTAACTCTAAACATATAATTGTTGTGTTACTCCTTTACTGTCAATGTAACTGAACTCATTTCTTACACTTTGTATAGATATTTGTCTCTTCTGAAATTTATGGACATTATTTCGGCAGAGCTGCAACTGCAGCGTTAGAGAACCATCATACCTCCACTTAATACACTTGTTATTTCATCCATCCCTCGACGTGTCTATTGGTCTGCTAAATAATTCGCTCAAACGACGACTAAAGGACTTGTTGGGTAAACCAAAAAAGTTAGTACCGAATCAGAACTAATGTTTTGAGATATTTCGGAGGGCATTTTCCAAATATGAATTGGTCGTAACAGTAGTCAGGCCTAGCGTATCCGCCCTTTACATAAGCCCACGGCGGCGGTAACTGCCCTCCTTCGCCACCAAGTGCTGTCGACAAATAAAAATTATTAACAAATAAATATTATATAAACCATAGGTATATATTTATACATATTTAACAGATGAGGGTGGGGCCAACAATTTAAAAACGTTAGTTGCACAATTTAAAAGTTCTACAATGTTATGGTGTCATACGAAAATCCACTTCAGGAAGAAAAGCAAGGAACGAAACCAGGGTTAAGTAAAAAATATTTCTTAAACAGAGGACAAAAGGAGAATGTCAAGTCCGAACATTCGCCTTTTAACTTCTCAAACTCATTTAAAGGACAGGAATTGAGTTCTAGTTAAGCGGTCAGGGAGTAAACAAGGCGATAAGTGCGAAGTAAAAGTGAAAATTTAAATAGTGAGAATTCATTGTAGTTGTGTTATTTGTAAATTATTATAATAAATTGTGTCTATTTTGGTAATAAATTGGTGTAACTTCCTAATCACGAACCTCAGCTCGTAACAATATTATGTCTGTATTTCGGGGATGCCCGAGTAGCTTCTCTCTAGGGTTCTCTTCGTCAAAGAGTGAAGCAACCTTCCGCGTCGTGACGATGTAAGTAACACGTATCGTTAATAAACATAATATATATTTTGATCAAGCTTCATAACACTACAATTTCTTTGGAGTATGCTGATCACCTTACCTATTATACTTACTTAATTTTTACTATATTCTATTAAAATGGACTAACCTTTCCAGCCATGTGGCCTAAAGATATTTAAAGGGAATTTCTCTTCCTGCATTTTCACTTTTCTTTGTTCTTTGACGTATTGAATCAACCACTTTCCATATTCTACTTTTTTTGACATAGGTATATTATGGTAGCCACGGGTATATCTAATTTTCCCTTCATAATGATTCTTCACGTAATAGTCCCAGATGCCGGCCGCTTGTTGGTCCGAAGGGTCCGGGACGCAAGCTAGCTTTTCACACACTTGATATAATATTAATAATAATAACAATATTAACTTCATTTCTTATTAAGTTAGGTTTACGTGGCAAGTAATACGAGTAAACTGTACTGCTAATTAATATTTCGACATGGTACGGACTGGACACGGAACTTAAGTCTGCCTTCGTCATGTCCACTGTCCTGAAAATTGGCCCATTTGTCATACGAGGCGTCTGTTAGGACCAACGGTATGATGCGATATAGTCCGTTGTCCAGTCCATACCATGTTTGAATGTTTGTTAGCATTTTTATGTACGTAAAGAGATTATCATACCTCTGTGGTGGATACTTCACCTTTCCTCTTTTACCTATTATAACCACATATCAATATTTACAGTACAACAGATGGAGTATGTACAAATAGCAACGCTCACAATAAAGAAATTGATAGCGTTTATCGTGGGATACCCATGATACGGCACGTAAGGGCCGGGTCGACCCGAGTGATATCACGGCCTCACAGAAAACCGGCAGTAAAGCATTGCTTTTCGCCGAGTGAGCAAGGTTACTGGAGGCCCTAAATCTCGTCTCTCCCCCTCTTCCCCCCTTACCGTGCGTTGCCAGCCTTTAAGGTGGGAACCTTAAGGCTGGCAACGCACTGGTGACTCTTGATTTGCAGGGGCCCATGGGCGGCGGTAGTGATTAGTTTATTAGACATGATACAACTAGATCAATGTAACAAGTAAACTTTCTCGCCGTAGGTCCATAATGGCTCAGAATTGAATAAGTTTTAATTAGGAATTGACGGAATCTACACGACACTAAACGTTTTGAACGAAATGTTCCTGCCAGGTAAAAAACACATTCTTTACACATTGCAACTTTTAACAAATGATGGTACAATTTGCTTTTTAATCAAGTATTCAAAAAGTTATTTAAAAAAAAAAAAAAGTATAGCCTCTCTAGCCTTTAGTCTAGCGTAAGTTTTAATGTGTTTATTTCCTATTGTACCGCTTATAGATGAACGGTTTGTTATGATGTTTTGAAACCCTACAGTCAACCACAAAATGAAATGATTAACTCACGAGTTCAAATTCATATTTATTAATAAGTAACAGGGTAGGATAGGATCGCAATAGTAAGGAGCCCTACTGAGTTAGTACCGGTATATTACAGAAGATTGCAAAGAGACAGGGCTGTTTATTTCTGGTGGTGATTTGGGATAAGGTCCTCAAGGGATACGATTTTAGCAACGACAAGTAACTCCATTGGTATTGCAAATGTTTATAGGCATGCGTAACTTCGTACTATGGTATTTTTTCTACAATTTCATATTAGTTTGTGTGACCTACCTATGTTACGTCTTACAATGCTACTCGCAACATTTTGCAGCTGACTGTACATCGTTATTTCTTTAATTAATTCTGTGATCCAATTATAGCTTACATTATTTGGTTTTGAAGTATTAAATTGACGACTTGTTCTCATTTATTAAATAAATATTGATTTTAAAGCCTACAGAAGTTAAAACTTACTTCAAGTAAATTATGCATTTTTTATAGAGCAGGCAGGCAGGTAGGGCAGCGACTTTTAATCGTAGAAGCTCTTTGTATTATTCAACAGACAATCGTGCGTTTAAGATATTATGTTAGGATAAGTTTTGTTTTAGGTTTAGGTCTTTCAAGGGCGCTTGATCTCCATGTCTGCCAATCTAGAAGCCGCTCTCGAACCATGTTCTTCAAGAGGCGCCTTACTTGACCTGCATGAGCTCATGCAGGTCCCTGGCCTTAAACATCGGCGTTTACGTCTAAAGGGAACTTAAATCGTATGACGTATAAAAGAAAAAAAAAGTTTAAAATATCTAAGTTTATTTATTAAATTGTTTTATGAAAACACCTTATTTTGGTACACATTATAAATACGGATTTATATTACAACAAATTGCAAATATCGTAATAAGCAGGTTAAACATTCATACATAATAATTATTTGTTAATTAAACCGCTAGTAAACATACTGGCGTGAGCTCATTACATTTCACTGCATACTGAATACGGGAATATTACAGTATCAAAAACATTTAGCAACCCTTTTTTATATTCGGGTCAGCACTGATTTTTTTAAGTTTATTACATGAATTGTCAAACAGTTTGATTACATGTTGTTACACAAACCGTCACACCTTTCAACATTACTACGTTTCAACAATAATTACACAAAAAATTTTGTCAATAAACATTTGTAAATATATGAAAAAAAACTATATTTTTAATGTTCAATGCTGCAAGGAATAGATATATTTTCCTTTATGAATTAATTTAATTACGACAATAATAAGTTTATAATAATAGTAATTATAATTTTATTTTTTGTATTAAAAAAAATAAATCATTAGCAGCCTTTACGATCGTTATGTTCAGTAAGTAATAAATGTATGACAGTGTTGCTATGATTTTTTTAATTTCATAGTTATTATTTTATGTATGTGTGTAGCTGTTGTATGTTGTATATAGCAGTTTCATACAAAAATATCTTTACAACTCATCATCTCAAAAATATACGCTAAATTCACTTCAAATAAATTATACTTTAAAAAAAATTATGTTATATGATACATTTTAGGTGAGAAAATGGTGTTGAGATCACTATCAGTACTAAATTTAATGAAAAAATGGTGAATGCATTTTGATAAACACAAATATTTTAGTGAAAAATGTAAATTAAAAAAAAAAGGAAATTATTAGAGTAGATATTGAAAGAGAAGTTGACTTGTTCTTCAAATAGCAATAAGAAATCAGTGTATAAACCATCAGATATATCAGAATTGGTTAAAACTATTAATATTTGGTTAACTTATAAAACTAGAAACTAATTACTTTTTTAGTACTATGATGTTTTGTGAAAATAAGTATACTATAGTAAGTCCTGTAAAACAAATAATTAAAAAATCATTAAAAAATATCAATCCTCGCCATTTCATCCCTATTCATGTCAAAACTTGGTAAAAGTTTGACCCGGTAGCGTGAATGAGGTTATTGGTTGATTTATATAATTTTATTTATACAAAAATACCTCAAAAAAGTATATACGAAAAATATAGCATTAATTTAAAAATATACATGTGCCTACAAAAAACTTAAAGTAAGTGCTACTAAAATATGAAATTTAAAATGTTTTGTAATGACATTCATATTCTAATAATTCTTTTACAAATGCATAGAGTAACGTCATGTAAGCGATTAGTTTTTTTTAATTTGTCTTTGCTGCAAAACCTCTTTGTTAACACTATTTTTGAAAATCGTGCTATCTGTGTCATCGTATCACGTCGAGTGTCACGTGCTCTATATTGTATATGGCATGGCCATGACATAAAAGAAAAAGAAAAATGTAAAAAATGAATTTGACTTTCGAATTTGAACACAAACGAATTCATTAGGTTTTTAATATATGCCATGATCATTACTTAGGACACACTCTACTTGACTGATAGTTTTATTTTTATTTTGCCGTTGCAATGCAAATTAGTATTCGTTCTATTACATCTGTTGCGTCTTCGAAAACGAATCTTTCTATACTGAGGCAATATAATTTATTCTGTGACAATTGTTTTTGAAAGCAACGAAGGCATACATTGTTAAGGACCAATAGCGACTCAAGACTTAAATGTCTTACAATTGAGTACTATTTGAAGAATAGTAGGTTTTTGAAAATAGATTCCGTTTATTGATTTAGTATGAAGACGTAATATTTCCTTACATGGAGAATATAAAAGTAATGGTTCAATTTTACAAGGTTTGCAATACAAACTCTTTGAAATATCGATATTACCCCTATTTATAAATAGTTTCACTACTGGACACGGGGCTCCTTACCGTATGAGATTAATTGGTAGTCCACCACGCTGATTTAGTGCGCCTTTGCAGACATCACTTACATGTAAAAACATCAGAAACTAAAATATTTAGTTTCTGGTCTGAAATTAGGATGAATTAGGAAATACGTAGGTTTCTCATGACGTTTATCGACATCGTAAAATCAAGTGACAAATAATTTCAAATATGAACATATATTTATTTCGAAAATTTAGAACGAGCAGGAGCCTTCTTGGCTCCTATTTGCGAAGTTCTAACTTTTGTTGTGAAGCGAAGTTCCAACGGCGTTTAACGTCATTGGTAAGACTACTTGGCTATCTGCACTGCATTATGGGCTGGAAGAATCCGTTTCCGGAATATGATGAGTGAGACTCATCGAAACGTCGTGCAATTTAGTTTTACCTACTTTAAAGTCTCAAGGTTTATACTAACGCATTTATTATAATACTATGTCAATTTACATCCTATAATGTCCATAAAACTTGAAGTGAAATAAAAAAAATTATTTAATATAATTGTAAATGTTAAAACAATAAGTGTTGTATACAAATAGTATTTTTAGGTAAATTAGTAACGTTTGGACTCTTAATATTTTTTGAAGTGGAAACTTCTTTAGGCACGTTTGTGTACTCGTGACCGTCACGCTAATAATACATATATAGATCCACTAGAGGGCGTTAATCTAAACATTGAGCTCTGTCAGCTCCTTGTTAATTTATGTCACCAACGTGCTAATGTGACGTTTTAAGTTCGTTGGTTTAACTTCCGTCGGCAGTCCCATGACTGCCTATTTATTTAACTTTTACCTCGGACAACAAAAATTTGGCAAATATAAGTTATTTTTTAATTTCATTTAGAATAAGGCATCATTAACTACATAGCAAAATTTCGACATATCTTTAAGTTATATTAAACATATAAGCATATTTATATTAATATGTTTCACATTGACATTTTTCTACTCGACTAACGAACTACTAACATTTAATGAACTGAACATTCATGGTTTCACCATTGTCCCCGAAAGAACGTGTATGCTCAGCTCCTGCAGGCCGTAGCGTGATGATACGTAACCTACAAACATGACGTACATACAAGTATTCTTCTCTCACTGAGATTTACGCATCCAAGCATTAAAACTTTTCAACTTTACAAGAGTAACTAACTGTCTGATGAAGATGGGCCCTCCCATTGGTAGCGTGATGTTATATAACCTATAACATTCCCCAATGAAAAAACCTTGAACGTCTAGGTAATTGCTTTGCAGGAATCTTCCTACACCGGGTGTTAGAGAAACTGTCCCAAAAACGACAGACGATAGTACTAATGTAACCTCTGATGACGTGTCAGAAAAAAAAAATTATTAGCATTATTCACGCTCCATCATGTAAGTGAGTACAGCTAAATAAAACGATTATTTCATATACAATAAATCAAAAACACGCCTGGGTTTGACCTGGGCGTTCAGATGTTTTTTTTTTTTTTTATTTAGTTACCGCGGGTGCCCAACTCGATGCATGATGGAGCGTAGATATAATAGTGTTAGAATGGAATGACCTCTCATCTAGTGTGCAAATGGTAGATTTTAAATAAACTATATTCTCTACTGTTAAGTACCTGCTTTTTAAGCGGTTGGAATCATTACAGTCTTTTATTTCAGTCCAGCTACTAATTTAAATTCAATTTGGGAAGGAACGTTCTGAATCATATAAATATAATACATTTTCAGATGTTTTTATGTGTGTGAAAATAAGTACTCAATAAAATTTAGAATGTTTTTAAATAAAACTGAAGAAATATATAAGAGTTTTTGTTTTTAAATTAAACAACCAGAGTTCAAAACCAAATCAAAGTGCGCTTAAACCTTTTTTGTGCATGTATTTACAGGGTGCTACAAAAGGAAAATTTAAAAGAATTATGTGTAGTAAAAAAAAAGGGTTTTTAAAAAAAGGGGAAATGAAAAATTCTTATCCTAGTGACAACATGTTATAAATTTTGCTAGTAAATTTCAATGGTTTATTTTTTGTATGCAGACATTTTCTGAAAACTCTAGACACTCCATCAACATCTTTGGTATTAAATATTCATAGTTTCGTTCATGTCAGTCCCCTCTCTTACGATATATTGGCTTTATCGGTAAATTTTCAAGATTAATTTGTAGGTTCCAAATTAGGTTTCTGAATAAACTCTCCTAAAATTGTTAGCGCTTTACGTTATTTACGGTGCCTACTATAAGACCCTAAAATATGACCACACTTGTCTGTAACACCCTGTAGAACAAGGACAAGCTCTTATTGGTCCTGATCGACATAAATAGTGAATGCATCTAGATATCAAATACTCTCCCGAAAACTTAAGTAAATTTACTAATGAAAATTTTACTAACATATTATTCTGTGATTATTATCAACAGTTTTTAAATAGACTGAGTCATCTAAAATATTCAGAGCCATATAACAGGAGATTTTTATTATATAACTTACTAAACCCAAAAAATTACCTGAATCATCAATCAAATCATCAAACCTGACTAATCGGCATCAAAGAAAAAAATCTAAATTTCTAAATAATACCAAAAAAAAATGGCTGACACAAACTCAATTTACCATTTCTCTAAACAGTTTTCTATTAATATTTCTTGATCGCTCTTCTTTTATTCTTCTTCTTCTGTACTTCCTTCCATTGCCTTCCCTTCTTAACTATCTTTCAACTTCAATATAATCTCAATTTTCCCATCTTTAATACCCAATCTATATTGGGTATTACTTCAGTGGGAGTAAATTACAGTTGGTAAAAGGTGGGTGTTTCTGTCTACCTCTTCGGGATTACGGGCGTGAGTATAGGTATGTATGTATGCATTATAGCAATAAAAATGTACATACGTCAGTAATTTCTACGTTATACAAGCGATACTAGTCATAGTTGATAAAGCTTCAACGCGTGGTCAACAATTCTCTATTCTGGTAAACAACATCCTTTACGTTATCTACTTTGTGTACTTGGTGTAGATTACAGATGACTAAGGCTACTTAGAGACGAGTAAACTACTTAGTAGTAGCTACTTAGAGATAAATAAACATAATAATATTAACATTTTTCCATGGGGGTGTTTGAAAACTCTTTCTCCATTTTTCTAATTTGTGTACGGGTTATAATTGACTCCCAAATTAAGTTGTATCACAGAGCTTGTGAGGTATTCTAGGTTGTCCTCTTTACTATATAAATGATAATTTTTTTTTAATGACAACTCCCGCTTTAGGCATATTCCTGTGTCGCGGGGGCTTCACAAACATTTAAATAACTGACGCAAACAACACCCAGACTCGTGACAACTGTAGACCACACAATACTTGGCGCTGCGTAATGCCGAGGCGATCACTTAAACCAAAGCGCCGTTCGTGCAATTATGAAATACAAAAAATGAATTAACTTTAACTTATCCTACAAACAGTGACTTGTTCTCTTTTTGAGGTTAAAACACAGCAGACGACACAGTCAGACACAGCGTTAAACAAAATCCGCTGTTAATTGAAAGAACAACTCTAAGACCACAACTCAATATGTTCGTTCATTCAATACAAAATCGGTCAAACATATCTACTGAAGTACTTACATTAAAAAAATTACTTACAAAGGACAACACATTACTACAAAACCTGCTCTGCTCTTGCGCCGAACTGCGTCGCCTGCATTTTCTTAAATAGTTTCTCATGTGGAGAGAGCAGGGAGAGGTTCCCTTAAGGGAACGTACCAAAACGTTAAGCGGTCGCCATTTTCTTATTTCCCTTGGCGAAAGATAGGAACACTTCTTCTAATGTGGTTTCAGTGACGGCGTAGTCTTCGATGAGGGTTGGGAACTGGCTCCTGAGACTTTCAAGGGCTCCGAACAGCTCGCTGTAGCGCAAAGTTTCGTTGATGTGGTAGTGTAACATCGTCTGTAATGGAAGTTTATTAATACCGTATAATTGGAAAAATATTTTAAGCCGGTTTTTGGTTAAGAACATCAATGAGAAAAACATTGTATTAAAGAGAATCAACGCGATAGCTTGCACTGTACTGCCTGACATTTAGACCAGTTTATACTGGTTGTGGTCACAAGCTACCACTAAGGTGGAAATTATAATAGTCCCAAAAGGACTGATTGCAGTTATTAATAAAAAAATACGTTATGATTTACCTTATGTTCATCTTTCAACTCGCAGTTAAATGTTCCCAAAAGCTTGCCCTTGAGTTGCACCACCTTATTATTAGGCCCATCCACTTCTGCAATAAAATAACGACATGTAGTTAGTAATAATTCTATATCTATAGCGACGGTACGTTTGACAAGGAGGAGGACTAATACGCACCATCCGTGGAACCGGTGTGCTTGATCTTGAACACAACGGCGTGTCCGGCGGCGTGCTCCGCGCGCAGTGCGGCGGGCGAGCCGAGCGCGCAGATGCGCCCCGAGCACATGATCGCGATGCGGCTGCACAGCGCTTCCATCTCGTCCATGCTAACATAACAACATGCGCCACCGTTACGTAGTGTACATCGATGTACAGCAGGGTCAGCAGGTGTAGTGGTGGAAATATACATTATCTAAATCATTCTATAACACCCGGTTTCTGAAGGACTGATCAAAATAATGTTTAACTAACACAGCTGTCAAGTTAACAGTGGTAATATTGGCCAATGAAATAAACCATGGTCAAAATTCGACCACTACGCGATCTCTAGTATAGATAGATAGATGAATAATAAACCATAATAAAAAGTGTCCACATCCATTACAAAAGCGGTATTAAAAATAGTATTATACTAGCAACTCGCCCCGGATACAAATCATACAACTATACCTTACTCATGAATCACTCTGTCTATTAGTGAAAACCGCATGAAAAGCCGTTCAGTAGTTTTTCAGTTTATCTCGAAGAGACAAACTGACTCAAAGAGACAGACAAACAGACGCGGCGGGGGACTCTGTTTTATAATATGTAGTGATTTTGAAAACGATACTCATTTCCTAACTATAACTTACATAATTATAATTAATTGGCCCGAGGCCACGAAGACTATGCTTCTCGATAATAATAGATGTCCGTGTTGGAATAACGTGTGGATTTAGTCAGTTCAATTTCGACACACAATTTTATCGGAAGAAGTACAACATTTCGTCAAATAAAGTTTTGGAGCTTTCCAGTGTCAAAAGAAGTTATAATATTAAATTGAAGCCAGGTTTCGGCTGCATTAGATGTGAACAGTTACTGATAAGCGAACAGTGACATACCTATGCGAGGTGATGATGATAGAGCGATGTTGCTTGAGTCCCTTCTGTATGGCGGTCCAGAGCCTCCTGCGGGCGGCTACATCGACCCCGGCGCTGGGCTCGTCGAGTAGGGTCACCCCCGCGCCGCAGCACAGCGCGGCGGCCGCCCCCAGGCGCCGCACGCAGCCCCCGCTGTACCCCGCCACCTTGCGCTCGGAGTACTTCTCCAACCCTGGCATACAGGAGGCTGATTAATTCAGAACTTGAAAACCCTAACTAATCTGTTAATCCATACTAATATTATAAGTGTGAAAGTAACTCGTCGTAATGAAATTTAGCATGGAGAAAGATCCTCTCCTATCCTGGAAAAGGACACTTTTTATCCCGGAACAATGTACGGTGCCCGTCGGATAATTTGAATTTATAATACGAAAATTACACGTTGTTCAGATAATGCAACAACAACAGAACGACATTTTTTTTCCGAAATTTTTTTTTAATTTTTTTTTTTTTTAAGCTACCTCAACTGGACTTTACATAATGATCTACGCTTTTCTATACGCGTTGTATAATTATAAAATTTACATTATTAGGTATTTTTTTTAATGTCTACACTACCGACAACTTACCCACAACTTCTATCCAACCCTTGACCTCCTTTTCGAGAGTCTCTTCTTTGAGTCCGCGCAGTGTCAGCAATAGGTTTAGATTCTGAGTGCCAGTGAGGAACATGTCCAGTCCGAAGAATTGTGGACAGTAGCCCAGAGTTTGTAAATACTGAAAGAACAGCAAAATTTTGAATTAATACTGTTTACCCTAAGAATACATGAAAAAGTAAATTTTGATCAAATACCAATAAAAAGAGGACCGCGGTCCCAAGTGAATAATGGTCCCAATTCTGTTACTTCACTCGCTAAATTAAAATTCACTAAATTTTCTTCATATGAGATGTAAACCTTGTACACTTCAAAACAAGGTCTTATTTCAAATTGAAACAAGTAGATAACATATGTCGCTATCGAAATAAGCAATTTATTTGTCGACTTAAGTCTGATACGCTTAAATAAACTTTAATACCACGTAGCGAGAGCCGCTATCCGTTGAATGCCATCTCTTTTGCTCTGTGTTTTTAGTAAGCGTCTTCGTAGGTGTCGATTAAAATAACGTCATCTTAGTTAGTTTTGAACAAGTTTTTATACGGCATTTGAATATTTGGGGACTATCGCTGCGTGGCAATTATACAGCATTTGAATAAATTGGGACCCTCGCTGCGTGGAAATAAAGTTGAGTATACGTTGACAGGTTTTAGTGAAGTTTAGTGGCGCTGAGAAATAGATGCCAGTAGCAAACAGACCTTATTACGAAGAACACAAGGTTGATTTCATATGAAGAAATTAAGTCAGGTTTTAGTTTAGTCGAGTGTACAATAGAATCGGCACCAATGTCGAACAAAAGTCGTCGATCGTCGAAAATCGATTTCTTTACAAAGTTAATCTAAATCTAAAAAAAATGCGTTCAAAAGTTATTGAAAAGAGACGTACCCGTGTATTGCCCCTCTTAAGATGGTAACCATTCCCATAAATGTTGCCACGGGTAACGCACTCCTCCGCAGTCAACATTTTAAACGTGGTAGATTTGCCGGCGCCATTCACACCCAGCAGACCGAAGCATTCACCTTTAAATAGAGCATAATTCGAACTTAGTAATATATATTATATAAATAAATTTATAATATGTTAGGTTTATCAAATCGAAGGGTTAGGGCTCCCCCACGATTAACCATACATTAATAAATACTTCTCATTTTTTTGGTTTTGTCGTAATTAAAATTGTAAATGCGGTCGTAAATACTAAATTCATGAAATCCCACTAATATTATAAGTGTGAATGTTTGGATGGATGGATGTTTGTTACTCTTTCACGCCAAAACTACCGAACCGATTGCGATGAAACTTGGTATGTAGATAGTTGGAGATCTGGATTAATATATAGGCTATTATTTCCTACGGGATTCCTACGGGATCGGGACTTACGCGGGTGAAACCGCGGGGCGCTGCTAGTCTTGTATAAACGTAACGTTGTAAAAAAGAAAAGAAGTGTTAAGACATAGAAAAACAATCAAAATCTATAATCATACAAGGGAGAGGACGCACAGGTAATTTTTATAACCGTGGATATTGTTGCTACTCTTATCCAATATTGTACGAGTGCATGTGACTTCTCCACTTCCTTACATTACAAACGTCACTTTGACAAGTCACCTGTGTGCATTCTCCCTTATACTTTTTACTTCGTTTTAAGAACATTTTAGTTTTTGAAGTGATAACTTCTTATGGGAGGGTAAACCGCTTCGTTACGTAACGCGCTACGGCGCCAGTCTGTCTGCTGTTTAAGTTATCTTCTGTCGGGTGTCCCGAGACGCACACGTTTTTTTTTGTTTAAATCTTTAGCTCATAGAATTTTATTTTTTATTTTTATTGTATTGGGAGTAAACGAGCAGACGCGTCACCTGATGGTAAATGCCACCTGCATTATACTCAATATAAATAATAAGATGTTTCTTTTTTAAAGAGGTCTATTAAGTTTAATAGTCTAAGTAACACAACATCTGTGGTGTTACTTAATAAGTAGAATGATTTCTTGTTTCATTTCCATTGTCCCTTTAAGCGTACTGCACAATGAATATTTCCAATACACTATTCTAACGTACCTTTTTTAACTGCAAAGCTGACTCCTTTGACCGCGTTGCAATTTTTAAACCATGAGTTGTAGTTTTTATGTACATTATTTACTAATATGGCGTCGTTCTTGATGTCGAGGGGACCTGCCAACAAAAAGTCAATGTTTAACAATTAAGGTACAATTATTTACACACAATTACAAGGTACAATGAAAAATGAACACCTCTGATCCTGGACGTGACACTTTAAGTACACGCAATATCATAAATATCCTAATACTAATTAATATTACAAATACGAATTATAAAAGCGAAAGTTAGTTAGTTAGTTTGGATGGATGGATGGATGGATGGATGGATGGATGGATGGATGGATGGATGGATGGATGGATGGATGGATGGATGGATGGATGGATGGATGGATGGAATGATGGATGGATGTTTATTACTTTTTCACGCAAAAAGGCTGAATGCACAGAGACAGACCAAAAGAGATAGAAGTCTGTAATAGCACAAAGGCTACTATTTAACCCCCGACGCAAAAAGAGGGGTGTTATATTTTATGTTTGACGTGACTGTGTATCTGTCTGTATGTATGTCTATCTGTGGTATCATAGCTCCTAAACGAATGAACCGATTTAAGTGCGTTTTTTTGTTTGAAAGATGACTTGATCGGGAATGTTCTTAAATATAATTCAAGAAAATCTGTTCAGCAGTTTGAAGATCATCAGCTCTTTTCTGATTGTTGAAGGGATTTTCGAGTCGGGAGTGCTTTAAATGTTTTTCAATTATTAGCTCTAGTATTACCAAATCTATTGATTTCATATTTTTGAAAATAACTTGAGACCGCCTGTTAGTCGATATTCAACCAGAATTTATTAAGTTTTGAGTGTTTTATTTCATTACCCAGTATAACTTGAACAGTCATTGTATAGACTTGCCGAACATGACAGGTCAACATATATACTGAACGCCTTTAGCTTTTCGTAGACGTTTTCCCATAATTTAAAAAGAAATAAATATCTGATCCAGTATTTTATGTTTTTTTAAAAGACTTGTTTTTAAATGCACACCAATAAATTTATTACCCGTAAATTTATTTACATGAATTACGTACAATTACGAAAATATTTTTATATCAAATACACTGATTGCACATCAAATTAACCAGAGCGTACAAACGTACCTAATACTCACACATAATATAGGCTAGGTTTAGGATAAGTTACAACTGCAGCGGCCGGCGAGTGCCAGAACAGAATTCTATTGGGAAATCACTATATTTTGTAACAAACATTGGATATTTTGAACACTTGATGTATTGAGTTAGCTTTGTTTTAATAAAAAATAATTACAAAGCTTATTATGCGCTAGTTATTATCAGATATGCGCTCATAAAAAAGTTCCACTTTTCAATTAATAGCGATGCGTTACAAACTCAAATTATTGCTAAAATAATAATATTTTGAGGTAACTATTTTGCTGTGTAATCAGTATTTTTGATTAGGATTGGATTTTTTTTTAAAAGGAAGATTTTTTTGATTTACAGATAACTTTTTGCCTTTCAAAAATATCTGTTTTGCTCATCCTACCTAATTGATTCAAATTGACAGCTATGACATCACAATATTGAGCCAAGTCATTCCTATTCTTATTTGAATCGCATAATAACTCACTTTTGTTGATCTCGTGTTCGACGTAAGTGCGTTCAGCGCGCACCATCGCGTTGTCATCAGAGGCCAATGGCGCACTGTATCTGGAGTTCCTTATCTTGTCCCACAGCCAGTTGAATATGCCGCGTTGCGTCATAAACAGCAGAATCTGATGGAAAAGGTAATAAAAGTTATTTACATTAATTGATGCACAACGGACATTCTTGCAATGGGATCATGGGCGTACCCCGAGAGGGGGGAGAAAGGGCAGTTGCCCCCCTGGCTACCGTACAGGTACGTACCCACTGAATTCTATTTAGGTTATGGCAAATTATAGCAACTAAAAAACACACTTTAATAGTGAACCTATTGTAAAAGTAAATAGAGTTCTTCTATCCACCTCCTGGCTCTATCATCAGATCAGCTCCACAATTTGAAGTAGGTTAAAATTGACTTCCAAGATTTGTCGTATAGAAATGAAACGTTGTATGTATATGTAGTTTGGATGACAATACCATAATTTGGCATCTTGGAGCTGATCTCATGATGGAGCCAGGATGTAGATAGTGGAACTCTTCAGTGGCTACTAGTAAACCCCTCGAGTTTGGGCTCAAATGATTCGTTTTGACGAGTCCAACAGATTGGGCTTAGTAGTAATAATAACTCCACACATCTCACACACGGCCGTCTGATCTCAAACTAGGCAGAGCCTGTACTATGGTAACCAGACTGTTGATAAACATACTTATATATTTCTAGTAGCGATAGTCTGATGATGGAACCAGGAATGGATATCTTTTTTACTTTTTAATATGGTTAACTATTAAAGCATGTTCTTCTTGTTTTTTAAACTATACATTATATTGTAGGAATTTGTTTTTTAAACAGACAGCAAAGGTCTAATGTTCATAGTGTACGTTTTTACGTATTAAACGAAGAAGCGCGAACAATATAAAGCATTCCTTTTGTTAATTATTTATTTTTGAAGCATCGAACTACACAAATGTATTTTGTGTCTTTTTACAGTTTTTTTTTTGCAGCATAGAACGTTCAAGAGTAGCGTGAATAGGTTTCTCTTGCAAAGCCGTGTCCAATTTCCGTCTTTCTATCAGGTGAGAGCAAGACAAACGCCTTTTCCAATTTATCAAAAAAATACTTACCATCAAAACAATGAACTGTGAAAGTAGAATGTAGATGCTTGAAAGTGGAGTTTCACCTTCGCAGAAGTAGCATCGAGGTTTTTCTCCAGCTACAAAAAATCAGAACATTAATATATATATATATATATATATATATATATATAATAAACGGCTCCAACGATTTTCATGAAATTTAGTATGCAAGGAGTTTAGGGGGCGATAAATCGATCTACCTAGATTCATTTTTAGAAAACGTAAAATAATCTATAAGCTACATACCTTAATATAGAAGAAGGATATGATATGCATTCCGATCATGCGCCTAATATATTAACTCTAAGCGAGACAATAATACAAAAACATGGCAACCCAAGTCTAGTAAACAAAAACACTGACTGGGAGAGCTTTCAATTTAATTAAGATTACAGTATAGACCTCATAGTACCACTCAAAAACAAACAGCAAGTAGATAAAGAAGTAGCAAAATTTGTTACCGACATCCAACGCTGCGCCTGGCAAAATACACCTGTCGTGAAAACAAGAGTTGTAACTCACAGATATCCAGTAGAAATAAGAAATCTTATAGCCATTAAGCGCGTCTAGAGACAAAAGTGGCAACAATTCAGATATCCACCTGATAAAACACTGGTCAATAAACTCGTAAAAAAACTAAGCAGAGCAATTCAGGAATTTCATGATAATACTACAAATGATTACCTTAGCCAACTATTAAGTAATGGAACATCAGATTACTCACTATGGAAAGCCACTAACAGCTTAAAAAAGCCTACCATTCCCGTTTCAAGTTTTAATAAAATAGATGGGAAATGGCCCATAAGTAATAAACAGAAAGCGACTGTATTTGCAGAGGATTTAGAGTAATTTTTTCAAACGAACAGTAAGGAAAGCTCTGAAAACATAGCATTGGACGTAACTAACCATGACGATTTAGAAATAAAACTCGTCACCCCAAAATCAGTTAACAGCATGATCAAAAAATTTACCAAAAAAAAATCGCCGGGATACGACCTTATCACTGGTGAACTTCTCCAAAATCTTTTACGTAAAGCCATAGTAAAACTTACAACCCTCATCAATGCCACATTTCGAAAGTGTCTTTCCATGATAATAAAGACCATAAGAAAAGTGCCAATGGACACATTCTTAACTTTGTAAGTTTTTAGCAAATTAAGTTAAATTTAATTTACTTATTAGCCTCAAGGTCTAAATTGTAATTGTTATGATTGTAATTAAACGGTTACGTTTGATTACGAGAAGATCATAATGAAAAAAATATATATATAAACATTAAGAACTTACCACAGCACTTCTCGACGGCTTCCTCATCCCAACCGTCCGCCGCGATACTGTACATGAAAGGGCACGTGTGTTTCATCAAGTTGCACACCGCGTTGAGCGCCGCGATGCGCACGCAGTGGAACATCGCCACCGTCATGGCGTAGGGCGGGGCCGCGTAGTGCGACACCTCTAGCAAGTAGAACAACAGGTCCTTCTTCTGGTTCGTCAAGTCGTACGCGGTTTTCGTCAGTGGACAGAATAACCCTGGAAAATTGAGTTACAGTTATTAAGTCTGCCCACGGTTTCGGGCCCAGGGTGAAGCAGCCGATGACAATGTCACGACAGGTCGCTTCGACCATTGATACGGGCCCCTGTCCGGCCAGAAAGTAGACGGACTTCCAAATATAAATTTAATCTCACCAAAAATAAAGAGAGAGGCGACGAGGATGATGCTGGTGGTCCTCTCATTGAAGTAGAAGCTGATCAGGTACATTAAAGCGAACATTGTCATAGAGCCAAGTAGTAGTATCGTCATTATGACAACTGAAAATGATAAGGGCACGTTAGGCAGTTTCAGAAAATTATAAATAGTTAAAAAAAAGAACGCATTGATCTCAATTCTAGATCTAAATACGCTATGTAATGGTCCGTTGTTAAGAAACTTATTCACTACTTCAATATGTTAAATCATTTAAAATATAGATAATAATAATAACTTGACACATCTCATGCACGGCCGTCTGATCCCAGACTAGGCAAAGCGTGTACTTTGGTAACCAGACGCCTTATATATTTTTAAATACATTAATATTCTACATAAATTACACCCAGACACAGAACAAATGATCGTGTGCTTATCACACAATTATTTGTCTTGGATGGGAATCGAACCCACGAACTCCGGCTTAGCAGTCAGGTTCACTAACCACTAGACCAACAGGCCAGTAAATAAGTAAGTCAAATACATACTATACTTAGACATAAAAAATCGAAACTGATTCATTAAAATATTACTAACATTGAATCTGTCAATGGTTACTAAAAAAAACAAACTATTTCTTTACGAATTTATGCATAGATTTCTTTGTAATGTTCAACTTACCTAAGAAGTCACCTTGATTGGTGGTTGAGTCCTGTTCCAATATGAGAGCAGCTATCATTGTGGGGAAAATGAGGAACAAAAAGGTGAGGCACATATGGAAGAGCAGTGTGGCGATCCAGTACAGCTCGCTCGGACATCCGGACATGATGTGGATGTGGCGGGACCCTGTCTCCCTTTCTCGACAGGGCAGGGCCACGCAATGTAATGTCGCGGCCTGAATGACTGCGAAAGAAATATCAATACAAATAAATAAAATTTAAGTGTCTGTTTGTCAAGTAATGTTAAAATTATAAAAAATATAAATATAAAAAATTATAATAAAGTATTTTTTTAAGTACATACAGTTATGTGCACGATACCTATGCCTAAAAATCAGTAATTTTTTTTGTCTGTCTGTCTGTTTGTTCCGGTTAATCTCCGGAACGGGTGGACCGATATCAACGAGACTTTCAATGGCATTTAGCTGGTATTACAAGGAGTAACTTAAGCTACTTTTATTTTGAAAAAAGAATTATAGTTCTGTTTAAAGAAATATAAATGTGTACATGCGAGCGAAGCCGCTCCGCGCGGAGCACAACTAGCATCTATACTAATATTATAAAGCTGAAGAGTTTGATTGTTTGGTTGTACGCGCTAATCTAAGGAACTATTCGTTCGGATTGAAAAAATATTTTAGTGTTAGATAGCCCATTTATCGAGGAAGGTTATAGGCTATATCACATCATGATACGACCAAGATAGGAGCGAGCATTAATGAAAAATGTTTCAAAAACGGGGCTAATTTACAAACGCAGACGAAATTGAGCGGCTCAGCTAGTGCAATATAATTTAATCAGAATCAGAATGCTGTATTAATGTAAACAAAGTTCAAATTACAACAGAGTGAGATGTTACAGATAGGTATTTGTTGTATGTTTTGCCCAGAGGCCTACAAATATATTCAATTAACTTGGTAATTTTTTTGAAGTGAGAAACTCTTTAGGCACGTTTGTGCACTTTTGCTATCGGAAAAAAGCACTGAACACGTGACCGTCACGCTAGTAATACATATATAGATCCACTAGAGAGCTCTAATCTAAACATTGAGTTCTGTCCGCTCCTTATTAATGAATGTCACCAACCTGCTAATGTGACGATTTAAGTTCGTCATTTCGTTTAAGTTTTCACTTCTGTCGGCAGTCCCATGACTGCTTATATTTTTTTTTTTTTACTTTTAACACACACTTAACTTTTAAGATATCATAAAGTGGTAAAATTATGTAAGTTTCACATTGGTAATAAAGTCAATATTAATAGGCACATTCATATCAATACAAGTGCCTAGGAGAGCACGTTAAGCCGTCGGTCCCGGGTGCCATACAAACATCTGTAACATTTGTTACGGGTAGTTGGAGCCCTAAAAAGTCCGACAACCTGGTCTAACTACAGAACTTCGATATCGTCTAGTACTTGGGTTGTGGAGGTCTGATGGCAGTCGCTTTACGTAAAATATCAAAGTTCGGCGTATCGTGTCGTAGTTAGACTGAAAGGCGACCCCAACTTAGTTGGGAAAAGGCGCGGAGGATGATGATGAGGATGATGATTCATATCCATACAAACTTAAAATACAATCAATTTCAAAAAATATGTATATGTATGTATGTTAGAGGGCTCGGACTGCTGGCTGTTGTCAGTCCGAGGCACTGCTAATTCATCCGTATGTGTAATATTCCTTTTCTTCCCTTCTGGTCTACCTTTGCTTTGATGTCCTGTCCGTGTATCTCAAGCGTCGATGAATAATCATTTTGTCTTTCTTTCTTTCTTCTTTTCTTTCTTTCTTTCTTTGCCAATATACTCCCACGTTGCCCATCTTTAAATCCCAAAGTGTCCGGTAGACGGCAATAGGCTTGGCCCCTATTACGTAAAGGGACCAAATTATAGTTGGCTAAATATGGGCGTTTAATACACCTCTGCCAACCCCTTGCGTTATATAGGCGTGAATATATGTCTCTTTATCTATATGTATAATAATAATAACTTGACACATCTCACATACGGGCGTCTGATCCCAAACTAGGCAGACCCTGTACTATGGTAACCAGACCACTGATAATCATACTTATATATTTCTAAATACATACATTTTATAGATAAATTACAACCAGACACAGAACAAATGATCATGCTCATCACACAATTATTTGTCCTGGGTAGGAATCGAACTCTCGACCCCTGGCTCAGCAGTCAGGATCACTAACTACTAGACCAACAGGCCAGTCGATGAATCAACGAAAAAATTAATTGTCAAAAAAATGTATGTTCTATATATACTTACAAAATGTTATAAACAGAGCCCAAATAACGCTCAGTTCCAAACTCTTAGGAACTTTTATAGTTGGTTCACGAATGATGCTTTCGACCGGATAGTTCTGCGTGAATATTTGACTGGATGGCCAGTTGAGGTATTGCATCCCCAGGAAGTTGGACAACAAGTTGAGCGCGACCGGAGCCGCGTGTCGCACTGTCGTCGTGTATAGTACCTAAAATGTGAGACAAGTATAAAATTTATAATTTTTGTCGGAAGTAGACTAAAAATAACTACATACTTATACGTAAACGCATACGTACACTAATGCCGCGTTCCAATAAACAAAAAACGATTCGTTTTGCTTACGGACGGTCCGTAAGCAAAACGAATCGTTTTTGTTTATCGGAACGCGGCATTACCACAGATTACTAAGTAGTTACTACGTAACAGATAAATCACTCCCTATAAAAACGTCCATACCTACCGTTTTAATTACCTACTCTTTCCGAGCGCCGACCCCTGCATGCGAAAATGATCTTAAATTTTCTTAAAACACGATTATTATTGCCTCGCAATAACGCATGGTTTTGCGTTGCCGTGAGTTTAGGGTTACCTCTTTTTATGTAATATTAAATATCTATATTTTTATAAAAAAGGCCATGTTAATTAAGTAAAGTTTTATTACACAAAAAATCGGGTGTGTTACCTGACTTAGAAAAGTGTAACACTTAATACCACGTCCCCGTAAGCTTACTAATACGAAACACTTAACAACAAATCGCTTCTCAATAAGAAACATCAATAAACTATTCGAGAAAAGAAACTTAAAGAATTTGTCGAAGCGTGATGTTATACAGCCTGTAGTATTCCTCTATAACTGGATAATCCATCCAACACAACATTTAAAAAAAAATTCAATTCGAACCAGCAGTTCCTGAGATTAGCGCTTCAACCAAAGAAACGAACTCTTCAGCTTTATAATATTAGTATAGATGTGATGTAGTGATAAATCTAAAGAACAATGTTGCATATGTATATTGTTGATGCTCCTTAATTAAAGTTGAGTACCTACATCCAAATCTTTTCCTAATCAAACGCGTGGAATTCACTACACGAGTAGATACGTCGTTGTTCTTGACGACAATAATAGTGCCGACAAAATCTAAAAACGAAAAGTTTTGGTGGACTGGACGCACCAAAAAGAGAAAAAAAGATTTTATTTCTTGTAGTTATGGCATTCTTATAAATGTAAACTAATAAAGTATCATTTACTTAAAAATTATAAAGATAAGGTATTTAGTAAGTACTTACCTAAGTATATATTTTTTCCATAAATAGAATCTTAAAACCATTTCAAAATTACGTACTTTCTTTACTATTATAAGTAAATATTTGATAAGAATTTAATAAGAAACCATTATTAATTACTTTTATTACAGAATTAACTATTTCTATTCGAAACAAACACTTGATTAATTAAATAAATTTTATAATTCGAATGGTTTATTTACCATTCGAATTAAGTAGGTATTTGTATATTAAAGAAATTGCATAAAAATCCTTATCTAAAAAACAACTCCATGTGACAGTGAAAACCGCATTAACTCTTATTTAAACCAAAACATCAAAATAGAACAAAATATATTTGAAAACAATTACAAATTTTGTTAATTTTTTCTCTTACTGGATCTACGTCCATGTACAGCACATAAACTAACAGAAACCATGTCAATTTGTCTGTATTTAAAGTATATAAAGGTATAAAAATACGATTTCGAATTACGTAAAAATTCAAAAATAAAAGCGTGAGCGCGCGGTACCGCTGTCGGCAACCCACTGCGCGAGACTGCGTATAAGGGCCGCCAGCGGCCTAGCGGCCGGTAGTTGTTTAGCGCACGTAAGTACATCCAGTGGCATAGGCCTGGCATTACTCTACATTTGCAAAGCTTTTTTGATAAGTGTTTTCGTTTTATTTATCGTTGCCTATGAATTTCGCGTACCGCAATGGTATGACACTTACGCTCGTGTACCAGTATCCCAATATGGTACTGAACCCAACGTATAGCGATTCTGGCACAGCCTTGCCGATCGCATACTGTAAGTTGTTAAATACGGCATATCGTAACCCCGGTATAGGGTGGAGACAAACGTTAGTCGTGGCATTTGAATTAGCTTGAGGGTAGCACAGATTAAATTCTTAAAAAAAAAACAATAAAATAAATAATTACTGTTGCCGAAGTGTCGTTGATCTCAATTCCAGTTAAATACTTGTTGTAATCCAATAAGTTTCTTTTACCAATCTGGAGGATGTCTGAAAACAAACAAAAATGTTGAGCATTATAAACAATGGTCCCAATTCTGTTACTTCACTCGCTAAATTAAAATTCACAAAATTTTCTTCATATGAGATGTAAACCTTGTACACTTCAGACCAAGGTCTTATTTCAAATTGAAACAAGTAGGTAACATATGTCGGTATCGAAATAAGCAATTTATTTGTCGACTAAAGTCTGATACGCTTAAATAAACTTTAATACCACGTAGCGAGAGCCGCTATCCGTTGAATGCCATCTCTTTTGCTCTGTGTTTTTAGTAAGCGTCTTCGTAGGTGTCGATTAAAATAACGTCATCTTAGTTCGTTTTGAACAAGTTTTTATACGGCAATAGACTCTCGCAGCGTGGAAATAAAGTTGAATATACGTTGACAGGTTTTACTAAAATTGTGGCGCTGAGAAATAGATGCCAGTAACAAATAGACCTTATTGCGAAAAACACAAGGTTGATTTCATATGAAGAAATTAAGTCAGGTTTTAGTTTAGTCGAGTGTACAATAGAATCGGCACCAATGTCGATTTAATCAATTTCGGTGTTGTTCATGTAGGCATTTATAGTAATAAAATGTAATTAAAATATGTATAGTCATTTCTGCTAAACAGTCGAGAAAGTTACTAAACAGATTAAACAGTCGAGTGTCTATTGACAGAAATACAACGTGTGTTATGTGTAGGCATTCATGATGTAGTTCACGGGCCTGTTGGTCTAGTGGTTAGTGATCCTGACTGCTAAGCCAAGGGTCGTGGGTTCGATTCCCAACCAGGACAAATAATTGTGTGATGAGCATGATCATTTGTTCTGTGTCTGCATGTAATTTATATATGATATGCATGTATTTAGTCATTTATAAGAATGTTTATCAGCAGTCTGGTGACCATAGTACAAGGGTCTGTCTAGTTTGGCCGTGTGTGAGGTGTCTCAAGTTATTATTATTATTACAATTTATTATGTGACTCCACAAAATACTCACAATAGTGTGTTAATGTGACTTAATTATTTTGTTAGGGTGTATTAGGCTCAATCCACACCGAAGTGGCAGCGGTCGGCGTAGCGGCGGCCGAGCGATTCACTGTCATACCATTTTAAGCTTTATCTCTATGAGACAATGCATAGTATCGTTTGGAAGACCCGGGTGGAACCGACAAGCTGCCCGTCAAAGCGATACTATGCATTGTCTCTCAGAAATAAAGCTTAAAGTGATTTTTATGAATAAAGTAGTTGACTGTTATGTCGAATGAGTTTCTTTTCATTCAACGACGAAACTTTACGTACGTTTGAGTTTTGTAGACAATTGTATGAAACTACGTGTGTCGTCATAATTTGCCAACGTCAAATTATTACTTTTCATGTTTAGATTTTGAAAATAATAACAATTATATATTTTTTTAGGTCCTTAATTCCATGTGATTTATTTGGACCATATTAACTTAGACTGAAAACAAAATTTGTACCCTGGTTAGGTCGAGCCGGGTCTCTAGTGCTGTATATACTTACTTAAAAAGTCTTAAACTAGTCAACTTACCCTCTGCCACGTATTCAGTAGGCTGAAAATCGACAGAAGCATACTCCTCTTTCAATGTCCTGAAACATATTTTTTTTCTTATGGTTACTACTACCGCACTACCCACACCGAATTAACATAGTCTGTACTTAATTTTAGGCGCAGTATGTACGTAGAAAAGTACAGTACCGTGTGGTTTTAGCCGGTTCGATTCCGACACACCGCCCTACCGATAACCCCGGTGGTGGTAACTGTCCGTGGGAGTTTCCAACCGTAGATAGAAATGGAGGTACGGGAGCAGTTGAGCGGCTCCAGAAATCTTGTGTACTCTATTTTACATATATAATTGTAATTCTAATTCTACATATATTTTTATAGTTTTCTATTATTATTATTCTCTTTATTATAATCTATAAAACATATAAATTACATTTTTAAATACATAAAAATATTTATTTATTATTATTATTATTGTTGTTAACCTGTTCTACTAAGAAGTTGGTTATAGCCAGTATTTGGTGGGGTTTGAACCCAGCTTTTCAATCGCAAGTAGATGCTTAATAATTTTGTTACCACCCCTTGAAAAAACATTATTATTTATTTACTTAATATCATTTGCAATATCTTTACAGGTCATCCCAAAATATATATCAATAAATATAAATAAGAAACCAAAATCATCTTTAGCACCAGACTTTCAATTGACGATTTCATTTAACTATTTATTTGCTTACACAAAGTAACGAACAATGCTTCTATTATTTAGGTTACTTGACGCCGTGTTCATTTTATAAAACCTGTATTTTATCACCTACGCGTTGTGCTGTCCGAAAATAATTATAAATCAATCAATGACGGATTGTCATATTATTGTGTCATAAATGATTTCGACAACAAAACAAATACGCCGATATCAAAATACTATAATCTTAAAAATAATAATTAAACTTTCGCCGAAAACATAATCTTTTTGGGGAAAAATTGTTAATCAAAACCATCCTGGACGCCATTTGAACACACCATAAATAATTGACGCCCTTTTGCGGCGCCCCTTACCGGATCTAAGTCCAATTGTAAATCTAAATCCACAGAAACACACAAAAAATAAATCGTCAAGAAATGAAACAAGAATTACAGAACCCGGTTGCAGTGCCACATACTGGGTCCAATAGTGACTTTTAACCATCCAGGGACCCAAACCAAAAATTCCAACACACACAAAGATGTGTCAGCGTAGAACTCTGAAGCTGGCCCTGGGCATTTCACGTAATAGAATTCAATGGCGTTTTAAACATCAAAATGTATCATAAGGATATTTTCTTATAAAAAATAGAAATTAAAACTTCAGTTGTCTTAAAAAAATCGTTTATACAAAACTTGTAAAAATTGCGAACACAAGAAAAATAATTAGCCAATAAATTTTTCAATTGATTATCATTTGTATTGATAGATAACCAAGATTGTAATAACGGCAAAATATATGAAGACTTACTTTGGGAATGGGGTTTCGCTTTCGTTCAGCCGAAGGTTATATAAAACTCGTTTCTCGGGCATATCCGCATATATATCGAGATCTAGCGGCAGAGAGCGTGTCTCTTTGCTGCCGGGGTCGTTGTTCATATGGGACGTAACAATAAATATCAGCAAAATTGGCAGGATTACTTGCTGAAACAATAATATTTTCATTTAATTTGGCTGGAAATAAGTAAAGAATAGGGAACTAGGGAGAGAAATATATTATATATATATATTGTAAACTTAAAAAGGAAAATTAAGTTCAGGATAAATATTATAAGTAAAGAATCTTCTAGTAAGTCTTGTCTTTGTTAAGTGTTTTAATGTGGTTTTGAATACTAATTAATATATAATTTCAGGTTTTCGTTCTTGTAGCATGCGAGTCCAATAGAATTGCAAGCGTCCATAGGCTACGGTAACCGCTTACCATCAGGTGGGCCGTATGCTTATTTGCTACCGACGTTATATAAAATCAAGTATATTATTGTATGATTCTGGTACAACTTACCATAACTAAAAAGATCCATTTCCTATGAAGGACAAAGCTGGCTTGTCTCATGAAAAGCACCTTAAACTGGCGCAAATACAGATGAAGCCCCGTTAGTTTTATGTGTGTCACACCTGAAATGAGTTAATTTTCTTCTTTTTTTTTTTTAAAAGACAACTCCCGCATTAGGAATTTCTCCTGTGTCGCGGGGGACTATACAAACATACAAACAACGGACACAAAGAACACCCAGACTCAGGTGGGAATCGAACCCACGACCTGTAGCATAGCAGTCACGGTCACTAACCACTAGGCCAACAAGTCAGTCATTTAATTGTTAGTTGTCAGTTAATTGACAAATTATTATATTAAAACGGTAGTACCGTAATCGCTAAGTTTAAGATTGCAGCTTCAGTTGGACAGATAAACGAATTATTACGCGTAGAAACAACTCACTGCGTCTAACGACAATGCAGGCCCTTATGGCTGGGCCCCAGGTAGAGACCTAATTAAGGGAAACCTGTAAACCCATCTAGACTTTTTTTTTATTGTGACACGTCAGAGTGACCTCAACCCGTGATGGAAAGCTAGAGTGAGGTCCAAAGACTGAGGACCACCATTATAGATACGGATGATACTATAATGGTGGCCCTCAGCTTGAAGGCCTTGAGAGATGCTTCTTCACGCCCCCTTAAAGGACCCGCGATTATATGTTGAAGGGAACACGTCTGGTAATGCATTCCACATTTTAATGGTGCGGCAAAGAAAGGAGGTGCTGAACCGTTTGGTTCTAGTTGGCCACCTGTTGAACAACAAATGACCGATTTACACTCTTCTGAGCCTGGTTTGTCTTTTGCGGGATAGTAGAGTACTAGTACTCTCCTGTTTCCTTTGGTAGGCGCTCTCGCGTTGAACCAAGGGCATGCCATGGTCTCGACCCAGCGAGTGACAAATTAATGTTACGTCACTTACACTTTGTAAGTAACTTTGTACTACAGTCTTAAAGTAAACGAGCCTTAAATGAAAATGGTAAATACAAAATAAAGGGGTTCTCATATGCATTATACAAATTGTCCAAAGTTTCTAGAAAAACATTGCGTGTACGGCTTACTTTGCATATGTTGAATTTTAAACGAGCAATTCTTGTATGTATGTATTTATATTTCGGGTATCTCGGAAACGGCTGTGACGGTTTTGATGAAATTTTGTATACAGATACAGTTTTGCATTTTAAGTTCAACTGCTTAGTTGTACTTCCTGTAAAACGCAACTTTACAAAAAAAATACGATTTTACACTATATTTTACTGTATTTTAATTTATCCAAAGGCATCAAGTGGGCTGCATGCTTGTTTGCCACCGCATTAGTATAAAAAATAATGCGTTTTGGGCTCACACACTCTTCAGTTTTCTAATACAACATGCAAAGATTGTAGCATAAGTTACCTTGCAGACTCTTGAAGTATTTCTCTAGGTCGCGCTGTGGTTCATTATTTGGACTAGAACCGTTGAGTGATACGGTGGTTTCAGTAGCAACGGGCTGTTTATCTACACAATAGTTAAAAAAAATACGAAAAACATAAATAATAATCAATATCGTCTATACACCGTGTTATTTAGGTTAGTGTTTTTACGAAAAGTACGTATCCCGACCATGATATAGAATATTTCTACATAAATATAATAAAGAAAACATGCATCGTAAAAATAAATGCTTTAGAAAGCTTTTATATCATGGTTCGAGTACATACTTGACGTAAAAGCACTGATTTAGACGCCACGCTGTATATTCGTAAAAAGAAACAACAAAAAAAAAAGCAGACATACAGAACCAATAAAAAATTATAGTAGGCATATTCTAAATTTGATTTTAAAAATTATACGTGGGTCACACTGAAAGTTTTTAGAATAGACCAGAAGAAAAGCAGAGATGAAATGAATGATGAAAAATTTATTTAAATTTCGAATTAGGAACTCTTTGGGAATTTGTAGATCTATGTTTATTTCATTTGTTTTTACAAATTGGCGGATTTGACTAGAGACAGTTTTCGTTCAATGATTTACTACGAATTTCATTGCGGTCCCTCTCAACAACAATGTTACGATAGACTTCGACTGGCATTTCATTACGAAGCCCCATTTAGTGCAACTGTTTAGGTACAACTGGTTTCATGAGTTTAAACGTGGTCGAAGCAAACTCACTGATGATTCTCGAGAAGGACGTCCTTCAACGGCGGCTGCTAAAGAAAACGTGAGTGCTGTGCGGCTAATGATAAAAGCTGATAGAAGGGTGACATACCAACAGATTCGGGCAGCTTTAGGCATTGGTATGAGTCAAGTACAAAAAGTCTTACATGAACATTTAGGCGTCAGAAAGCTTTGTACTAGATGGATACCTCAGAATTTGACGGAAGATCAAAAACGCCGTCGTGATCAAAATGCTTGAAAAGTATGACGAAGGTGACTCGAATGCTATAATGACATCGTCACAGATGACGAAAGCTGGATATATTGCGCAATGGATGTTTCCATTTGCCGTCGAAAGTAAAAAAGGGCAGAAGTCAAGGGAAAAAGTCGATTGCCTCATTCTTTAGACGGACGGGTCATTTCGCAACAACCATTCTAGAAGATAAAAGGACTCTTACTGCAGATTGGTACGTCAGTCATTGTCTGCCAGTTGTCTTGGAAAATGTTAGACAGCAGCGCCCAAGGAGCAGGATCCCCCTCCACCACGACAACGCTCTAGCTCACTCCGCCAGACAGACTATCGAAGGCTTGGAGCTAGTGAGTCATCCTCATTACAGTCCCGACCTGGCGACTTTTAGTTATTTTCTAAAATAAAAAATAAACTTAGAGGAATTCGTTTTATGAACCCTCAAGATGCCGAGGCTGCAAAAGGCGTGGAAGAGATCCATAAAGAAGAGTGGGCTCACTGCTTCAGTCAACGGTTCGTACGGTGCTCAGAAAGGAACGGAGACTACTTCGAAAAGCAATAAAAATATTAACAGGCTTCTATATATTTCCGTTTTTTATTTTCTAAAAACTTTCAGTGTGACCCCCGTACTTGAATTGGTAGGCAAAGGTCGCACACAATGCGTCCTTGATGAGTGGACGGACATTGGCAGAGTATGAGGAATACTTGTGCCAGTCATTGTGTATCTCAAATTAAAAGAGGAACACAAAAATATTCTCTATGCGCTTAATGTGACTATCGTTTTCGATTCGTTCTTCTAGTAAAATAAAAAAGCAAAAAAAAAATTATTACTTCCAAACTTTGGCCATATATGCTGTGAGTGACCAACGTAGAATAAGTCTATAAATTTCTTCTTTGCTACTGGCGTTTAAAGGATTTGATCCGTGAAATATTAAGGTTTGGTTTTTAGTTACATTGCTATTTGCATACCTGCCGTGAGGTTTTGTTCTAACCCGTCACTCTCCAATGGGGCGTCTACATCGCTGCACAACCTATGACAAATCCAATAACATTTATGTAGGAATTGTAGAAAATATGTGGACAGTGACAATGGCATATATACTTGTTATTAATTTTAAATATACATAGGTTTCTAGTATTAATTGATTTTAAAATGGTACGGAGTTACATAACAACAAAATCGACATCAATATATAAATAAAATAAAAGTAGTAATTGAATAAATTCAATGTACGTACTTATCATATTATCATTACTTAACGTACTGGATGGTGCAGAATACTTATGTTCCTTGCTGCTAAAAAAAGCAAATAAAAAAAACCTTTTATAACCTGTGGAAATCCCGCTGGTCATCACTTCACTTGATTGGGTTTTGGTGCATCTCTTGACGACGCCTGAATTTATATCCAGGCATCGTCAATCATTATCCATGTTAGAAGTAACCCACTAAACCAATTGGTTAGATTTCTTTACTCAAAATAAACTATTTTATAAAGATATACTGATTTGACTTGAGCCATATACCCTAATACTTACTTCAATGTTTTTTTTTTAATATATTTTGTTCAGAATTTAATTCAGTTTTTACACCCAAAACGATTGTAGTTAAAGGTAATGCCACATTTAGTGAATGGGCTACTATAGGCTTACACAAGAGCAGAAAGAGACTTTATGAGTTTTATGATGAAAGAAATTACAATAATAGTGAACAATTTCACATATATGTCAAAGAATACTCTAAATTGTTTAGGAAGATTTGTAAATTAGCAAAGTCTCGTTTTCTGAGTTCAAGGATTAAAAGTAGCGATGATAAGGTTAAGACCACTTGGAACATTATTAATAGCGAGACTAGAAAGCAGCACAACCAAAGCAATGAATTAAGTTTGAAAATTTACAACAAACAAGTAACGTCAGATATAGAAGTAGCCTCTGTTTTTGAGAACTTTTTTACTAATATTCTCCTCACCAGCTTTTGCAGAATCAATTTTGAAGGAGAATGTTGATAGGAATGACAGTGTATTTAGGTTTCAACATGTCAATCCTTTTGAAATTACCAAAGCTTTCAACACGCTAAATCTAAAAAAAACAGCCGACTTCTGTGGAAATTCTGTAATCATTACAAAATCTGTTATTACTGTAGTTGCTAGTCATTTATCATTTATATTTAATCAGTGTGTAGATAGTGGTGTATTTCCTGATCTGATGAAATCTAGTAAAATCATTCCATTGTTCAAATCTGGCAGTACTTCAGACCCAACTAACTTTAGACCAATTTCTGTACTACCAGTATTCAGGATTTTTTTTGAAAAAATAGTTTATGATCAAATGCGAAGTTTCTTTATTTGCCATAATTTATTACATAATAAGCAATTCGGTTTTACAAGGGGTCGCTCCACAACTGATGCCGGTGTAGAGCTTGTAAAACATATATTTGATGCCTGGGAGGATGCCCACGATTCTCTAGGCATTTTTTGCGATTTATCCAAAGCTTTTGATTGTGTTGTTCATGAAACTCTGATCAGGAAATTATATCACTACGGTATCAAAGATACGGATCGGCTGGACCTTCTTACTTCTTATCTAAGTAATAGGATTCAGAAAGTCGATATTAATGGCAAGCTATCTCCAGGGTCTGTGGTAAAAACGGGCGTTTCGCAGGGATCTATACTTGGGCCATTTTTGTTCTTAATCTACATTAATGACTTACCTTATATTGTTAGAACAACCACGAAATAGTATTGTTTGCGGATGATACTTCACTCCTATTTAGGCTAAAACGTATGTGTTCAAATTTTGACGACGTAAACGATGCTATTTCGAAAGTGGTTCGCTGGTTTAACGTTAACAATTTACTTCCTAATGGAGAAAAAACTAAATGTATCCGGTTCACTACTCCAAACAAATGAAAACAAATGAAAAAAATAAACAGATGAAAACGACTATACTACTTAATGAAGACGAGTTGGAACTAGTTGATACCACAAAATTCTTAGGCATTACTCTTGATTCTAAGCTTCAATGGGGCCCTTATATTGATAAATTATAGAATAGACTCAGCTCAGCAGCATACGCAGTTAGAACAATTCGTGAACTGACTGATGTTGAAACAGCCAGATTAGTTTATTTTAGTTATTTTCATAGTATAATGTCGTATGGTATTCTACTGTCCGGGAATGCCGCCGATATTCAATCTATCTTCGTGCTGCAGAAGAGGGCTATTCGAGCAATTTATAACGTAAGCAATCGTGATTCACTGAGGCAGAAATTTAAAGAAATTAACATAATGACGGTAGCGTGCCAATATATTTATGAAAATCTAATTTACCTTCATAAAAATAAAGATCACTTCTGTAAAAAAAGTGATATACACTCTTTTAACACGCGTAATTAACATAAACTTGTTGTACCAGCCTCTAGGCTCCAAAAAATTAACAAGTCGTTTCAAGGTCAATGTGTGCGATATTGTCAATGTTAAGTCTAAACAAGTTCAAGTCTACAGTAAAACGACAGCTATACCTTAAGGGCTATTACTCAGTAGGGGATTATATATAGGATAAAACGCTTGGGATGGAATTGTAATAGAAATCTAATGTGAGGCTAATATGTTTCTTATTTTCCATCTCTCATGTTTTTCTTTTCTTCTTTTTAATTTTTTCCTTAATTTTCAGTTTCCCTATTGTCATATTCTTTTTCTGGTTTATTTACTTTTAATTTTAAAAACATAATAGCACACAACAAAATGATGTGATATTTACTGAATATTGTCGAAACTGTTTGGTTTTTCTTTTTTAAAAGAGTGGCCGTGAGTTTGTTTGCCCGATTTCTTCTCACAAGGCTAAACCATTTGGAAACGGGCGGTTATAGATCGAAACAGGCAGATGTGATATTATGTTATTCATTTTTGTTTTCTTTAATCATTTTACATTTGACGAAGCAAACTATTGTTGCGGTGACTCTGTGTGTGTTGATCTATAATTTTTAATTACAATAATTATTTATTAAATCGACGATTTCGAATAATTGATGGTCAATTTTATGAAATAAAGATTTTTTTGCGTTAACGTTCGTAGGGACCGGACAACGACAACGGCCTGGAGAGCGTTAAGGCCTGACTATCTTCTTTAAATTTCAGCTGTCTTTTGACATTACTTCCCCATAATAAAAAAATTGCAAAAAATTTACTTACTTCAAAAATACCTCTTCTAATGTTGAAACTCCTACTCCTATGGAATCGATCTTCAGTTTCGATCTATGCTTCTCTAGCATTGAGAAAAGTTTGGCGAAGGAGCTAGTGGCAGTTGAAGGCAGGTTGTAGGATATAGAGTTCAATGTCTTCTCTTTCAGTGTTGTTTCGGGAACGCGCTCTAATACTTTTTCAGTGATAGCCTCTACATTAGGAGGACCATTTGTGGTTAAAGTCAGACGGTAGCCGTCACCTGTGAAAAGCAGAAAGTAGTAGTAAGGTCTATTTTAATGGCAACATTTAAATTTAGTTGGAGGTTTATTTAATTAAAAAACAACAGAAAATGATTAAATTCTCATAAGTCATAAAAAATTACAATCATGCGTTAAATTTCGCTTTTTAAATATTGTTATATATATAAATAAATAACATTTCATCACATCATAGTACACAATAGATGTTTGATCGGCGCTCAAAAAACGGCACCAACTAAACTATGCAACTATCGCAAGCGTGAGTGTGGAATACGTACCACGAGTCTAATACGCTTCCTTGTGGTAAGTAGTAAACTACAGACGCTTTACATTGCAGTTTTTGTATCAACCTATTACAACATATGTTTACAGAGACATTCATTGTATGGTCTGCACGTAAAGTATGTGGAACTATCGTGTGCCACTATTTGAGGCGATTTTTGAAGAAAATCGTGGAAATAAGGTATATTTAATCTAAGCTTGAATGGATTTTTAATTATTTATTTTTAATTATATTAATTTTTATTTTTAGCTGTGCCAGCGGCTACGTCCGCGTGGAATAGTGTCTTTGGGTAGAACTTTTAATTATTTAAGCTAACTGACAATACTACCATACAACTTTTCATCCTTACCTTTCAACCCCTTACACCCCTTTTTTGCATTAAAAAGTAGCCTATGTCCTTTCTCAGGCTCTAGACTATCTGTGTACCAAATTTTATTGAAATCGGTTCAGTAGTTTTGGCGTGAAAAGGCGACAGACAGACAGACAGAGTTACTTTCTCATTTATAATATTAGTAAGGTAATTGGATATCATGTAAAAAATTATTCGACAGAAGTTTGTTATTGGTTATGCTACTAAGACTTGTACGTTTATAACGCAATAGTGTGTTTTGAGAGTTAGTAGCTTTGTAATTCATTTAACATACTGTTTTAGGTGCTTTAAAAGTAATTTAGTTTTAGAAGTTTACGATGACAACATTTAATTAAAAAATTTTGGTAATAAGTTGAAATTTTCAAAAGGTTTTAATATGATAAACACAAAAGTATTACTCTGCATTACTCTAAGAGAATTTAGTTTACTTTTACAACATTAGAAAACCATCAGCTGTTACGATATGAACTACGAGAACACAAGATACATCAGACGGCCGTGTGTGAGGTGTCTTAAGTTATTATTATTTTATGCAGTTATGTACATTCACAAGTAGGTATATATATATATAAATCACACAGATGAAAAAAGATAAAATTTTTACTTACCAACAGCCTTCTTAAGATACATAGTGGTGGCAAAACATCGCAGCTGTCCAGCGTGTAGCGCGGCCACGCGGTCTCCGAGCACATCCGCCTCCTCCATGAAGTGCGTGGACAGGAGCACCGTGCGAGCTCCGCGAAGGGACTGACGAGATAATTATAACATACATTAAAGACGTCATTTACGATGGCTAGAAACAAACATGGAACCAAAATGGTACCCTGGGGCACACCATATAGCACGACCTATATAATTTACTAGATTTTGCCAGCATCTTCACCCTTTTGGGCCTTTGTTTGCAACGGCAAAGAGTATCCTATGTATTTATCCAGGTCATAAAGTATCTCTGTGTCGACATTAATAAATACAATGCAATAGTAAGTAAATCAAACATTTGTGAAGAAATAGTTCTGAACTATTTTGTCTTTGCCTATGTATAAAAATGTCATATCACGTTGTTTGTTCGCGATTAACTCCTAAACTAATGAACCGATTTTAATGAAGCGTTGCATAATGTGTGCAGTTTGGTCCAACTTGAAAGATAGGATAGGTATTTTTTTTTTACTCTAGCCGCACTATATATACATTATTCAACAGTGACGCCTCCAAGCCAGGTTTTCGATGTTTAAAAAGTTTATTACGAAAGTGAGAAGTAAGATCAAATGTAAATGCTGATCCAAACTAATACAATACTGAATATTATATCTAAATAAATTGTAGTACTTACAAGTAGTAAATCCCACAGTTCTCGTCTAGATTCGACATCGAGTCCCGATGTAGGTTCATCCAATACCTGTATTGTATTAAACATTACTATTATTTTCTTAAGCAATAGGTAAGGTATATTTTTCCAATGGAAGCTACTGTCGACGGCATGACTACAAAGATACGCTGGAATGAAACCGAAAAACCAGTCTACCTAGAGTAGTACTCTTTTTTAAATGTTTATAGTGTTTTTTTTTTGCAAAAATTTTGAAGTAGCTCAAGTTTGTCTAGTTGGTTCTCGGTGAGATCAGGATAGCTGGCAACTGCATAATCGAGGATTGGAAGTAGAAGGGAGTTAGCAAGGGCAATTTTGGTAGCGGTTGGAAGAAAGGATCCTGTAGAGGCAAACATTCTGCGACGTATTTCCTGCATCTGTGGGGCCCAAGTTAAGTCAGTGTCTATATGTATACCCAGGTTTTTTACTATTTTACTAAAAGGTATCACGGTGCCTTTGAATAGAACCGGTGGAAGTAGTGACCACTCAATCTGTGCCGTTTTTCTAGAGCTATCGACAATAATAATTTGGGTCTTTGATGGGCTTACCTGAAGACTGTGTGATCTACTCCAGTAACTAATCTGGTCCAAATCCTTGTTGATGATGTCAACAGCTTTAGGTAAATTTATCAGTGATGCATGAGTATATCTGCAGATCATCAACATAGAGGTGGTAGGAAGAAAGTAATTGGTTTGAGATAGAATTGATAAAAATTGCGAAATGTAAAGGAGACAAAACGCCACCCTGGGGCACACCACCAAATGTATTACACCGAGTAGATAGAGAGTTGTCAATGCAAATACGTTGTTGGTGGCCACACAAGTAGTTACGAAGCCAATCAATCACCGTTGGAGATATGTTAAGTGAGGTAAGTATACTAAGCGGAACATCGTTACCCACAGTGTTGAACGCATTAGAAAAATCCAAAAGCGCGAGCACAGTGAAACTGCTACTTTCCATTTGCAATCTGATATCATCGATAATGTTAACTAAGGCTGTTACTGTACTATGGTCAGGTCGAAAGCCAGATTGATATGGATTTCGGAGGTCGTGTTTGCAGAGGAAAGAATGAAGCTGGGTATGAACAAGACCCTCCACAACTTTGGATAGAAACGGTACGATCGATATCGGTCTATAATCAAAAAAGAACGAAGGATTGGATTTTTTGGGTAAAGGAATTAATATGTGCTGATAAATATGTTTTGATAACGAATAAACAATTAGAACAATATAATATGTGATAAACAGAGTTAAAGAGCACTGTTACGCACGAGCACGTCGGCGTCTCCGGCGAGCGCGCAGGCGAGCTGCGCGCGCCGCTTCATGCCGCCCGACAGCGCGGCGCACAGCTCGCCCAGCTTGTCGTCCAGCCCCAGCTGCGCCGCCAGCTGCCGGGACGATGCCAGGGCCGCGCGGTACGTGCCTTGCTTTAGCTACACCGATAAAAACATCATTACAAAACACACATTAATAAATGAACAACTAATACCTTACGAAGACTGGAGTAGACAAAACTGAAGTGAGGGATCAATTTTGTCCCCCGTTAACTGTAGACCGGCAGAAATATGCACATTGAAACTTCGTTATAGCTAGTCATAGACTCTGTTAGTGAATTTTTTCAACACAAATAACTAAATATCGACAGATCAAAGATTAAAATTTGTTACAAATTAGACAAATATAACTTAAATACTTCACTGATCAAACTCCACGGTTAAGAGAAGCTGCTATCCCTGAGAGGGGCAGCCATCAGATGAAGTACCTCTAACCGCTTTTAACCAACACTACTGGCATAACGAACCGTATGCTTGTTTCCAAACTGATTTATGAATGATATTTTTTTTTTTAGGTAGATTTTTCGAAGAAAAGTCTACCTATTGGTTTTGTACCAGTTGTAGAGTTTTCCAAAAAATTCTTCACAGGAGGTCTAGTTATGATCCCAAAACCCCAAAACAACCGCCAGTTAAAAAAATCCAGTCCTGCAGTAGGCCCACAGAGGTAGATTTGAATCTCACCATAGTAAAGAACATGATGTGCTCCTGCAGCGTCAGGTCCGGGAAGAACATGTTGTGTTGGGGACACAGGCCTATGTGCTTACGCACTTCATGCTGTTCGGTCATAGTGTTAAAGCCATGCACGTACACTTGGCCTGATGTCGGACTTGTCATACCTGCGGACCAGAGTTATAGCATGTAATCAGTGTCTCCTAAATAAATTATTTAATATATTTCTTTGGTTTAGTAGTTAACTTTAATATTACTGAACCGATCATCATGATGAGACCCTGCTTACTCTATATAAAAAATCGATATGCTATTTTATAGTCCATCTAATCTAAGAAGTACCGTTTGACAGTTCTGACAGATTGATGAATACGCATGGGGTCAGAGAAATCGATTACTGAAATATCCGAATCTTAAGAGATATCGATATCATTTCTTTGTATTTACTAATCGATTACAATTTTACAGATTTATGTATGTTACAGTAAAAGCCCGAATATTGGTTTATCATAGGTTTTATTAGTAAACCTTAGTATATATGAAAGAGTTTAGATAAATGTCAAAATTTTATGAGAGAGAATTTTTCGGGCTTTTCAGTTAAATTCTAACCTAACCGACATTGTACATTATTGATTTTCGTAGAAGTGATTCGGTCCTGGTCTTCGCCGACCGCTGTCATTACTTGTTGTGCACATACATGAGCAAAGAGTAGTTCGGACTTTTGCCATAAACGGTTGGTAAATTTTAGGTTTTACTGGAAAATCTTAGGATTTACTGAAGTTCGGAGATTTACAGTAACATATACACTACACAACATAGGCGGGAGGGGTCTAAGTAATAAGCATGAAGTTGACGTAAGTACATTTAAACAGAGGTGACATATTTTAATTTGACTTAAAATCATTAATTTTCATGTTGAAAACTAACTAAATTTTTTTATTAATGTCAGTTCCCTTATTTTCTTAGATTTGGCACCATAAATATTGTAGTTAATTACATAGGACGCTGCTTTGCGTTTCGTATACAAGTGTTTTGAAGGTATATAAATGCAAAAAAAAAGTATTGATAAAAAATAGTTTATTCACTACTACTACTGGAAAAATCGTCGTCGTCATCATCGTCATTTAAATTAATCACTATTTGATTGTCCATGAAATGATCGAAATGAACATCTCTGTCGAAGTCATCCATTATTATTTTCTTGTTTTTTCTACTACTTTGCCCAATCATCCTTTGTGACCTGGGCACATGCTTCCTTCAATAAACCTTCCATTTTCTTTACACTGAAGGGCGGCTTCGTATTGTGTCTTGCTGCACATTATCATCACTTGCTTAGTTCAGTATAAATATTGCCAAGGTAATCGAATAAAGAAGAATCAGTCCAGAAAAGTAATAGCCAAGTCACAAATTTTGATAAAATACACAAACGGAAAAAGTACCCGCACAGTCAGCTTCCGAGATGGCGAAAGACTGCATTGATTATAGTTAGCAGTGGTGACAGATTAAAAAAAAGTGTTTTCTTTGTAGAGACTTGGACACGAGCGATTTTGCCTACAAAGATTTATTTAAAATTACATGAACTTACATACTTTTAATTTTAATTATGGGTTTTCGTTGACAGTTGGATGTCAGCTGATATTTAAGTATTTTTAAATACTAAAAGATGCCTGCATTGAAAAAGATTCGTTATTAATAAGTTCGATTATTCGTATATTTTAACGATTTTCGGTATACAAGTGAATTTGAAGAGTCGCAACACTACGGTAAAGGACTTAACTACGTGACTTTACGGATAAATAAAAGCTTTCTATTGTATATTTTAGTTATTTTGCTTTGTTTAAAAGATTTAAATTTGAATTTAGTCATTAAGAATTGTACATTTTGTGATAGAATAAAAATAGCTTCATAATTCCATGGTTTTACGGAAAAGGTTATTGAAATTGTGTGAGTTACGCCTATCTATACAAAGTTTATTTGGCTTGAAAAGTATGAAACGTCAAACGGTACTTCTTAGATTAGATAGACTATAGTGTATTGAAAATTTGAGTGTGCTATAAGTATATAAATATTCTCAAATATAAAATTATTTTTTTGGATCGTTTTTTTTTTATTTCAAACGGTGGTATCAAAATGACTAGTTTTTATTTGTTTTTTCGTTTTGTTTTTTTTATTACACGTTTCCGTTTATCGAGGCTATAGCCGACCGTGGCGTTCAAGAGATTAAACATGTTTCTTATCGACATTCTGTTACTATGCAGTACATTCTTGGACCGTAAAAAAGGTCCTTTTGCTTGTTTTGTATTACATCAAAAGTCTCATATAACCTCGTGCATCCGACGCAGTATATCGTTATATTTTTATGTATTGAAAATGTTGTTTAGTATGTCGTGCCAAAAACGACTTTGCACTTTACCTGTTATTATAGACATTAAAGTCGTCTTTCCCGCACCATTGTGACCCACCAATACTGTGATCTCTCCCTCAAAAACTTTTAGAGTGACGTCCTTCAATGCCTTGTGATTAGGGTATACCTGCACAAAACAAAATGCAAAGTCATATAAATGCCAACGCTATCGTATTTATATCACAGAATCCATAACACTACAGGTACAGAAGTTTCACTCAATAAGCGACTTTCGCTCAGACATAATAAAGTCGCAATTCAGGTCGCACAGCGCTTATTACCTACAGTTATTCACTTAGAAGTTTAGAGGCAACTTCTAGATGAATAACTGTAGGTTGTAGGTCTAGAGCGTAACTCTTATCTGTTCTGACGACGACGCCGAGGCTGTCGTTTTTTAAAGAATTAATTAATCTGAATATTTAATTACCAGTAAGATTTGTGAATAGTACTCTATTTTTGTAAAAAAGCAAACCTAGGCTAGGTACTATAACTCGATAGTCTAGATACGAATGGATGACGCGACGCAGCGGGTGAGTGAGCATCGAACAAATGCGGTCGGCGGCCGGCGCGCGGCAGCCCACTGAATGTTGGCACGATTAGTCGATTTATACCTACACTGCGGAGTGGCCCTGGCCTGTTTATATCTAATTTATTGACCGAATACTCAATAGATGTAGGTGACCGGATCGGACCATAAATTAAATTGCGTAAATTTTGACTTTATTATTGTCAACTCGTCATTGTAAATGTTTTACAGTAGTTGACCCACCTGAGTTTCATCCTAGTTTTTAAAATAATCATAATTATGTTTCAAGTTTTTCGACATTTCGAACGATATTATTATAAATAGCTGAGAAGCGTTTAAATATCCGATTATTATAGTAGGTCAAGTTTGTATTAGTATCTATACAAAAGTCTAGGTAACCTTACATGATCATAATGAAATCAAATCTACAAGACCACAACGATAATACGGATAAAAAAATTACAGACACTGTGTCAAGTCACTGATAAAAGAGCAGTAAAACACATTGATACACCTTTATCGATCTTACTGTTTAACGTGTACTGTGTCATCAGTACAACCTAACTCTTACCTTGGTAACGTTATCGACGAAGATACCAACTTTCATCCCAGCAGGAGGTTCCTCGAAGTATTGGCTGTCTCGTTGTATCAGGTCTATAGAGTCGCTGTCTGTTTTATCATTATTGTGCTGGTCTTTCTTTCGAAACGGATTCTACAACATATAAAACTACTTAACCTCTTGCTTATGATCGATGACTGTTTCCACACTAAATTAATCCCCTAGTACAAAAACGGTATCTAACGTGTTCAATCTGTCTGTATCTGTTTGTAATGTCATAATAACAGCTTTTTACTAAACGCATCCGAATGTTTACACGGTACATATTTACAAAAAAAAAACTGTCTGTTTGTTCTGGCTAATCTCCGGCGCGGGTGTACAGTTTTACTGATAGCAGGTGTTATAAGGAGTAACTTAGGCTATTTTGATTTTGTCAAAGAATTAGGGATCCGCGCCACAAATATAAATATGTACACGCGGGAACTAAAGCCCTGCGGGGCACAGCTAGTTCCTTATAAATCTATTAAAGAAATTAATTTAACCACTATTAAATTATGCAAAAAGTGGTATCTATTAATTACAGAAAATAATAAAAAAATCAATAAAACAGTATATTAATTAGACGAATGACACTGTTATTCGAAAAATCGAAAACCTCAAAAATACCTACATGTAGCATGAGAGAGCGCAAGCACGTAGCGTTTATCTGATATTTTTTTTTTATTTATAAAAAGTGTTATCTCATTGCAACACTATTAAGCTTAATTACTATCAAAAATAAAGTTGGTAAATGTGCTAGTACATTGACTAAAAAAGTTTTAGTGTAAAGCATTAGTAGTAAACGAAAATGGTCTTACTAAAATCAATGTTATAAGCATAGACCGGAATAGTTAGAATGATTTAGAGTGATTGAACTCAAACGTATATATTATATTTGAGACATAATGTAACAGATTCACGTATTATTATTTCTTATTATATTATTATTATATTTTTCTTCAAGTTTCAATGGCAGTAGTTAATCTAGTAATCACTACTTAAATAATTAAGTCAATTACGAAAATACCGTCTTAATCCGGGAAGAAAGCATGTTTATGTTAAGACATCATGACGGTAGGACAACGCAAGTACATAAAATCATTCTACATATTCCGACCATAGATTAAAAAACTTTTTACAAAACAATTCTTATAGAACAAATCTGTGAGAGCTCGTGTTCAATAAATAACGAGTTAGTGAGAAATAAAACTTAAAAAAGACAAACAGCGACATATTTTTTTCAAATTCCACAAAAAAGTAAAAAAACTAATTACAAATAAGTATTATTGTTACAAAATATTGTCGTTAACACAATAAATTGTGTCTACTTAGTAACAAACTAGTGTATAATTCGAATCCCGAACCCGGCTCGTAACAATATATAGCTTTTCTAATACTCGTTTAAATACAATTTATTTAATTTTAACTCTGTCCTGGCATTCAAAAACGTAAGGTGAGTTTACTTAAATAAGTAAGTACAAATTAAATTTAATAGTTACTAATTCATCCTACTTCCTACTAATATTATAAACGTTTTAGAACGTGGGAGAGCCATGCTTCGGCACGTATGGGCCGGCTCGACTCCGCTCGATACCACGGCCTCACAGAAAACCGGTAGTGAAGCAATGCTTGCATTGCATTTCGCCGCGTGAGTGAGGTTACTGGAGGCCCTTACCCTTCCCTCTCCCCTATTCCCGTCCTTTCCCTCTCCCCTATTCGCGTCCTTACCCTCTCCCACCTCTCCCCTCTTCCCACTCTTCCCCCCCAACCCCTCGTCTCCTACTACCTTAAAGGGCGGCAACGCACTTGTGACTCTTGAGTTACAGGTGCCCATGGGCGGCGGTAGTCATTTACCATCAGGTGACCCGTTCGCTTGTTTGCCCCTATACCATAAAAAAAAACGTGAAAGTTTGTGAGGATGTATGGATGTTTGTTACTCTTTCACGCAAAAACTACTGAACCGATTGCGATGAAATTTGGTATGTAGATAGCTGGAGACCTGGATTAGCACATAGGCTCTTTATCCCGATATTCCCACGGGATCGGGACTTACGCGGGTAAATCCGCGAGGCGCTGCTAGTAAAATATTTATAAAATCTGTCCAAACTTATTATATAAAATTACGGCCATGGCTTGTAGCTATGGCCTTATGATAAAATAATAATAAGTAATGAGATATTAGAATGAGTACGTATGAATAATTGAATAACGACAAATTAATTTGTCCTAAAGTATTCAAATAAAATCTGTCCAAACTTATTGTATAAAATTATGGCCATGGCTTGTAGCTATGGCCCTATGATATAATCAAATAAGTTATGAAATATAAGAATGAGTACGTATGAATAATTGAATAACGACAAATTAATTTGTCCTAAAGTATTCAAATAAAATCTGTCCAAACTTATTGTATAAAATTATGGCCATGGCTTGTAGCTATGGCCCTATGATATAATCAAATAAGTTATGAAATATAAGAATGAGTACGTATGAATAATTGAATAACGACAAATTAATTTGTCCTAAAGTATTCAAATAAAATCTGTCCAAACTTATTGTATAAAATTATGGCCATGGCTTGTAGCTATGGCCCTATGATATAATCAAATAAGTTATGAAATATAAGAATGAGTACGTATGAATAATTGAATAACAAGAAATTAATTTGTATTAAACTATTTAAATAAAATCTGTCCAAACTTAAGGTATATTTGTATTAAAATTAAGTAATTATGTGAATAATCTTTAAAGTCGAATCGTGGTTTTCTCGCTTTCTTAAATACAAAACTTAAAATGAATTTAACATATTTATGTCTAAGTAAGGCATCGTAGCCCCTAAATGGACGAACCAAATTGGGTGTGATCTTTCAACTACATAGTTAATCTAACGGAGATGGTTATTTACTGTTGAAGCGTTTTGAAAACTGCAATACTACATACATTTTTAAGCAACATTTTTAATGTATCTAACAATAGTACCATATTCATGTTGTTATTGTCACGATGGCACTAAACAACAGACGAATATTTAAAAAGTTTAATAGAGCATGTATATTAGGCAGATACATATCGTCGTATTCGTAGAAAAACGACGGATTCGATTTTTAATAACTTTACAGGAGAGCACTTTAAAGTTTTCAAATTATGTTTTACATAATATTTTGAAAACGGCTATTTCTGTTAATGAAATCCGAAAATGTTACAGTGTGTATGAGCTTTGAAAAATGTTTTATTTTATGATAAAGTACAATGTTTTCAGTAGACTTATGTCAAAACCAAAAATCGTCAAAAAACCAAATGCGCCGTTTTTCGACGATATTATCAATATGTCGGGATTCGAAGATCGTATAGGACATACACAGTAATGCGCTATACATCTTTTGAGCCCTGAGGTGCCAATATATTTATGTGGAGGTCATACGCAGGTGTGCCTATTGCAAAGCATTTCAACCAGTTATGTGCTGAAACTGTGAAGTATTTGTACATGACAGGTGAATTTCGAGAAAAACAAAAAAAAGTGTGAGGTGTCTTAGGGACACCCGGTTGGAACGAAGTTCCCATCGCAATATATAAATATATCTAATGGATTGAATAAATTTAGTCGAAATATTGTAAAAACTTGAAATTATATGGCACCATCTATGAAACTTGCCAGAACTAATATATGGATAATTAGTATACAACCAACATCAAATTATAGTAGTATCGCGCACAGTTCACAGATGGCGTAAATAAAATAAATCAACTCGCGGTCAGCATTTTGCGCGCGTTCGTTGCGCTAACACTTTTTTCCGTCACGCCGCCCCCGCCGCCGAGCGTCTGACGTGTAGCGTGCGATAAGGAACTTTGTCCCAAAAATTGGTACTGTTGAGAGTAGAAGGTCTAGGTTATTTAATTAATGGTAAACACTTTAGCCCATCTACGACTGAAAGCGTAAAATAATAAATTCCCAGTGAAAGCGATTGATAAAGGTATACAACCAGTGGGTTTTTGTAAATATGTGTTGACTAACATCATCACCCTCGTTATCAACAAAGGAGTTTGTTGGGGACACTTGGTTAGATTTCGATCCACGTCTTACTTGGCTGTTGGTGTCACATACGTCCTTTTTACTGGTATCCGCTGTCCTTTTCTAAAATATGTCGGATGGAAAGAGATATGAACAAACTTTCACGGTGCATTACCTTCTAAAAATAGCGTTAGGTACTATATTATATAATGTATACATGGTCAGACCCTATTACCCTATGATAAAATTTAAATAAGTAATGAGATATAAGAATGAGTACAGACAGAACGCCATTAAAAGCTTATTGTTAGATATAAATAAAACAATAAACAATAATAATGAAACTTCCACCAAATGGGTATTTCTGCAACATGAATACATACATCTTACAAAAATTTAATTAAATAATCCTATCGAGGTTTTCTTTTAAAAATACGAAAATGTCAATAGTCTAGCCTAGACGAGCTATAAGACTTAATACTCATTATTTTAAATATAGGTATACAAAAATTTATATTTCAAGTATATTGTTACGATTATTATTTTTAGTTGGCAACGAGTACAGGAGACATTGCAAAACTCTGTATGCTTTTCTGACAGTTAGTGGTACCAAAACCGTGGGTAATTTTAAAATTTACTGAAAAATACAACATGGTTACCATGAATCATTTCTTCCTAGGATTTAAGTAACATCTTAGTAATTAAAAAAATACATATATTATACATTTGCAACTTTAAAAACGAAATCTCAGTACAAATTAATGTGTAATTAAAATGACACACATTTTGGACTTCATATTACTCAAAAATCTTCGAATTTTTGACTTATAATAACCGCCATAGAAGCTTTCCGTACGAAAATCTTCTTTAGCGGTTATTATAAGTCCTTTCCATATACCTCCTGATTCGTATGAGTTAGACAAAAATATTATGAAACTTGTGGATTTTGTCGTACCTTACACAAGAAGTTCCAAGGCAAGGCCTGTCCGTACTTCCCGGGCCTCACCATGGCGAGGTAGCCCGCCAAGCAAACGTATATCACGTTCTGCATCACCAAGAACGCGTAGCAATGAAACACTGACTCATTGTTTCTGTAGTTGGTCATAAACATTGTGTTTATTGTTACACCGCTACCTGCAAAAACAATATTATTAAGCGACTTCAAAAAGAAGGAGGTTCTGATTTCAACAGTTTTTTGTGTGTTAAGCGATATCTTTACCATTTTTTCAATATTTCTTTTAATTGAATTGTTTTGTTTGTGGTATAGGGGGTAAACATGTTGACTGAGTCACTTGATGGGAGTAGGGAAAAGGGGGGATAGGGGGCGAGAAGGGGAAAGAGGGCGAGGGAAGGGTTAGGATCTCTGGAACCTCAGTCACTCGGCGAAAAGCAATGAAAACATTGTTTCACTGCCGGTTTTCTGTGAGGCCGTGGTATCACTACGGTCGAGCCGGCCCATACGTGCCGAAGCATGGCTCTCCCACGAACAAATCTAAACGATAATGCTAGATGTGCGAGTATTCCAATATACTAACCATTCATTTCCACAAGGCACAGTTCCCTCCAGAACCAGACCATCGGCACGTGGGGCAGGAACCCGGTGAAGAGCCTCAGTAAGTGCGGTACCTGATACGCTTGGATCAGGCGCATCGGCATCCAGAGAAGACCGTACGATATCACTGCAAGGGTCGCCCCATATTCCGCTGTAAGAATACAATTCATGTTTTCATCAGTGGATTCAAAACATTATCATAGTGATATTTTTTATTTTTTTATTTTAATTATGCATTTGTCTATAATTAGGCAAAAACTCCTCTTTTCTCTCATATAACAATTTTTTTATTGATTAGTACCAACTAAGGTATTAACAAGATTTTGTTTAAAAAAAATTAAAAGTTTTTTTTTCACCATCCGTATAGTCCTTCGTTCCTTCTTAAAGGTGAAAGGTTTAACAAAAATAAACGACAAAAAATATATTTTGTGAATTTCTTTTTTGTATTTAAATCTCAATTTTTTGTTAACTTGTTTACTGTATTATTTGTAATGTAATGTAACTTTATACTAAAATCTGTTATGCAATTTTATAAACGTTCTTCTATTATGGTTAGTACCTGGATGACCTGGATTTTACGTTTTCTAAAAATGAGACCTAGCTAGATCGATTTATCGCCCCCGAAACCCCCTGCATACTTAATTTCATGAAAATCGTTGGAGCCCTTTCCGAGATTCAGATAATATATATACATATATACTAGAATTGCTCGTTTAAAGGTATTAGATAGATATTGATTAACAAACAAATATAAATAAATACCTAAATATATGGTTTTAAGGTACAAGTCGGAGACGGACTGCAAAACCGCAAACTGCAAGCGGCACTACTGGTTTCTATAAATGTTTATATAAAAATGATTTCGAGCAGGGCGACCATGCGAGGGCAGACCGCAGCAATTAAAAAATACTTACTCAACAAGACCTTCTACACTTTTTCTCTGTGCCTATTATATGGTTTTTAATCAATACAGCATACCTAACTTGCTTTTTACATAAGTCAGTAAATAAAATATCAGTTAGTTTTTTTCTTTTTAGCATATAGTAACAAAAAGTTGTCATCATCTTCCTCTTCGAACGAAAAACACAATAAACTATCGGTAGAAGGTATAGGAACGACTAATGCCGCTTTCCAATAAACAAGAAACGAATCGTTTTTTGTTTATTGGAACGCGGCATATGGCCTTCAGCCGCAACATGTGCGATCTGCAGTCCGTCTCGGAATAGAAACGGCTTCGAGCGTAGGCAACAATGCAGACTATTGCAACTGCGGTCACTATGCCGCCTGCAGCTGCAGTCTGCAGTTAGTGTCGGACTTGTACCTTTAAGGTTTTAAATTCAGTTTCTTTCTGAGAACCATTCCATTTAAAGTAGCAAAATGGTATGGCTGTAGGGCACATGCCCCCATGGCTGTAGGGCTTTCGAACATTTTGGCATCGCATTTGACATTTAAAAATACTTACTGCTCCTAACTATATAACTGCACACAAACGCCAAAGCGATTACAGTGTTGAAGTAGAGTATCAGCATCAGGAACAATAAGAAGCCGTTGGTGTTCGGTATAATGGCTGGATTTATCTTGAGGAGTATGGTGCCGCCGATAGAGAACATTAGGCCCGATGGTAGGACATTCAGGTAGTGGCAGAATCCAATTATATGGGGATATACGCCAACCATTTTTATTAGTTCCTGTAATGAATATATAAGAAATAATAATATATTGTGACATACTTCTCAGTGCTATCTAGCCCAAAAATAAACAGAGCTTGTACTATGTTCTATCTAGAACACGGATAAAAATACGTAAATACACTTCCCCTCGGATACCACCTTACCGAGCCAATACTCAGTGAAGTGGTTATGTCAGAATCGAACCGGGTAAAAAACCAAACGATGTTCCGCCACGGGTGCCTATGGCCGGGGGCTCAGGTATAACCTAGGAAGGATATAGGTATATAGATATATATTAGAAATATTTAATGCATATAAATATTTACACTCAATGGGAATCTAATTCGCAACCTCCGAGGTCGTCCATAATAAGCATATCATATTCTGGAATATACCTACTACAGATCTATATATATATTTTTTTACATTATAGGGGGCAAACGAGCAAACGGGTCACCTGATGGTAAGTGACTACCGTCGCCTATGGACACCTGCAACTCAAGTGTCACAAGTACGTTGCCGGCCTTTGAGACGGGAGTACGCTCTTTTCTTGAAGGTTTGAAGGTCGTATCGGTCCGGAAAACCGCAGGCGACAATTTGTTGCAGGGATTGGTAGTGCGAAGCAAAAAATTCCTGGAGAACGGCACAGTGGTGGATTGCCAATTATCCGGGTGATGGGGATGAGAATTTTGTCGCGTAGAACAAAAGCGAAATGCTGTATAGATTCAAACTAAGCATAGCCCGTACTATGGGCCCTAGGACATAATACATATTCAAATACAGACCCGAGCAAATAGACATTAGCATTTAGCGGGAATCGAACCCTACACCCTTGACGTTGCACTCGAATGATCGATCGCCGCGCCAAATAGGAACTTATGAAAAGTATTATTTATTAACTAGCAACCCGCCCCGGCTTCGCACGTGTATCGGAGCATATTAACGTACATATTTGTCTTGGTCTAGTTAATAGACAGTTTAAAGAGGAATCATTCTGTGATAGATTGTTTACATATAAGTAATTCTATTGGTTTACACCACGCACGCGGCACGCCAGTAAAGCCCCCAGTCAGCATGATTTTTTTTGATATCTTCAACAATCGTCATATTTCAGCAAATTCATACAAAACCTTATTGACTTATACTCTTAAACGTTCCTCATGAATCACACTATCCATTGGTCAAAACCATATGAAAATCCTTTCGGTACTTAAAGCTAATCCAGTGGGGTGATGACCCGTGGGGGTTTAAACACTATAAAAAAATGGACACATTCCTGTAACTCGAACTGGTTGTTGCCGGAAGCCGGAAGTCGTACATAAAGAGTAAATTACTAACCTGAATACCAGAGGTCCTTTCCGCCAGCAGTCGACACATGAGGTCAACGAACACGAGCAGGAGTGACAGCCAACACATGGCCTCCAGAATCTTACAGATAATGGGTAGCAAGTCGTTATGAGCTGTCTTGTAGTACGGGAACTCTTGAAGGGACACCGTCTAATCGAACAGATAAACAAAGCATAGAATACATAGGTATACATATTTTTTTCCTTCTAACCTTTTTCTCAACTAAATTGTGGTCGGCTTTCAGTCTCAGTACGAAACGGCCGAACTTCGATATTTTACGTGACTGCGATTAGACTATTCTCTATTTGTCAGTTCCAGCCAATTTGGGGGTAAAAGTTTAGAAATCACCCCAGGAACTCAAGTACCTAGAGCCATCCGGTTTACAGAGCGATGCTACATTTACGCACCATTGCTCTGACTAATTAATATATAATATGTATAGTATCTCATTTCTATGGTAACCACCTTATTTTTATGTTGACAGATAGATATAATCGATAGTTGTCTTTAAAGCTGCAATCGACTTTACCAGAACAAATTCTACTTCCTCCAAGGTCATCGTCTCATCGATTTTACAATAACGGCGATGTACTTCAGTGAAAGTAGAAATCAAGGTCGTCAGACACGACTATGAAATTAATTAACTATAGTAGGCGTGACCAAGCTTGGAAACAAGTGTAATTTTACACAGTAATAATAAGATATTGTTAGCGTTAATTAAAAATGGTTACATCAGATAGAAGACCAGCATTCTTTAAATACCGGAAAAGATGACCCGGGCAACGAACGAAATCTTTCTTACCCAATGTTTTAATCGTAAAAAGGGATCGCGTATGTAGGGTAGAACTAAATATTAGATATATGCACTGTCTCGTGCTCACTGAGAGAGCGCACGCCAGCCAGTATTGCGTGAGCCATGGATGAAAGTAAACGTGTTACCTTGCATATCTATAGTGAGTTGCCGAGCCAGTGAAGTGTTAGCACCTTATAAATATTATTGCTGCGTCCGTAGTCCTAATGTAGACATTTAATCTTAAAACACATTCGCTAGTAGTATTTTATTTGACCACGGTTAAATAAAATATGCTATGTCCACGTTTGTCACATAGCAGGTATTAATTGACAATATTCTAGCTGTTGCACATAGCATGTTTTAAAAAGTGGTCATGGTTCGTCGTACAGTGCGTTAAGTGAGGTGACGTTACATCGTATTGAATTTTTCTTTTTCATAAGATATTTCGCTGACTGCACGAGTCTCATATGTATATATCGGTAAACAATATTAACATAGCTATTGACTAATCGCCAGTTAATTTTATTGTGTCCGTAATGATATGCCATTGTGGTTGAGAGTTTCCTGCCGATCACAATAGCTATTGTAGTGAGCCTAAAGAAATAATGGACACGCCGGAACTCAATACACTAATTCTATATTTTAGTTGTCCAAAAAGAAACAGCAGACACTTCACCACATAGTAGATAATAAAACTTATGTTAAAAGAGTTTAAGTTTATTTTTGTAAGTGGAAAGTATATACATACTTACTGTAATCTAATTATTTAAAAAAGACTTATGTGGCATATAGTCTCTAAACATAAAATCTAAATAGCGAGATTCCGTAACGCTTGAGTCACACGCCTCTGTTGTTGAGAATATTTATAAATAACGTTTTGATAATACAAGAGTTAAAATATGTAAGCTTAGCACATATTTTCAAAATATTGTAAATTGTATGACATCATTAAAACAACTGAATTTTGCACTGACTTATGGTCAATGTTCACCGTGGTTTCTACAAATGTGGAGTAGAAGACATATTTTTCAAAAGTCAGTCTTGTTAGTCAAAGTCCCTCTTACCATACTAACTGAGAGTTCGCATGTGACCACGGCCAGTGCAACCTGGTCGCAACGTCAGGCAATTCAGAGGTATGTAATACCTTTTCGTGATCGCCTTAATTCCCGTGTAAATACATAATTATATCCCTCTTACCAGTCAATAGTCAAAGTCAGTCTTGTCACAGTCAAAGTTCGGCAGAAAGCTGAGTCTGGCAATCCGCAATAGGGAAACGTGTTGGATTGTGTCTTAACCCTTCTGATACTGGGAGGAGACACTTATGTATGTAAGAAACAGTCTCGAAACCACTGATATAAACTATGAAAATCACTAACTAACAGTAACTGCCAAGTTGTTCGTACCTCTGTTCAAACTCAAGTCCAGGTTTCATCTTATTTCTACCCTTTTATAATGCCACTATTCGTTAATATTTATCAATCGACCAATAGTATTACGTTACCGGTATAACCAGTCAAAATAATGTCTATTAACTTATTTTTATTAAATAGTGAACTGTGTTATCATCTATTATAGTTTGTCCCTATTTTTAATAAAATAAATAAGAGTTTTTAATGTGGCGACAACATGTACAGCACTCGCTTCCTAAAATTTAAAGTGTATAGCAAATTGAAGGTTCATACCTGATTGAGGTCGGTCCCTGACCGTTTCTTGATGTAACTACTGTCGATCGCCCACTGGATGCGCATGAATGTCAGATATTGTACACCTGGTAAACAAGGGCAGTGTATAAACTATTTATTTAGCAACTATACTAAATATCTGCGATGAGAATGCAATAAAAAGTAAATGCGTTTTGCTATAAAGTCTAATTTTTATTGGAATACTGCTCCGCGGCTATTTATTACAGGTCTTAATTTCGAACTGGATTGTTCATGTCGGGGCAATATATCGTAATTACACTTCCTCACAAGACTCAACTTTGAATTCGATAATATTTTTATGAATGGGCATTTGACCTATGTTATTAAATGTGTATTACGCTGTGTTATTGCTACCTAACCCACAAATAAATATGCCAGTTCTGCATCGTGGCTACATAAGTTCAAAAACTCAAAAAAACAGGTAGGACGCCGTTATGAGATGGACCAACGACCTGAGGAAGGTGGCTGAGATAAATTGGATGCGGAAGGTGGAGGGCCGGGTACAATGGCGCGCGTTGGGAGAGGCTTATGTCCAGCAGTTGACTGCAATAGGTAGAAGATAGGAGGTATTGGTATAGGGCTCTGTTTGCGCATTTAGACTCATAGGCGGTCCATTATGCATTCGGATAAGCTGACTAGTTGAGCCAGCCTATCTCCTTTTAGAAGCACAGAAGCCTCCTGGGGCGTTCACAGGCTTATGAAATCGTGTATGTGAAATGAAATCTCTATCAACTCGTCAGTTAATTATAACGGTAAATTATACAAAATATTTGAAAATGGAATATTAGATATAGACTCACCGAACATCTTGTGAGAATTGGGTATATTGTCCTCCGATTCGTAAGATTTAGTAATGAAGTCTCCCTTCATTCGAATCGTGTAGTTCAACTTGGTTGGCCATGTTTCATTGTTCAGATTCTAGACAAAAAATAAAGTTTCATATTAACTAAAGGAATCCTTACCTATCGCATCATAACATATATATATGTATCTTCTAGAAGTTCCTCTCTCGATACTTCAACAAGTATCAATATCGGTCTCTCAGACAACTCTGAGAGACCTCACTGTAGTCATGTATACTTCAATGACTCTATAGAACCCAACCCAGAATCCAGTTGTTAGAGTTCGTAGCATTTACTTAACTCGATTGTAACATATGTAGTTCTTTAAAGGTTCCGTGTAGGCGTTTGTCTTCCAACTCACCTGATGGAAAGTGACGATGAAGTCGAAGATGGTACACGCCTATCCAAGAGACACCTAATTACTCTACTCTTAAACTTTTCAAGATTATAACTGTCTAGAAAAATAGAAGCATGCAGTTCATCCCAGACTTTGGTGATTTGTGTAAACATGAATAGTTTTTATGCATAGATATTTTGTTTCCTGTTTCATGATGTTGATTCATGAGTTGATCGTTAATGATAAATCAGTTATTAATGATCAACTACACAATGCCTGGCCTGTTGGTCTAGTGGTTAGTGACCCTGACTGGTAAGCCAGAGGTCGTGGGTTCAATTCCCACCCAGGACAAATAATTGTGTGATGAGCACGATAATTTCTTCTGTATCTGGGTGTAATTTATCTATAATACGTATGTATTTAGAAATATATAAGTATGTTTATAAGCAGTCTGGTTACCATAGTACAGGCTCTGCCTAGTTTGGGATCAGACGGCCGTGTGTGAGATGTGTGGAGTTATTATTATTATATCTGACATACCTACATGTACGATTTTTGTCACAATGTATTAGATAACTGCGTGTTACAAGCAACATATCGGTTTTTTAATGAAATCGCATATGTTTGAAATGATTATGTAAGTTGGGAGGTTTTGTCATTACCTAATTAGTAGTTAGCGTTCCCAAGCGAGGATCTAAATTAATGCCAACTAGTTTGTTCAAACGACTCAAAGTAAACACAATCGTGTGTTAAAACGTTTATCTATGCTTCACTAGGAGTTCTCATTAACTTTAAATTTTTAACCGACAAAAAAAAAGGAGGTTCTCAATTCGACCGTATATAGATATATATATATATTATAGTCAGTATCTGATGATGGGATCCTGATAAAATTGAGAGAAACCCTCCAAAATTGTAGGAACGAATAGTGTTTATGCTTACTTTTCATTACTTTATCAGGTATTTGCGTTTAGAAATCATCACTTCATGTAGCTGAGCTGATGATGAAAAAAATCATAAAATAAAAATCTTTTTAACAAAAAACTAAACCGACGAAAAGAACTAAAAAGCAAAAAAATAAATAAGCTCAATACTTAAGACTTAGTTTATTTATTTTTAGTTCATTTCGTCGGTTTAATTTTTTGTTAAAAAGATTTTTTAACAGACTACAAAAGAACAAAAAGGAGGAGGTTATCAATTCGACTGATTTTTTTGTGTATGTTACGCGATACCTTCGCCATTTGTGAACCGATTTCAATCATTCTTTTTTAAATTGAATTGGTTGTAAGGTTGGGTCTCATGTAAATTTGAAGAAAATATTACACTTCTAACGGTCGGAAATTAAGGGTAAAGAATACAGTTTATTACAATTTATCGTGATTTTGACGCACTCAAGCTGGTGATACTTTTTTACACAATTATGGCTCAAGGCCTTGAGCCATAATTGTTCATACTAGCATATTATGTAGCCATAATTGTTAATTGCGGAAAAATACATACCTGATGTACAGTTGTTTGGAGATCAGTTTATGATTTGTTGCTAGACAACCCGCAATCTATGATTATATCATAGTTCAACTATTAATTACCTCTAATTTATAGAAGGATCTTACTATTTTTCTACTTACACCATAATGAAGGAACGACAAAAATACATAATTTACTCTATAAAAAAAAGTATCACCAGCAATTATGACCTTCAGCCATAATTGTTCATTGCGGAGAAATAGCAATACTAAATCCTAATTTAGCTAACCGTAGCATTATTGTGTCTTTGGTAGCAGGATATTGTCTTCGCGTGTATGTGGGTAGATGTAAAACTTTAGTTACAGTAAAGCTATACCCTCACTAACCTGTAAGACCACAGGCCAATGCAGCGATATAAAGAAAACATCACAACACAACAGAAATTCTGTATTAATATATTAATGTCGATGTTTAAAAGTAACTTACATGAAATATGATGACAGCATCCCCACGTGTCATAAGGCTTACAAAAGACATCATCTGCGTTTCGTTCGTGTAAGGGATGTAACCGTCGGTCGATAATGAACTTTTTCGGCCTGTAGACCAAAATAAGAACTAATTACAAACACATAAGAAAATAAAAAAGCTATAAAAACTAGCATTGGAATCATTAGTAGAGTTTAGCTTCTAGGCTGAGGCGAGAAAACACTTTGAGTCACTCTGTTTTTCGGCGACATTCTGTGGTTCGCAGAGGGCATATAAACGTAGGGTCTTCGCGTATCATGCCGCAAGTAGAGGAGATGGGTAAGTAAGCCGAAGAAGTACAGGTTGTTGGAACCCCTCTACTTCGTATCACTTTCGATCTTTCCTTTGAAATGGACTTCTAGCAGGCCAGGTCCATTCCGCAGTGTAGGTATAAAGCTAAAAGTAAACGTCGGGGTCGACTAATCGTGCCAAAATTCAGTGGGATGCTGCGCCGGCCAGGCTGCACGGTAGTTCGATGCTCACTCCCGCGCTGCGTCGCATCATCCGTTCTTATCTAGACTATCGAGTTCTTAGTATCTACCTAGCCTAGGTTTATTTGTTCATAAAAATAGAGTAATAGGCACATAACTTACTGATAATTAAATTGTACAGATTAATTAATTCTTAAAAAGGTTGCGGCGTCGTCAAAACAGATAAGAGTTATGATAGAAAGAGAGGCAACTTCTAGGATAATGTAGCTGTAGGTAATTAGCAGCTATTACTATTGTGTATTCTGTGGGACAAGTACAGAAGTCCCACTTCGCCAAATCATATAAATAAATAGCAACTCTTGTTCTGATACAATAAAGTCGCAATTCAGGACACACAGCGCCTATAAATACCTACAGTTATATTCACCTACCTTAACCGACCTGTAACAAACTTCGCAAACAACCTTCGACGTGGACATGGACAAGGGTACTTCACTTAATGAAAACTAAGACAAAGGTTTTTCTTCTATAAACTCAAACAACAACTGCTATAACATATAAGTTAATGTAGTAGGGTAAATTACGGTAGGTAAACTTGAACTCAGACAGACACAGGCATTTGAGTAGCGGTAAACAACCTCCATTAGGGCAGTTTTATGTACACGGTGTAGCGTATATCATTTCAATTGTGTATTTTAGCATGAACTTCATCCGGTCACGATTTAAACAATGACCTCAGTATAAACATGATACTTATTAAATATAATGTGATTCAGATAATTGACTACCTAGTAATACCCTTGGTGTAAGTTTGCACTTATGTTTGTGTCATTCGCGGGTCAGAATAGTTTTTGGTTTTCTATTATGATAATTAATTTTTAATAGCAGTCTGGAAACGTGTTCAGTAATTATGTTACGGCTATAGGCTCGATTCTATTAAGGATATATATATACTCCGACTGGAAAATCCCTTCAACGCGCAACGATTAGAAAACAGCTGATAATCTTCGAACTGCTGAACAGATTTTCTTGAATAGCTAAGAACATTATCGATTGAGTCGCCTTTCAAACAAAACTAAAACCGCACGCGAATCGGTTTCACAAATTCACATGTTAACAGCCCTCGTTATTACGTAAGGGGTTAAAAAATAAAACTGGCGAAACTTAGGTGCAATACTCTCTAACCTACCCCTTTGGGGATAAACATTGTATTTAAATACCAGCTTATTTTTTTGTTTTTTTTTAGCTCTACGCTTGATTATCACCTGAGTTAACATCGTTGTCCATGCGGAGAAGGTAATAAGTTTTTCCGTCAGCCGATACAGATCATAAAGAAAACAATCCTAGTTAATATTTTAAACGTGAAAGTTGGGTTAAATCTCAGAAGATGTGAGGATGTATGGATGTTTGTTACCAATTGGGATGAAACTTGGTATGTAGATGTGACCTGGATTAACACATAGGCTACTTTTTATCCCGATATTCCCACGGGATTGGGACTTACGCGGGTTAAACCGCGGGGCGCAGCTAGTAAGGATAAAAAGCTTATGATGCTTTACAAAACAATGCCTTAATAAGATCAATATAGAGAGGTTTTAACTATGAATCTTTCCAAATTTATCTTTTTCGTTCGCAATGCTTAGCAAGGAATAAAAAATGTAATTGATCTTCTTAGTAAGTAAATCAGAATAATAAAAAATCTATAAGCTCTATACTCCATTTGACTTCAAGTTTTAAAAAATGAAGAGGTGAGGGTTTAAAAAACCTAACTTGGATTTCAAGTTGAACCAATAAACCAAGTTGAAAAATGAGCTAAGTTTTATAAAAGTAGATAATCAAACATTTCAGTTCCTATATTTTTTCAAACAACTTGAACAAGTTATAAATTCTTATCTGCCAAAAGAACATGACGAGGAAATTAAAATCGTTAAATTGCCAGAACAAAATGCGACCGAAAGACCTAATAATAAGAGGGAGTGTACTCAGTGTTGAAAATGTAGTGAATAAGTAATGTTAAAACAACATTCAGTTCCATTGTGTACTTACGTAATGCGTAGTATTAATACATACAAGAACATCCTCATTGTTGTCAATATTTTTGTGTGCTTGGATAAAATGACGGTGCATTACCACTCATTGTGGAAGTAGGGTGATGACCATGTTCAGCAATGGACGGCCCAGGGTGTAAACCTTTCAACATTGCGGATGGTCTACAAAATAGATGTAGAATCATGCAGGTTTCTTCCTAACTTACTATCCTCGGTATTTGTATTTACTGTAATACCACGGAAAACTAATTTATAGATCGAAGCTTTACCATTACCAGGTACCTATCACGTTTTGCGTTTGGCGTCAGCTTTTTTAGTAGTCTGGAGACAGGTCTTAATGAATCCTTGACTCCCGAATTATTACTGATCTTCTTAGTCTAAACTTAAAAAGTTTTTATAGCTGCCAAGATTTGAAAATCTAATTCCTTTTTACAAAAAGGGGAGCTAATATTTATCAAAAAACAAAATTTGGGTGAGGCATTTTCATTTTTAATACCTACAAGGAATAGAATTCTTGACACCACATACTAGCGTAAGACTTTTGTACTATAACTAGTATGACATTTGAAAGGTTCTTGCAGATTTGTAAGGACTCAATTATAAGAGGTACTTATAATTTAGTTTTTTTTACTTTTATGCGAAAGAAAGCGGCCTCCTTACTACAGCGCCTGCATAGCAGTGACAACAGCATTCTGAAAATGATCGCTGCCAGACCGGACTGCCCCTTCCAGAAGCACTGGGTGGGGACAGTCTTAGGTACAAATAAATAAATAAATAAATTACAATAAAATAAAATAAAATAATGTAATAACTAAAAAAAATACTAACCTATTAACTTAAGCACTACTGTCACTAACACAAAAATACTAACAAAAATATGGACATAAGTCTGAAATAAATAAGTTATTATTATTATTATTAATAACTAACCTTATCATGACTTTGCTTTGCAATGAATAATAATAATTAAATATATTTCCCCTTTGATGTGTAACTCGGGACCGATCGTGTCACGAGTGGACTGTGACCACGATCGGTGCAATTCGATCGAAACGTCGGGTAATCAAGGTATTGTATACACATCAAATATGTATCGCGAATGTTTAAAAAGAAATATTTCCCCTTAACACACCCTGTATTAAGAAAACATCCGACCCGGGCAAAATACAATTTTGGAGATGTGCCAGCATTACGCACCCCAGACAGGATGGAGACAGACCCAGATAGGTTGGCGCCATTGGCACTGTTATTTTGTTACAATAGTTGTTTTCGTGACCTACTTGTGATTGTTCAGCTACGACATTTTTACAGGCTTTCAAGAATTAAGTCAATTATTGTTATAAAATCTTAAGAAAGGCAACTTAAAAACTAAAAATTGATATCTTGGAATCCTAAATAATAAAATAAAAACACATACATGACACTTCATTTCGTGGAAGAGCCATGCTTCGGCACGTATGGGCCGGCTCGACTGGAGTGATACCACGGCCTCAAAGAAATCAGTGAAGCAATTCTTGCATTGCTTTTTGCCAAATTTTTGAGGTTATCGGAGGCCCTAACCCTTCCCTCTCCGCTCCCCTTAAAGGCCGACCACGCACTTGTGATTCTTGAGTTGCAGGTGATCATGAGCGGCGGTAGTCACTTACCATCAGGTGACTCGTCTGCTCGTTTGACCCCTATCCCATAAAAAAATGACAACGAAAAAAACTAGTTAACTGAGTGATTAGAAGGTCAAATTGAATGAAATAATTTCATCTCTGATAAATTTTATGCAATATATTTTAGTAGAATAATGCATAGAAACATGAATTTGATAGTCAGAACGCTTAGATAATGCATTGGGCATATAATTAAATATATAGATTGGAAAATTAAATTAATTTTTTAACAAGACCAAGAATCCAAAAAATCTTTTCATTTACTTAATTATTTTTGAATGGATTTATTTGATAAAATGAAGACTAAACAATGCTTCCAATAGAAAAAATTAATCCGCCTGGATAATTTTACAAATTAGGCTGAACTCTGTTTGTCACACCATGTCGACCGCTCCGGAAGAATACATAGACGACGAACCCATGGACTATTTTCTATCCCTTTGCTAATCAGAGGAACATAGACGACAAACCCATCGACTATTTTCTATCCCTTTGCTAATCAGAGGAACACGCAGAACAATTCCGCATCGGACCATTACAGGAGCAGCAACGTCTCTCTCAAATATAGATATGAGATGCGTTGCCGCTTACATTGTTTAGAATACATCGCAAGGTTGTTTGGCCCAGCACAGCTTATATTAAGGCCTGAGATTAGGATTGCAGGAATTACTACATATTGTAAAACAAAGTCCACCGTCGCGTCTGTCTCTCTGTCTGTTCGCGATAAACTGAAAAACTACTGAACGGATTTGCATGCGGTTTTATAGTACTAATAGACAGAGTGATTCATGAGGAAGGTTTTGGTGTATAATTTGTACCGGGGCGGGTTGCTAGTATATAAAAAAAATGTTCTCAAGGTGCAAGACATTACAAGGACTGGTTCAACAAGTATAACGATAATATTGAGGTGTATAGAAAATAATTGTTGAAAGAGCCCTCAAACTAAGATCGGTTTCAAAGTCAAAACCATTTATTCCAAAATCCGTTCAGTACTTTTTCAGTTTATCGCAAACAGACGTGACAGGGGACTATGTTTTATAATACATATAATAACTAAAAAATACATAATACCATCAATTTCAGTTTAAAGCTATTGCAATCGCCCATAATTGGAATTTTGCTTTCTCCTTTTAGCAACGGTTTTTTTTATTAGCTCATGTTCGCATTCTAAGTTAAAATTCAGTTACTCCAGGTACCTTATTCAATCACGTATCACTGCTCGAACACGGGGGTTTGTCACGAAGGAAGGAGTCTTAACAAATTTACAGAATACTAGCCTTTGCCGGCGACTTTGCGCGCGTAAAAGTAATTTTTCCATTCCGCGGAAACAGTTCTTCTTTTCTGACTAAAAGGCTTCCTTCCCTGTATCCCTGGTAATGTGTATGCAAAATTGTATGATGATCGGATTAACGGTACGGCAGATCAGCAGGCAGCTTATAGATTACCAACCAATCAGCTCAAGAAACGGTGTATAGACCTATTAATCGCTGCATACATACCTGGAAGTGATTTGAGGCGCTTCAAATACAATTTTTCACCAACTTCATCCATAAGCGCGTCAATGAGGGGTGACTCCGGGTGGTACAAGATGGTTGAATCCATGATCGACGACTCCATCTCAATAGGGGTGTTATCCGACAGCCGTATTTGTTCCTGTTTACAAAAATAAATGTTATAAATGCGTGGGACCTGGGAGTCTTGTTTATAATTTGGCAAAACATTTGTATAACGAATAGTTTTGGAATTTTATTCTTTGATGTTATGTGCTATGTCAGGCGATATAAGCGTGTTGCATGTTTTTGACGTCCTAAATCCACCACTATACCTCTGTAGCGAGCAAGTAATTCAAAGATCGCTCGGCTCGATTGCTTCCTAAGATACAAGCTAGCAAGCAAGTGATAAACCCTCTAAAAAAATAAATTAGTTAATGTGTTGTCTTCCACAATCAAACAAGATAACCCAGCCAGCAAAACTCGGCTTTGGTACTAATATTTTTTTTAAGGAAATAATAAGTACTGTAATTGGAAAACACAAAAAGTAGATATACCGGCGAACAGAGAAACTCCTATTTGACAGCGATTAAATCGTGAGCCATGGACGTCTTGGCAAAAAAAAAATATCGGGAACAACATTTTTCAAAAACAGAACATTTTTCTAGCCTAGAAGATCTCTATCTAACACCTATACTGTGCATAATATTAAAACTTCACAACGCTCGTTATGTTATTTTAGTAACACACAAAATAAATACAAACAGTTTATATTTACACAAATGATCGTAGTTCACTTCTCAGAACAGGATAAGGACATTTGTTACTGCAATGCCTACTACATATTTATATGTAACTTTATAATACAACATATTTTAAGACTCCGACATTGTGTGAAATGATAAGAACAAGGACTTCATTGTATCAAAGTAAATTAATTCTGGTCCTCTCGGAGTATCCTATAGCAAAAACTACAGCGTAAATAGCACTTCCTTCATACTATTGTTTGCCGCGGAGATGATTACGGTCCCCAAACATTCTAGGAGAGAAGATTAGGTCGGCAATGCGAGCGTTAACTCTGAAGATGTAAACATTCAAGCATAGGTTTGGTTCCTTTCTCATCCGGTTTATGAATAAAGCGCGTATGTGTCCCCATGCCGTGGTAACATAGGGATAAAAAGCCTATGTGTTAATCCAGATCTCCAGATATCTACATACCAAGTTTCATCGCAATCGGTTCAGTAGTTTTTGCGTGAAGGAGCAACAAACATCCATACATCCTCACAAACTTTCACGTTTATAATATTAGTTAGTAGGATGTTAGGGTAAATCTCCGATGCTCTGACCAAGTTTAAATAACCATTTAGCTTAGACAGCAGAACTTAGAAAAAATTATAGTTATTAAAGATCCAATATTATAATTCTTTAAAACAATATTGAACCTTGTATCTGTGTCGTTTTTAATAAGCTGTAACCCAGTGAGAGGTACCTACTTAAAGTTATCATGACACTTTTACCAAGACAATGAAGGTCTGCGCCCGCGCCGAAGCGATGACTACCGAGATCTGGTGTGAAATGAAATGTGCAAATGCCGCGATTTCTCCCGTATGGATATACATAATTATGTATAAATTCTCCTTAACGCGACCAATGCGACGCGACTTACGCTCCAAATGTATTGTATTCAAAGACTTGTCCCTAGATTTATTTCCGGTATAACTCCAAGATTTATTATTTATACCTACTGATTTAACAAGGCTAAAATTTTATTAACCAGATCAAAGAGGAGAGACAATGTTATAATAAAAAGAACAATCGTTTCCACGAGCCCTAAGAATGTTTTGATTATGCTAACCATACACAATTAATTTAAGAACCGTCGGAAGCAAAATATTGGAGAACTGAGGCCAATTTAGGATTTTTTTTTTATTTAAACTTGGAATCTTTGGGAATATCATTGGAGGAATGCCGAATGTAGGGAGGTAGGTAAACGATTTTATTACCGTAATCATTTTAAGTATTTTTACCCGAGTGCCGAAATAAAATAATGTTTTTGGAGTGTATGAAATCTATGTCTAATTCTTTGGTACGCTTACAGTCTAAACTTTTAGCCAGCTAAATAGTTTGTATTTCCACATATGAGGTGTAAGTAAATTCCTCTTAGTTTTGGGACTGGGATATAGTATTTCCCTTTATTGAGTATTTTAACGCAGTCGGGTTTTTTGTTTGAGTTATAATTTCTAGTTTATTATTCTTCTTCGCTAACTTTCCATGTAAAGTATATATGTTTCGAGAGACGCAAATAATATTAGTATAATGTGTGTCTCGAAGATCCGTTGAGGAAAAGAGAGGTCTTCGGCCACAAGCCTGATGTTAGACATCGTATTTTTAGTGGTTCAACCCCCGATATACTCAATCGTGTCGTCAGCGGGAAGGAGCCAAGAGCTTTGTGAAGGCAATTAAACTTGCAAAAGAGAGAAGCCATCCTTCCTTAGACCGACAGTCTAATAACCTGCCGCGGATTCACTAGCAAACATTGGTACCTAAACCATTGGTATTAGGAACACAGTAGAGACCAGGTATTTAATAATGGTTTACACCAGTGATGATATATTATGATGGAATAAAGAATAGTGTAAGTATCAACATCGACAACATGTGAATCTATAATAACATTGAAAAGGTGAAGAGTTTGGTTGTTTAGTTGAACGCCCTAATCTCAGGAACTACTCAGGTTCGAATTGAAAAATTATTTTAGTGTTGAATAGCCCATTGATCGAGGAAGGCTATAGGCTATATAAAAACAATGTCGCAAAAATGGGGAAATTTATAAACGCAGACGAAGTTGCGCAGGTCAGCTAGTATTAAAATTAAAATGAAATTGAACTTTAGTATGTTCAGTGTTGTTCTGGCCCATTCTACCAATATTATGAGGAAAAATTATTATAAGAAATGTTCATATTCAAGAGTTTAAACTATTTTGGTGTTATTAATTCAATTGTTTTGTGTATAATAGCATATTTTATTGATTGTTTATACATTCCTTCTTTTATTTTTAAATATGTAAGCTGTGAAAATTCAATAAAACTTTCAATTATTTTTTTATTTTGAGTTAAGACACAAGCCTATCATAATTAATATCTCCTCTTTTTATTAATTTCATCTGTTGTATGCAGGTATTTTTTTGTTTAAATTTTATATTATTATCATCTTACCCAGTTTCTCTGATAGTTTCTCAACTCATTTACTTATAATTAGTGTATTACTGAATAATCAAATACGAAATAGGTACTATTCAGTTTGGATTTTCAAACTACATCTTAACTACATATTCAGAAGAATTATTTGGTTCAGAAGGGCTGAAAACTCAATCACTCGATGACCCTGATAGTTGAATGAGCCACTACAGATACCTGTGCTTTTAGGGATGTTATGAAGATATTGCAGCAGAATCAGACAGTTTATATCTGAAAATCATTTGTTGTAGCACTCTACTACTTAAGGCTATTGTGCGTTTTGTAATTTATATAAATATTTACTGAAAGAACCTTGTCCATTACATGAAAACTTTTAGCACTCACTAAACCAAGTAATCAGTCAATAAGCTTCTGGTACTGAAACTAAAAACTTTTGATATCATATAATTGAAAAGGATCGTAAATATGAAATACTAAATAATCATCATATTTTCATCATCATCATCAGTAATAATTTTATAAAATACATATGCAGAATCCATTTTTGAAAATACAAATGCCGTACCTACTCATTTTTTCAAATACACATGCAGCACCCTTTTTTAAAATACAAATGCAGTATTCAGTTGAACCACAAAGCAAGTCGAAGACTGGAATGCTGCTCTATGTGATAGTGTGCAGTCCTATTCTTCTTAATTAAGTTAAAGTAAGTAAACCTAATTAAGTAAACCATGAAAGTCTTGGTATTTGGCCATGCGCATATAATGTTTGAGGTGTGTTAATGTTAGCTTAACATGGGTCTTTTAATTATTGAGATGGATTAAAGTGTCAAATCTGACGAGTGTAAGCCTGATAATGCAATTTAGTTTAATTATTAATGGAACCCTAGCATAAAAAATTACATCGTGACTATAATGTTGGCAGTACTGGGCAGTTGCTGTTTTTAGACACCACTGACACTAATTAAATGTGTAAATCGGCACTTACATTTACTCATACATAAATATACTCACGCCTACATCCTCGAAGAGGTAGGCAGAGGTGTATTAAACAACCAAATTTTGCCACCTGGGATAAAATTATCTAATACTAACAACCCGCCTGGCAACCGGCCTGGCCATGGGAAACAAAGCATTATATTGTTTTTTTTTTCGACATCTTCAACAAACATCGTCATATTTCAGCCATTTTACACAAAATCTAATGAATTTAGACCTAAACCTTCCTCATAAATCACTCCGCGTATTGGTGATAACTGTATGAAAATCCGTTTGGTAGTCATTGAGTTTATCGCGAACAGACAGACAGACAGGTGCGACGGGGGACAGTTTTATAGTATGTAGTGATGTATAAAAACTGATGTATAAAAATTTTAGGTCGAATGCAACTTAGGCGTATTAATTAACATAAAAATAAAAATGCCAAACATCTTACTTCGTCTGAAATTTTGGCAAAACGAATCATAACTTGTATTATATAAAAAGTATTCAAAAACAGTATTTTAATTCGATACCTACAATAACACAAAGTATAGACTTCACCGCAACACGCATACACGCTTATATTTATATATATATATATATATATATATATATATATATATATATATATATATATATATATATATATATATATATATATATAGGCTTGATGATGTAGTTAGGCTTGTTCTTGCTCGGTCACTTGAAAGAGCGCTAGCCAATCTAGTACAGTCACTCACATGTACTAGTTCGGACTTCTAGTTCTATTAGTTCAGTACATTGTACATTGCTGCATTGAATGAATATTTGGATCTTCTTCATACTTTGCATGCACAGGACTGTCATTCATATACCCGTAAAATCACCATACTAATTTACTTATTTACATTTATATTACAAAAAATTATAAGTACGAGAAAAATTTCGGGAATCAAGGAAGTGACACAACATTACTATTTAAAAATGTATTTATTGCTTTTCTAAGTATTCTCCGCGAAATTTTACACATTTTTCCATACGATAGAACCAATCATTGAAGCAACCATTCCATTCGGAAGTTGGGGTCTCCAAAATGGCCGTTTTGTAGGCGTCCACAGCTTCTTCAGGTGATGAAAATCTCTGACCACGCAATTTATTCTTTATTTTAGGGAAAGTATAGAAATCATTAGAGCTTAGGTCTAATAATTCTATGTCTTCTTGCTTTAAAAACTCTTTTGTTCTGTGCGCGGTGTGAGAACTCGCATTGTCGTGATGGAGGATGATGCGGCGGTTGCAGTTCTCTTTACGGAGTTCAGAAACGACCTATGGCAAACAAATGCTAGCATACCATTCTGCATTAACCATTCTTTGTCCCTCAAGAGAAATAGTCGCAAAATGGCCGGTTTTGGAGACAAACGTGGCCACCATTTTTTTTGCAACACTCCGTGAACGAACAATTTTTGTTGGCTTTAACGCATTTTCGAACACCCAAACTCGTGACTGGTTTTTTGTTTCGGATTCGTACGCGTATATCCAGGATTCGTCACCTGATACGACGCTGTTGTATACAGCATTTGAGGATCCTGCGTGGAATCTTTCGAGAGTTCTGACGCACTAAGTAACGCGAGCCGCTTTTTGCTCTTCACAGAGCGAATGCGGTATCCATCGGGAAAACAACTTTTTTACACCTAATTGTTCATGCATGATTATTTGTATTTGACTCATGCCAATGTCTAAAGTTGCCTGAATTTCGCGGTATGTCACATGTCGATCTTCCTCAATCAGCTTACGCACAGCATCAACGTTTTCTTGGGTGACTGCAATTTTTGGACGACCTTGACGGGGATCATCACTGAGCTTGACACGTCCACGTTGAAATTCAGCAAACCAGCGATAAATTGTGGTTTTGGATGGGCCTTCATCACCAAATGCAGAAATCATCCGGTCAACACACTGTTTTTGTATTAAACCACTTCGAAAGTCATAATAAATCATCGCTCTTGAATTTTCTCGAGTCAATTCCATTTTCTCAACGACTAAACAAGTTTGACAAAACCTTGTGACAAGACCGAGAATCTTTTTTTAAATAAATAAATGGTACACAAGCCTAGATCTAGTAGTTAGTGATCCTAACTGCTAAATCAGAGGTCGTGGGTTTGATTCCCACCCAGGACAAATAATTGTGTGATGATCACATTTTACATAAATATATTTTATATTCGTAAACTATAGGCAAAAGTGATTTATAGTAGGCTTATGTAGTTCACGAACTATGTACTATTATGAATTCATTCCTGACATGGAACTAGAACGAACTATTCTGTGAGCTAATAGGACTTAGTTCATTTAGTACATTAGTACTGGCAAGAAACATGGAATGACTGAATCGTTAACTGAAATGTCGTACGTCGTACGTTACGTCCCCGCGCGACACGGCGGCGAACGAACGAATAAGAATGAGATGCATGCTGTCTGAACATATTTATAAAAAGTATCGAAAAAAAATGCATTGACTTACTAGTTATAATTTTTTGTAATAAAAATGTAAATAAGTAAATTAGTATGGTGATTTTACCGGTATATGAATGGCAGTCCTAGGCATGCAAAGTATGAAGAAGATCCAAATGTTCATTCAATGCAGCAATGTACTACTGAACTAATAGAACTAGAAGTCCGAACTAGTACATGTGAGTGACAGTACTAGATTGGAGCGCTCTTTTCAGTAACTGAGCAAGAACAAGCCTAATTTATAGGTATATTAGAATTGTCAGGAGTAGTAGTCAGTCAGACTGTCAGTCGTGAAGCCAGTTGCCTGTTCCAAAAAGTAGATGCTGTGGAGAAGAAGAGGCAAGAAACTTCAAGGACACTCTTTTTCAACATATCTTTTTTACAACTCTTTGGTTACATTGCTTATATGCGCAAATTAAATTAAGTGTGAGGACAATGTAACATATTGTTCTAAACTATAAACAGTTGAGCAAACGACTACTCTAAGTAAGTAATAGTAGTTCGGAGATGACTAGCCCCAACCAACGACACTTGTTCACGAGCATGACGCACGCACCAGCCATCGTCCACTTCAACCATATCAAAGGGAGCCGAACGACCCGACACATACGCCACCATCGGCAGGACATCTAGGCGAGCATGACATACTCAGAACTACCAGGCAATTTAGCAAATTAACTTAATATGTTATTGACTACACAGTTCTTAAATGTACAATTCAATTTTTTCTAAATGTAACATAAAAATTGATTTCAAATTCATTTAAGATATTGTCAATAATAATGATAAAAAATATTAGTAAATAACATGTCAGATAAAAATGAGTATACTACTGAATATTCATATATGCATATTTCTTAAGAACATCAGGCATCTACAGTGTGGCAGTGGAGCAGGAGCAGCATTCTGCCAAGCATTTTTATCAGCTAAATAATCTTCTAGTTTATAATATGCTTGTTTACATAGTGTGCATTTAATGCAAGTTTTAAATTTCTTCTCATTTAGTTGAAGAATATTAGGAGGTATTCTAAAATGTGTAGTGTGTTAATATTAATATTAATTTATTTTTATGTTAATTAATATGCTTTTACTACTTTTTAGTTCTTTAAGTTGCATTCGACCTAAAATACCTTTTTTGGGCACTTTAGTATGTGTTCGGGGTCTTCTGGCACTAATTTTAGATAACATAACTTCTGGCATTTTTATTTTTATGTTAAAAAAATATATCTACTTTCTGTTTATTAAAGTTTCATTCAACCTAAAATACCTTTTTTTGGCACTTTTTTAATACAAGTTCAAGATAGTCTAGCTCTTATTTTAGACAAATTAAAATGTCTGGCTCTTTTATTTTTATGTTAATTATTATGTCTACTTTTTATTTTTTTAAGTCACATTCTACCTAAAATACCTTTTTTGGCTGAAATATTTTGCAGTATGTGCACCATGCTCATGCAGTAGGATTGAGTGCCAATTTGGTCAGCCAGACTTTCCATTCCATACTCAAATGGCATTCAAGTTTTACTGTATATATCTAACAGCCTAAAGTACCTTCCCAAAATTTGTTATGAGCTCTTGGGCTTATATATTACCTTCACATATTAATATATAGATATTAATCATAGCTATGTTTAATATCTATACACTAACCATTGACAATATTTTAATTACTTAATTTAATTTAGAGAGTCTAGTCTAAATAAAAAAATTCAAAAACAAAAATCTTACAGTTCTTTGTATAATCCCTTCCCCCTTCAAACTTGCTGGTAGAGGATTGAGTTCATTTCTTAATGTAAACAGCAACGCAAAGAACATTATAGGTGAAACTAAGCTCACTGCAGTAAGAATAAACCTACGTTTCCTGACCACTGCATGTTTCCACATCAATACTGCGATGGTTCGGGCCATTTTGACAAATTTGCGATTTAACGGTATGACAAACACAATACTACATATCTAACTAATAAAACACAATGTTTACACTGTTTGACAGATTGTGTGTCCAGTTATTCTGATTATAAACAATGAAATAATTTAAAGTCTATTTCCACATAGTATTAATAGAAGATGTGAATTCAAAAATACAGTACTACAGTTACAAATAACTTTTCACGGCACGCATGTAGTTTTATTTAATATTGACTGCAGCGCGAGACACAACACTGATGGATGATTCACAATATCGTAAGTATAACATATTTTTTAATTAATTGTTAACGTTAAGGATTTTAATGGTACTTGAATTTTTTTATGGAATAGAAAAGTAATGTCGACAAAGTTAAAAGGTCCGGTATGAACTGTAACTACGATATTATCTTAGGTACGGTACAACAATTTAACAATTCCTAATCACGACTGACAGTGACAGTGTCAGCAGTCAGCAGGGCTGCCAGTAACGACAACTTATTTTATACCGCTAAGCAAAGAGTAAAGTATTACTACTATATAAGTTTCAGAAATTATACTATTTTACATTGTACTCTTATACAAAATCAGTGTTGTACAACTACAGTACGTCACTCTTTGGGATTTCAATAAAAGGTATTTTAACTTTGACATTGTATCAAATTATACAATGCAATCTACTATACAAACAGGATACAAAAGATAACCGAATTATACAAATTTTGTGTCCAATTATACAATCTGGCAGCCCTGAGTGTCTATCTTGGTTGTAATTGTAAGATAAATTTTTCAATGGATAATATCGATATAGTATAATTTAAAAAAAAAACGGTACTTTCAAAAGAGGTATTTTCTATTTGAACAAGGTCTTCTAATTTTGGGGTAGGCTTGTACGTCACTTTTAGTTACGTAGTAGGTAGATTTCAAAGAAAAGTCTACATATTGGTTTTGTACCAGTTATCGAGTTTTCCAAAAATTTCTTAACAGGAGGTCTAGTTATGATCCCTAGACCCTTTTAGATTCTGTTTGTTACAAAATAAAATCTATAAAATTAGGCATATTAGTAAAAATCATCAGGAATTTACAATTTGAAGGTGCTTAAAAAACCACCTTGAGCTGCACCCTAGTTAGTGCTATACTGCTATAAGCACGATCTTTTCTCTAATCTTTAAAATAACATCTCATCATATTTTTAAAACGTCTCCAGTTATCGCTTCCATTCCATCTGATCTCCTGTATCCATAAATGTCCGTTCTTTTTATCTTTGCTTATTACTTGACTTGAATGACACCCTTTTGTTTGGTCCCACCATAACTTACAGGCACAGGAGTGGAATGATAGGGTTCTATTAATAGTAATATATCACCTATTGATATTGGTACAGTATATTTTAGATGATAATAGTATCAGCTATTGATATTGGTACAAAAATTACTGTTTCTAATAATTCTGTACGGCCAAAGACTCGCTCGTCATGGTCCACAAAGAAGATTTTGTATTCTACTACTTACAGACTACACTGTGTCGTTATTAGCAGTTTTTTGTGAATTAATTACAAGAAGTTTTTAATATATCATCAAATGGGGCTTGTGAATTTGGAACAGCATACGGCCCTCTCGATGACGATCCCTATCAACACCTGCAATAAAATTGAAATCAGTGCCTAATGTTGTATTATATGCTTAAAAAATACATTACTAGAAAATAATTACAACCAATGTACCAAACCTAATTTTATAACATTTCAAGCGACAAGCTTTTTGAAATCAATTTAATAAAATAATCTTAACTTATTTTATTATTTTTAGAATATGGTTTGAATAAACGTTTTTTTTAAAGGTTTATTAATTTATTTAATTTGTGTACAAACTGATACAAAGGTTCAATATTATCGATATGATATCGATAATATTGAACCTTACCTTAACTCAGGTTTCTATATGTTTATCGATGTTTTAATCCTTAGACATCCCTATCATTAATAAAGTCAGTCAGTGTGACCAGATTTAGCAGAATTCTGCGATTTTAGCAGAATTAGATCCCCAATTTAGGGCCTATCAGATTGTGTCGCAGATTTGAATAGATCGCAGTTTTTGGCAGAATCAAATAATATATCATCAGAAAATTAACGTGATTAACAATCACAACATTTACAATTGATATGAGTTTCTGTGAAGTAGTTGTACTAGCAATGTTTACAAAACTGTACATTTTTTAATTTTTGTACTAATTTGCTTTTTGTACTGGAAACCCTTAAATAAATTTTATTGGAATTCCCTGAAGATGTATAATTGTCTTTCGAGTTCTACGTAGACAACGTTGCCTGCTTTGCCATCGTTTTACCGGCGGCAATTAAAATGAAAAGAAAATATGAGCAGAGCTAGGGTTCCGAGTGAGAGAAGGATCCACTGTTCTCCTCTGGGCTGTCAAGATCCACGGATGACAACAATGCCGCATTCATTGCAACAATTTTCGCCATCACAAAACATGTTAATGTTAGCACAAAAATCGACAACTCTGTATAAAAATATTGACACTACAGATGCCACAGAAAGTTAGAAGTTTGTTTAATTATTTAGTACACACATAATTATTAGTTATTTTACTTTTATTAGATATATGTAACAATTACGCTTGCGTTTTTTTTTCAATATGAATTGTTTCGTATGAACTATGGAATAGAATAATGAAAAATAAAATAACAATACTACAATCATTATTATCGGTTTTGTACTAGTTATTCTACTTAGTTATGATCCATAGACCCCAAAACAACCGCCAGTTAAAAAATCTACCTAAAATTATATATTTATATCTAAAGAGGTCGCAATTATGCACTGATTGCTTTCAAACTTGGACGACAAATCAACAGGGCAAAAATTAAGGTTAAGTTCGTGAATGGGGAATATTCCCCCAAAGGGGCAGGACATTCTTCGGGAGCCCAGCTAACATAAGCGTAGCGAGCCACTCATCATCAACACTGAAACCTATTCCTCTCAATTTGTATGCTGCTGACATAATTCTATTAATATAATCTTCTACGTTTGTACTTGAACTGAGATTAGTATTTATCAGATCTCTTACAAGTCCAACTTTACAGAGCAGACCGGAGTCTTCAAATGCTTTAGACAATTTGTCCCATACCATTTTCGCAGTTGTGGCGTCTTGAACATGCACATATAGTTGTGGGTCTATTGAGAGTATAATCTTAGACTTAGCTTTGATGTCCTTTTCTGTATCTATGAAGTCCACGGAGGTTACACACTCCCACAACTCTTCATGTTGCAAATACGCTTCCATTGCAAACTTCCATCAAAGAGTATACAAACACTACGTTCTATACTATATATATATATATTCTATTCTATACTAAACTATACTATACTTCCATGTTGAAAAGTTATCTCTTCCAGTAAATTTTTGTATTGATAATGTATTTCTAGCCATAGTCAATAGTTTTATGTAAAATATACATAAGAAAAAAAAGGGGGGCAGATTTTCAAAAATCAATCTTTTCAGCATAACTTTTTTCCTATGGAAATTTTTTGGACCGTTTTACATTAATAGCATGCCCATAATAAATACGAACATTTTTTAATATGAACCCTAAATGATTTCATCCTAAACTGGGGGAGGGGCAGGGGAAAACCAAAATTTGTTGAATGTATCGGTAATATTTTGAAATGAAAGCTATTTTTTTATTTTACTCTACAATGTAGACGTTTAAAGTTTTTAATGCGACTTATACTTTTGGAGATAAAAATTAAAAAAACACGAAATCTACCTTTGCGGGCCTGCTGCGGGCCCGGATTTTTTTTTCATACATTTGTCCAAGGTACAACACTGTCCAACGTACAATAGGTTCCCCCCTACACTTAATTCAGTACAGACTTTTATTAAGGTCTATAATATGTCTAACAAGGGAGTTACTAGGATGTTGGTGCACTTGAGGGCACTTTTCTAAAGTTAATGTCATGGAGTTGTAAGAGAAGAGACGTGAAGGGAAGAGAAAGGACACCATACATATGTATGCTTGTTTACCCCATACACTACTGGTGCCTTTATTAGAATAGTCTTGGTAGTTGGTAGGTTGGTTAATAGTCTTAGAAGAATCTCATATTTTCTTACATTATTTGAGATTTTATGTACAAATTATTTTTACCCGACACTTAAAATGATGTAAGAAGGTTTTTAATTCGAATAACTTTTTTAGACCTTTTTTTTTTTACGTGTGGAAACCCCCACGGGTCATCACCTCACCGGGGCTAACGGTAAGGTGGTATGTCGGACTCGAACCGACTAAAACCACACGGTGTTCCGTCACGGGGTCCTATTGCCGGGGACTCAGGTGTACCCTAGAAAGGAAGTCCCTGTAAGCCCCGGCAGAACTTTTTTAGACCTACTTTTTTATCAGTTTCGTGCTACAGTAAGTTTCAAAATCATTTTACCAAAACAGAGTATCAATAAAATTCAATAAAATACTTATTTTAGTGTTCAAGTTCGTTTGGTTTAAACTATTTTAATATATATTTTCATCTTATCCCTTGCCTTTCAGAGTTACGGATTAGAATTCGCCATATTTGAATTAATTAGCAGATGACAAAACCGGGCCTCCTTTAACTCTTTCTCCATTATGCCTTCTGAAGGCATAATGCATCCCTTCCCAATCCAACAGAAAATTAGTCAGAACTCGATCACGAAGGTACTATACTGCGTGAGGTTCGAGCCCGCAACACACATTTGAATCTTGAGTCTGAAATGGCTGACAGCTGAGTAATATATTTCAGAGATTGGATAGACTATAGAGCTATAGGTATAGAAAGAAAAAACTATGTATCTTATTTAATTAACATAACCTAAAATATTGTCGATGATGATGCCCGACTTGTCTATACAACCAGAAATGGGAGGTGCCATGCAATGTTGTTCGCACTTGAGCTTGGTAGAAAAGTTATTTCTATTGCCAGAACAACCGCTGTAGTTAAAGCTAACACATTCATCCAAATATGGATTGTATGCAAACCTGTAACAATGAAAATTATCATTCTTTATTATTAATATAATTAAAAACGATTTTTGAACGACAAGCACTTGAACTAATCCCACTAAATAAATGTCAAAGATTGGATGGATGGATGGATGTTTCACGCAACAACCACTGAACCGATTTGGATGAAACTTGGTATGTAGATAGCTGCAGACCTGGATTAGCGCATAGGCTACTTTTTATCCCGATATTCCTACGGGATCGGGACATACGCGGGTGAAACCGCGTAGCGCTGCTAGTCATTACTAAGTGCAACACAATGATTTACATAAAATAATTAAATACATTTAACGTAGTTGTGAATACATACATTATACACACATCAAAAGTGTGTAGGGATATTAATTCTTTTTAGTGAATTTCACTATTTGATTAAAGAATTTTCTTTAAATTTTGATTAAAAATAGAAAATCAACTGTCAATCAGGATTCCTATAAAAGAGTGTAACAATGTTTTTACAAAACCATTACAATTTCTCCATCGAAATTGAAAAAAATTGCATCAATATGGAGCGACGACATCATTTGACACGAGAAGAGCCGTCGGAATGTTGCAAGCTGGTTCCAAGCAACGTAATGTGGCTGTCGCTCTTGGCACTACCACTCGCGTCACCACTCACAGACAGGACCGGTACATCCAAAATACTGCTCTGTGACCGTGTGATTCGTGTCAATGGTGAAAACACAGATTATATTTTTTTTATCTTTACAATATAAAATTAAAAAATCCTCATTTTTGCCCTTTTTGCCATTTAATTGACGACAATATCTTAGGTTAATTACCCACAATTTGCAAAAATTGCAATTTTTCTTAATTTTTTACAAAATAAAGGGATAATTTGTTATCTTAAACATTAGGAATTAAAGTAAGAAGCCAGTCTGGAAGACTAGATTTGGTAAATATTAATTGGATAATTTTTTATAGTTAAAAATGTACTTGATCGCTAGACACTTTTGATGTGTGTACATAAAAATCTGTATCCAGTTATGTGAACATACAATTAAAATTGTTTTATTTTTAAGTATAATGTGGTATAATTGTTCAATTTTTCTTATTAATGTTGTAACATTGTTTTTCGTAATAAAATTATTAAGTCAATGTCAAATCTGGCTTGTTAGGATCCCCTACCGGCAAACATTGCAAGTAGCTGTTAAAATAGAATAGAATATACTTTGCTGTACACTAAAAGAATAATAATTCTTTATATAATACATGGAATAGTTCATCTAGTGAATATGTACAAAGGGCGGCCTTATCGGTAAAAGCAATATCTTCAGCCAACCTTTGGATGGACAAAGACGACAATAAATAGATGAAAGCATGGGTAGTTTTGGTGTAAAAAGTGCTGATATAGGAGATATTTTGATCAGTTCAAAGAATCATGACATACTTCTAAAGCAAACATCATTTAAAATGATTTAAATAATAATAGTAGTTGAAAATACGAGTATACATATAGGTATGCAGTCATTCTTAGCAATTCTATATTATTGTATACACTAGTACACAAACATACATACATATTAGTGATGTGCCGGATATCCGTATCCGTATCCGCGGATATCCGAGGAAGAAAAAAATATCTGTATCCGTATCCTTTACTTTTTGGCGGATTTTAAACGTATCTTTTACGTTATTATATTTTATTACGTTTATCAAATTCTAAATATATTTTGCTAAAATTAGATATCTGATAGGTATACCTCGTGAGTTGCTAATATTATTGACAGTTATAACGTATTATTTGACTACGTCTATAACGAGATCAAACCCCAAATCTTTGTGATATTTGTATTAAAATAATAAAAAAAAAACACGCGCAGTGCAAGTTGAAACATGTCGTGTTATTAGTTTTCAACTGTCGTGTCAAGGTCACACGTATCGACATTAATTGAGACATAAACTTGAGGTCCGTATCCGTATTCGCGGATCTAGACACAGATAATCTGTATTCGTATCCGTATCCGCGAATATACATTTTCAACGATCCGGCACATCACTAATAGAGACAGGCAGAGCATTCCATAGTCGAACAGCCTGCACAGTAAACGATTTTGGTACTGCCAGTTCCAGAGATGACCTCAAGGATCCTAAATGTGTGTCATTGAGGTAGATAAAGCATTCCTTTAAATAAGATGAAGTATCCAATTCAGATCTATTCAGCATAGTCGAGTATAGGAAGGAGGGATTGCGCTAATGCAATTTTAGTGACCGTTGGCCGAAATTTGCGCAGTTTTCGTAAGGAACCTGCGGATGCCAACAATTTGCAACTGTTTTCATGCAATTGGGGGTCTCAATCAAAATTCCTCGATTTTAACGCAGGTACTCATTGGTAGTGCAGTACCGTTGAATATGATGTCCTATAGTTCAGCTGTTGTGCTTTGTGAATGAATTACTCAAATAATTGTAATTCGTATTTTTCTCATACAATGCAAATAAACATTTTCATGTAAGTACATATACAAATATTTGCATTGAGAAGGAACTGAACCGGCTACGCGTTACGTTACAATCCAATGCCCTACCGCCGCGCCATATAGGTCGGCAAATAATGAAACTAACCTTTCATCGGAAGTACTTTCCTTGTATCTACAAAAGCCAGGGAGTACCTGCTGTAGGCAGTTGGGTGGCTTGCCCATATTTTCAACTGAGTACCCCCACGGCGGGACAGGTGCGCTATCTTCACCTAAGTTCAAACCTAAAACATTCATGAATAATATTAAACAAAACTGTGAAAGAAAAGGATTGAATGAAAGAAAGAAAAAATAGATGAGAGTTTTCTAGGAAGAATTACAAACTAAAACAGATGGCGAAAGTGAAAAGTAATTTGGTAAATAATAAAAGAGAAGAATGTCATTTGAATTTTGTATTGTTTTAAGTTTTAGACTTCTTCAGACTTTACTTTTACTTTTTATTCTTTCTTAGAAATTTCAAGATTGTTGTATTAACTATTGTAGAATAAAAAAAAATCTCTCTATACATAATTATATCATTCACAGAAAGAAGAGAAAGTGTAGGTTAGTCACGACTGTTCGACACGATGTCTTAGAAATGTTTTCCTAGCAAGTTACGTGTGTCATTTTAAAAATTAGCTATAATGGAATACTCGTAATAAGGTGATTTATCGTTGAACACTTAATATCGTGATGTGAACTAATGATGACTGTAAAAGAAACCAGAGCAATGTACACGTCACCGGAAAAAATCATTTGTTCCCAAATTGAGCAACCCGCATACAAACAGAGCAACAAGCAGGTCCCAAATAGGTAAAAGAACAGAACAGGTAACAGAAATTTAATTTGTTAAATGGTGCCTATCACGCAAAATCCTACTACAGGTGACCAGTAAGCGTCTGTTTACTTGGTTATCATTTTAGCGACAGCCTTTTGCGCTCTCTCATGAACCAGGCGGGTGGTTCTCCCGCCTCCTAAACGTCCCTACAGATCCGACCAGCCATCGTTTCCCTTTTAGGAAATTAGATCTGAAGACAAAAATGAATTAAAACAGTGAAGTAACACATGAAAATATCAATAACCAGTCCAGTCTTCAGGCCAACCGCTTCCTGGCCTTCGATCCTCTGGAAACTTCTTTAAATTGTTTGCGTTAGCCGGATGGTACGGATCATGAAAATTAGAGGGATCGTATGGTACTTTCAAATTATTCGGATGATACGGATGATTTGGATGAGCAGGGTTATTACTATCGTGCGGATTATTTACATCAAATGGTCTATGCACGTTGTGTGGATTGTATGGGTTATTCGGATCATTTGGAACGTTGTTATTAGGATGATTAGGGTCGTTTGGATTATTTGGATCAAAGGGTCTCGATGGGTTTTTAGAATTGTATGGATTATTCGGATGATTCGGATTGCTTATTTCAAATGGAGTATGTCGATTATGTGGATTATAAGGATTATTTGGATCGTTGGGATTATTAGGATCATATGGCCTAAATGGATTTTTCGGATTAAAGGGATTGTTTCTACCGTTGGGGTCCTTCGGGTTATAAGGTTTAAATGGATTTTTAGGATTATTTGGATGATTCGGATCCGATAGATTATTCGGATCGTATGGTTTATAATTTGGATTATTCGGATTATTTGGATGATTTGGATCCTTCGGGTTGTCCGGATCATATGGCACAAATATGTAATCTACAACATCGGGTCTGAAATCTTTATTTTTTTTTTTAGGCCGTTTATTATTTGGATTATCCTTATTAGCTGGATGATTAGGATCGTTATGATCACTAGGATCGTACGGTTTCTTTACATTATTTATATTGTACGGATGATCAGGATGAAGGGGATTATTTGGATCGTCAGGGTTATCCGCTTTAAACGGTCTATGCACATTACTTGGATTGTACGGATTATTTGGGTCATTTGGGACGTTATTATTAGGATGATTTGGATCATTTTTATTATTTGGGTCAAACGGTCTTGACGGATTTTTTGCATTGTATGGATTATTAGGATCATTTGGATCATTTATATCAAATGGTGTATGTATATTATTTGGGTTATATGGATTATTTACATCTTTCGGATTATTTATATCGAATGGCCTGTATGGGTTATTTGGATTGAATGGATTATTTGAATCATCTGGATCCCTTGGGTTGTAAGGCTTAAATGGATTTTTAGGATTGTTTGGATGATTCGGGTCGTCAGGATTGTTTGGATCATATGGTTTATAATTCGGGTTTTTCGGATTATTTGGATGATTTGGATCATCTAGATTATCTGGATCGTATGGTATAAACATGTAGTCTGCTACCTCCTGATAAGCCGGATGATTTGGGTCATCATGATCATGGGGATCGTATGGCCTTTTTACATTTTGTATATTGTACGGATGATCCGGATGACGGGGATTATTTGGATCGTCTGGATCATTCGGATCAAAAGGTTTATATTCATTTTCTGGGTTGAACGGATTATTCGGATTATTGGGGGTATTATTATTAGGATGATTTGGATCGTTCGGATCATCCGGATCGAATGGTCGTGACGGATTTTTTGCATTATATGGATTATTAAGATGATTCGGATCATTTAAATCGAACGGAGTATGTAAATTATTAGGATTGTATGGATTATTTGGATCATTTGGATCATTGAGATCAAATGGCCTTAATGGGTTATTTGGATTAAAGGGATTATTTGGATCATTCGGATCCTTCGGATTGAAGGGCTTAAATGGATTCTTAGGATTGTTCGGATGATTCGGATCGTCCGGATTGTCGGGATCGTATGGCATATAATTCGGATTATTTGGATTATTTGGATGATTTGGATCGTTAAGATCATCTGGATCGTATGGTATAAACATGTAGTCTGGTACCTCCTGATAAGCCGGATGATTTGGGTCATCATGATCATGGGGATCGTATGGCCTTTTTACATTTTGTATATTGTACGGATGATCCGGATGACGGGGATTATTTGGATCGTCTGGATCATTCGGATCAAAAGGTTTATATTCATTTTCTGGGTTGAACGGATTATTCGGATTATTGGGGGTATTATTATTAGGATGATTTGGATCGTTCGGATCATCCGGATCGAATGGTCGTGACGGATTTTTTGCATTATATGGATTATTAAGATGATTCGGATCATTTAAATCGAACGGAGTATGTAAATTATTAGGATTGTATGGATTATTTGGATCATTTGGATCATTTAGATCAAATGGCCTTAATGGGTTATTTGGATTAAAGGGATTATTTGGATCATTCGGATCCTTCGGATTGAAGGGCTTAAATGGATTCTTAGGATTGTTCGGATGATTCGGATCGTCCGGATTGTCGGGATCGTATGGCATATAATTCGGATTATTTTGATTATTTGGATGATTTGGATCGTTAAGATCATCTGGGTCGTAAGGTATAAATATATACTTCATATTGATTGAAGTGTCATGCTTGTCAACACCAAGTTTGTTTGACTGTTTTTTATCTTCTTTATACTGGGCAATCCACTCTTTCCATTGATATTTTATTTCCGGAGGTGGAGTCCAGCCATCCCACGTGTTCTCGATACCGCTTTTGTCTATCACTCTGGTGGTTTTTATTAATTCCATTGTTGTCTCTTCACTTTCGTGTTCAGGTGGTATTTGATGGTGGTATTCAGGTGGTATTGGTGTTTCTTCTTGTTGAGCATAATAATAACCCCCCTCGTATTCAGGTGAAGCTTGTTGACAAGCTTGCGAATTAATTGATGAGAGGGCAACTGTCAACAGCATAATAATCATGACTACAGAATTTTTCAGTCACCTGTAAAGATTGCCACAGTTTATTGAAGATACAATGGTCCATTAAATCAAATGTTTATTACAAAGCTAATAATAACTATTGAATTAGTTATTTAACAAGGAAAAGCTGACAGATGTTGGCGGTTGCATTATAAAAACGTTTGATTTTGTCAATAGTCGCCATAGTTACACCAATTAAACGGGATTTTCACGGGTCAAATTTTCGTCATCTTTGAATTTTTGGATAGTTAGACCAGTAAAATTAGCTCATTGGAATTAGCTGAATGTGGATTTAATTCCTTACGGGTAGCCACATAGTTCAATATATATTATTTTTTCTGATGAAAAATCGTGTTTTTTAAGCGTAACTTTAATAGCTAATATACTATACGACATAATTGCATTTTACAAAATAAGGTATTTACGTTCGGCGACGACTCGGTCGGACTCGCGGGTTCCCGACACTGTGTTACTGCAGTGACTAAACAATCATGATCCTTTTTCTAGTTTTTAGGGTTCCTTTTTTTTAGAGGCACGGTACCCTAAAAAGTAAGAATCACTCTATTCATTGGTGAAAACCGTATGATATCGGTTTTGAAGTTTATATAGACTTATAAACAAAGATAGAATAGACAATCAGACAGACAGACGCGGCGCCGGGGGACTTTTGTTTTATATTATGTAGTGATAGTGACGTACCTGGATATGATTTTAGCTTAGCTAAGGTAGTTCAACTAGTTTTAGTTATTTTACTTAAGAGTAGCAATTAGGAATACGCTTTAAACTTATCTGGTAGCCAGAGCAGCAGACCCCAGAAGACGTAATAAAACTTGTGTTTGAAAAATATTGGCAATATTACGTACGTGAATATGACTATTTCTTGCATGCACTTAAGCTAGTTATAATTCATTCTTAGATGTTTGAATGCGTAACATACATTAGAAAATTAAAAATGAAAGAAATCATGTTTCAATTTATATTCAAATGTAACGGAATGATCAATTAATTCGAACGGATTCAAATGTAATCAATCTTTATATAAATCAGGGCTGGTAAGATATCGCTATTTGTATGTCAGATATCTTATCTTCGCCACCCTGGATGGGTGGTGAAAATATCTTGAGAGGTGGCATATTTTCTTCAAATTTGGCAACTAGTTGTGTAGGTACCAAGAATAAATGTTCTTCTATCATAACTGGTTGCCATGAAAGACTAAAATATCCTCGTAGACAACTGGTTGTGAAACACAGTTGCGATGGCGGCCGAAAGGAGACGTATAAGGACCTTCCTAAGTGTATATTTTATCAAGAGAATAGCACTCAACTCGCCCCGGCTTCGCACGGCTAGTGACATCTTCAACAATCATCATCATATTTCAACCAATTTACACAAAACGTTAACAAATTACACACCTAAACCTAAACGTTCCTCATGAATCACTCTGTCTATTGGTGAAAACAGCATGAAAAGCAGATAGACAGACACACGCGGCGGAGGACTTTGTTTTATAATATGTAGTGATTATGTACAGGATCAGCAAAAGAAGATTCTGATACAACATACAACTTACTTCGTAACCGTTACTAAGGAAAAAAAATAGTAGGTACCTACCTACCATTGTTTTAAACGTACCTATACCAAAATATGTTCTACAAAATTGTTTTATACCTAATGAATGTTTTTCATACCAGTTAGGCACTTCCTTGTTTGTAACGTCAAAAAGTTTTACCTTTGTGTTTAACAATTAAATCACAAAAATATAACTCATCTATAAGTATATCTAAAAATGAGTACCTATTTCCCTTGGTCACGGCATCATGCGTGAACGGCTGGACCGATTGCGCTAATTCTTTTTTTTGTGTTTGTTATTGTCGGGAGAAGGTTCTATGAAAGAAAAAAATAAGAAAATTGCGCGGAAAATTAGAAAATTTACGAAAACTTAACGACCATTTGAACTATTCTAATGTAACCTTATCGCTTTTGACATAACTGTCAGTCGTTTGACACTTTCCGCGATTGTTCAATATTCATAGTTAAGACAGGACAACGTCTGTCGGGTCAGCTAGTTAACAATAATAATGCTTTCCTGTTACAGTTCGGAAAACGCCACATCTCACACATGGCCGTCTGATCCCAAACTAGGCAGAGCCTGTACTATCGTAACCAGACTGCTGGGAATCATACCTACTTATATATTTCTAAATACCTAATATATTTATACACTCAGAACAGAACAAATAGTCCTGCCCATCACACAATTATTGTCCTGCGTGGGAATCGCACCCACGACCTCTGGTTCAGCTGTCAGGATCACTAACCACTAGACCAACAGGCCAGTCAAACATAAGACGATGTTGAAAATACTATACTTAGCCTACCTAATTAGGTATAACATTTTCAACATTGTGATCTTATAAAAGGCGTAGTTTGTGAGGATAATATTATATGGATGGATATTTAATACTCTTTTACGCAAAAACGCCTGAACGGATTTTTTTTTATGGTATATATATTTTTATGGATTTGGATGAAATTTGGTACGGAGAATTTTGATTGATTTATGTCGAAAAAATGTACGGTTCCCGTGAAATAGATTTCACCAAAATTCCCGAAAACGAAATCGCGGGCAAAGTCTAGTATTAAGTGCAAAGGTACAGATTAGGACCTATGGTACATTTTTCACCCAGAAAAAGTACTGTTGATACCTGAATAATCAAAATTAAAATGATAAAATCTACATTCAGGCGAGCGAAGTCGTGGATAAAATCTAGTTTTAGTATAAAAACAACACATAAGTAGGTACTTGTCTTGTTATGCACGTATGTTATATAGTTATGTATTTTAATTCATTATCATACCGGCAAAATACCATAAAATATAAATAATATTATAACCACATAGTATGTTAATTCCTCGTAATATACCTATATTTTTTATGTAAGTAAATACGTACCTACATAATATATATTCATACCGGTAGCGGTACTCACAGATTACTAAGTAGTTACTACCCGGTAGTCGGCAATTTAGTACAGTATGCGTATGCTGGTATGTTAACTGCTTACTATAATTGTTGTTGAATCAATGACAATTCACACAGGTTAAAAAAAAAAAAAGCTAGCAACAGAACTAACAATAAAACTAACTATCAATCGAACAGACACAAACACTTTTCAATATAATATATTTTAGTTTATGCAAACACTTAATCTTCGTCTTGTCTACGTTCACTTTAAGGTCCACACTTTGGGAGACCCTATAGTGGTTACCGAGCATGGTGCTAGCTATGATCTTCCATTGCTTTTGCCATGACCACGATAATCATCGGTAGATCGAAGATGAGTGATTAATTCGTAAGTATTGAATCAATCAGATTGTGAGTTTTTCAAGATGGACGAATAGTCATGAATTTTTTTTTTCAATTTTGTTATTTGCTAACTTTTAAGACACTTGACATTGGCGGAATTCCTGTACTGATTCTTCATGCGGGATAGAGTCCATAAGATATAATATATTTGTATTTTAAAATTCGCTCTTCTGAATGTTGATTTTGTCAATTAATTCTAGTTATTTAGGTATCAGGAACAGTACTCGACTGGATGAAAGATGTACCGTATGTCTTATACCCCTGACAATATGTGTTTTGCAGACATCAACAATTTGGTTATTTATAGTGAATTTGTACACAAGACTCCACAATACAATATTGAATTTTTTTTTGTCCTTTTTATAATAAAAAGTAGGTTTTAGGACTTTTGTTTTCATAAATCAATAAAGATTCAAACACGTCGTGGTCCTTGACATCACAGAAAAAGCACGTCTAAATCACACGAAACTTTCGGTGGTTTTTTTTTTTTACGATTTGATTGATAATAGTAGATATGTGTTATAGTTTTTTGCCGGTAATGTAATAACATATTATATTATAATATAATATGTACAACATTTGACTGCATGGATGGCGCAGTGGTTTAAGTGGTCACATCGCCACTTCGCCTCGCCGAGTGTTGTGGATTCGAATTCCACACGGGACAAAAATTTGTATGATCCACAAATAGTTGTCCCGAGTCTGGGTGTTCTTTGTGTCCATTGTATGAATGTTTGTGAACTCCCCCGCGACACAGGAATATTCCTAATGCGGGAGTTGTCTTTTTAAAAGAATAAAGAATATACATAAGTCAGTTTCTCTGTTCACATAGTTACCTGTTAAGAATCGCAATTTATGGATCATTTACATAGCGTATTGAGATTGACATTTCAGGTTCCCACAGATCTCTAACACATAACTGAGGCACTGACCTCTATCGTATCATAGAGGTGGACGGAGTACCTTAGTTATCTTAAATGAAGATTAATTCGTTTGTATATTTGAACGGAGCAATATGACGTTCTGACAGTCTGAATTGCAAAATTTGTTATATTGCCTATTTACTGAGAAAGGCTGTATAACATTGCGCTGCAACTCTTAGCAGCAGAGCAGTGACATGCGGGTGACACTGCGGGGCACTAAAGGTTGTACAATAAGATACAATAGGCTTTGAAAGTGATCTGTAATAGCTACATAATTTGCGCAACTACCCTTTCTAGACATTCCTGATTGTACCTACAATTTCGTAATACGATTTGGTGCACTAATATTAAACTATGCGGAGCCAAAACAGAACTAGACGTTTTTTTTACAAACTTTAAAAAGCCCTTATTTAACTGTTTGAGATCACACAACAGCGCTATCTACATATTAGATATAAAAATAACTATTCTAATCGAACACATATCCCATTCACAAAACATTCGTTTTTACATGTTTCAGTGTTTCTATAAATTCGCTCTCACACCTACTCGATATAAAAGAAACCTCATTTTTTTAGCTTATCACTTAAAATATCGGTATTTTGACACACCACTGACTATTCAACGTTCACTCGAAACATTTTATGGCATGGGAACAATAGCAATAATATCTGGTTAAAACATGATAAAAAAGAGTTAGTTTGATAAGGACTTTACTGGACAATCTTACCACGCTTAACTTGCAGACCGCTCAGTCTCAAACAATTAGGCATCCGGATATTTGTAGAAACAATTACGGGCCATTTGGACCTAATTGGGCCCGGAATCGGCACCTAGCTATTCACCATCAACGAGGAAGAAATATATACCCACGTTCGGAAATAGCATCCTGGACTGCGTGGAAATGGCCACACAACGAGCAACTTGATTTTGTGAATGCCTCAGTAGGCTTCTGTGCTTCTGAAAGGAGTTAGGCTGGCTCAACTAACCAGCGATATCTGAACGCATACCTAATTAACGGATTATGAGTTCAAATGCAAAAACATAGCCCAATAGTAATAAAATCATAGTCCTATGTTTTTACCTTTATTTTTTTATTTAATACTTTATGCACAACATGTACAGAGGCGGACTTAATGCCAAAGGCATTCTCTGCCAGTCTACCTTAGGGTGGTGTAGAAAATAATGAAGTAGGTGCATTGGGAAGCATACGGATAGGTGTAATATCAGAAGAAATAAATATATATATTTGAAAAGAAATAAATAAATAAATACATAGGTACATACATGAATATACAAATATAGTTATATAAATATAATAGGTAGATACATAAACATATTTTTTTTCTACTGTTCTGATGACCTACCTATAGAATAGGGTCGCCAGATCTCTCCTACGGGATTGGCAATACAGAGGTTACTTAAACGCCAGACAGACTGGCGCCGTAACGCGTTACGTAACGAAGCGGTTTACCCTCCCATAATAAGTTATCACTTCAAATAGATTCCATATCCAATTTGGCTCAAGTATAGTCTATTTTGATAATTGAGTATGTTCTAAATATACTGTTATGTTCCGGGAATGAAATTACATCATTTCCGTAAAATATTCCATTAAATCATTGTACCTGTGGACGCAATAGGTAAAATGATTTTATTTTACTTTCGTTGTCCTTAGATCATGATGACCTAAAAATCATCATAATATGTCGGAAAATAACAGTATTTTCATAATTGATTGATTGTTGTCAAACTAGAGATTACTAGGAAAACTACTGCCATAGTAATAAATAAAAACATACTAAAACATATCAAATCTGTTTCCTTTATCCTCTAACAATAAAATGATTGTCAACATTACCACTTGTTTCAGAAAGAAGGCATAGAATTTGTAAAGCACTTTCACCTGGCTCAAATCAATCACGTGTCAGCCAACAACACTGGCACACTGCTGTCACAGATTACTAAGTAGTTACTACGTACAGGTGCTACGTTAAATATTATAAAATTGTCAGCGTTGGGTTTACAATTAATATTGTTTTTGCTAATTTCAAAGAAGTTATTATGAGTTACACAGTGTGTAGTGACTAAACAAAATGCATAAAAGAAAAAACAGTGATGCGGATGATACTGAAATTGAAGAAAGCACGACGCAAAGATCGTCGCCATTCAAGTTCGTTAAGGCCTTCGTGGGATGATTCAGGAGATTTCAAATTATGAAGGTATGTTGCTATGGTGCATTTAAAAACCTCTTCCTCGTGACTTCGAAGATGCGGTCAGTTGTTGATGGACTGTTACTCTGTCGATGTTCATGTGACCTACTTTTTACCAAAGTAGCGTATATCAACAGACTTGGGCTGTTGTGCGTTGTTGCAAAGAGGATATAGAATCACTAGTTATAGTTTATAATTTTTACAATGGGTTTCGTCTTGTTCCTGTTAATTAAAATGCACAGGTAGGCAATAAACATACTCAGACTGTTTCTCTTCTAGAGTAGGCAGCCTAATAAATGTGCATATCAATAATTAGAAGATTATTGAATTATTCGTCGGCCGTTTGCATATTTTGTTTCCAAATGATCCGATAAATAAATAATTATCCTGTGTACAGGTACATAGTACATAACAATAAATGCGTCTTTGCATTTGAATTTTATACTTAGCGACGATTAATTACAATCATACCCAATATAAAATTCTGCGCTCATTATACCAGAGCGGGTGCCTGAACCATTGCCGTGCTGACGCCCGAGCCCTCGCCAGAACTGATGTCAGAAACGTTTAATAATGTGAGTGACTGAGGAGGTTCCAGTGACACAACTTCATGATGATATCTTATGTATTTTGGGTGAGGAACCGACTGCACAAAATAGGTGGGTAAGGCAATATTGCCTACTCTCGCTGTCGGATTAGAGCATATTGCAACTTCAGATTTAACAAGCGAATTGCGCAAACCTCTTGAAAATAAATATGCAGGGTGCTTGGTAAAGATCGCTTCTAGCGATAACACCACCAATTGTACCTCACATTAATATTAAATTTAAGAGTGTATAATAAAGAATATTCTATTCTATTTTATTTTGCCATCTAACAGTCTTCTTATCGGGGCACCACCTTTGAACAACTAATTTCTTTTAAAAAGAGATCAGAGTATTGAAGGTAGCAGATTGAATTAGCCGTGGCTATCACAAGTGTGATAAAAACTATCACACCTTTGATGTCAAACGATAAAAAATACCCAATCAACTTCAACTCTTAATGGATGTCGTTTGTATGCTGTGTGATATTCAATACAAGCACACGTCTATAAGAAGGTCTGTTGATGAACAGCCTTAAGAAAGAGTTGAAAGATCAAGTACAAAAAGTTGACAGTTATTTGTTTGGGCGTAATTTCGACGAAAACATAAAGACAGCAAACGAAAGCAGCAGCGGACGAAAACTATCGTATAATTATGATAGAACTTCACGTACAGGTAAGTTCGTTTAATCAGTAATTATGTGTCTCAAGTTATTATTGAATTGTGTAGCCGCATAGCTATAGGCATTTTCTGTTTGCCTACCTACTATAGACCTTCTAAATCAAGAAACCGCTTTGAAAAATGAAGACTGTTACCATCACAGCTTTGCTTCACCTAAGGCCGGTTGTTCTATTATCTCGCCCTAACTTTAACGGCGACTTTCAGAAGTGTTGTTCCGGCCACATCTGTGGAGAAACGGGTATCATGTATCCTTGAACATAAAGGTTGGATCCTCCGACCAGGCGAGGTGCTCACGCCTGGCGGGCCGCGGCCCAGCGATTGATGTTGGGAAGTGGTATATATACCAATCGGCGCGAGGACTTTCATTGCGCGATGCAGGATTAGTAGTTACTACGTAGTTCAGTTCTTCTTCGTTAGATGATGTTGGAGTATGTTTTTGCTGTATTCGGAAGTCGCCACACATCCATCGCGAGGCGTCCCGTCCATGATTGGTCGTGACAGGGAAGTACACGTACGCAGGTGATAATGAAAATAGGAAAATATTCATAAGTAGGGCGCTACATACCTAAGTTTTCTTAAATTCTTAAAAAGACAACTCCCGCATTAGATATTACACCTGTGTCGCGGAGGACTTTACAAACATACAAACAACGGACACAAAGAACACCCAGACTCAGGTGGGAATCGAACCCACGACCTCTGGCTCAGCAGTCAGGGTCACTGACCACTAGACCAACAGGCCAGTCAGTCGTAGTCGTAGACAAACAATGTATCTCTTATGACATTCGTGTAATTATTTTGTATTTGGTAACATAACAAAAATGTTTCGAGAAAATGAGTGCACTGACGGAAATTTGTCCATCTCTATACCATAGAACAGTGGCATATTCAGTTCAATCGCAGCAATTAACATGGAGGGTGAAGCAAGGTGACTACCGATAGGAACATTGAGACTGTACAAAAATTATTGGAAGAAGACCGACGTGTGATCGTCAGCTCGAGGTAACTGTCAAGTTAAGTGCATCAACTGTTCATCGGATTCTTCACAATTGTGTGAAAGTACGTGAACTTTGGGTAACGCACTTGGTGACTGATGCGCTGAGGAAGCAGCGTCTGACTTGATCTCGTTATATTAAAAAAATGGAATACATCCGATCTAGCTACGGGAACTCGACGTTCGTACTAAATCGCAGAGTAAAGTTGTGTTGAAGATGAACCATCGCCGACGTCTGTGAAAATCTCCCGAACCGTAACGAAAAAAAAAATAGTTGCTGTATTTTTTATTGAGAGAGGACTATTTTCTGCGGTTATGCTTGATAAAGGGAAGACTTACTGCTGCATGGTATTCCGAGGAATGATTACTTCAGGTATGAAAAACCTTATAAAATGAAAGACCAAAGTAAGAAGACCAAAGAGTATTGAGTCTTGAGTTTGCTCAAGACTCTTGAGTTTGCTCAAGACTCTTGAGTTTGCTCAAGTCTCGAGTTTGCTCAAGACTCTTGAGTTTGCTCAAGTCTTGAGTTTGCTCAAGACTCAATACTCTGCTTTTGGAGGAGCTTTTGAGAAGATATGCGTATGTGTTCCAGAGGGATACTGGAGCAATATGTTCATCATCTGGTTTATACGAGTACGTATGGAGACCCGTGTTAATGACAGTGGAGAATACTTCGAAAAAAATAATTTCACAAAGTACGAGAAAACTTATGTAGCGCCCTAGTTGTGGTAATAAACTGATTAGACCGCCGAGCAATGATTGTTGACATCACAATCACTATTCCCCATGACTGTGACATGTGATTTTTAATTTGGCCGATAGTTTGATCGCATTCAACTAAACTATCGCACGACTATCGATCGATGCTTTAGTGACTGTACAAGTCACTACGGTAAAGTACGTGTGTGCGCGCACTTCACAAACTAAACAGTCTTTCGATAGTTCTAGTACGGGAGATATTTGGGGATTACTGCAACCAGTTATATAAAACATTTTCTGTCTGCTCTTGACCTGCACGTGCGATTCTTTACTTACAAATCGGTGTAGTGCACGCCCCACCACAAGACTGAACTATCAACCAATAGTTTGGTCGATCACGATCGTCAGACGATAGCGACTAAACTATCGTCCGATTAAAAATCATGAGTGTGCGGTGGCTCTTAAGGGCTGAAAAGAAGACCCAACACCTTCACCTATATAAGCAGCTGGATTAAAGGCCTGATGCCGAAGGCAGTTCTTCTCGATACAGCACGTATTGTGAGGAGGTTTGTCTCTGGAACTCAAACCACCATTAGCTAGGTCCCTGTACCCGATACTGGTGGAGCACCATTTTTTAAGTATATTTTTCCTATATACAAATTTATTTAAAATTGTAAATTATATTATATGTTTAATTATGTTAATAAAGAGAAAAATAATATCTTTGGTATACATATAACTATATCTAGACCCAATTAAGCAGAGCTACTATGGGTTCTAGAACATGTAAATGACATAACATATATTGTAATATATACACCCTATACAAGGTGTATTTGAAAATAGAACACTTACTTATATGACTGAAAGGGCATGACTCTAGCATGCAGTTACAATAAGAAAATAATTTTTGAAAAAAACTATCTATTTACAAGTTATGACCGTTTGAATTTCCAGGTATTTTTGCCCTCACTAGCCGCCTACTGTAAACCTGATAAATATTTGATGGACTACAACTATAAAATACACATACATGTTGGGCTACATTTGAACATCTAGCAACCAAAGAGGAAGCAAATACAATAAATAATAAACAAATCTTTGAAACATTAAATTATGTTTAATTTTCACTTTATCTGCTTGATCCAGAATCTAGAATTACACATAAATTTTTATGGCTATTGTTACATTACTACATACTATGAAGTAGAGGAATGTGTACATTGTTATCAAGTCACTACAGAGTAAATAGTATTTTTTTAGCTTTTTTTCTTCTTTTATCAAGTCTATATTAACACTTTTTGGTGAGCAGAGGCTTTTAGATAATTAAGTACGATTCACACCGAACGGGCCGCGCCGGAGCGCGTCGGACCGGATCTAAACGGACGCGCGCGCATGCCTGTTGCGGAGTCAAACGAGCGCGGCGGTAGTAGAGCGCAAGTAGGCGCAGCCGGTCGGATCCATCGGGGCGCGGCTGCGACCGCCCGCGGCGGCAAGAAGTGTCATGCAAAAATGAATATTAAGTAATAAATATAAACTTCAATTTTCATCACTGTACTAAAAACGCGTGCTTCGGCGTGGCCCGTTCGGTGGAAATCGTACTTTAAATTTCAAAATTTATCATGTTTCAATTGTCTGCAACATAAATACTACCTTTTGACTTTTACAGAAATAATAAATTCACTAGCACATTATTTAATCCTAAAACCATAGAGCTAATGTGCAGAAAAAAAATTGTCTAATTAAAAAAAAAATCTTGTTAAATAATTTTACTAAATATTTTTAGAATATAAAGCTATTGCTCTAGATGTTTAAAATATAATGTATACTGATATTGACAAGAGCGTCGCCAGCCAATGGTCCAAGGGAGGGGGGGGGGGTCAAGGTTGATACATTGTGGATGGGATAAGTATGGTACAGTCAAGAGCACATGATATTAAAACGCACTCTAATGGCAAACAGAATAATTTTGTATATTAAGAACAAAAACATTCATAATATTGCAAAAAAATAGGGTGTGCTGAATGGTAGGTACTATATTTTTATACGTTTTTATGTGGATATTCCACGTGTATCAGACTCAAACCGAATAAACTAGCACACAGTGTGCCGTCATGCGGTCTTGTGGCCGATGCCTCAGGTGTAGCCTAGGCTGGAAATCCCTGTAAACCCTGGTAGATTTGGCTGCCTGTTGAGCAAGGCGACCCCACTATGTTGTTTTCTGCCCCCGATGCGACCGAAACGTACCAACGTACGTACGTAACCAAGAGGTATTGTACCTTCTAAATATTATCGCGATTAAATCCCGAGTTACACATCTGGAACAATACTACTTCTCACCCATTCCCTTTCCGCTGCTTCTTTGGCATGCATAACTACCTCGTAGAACGAGGTGGCGCAATCCGACCTTGCAGGGCACTCCACTAAATTGTGGAGTGCAGTCTCATCGCGCAGTCCCCGCAGTGGTGGCACACACGCTTCGACTTTTCGACTCCGACACAGATATTTCCCAAAACAGGTCCATACGGTAGGCGAGGCTGCCATGCCGCTTCTCCAGCCAATCCTCCATGAATAATTTTATTTTAGATACAAAAAACTAAACCTTTTTCAACCTGCAGGAATGATCGGTCAAGCAAGTGGACTTAGGACTTTGGTTTTTTATCTCTGGGGGGGCAGCTACCCCACCTTGCCTGCCCTGGCGACGCCCTTAGATATTGATAAGGATAATTGGTAAGTAATTTTGATATCTTTGTGATAAGGTACCTACTTAACAATTGTTTAAGTTCACTGAATTGTTTTTTTTTAAAGATAAATATAAGAAATTGTGATACTTACACCAATTCATAATTTTTTTGACATATTGTGTCATTGGTAATGTGTTTGGTAATTAAATATTGGGCTTTAAAGCATCCCCAGCATTGATTAAAGAATTATAATCTAATACACAGCACTATGCTTCACAATGTACAAACACAACACAATATTGACATACTTATGTTAAATTAATTAGTTTGCTATCCTCTTCAGGCCGGTGTTGTTAAATGCAACTTTGACTTCATCAAAAACTTCATTTGGATTAATCTCAGCGTTAATCCGTCTCACAAGTCCCTTCTGATCATAGTGTTTGATAATAGGTAAAGTATCATTCAGGTATGTGTTGAATCTCTTCTTGAGACTGTCCAGGTTATCGTCGGACCGTCCGCTGCCTGCAGCGCCACGTCCCAAACACCGCTCAGTACAAATATCTTGAGAACATTCGAAGAATAAAACAAAAAGAAGTTTTGTCTTGTCGGACATGACCCGCTCCCAGCCGTCTAAATTATCCTTATTGCGCGGAAACCCATCAATGAGGAAACGCGTCTGGCCGGAATTCTGCATGGCTTTGTGAATCAGCGAACATGTAACCTCAACAGGTACTATCTCTCCGTTGCGGATTTTTTGCTCAATCATGTCTCCATATTCAGAGCCTGGTCTCTGCCGCTCCTCACGCAACAAATCCCCAGCAGAGAGGTGGACAAATCCATATTCTCTGGATATAAAGGAACACTGAGTGCCTTTACCTGCGCCGGGCGCTCCTAATACGAATACAACTTCAGGCACCATTTTGTTGAAATATGATGAACACAGGCCCAACGCGCGACCTAGCATTAAATACCAAAGAGTGATACTAACAATTTAACTGGATCTCAATTTATAAAACATGCGCACAGCTGCGACCTTGAAGTTTTGACGTAATCGTTGAAACCTGAAATCCTGAACAGCCGAAACGTCAAACTTAGCTAGTGACGTTCCTTCCTTAGTAATCTTTACTCATACTTCACTTCACTCATACTCATACTGCACTTAGTCTTGAGTGAATCTACTTCAATCATCCATATTAGTAACGAATGTAATGATTGCGTTTGGAGTATACGACTAAAACGGCGTCACCACGAAACAATTTTACTACCTGAACAGATTTGTGATTGAATTCGATTACTTCGGATTTACTTTGGATTGAATCGGATTTCGCGTCCGCAGTTCCACACGTAATAAGTAAATGGCCAATTTTCATTTGATTTTCTTTTCTGTGCTAGACGGATGTTTGTAAAAGGTTACCATATACGTAATATTTTTGAAGAAATGCTACCTGTATTGATCATAGTGGCGTAACTATACTATCTGAGGTCCCTGGCTAATTCATCGGATGAAAGCCCGCCCTTAGTGTGCCACCACACATAGATGCTGATAGTATGGAACACTTTTTGTCGATCAGACCACACCACACCAATCGGTCTGAGAGCGCCAAATTAATCAAGTCGATTTATGGTATCAATCGATTGGTGCTGGCAGCTGGTATCCTTAATCTAAGACTTGTTGGTTCATTTTTATAAATCACTAATTATAGTGAAGGATTGAAAGACATTGAAATTGTAATTGCAAGAAAGCGCGATCTAATACATGATGGAATACGTTCATTTTAAAGAAGCTTTCGGGATCTTGGAAACTTTAATCCTCGCAAATTTTATCAAAATTACGTTTACCTTCCTCTGAAGTTTCAGAAAATGAAAGGCTAATGGACCATTTGAAAAAGACTAAAAACTAAGAGGTTCTCAATTCGACATACTTAATTATTTTTGTGTCTATTACCCGATATCTTCGCTACTCGTGAACCGATTTCAATAAAAAAAAAATTGAATTCATTGTGGATACTCAAGGTTTATCCCATTTAAATTTGAAAGAAATATTCTATCTTTACGAGTGGAAAATTAAAGGATGAAAAATACAGTATTGTATTGTATTTCTAAAATGCCCGACTATAGTCTCTACTAAATATTATAAAAATAAAATAAAGTTAACACCACACCTTAGCCCTACCAGTAGGTATAACTAGTAGGGCTAAGTAACTGCCTACACAAAAAACGCGTTTTTTCCCCTTCGGAGCAGAATGTACAAAACGCAAAATGAGCACCACACGCAGAATGTACATAACGCAGAATGTACAAAACGCAAAATATACACAACTCGCAAAATGTACACAACGCAGAATTTAACCTTAGGGCTTGTCTGTATTATATGTATGCTCTTGACCAAGGAGGTTGATAAATTGTTTAAGTGGCTCTCCTTTCAAAAGGCACTTGTGATTCAATGCATAGATAAAAATTAATTCCGGAAGCTTGGCATACAATTATTGAGTCAGCTCCAATAACCAACAGCATGAAGGCCTTTATAAGGTATTGCGAAAAGACGTGGTACCCTCATCTAAACCCTGATGTTTTAAGCTGTTCCTATCAAAGGCACCGCACTACGAATGCCGTAGAAGGGTGGCATAGACAGCTACAAGTAAGAATTCCAAAGCGGATTAGTTTACTTTTTTTTTTCACAAGCTCCGTCAAGAAGCCAAATTCAGTGATAGCAAAATAAGAAAATACACTTTTTGATAAAAAGTATAAAAAAATATTAAAAATGTTACAAATAAAAAAATTCAGTGGCAGCATTTTTAATACAAATGATATATGCCAGACTCGTATTTTAAGCAGACGTGGTGTTTTAGACAGACTAGATAGGTGTTTTTAATTTCCCTTCAGAAAAGATGACGGGAAGTGCACTAACTTCAAATTCAAAATCATTTATTCAATTAAGACACTAAGTGACATTTATGAACGTTAAATTGAAGCTAGAGTTAAAATCATAGATCGGCACAAACAGACGCCACAGCATGTACTGGATTGTCAAGGAAAACACCAAAATCTACTGCCTGTTTGTGTCGATCTATAACTTCCAGTTTCCAAAATGCGTAGGGCCTTATGAGAAGAATACTGGCAAAGAAACTCATGGCCACTCTTTTTAAAAGTCAGATCTTCAGGTACAATAGTGTTAGTGTTACACGAGAGGTAAACAGGATGCAAGCTGATGCCACCTGAATTTCATTTTATTGAAATGCTCCAAAAGCTAACGTACTAAAAAATAAAAATCACTCAGTGATACCGTTGAAGGTTTGAACCTATTAAACATAGAAATCATTCAAGGTGCACATCTCCCTTCATTCAGTTGCAAAATCTACTGTTAAAAATAATTCGTGACTGGATTAAGAGGCTAGAGTTGCAGTTGATCGAACCAAAATAATAGTATAGGCTAAAGCATCGCTGACTAGGCCGACCAGTCACCCCAAGCAGCACTCGTTCACGAGTATGACGCATGGACCAGCCATCATCTCCTTCGCCATATCAGAGGGAAAGAAATGACCCGCCCCATGACGACGCCGCAAGCAATGACATTTTAGTGAGCATGACGAACTTCTCTAACTCATTTAGGGTTTTTAGGGATATTTAGGGTTGTCATAATTAGAATGCAGAAATATTGTAATTTGAAGTACCTACCTATTTAATTATCTTCCTTTTTTTATTTAATTTCTCTGAAAATTCTATTTATGTCATTTGTTTTCGTTATTTGCAAGTTATCCGAAGGGTAATTTAATAAAATATTTTTTATGTTATTCGTTATTAATTGCATCATCTCGACCGAAGGGTAGTTAAGGGCATAGCAATAATAATATTATATTTTTTTAATTTCACTCGTTTCCTATTTGTACCTACTTAGCTATATCAGGCTGATGACATTTTCCTAAAATGACAACTGTTTTAGGAAGTTGTCGTTTTCGGAAGTTGTCATTTTAGGAAGATGTCGTTCTCAGCGTGAGGGGTACTTAGTTGCTTTTTTTATACAGACAAGCCCTAAGGTGTACATTCTGCGTTTTGTACATTTTGCGTGTGGTGCTCATTTTGCGTTTTGTACATTCTGCTCCGAAGGGCGTTTTTTGGTGTGCGTTCGCGCAGCGGAATGTTGTTGAGTTTAAAGATTTTAATTATGCAGATATTTAGTGTATAACGTCGTGTAATTGTGTATAGTAAAAAAAAAATTGTGCATGTAGCCATTGTGAAGAAATTCGCTAAAAACTGATTCCGCTGGGCGAACGTTCTCCTGGCGGAACTTTTTTTAATCCATGGACTTAGAAGAAAAAAAATGTTTCCAAAAATTAGTGTGTATTTGTGTATGTATGAATAAAATTAGTGCATGCATAAACTTCGGAGAAATTCCCGCCGCTTTTTGTAGCCATCCGAACTTGGTCGGGTTATGTAGGTTTTCGATGCTTTGTCAGTATTTTAATTGTTTCTCTTTAATTACTGAATTTAATGAGACGAAATTTTGCATGTGAGTAGTTGAATTAATCCACTAATTATTGGAATACATTTTACTATGCAATTCCTTTAGAACGTCGTGACATTTGACTGCTTTGTAAACAGTGGTCTATTAATGGTAAATAGGGAATATGCATGTTGTTTAAATTTACTTGATTAATTTTCCCTTGAATCTTTATTGAGCACATATTATGCCTAAACAATTATTTTCTTATTTAGTTAGTCTTTAATTGCAAAAAATATTAATTAAAATATGCAAAATAAGGGAGCGAAATTAAACTTTGCAAAACGCTTCACTATTGGTCGAAACAAAACATGACATCAAATTCCCCGTCCTGTCATTTATCGGCGCCTATATTCGTAGTGTTACGGAGAAAGATAGGTGTTTGTGGTTTTTGCCCTTAGCTAGTGCTATTTAAGCATTCTAGTGATATTAGAAATTATCTAGGACGATGACTGAATGTAGTTTTGTCAAAGAACAATCGGACAATCTACCGAAAATAGATGCATTCATGACGACTACATATTTTGCATCAAATCCAGATTTTACGTCTGCTGAGGTCAAAGGAGTGAAATCCGCAAGGTAATTATTATAATACTTGTTATATTATAATCTAAAGGATAGGTAAGATATGTATAGTTAGTTATATTCATGAAGTTTTATTGGACTTTTGTTACCTATTTTAAGTAGACAAGCTAGTTGCCTTCTGCTTGATATTTAAAACCAACATAAATGACCTACTGCTGACTTTTTCACACTATACTAGCAATTAAATTGTAATATGCTTACATTAAAGTGATCTTCACAACAATATAAACACGATATTGAAGATACTTCATCTCTTCTCATTAATTTACACCATTGTTTTCGTATTTTACATTATTATTTTGTACAGGAAAAAATACTGTATTGGGTGTACTTCTTATAGTGTTTTTACACTTAGGGACAAGGCAATACTTATAAAATGTTTTTTAAACTTTATCCATCGTCTATTAATTACAATACATAGTAATTACAACTGAAAATCGGTATAAAATTACTGTAACACTTCAAGTAAGTATACTAAGTTTATGAAACAAACACTGAGCGTGATATCTGACGTCATCCAAGGCCCGCGAAATATGGCGGCGTTCAAACAGATCAAATTTTATCGATGTTTTCAATGTTATTTTAAAAATTAATTTGAACATTGCCAAAGTTATTTATATTTTTTATTAGAGTAGAATGATGGAACAAGTCAATAAAAGATAAAAAAAAATACATGCATATTCCCTATTGTCTCTCTTTAATTACTAACGGAACATCATTGATACTTGGCAACATGTTGCAGACACTTACAAGGTTTGTATTAACGTGAAAATCTAGACCCCAAAGTGCATACTTTACGAACTAAGACCTAATAAGCGTATTTTACGTTTATATTTTTATCTTTTAAACCTTACGGTTTTTTCTAAATCTGTTTTTTAAACAAATTCAAAACAACGTATGTAAAAATCTACAGCTCTCTATATAAGCGCTTTATTTGAAAACTAGCTAATGGCCAAACGTTCGCGTAGCGGAAACTTGAATTTCTCCGAAGTTTATGCATGCACTAATTTTATTCATACATACACAATTACACACAAATACACACTAATTTTTGGACACATTTTTTTTCTTCTAAGTCCATGGATTAAAAAAAGTTCCGCCAGGACAACGTTCGCCCAGCGGAATCAATTTTTAGCGAATTTCTCCACAATGGCTGCATGCACAAATTTTTTTTTACCATACACAATTACGACGTTATACACTAAATATCTGCATAATTAAAATCTTTAAATTCAACAACATTCCGCTGCGCGAACGCACACCGTTTTTTGCTCAATCTTAATAATTTAATGGCAATAGATGTTATCAGAATGTATATAAGCGCCTCTCCTAATGCCTTGAGGCTAGGGCCGGGGGCCCCCTAGATTTATAAGATTATTTATATTATATGATCAATCAGTGGCGTAACAATAGGGTGGCGGCAGAGCAGGTAAAATGCCACGGGCCCAGTGCCCTCGGGCACCAAAGGCCTGTACCTGTACCCGCACTAATTACAAAATGTAGGTATTTAAAAAAAAATATGTATTTAATAATTATAAGTCGTCTAATTTGATGAACCTAATAAAATAGAAGTTATATAATATTTTAACACATCCATAAGATAATAACGGCCAAGTGCAAGTCAGACTCGCACGTCTGATGAATTTGCCACGGGCCTCAGATGGTATAGTTACGCCACTCGTTTTAAACAATGAGCTTTGTGGTTAAAGTATACTCAGAAGGCTTTTAATACGGTTTCATGAATAAAAAAAACAAATGATTATATTATTTTTATTAAAATAAAATATGATCACATTAATTAGCTTCTTGTTACCTGTTTTGCACCTGAAACCATAAAAAGAAAAAAATTAGAATTTAAAAAGCCACCATAAAGGAATAGTATTTATAACTTACAAAAATTCAGATTTAAAAAGGTTGACCTCAAAAGTATTCAGAACAGGTCTGTGATTATTTCATCATATTAGATCTCCAATATGTCTACAACTCTCTTTAAAACACGTCATCAGCAGCCGACTTCAAATAGTTAAATCTTTCAGTAAAATTTAATTTCCACATTTGTAGTAGCATATTCCCTTGTTACATTTCGAGTTAAAATGAGGAAATTTGAAAACAATGCAAGTGCAAGGAGGTTCAAGTCTCACGAGAGCCAAAGAACTTAAAGTAAACGAGAACATCTGGCCAAGGGTTTTTGGTATCAGTGGCTGATCGAGTTTGATTGAACGAAAAACGGCAAACAAATTCACTCTATGTATCTATCATAATTTTTTACGTAGCACATTCCCTTACCTACTAAACTGTGATGTTGTTTCGTCTGTCTTAAGCAAGGTATCTTGTCTCTCATCTGAAATAATATATAATGATTTTAAACAACTATATACCATATTGTTTGTAACTGTAGATATAAATACAAAATTCAGGCCTGTTGAGCTTGTAAAACCGTCATGATAGCATCAAGGTACGATTTGTCATCATTATTATAGCTATAAAAAAATGGATAGAGGTAAAGAAAATATTATGAAGGTATATTAGAGTAATATTGTCTTCACTTTAAGGACACGGATTTGGCAGAGGAATCAAGATTACACTATTTTAATATCCAATAACACTACACATCGTAAATAAATCAGAAAATTTGTGCACATTGGTAGACTATAACATCTTTTCCTAGGAAATTTATTAAACACGGTTGATATCGAAACGCATGAAGAACCCACAGAGTAAAAGCAGCGTTATAATTACCTTAAAACATAGACAGTCCAGTTTTTAAGTTTTCCTTTCTTCTATATTTCTGAAACAGAAATAAAACGTTAGCAAACTGCTGTTACTGTTGATTGTTTTAAAAGATATGTTTGATTATTTTCAGTCCTGTTGAGCTTGTAAATACCGTCATGGTGGCATCAGGCATAATTTTATCATCATATAGTTTTTTTTTTTTTATTATTGCATAGAAAAACTTGGGGTAGGACAGAAATAAGCAGGTAGTATAAGACTTGATAAATAATTTAAAGCTTTATAAATATAAACCCGTGCAGAACATTCTATTATGAACTAATGAATAGAAGATATCTAAATCATTAGATACGTCATATAATATAATGAATTAAGAAGATTCTGTCCATAAGTTACTATACTGCTTGGCATAAATATCTTTGACAATATTAGCATTTACTAATATTTTTGCATCTAAACTCAAAATGTAGATAGATATATCTCTAAGCTTGCCATAGACAGCCACAAATGAGATTGATTAAAATACTATTTGTTATTTGTTACTATTTATATTTCTTATGCTAACTAGCTTTTGAAAGGATATGTATGCATGATATTTACCTCGTAAATTTGTCCAATAGCCAGATAACAGATGAACAGCCTATAACAAAACAATGCATTAATATTAACATTATTATAACTGCAAATATTAAAAACTTGTATGTAGAAGTTTATCAGGGTGATATAAAGTTATCCTCATTGCATCAGTACAGGTCTGTGTTATTGTCATCATAAAAAAAAACCTTCCATTAAGTTTAACTGGTGATTTTGAATAAGAGTTGCACTATTTGGCTACCTGGGTCGTAACATACCATCTATAGTCAACGTAATTGTCCTTACAGAGAATTATCTACCAATTAATACTAGAAAGACAGAATTTATGGAAGATTTTTACACATCTCTATTACAAAGAAACGGGACTGGGAAAGCAGTTTTTTTTTATGCTGTATTCTATTGGAATGCTTGATAGATGTTGTTTATTATAGTACATACGTAATACTTTCTTACCTAATATATAGCCGCTACTGGAAAACACCTGTAAAATTAAAATAAGACATGAATATGTGGGCTATCAAAAAATTAAATAACAAATGGTAATCAAGGTCTGTAAATTTCAATAACTTCTCTATAAAGTTGTCCTATAATCCGGATTGAATTCCTAAAGTATAACAGATATATTTAATGAATACTGATTGAACCATAAAACATTGCAGCTTTACTTGACAAGAAGTTTATCAATTATTGTTATTTAAGACTTTAAAGAACTGAATATACAGAATTTGATACCATGAACAATGAATTCAACTCACCTGTATATCAGCGACTAATATATTTACCTAATAATATTAAATAATTAAACATTGTTTACAATAGAAAATTATAATTTAAAAATTAATTACAGTACAAGTAATGAATGATGGTTCCCGACTACATCATAATAACGATTCATATCAAACACATGTTTTCTCAATACATTTATTGTTTCATAGCAGCGAGGCGAGACTCGTGGCGTCAGAGACCAATACCGACCAGCGTCGAGCTTAACACTTAAATTAATTGAGGCGAAATCCCGTTGTAAGTTAAATAAAAATAATTCGTTATAACGTAAAATTGTGTAATGCTTGAGGCGCGCTCAATAATGTTACATATATTACAGTATGGATTGCATTAGCTACGACGTTTACAATTTGTCCAAGTATTGAGTTAGATCAGGCAGTCCCTCCTTAAGACCTTTCCTTTTCCTTGTCTCCTGCAAAAAAAAGGCAATGTTCAGTATATATATATATATAGTTTATAAATAAATAACATTAAATAAAATTTTAATTTTAGCAAATAAAACTAAGAATACATTGTTGTATAGATCTTATAACGTAAAAATCTCCCCAAAAGTCAATTGACATGCAAGTTCAAGAAGTCTAACAGCCGTATTCACAAACAATACATTGGGTAGCATGTAAATATGGAATTACTCATAAAGTTTGTTGTGGCCAGCCTATTCATTCACAAACAATACTCAAGTTTCGTATCGAGTATCGAATACTGATCTGTGATTGGTCCATTTCCATTGCTAAGGACTCTCCGGTATTTGAATAATAGATATGTGTATGAAATAGATACAACAATTATAGTACAAGAGCCCATGATATAATTTTTTGCGTCATCGGTTTACAGTCAAAACAGTATAAAATTGATAAATTTGGTTATTCTCTGATCTACATGGTCTTAGTTGTGGGCTCTCATAGTGTAATTTGAACATTCTATAAGGATGCAGAGGGAGAAAATATTTATAGAAAGTGGAAGAATATGTTTAGATTTAAATTATCTATTCTCGTAATTATTGTCCTCTGCTCAATCAAAAGTATGAAATAAAACAGCAATTTTCATCAAATGACTCTCACACCGACGGTATTATGCTTAGCTATAGCTGTCGAGCTACTTTACACGAGTGTTCCTTTTAATGAGCGCATAGCGTCCATCGGTCACATATTGTTTAAGAATTGAAATTACAGACTATGTGTCCGGGCCTAAGCTCACTGTGAGTCCTCATATCATTGTTTGTGAATACTACCAGTATTGAGACATAGATGTTAACTTTAGACCAAGCACATATTTTGTGAAATTGAAAGCAGTCTTTACTCTGGTTCTTAGGTCAGTAGACATGTATCGTCCACGTGGTAGCATGCAGTACTGGGACATAAGGATAGAGGCCCTGTGCAGCGTTTAAACGTGGTCGAGTTGTTCTACTTCAGTAGCACGCCGACACCGTCCCTGCGCGTCGAGCAACGGGCGCCCGACTCGCTACGGCGCGACACGGTGTGCACGAAGATACTACACTAATTTATGTGAATTTAATTCTGTCATAGACCTTGAAAAGTGTTAGATATTATAATACTAACCTGAACGACCACGAAGGGCTTAGTTCCAGCTTCGCATGGGTCACCAGGTAAGATCTGCCAGTGGTCGAACACGCACTGCGGGAAGGCCTGTCCGCCGGTGTTGGACCGAAGGTCGGCGGTGAAGCCGAACGATTCGTTTACGGGCAAGTACGCCTTAACCACGAACATGGGGGTACCGGTGACCTGGGACTCCTCGAATACGTGACCACGACGCCTGTTCAGCACTCCGTAGATACCACCCACGGCCACCTCTGGGCACTGCGAGACGGTCACAGGTTATGAATACATTCAGTAACTTATTGCAATATATAATTGTAATGTTTATTGTTTTCAATACTACTATCAAGTCTTTGTGGAATGGTCATTTATACAATTTCATTCATTTACAATAAAAATATTGAACTAAAAATATATGATTCGTAATTCTAAATGTGTCATTCACTTCAAACACGAATCAATTAGATTTGTTAATACACAATTACTTAAAACCTCATTCTGCATAACACAAGCGGGATTTGCTATGTATTCAATTGATAAGATGTTACAAATTTAAATAAGTGTTAGATCCCCTATTCAGGCAAGGCTTATGTTGGGTAGCCAAACCAAAACAAAGAACTGTTAATCTGCCACGTTTCGGAAAGGCGGGACTATAAAATGCATGCTAGCCCGCTCAGGATAAAACGTGGGGTCATGCTGGGTGCACACAACTTTACCTGTGGCCTGATGCTAAGAAGTCAATCATTTACTTTATTTTTTATATTATTGTAATATACATTAGCCCTCTTAGCTTCAGACCACAAATACAGCGATTTCTTAAATATTAATTTACAAAATCTTACACAAGTCTATTAGTATGTAAATAACACAATAATAATAAAACAATTTTACGTTATCAATATATTGTAAATTATATAACTGATGAGGGTCCTATATGCTAATGTCTGAAGTAAAAACAGTATTTAGTTACTTTTCTAAAAATACATAAAATAAATTTATTTTTGAAGTTTTATTATATTTATTAGTGCTATCAAAGTTAACACAGTATGAATCGAAAATAAATATCTTCAGATCTTTTTATACGTACATACATACACACACAAAAATCTTGTAGCCAGTAACACTCGCAAACCATGCTGGTAACATGAACGACATACCTGAATTTCACACAAGTATACGGGCTCCATGAGTCTGGGTTGCGCCGTGAGCAGACAAGCATACAGACATCTTCTCGTTGTTGGAATGATTTGACCGCCACCTCTGCAAGACAAATTGAAAATGGTGATTTTTTTTCACTCATGTTTAGTATAGTTAATACTACTAGTACTAAATACATTATAACAGCGTAATTATCACGATTCGAACCCATGCAGGTCTCTACCGATAGAAACTCATTCCTAAATAAATAAAATACCTTGGGTGCCTATAAAAAAAAAAAGGCCTTATTCCAGGACAAAGTGGAAGAAATTAAGCTGAAACAACACCACACGAGCTGAACTACAGGGGGCGTAGCTAAGTAACTACAATGCACATTGCTAGGAGACTTTAGGATTACCTGAAGAAGCTTACCACATTTAGTACTTAACATGTGGCTTTGCTTATTACCTGTGGATAGCATCAGTATGTAGCGTGACATCATAGATGTTGAATCGCACGCCTCTCAAGTTCTCCTCAGCCATGACTCCCTCTTTAGCAGCCCACTGGAATCCAGCGACTACAGAGTCCTTGATCTCATTGAGGTACTGCACTCCCTTGGAGCAGTCTACCATGATGTTGGGGCCGGTACCTTCGGGGCCGAAGCACCAGATCTTACGGGCCTCGGTTAGGTCGTACTCATATTTGTCAGACAGATAACGAGCACGGGTCTTGAAGTCATCACGGGGGTTTACTTTACCCTATAAAGAAAAGGAAATTGAATGTTCCATACATAAAATTGTGTATTATTTACTTTTTATTAGTACTATAAACATGGGTCAGATATATTATCAAAAGAAATATGCACTTGTAAGTAAATTGTTTTATTATAATTGCCATGGTTAACCAGGTTGATAAGCAATTGCACAACAAAATGGCGTCTTTTACAGAGAACTCATGAGTTTGTTTTTTTTTGTTTGTGTTGTATTTTATTCGTGTTGATTGTATCTTTATGCGAACTCATCGTTAGTGACGACAGGAATGATTAGCAAATTGTCATGACACTATTGTAGTTACGAGCTCCTCGTGGTTGATAAATTTTTAAATCTTACGAAACGGATTTGGATGGCATTTGTCATACAGATAGCATGACCTAGATTAACATATACTTTTTACCGTGGTAAATGAGGCCCTTACAGGCGAAGCCGCGCGCAAAAGCTAGTATACAAATATTTATTGGTTAATTTGTAAGGACCCTTACATCGTCAATGTCCTCAGGCAGACCATCAGGCATAGGTTGCGCCTTCATGAACAAACGGTTGTGCTTGTTGGGAGACTTGGACAGACATAGTGTGTCAGACTCCTCGCTGACTGTTTCACGGTACGATACGACAGGGTCGGATTTCTTGATTGGAATGCACGCGTGGTCCTCCTCGAGATCCTATGTACACAAAAAAATACTTAGTTATAAAGGCATCTCACCCATTGCAGGTTTCACTCCCACCCAGTTTCTACATACATAACTGTAAAAGCTAAGTTAACCAGTCCTCCAGATTTCGAAATTAATCTTATACAGTGCACTAATAAATAAATATTATAATCCCACTAATATTATAATGTGAAAGTTTGGATGGATGTTTGTTACTTTTTCACGCCAAAACTACTGAACCGATTGCAATGAATCTTGGTATGTAGATAGCTGGAGACCTGGATTAACATGTAGGCTTCTTTTTATCCTGATATTGCCACGGGATAAGCACTTACGCGGGTGAAACCGCGTGGCGCTGCTAGTCATTTATATATCATTACCTTCAAACAGATCTCAAGATGAAGCTCTCCGGCACCGGCGACAATGTGTTCACCAGACTCCTCATTGATGCACTGCACCATAGGGTCAGACTTGGCCAGACGTTTCAAACCTTCAACCAGCTTGGGCAAGTCAGCAGGGTTCTTGGGCTCAACGGCCACACGCACGACAGGGGACACACTGAACTTCATGACCTATACGAAATAAATTGGTGTGTATAGGGTCGTTAAACAATAAATTGCCATTAACATATTAAAATAAAATCAAACAGGTAAATGTTACTTTACCTTCATGTTGTGCGCATTCTTGAAAGTGGTGATTGTTCCAGTCTTGACAAGGAATTGGTCGACTCCTACGAGACCACAAATGTTTCCACAGGGAACATCCTCAATGGCCTCAACATAACGACCCATCATGAGGATGGTACGCTGGATGGTCTTCTCATACATATCCTATAATCAAGTATGATTTAGAGACAACACATTCACTTTCCATTCATTCACATAATGTTCATGGAGAAAACTATAAAGCTAGTGGAATTTTTAAAGAAAGTTCATGGCATGACAAATATAACAATGTTAGTAGGATTTAATTACTGTTGACCGATGTATTTATGTAGTTTAGCTCACATAAACAATGATGTATTCATTGTTTAGGTGCTCTACTATTAGTTTTGTATAAAAATGTATCGTCCACGTCGTAGCATGCAGTACTGGGACATAAGGATAGAGGTCCTGTGCAGCGTTTAAACGTGGTCGAGTGGTTCTACTTCAGTAGCACGCCGACACCGTCCCTGCGCGTCGAGCGACGGGCGCCCGACTCGCTACGGCGCGACACGGTGTGCACGAAGATATCTTTGTTAAGTTTTTCATTGACAAGTGCAACTTTAGGGTTACTTACGTCTTTCTTGCCGGGTTGGAAGTTGGGGCCCATAATACGGGCCTTCTGTCCAGTGACGACTTTGCCGGAGAACACACGGCCAAAGGCGTAGAAACGACCCTTATCAGAGGTCGGTACCATCTTGCTCACGTACATCATCAAGGGAGCTTCAGGGTCGCAGGTCTATGACAAAGGACATTTAACATTTATTAGTATTGTTAATTTCTCTCTGTGACTGAATAGTCTAATAGTTCTTGTAATTCTGGTATAATTTATTTAGAATTTCTATATTTTAGAGGTAGTCGGCAAAACTTGAGTTGTTTATGAAACAAGACCAAATACTAAACAATATTCAATTCAATGAGGGGATAGGAAAATCCTAATTACTTTTAATTGAATTGTTTTAGGGGAAAGAAATTTGTGAGTCTGTATATATGTTCAAACACTTAGACACCAACTTATTGATAAGAATTACGAAATCGACACAAAGAATTTGTTGGAAAACCTAAACTACATCTGTCTTGTAGCCTATATCTGGGACCTGACAAACTCAGGAATTGAATATGCATTTTATGAGTATATATGTCTATGAGTTGTAGTTTGTGTCTGAATTTCTTAGGAATAGAATTATTAAACTTCATATGTTTATAGTACATTTCATATGTAAGTTTTTTATCTCAGGTAAATGGGTATTTTCATCTGAATGTTTGTTACCTTGATACACCAACTTATTGATAAGAATTACGAAATCGACACAAAGAATTTGTTGGAAAACCTAAACTACATCTGTCTTGTAGCCTATATCTGGGACCTGACAAACTCAGGAATTGAATATGCATTTTATGAGTATATATGTCTATGAGTTGTAGTTTGTGTCTGAATTTCTTAGGAATAGAATTATTAAACTTCATATGTTTATAGTACATTTCATATGTAAGTTTTTTATCTCAGGTAAATGGGTATTTTCATCTGAATGTTTGTTACCTTGATACCAATAGCGGCCTCATCGTCATGGGGTCCTTCGTACAACATTTCCATACGGTATTTCTGGGCTACTACAGGGGAAGGCAGGTGGATAGCAATCATCTGAAGTAAAGCTTCTCCGGCGGGCAACCAGCTGCGCATCACCACCTAAAGTAAGCAGAAATACTATTGATAAACTCAATAGTAACGTTATATTTGTTTCAATGAATACATTTAAAAAAGCAAAATAATATTTCGTCACATTTTTGAATGTGTCATACATTTATGGGGTTGCAAGCTATAGAAGCTTACAACCAATTCCGGTATAAGGTATGCTATAAGTCCTCTTTGACACCCAGATGCTTATGATACAAATAACTGGCAACACTTGGGACTAGGTCCTAGAAATAAAAATGTGCCCACGTAAGTACAACTGCTACCGAGATTACTTTTGAGCTCGGATACTAAGCCGATCTTGGAGTTGCAAACTTCGGGGGAGTGAATAGGGAATATGCTTGTATTTTTTTATCTTATATTGACTTGTTCCATCATTCTACCCTAATAAAAAATATAAATAACTTTGGCAATGTTCAAATTAATTTTTAAAATAACATTGAAAACATCGATAAAATTTGATCTGTTTGAACGCCGCCATATTTCGCGGGCCTTGGATGACGTCACGTTCCACGCTCAGTGTTTGTTTCATAAACTTACTTACGGTGTTATAGTAATTTTATACCGATTTCCAGTTGTAATTACTATTTATTGTAATTAATAGACGATGGATTAAGTTAAAAAACCATTTTATAGGTATTGCCTTGTCGTTAAGTGTAAAATCACAACAAACTAAGAAGTACACCCAATACAGTATTTTTTCCTGTACAAAATAATAATGTAAAATACGAAAACAATGGTGTACATTAATGAGAAGAGATGAAGTATCTTCAATATCGTGTTTATATTGTTGTGAAGATTACTTTAATGTAAGCATATTACAATTTATTTGCTAGTATACTGTGAATTAGTCAGCAGTAATTTATGGTTGTTTTAAATATCAAGCAGAAGGCAACTTGCTTGTCTACTTAAACTAGGTAACAAAAGTCCAATAAAACTTCATGAATATAACTATATGTATCTTACCTATCCTTTAGATTATAATATAACAAGTATTATAATTATTACCTTGCGGCTTTTACTCCTTTAACCTCAGCGGACGTAAAATCTGGATTTGATGCAAAATATATAGTCATCATGAATGCACCTATTTTCGGTAGATTGTCCGATTGTGCTGTGACAAAACTACATTCAGTCATTGTCCTAGATGATTTCTAATATCACTAGAATGCTTAAATTGCACTAGCTAAGAGCAAAAACCACAGAAACACCTATCTTTCTCCGTAACACTACGAATATAGGCGCCGATAAATGACAGACCGCGGAATGTCACGTCATGTTTTGTTTCGACCAATGGTGAAGCGTTTTGCAAAGTTTAATTTCGCGTCCTTATTTTGCATATTTTAATTAATATTTTTTGCAATTAAACACGAATTAAATAAGAAAATAATTGTTTAGGCATAATATCTGGACAATAAAGATTCAAGGGAAAATTAATCAAGTAAATTTAAACAACATGCATATTCCCTATTGTGAAATTATTTCTTAAATTATTGTTTACTAGTTGCGCCCCGCGGTTTCCCCCACGTATTATGCTTATCTTGCAGTTAACTGGCAATATTTGGGACTAAAACCAAAGTTAAACTGCGAAAAACTCTTATAGGAAAACTTATACAATTTATCAGTAAACACGCAAAAGGTCCTTACTGCATACACCTTCATTTGAAAGTTTACCTTAAAAACTAACAGCTGCATTAAAAGTGCATTAAAATGTAAAGTATTAAAATTACCTTCAGAAGGGCCTTGCCATCCTTATCAGAATCCTCATGCTTGAGTGCAACTCCTATCTTCTTGAGAAGACCGTCGATTTCTTCCTTCTTGAAGTTCATGATGGCGTCGAACACCTTGTAAATGGGGTCGAGCACATACATGCAGAAGGAACGCTTGTTCTCATTATCCTTTTGTTTAGCCCATTTCTTTGTCTTCGCATTGAAGAAGTTCTCTCCCCAAAGCCTAATGTGAACATTTTAGTTATATACAATTTGTTTAACAAACAAGACAGGGTATATAGAAGCATTTAAAATGAAATATGCTACAATTATGTCAATTCAATCTGAGGTATCAATAATTTGATAATATCAATATTGGCTTTTTTATATATAAGGTCTTTCAATGAACAAACTTATCCCTGTGTGTTGACTTGTAAGATAAGTCGTGCCTAAGTCGGGAACTAATACCACGTCTCGCCACGTTTTACAAGGTCACGTACGGTACGGTACGTGTGTCAAGGATGTTTAATCATGCCACGGCTGGGTACGGCCCGACCTTGTCTCTATGTAACATGCATCACCCTTACGGAGACCGATATTGGGAGGGATTATTGTATCTCAACAATTGTTGTAAAAAGTCAAATGATTGATCAGTTCACCAATCCGTCGCCGAGATTTACTGTCCGTCCTTTTCTGCCGCTGGTGTAAAGTATTAATAACTTTAACCAGTATCAACGGGACGATATGGAAACTTCACTCTTATATAATGAGGCCAATAAGAATGATTATGGCATAAAAATGATATTGCCAGTCGGCCGTGATCTGCGAATCAATGTTAAGTAACATTACGTGCATCTGCAATGCTGTATCGGTTCACTAGCCGTTGCAGCACGAAGAATAGTCGTTTTTGAATGTTTAATAATTTATTCTTGAAAGAGATTATGGCAATTGCATTAGTAAATAATTACAAATATAAAACTGTTTAATAGATGATAAATTGTAAAGCGCTCCCTAGACGATCATGCGGCATGATATGCTGAATCATAATGCTGCATGAAGGACCTATTGAGAGTCCATCATGCAGCATGACAATCGCTTGGTATAATCATTTTATTCAGTCGATATAGATAGTATAGTGAAGAGCGCAATCTATTATAGAATTATTGATACGATATGGATTACGATTTATTCTTGTCTAAAAATTTTGTATCTTATGTTTTAGTACTTAGTATTAGTTTCATTAATTGTTAGTACTCAATGTAAACATTACGTATAATGAATGCTGTGGGCGTCCATAATGTAAAGCACAATTTTGCGTATGTATATTGTTGATGCTCCTTAATAAATAAATAAATAGAAACAGGATACATAAGATTATGATTAATTATAAGAATTTTGTTTCCAAATATACAATCTGGCAACCCTGCTATTGCATGACATGCCGATATATAGACGATCATGAGTGCGCATGTGAATCATAGCTTGCAGGATGAAAAATAAAAGACTTGTCAATCAACTGCCAGCACGTAGCTTGCATGCCATGCGCGTAGTTTGCATGTCATTCGCATCAATCAATGCAATTAAACGATCATGCACACATGACAGCACGTTAAGCATGTCATGCCGCATGATCGTCTAGGGAGCGCTTTAGTTTTATCTTAATCTTTTTTCATTTATTATGCCAGTAGTAAAGATTAGAAAAGAAATGTTTTTATAACAATATTGAGTGTTTATTAGAAGTAAGATCCAATATAGATGGGGATAAGTGTTTCACTCACAACCGGTAGGTACTTAGATAAGAAATAAATAAAATGCACGTAAATGAAATTGTAATCTGATAATATATGTCATTGATAAATGTAAGTAAAATTGGTATGACTTGCTCATTTACTGGCATCAACATTATCAAGATCTCGATATTTCATACACATTATGATTAGATCATTTCCATTTTGGTTCATTCTAGAAGACTAGAATGAACCAAAATGGAAATAATCTAACCTGAAGAATAGTATAGACGACAATACTATGGTTTACGTTAGTCAATTAGTATTCAGATGGAATTGAAAATTATAAATTACCTGTTCATGAGCTTAACGAGGTCAATCTTGAACTTGTCAGCGTACATCTCGGCAAACTGCTTGAGGGTGAAGGCCCAACCATGGAGACCGGAGCCGAAGCCCACGGAACCTTTGCTAGGGTCGACACGCACCTCACCTAGTTAGATGGAACATAGATTAATCTAATAGGTCACATACTCTTTCATGTATAAGGATCTAAACCAGTAATAATTGTATACTAAACCAGTATTCCTACTAATATTATAAACGTGAAAGTTTGTGAGGATGTATGGATGTTTGTAACAGCTTATTTCTCGTGATTGAATAATTTGAGTTTAAATTGAGGTAGAGTGGGAGCCCAGGCCTACTCAATTAACTTTACCCATCCTAGAGACGACTAGCTAGTATAACGTGCGGGTTCCTTGCAGTGAAAAAGTTATGTTCGACAAATTCTTTCATGGAACACGAGGATTACAAATAAAGTCTACAGCGAATCAGGTACATTTGTACACTAGAACGCTATTTTGTTCTTACAAATCGCTATAAAAATATTTAGTTTGAAAAGACATGCCCGATCCCCTTTTATTAACCCCGATCAGACAAAAACGAAGTCGTTATACAATTAAGGTTATATAAAACACCGATGAATAGCGACGAATAGAGGAGAAAGTCACTGTGATGTGAAATACAAATGTTACATCGCAGTGCCTTTCTCGTTTGTTCATAGCTTTTAATAAATTGGAACAGTTGTTTTAGATTTCATTTCAGAGACCGTTTTCCTATCTTTAATTTCCGAAGTGCCCGGTTGACGGTAATAACTTTGCTTGCCCATTTTTACGTGAACGGTATCAAGCTAAAGTTGGCAAAATGTGGGTGTTGAAACATCTGCCTACCCCTTCGGAGATACAAAACTGAGTGTATGTATGTAGTTTTATGTAAAGGTTTAATCGCAATAAGTGATCGCCTAGCTTATGGTGCTATCAGATAGAGTATCTAAGTATTTTACTGACGCCATTAGGAAATAGAAAGTAATGGAACCTCCATATATAATTTAAAAGACTCAAAAATCCCTACAACGATTACAAAAGAGCTGATGATCTTCGAAAAGCTAAGCAGATTTTCTTGAATTAAATCTAAGAACACTCTGATCAAGTCACCTTTCAAACAAAAAAAAACGCACTCAAATCTGTGTATCTGTTTGGGAGCTACGATGCCACAGACAGACGCACAGATAGATACACAGACACGTCAAACTTACAACACCCCCTTTTTGCGTCGGGGGTTATTAAGTAAATACATAAATAGAAATGGAACACACTAGTATTAACTGCAGACTACGCGGATATTGATCGCAAGAAATTGAAGGTGTACGGCGAAGCGCTGAATAATGCTTTAGCGCTTTTAATTTTTCAATCTAAAAAAATTGTCTGTTTGTTTGTTCCGGCTAATCTCCGGAACGGGTAGACCAATTTCCACGGGACAGATGGATGTTATAAGGAGGCTACTTTTATTTAGGAAAAAGATTTAGGGGTTAGGCCGCGCGGAAACTGCTAGTTGGCAATAAAGATCTTATCATTGCACTACGTAGATTAGCAAACATGGCTGGCTTATTATCAATATCACGCGCAGCATTATATCAAATATTAAACAATTACAACAATATGTTATTATTTATTATAGAGCGCTTATTGACTTTGGACAATATGAAGCGGTGAGATCATGCGATTTACTTTGTTACGTGTGATTGATGTTATGTCACGTGTGATAAACACGTGTCGGCGTCATGATAATTTAACAATGCCGGTTTTTGTGTTTAGATTACATTTATAAACTATACTGTTTATAGAGATGTTTGTAACTCTTCCACGCAAAAACTACTGAACCGATTGCGATGAAACTTGGTATGTAGATAGCTGCAAACTTGGACTAACACATAGGCTACTTTAGATACCGATATTGCCACGGCATCGGGATTTACGCGGGTGAAGCCGAGGGGCGCTGCTAGTTTAAAATATATGTGAAAACTGCTACATCGAGCTACACGTCTTGTCTGTCTTGGTACGTAAGTCTTTACAATGAAAGTTCAAGTTATATTAGCCAAAGAAGTAAACAAAAAAATCGAATCGAATTTCAATCACCAAGCGATCTCTTATTGTAATTACGTTTGCATTGTAACAAGTTTGTGCTAAATGATTTTCTTAACTCTTTTTATTACTGCTGTTTTTTAGGAAAATTTTGATCGAAATCAAAATTGATATACTACTAAATGCATATATTATTATCTATTTAACACCCACGTCAATGCAAAAGGAATATGCTATGTTTTTAAATATTTGCTCGGGGTAGAAATCAAAACTGCGACCTCTGACGTCGACCATCGAATATCCTGTGGTCTTCCCAATATTTAATGTCTCATACATTTATGGGGCTGTAAGCTATGGAAGCTTACAACCAATTCCGGTATGAAGTATGCTGTAAGTCCTCTTTGACACCCAGATGCTTATCATACAAGTCACTGGCAACACTTGGGACTAGGTCATAGAAATAAAATTGTGCCTACATAAGTACTACGGAGAATACAATTTTTGAGGTCGGGTAATAAGTCGATTTTGGAGTTGCAAACTTCAGGGGAGTGAATTATGAATTTATTTCTTAAATTATTATTTACTAGTTGCGCCGTGGTTTTCACGCAAGTCCCGACGCCCTGAGAATATCGGGATAAAAGTAGTATATGTGTCAATCCAGGTCTCCAGCTATCTACATACCAAGTTGCATCTCCATCGGTTCAGTAGTTTTTGCGTGAAAGAGCAACAAACATCCATACATCCTCACAAACTTTCAAGTTTATAATGTTAGTAGGATTTTTTATTCTTTATACACTTAATTTTTTTGAAGATACCTCCTTCAATACCTATCTAGTCATACTACATACCTACCTAAAGGAAAACTGGACAAATTTAGCAAAATGGTTTGAAACAAAGGACCCAACCCACATTATATTCAATATGGGTCGAGTCCTTTCTTACATTAGACATTTAAAAAGAAGACTGACGTCACGATTTAGACGTTTAGGCGGAAAAGGTAAGGTCAAGATATTAATTAAATAGAGTGTACACCCCACAGGCTGTGTAGGCGTAAGTATACTAGGTAAATTGTACCTGTTATATTATTATTAATGTTCAAGTAAGTCGCACGTCTTTAACTAAATCTTTTGAACAGATTGATGTGAATATAGCTAAAGTAGTCTGGGATCTAAGCAAATATACCAAGGCCTAGTCTTCAAAAAAGCGCCCTTGTCTGTTGCACTAGGCTATCTGTAGACTTTCGAAGGTGAAAATTCTTGACCACCGCAGGATTAAGATCCCTAAAGGGGGCACTAAAAATTATAAAATAATTTATAGATCAAATATACAAATGTCATTTTATTATTTGTTGCTAGTTTAATTCGTAATTTATAATTGATAAACACCTTTAAAAAAAATTATGTTTATGATCACTCCGGCAGATGTTTGCTCACCACAAAGAATATACATACATATTTTGTGTAAAACTATACGCATTTAAGCCCCTCAAAATAGATTAATATGACAATAGAGATTGCTTAGTCAGGGGAAAGACAATACAACAGACATTTTCCGAGTTTGATGATATAGTTTCAATTTCATAACTAGATGAAAACCCGGTTTCACTCGGGTGAAATGCGACTCATAATACACAATCTTTTACAAAATGTGGGTAGGTATTTGTGTGAATCGGCCTTAACGAACTCAAGATGGCACCCGAGTGGCCAATATGGCGACTGCCATTTGCACCATTAGAACTTAACAAAATACTCGACAATCCGAATTTTGCGGATATATGTTGTCGACTCGAAATCATTACTTTTTTATGTTTTATTATTCAGATCGAGTCTACCGTACTTATTGACCGAATTATTAATATAAATTATAAAACTCACCCATAGGACCTCCGTCATCATTGTAAGTGGCGATGATAACGTTGACGTTTTCAACGATACGCTGGAAGGTCTGGTACAATTCCTCAGCCTCAAGTTGAAGCTCGAGAAGAGCGCGGTCCATCTTGTTCATGAACAGGATAGGCTTGATACGCTCGGCGATCGCCTGACGGAGTACAGTCTCGGTTTGTACGCACACACCTAGGAGAAAGAAAAGATTATGTAAATATTAAGGATAGGTACCCTAAATATATTTAAAAAAAACCTAGTTTGTATAAGAGAAAGAAATCAAAAAATACTGCAGTGTCAGTCCTCTTCCCCTCACCTGAAACTTACGGTATCCCTTATTCTAGCTCCTTCGCCCTATCCGTTGTCCTTACTACAATAATTGTAATTTTGCTTAAATCGGTCCAATTTACCGTCTGAAAACCATTACGTTCCCAAAGAGGGTTGGCGTCCGGCAGGCGGTCAGCCGTAAAACAAATCGGCCAAGTTTGCAATAATACACATTGCGCCGATCCAAAATGATATAGAGAGAAGGTCAGGAAGATGATGTTATTTTACATCATCAGCGAGTGTATCAATCGTAATAGAAAACATTTATGGATATCTACATAATTGTAACCTATGATCATCGCATCGCATCGCCTCTTATTTTTATTCTTTCATGAGGGGACTATTTTGAGACAACGATCTATTAGTATTAATATCTACTGTAATAAAAAATATTTGTACTAATTTAAAAAATTCAGGCGACAGTTGAGAGGCAGCATTGAATGTTGTCAAAACAATGAGATTTAATCTACATTGTAAGCAGACAATAGCCTGAACAATTCTCAAATCATTCAAAACCATTATGTATTTAACTACCAACCCGGCCCCGGCTTTGCACAGGTGCTAGAGACATCTTCAACAATCATCAACATATTTCTATCAATTTACACAAAATCTTAACAAATTATACACCTAAACCTTCCTCATGAATCACTCTGTCTATTAGTGAAAACCGCATGAAAATCCGTTTGTAAGTTAATTGTAAGAAAAGTAGTTTGTAAGTTAATTGTAAGAAAAGTAGTTTGTCAGTTTATCGCGAAAAGACAGACGCGGTGGGGAACTGTTGTCTCAACAATATGTGCATTCCATGTTAACCGTCTTGAAGTTCATGGCAATTGGCGTCGCAACATTCTTGCTTCTAAATGGTAGCAATAAGCTGGGACTGGCTTTAGTAGCTAACTAACTAGAGCCTAGTTAATTCAGGACTGGTATGAAGCAAGATAGCAATATACTCACTTACTCTTTCTATAACTACTATTGCTTTGAAAACCCAACTTTACCTCAGTCACCTTAGAATTCACATTTTGAACATAATTAAGATCTGTTACGAGGAGCTTGCAACTAGATTTTTCCAACATTATAATATTTACTTCTTAGGATGTTATAAAGTTTTCTAATTGATATTACCCTGTTGAAGTTCAGTCCAATATATGATACATTTGAATTATTAACTTTTAAAGATTTTCAATTGATAAACTTGTGATAGTTTAGATCAAATTTTGTTTTTAGCTATAAACTTAAAAAGCAAAAAGCCTCATGCTTTGCTTTTTAAGTTTAATAGATGTCTTAAACGCGAGTAACACGATAAGTCCGGTTGCTCAGGTACTAGTTATGAACCAATGCTTACTTCCTTTTTGCAAAAGATTTTTTTTTTAGAAAGAATACTAGCAACATGCATCACACATTACTAGTATTCCTGTTAACCCCTCCAGCTAAGCTAAATGCTTGTTAGGAGTGGGTTCACGTCGGTGGTGCACTGGGTGGGGTTCGAACCTGCAACCACTGGATCCCAAGTCATATAACTCATATACCATATGGATATCCATTACGCTACCACCGCTTAATTGTTTTTAAGAACTAAACCTAGCTTAAAACATTATATTCTCAATTTTTGAGGGATGGTTGAAATATTTTAGACCAGTTTTATAAAAGAATTAAAGAAAAGCTGTTGTAGGGTATATTTTACCAGAATCAGAAGCTAGAAACAGTTATTTGAAAAAAGCTTAATTACAAATGTTGTGAAATATCGCGCAAGTTGTGAAAAGATGGCTAGTCATTCACTTACATGGTTCTTTGAAACATATTATTTTTAAATGTTAGAACACTAAAGGAGTTTTTGAAGGGTACATAATATCAGAATCATAAGCTCGAAACAGTTTATTGGTAAAAGCAAAATGACAGACGTTGTGAAATATTGAAAGTTATGAAATATTGGCTAATCATTCTCTTACATGGTACCTTACAACATTTCAGACCAGTTTAAAATATTAGAAAACTAAAAGGGGCTTTTGTAGGGTATATTTTACGAGAATCAGAAGATAGAAACAGTTAATTGAAAAAAGGAAAATTACAAATGTTGTGAAATATCGAAAGTTGTGAAATGTTGGCTAGTCGTTCACTTACATGGTTCTTTGAAACATATTATTTTTAAATGTTAGAACACTAAAGGAGTTTTTGTAGGGTACATAATATCAGAATCATAAGCTAGAAACAGTTTATTGGTAAAAGCAAAATGACAGAAGTTGTGAAATGTTGAAAGCTATGAAATATTGGCTAGTCATTCTCTTACATATAGTGTTAGAACACTAAAAAAGCTTTTGTAAGGCATATTTTACTAGAATCATAAGATAGAAACCATTTCAGAAAAAAGGAAAATTACAAAAGTTGTGAAATATTAGCTTGTTTTTAATAAATTTTATATATTTAAATTTTATATATAATTTAATAATTTAACACTAAAAGAAAATCTTTGTAGGGTATAGTTTACCAGAATCGTAACTTGGAAACAGTTCATCGGAAAAATCAAAACTACAAAATTAAGTTGTGAAATGTTGGCAAAATTTTGGTGGAAAACAATAACATCCATATTTTTATTTTTAAGACAAGTTCTGCACTATTACTGATTCCTGTCTAGCGGGGACTTTACAAAACAATGGACACAAAGAACACTCAGACTCGGGATAATTATTTGTGGATCTAATTTTTATCCTGTGCGGGGAGTCGAACCCACTACACTCGGCGCAGTGTAGTGGCGAGGCAACCACGTTAACCTTTGCGCCATCCATGCAGTCATGTAACATGTTGATAAACACTTCAACATGGACAAATATGTAAAAAGTACCAAGATTTATAACATTTTAAAAAGTATTATTCTAAATACATACCAGAAACACAGTCTACGACGACAAGAGCGCCATCAGTTACACGGAGAGCAGCTGTCACCTCAGATGAGAAGTCAACGTGTCCAGGTGAGTCAATCAAATTGATCAAGAAACCCTTCTCACTCTTCTCACGCTGGTCAGGGTTGGTAATGAACACCAAGTCTTTCTCCTCAAGCTCGAAGTACATAGAGATAGCGCTGAGGAATAAGGTTCTTAGTGAAATAATGAGTATTAAGGGTTCTATTTAATATGAAATTTTATGAATATGTCAGATGGCCGTTCTGAAGATCGTCAATGAATCTCAGTTTTAAAGGTAAGAACAATCATCATTAAAAGGGTAGCTAAATCTTATGGAATATTCAGTTATCAGTTGTAATAAATTTACAATCAACTTTTACCAAGTTTATAAGAAAGGACAGCTGATTTCAATGACAACTAAATGATATAAATATTTATGTGATGAATAAACAACGAATTAACTCGTAAAATAACTATTACCGGTGCCATAACCCTTGATGAATAAGTCAAGCGATAAGTTCAAGGACATTAAACGCCGCTTAAGCGCTGCTACCTTTGTTTGAAAGGTTAAGAATTTCACCATGTGGTGATATCCGTACTTACGTCGACTTGATGGTGATGCATCTGTCCTGCTCGTCCTTGCGCGTGTCCGTGAAACGCGTCTCGCCAGCACGGGCGCCGGCAATGATACCAGCTTTGGAGACCAGCGAGTCGGTCAGTGTGGACTTGCCGTGATCGACGTGGGCGATGACGGACATATTCCGAATGTTCTTCTTCTTGTCCATCATGCCACGAATCTCGTCTACGGTGAAATTCACCTGCACAAACCAGAAAACAGTTCGTCAACATTTCGCACATCACAACACAGATTGTACACTTCAAACACGCACGTTTTGATCTATGAAGAATTTTGACGATTAGTTTCGACTCCATTGTAGCTTTCAAATATATTTAATTTTAAATTTAAGCGAATCTAATCCAACACCGATCTATCACCGCTATACGTTGAAACGTCACCCGGTCGTAGACGTTCGTGGTGAATAAAACTAAAACTTCAATCGATTGAAACTCAAAACCCGTAAAATACTATCACGAAACGATAGTATGGATATTAAGGAACACTTTTCTACACAAAACTATTGCGTTCGATACTCACCATATTGGATGGTTTTAGATTTTGGTGCAATAAAATAAACTACCATACGCCAGCGATGGCGTACGCTTGAAAAAGGACCCTTTTCAATCGAGGTCCGGATGTGGCAGGTAGCCGTCAAACGATAGTCGGTCAATAGACAATATTATAGTTGCCATACGTAAATTTTATAAATTGTGTTTGTAAAACGGCTTAACACGACACAATTTTACTACTGATAAGATTTACCAACTATCAGATTTATTAATCAGGAAGAGTCAATCTAGAATGATTATGTTTAATAAGACTTACACAACAGTTATAAGCATATAAATGGTTAATCCAATGATGATGATAATTATTAGATTTATACAGTTTTGGCATCCACACGTACACAACTAAATCGCCAAATTTATTGTCTGTGCTGGAGTGCTGGACGGATGTTTGTAAGAAAGGTTCCCGTATACCGTATATCTAATAGTTTTTCTTTTTGAAGACATGCTACCTGTACTTTATTTATTTTTATGTTATAAAAAATAATCTTATGAGATAAATCGTCGTGTGAATATGAGCATGCAGTAGTATTCAAAAAAATCCGTTTAAAAGTCATGACAGTTGGAATTTAAAGGTATTATTACCTTTTTTTAGGTCATCACCTCACCGGGGTTAACGGTAGGGTGGTATGTCGGACTCGAACCGACTAAAACCACACGGTGTTCCGTCACGGGGTCCTATTGCCGGGGACTCAGGTGTACCCTAGAAAGGAAGTCCCTGTGAGCCCCGGCAGACTTGGCCGCCTGCTCGGCAGCAGGCGACCTCACAATTTCGCGTGGGGGCCTTGCCCCCTCCGATTTAGAGAGGTGCGCGTGGAACACGTCGCGCCGCCGTCTCGGGCCTGCTTCTGCTAGGGCGACAGGTAACCCATCCCATCACCCTCAGGCAAGCGCTCATGGAGGCCGGAGATCGTCTCGCTCTCTCCGGCGCCTGGTGCGTCTTCTTCGGGACGGAAGAGTGCTAGATCTCTCCCGTTCCCTTTCCGCCGCCTCCTTGGCACTCATCACTTCTTTCCAGTGAGAGGCTACCCACCCCCAAGGCCATCGCGAGGTCAGCACGTTGCCTCGCCCACGCAGGGCACTCCACCAGAGTGTGGAGTGCGGTGTCCTCGCGACAGCCCATGCAATGGTGGCACACAGACGTTGGCTCCCGGCCTATCCGACACAGGTACTTACCAAAGCAGCCGTGTCCGGTGAGCACCAGTGTCATCCGGTAGGAGAGAGCGCCATGTCGCCTCTCCAGCCAATCCTCCATGATGGGTCTTACCGCCACAATTGTGGCGTGCCCCGCGCTGGGTCGCTCAAGTCGTTCCTTCCATTCAGCCATGAGTACCTGGTGGAGCTGGGACCGTTGTGCCTCAATAGATCCCAGCTCCTGCTCTTGCGTCTCTCTGCGCCATTTATACAGTGATGCAAGCAATTTAGCCTCCAGGTCCCATGGCGGTGTCCCGGCTAGGAGACTTCCTGCTTCAAATGAAACCGTGCGGTACGCTCTTATGACCCTGACGGCCATTACCCGTTGCGGGCGTCGCAAAATTGCGATATTGCTGGTCGTCAAGGTCTCTGCCCAGATTGGGCACCCATAAAGGGCCATAGACCGCACGATCCCAACGTAAAGTCTCCTGCAGGAGGCGTCCGGGCCCCCCAAGTTGGGTAACAGCCGCGAAAGCGCGGCCGCTGTCCTCGTAAGCTTCGGGGCCAGACTCCGGAAGTGAGGTCCGAAGTCCCATCGGCTGTCGAGTACGAGGCCAAGATATTTCATCGAAGATTCGACGCCGATACGAACACCTCCTACAACAAGGCCGGATCCCCTAGGTGGCCCCTTGCGAGGCCCATGAAAACAGAGAGCCTCGGATTTGTTAAGAGCCACCTTGAGACCCAGCCGCCGAATTCTTGTAACGACTTGGGCGACCCCGGCCGTGGCCTTTATGGTCGCGTCGCGGTGCGTCTTGCCTCGCGCCGTCACGAGTGTGTCGTCAGCGTAGCATGTCAGGACGACACCTCCTAGGAGCACACCGCGCAACGCCCAGTCGTAACCGATGTTCCACAGGAGAGGGCCCAGTACTGAGCCCTGCGGAACACCGCACGACATTTCTCGCCGACCGTGTCCTGCCCGACTCGGGTAGATCACGGCTCTCTCTGCAAGATACGCCCCGACAATGCGGCGGAGGTAAAGAGGCACTCCGTGATAAACAAGTGCCTCTTTAATGCAACTCCAAGGCAAGGTGTTGAAAGCGTTGGCGATGTCAAGAGACACCGCCAACATCACCTCGCCCCGAGACACTGCTTCCTCCGCCAAGGACTTTACGCGCATGATCGCATCGACAGTGTATTATTACCTACGTTTCTCATAAATAAAGGCAGATGGAATATGTAATATTAAATATTTTGTATAGTACATTTTTTATTTTTTTGGAATAAAAACTAACCTCGAAGACTTTTTAATAATACCTGAAAATTCAAATAGTAATAACATAACTCGTAAACGGATTGTTTATTTGAAGTGAAAACTTCATAAGGCGCGTTTGTGCCCTTTTGCAATGGGGAAATAGCACTGAACTCTTTACCGTGACGGTAAAGAGTTCATTTTTCGATAATAATACATGTATAGATCCCCCAGAGGGCTAATCTAAACATTGAGTTCTGTCAGCTCCTTATTAATTAATCTTTAAAAATATAATTAGTTTAATAAAAGTGAAAACAATAAACTTATTTGTCTGTGGAAGTGTTATTTTTATTTTGACAAACTTGTGAACTAAATACGTAGTGACAGTGACAAAATTAACGACACAAAATATCCAGGGGTACCGGAATCTGTATGTACTTATGATAATGTCATTAGTAGATGGCATCACTTTTAGAAATTAAAACTTCTTTAGGCACGTTGGGCACTTCTGATATGGGGAAAAGCACTGAACCATGCTATGGCAACTTGGAACATAATGGTACGTTTACACGCACGCCGTGCAGCCTGGCAAGCAGCATGGCACGCAGCTCGGCGGGCAGCCTGCCACGCAGCGTGCCACGCAAGCTTTTCACACCAGGGCTGCCAGTAAAGACAACTTATTTTATACCGCTAAGACTCGGAAATTATACAAAATCATGTACTATTATACAAAATCAGTGTTGTACAACTATAGACCGTCACTCTTTGGGGATTTTAGTAAAAGGTGTTTTAACTTTAACGTATAAGGATTTAACAGTTTATCACAGACATGATTTGTTTTAAGTATCTCTATGTGTATGTACGTACTTTTTACGCTATAACATCAGCAATGACATTGTATTCAATTATGCAATGCAATCTACTATACAAACAGGATACAAAAGATAACCGATATTATACTAATTTTGTATCCAATTTACACTCTGGCAGCCCTGTTTCACACACTTGCAGGCATGGTCCGTAGGGTATTAGTGTTCTGTGGACATGGTAGTCAGTGCAAACATGGGAGACGATGTAGACGTAGATCTCGTGGGAGCTACTGCTTTGGCCTTGATCTATTTTTATTGAAAAAAAAAACAGCCCGACATAATTATGGATGCGAAATTTTACTTAAAACTATTAGGTTTTACAATTAAAAAATCATTTATGGTGTAAAAACACTTTTCAAGTAACTATAAATTTGATTTTTTTATTTGACATGCTTTATAACTATTTTTACATCGAAGAGTGCTTTTACATAATTCGTTTTTTATTTTAGTGGGATCTCTTTGAATGAATTTACTATCCTCGCTAACTTTTGAATATAATTTTTTATTATTTCTAATAAACATGAACATAATTAACCATGATAAGCATTGGGGGCGGCTTCTTCATTAAATGTGTTTCGTAACTGTTTTAAGGCATACATAAATCTATTTTATTTACTGCACATCATTGATATGCGATTAGTTACAATTCTCTAATCGTCAATCAATCAATACTAACTTTAATCCTAAGAATTGGCACTATTTTGTTTCATATTTTTTTGGGCCCTGATAAACAATATTTATTTTTACTAAAAGAATAGTTCAGAAACATCTTTCTGAAGTCTTCTTTTGCTTTCGATTCATGCATGATAAAGGTTCAGACCACTCCGATATATTTGGTGTCGTCAAAAATTAATTTCGATCGTTACGTCGTCTGTATGCCACGAAGATGAAAACTATACTAACGCGGCCGAGAGCGTGTGTGTGTGTGTGTAAACAGGCACACAAGCACATTCACCCTTTGAAGTGTGTCAAAAAACCGACAGTCGTCCCGATCGGCGCCAAGCGCGTGCACATTCACGCAAGCATGCACAAACAGCCTGTTCACATGCTTGCGTCGTTGAATGTCGGTTTGAACGCGAGCGTGTGAACGCAGGCGTTAGTCGTCCCGATCGGCGCCAAGCGCGATCACATTCACGCAGGCATGCACAAACAGCCTGTTCACACGCTTGCGTCGTTGAATGTGCTCGTTGAATGTCGGTTTGAACGCCAGCGTGTAAACGCGCCATAAAAGAATTGCACTTTTTTTTATCGAGTCCAGTGCCATCCCAAGGATAGATACCGGAACTAAAGTTACTGTGTTACAATATTTAAATTTATAATTTGTATGAGGGGAAATTTATTACCCTCAAATGTTTTACGATTTAAAATTCGCATTTGTAAATACCAAAATATTGCATATTAAATATCTAAAACCACTTCAAATTCTTTACAAACAACAATTTGTTCACCAACACACAATAATATTAATTAAAAATACAATCGTAACAATCAACAATTTTTTTTTAATATTTGGAACTTATTAATATTAGGTTGGCAACACTTCACTTATATTGCAAATGGCTGCGTATGAGTACCGATTGCCGGTTTCTTGTACTTTTCTTTTTGAAATAAAAGTTTTGGTTTGAATATAAAAATAATCTCCGATTAGTCATAAACATACATTAATTAGCTAAAGTATAAAATTCTCATGTTAGAACCAATAAAACAAGAAACAGGTAACAACAAAACACATTCATACACCGTATAAGTAGGTACCTATATATTGTTCAATTGTATATATATATATACCTATAGATATGTATATTATATTAGTTTTCGGTATCTGACTACTAGGCAGAGTTTTGTGTTGTGAATAAAAAGAAGCAGAGTTGCCTGTCTATATCCTATATACTATTGTAGTCTTTGCACTGAACTCACGTGACCGTCACGCTCAGATGACATATATTGTCGTGATGACATATAGATGTGTCTCTGTATATGTATGTATATGACTGACGTGCAGTCCCACGACTGACAGTTTTTTTTAATTTAAGTAAGTGTTCTATTTTTATATACACCCGGTATATAGTATAGTTATATTTTAAGTAGTAAAGGCGTGTAATAGAATTTGCGGCCTATCACAGTTCTTCTCATTCCCGCGCTGGAAATGAACAAATTATTATAATCGAAATATCTCGAGGCATCTTCATAATCTAATTTTTCCATGAGTATGTTCCATAATCGCCCACCACTAGTGCAGCGGAGACTTCAAAGAGTAAAGTAATACTGGAGAGTGGAGACTTTTTCTACAGTGACCAGCGTTCTTGACGATTCGGTGGCAACTGAACTATCCGAGCGTGTGGATGGAAGCCTCGTCTCGAGTAGTGTCTGCATTACGCTTACACGGGGTGTTATGTTAATTATATTTACATCAGGGTAAAAGAGAAGCGCTGAATCTGAGTGTAACGAGAAAGATGCATAATGCGTCCACTCCTTGTTAGAGTCAGAAATATTATAGAAAATGTCCTATGAAAATGAGATTGTGTGTGTATTTTGTTTTTTTTTATTTTTAAAAACTTAAGGATATAGACAGGCAACTCTGCTTCTTTTTATGCACAATGTGTACAGAGGCCGACTTAATGCCAAAGACATACTTTGCCAGTCTACCTTAACTTAGAAATAAGGAAACGAAGGCAAATAAATGAATATATACTATACTATACTTAGATACATACATACAAGAATATTTAAATATAAGTATATATATTATAAATACAAAATTACCTTTATATTTCTACTGTTCTGATGACTCCGCCAATTTACGGAAGTGGAGAGCACGAACCTTTGCTTTAAATAATAGGCGACTAGGTGCTAGACATGTGTAGTTCCGGAGCGTAATAGTTCCTGGAACTATGTCCGCAGTCGGAACTATGTCAGTTCTTTCCGACTTGATCAACCTAATAGTTCCAGTTCCAAAGTTCTTCGGAACGATCACGCGGATTGAAGGAGCGGCCGGAGCGGTATTGAATGGTGGAACGAATAATGAACTGTCCGTGTGACGTATGCCGCGAGCGTTGCGTTATGATGTACAAATTTATATATTACTTAATTATGTATATATACTATCAATTGCTTGTTTAAGATACAGCCAATACATTAATTTAAAATATTTTAAGTCGAAATAAACAATATCATTAAATAAAACTGTTGACTACAATGTCCGGGTAAAACTAAGGAACTAGATAGTTCCTCGGACATGCTTCCTGGAACTAGTTCCGACAAGGAAAGGAACCGTTCCAGGTTCAATCCCATGTCGGACATGGTTTGCGCATGTCTACTTGGTGCCGTCCTGATTTCCTGCGGCAAGGCGTTCCAGAGAAGGACAGATTGTATTATGAAAGAACTGACACATGTTGAAAAATGACTGGGACATAATAAGATTACAACGGTGTCCATAACTCAGAACCGAATTTTATGACAAACGAAGTACTTGGTCAAACCGCCAAAAAACCTAAGATCGAACAAAAAAAATGTTGATCGAACAATGAAGAACAGTTAACGAACAGTTGAAGTAGCAAAAAAAAAACGATTCGAAAAACGACTTCTCCCCGCCAACTTAAGGGTAATTTTTTATTTTATAAAAAAAAAACTAAGATCGAACAAATACATTTGTTTATCGAACAGTTAAGAACAGTTGAAAGAGCATAAAAAAAAATTAAAAAAACGACTTCTCCCCGCCAACTTAAGACAGCCTATTTTAATCATATGACATTATCATAGCATAATCTTATTCTTAAAATGTTCAAAAAAATATGTTTACTTTATATCCAAATAAGGAAACATTTTACAGCTAATTAATATAAGTTAGATACTACTTTTAAAGTATTTAGTTTTGTAGAATAAATACACAACATTATTTTGTACTGCAATTTTATTAATATATGCAGTAAACACTCTATTTTTGAGATATCGTGATATTTTAAAATAGTATGTGTTTGATAAAAAAATACCGTTTGGAGAAGGTACACATCGACTAAAAGCAAAACACAATCTATCAATATGATGATGATGTCAATAGTTTTTGATGTTGAATAAGAAATGTACCTAGTTGCGTGGATTTACTCTCGGATAGTGCCATTTACTGAAGTGGAACTCATGATAAAGACACATACCGGATGGCTACCGAAACTAATCAATAATATGTATTTTACGGGTAGCGATTCGATTACTTTAATGTTATTGCTAAGCAATTTATGCTCCTGACAATGCATATAGTGAAGTGGAACTGATGGTGAAGTACCAGGTAAACTCCTCAACAAGTAATGCAGGAAGCATCGGGAAAAGCAATATTTGTAAAAGGTTATTGGCAGTAATTGACATTAGGCTTTTGCAACTTAAATAAATTACAAATCGACTCACTCAAGAGCTAAAACTAAAAAATTTAATACTTAAAATCGACTTACTCAATTCAACTGGTTTTTTTTTGTGCGTGTTACGCGACATTTTCGCCCATTGTGAACCGATTTCAATAATAATATTCTTATTGCATTGATGACACTCTAAGTTGATCCCATTTAAATTTAAAGAAATTGATAGAGTACAGCGTGACCATATGTCGGTATCTACAATCAACAAACTGGCAATTAACGCTGGAAAATATTAAAACACTAGCATGAAAAATGTTTAAATTATTATTCTAATGGTTTTTCTTCACTTATGTCAATAAAAAATAAATATTACATAGCAATAAAACTAATTAAATACTACCAATCTATAGTGATATTAGTATAGCCGATTTTTTAACATTGAAATTGCGGTGTGTCAATGTCCCTACACTAAAACTCTAAAACTGAGTCACACGCATAGAGATATTATAGGCGGGGAGCAAGCCACAATCTGGCAACGATAGAAAAAAAAAGAAGATAGCAATTTACTTGCATCTCTCTCGCATCTCATCCCTTATTTATCTTTTATTAAAAACAACAGAGATTTTTCTCTGTTTTTATGAGTAACCGTTGGATAAAGAAGATAGGAAAACTGCATCAAATAAATATACTTCTTTTGGAGGTCAAGTTTTTGATTTTATATATTAGGTAGATTTTTCGAAGAAAAGTATATATACCTATATATATATATATATATATATATATATATACATCTTGAAGGACATGTTGCGTCCTACATGGCGTTATTTACCGATGATGCTGCGTCCCACTGACTTTGTGCGTCCGGAATACGGACGTAAGATTGACCGACCCTCATTTTTAGTCCAAGGGTCCCTTATGATTATTAGAATGCAAGGGCGAAAAATTGGCATGGACGTAATTCCATCACTACAATGCCTTTTAGCGTATAATACAGTTCCGCCATCGTCCGACTGAAATTTGGAGGGCACTAGTGTTCAGCGTATAATTTACCACGTATACTTTGAGTTCAGTTCACCGATCTTATCGTGTCCATTGAATATCGTACTTAATTTGTAAAGTTTTTATCATGTTTTCGTGACAACAATCTTGCGTCTCTTCAATATCCTTAAACGGGCACTAGGTACGGTGTCTGAGAGGCATATTCGGGGTTCACGAGGGACACATGGCGCGGGCCGCGGGGCGCCGAGCTTCAGCGCGCTCGCGTGCCGAAGTTTGTAAACAAACAGACATGTGCCGGCCGTGATGTAAGGTTGTCACCAAAGTGAATTATTTGCAAGTGCGTTAAACGTGGGTATTTATTTGGTCTATTACACAGGATAACAGCATGTCTGTTGCATGATGTTTTTTTCATGAATCTGAATAGTTTTTCCACACTGATTTTAAAAACACATGTAGTTTTTATGTAGCAGCTCTAGTTTAGCTGCTATGAAGTGACAGGATTTTTCACTAAAATGCACATAGTTAAGGGTTAAAAATTTATTAAATATATTTATTCTGAATGAAATTTTCTTTTATATTGGTTTCCCGCGTGGTGTGTGTTAGGATTACTATTTTGAATGCTCCAACAATAACCAGCCATCATTATTTACGCTCCAACATCCCTGAGACCTCTCCTCCATAGTGCGAGTATCCTGGTGAGATTTTCAAGCAAATATTCTAGATGGCTAAGGGTGGTGAAGCTTAATACCTATATTGCATCCAAGCTGCTGAAAGTGTATCAGCAACTGTTCAATGTGCTGAATGTTGCCATCAGACTTTCTATTTCCAAAAAAAATCCACACTACCCAAACAAACTCTTCCCATGCACAGGGAAGCTAGAATTTCTAATGCAGTCTTAGACAGTCCAGGGTCCCTGATCAAGTAATTTAAATCATATTGATTTAGAGGTCAGGGATAACTGAGACAATCAAAGTCACTGTCTCTACTACTGTCGTCATTATTGGTTTGTTGACTCCACTCGTTTGGAAGATGTACATGGCTGCTGTGGTACTGGTTCGTCATTAGTATTCAAGACTAGTCTGATAACAGATTTTAAGTTGGAATATATCCACTTCGAGCAATTTTTATGGTTTATTCCTAAGATTTTCGTAACACAGAAATAACAGTCATCGTCATGATTAGAGAGTTCACGCCAGATCATTGTAGCTTTGTACTTAAAAGATTGTTTTTTTTTGTTTACCCATAATCGCAAAGACTCAACACATTTTTTACATACCAAACTATGTATCCAGGGCTTGGCGTTTGTCAGCAATGGAAACCCTAAATAGTCCAAGTATGGTTTTTTGACGAAGTCTGACACGTTCAAACGGAATTTTTGGACATATATTCTCCACAAATAACACAAAAACAATCGTGGCTATTAAATATATAATATAATTATATTATATTTCTGTATAAATATATGTCTTTATTTTGACTAATTTTTTCTTCCAGTGCCGTTTTAAATGCATAATAATTATGTATTACAGCGGTATAATTTTCATACCGACAGTTCCATCTCGTGGTGCTTAAACTGCCCATTTCACGACCAGTCTTTATATTAAGAGAATCTTAATTTTTTTTGTAAAGTACAGCGTGACAGCCAGGCTTTGTAAAATGGATATCCAGTCAATCAATCAATCAATTAGCCTATTCTAGTCCACTGCTGGACATAGGCCTCTCCCAATGTTCCTCCGCCTTCCGCATCCAGTCCCTTCCAGCTACCTTCCTCAGGTCGTCGGTCCTTCGGCATACGTGACTAGCCCATTGCCATTTTAAGCGTACTTATTCTGCGAGCTATGTCGGTAACTTTAGTTCTTTGTCGGATGACCTCATTTCGAATTTTATCCTGCAAAGAGACTCCAATCATTGCTCGCTGCATGGCCCTCTGCATGACTTTTAGTTTGTGGACTAGCCTCACCGTTAGTGTCCACATCTCGGCGACATAGGTCATTACAGGTAGGACGCACTGAAAGACCTTCGTTTTTAGGTTTAGTTTGCCAAATGTTGCTTAACCTAACTGTGAACTCTTCTGGTCACTTCTTTCTCAAGGTTGTTTCTACCGAGCTGATAACCTAAGCCCAAGGTATAATTTTTGAACAACTTGGAGCGTCGACCCTTCGACGTTAATCGGCCTGGGTGTGGCGTGTTCATTGAACATAACTTTGGTTTTGTCCAAGTTCACACTAAGACCGACGCGTCGAGACGCTTCATTTAGGCTGTACAGCATCTCACCCAGCTGCTCCAGCGACTCTGCTACTAAGACGATGTCATCGGCAAACCGAAGGTACGAGATATGCTCCCCGTTTACATTAATTCCCCGTCCAGTCGAATCCAGTGTCTTGAGTACGTCCTCAAGCGCGTTGGTGAATAGTTTGGGAGATATTACATCCCCCTGTCTAACGCCTCGCTGCAAACTTATGGGGTTGGTCCTCTGGTCTTGGAGTTGTACGGTCATCGTGGCGGTGTTGTATAAGCTTCTCAGCACCACGATATATCGCCAGTCGACACGACATCGTTGCAGAGCATTCAGAACTGCCCAGGTCTCGATGGAGTCGAAGGCTTTCTCGTAGTCCCCAAAAGTCATACAGACCGGCTGATTGTACTCCTCAGTCTTTTGCACAATCTGCCGAACAGTATGAATGTGGTCTACGGTGCTGTAGCCTTTTCCAAACCCGGCTTGGTCTGGTGGCTGGAATTCGTCAAGCTTTCTCGAGAGACGATTTGTGACGACTCTCGAGAACAAATCGTAGATATGGCTCAGGAGTGAGATGGGTCTGTAGTTCTTTAACAAGGTCTTGTCGCCTTTTTTGAAGAACAGGTCACGGTTCTGCGACATACTTACTGTGGTACCACAAGACTCAGAACTTGGCCTAGTTTTGTACACCATATTTACAGGAGATTTACCGCAAACACCTGTAGTTACTATTGCAACCTACGCATATGATCCTGGGGCTATATTGGCTTCTAGGAAGAAATACAAAACTGTCCATCGACATCAAGCTGCTGCTTTTTTATATTGGCTTCTAGGAAGAAATACAAAACTGTCCATCGACATCAAGCTGCTGCTTTTTAAGTCTGTCATAAAACCAGTCTGGACCTATGGGATTCGATTGTGGGGAGCCTGTGTGATCCAATATAAATAAAATACAAAGTATATTCTAAAACAAATCAGCAACGCGCCCTGGTTCATAAGAAACTTGGAAGTTCATGCTCATCTAAATATGGCCCCTGTAAAGGAGGAAGTAAAAGCATCTCTTAAAAAAAAAAACTAGATTGGAAAATCATCCAAACCAACTAGCTGTCCAGTTCACACTACCCAACTGCATAACTTGCTTGAAAAGGCGTAGGATCCCGGAACTCGGCAGTAATAAATAAGCCGCTTTATCCCCAACCAGAAAATATCAAACACCACATCTGCTCATAGTCGGAAGGACTGATCGCATGATAAAACTAAGAAAAAAAAATATTTGTGCGTTAAATGCCCGCGGTTTTTCTCCGAATTTTGTACGGAGTAAGTCAATTCTGGGCTGACATGGTCCAGCTTTAAGCGTACCTAAGTCCATATGATCTTTAAATGCAAAACTTGTTTATTCAAACTTGAGTTAAAATACATACTTGGTACTAGGACTGGGGCTGCTGGCCCCTCTGCATTATCCAGAGATTGCTGATCGATATACGGACTTTTATTAAAGAAAGATGGAAGGTCCCTAATTTTCTTAATTTAACTATATCAAATCTCAATGACAATTCCCAAGAAAAAAAAACAGTGTAATTCAAATCTAATTCACCGATAGTATAAATAATAAAGGTAGGTATGGTCATTTTTTTGATAAAACCTAATTGTCATAAATGATATATGATAATGAAAAATTACGCGATCCCGTATTTAAAAGGTATCTTTGATTCGCCTGACGTTTCGACCAGGTTGCACTGGTTAAGGTCACAGGCTGACTACTGTTGCAAGTCACGTTGATTCTCGCCAGCATAATTTTATTATCTTCAAAGGTATCATTAGTATTATCATCTGTCTTCGTGAGCGTTTCTCTAACACCCGGTATGTATCCAGTCTATAATTTCGAATCAGTCCCTAAACATCCTGGGGTGGGCATCAGACCATTCTGGGGTGGGCACGGCCCACCCGGCCCCCCCTCTATATACGCCTATGTCTGTGCCTGGAGTCATTATAAGCCCTTATATAGGTGGAAGCCTCTTGGCTGATAAGCTGGATACAATAATTCAAAAACAGTATTCGGAACCAATCTGAATTCAATAGTAGATGGATGTCATTTAGTTATTACATATATCCATTATGATATATGCAGAGCATTATACGGAATTGATTTAAAAATACAGTTGGATGGAGGCGGGAATGTGCATGCAGTGTTTAGTAGGTATACGCAGGTATTCAGTGTGCAAGAAAGATTTAAGAGTGAACGGACGCACTAATTCAGTTATTCGGAACCAATCTGAGTTCAATAGTAGATGGATGTAATTTAGTTATTATAATCATTATGATATATGCAGAGCATTATACGGAATTGATTTAAACATACATTCGGATGGAGGCGGGAATGTGCATGCAGTGTTTAGTAGGTATACGCAGGTATTCAGTGTGCAAGAAAGATTTAAGAGTGAAGGGACGCACAAATTCAGCTAGAAATATTTAATTTGAATATCACCATTTAACGTTTAAATGAAATTTGACGTCGACTACTGATATGATACTGATTAAAACATCTTACATACGCATTGAAAACATTAAAAATCTCACTACATTCAGTGGACGCCGCAGGGTGGTACTTTGTAAAGACGCAAGAAGTCCTTCGCGATTTATATATATATATATATATATATATATATATATGTGTATGTATGTATGTATGTATGTAACTCAATTTTACCGGCATGATAGAGGTCGCAATTATGCACCGATTGCTTTCAAACTTGGACGACAAATCAACAGGGCAAAAATAAAGGTTAAGTTCGTGAATGGGGAATATTCCCCCCAAAAGGGGGGACTGGGGGGCAGATTTTCAAAAATCAGTTTTTTCAGCATAACTTTTCTCCTATGAAAATTTTTTGGACCGTTTAACATTAATAGCATGCCAATAGTAAATACGAACATTTTTTAATATGAACCCTAAATGATTCCATCCTTAACTTGGGGAGGGGGGAAAACCAAAATTTGTTGGAAAAAAGTTCGTAGCTCCGAAACTGTAAACTGAAAGCTATTTTTTTTATTTTACTCTACAATGTAGACAAAAAAGTTTTTAATGTGACTTATAGTTTTGGAGATAAAAATTAAAAAAAACACGAAATCTGCCTCTGCGGGCCTGCTGCGTGACCGGATTTTTTTTATATTATACATAGTGTAAGTAAGATCGTCGCAAATAATTTACAAAAACGTCTTTCTTGGAATACTTAATAATAATAATAGAGAATATTTTCTTCATAATGACGTGGGAGTGCATCGTAGTGTGGTCGCGGTGGACAACGGACTCACTCCGCTCGCTCTGGCTAAAGAGAACTGGCGCAAGCCTAGTACTAATGATCGCAGGGAGGTATGGAAGGGCAAAGAACTTCATGGTCGTTTTTATCGGGCCCTAAATGGTCCTCATATAGACTTTAAAGCGTCTACATCTTGGCTACGGTTTGATGATCTTTTCGGAGAAACCGAAGGTTTTGTCTTTGCAATTATGGACGAAGTTGTTATGACGAATAACTATCGGAAATATATCGTGAAAGATGGTACGGTGGACATCTGTCGGGCATGCCACCGTCCCGGTGAATCTATCAGGCATATTATTTCTGGTTGTTCTCGTCTTGCCAACGGTGAATATTTGCACAGACACAACCAAGTGGCCAGGATTGTGCATCAACAACTTGCTCTTAGATACAATCTTGTGCATTCAGAGGTGCCATATTACAGGTATGTGCCCGACCCAGTTCTCGAAAATGGTCGTGCCACATTGTATTGGGATCGATCTATCATCACTGACAGAACTATTGTTGCCAATAAACCTGACTGTGTGAATAAAACTGATTGTGGTGATAGATCGATTAGAGCGCCACGCAATGATTATCGATATTGCTGTTCCTCATGACGACAATCTCGTGAAAGTTGAAAAAGAAAAACAAATCAAATATTTGGATTTGTCTCACGAGATTGTCGATATGTGGAATGTCGATTCGGCGACCATTGTTCCGATTGTCGTATCTGCTCATGGATTGATAGCCAAAAGCCTCGATCAACACCTTAAGAGGCTCTCGTTAGACGGCTGGATCAAGGGACTGATGCAGAAGGCAGTTCTCCTCGACACGGCCCGTATAGTGAGGAGGTTCCTGTCTTTGGAGCCCTAAGCACCGGTGTCTTGGTCCCTGTACCCGATGTCGGTGGTATAAATTTTTTTATATTTTGTTTTATAGGTACGTATTTAAAAATGTAATTAATAAGTTTTATGTTGAATAAAGAGAATAATAATAATATAACTCTTTGTTGTACACCAGAAACATTGAAAAGCAAAATTCCTTAAAATTCCGGTTAATACCATTGGCGGCCTTTATGGCAATCTCTTACAGGCAACCATGAGATGGAGAAAAAGAAATGGAAATAAATTACGGCAGTATGGTGCACGTTATTAAATTATTTAGTGACGTAAAATATCTTACTGGTATACATACAAGTAAACTTTAAATATATAAAAACATAAGTACATGTGGGAATATAAACGATGGGTAATATATAATATAGGATACAGCGGCACAGCGACTTTAAAGAAAGGGCAAAAGGGAAATTATGTGCTGACATCTCCTAGTGATAGGTAGTAGTTCTTGACTAGTTTTGTAAAAACAGGTAGTGATTGTGCGCGTCTGATTTCCACTGGCAGGGCATTCCAAAGCCGAACCGCTTTAACAGAGTAGGAACTTGGTGGAGTACCCAGGCATTTTTAATCTCAGGTTCTCTGACGATCTCAAAGACCTAGGATGCGTATCGTGCAAGATATTAAACCGTTGTTTAAGGTAAGGAGGAGATAAGGGGTTAAACAGAATAATTATTATATAACAATGAAAGGATGTGTGTGTTCCGGCGAAGGCGTATACACACATACAGGGAATCAAATACCTTCCCACACGGCTGTGATTCTCGCACACAAAAAAAATCAGTTCCGAAAATGCTGGAACATGAGGAGATTGTTGGTTTGTAACGCTAGTTTACTGTATTTATGCAGGTATAGTACAATTAATTTCAAGGCTTAAAATTCTCATTTCACAATCATTATCTTTGAAGCGTTAACTATTTTCAAATGAATAACAATTTGTTCTTGACTTGAAATGAAAACAAATAGCAAATGTACATTACGTATTGCGTTGTGTTTTTGAACGCCCTTCTACATGGTTATCTCATTCAACGCTAGATGGAGTAACTAGTTGGTGTATTAGGATTGAAATAATAGAAAACTGGTTTATAGCTGCTCATGCAGTCATGGTTGTGATAGTAGAACTCTACGCATTTTTGCTATTCCACAAAAGAGGTCAGCACTGGTGTTAAAATTTCTGCCAACTCAAGGTAATACAGAGGGGCAAGCAAGGGCAATAGGGTTAGGGTGAATATTTCGTAATTGCGAACATATTTAATTTAAACATATTTAATTTGTTCTATTTGGTGTAAACAAAGGACAGCGCAATATTATTATTGTCTAGACATACAGAAACATAGGATATTGCATAATTATAGCTACGTTCAAGGTAATACGGAGGGGCAAGCAAGGGCTAGGGGGTTAGGGTGAATATTTCGTAATTGCGAGGGTGGTTATAGGGCTGCTATTTCTTCTTCACTATTATTATTTAGCGTTCCTTCGTCCTGTAATAAAAAGTTTGACGTTTAGGTTGTGTTGCCTTTCCCACTTAAATTGAAATAACTTTAAACTTCAAAACTTGACGTGTGTTATCTTAAAACTAAATATTGTGGTCGTTGGTAGTGAGTGTATTTGTTAATGATCTTTACAACAAAACGTGTTGATAGCGAAACACTATAAAATGTTCCAACATTTTCAACAGTATTTTTAACAAGCTTTAATTACATTCACTTGTAACTAACTAAATAACTAAGTAAACAAATTTTGGAAGAACCATTGAGATAAATGTAGTACATTTATATCGATGGGAAGAACGAACTTCTGTTTAATTATTGTCGTATCGGAATGAAACTTTGTATGTATGTATATGTAGTTTGGATGACAATACCATTGTGGCGTTTTACGCCACTGAATTAATATGTTAATATGAGTGTAAATATTTTAGATATGTCCATCGATATAAATGTACCACGTACTAGATATGGCGTTTTGAACACTAAATTTGTCAAACTTAGTTGTGGTTTCGGAGCTACAACGAGCTCATACGCACTTCAACTGTGGTTCAGTGTACACTGGCGCATGTGTAGCTAGCAGCGAGCGTTTTGTATTTGTTAGAAAACGTAAAAATATACTTGTGAGTTATTTTTTCATCATTATATTATATTCTGGTAAGTAAAAACAAAAATGAGTACTCATTATAACATGATTTTGTCTCAGATTGCAGTAAAATAAGAGAAAACAACAAAATTCATAAAAGCCATGTGCATATTTTTCTTCTATCAAAAGCTCTATCTCGCTTCTATCAATGAATAGCACCTCGCGCTATCTCGCTTTCACTAAGTAGTACTGTTATCAGGAACTAATTATCATAGATTAAAACGTTGCAGAACGAATTCGGCGTTAGGAGTAGGTAAAATATTAAGTTAATTTAAAAAGCTTAACATATGTAAAATTGTATGTACACATACAATTTTAATAAGTATCTATTCTATTTGGTAACAAAGCGTCAAAAATTTACCAAACTTATTTTATTTGAGGGCTCCTAATTTTTTGCAACCCTACCTATTACTGATCTCTGATTTTGTGAATGTAGATTCTAGATTACATTGAGGCCTTCGCTTAACATGACATAAACATGCTATAAAGAAAGTCCGCCAATTGACAGATATATAAACTGCATGAGTATCAGTGTCATTTCCTACGGTATTTTATTGTGGGGGCGTGTTGCAAATATAGAATCTATATTCAAAATGCAGAAAAAAGCTATCAGAACCATTAAACTCTACGTAGTGGCGAATCTCTTAGGGACCTATTTAAGGAAATTAACATGGTGACGATGTCTGGTCAGTATATTTATGAAAATATTGTGTATGTCAGAAAAAAATTGCATCTATTTACAAAACGATGTGAAAGACATAATTATGTTAATAAAAATTGAAATAATTTAATTCAACCTAAAGGAGGTCATTCACATTTCATACAAGTTTGGGCCCAAAAGTCAAAGTGCCGGGCCAGCGAAAAAAAAGTGACATTAATATAGGGGAGATAAGTCCGAGTATTTTTCACTATGGCACCAAATCTCTACTACCACTCCTTTACCTGATATTTACAGTCTTAATCTGACTGACTACTGCTCCTGATAATTCAAAAATACCTATAATTCTTTCAATTGAAATAAATGATTTGATTTGTAACATTACATTAGTAAAGACCAGTCAAAGTTAACCATTTATTTATTTATTGTCGTTTTTTTAAAATAAAATGTAAGTTTTAAATTAATAAACAAATTCAATATATTTTTTGTTTACTTTCACACTTGAGTTCTTATTTAAGTTAAATGTCCTTTCTGTTTTTCAATTTAGTCTATAGGAGCTTATCCAGCATAGGTTCGATGTTTGAAACGCATAAGCACCATGAAAATCACGGCGCTTGCGACCTTTTGATCGTGAAAAATTTGACACCCCAGTGCGGTGCGGCGCTGCGTATTCCTAGTGTTTGATGAAGATTGTTTTAGCGCTGTAGCGTCGATTAGTTTTAAGTTTTCACAAAACCACACAAAATTTCTCTAAGTGATTGCAACTCCATATATTTATCTCAATGGATATATCAGACCTTTTATAGTCTATGTTTTTCTGCTCTAGTCTCTATGGGGACGCTTTTTCCGACATGCTAATTATTGTTTGTATCCAAACAAGGCTTTACGAGAAGTAAATAGAAGTGATTGCTAAACTCCAGTGATGCATTTTATTTTCAATTAACCATAATGTTTGAACATTTTTGACGGCGATCCAAATCGCTATATTGGTGACAACGACGCAAGTTGGTTTTTTGAAATTTCGAGAGTAGATCGTGTATCGTCTGATTCACTGAGATCAAGCTACACCTACTACTACATCGAGACTGCATCCCTCAGCTATCGATGTAACTTTTGACCGCATCATTGGTGCAAGGAGATAAGCAGGAGATCAAGCTACGAGCACTACATACTACTAGTTCCTGAAGATTTGACATTCCGGACCTGAGTTGTCGTGTCATGTCTTCTTAGTATTATTGGTGTTCCTGCGAAGCAATAACCAGCAACAAACGCTAAAAGTGATAACTCGTACAAAGTATCCTTTTATACATAAACTTTCTTGTTTTCAACATCCAGTGTGTGTGTGCTAAAGTGTGCTACGGTTCATCGTTATTAACACATCACTAAAAAGTTTACTGCAGTAACTCTGTAACCCGTTTTCTTCGGTGTTGTTTTGTTTTTGACAAAAGATAATATAATGTTACAAACTAATATTTGACAACGTTGCTGTAATTTGGTTTCAAACAAATATTGCAATTTTAGCTGTATCTTGTCAAACTCTTGGTACCCAATAATATTTAAACACTGAATTCTTGCTGTTATTGAATTATCATTTTTGAATGTGTGTTAGTTCTTTTACTGTGTGTGTTAATGTTATTTAGATTTTATTTTTGATTATTTCTCGATGCTAACTAATTATACTATTGCACTTGTGCAGTATTTTTGTACCTAGTTGATGTTTCTTGTCTGATTTAAATTAATATTTGTTTCTGTGTTATATTGTTAACTTAAGAAAAAAATATTTTGCATTTTGTGTGTGTCTGTACAGCACAGAGAAGGATAAAACTATCATTTTGTGTTTGTCTATTTGCTTGTATTATAGGTTGTGGTATTTTGCAGGTTTGGTGATTAACATGATACATAATGACTGCGGAAATACCAACTGCAAGCAGTGAGCTTGGTAAACAATTACAAGCCCAGTTGGATGTTATGCGTGCACAAACTGTCTCGCAGCAAAACAAACCTGTCTGCTGATGTTTGTGCAGTTTCTGTGAAACTTCCTCCCTTTTGGGTGGATAGACCTGCAGTGTGGTTCAGACAAGCTGAAGCACAATTTCACTTTTCAGGTATAAACAATGATATGACTATGTTTAGTCATGTAATAAGCATTATTGACCAACGATTAATAGGGGAAATAGAGGACGTAATTATAAACCCCCCTGCTGAAAACAAATATCAGACCCTGAAACAGGAACTCATTAGGCGACTTTCTGTATCAGAGCAGCAAAGGGTAGAACAGCTTCTCAGTGAGGAGCAACTTGGAGACAGAAAGCCTTCTGCTTTCCTACGTCACCTCCAGTCCCTTGCTGGCTCCTCCAAGGACGAAACCATATTGCGGCAGTTGTGGATGCGGCGCCTCCCCAGCCAAGTCCAAGCAATCCTGGCCGCACAAGCACATCTATCACTAGATAAATTGGCAGAGTTGGCTGACAAAATAATAGAAGTTACACCAGGTCCTTCCCAAATTTACACCGTTAACGACCAAGTCAACAATAACTCCATCGATTTTAAATCTTTAGTGGAAAACTTAAATAAACTGACGCAACAGGTGGCTGCTTTGACTGCTATGCAACATTCCCGCTCCCGTTCTTCTGCAAAGACTAAGAGCCACAGCCGCACAACCAAAACACAAAACTTTGTTGGTACCACATGCGTTTCCAGGCAAAGGCATTGAAATGCATATCACCATGCAGTTGGACGGCGGAAAACTCAAGCAGCAGTCAATAGAGGCGGACCATGACTGCTGCACAATTGAAGCACATAGCCGCCGTCTTTTTGTTGTTGACAGATCTAGTAAGCGTCAATTTTTGATAGATACAGGGTCGGATCTGTGTTGTTTTCCGCACCGCTGGCTCCGGGAACAGAGGAAATCTTCTGACTGGGAACTTGGTGCAGCCAATGGCAGCGTTATCAAGACCTTCGGTACTACCAACCTTAGACTTGACCTTGGACTGCGGCGCGAATTCATCTGGCAGTTTGTGGTGGCTGATGTAAATACAGCCATCATTGGGTCTGATTTTCTATCATTTTACCACCTATTACCAGATTGTCATCTTAAAAAGCTTTTTGATGGTACTACTGGTCTCAAAGCTGATGTTTCTACTGCTGTCGTCCCGCAACCCAGCGTCAAGTCTATTTTTGCTCAGGACTCCTGTTTCGCACAAGTGCTCGTGGAGTTCCCAGACATAATTAAACCGCCTGGACTACCACGGACAGTTAAGCATAGCACCGTCCATCATATCCGGATTACAGATGGGCCCCCAGTCTCTTGCCGCCCTCGTCGTTTGGCACCTCAGAAATTATCTGCTGCTAAGACCGAGTTTGAAAACATGGTACGTAGCGGCACGGCACGTCCATCGGAGAGTGCATGGTCGTCTCCTCTTCACATGACCGTTAAAAAAGATCAATCGTGGCGCCCCTGTGGCGACTATCGGGCTCTAAATGCTAGGACCGTTCCCGACCGCTATCCTGTTCGCCACATTAGTGATTTCTCACATAACCTGGCTGGAGCCACAATCTTTAGCACTCTCGATCTTGCGAAGGCGTATCATCAAATACCTGTAGCGAAGGAGGACATCCCCAAGACTGCCATCATTACCACGTTTGGCCTTTTCAAATTCCCATTTATGATTTTTGGGTTAAAAAATGCCGGTCTACGTGAGGTCACACGGGGTCTTGATTTTGTCTTTCCTTATGTGGACGACATACTTGTTTTTTCGTCAGACGAGGTTCAACACCAGGAACACCTCCGAATACTCTTTAAGCGCTTTCAAAATTATGGAGTTATAATCAACCCATCTAAATGCGTTCTTGGCGCAACTGAAGTTGTGTTTCTTGGTTTTCACATTAGTTCCGATGGTACTTGCCCTCCACAGAATCAAGTCCAAGCCTTAATAGATTTCCCGCCTCCGAAGACTGTCCAAGGCGTGCGCCGATTTATCGGCATGTTAAATTATTATCGCCGATTTGTGCCTCACGCCGCGAAGTTTCAGGCTCCTCTTATAGATGCTGTAGTTTCGACTAACGGCAAGGGTGCTACACCATTTTCAAGGACACCCGAGCTTCTGGCGCACTTCAATCATGCAAAACTAGCCTTTCGAACGCAACTATACTGCAGCATCCAGTGGACGGCGCACGTCTGGGATTATTTACGGACGCGTCAAGTATTCATATTGGTGCCTGCCTTCAGCAGTTTGTTGATAATCAATGGTGTCCTCTTGCTTTTTTCAGTAAAAAGTTGACTCCGCAGCAAACCCAGTGGCCTGCTTATCACCGTGAGCTTCTGGCGGTGTACGAGAGCGTACAGCATTTACGTCACATACTCGAGGTCCAGCACGTGACCATTTTCACCGACCATAAGCCATTACTGTACGCTTTCGTACAGCGTCGTGAGAAGCTTGCCCCAACCCAAATGAACCAATTATCTTTTATTGGTCAATTTTCAACGGATATTCGTTACATAAAGGGGGAGGATAACATTGTCGCCGATGCGATGTCACGAATAGATGCCATTTCTTTGGAGGAGGATTACGAGGCCCTTGGTAAGTTAGTTAAAATACAATTGAAAATTAATTTAAATTAAATTATCTTATTTACTTATTTATCCTAATCTAGAAGTGATTAAAATTAAGTAATGAATTTGTCTTGACTGTACCCTCGATGCTACTCGCCGTGGCCGCGGTCTTGACTTGTTTCGATTATCTTTGACTGATAATCATTCGACGCACAATTGCTTTTGTTCTATTCCTTTGGGAGTCGGATATTGAGAAGAATCTCTCTATTCCTAACCCGGGAGGTAGAACGCGCCTTGCGTTTCGATTTTCTATCCATGTTGGTGGGATCACCCATGGATGTGCAGCTGATATCTGTTCAACACAACACCAATTGGCGTTGTTGTCTAAGATAGCAACTTTGTGTAATTGGAAACCCATAAGATATGAGGCTCCAAAAGTCGTGATGGGACTAGCGTTTGATGAATTTGGTCTTATGACCAGGTTTGTCCATCGCGCAGTCACATCTACATTCTCATCGGTCGGTAAAGACTTGATGAGTTGGACACCATCTCCTGCTCCTGTTAAAGCTTAAATTTTGACTTTCTCATTTCGGAATGTGGGACATCCTGAGAAGTAGTCACTGACCTTTTGTAACAGGTTGATGTTGAGGCGTGTTCCTCCAACTGTCTCGTCGAAACCGTTGTCTCTAACTCCAACGGAGGTTAAGAGAATACGGACTTCTTCTTTACGAGGTCCAATTGGGCCAAAGTAGCCGCACATTGCGCGTGTCGCTTTGGTATGCTGGGGTAGCACTCTAAAGTTTAGTACGGGTTGTACCGCTTCAGGGGCTTCTGCCATCACAATATCTCCACAAATTCCTAAAGACGGAATCTCTTCATAGAGATTGTGTGACTCAGCGTTTATTGTTGCAGAGTGATAACCACCACTACCTTGTACTACCGTTACCGGGAGTTGATGACCCGTGGGATCCTTTACCTCACCAATTCCTTTTAGGAACAAGTAGATGGGCTGCAGTATGTTATACTCGTGTTGCATAACAGCTTTGCAGAATTCCAGTTCTTGAAAGGTCAAATTTGTGTTTCCACGTTTGGCCTTTATATCTAACAAACGTGACCAGAGAGTTGATGATTGGCTAAGTGCACGGTTTTACCCGTGGGATCCTTTACCTCACCAATTCCTTTTAGGAACAAGTAGATGGGCTGCGGTATGTTATACTCGTGTTGCATAACAGCTTTGCAGAATTCCAGTTCTTGAAAGGTCAAATTTGTGTTTCCACGTTTGGCCTTTATATCTAACAAATGTGACCAAAGCATTGCTGTTGAGTAATACATTAGCATGCCTTTTGTCATTTGTTTGTTAAGGTTTTGGTCGTCTCCTCCAATTGCAGAGTAGACTTCCTCGACAATCTCAGGAAGACGCGCATATGTTGGCGTTACCTCCTGGTTGACGTTCAGCTCCCTGACGGCTACATCTATTCCAAAGATTGAATCAGCCCACATGGGACTGTTCTTCGGTGGAGTAGGTTTTGCAGCTTTGTCGGTTGCTGTTGGGGCAGGTACCTTTGGCGTTGCCGGGCCCTGTTGTTTTTGAGGTAGCTCTCTTTTCTTTCCAACTTTCGCTGGATCGAATCTTTCGGGCTTCCTCTATAGCCTGGGGTGTGGCCCATGCGCTCTATTACGGCCGATGAAGTCGCTGAAACTTTTGTACAAGGATGGATATCTCGTTTTGGTGTCCCTTCCGTTGTAACTACCGATCAGGGTACTCAGTTCGAGTCCGACCTTTTTCGACGCCTTATACAAACATTGGCTACGAAGCGCAATCGAACTACAGCTTACCATCCTTGTGCGAACGGGATGATCGAGCGACTGCATCGGCAGTTAAAAGCTGCACTCATGTGCCACTCCATCTCTTGGACTAGTGCTCTTCCGTTCGTACTGCTTGGCATACGTACCGCCTACAAAGAAGATTGAAGGCTACTGCTGCTGAGTTAACATACGACGAAACTCTGCGCCTACCCGGAGAGATGTTGGTTGCTGAATTCTACAGTCTCCTTCTACACCTGCACCTGCAGATACCACTACCTCCGCTAAGCGACCTTATACCACAAGGTCCGGTCGCCATGTGACATTTAAGAACCGTGACGATTTTTGTTATTATTCTGTTTTTTATTTTGTTTTATCCTACTCCGTGGGGGGGTGGTGTGGCGTTTTACGCCACTGAATTAATATGTTAATATGAGTGTAAATATTTTAGATATGTCAACACTAGCTGTAAGACCTTTTATAGTCTATGTTTTTCTGTTCTAGTCTCTATGGGGACGCTTTTTCCGACATGTAAATTATTGTTTGTATCCAAACAAGGCTTTACGAAAAGTAAATACAAGTGATTGCTAAACTCCAGTGATGCATTTTATTTTCAATTAACCATAATATTCGAAAAATTTTGACGGCGATCCAAATCGCTAAACCATAATTTGGCATCTTGGAGCTGATCTGATGATAGTCCTGGTGGGCAGGGGCTTCAGTGGCTACTAGTAAACCCCTCGAGTTTGGGTTCATATGATTCGTTTTGATGAGTCCAACCGATTGGTCTCGATGGTCTGATGATAAAGCCAGGAGGTGGAAAGTGAAACTCTTATTTACTTTTTTACTTCAGGTCACTATTTAGCTTCCTTTATGAACCAGGAAATATATGTAAAACAATCCATTTATCTATCTATCTATCTGTCCATCCATTTATCTATCCACTTATCTATCCACCCACCTATCTATCCATCCAGACGTTGAAAATTGTGACCGTTTCTTTAAGCGCAGTAAATCATGTTATAAGGGCTCAATAAAATTATTTGTGCGGTCTTCCAAAAAATAAACTTATATTAAAAACCACCTCGAAATACTCGTGAAGGGGCGACCTCAAGGTCATCTAATTACAAAAATAGGTATGGATAATTTAATTCGTCTGTCATTGTGAGTTCGCATTGTGAAACAGGCATTTTGTTATTACATTTTAGTTAGGCACCTATTTGTACTCACTGATATGTACTCTTGATATGGGGAAAAAGCACTGAACTCGCGTGACCGTCACGCTCAGATACATATATACAGATGAGTATGTTTTCACTTCTGACGTCCTGAAGTCCTACGACTGACATTTTTTTTTTTATTTAAGGTTATGTTATAATTTATAAAGTATGGTGCATAATTATTACTTACTTACTTTTTTATCATGTTCGGCACAATAAACAACATAAAAAAAATATTTGTCATATGTTTTTTGAATTTGGGAATAGGCTAATTTGGAAATTTTTGTAAAATAAAATGAGGGTAGTGGAACTTTTCAGTGGCTACCTCGGGTTTGGGTTCATAATAATATGTTTGTATTTAGAGAGTCCAACGGATTGGACTTGGTCTCACGATATAATATAATTTATAAACCTTATAATCATTTCTCTTGTGAATTTTAACAGACAGATATAGTTTAAAAGTATATTTTAAGATGCAATAACAAGGTTACCTTTTGTTCAAGATCCATGGCGCCAAAGAAAATGGTTTTATGAGCATATCATTAGCTAAACCTTTCACAATAGCTATAAAGTTTTATGTAAGAACGGTATTAAATAACTTTCTCCAGGTTTTCTATATAATTAGTGTTACCATGTAAGTTGAGTCCTTAATCTACGTTTAATCCATCACGTATATATTATTTTTATCAATATGGACATAAAGCTCATGTCCATCTGAAATAGTGTGCCTTTGAAATGGTAAACAAGTTTTTCTTATAGGTGTAGCGTTTCCAAAGACAACACTCCATATACCCACCAATTTAAAAATTCGTTAACTCGTTAACTTATTAAATACTAGCAGCACCTCGCGGTTTCACCCGCGTAAGTCCCGATCGCGTGGGAATGTCGGGATAAAAAGTAACCTATGCGTTAATCCAGGTCTCCAGCTATATATATACCAAGTTTCATAGCAATCGGTCCAGTAGTTGTTGTGTGAAACTTTACAAACATACACACAAATGTTTCCTCCTTATAATATTAAGTTTAGATAAAAAACTATTGTCGACTCGGTATTTTGCCACATATACCACTGTTACTATTACAGACTCTACAATTTTTGAAGGCTCGGGCTTCCCCGTTACAGGTTATAGGTACCTATGTACCACACTTATCTGTATAAGCAATATCGTCTTTATTCCATTGCCTTGCCTTCTTATCTAACTTTCCAATTCAATCTACCAATATCCCTATCTTTAATTCTGAAATTGCCCGTCTGACGATAATAGGCTTGGCCCCTACAAAATGTGGGTGTTTTTATAGGCCTCTTGGGGTATACAGTCGGTTAAGGTCCCATAAAATCATAAAAATACAACTCATCAATAATACAATATAACATCAGCGGTCGGCCAGGCACATTTCAGTTGTACAATCATTACATTCATGTTACATAATTTGGTGTAAAATATGGCCTCCACGTCTAACACCGCTAAACTTTACGTAAAAGTACGCATGTAACAATTTTAGTACACCGATCAGTTAAACCAGTACACACATTAATAGTTTAACGATTGATGTTAAATATACTGCGGTCTATTTTGGACGGCGCACGCGTTTCTACGCTACGAGTACGCGAATAGGCAAGCAGCGTTACATACTGGCAACATTGTTTTAGAGAGATAAATAGTCGGATGGATAGATAGATGGGTAGTTAGGTAGATAGCTAGGTGGATGAATAGATAATAATAATATCCTGGTACATATTACTCATTGCTATATAGACCTAAATTAAGTTGAGCTTGTACTATAGGTTCTAAAACACGGATAAGCCATCTATGTATTTACTTTTATTTATTGTTTTTTTTTAAAGTGAAACTTTTATTCTATCGCCCCAAAATTGTTCTTCCATCTATCGCATGTCGCATTACAGCATTCGAAATTCAAACATTTATGAGCGGCCAGGAGCGTAGACCGTTATAATTGAATATTTTGTCTACTATTGATTTCCCATTATCATTCCCATTTTTCAATTATTAAGTTGAGATTAAAAACGCAATTTTAATACCCTAAATCGAATAATTTTCCAAAATTTTTTAGTTAAATGCTTGCAAACCGAAAAAAAGTTTCACTCACATCAACTCCGGCACTAGGATTGATTCCTGTGTAGCGGGGAACTTTGCAAATACATATTTAAACGGCGGACACAAAGAACACCCGGACTCAGAAAAAATATTTTTGAATCACAAAGTTTTTGCCACATGTGGGAATCGCACGGCGTGGTATAGTGGCGAGGCGACCACGTTAACCATTGCGCTATCCGAGCAGTCAATTTCATTTTTAAGTTATTATACATAGAAACACTTAAGTCAGTACAAATAGACCTTCATGCTTACAAATATTTGCACTGACCGGAAATCGAACCCGCGACCCCCTGTGTGGTAGTCGAAAGCACTACAAAGATAGACGAATAGTTAGAAAGCTAGATGGATGAATAGATAGATGGGTGGATAGATACATGGATGGATGGATAGATAGATGGATGGTGGATACGATGAGCTGTTTTATCTTAAATGACGCGATCTTATACAGACAACCCTTGGATGGACTATACTGTTTTAGGATCGTATCGTAAAAAGAATCTAGCTAAAAGAACTTGCTCGCATTGCAGTCTCACCAATTTTTGACCCACTTTGATTCTCAATATATACCGCTGCTCAGATTGAAAAAAAAGCAAAATGACAACAAAACAAAAGAAAACTTGGCTCTAGAACAATTTTTCGAACTTGAAAATCTTTTCGAATTTTTTTGGCTATAGAACTTGAATTGCAGGTGTCCATGGGCGACGATAGTCACTTACCATCATGTGACGCGTCTGCTCATTTGCCCCCTATAAAAAAAAAACTAAAGTCTGGCTCGCGTTCAGTCCAGACCTGAAATAAATGAACTCCAAATTACGCTCTACTTTCGTGGTCAGTCAGTAGTACTGACTGCTTGCGTACTGAACGTCTGCCTTAGTCAGGCTGTACAGTAAGTGGTTATTGGCCATCTTGGTAGAAGGTACGTATTAAAAACATAAAATGATAATAATAAAATATTATTCTGCCATAAATAAGGACCGGAACATATTTATTGAGTCTCAAACAAAGTGTTCTACAATTTTTATTATCGTTCAGATCGTTCAGGCAAGGTTATAGGTGGTCACCTTGCGATATGAGGTCCAATAACTCGTGGAACTTAGGGCTGGCAATAATTTAAGTAGAATGATTTCTAAGCTAATTTAATTAGATGTTTATTATCGGCTTTGTACAATTGTGTAATACGTCACGATGCTTGAGCACCAATGCTACTGTTGAATCAGACTTTCTGCTAAACAAAAATTGAGCGTAAAGATTAAAATCTATTCGCTCAATTTTTTTTTCGTCTGAACACACCTACGGGTCATCACCTAACCGGGCCTACCGGCTAAGTGTAGGCTCGGAATCAAACTAACAAAAGCACACGATGTTCTGCCATGCAGTCTTATTACCGGGGTCTTACGTGTAACCTAAAAAGAAACTCCCCCATGAACCTCGGATCCATACGCTAGCTGGAAAATTCCCAGGCGGATGCAGTTTTTGTGCAATTATATCTACTATATAATTGCATCGAAACTGTTTTCTTTTGAGAGAGTTTGAAATAATTTATTTTAAACAGGCAATTACCTAAATTATTACGATATTATACTTGGCAACTCACATTCAAAGTTCACCTAATGGCAAGTTGTCGATAATAAATAATAGCAAGTGATGATGGCCGCCAATTTTGTTAGATTGCTGCAATCATCACTTATCCATTATAGAGGTTACACTTTGTTCTATTTTTATAAAAATTGACTGTAAATGAAAATAATGTATGATTTGAGAACAGCTGAATCGATTTGGTTGTATTCGATTTTTAAAATAGCCATATAAGTTTGTTCCATAAACATATTATTTATGGTTAGTTCGTACTTATATAGGTATTTTAAAAATCGTTTCGGTTTTCAGGAAAAGTAAAAATGGAATGCTTTTCGTTACCCAAAGGAACCGAAAACGATCATAAAGAATTAATTAAAATTCGAACAGGTGAAAGAGGTATATTATTATTATTCTTACTGTTTTTTTTTACTAAAGTGCAGCAACCTATTTTCATTATATATTTTTTTATTTTTTTGGTAAAACCACGTTTGCCACTTGCCACCCCTTTATCTACAAGCCGAACAGAATCAACGAACTACTAGTAACCTTCAGAGCAACTGTGCGATATGAGTCAACGCACTGTATTCCAGATAGCAACAGCACATCAGCTCGTAAATAATGGGCCTGTAATTTGGAACAGCGCCAGACCTGTGATACAGACACCGTGTCGCTTAGGAACTGTTACTTCCGTAGGTATTGCGCGTAAATCTCTCTATTTGCTTTTGTTTTTTTAATATACAATAATATTGACCAACAAGAATACTGCCCAGTGGTGTGACTTGTGCATTGAAAATCATATCCCCTCCTGTAGAGCTAGCTCTGTTTAACTTTGAGGTTACGATTAACTGTGAAATGTTTTCTTTCAACATATACAATGACTTGATTAGCTGATTGAGGCAACCATATAAGTTTAAATAACAAATATGTAGTGTGATACCTTGAAGCTCAAAAGATTAGACAAGTCGACACTTACGTTCCAAACGTAGAACCTCCTCCTTTTTTGAAGTTGGATAATAACAATAATAGCAACACTTTAAATGTCAATGTTGCATAATATCAAGAAAACTCAACAAACACACTACTGGTGCCCCTAATCTCTGAGGGTTTTCCTCAGTTACCATCATTAGATCCGATTTTGATGACAATAGGACTACCTTTAGAGTTTACCCTGTTAAAGAAAAAAGGAATTTAAAAAATCCGTACAAATAAATGTCGGAAATATCGGTGAACATACGAAAAAAAACCGGACAAGTGCGACTCTGACTCGCGCACCGAGGGTTCCGTAAGCAAACAAACTCGTTTGTTGATAATATGTCAATTTCGGGAATCAATTCTCAAAGATTTTAAAAGGAACAAACTTAGCTTTGCAGTTCTAAAAATCTCCCATACCTACATCGATATACGACAAAGTCAACTTTTTAACCGCAAAATATAAGTTTGTAATAACAAAAACTATTTTTTTATGTGATATAACAACAAATTAACAAATTTCGGAATTTTTTTTTTACTTAATGCTGTCAGACCTTACTTCGTACTAAATCTCATGATTCTACGTCAATGGGATGTACCCTACAGGTTTTGATTTAAATGCGAAACGTTCAAATTAGTTAAAATCTAAGGCAAGGTTGACTTAGAAGCTTAATCTTTTACAGCTTCAGCAGAAGTATTAATTTCAATTTGATGCCTCCACGGGGTTTTGAGGAAAAGTGGCTTGACTGACACACACAAAGACAGACAGACAGATATAACAACAAATTAACGACTTTCGGATTTTTTGTGTTTTTGTGTTTTGTGTCACTTGTGCTGTGAGATCTTGTTTCTTACTAAATTTCATGATTCTAGATTAATGGGAAGTACCCTATAGGTTTTTATTTACCTTCGAAATGTTGAAATTTGTCATTTATTTCATAGTCATTTGTTGATGTCTATTGTTTGTATTTGTATGTCAAATCTAAGGCTTATATATATATATATATATTATTTTATTATGGACTCTTATCCCGCGCGAAGAATCAATGCAGGAATTCCGCCAATGTCAAGTTTTTTATAATTATACAAGTTAAATAACAAAAATGGACGTCTATTCGTCCATCTTGGAAAGAAATATCAACGTACACTCAATCTAAGACTTCATTGGCCGTATCTTTTGATTGCGTTGACTTAGAAGCTTGATTTTTTTACAGCTTTAAGGGACCGCAGACATAAGTATTTGGTATTAAAGGGGTCTTGACAGACAGACGGATAACAAAGTAATCTTAAAAGGGTTCCTTTTTCCTTTTGAGAAACGAAGTCCTAAAAACACATACAGCCCAACATAGAACCTCCTTCTTTTTTAAGACTTAATAGAATAGCTGTGAAAGTGGATACAAGAGAAAATATAATCTGCCACCCTGCTAGTGTCTTACAGAGAAATGAATTAAATTAAATACCTCTTTTTTTCTACCATGTGTTAAAAACACTGTAAAGTTTCCTAAAATCGAATTCGTCGAAAGCCACAGTGATTCACCTTGGAAACGAAAACTGAAATACTCAGAAAAGTTGTAAAAAACGTGAATTATCATATTACTGTGGTGTTCGAGAGGTTATGCCCGAACGAATTTTGGCAAAGCTACAGGGTTGCCAGCCTTGGTAATTTTATGGTTTTCCTTTTCACAGAAACATGTTTTTAGTAGGTACTTATTATTATTTATTTTCACATCCGAAAGACATTAGTGTTGGTTAATACTGTTTCATCAAGGTCTTTAATCGATGAGGACTTTCCACGAATCAGCAGTTTATTGGATTTTGTAGTAAAAACGTAAAGCTAGTTATTGTAGCATGGCGTCGCATAATTTGAAGTGTCATCCGTGAAAAACAGTTCATCAAATTAGACATATAAGAGTAGCTACTATCGCCTCTGCGAAAATTATTCCAGGAGCGATTTACGTCAACAAGGGACGAATATTTTTGCGTGATTTACGTAATAATAAATCTAATTATTCTGAGTCTGGGCGTAATTTGTGTACATCAATTGATTGTGAATTCCCTAAAATAAGTCTATAATTCTCCACAGGAATAAAAAGTAAAAATGGGTCTATCTCACCGGGGCTAGCTGTGAACTGGTTTGTCGGAATCGAACCAAGTGGAAGCACAGGCTATCCCCTTACAAGTGGGTCTATTGCCTTTTGCATATACTCGGGTAGACCTTGGCCGCCTCTTCAAAGTAACAAATCTATCTCGCTTTGAAATCGCACCGGAAGTTCATTATGCGTGCATCTTCTAGTATCCTTGGATTTATCTAAGTGTCAATAATAGTCAATTTATGCAGCATAAATAATTTTATTATGCCTGAACACGCAATAATTACTCATCATTATGCAACAGCAATAGTTGTAAATAAAATTATTCATGTTGGAACATGTTCTCTTACATCTAGAAGCAGTTTTAATGCATTTGATGACTAATATGAATTTGTTTTTAAATTTTTATTTACACGTTTTCGTAAAATATCGATGTAAGTTATCACTTTATCAGGGTAGGATATTAAATCTTCTTTGATCATCGTCATTTACGTGATAAACTTGCAAAAATAATGTGAAGTAGCTTTATACCTCGGTCTACGTAAATAAATCATAAGCTTTTTATTTTTTTTAGGTTATTTTGTGCACTTTGTTCTTTGGGATAATGGGGTGTTTGAAACAATGTACTTTTAGAACCATCGGCGTCGATTGAGGATTAACATATAAACACCTTATAAAGGATGTATTTGACAGTAGAACATTTAATGAAATCACTGAAACAGCATTACTCTAGCATACAGTTACAAAAATAATTTTGAAAAAAAACTATCCGTTTAAAAGTTTAACCGTTTAAATTTCCAGGTATTTTCATCTCCGTTTCTCATACCTAGAAGCAGGTGGACTGTTTAACGTTAAAGATTTTAGGTAAATCGAAATCATTTTTTTATTTTGTAATTATTCAAGCTGTTTTTGAGAAAATCCATCAAAACTAACATGCATAACTTTTGTACTTAGTTTTTGTTAACGGATAGTTTGCATGCTATGTACTTAATTCCCTTATCAGATACAACCTAAATAGAGTTATTTGCCGGTAGTGCATTCGACTGCACTGAGCGTTAATCGAACCAATGACCTTTGCGCGGCTCGATTTCCGCTCACTGCATATATTTTTTTGCACGAATAAGAGATTTTTTTTTGTGTACATCGTTCAAACTACTTAATATAATGCTGACTTAGAAGACCCTTGTCCTATTTTTAGACATATTAGTTTTATTTTTTTATTTTATAATGCAAAGGGAAAAATGGATTCGGATGGAACTTCAATAGAACGCTTCTATTCAGCAACTGAACACGATACATATCAAAGGAATTAAAAAACTGTTTTTAAAAACATTCATACTATTTTTATGTCAAGGAATGAAGGTGTATTTTATTTTCTTTGTCCGTAGATGTCCTCAACCTAAATACTCAGGCCACACAACGTAGCCCCACCTGCCGTTACCTACCGCACAGCTATTAATCACCCCGCAATCATCGCCTGTGCTCACCAATATTGTCCCTGAACGTCTGAATGGAGCCAAAGAGTGATGAATGAAATGTTCCTGCTAACAATTCCCGGTAAATGTTGCGCAAGATCCGCTTTTAATATGCAGTGTGTTCTAAAGATATTGGCGTATTATGCGATCATCACTAAATATAAAGACAGCACATGTATCTTTAGAAATGTAGACAAATATCTTTAAATATATTCCCAAAGATGATCTCTGTGACTCGGGAGTAGTGCATTCGACGGCTACGCTATTGTCTATTTGCATTTGTACAAAAAAAAACATGTATCTTTGTTTATTTACCCATACCCATAGTACAAGCTCTGCTCAGTCTGGGTCTAGATAGCGATGTTATATGTTCCGGGAAAAAAAATTATGGTCCTCAGACCACGGGTACGTCATGATGCCTGGCGAACTGCGACCCAACAGTTGATCTTCTTAAGTTGTACATGTAAAACTCAATTTTGTGTAACACTTGATCTGTGGTCTGTTACCGTACCTATTAAATAAAAATAAAATAAAGTAATATATGTTGGTACTGATCAGCTGAGAATCTTCATTACGCTAGCAGTAGTTACTATGATAATTTTTTTTAATCATCATTAAATAAATGCGTTCAGCAACTTTGACTTATTAGCTTAGTATTTACTGCTGGAAGTGAATACTAGATTATCGGTAATAAACTACAAAATCTAGCAAAAAAAAAAAATGGTAATAGTAAATCACGATGGCTCGACGTGAAATTATTTTAGAGAGCCTTTTATTCATCAGCGGACGTCCATTGGCATACATGATGATGATGATAATCGACTATTATTCCTGTACACTTATATGAAATGTATCTTAGGACAATCTTATTGGTGTGCACTATACAATATATGTTATGGGACATCTGCCAGTTGTTTGTTAAAATGTATGAAAACAAAATAAATAGATATGACGCAACGTGTGTACGGGAAACATCTAGAAACATTTTAAATTTTGTTACATATTTTTTAAGAACTTATTAGTTGTTATTGGCGGCACATTTTTATTTTAATTATTTTTTTGAACGGTACGATATTCGCAGACGATTTCCAGAATTCGAATCGATTTTTCAGAACTTTTTGAGTGTTTTTTGCTGTTCTAAATATTGAAGTGTTGTTATTGAATTGTTAGTCAATAAGCCACCTTATCAGAGATTAAAAGAAGAAGATGGGTCATCTAAATTTGAGCATGCAATGTTGTAGGTTCTAAATTACTGACTGCATAAATAGACTGCATAGTTTGTAAAGTAAGGTGTACATCTTGCTTAATGGAACTACGGTACGTGTTGAAGGATCGATCCTCGCTCAAAACTTCAAGTTAATTGATATAATTTGCTACTGCAGGAGTTATCTTTTAAAAGCATTTATAATTAGAAACATTTACTTTTAACGCCTAGTTAGCCGTTGCTCCCGACTTCGTTCGCGTGGATATTTTGGTGAAATATATCCCACAGTACATTTTCCGGGATAAAAAGTAGCCTATTCCCGACTATATAATAATCTATCTCTGTGCCAAATTTATAATAATAGTAAGATTGTTTTCAAGAGTCTTGAATCTGTATCTTTTATTTTACTAACTTTAATGCTTTTTAACCCCCGACGCAAAAAGAGGGGTGTTATAAGTTTGACGTGTCTGTGTGTCTGTCTATCTGTGTTATAGTAGCTCCCAAACGAATGGACCGATTTAAGTGAGTTTTTTTTTGTTTGAAAAGTGTTGATCGAGAGTGTTCTTAGATATAATTCTAGAAAATCTGTTCAGCCTTTTGAAGATCTTCAGCTGCTTTCTAATCGTTGAGGGTATTTTCAAGTCGGAGGTGTTTTCAATTTTAAATTTATGATGATAAATTAGGTCAGCCTGTGACCGCGGCCAGTGCTGCCTTGTCGAAACGTCAGGCAATTCAAAGGCATGTATTACATATTACGTGATCGCGTTAATTGCCGTCAACTTAATTATGTCTTTTATTTTACTCAACCCTTTTACGTTAAAGATATTATATTTAGATAAATATTAAAATTAAAAACGTGAAGTGTTTATATTAAATGTGTAATTCGAGACTTAATCGCGATAATATTTAAAAGGTACAATACCTTGTAACTGTACCTTTTAAATATTATGGCGATTGCACATTTAATATGTATCAAAGTCGTGAAGTGTTTAATCATTAAACAAATAAAATATATGTACTGCACGAGAAAGAAACAAAATATAGATATGTATGCATTAAACAACAGATGTGTTGTGTTGAATGAATGTGTTCACGTTCCGGGTTTTTGCAATGAGAATGATGCTTTATTTTAAGATTGTGATGCTCTACTTGTGTGTATGACAAATCAAAGCTGTTTAGTAAACATCTCTAATTCCTTATTTTTAAGTGGTTTCTATATTGAAGAACTCTTTGGACGACAAACGGTTTCTCTATTCTTTAATTCATGTACTAATCATAAACCCAAGAATTACGCTTCAACGCTGAACCACAGCTAAACGCTAAATACATATTTGTTACAGTCTAAACTCTTAATCGGTCAAAAGTACTATTAACTAAAAAGCAGTCAAAAGTATTTTTGGCCGAACACTCTGAACACATTGTTTGAAAGTAGTTTTTAAGAAAAATCATTGGTTAATATTTATTGTTTAGGTAGTATAGCGCTATATAATTATAGTTAAAATAACGTTCATCTTTTAAACTTTTCGTTTCATCTTCCCATATATAAAAATCTCGTGTCACGGTGTTTGTGGTCGAACGCCTCCGAAACGGCTCCACCGATTTTAAAGATTTTTTTTTGTGTATTTGGTACGTCGTAAAGTATTTTTCACCCTCCTGCCCCCACTCCTTATTTTATAATCGTCAAAAAAAGAAAAAAAGGCATTGCAACGCATGCCGGGTGTAGATAGTTGTACATATGTTAGAGGGTTGGGAATTCCAGGAAACAGCCAGTTACCTGTAATGAGGCCCTGACCTGGTTGAGGTATTGCCCATCCGTATAAGCGGTACCACCTTGCCTTTTTCTTTTTTCAAGGTATAGGGGGCAAACGAGCAGACAGGTTATCTTCCCTTGTTACCTACCTTTCCCCTTCAATAGGTATGTCATAAATTTTCTCGTCTTTAATACCCAAAAGTGCCGGGTTGACGGTAGGCTTGCCCCCTATTACGTGTATGATACTAAATTATGGTTGGCAAAATCTGGGTGATTAATAAGCCTCTGCTTACCCTTTGGGGTCATCCATAAATCTCGTTACACGTTAAGGAGGGGGAGGGGGTCAACGAAGTTTGACATTATGTGAGAAGGGGGTCCTAAGGTTCGTGACGTCACATGTCAAAATCTAACCGCTCTTTTCAGTTCTGGGTGTACAATATGTGACGTCTTATTAAATCGTTTATAGATGTTTATCTATAAGATAAACCTTGGCCTTCTTATAGCATAACCTTGGTCTTGCTAACAAGCATAATTTACTACGGGTATAGAAAACATTTGTGTTTAATTTATCATTAGGATTTATATTATAAATGTTACTTTTAAAAAAATTATTAAGTACTAGCAGCGCCCCGCGGTTTCACCCGCGTAAGTCCCGGTACCGTGGGAATATCGGGATAATAAGAAGCCTATGTGTTAATCTAGGTCTCCAACTATCCACACACCAACCCCAATACCCATACATCCTCACAAACTTTCACGTTTATAATATTTGTAGAATGTCTAAGGAGGTTTTAGATCGGGAGTTGTGGACAACTAAGTAGTGTTTCTGCAATAGGTAGATCATGCGAACATTTGAACGTTAAGCGAATTTTCTCTCTGTTGATCTCCCCATTTTTCCCCGTCCACCCCTCCAAATATTTCTTCACTTCTTTTTTTAAAAATACCCACTGCTATCGAGATGAATTCATCACTTTAGTACTTCGTGGGACTACAGTTTCCTCATAAGGAGGTTTTTTGGTCTTTTTTTGTCCTCTCATATACATATATACAGTAAAACCCTTTTAAGACGATTTCCATGGGTGCCAAAAACACGTCTTGAGCGAAAAAGCGTGTTATGCGGTATAGGGAAAATAAAACGTATTATGTAGGTACTAATTTTGTGTAGTTTGTTTAGTGACCACAAACCGGAAAGTTAATTGGACTCAAGATTTGCAAGTCCAACTCGTACGCATACATTTTATTTCCTCCATAAACAATGTAGACACTTAAATACTTCAAAGTACAATACTAAATACATAAGCTGTATTCATGATGCAAGTAAAAAACGCCTATCTTAAGACCAAAGTACCGTTCTAAATACAGCATTTCCATCTGGCATCAGCTGTCACCATGCTTCTTATTGGCCCAATTTATTTTAGGAAATACTCACGCTTCGCCGAAGTGCTAAGACGGGCTAGATTGGCGGGTCGACCTTAAAACTAAAACAGGAGTACGTGAATCACCCGCGTACTCATCATTGCAATTATGGGGCCTACTCTCTCTGCCAACTTACGGTCGATGCTAAAGATATTTAAGTATCGATACTACTGGAGGCTTCACTAATGTACTGGTAATTTAATGTAAGACAAATAAAAACTGCATATGTAGATAACGTTTTGCGGAAGTTGTTAGACTGGAACAGTATATAAAGATAAAGGATTGATCAAGACTGATTCAGCTTTTGTTCGGGGTACTCCACCCAGGACAGATACGGAAGCACCAATCGACATAGGCACTCCAGCCTAGGACCCTTCGCTGTCCATGGTACCCTAAAAATATAATTGCCGGGTCAGAGACTCAGGGACATACTAAGCGAGGCCAGATTTACGTTTTGCCGGTGGTAAAGAAAGCGTTTCACGGGCCAATGTATGGTGGAAAGTGGAACCAGCTTGCATTTACAGATGGTTATCATGAAATCGTGGTATCGCGGACGGCATTTGGTCTTTGACGTTTACGGCGCACGACTCCTTCAACCTGTATCAGTACTGAGGCAGGCATTAAGTCCTGACTGGCATCACTAGTATAGTAGTGGCCTGTGGTTACCGTTCCACTGGTTTTTAAGGGGCATTCGATTTAGAAGGAGAGCTCCTACTACAGGGCTTCATGCGTTCTATAGCCAGTAGTATTAAATGTTTTGCCGTCTGAAAACTCTTCGAGGACATACTCTCAAACGTTTCGTTCAACAAGGCAGCAAAATTGCTTATTAGGTGTAGATAGATAGATAGATAGATTACACTTTATTTGTAAATTAGCATTACAGTGGAAGATACATTTACATAATTGATTTAATGTATTATTTTATGTATTATTTTGTGTATTAATTTAAGCTACGATACTTGTTGGTTTATCAGACGTTTTGACCAAAATTCAACGATATCTTAATCACGGATGGATATATGAAAAAAAAAGCAACTGTTTACTTAGTACGTTGCTCATGTAACGTTAGTGCTGTACGTTACGTAAAAGAATTATTTTTTGTTGTCAAGGTAGGCAACTCTTTGACTCATCGTCATCATCCTTTGCCTACTCTATTTCCAAATTTATTTGGGATTGGCGCAATGTTCTCTTCTTCCATTCCTTTATCTAGTCATATCCGCTTTCTTTTGACTGCTTGTACCAAAAGGTCATCTCTTTCATACACTAGAGTTGTCATAAAGATGTCACAAGAAGTAAATACTCCAACCATTTCAAATTAAAACTCGTTTCATAACATTGATAAAAAATAACAAAAGGTGCGGAACGACATTGTTCGCAAGGTGCCCTGTTATTTCTGAGTTTTGAATAGAAGATAATTATGTGTAGGCAGTGATTGAATGATGCACGTTGAATTCAACATGTACTAAATGACAACGAAGGTCGAATAAAGATAGATGAAGGTTGGCCTCTGATGAGTGATTGTACACATAAAATGTAAGTAGTTTTAAGGATATAGGTGCAATATTCGTAGTACACAATAGTGAAGAGTGCACAAAATATATTTAGCGTTCGGTTTCGTCTATTCTACCAATTATCGACCATAAAGCTTACATAATATGATAGAATCTTCCTAAATATATGATCTGTATTTTAAAATAGTTAAAAGGTTTACTCTAGGCTCATAAATTTGTAGAAAGACATATTTTCTTAGTTCCTGATATAACGTACCTACGTGATCTAAATAATTTTTGAAGTGAAAACTTCTTTAGACACGTTGGGCACTTTTGGTTTGAAAAGTACTGAACTCGCGTAACCGACACACTCAGATGACAGATGTGGCAGTTATGTTTTCACTTCTGACGTGCAGTCCTACGGCTGACAGCTTGGTAAAAGGAACAGAATAAAAATTAATTCGAGTAAATCATGTAAACCATTGCTGCTTATTTGAAGGACTGTTAATTTTTTAGTTGGATTATTTGTTATTTTATTAATTAAAATGAATGTTATAATTTTTCGTTATTTTACATCGTGTTTGGACAGAAGCTAAACGGCTGTGGATTGAAGGAATTTTACCCTTTGCAAAATAAATTTTAGTACCTATTTGATTCATTTGTTATCCTGTTTGAGTAAACGCGACTGGGTTTATTAAATAGGTACCTATTTGGATTCTCGTGCAATGATTGTGCCTAAACATTGGATATTATTTTCCTGAAGGAAAACCACAAACCATCCCAACGACTGTGATTGTTTTGTATAATACGTTGTAACTTATGTGTTCTATGAGATGTCAATAAGCTAAGATGTCCGCTTACTGCGTAACCTGCCATATGTTTACCTTAACTATATATCTATACTTGAATTTTATAAATTCAAAAGTAATTTTGTCTGTCTCATACGTTTCCACTCCTAATACAGCACATAGGCTATTTTTACCGCAAAAATAATACTTGCATGTGGTAACATTGGTAACGAGAGTTTGTATGGGAGAGACTCTAAGCAGACGAATTCGCGGGCACCAGCTAATAATTTTTTTATATTACGTCGGTGGCAAACAAGCATACGGCCCGCCTGATGGAAAGCAGTTACCGTAGCCTATGAACGCTTGCGATTCCAATATTGCTCGTTCGTTATTCCAATCGTGGGAGAGCCATGCTTCGGCACGTATGGGCCTGCTCGACCGGAGTGATACCACGGCGAAGCTCGGCAGTGAAGCAATGTTTGTATTGCTTTTCGCCGAGTGAGTGAGGTTACCGGTGGCCTTAACCCTTCCCTCCCCCCTCCCTCTCCCTCTCTTCAACCCTTCCCCTAATCCCACCTTAAAGGCCGGCAACAAACTTGTGACTCTTGAGTTGCGTTTAATGTCTGCCAAAAGAGAGGTTGGCAAATCACATTTGACAACAATTGTATTACGATGTTGCCATATAAGAAAAAATAAACAATTACAAAAATAAAACAATTTGTGTGTTCAGAAATGAACTGAACACTCGCTGTATTTCGGGATGCTTGTGTACTTTCTAAGCGACCATCCGCGTCAGTGACAGGCGCGTAGGCGCTACAGGTAGGTATATTTTGTAACAAGGCGGCACGAAACAGTCGGCTTTAGCTAATGGCGTGTATTCTTCTCTTTTCATTTCACTTCAAGACCCCTTTCTCTGAAGCAAGTAAAGGTATCAAGTTGAAATTCAGTAATTTTTGTAATTTGTGTTACATGTTTAACACACATGAAACAGATAGGATCCTTAAAACCTTTAATAACGAGTTAGGTAAATAGTATAAAAAATAATAAAAGAAAATTAAATACCCACGACTCGAAAATCCCTTCAACGATTAGAAAAGAGCTGATGGTCTTCGAACGGCTGAACAGATGTTCTTGAATTATATCTAAGAACACTCTCGATTAAGTCAGCTTTCAAACAAAAAAGAACGCACATCAATCGGTCCATTCGTTTCGGAGCTACGATCCGCAGACAGACACAGACACGTTAAACAAACCCCTCTTTTTGCATCGGGGGTTAAAAATATTATTTGAAGTATTACTAATACTATTTATACACACAACAATTACAAAACTACAAAGTTAATTTTGCCTTTTTAATTGCTTAGAATATCGATCTTAGTATAATGTGATTTAGTCTTCGATCTTACATGCCCATATACTATGAATATTTGATCGAAGAAGTTAGTTTTGTAATTTATTCCGGTGTCCAACATATATATATGCATAATAGTGTTTTGTGTTGTTAGTCAAATTTAGAAATTAGTCAAGTTAAAGTGATAAATAAGTTGTACTGCAATAATGAAGAGAGTTAACGATCTTTTAAATCCTTTAGTTCTGCAAGTGTCTCCAATAAATCAAGTGGCGCCAGAGTGATGTGAGTCACTGATCGAGCGACGCCGGCCTGCGCGGGAGCATACACTACACCACACTATTTTTCAGCTTATTCTATTTTCAAACTGAAAAAAGTACGTTTAGTAATTAGTTTGTCCACTGGTAACAAAACCCTTTTGTCCTTAAAGTTTGTGTTACAATGTTTGTTGCTTTTTTGAAGACAGGCTCAAGAAGTATCTTTGCAGTACAAATAGCGTACTGCTGTTTTTCTGTAGGTTAATAGGTTCGCCAGAAGTCTGTGGGCACTGGTAATTGGGTTGACAATGCAAAAATGGCAGCATAGGATTTAAATAAATTATCAGAGTAGGAATATGCACAGTGACGCTTTGAGAGTATTTGTCTACTTTTAAGGAGATTTTGACACTGAAAACATTGTGTCTTTACTGTCAGTGGGGTATTCGAAGCGAAAGGAACGAAGGACACATGCTCCCTGTCTTTCGTGTTGCCAACATAAAGAAAAACCTTTAAAAGAAATGTGACGTTGGCTGTGTGGGAAATACCACAGTGAGACATCACTTTCCAATTCAGTAATATCATTACACACATAATAAAGAGTCTATCCCGCCTTGTAACCTGTGACATTAGGCTGCACAGGCTGACATCTGCACCTTATCGAGTTATTATATTTGTTTGATTTCGACATGGCTACGTTATGAGCCCTGGTGTGATGGTGCGCAGCCGCTGCTAGCTATTTTCACGTTCACAGTCATTACATTACAGTATGACCAAACATTAGAGTAATGTGACAAGTTCTGTGTGCACACGTTTAAAACTGCTGTAAAACACATGAATCAAACTGACAATATGAAAACAGTTTAGCAGTACCTAGTTAGTTAGTAGTTAGTTTCCTTAATCATTTTCTTAATGAAAAACCTCAATTAGATCTGTGCATCCGTGATTATACTGCTATGCTATGCCACACAAAGACACATTATATTGACATAAACATCATTATTATCCATTCTTTCGCATCAGGGGTTAAAAGTGATTAATTAATATACAGTCGTAATTGAAATGAAAAAAAAAACAAAATCTTGCAGGATATAAATATTTATGTTATACAATCACTACATATTATAATGGTTAACTCATTATTTTTTTTAAATTGCTTCTAGGAGGTAATACGGTCACATTAGCGTGGTAGCTGGTAGCATATTATATTATCCTACTAATATTATAATGGTGAAAGTTTGTGAGGATGTATGGATGTGTGGATGTTTGTTGCTCTTTCAGGCAAGAACTACTTGATCGATTGCGATGAAACTTGGTATGTAGATAGTTGGAGACCAGTATTAACACATAGGTAGGCTACTTTTTATCCACATAATCTCAAGGCATCGGAATTATTAATAATAATACAAATAATTATTTTTGTGAATTCAAGTTTCTACTTACTAATTCATCTAAGATACATTAGTCTTTAAGCAAAAACCAGAAACAAAATCATATCCGACATACTACTATCTTCAAATCTCTAATATTATAAAGCTGAAGAGTTTGATTGTTTGTTTGCTTGAACACGCTAATCTCAGGAACTACTGGTTCAAATTAAAAATTCTTTTAGTGTTGAATAGCCCATTTATTGAGGAAGGCTACAGGATATATAACATCATGCTACGACTAACAGAAGCCGAGCAGTGACTATAAACGCAGGTGAAACTGCGGGGACAGCTAGTATCTAGTATAAACCAGGATGAAGTTCAACGTACCAAGAATGGTGTTATGATTATGATCTTCCTAGACACACATAACACTAAAAAGACTCGCCTACGCTCGAAGAAACTGGGGCTTAACACTTAACATACCTTGTGACGACTTTGTAAGGAATCATTGAATATATATTTTTGTTACCAAGTTTTGCCCGCGGATTCGCTGACGTTCATGTAGATTTTGTCAATGAATGTACCCTGGGTAAACGTACTTCATGTCCTTTTCTCTAGCTTTGATGTCCTCTGTATGCAAAATTAAATGATGATCGATTGAGTTCTTAATGGGTCGTCCATTAATCACGTGAGGCTCGAAAGGGGGGAGGGGGTTCGGAAAAAATCACGAAAGATAACATTCTGATTATTTTTAAGATACTATGTACTAAAAAAAATCAAGTAATTTGGGGGGGGGGGGTTAGTCTAAAACCTAATGGGAGAGGGGGAGGGGTCCAAAAAGATGCTAAAAAACATCACATGATTAATGTACGACCCCTAAGGTGTGAAATCGTAAACAATAAACAAACTTACATTGCTTTTAACAAGTTTTATGCGTTTTCTGTTGAGCTGGGCACTGCTCCAACAGGTAACGCATAAGTGAGTCACACTTGCAATCTAAGCAGGTCATTGTGACGTTACTTGCGATGGACCAATCTCATTGCCAACCTCCTGTATATTTGTTATTGGTGACACGTGGCGTCCATAGCCGTTTGTCAAATTGTTAGTGCAAAAGAAATAACATTTTATCTGGACGAGAGAGGGTAGAGAGGGCAAAGAGTGAGGGGTGAAGTGAAGAAAGTCTTTACGGATGCCATCCCCATGGTATCGAACCAAAACGAAGACGTACAGCGCTTTACTGTCGTCGTAGCGAAATAACTGATCCTCTTCCAGCGATAAACCATGAGTTTTATTCTTACCAAGAGTTAGTCCAGACTAGACCTGCCATCCATAAATTACCGACACCGGACAAAAACTTAAAAAATCCCGGACACATGGGTGAAATCGAGATTCTTTCCCGGACACCTTAAAAATAACGCCGATTCCATTTAAATTTTTGGCTTGTTAACTATTCATCTAATAAATTATAATTGTCCCCTAGCACTGAAAATCCCGCCCGGACGCTCCCCGGACACCCTCTAAACTAGGACAAATCGGGGGAAACCCGGACGGATGGCAGCCTTAGTCCAGACCAATACGTGTAGAATCCAACACAAAGGGAGGATCCTCCGACCAGGCGAGGTGATCATGCCTGGCGGGCCGTTGCCCAACGCTTGATGTTTGGAAGTTGTATATATACTAATCGGCGCGAGAACTTTCATTGCACGATGCAGGATTAGTAGTTACTACGTAGTTCAGCTCGTTTTCGCTAGATGATGTTGAAGTATATGTTGGCTATATATTATGTGGAAGTCGTCACAGAGAACTTGGTGCCTTATCTGACCATAGGCAGCCTCCATATAACCTGAAAAATAAACTGTATTTACTTGTTTCTTGAAAAGAATATGTATAATGATTGGTATGGAATCAAAAGCACAACATTTGTTTTGTAAAGATTTTAAGCGTCTGGCATGACACAGGCTGTGACCACGGCTAGTGCAACCTGACCGAAACGTCAGGCAATTCAGAGGTATGTAATACCGTTTCGTGATCGCGTTAATTCCCGCGTGAATACATATCTATATCATGGAACTCGAAAGTTTAAGATATTATTTATCAATATCCATATTATTTATTACGTATATACAAAATGTTAGCTTTATTTGTAAACTAGCTGCGCCCCACGGTTTCACCCGCGTAAATCCCGGTGCAGTGGGAATATCGGGGTAGAAAGTAGCATATGTGTTAATCCAGGTTTCCAGCTATCTACATACCAAGTTTCATCGCAATCGGTTCAGTGGTTTTTGTGTGTAAGAGTAACAAACATCCATCCATCCAAACTTTTACATTTATAATATTAGTGGAATGTAAATAAGGTTTAAATGTAATAAAAATACAAATAAATTAACATATATATTTTTAGCGCTTTACGTGATTCTCGGGGTCTACTATACAAACCTAAAATATCACCATACCTTTCTTAAACATCTTGTATAAAGAAAGAAAGAAAGCAAAATAAACAATGTATGTTAATGTTTCTAATATTAACCCCGGAGACTATAATCTGGTTAACCTTGTCACTCCTAATGAAAAGCTAAGCTAAAATCCATTCCGTAACGACCCCTGTGTTATGTAGTGGATATAAAATACGTGACATGTCTATAGGGTTACTTTCCCTTAACATTTGCTTGAGATTTTCTCACTTTTCCGCACAACTTTCTCGAATTTACATGCGGCAATTGCACCCATACGCTGTGATAACAAGTTTGTGTGATTGCTGTAATATTATAAATCTTTTATTATGTTTATCATTAATATTAAAAACAATTTATTACACTACCCTACAACGAATAACTGAAGACGTTATTTTGCCAATATCACTCTTACGTGTTATATGTATCACAAAAATGGATGATCTGTATGATGTAAAAGTCTTTGAAGTGTTTTGTATCCAAGTTAAAAAAATGCACAACACAATACCTTCTTCGCTGGATAACACTTAGATGTGCAAGTTTTCATGATGAACGATTATCTCATAAATATATATTTATATTTACATCAATTTCGGCGCTGGATCTTCTTTCTTCTTATCTCAGAAACAGGATTTAGCAACTCGATATTAAAGGCAAGCTATCCTCATGGTCTGTGGTAAAAATGAGAATGACACCGGGTTCTATACTCGGGCCATTTTTGTTCCTAATCTATATCAATGACTTACTGACCTCGTCTTATAAAGGACAACCACGAGATAGTGTTGTTTGCAGATGATACTTCACTTTTAAGTACATTAAAACGTATGGCTACAAATAAGGCTTGTGATGGCTTAAAGAAGACGTGTTGGAACTAGTGGATACCACGAAATTCTTATGCAAAGACTCAGCTTTGCAGCATACGCGGTTAGCAAAATTCGTAAACTGACTGCTATTAAGACATGCAGATTAGTCTATTTTAGTTGTTTTCTTAGTATAATGGTCCCAATTCTGTTACTTCACTCGCTAAATTAAAATTCACTAAATTTTCTTCATATAAGATGTAAACCTTGTATACTTCAAACCAAGGTCTAATTTCCAATTGAAACAAGTGGGTAACAATGTCGCTATCGAAATAAGCTATGGCGCTTAGAAATAGATGCCAGCAACAAATAGACCTTATTACGAAGAACACAAGGTTGATTTCATATGAAGAAATTAAGTCAGGTTTAAGTTTAGTCGAGTGTACAATAGAATCGGCACCAATGTCGAATGGTATTTTTCTATATACGATATTCTGTCGCCGATATTCAATCTATCTTCGTGCTGCAGAAGAGGGCTATCTGAAATTCAAAGAAATGAACATAAAATGAAATTAACAACAAACATTGACAGTTGATATAAATCTTATAGGAAGTATAAAACTTGATTTGCGTCCATAAAAATAAAGATCAGTTCTTTAAAAAAGTAATATACAGTCTTTTAACAAACGTAATACATAAATTTGTTGTACCTTCCTGTTTGTTGAGCGATTTTATGACATTAAGATATTGAATTATGTGTATATATATGAATTATAGCTTTTATAGTCATAATTGGTATCTACTAATACCAACAGAAAATTAATAAGTACCTACATATTAAAGTGTGACATATTCTGTAAACTGATGAGTAAATTGATAGGTGATGTGAAAAATGAATAGGTATTTGATATATATAAATCCGGACTTGATCATTTTTAAAGGCTAACCTTAGTCTTTACCCGACTTTTCGATCGAATTGCACTAATCGCGGTCAAGGGTGGTCTGGTAAATATACTAATTTATAAATATTACTTAAGTACAGATTTATACTTTTGATATGCATACAAGTCGCGAAAGTTTAAAAACAACTGTGGATAATGGCTCACGACAGGATGTTGGCAAATTAATGCTTACAATATATCTAGAGGTTGCATTTTAATTCGTGCTTTAAACCACGATCTATTGACGATTTGAAAGGGAAGTTTACCATTTTTATCAAACTCTAAAGAAAGCTTGTTTTTCAAGAGTTTTTGTTTACCATTGATATTATTCATAGGTATCTTTGAAATATGTGGCTAACGGGTGCCTGGATTTAAAAAAACAAGGTTCTATCGCTTTGAAATAATCGAGTCATGGTTTACAGGCTCTTATATGTTTTACATTTTGAAAAGTAAAATGGGGTCTGTAAAATACGAAATCACAGTAGAGACTAGAGGCAAGTAAAAGTTGTATTTTATATTTATTGTGATATGACTAAATAGGTCTTTCAAGATCAAGATGGCATTTCATACTATATATAAATACTAGCTGTGCCCGCGACTTCGTCCGCGTGGAATAGTGTATTTACATCGAATCAACAGCCTAAAATATAAGTTTCAAGCTTCTAGCTCTAAATATGACGATACTTCCATACAACTTTTCATCCCCTCCTTTCAACCCCTTACACCCCTTTTTTCACATAAAAAAGTTGCCTATGTCCTTTCTCAGGCTCTAGACTATCTGTGTACCAAATTTCATTTGAATCGGTTCAGTAGTTTTGGCGTGAAAGAGCGACAGACAGACAGATAGACAGACAGACAGAGTTACTTTTGAATTTATAATATTAGTAAGGATTGTTTCAAATCCGACTGATAGTTCCAACGATTAGCGCACAACAAACTCACGCACTGCTGTTTATTTAACTTAGTAGAGACACATAATTATTTGATTTGATATGAACGAGTTGCTAGTGATTTCCGTTAGGTACCATATCGCACGGCGTCGCGCGTCGCGTCTTTTCGTACCCGAGGCTCCGGGGCGCCTCGACGTCGCGCCGCCCGCTCTGGCGCCACCGAGCAAATAAACGACGGACGCACTTCAAAGTCCTTTGTTGTTCAATATTCGACATCGTTTTCCGAACTGTATTTTACACAATAAAGCTTATCTAGTACCGTTGATGATTCTACAAGTATTTTAAAGTTATTAACTGTTATTTGTTGTGTCTTTCTGAATAATGAAATGGATAGGTAGGTAGGTATGTATATTTGGTATTTTGTTTTCAACAGATCTTCTTAGAAACGAAATCGTTATGGACAATCGTATTTTACTTTCACAGGTAACTTTGAGCTTTGGAGCCTAAGACTAAAAAAGTACTTCTTTTTTAGTCTGAGTTTGGAGCTCAGTTTAGGGTTGCCGTCGGTACTTTATGATAACGTATCCTACTTTATTTTCGATAAATATACTTTTGCGGGAAAATAAAGTAAGTAAGTATAAGAAATACTTTATTTCCAACCTTTACCTTTACTACGCTATTTAAATCGAAATACTTAAATAAAGTTAATTTTTTAACTACTTCGCAATATGAATAAGTTAGAACGTACACACGATTAAATGATTACCATAGTACAGGCTCTGCCTAGTTTGGGATCAGACGGCCGTGTGTGAGATGTGTGAAGTTATTATTGTTATTATTATTATAATATAATTAAATATGAATTACTAAATGAAACATTAGGTGTCAGATGTGACAGATAATATCTAACAAGGACGCCAGTATCAACGAAATTCAAAATTGTCTATTCTTTGTTGGTTTTGTTTTTTTCATTGTTTGTTTTTTTGGCTTTTAAGATCACTCTCTTGTCCGTCTGTCCGTGTGTCACCGCCGATTTTCTCAGGAACGGGTAGACCTAGCAAGGTGAAATTTATACCACATACTGAAGTCTATAGTCCCTATTCGGTGTATGAAAATCAAGATCCTGAGTCAACACGATTAAAAGATTTAGATTTTCACGAAAACATCTAAGTACAAAAATTTACCTTAATTTTCAACTTTTTTTATTTTTCGGATGTTTCCCTTTACCTGTGCTGTAAAACCTTGATTTTTACCAAAATTGGCAATTCGGTCGAAAACCTATAGGGTACTTGCCATTTACCTAGAATCATGAAATTTGGTAAGAAGCAAGGTCTGACAGTACAAGTGAAGGAAAAAATTCGAAAGTCGTTAATTTGTTGTAATATCACATAAAATAAATTTTTTTTTGATTACAAAGTTATATTTTGCAGTTGGATTGTTTACTTTGTCGTACATCGCCACCGCAAAGTTAAGTTTGTCTTTCGAACAAGACGCGCAAAAGTCTTTGAGAATTGATTCCCGAGATGGACGTAAACAAGTTTGTTTGCTTACGGAACTCTCGGTGTGCGAGTCACACTCGCACTTGTCCGGTTTTTTAAAGATATTGTATTTTTATTTACTCCTTGTTCCCGCCGCTTCAGATTTCACTGAGATAGTTTTTCGGTAACGAACCTGATGTGGCAGGAAAAAAGAAATAGATTGTCCATAATTTTAAATGGAAATTAGTTTACCTATTTATTTAATATATTTATATTTCTTTTATAAATAATAACTAAGCGTTCTGTGATGCATTAGTGACTAAAACAACAAATCCTTCATTTAATTGTTCATTTAATGACAATAATTAAACAATATGTGGTATAAAATAAAACATAAACGAAATTAAACTTTTCATGTTTTACAAAACTAAATAACGACATTTTTTTTCATTAAATAATGAAATAATAATTATTATTATTATCAAATGGTTATTCAATACAAAGTGTGACCGCCTCTGTTGTTTAAAACTTGTCGGCAACGATTTTTCATTGAATATAAAAGATTGTTTATCTGATCCTGCGGCAATCACTCCCAATGCAGTGCAGTTTTAACAAGTCTTTCAATTGTTGGGTCGTCGACACTTCGTTCAGGTTCTCTAGAACACGTCTCTGGTGCATGTTGAGGTCTGGCGATTGTGCAGGCCACGGCAATACCCGGATGTTTTCCATTACCAAGTCCTCTCTGATCCCCCGAGCTGTGTGCGAACGCGCATTGTCATGCATCAGCGTGAAATCTGAGCCAAGACTTTGTGCAAATGTGTGAACATAAGACACGAGGACATCTTCAACGTAAGTTTCAGCGTTCATATTGCCATCTACAAAAACGATCACAGTTCGTCTGTTCTTCATAATACCCGCCCATACCATCACTGTGGAGCCACTGTAAGTGGTCAAGGGCACTTCCAGGACGCATCTCAGCCGTTCAGCATTTCCGGGACGATGATACACTCTTACCCTTCTCGTATCAGGCCTAAATCCAAACCGTGACCCATCGCAAAATAGAATTTTATCCCATTGCTCCTGGTTCCATGTCAAGTGTTCCCTACACCATTCGTTTCAACAGGCTCGATATAGGTGGGCACCTAATTCAGCGTCGTGCTCGTAGGTAACAAAAACACCGCTTGAGAATTGTAGCTGTAAACCTATCTCCCGGGCGGTTAACATCGGCTGACATCTTGCAGTCAGTTGTATGTATCGTTAGTAACCTGTGGTCCTGTTGAGCAGTTGTACGCAATCCGCGTCCCTGGTACTGCTCAGCAGGATCCCCTGTATTAACATAACGCTGCCAAAGACGACAAATTACTCTCCTATTGACACCAAATTGCCGCGATACCTGGGACTGATTTCTTCCCGTTTGTAGCATTCCTACTGCTCTCTGCATAAATGCAGCGAGTAGTATTTTTTTTGTCATGCTCCATGACAAAAAAATTACTCACCACTAAATTTTTCAAAAACTGTGTATCTCAAAATGATAAAAGTGAGATAAATACCAAATTTATCAAGCAACGAAAACACATGAAATCGGGTAAAAAATAATTAGCTTTTATTTTAATGAAAACAAAACACACTCGAAAAGTTTCTATTTTGTAAATCAGCCAGTATATGTTTAGAGAACAAAAACATTGTAGGTATATAAAATACCAATCCAATTTTGCTGAGAAAAATATTAAATATCAAAGAAAAAATAAAATAACATGCAGTTTTTGTAAAAGATGCGTGTTGCTTAGACTTTTTTGATGTGTGTATTATGTCGCTAATGTTGCGAGTGTTGCGACTGTTTGCTGAAAAAAAAAACTATTAAAAAAAACACAAACATTGTAACGTGGCTATTAAAACCGAGTGGGCGTGAGTTTTATGGCCATGTTGTTTTCAAACGTATTCTGCCTATTGCCACAGAACAACATTAGTAGGTACTATTGTGAACACGCGACAGACGCGACTGGTTTGTAAATATACCTGACCTTCATAAGTGTTACTTTGTATGTAAGATCATTATTCTGATGTTAAGTTATCAAAACTTTATATCTGAAAGGAAATCATTAAATAGGCGTATAACGACAGCAAACAATACATTGTTTGTTCTAGGTTCTAACGAAATAGGTATGGAGTAGTCTGTGCTAGCCGTCACGTTCCTACACTTGAATACGTAAATGGTTTAATGATGTCCAGCTGATCAGCCTTCAGATATAGACTATAAAGTCAGGATGTAGACTATAAAGTCTATAAATAGTGCTAAGTTGTAAACATAAAAAGGTATGTAGATTTGAGGATTTTAACGTAGCAATTACGCGCGTGAACCGCACATCAATCAAAATTAATACAGACAGAGAGATTGCACAAAATATGGGAACCGACTTTGGACTACCCTGTGGGTGCTTGTACTCATATTCGTTTCAGCATATTTTAGGGTCAACCCAGTAGGCAAGTCGAAACAATAGCCAGAGATATCAGAACTGATCAAAACGACTACTACTGTTATCTGATTTTAGGTGCTTAGCATTCATTATTTATCAGGCGTCAGGTACCCGGAGTACACACCCGGAGTCGACGTCTCTGTAAAATGATGGGTAAATTCAGGTAAATTATAATCATTTACATAGTTCTAAAGTTCAACTAACAATTGCCAGACAGTATGATTTGCATACACAGAGTACTGATCATTTTAATTAAAGCGTCTAAATAAAAACCAGCGACAAGTTTTGTCTGCCTATACTATGATGAACATGACACCAATTTGATGATAAATTATTGAAGTACAAGATGCACTCTCATTTTGAGTTTATTAATGCTCTCATACACAATAATAATAGTTAATAACAAGAATGTTCACAGTAACGTTCTTATTGTTAGTAAGTACAACCAACTTTTATATTTGTGTGTTCTTTAGTTACAATATTGTTGGATATATTACACAGCACTTGAACGAGAAGTACGCGGTTGCCTAGGTATTAATAAATAATATAATAAGGAAGAAAAACAACTTCAACCTGCGTGTTACTTCCGTGAATCGTGCGTAAACAACGACTGTGTACATTCAAGCTTTAAAGGTGCTATAATGGATGTCGCAAATGCGTTTACATGTAACATTCGATACGGTGAGTTAAAATGAGTATACGTGTGATAAATAAAGATGTACCTATTTTAGTATTGTTAATAAACGGTTTTATTCGAAAAGTAAGAAAGATTATTATAAAAATATTATCTTTTAAAAAAGTATCACGGACTTCAAAGTGCTTTTAAGTGGAAAGTAGATGTATTTTGTTTCAATAAAATATAGGTAGGCCAACTAGACGCACTGATCCAATGAGATAGGGAGGGGTCGCAGTAAACGAAAATATCATCGATGTTTGCAATTTTTAGATAATTATTGATTTTTCAAAAACTGCTCGACTGATTTTGATAAAATTTAAATGGGACCACCTTTGAAACAAAAAAAAATTTCATAATTGTTTCAGGCTCATTCGAGTAATCGGTGAACATACATAAAAAAAAAAGATTCCGATGAATTGAGAACCTCCTCCTTTTTTGAAGCCGGTTAAAAACTAGATTCTTTTAAAGTTTAATATTTTATAAAAGATAAAAAAAAAAAAATGTTCTCGCTATATAATATATATATATTATAAATATTTCCCATTACGGAGGATAGAGGAAAAGAGCACATGTTCTGTTTTTGAAAATTGTCCGTCAAAAGTGTGTATTTAGGTGGCACTAATCACTAGTGTAGCAAGAGGGTGTAGTAACTAGGTCGGAGACGCTTCTGCTTTGTGATAGCGTACCTTCTGTTCAAAATATACATTAATAGGAAAACAATAATATCATAAATTAATTAGGAGGCATCTGACATCATTATTATATTTTACTCATCATCTTCTTGCCTTGGTGAGTTCTCTTTTTCTATTCTGCTCTTCCTTATTTCACTCCTTACTGCCTCTCAGGCTAAATCCTTATTTACGCAGTCCATAAATTCTATCTTATTGTACATCCGCGTAAGTCCCGATGCCCATGGGAATTTCGGGATAAAAAGTAGCCTATGTGTTAATCCTGGTGTCCAGCTGTCTACGTACCAAGTTAGTTTCATCGCAATCGGTTCAGTAGTTTTTGCGTGAACAAACATCCATACATCCATACATCCTCACAAACTTTCACGAACGACGAACGAAGTACGAACCAATTTTGACCTTTGGGCGACTGTTACTATTATTGCGCAGACCAGTTTATCGATTAGTAGCAAAGTAATTTACTGGAAGTACCTTTAATTATATTAAGAAAGAAAAAAGAAGGAAACAATGTTTATTCATCGACGCTTGAGATACACGGACAGTACATGCTAAGTAATGAAACTAAGCTAGGTAATTATTGTAAGTGTTATACATTATTTACGTGTACATCACGCGCCAGCCGAATATGTTAATTAATTAAAGCTACTTTGAGTATTTTCAACTTATTACAAAAAATCAACTCAGCCCACTTCAGTCGGTGTATAACTGCTACGTATTTGCACATCTCTTTGCCTGCACTAGCGCCATTCTGGTCAAAAATCAAAATCGAAAACAAAATCATTTATTTCAACTAAACCATTATGGCTATTTTTGAATTGTCAGGAGTAGTAGTCAGTCAGACTAAGTCAGTCGTGCAGCTAGTTGCCTGTTCCAATTCGTAGATCCAGGTCGATTCTTGAACTATTATTTACTACTTTCTAGGGTTCCGTACCCGAAGGATAACCAACGGCAACCTATTAGTAAGTCTCCGCTGTCCATCTGACTGTCAGCGGGCTGTATCTCATGATCCGTAATAGACAGACAGTTAAAATTTTTCACAGAATGTTTATTTCCGCTTTAATTGTTTCCGCTGTAACAACAAATAATAAAAATAAATTAAAAATTAAAGGGGGCTCCCCTGCTAGACTTCTACGACGACTAGTTTCTTTTTAGATTTTTTTTGCTCGATCTTAATAATGGCAACAAGTAGACACTTGAAATGCTTACAGAGCTTGTATTGCTATATTCGCAAAAGAAAATATAAAAAATAAAATTATTAGTATTTACAAATAAAAAGGGATATACAGGAGACGTGTTTTTTGGTCGATTTTAACGGCATAGTAGGGGATTATAATAAAATCTTGTACGATGGTGCGGAACCCTTTATGCGGGAGTCCAACTCGCACTTGGCCGGTTTTACTTTATACCGCCCATATTAGAATGTGCTCCTTATTTTATAGATTAACGACCGGAGTGATACCACGGCCTCACAGAAAACCGATATTGAAGAAAATCTTGCATTGCTTTTCGCCGAGTGAGTGAGGTTACCGGACGCCCTAAAATAAATGGGCTATCCAACACTATAAGTATTTTTCAATTCGAACCAACAAACAAACTCTTCAGCTTTATAATATTAGTACAGGTGATATTTCTTCTTAAAGCAAAAACTTTGACTATATAGTTTAGATGACAATATGTACTACTAGCAGTTCCCGCTCCAGTCTTTGCTCGCGTGTTGTCAGTGTGTCGGTTGAATGAAAAATCCTATTTGGTCATCTAGTTCCATTTGCTCCTGCATTAAAGAAATCATTCGTCACTGATCACAACAAATCTGTGGGAGATTCGTTACCAGACCACATCGTTATTGTTAAGTACACAAGATTATGTGCACTAGCGTCTTTTTCAGCAACGTAACGCAACCATAGACTCATGTAATATAATATGGAGAACGGAACTGCGCCGGAGTGAAAAGTTTCACACCCATAAAATTGCCGCTTAAGGGCTCCAAACGCGGTTGGTAACCGCGGTTGGCCATGTCATGGCCTTTGGACCAAAGATGTTTTAAGATCAAAGGAAATTTGCTGGCAAATTCCTATTTACCCGGTTCGCAACCAACAAGGTTCATGCTAAACATCCAATAAGACACGAAAGTCTACCGTTACCTGACATAAGAATCTCATCTTACTCTAAAGTAGCTGCAGCTAGCAGTTCTATAAATAAACATAATATAGCAAGTTTCTATTGTTTTTATCACTGGTTAAACAAGAAAATTAATCCTACTCATAGTATGCCGGTAGAACAAGTTATGAACTTATGAGTCACTCGATCGAAGAAATGTTCAAGAGGAATAAGTGTGTAGATTCTTAGAATTACCTCCGTTTCTAAGTTTCTAATGGCTTCACTTGTGAATTGAAATTGAAATGTGTTAGGACCGTAGGGCTTCTAGCGGCGTTCCCGGAGGCTTCCTGCTTAGGGTATACCCGGGTCCCTTGCAATAGACCCACTTGTGACGAAACACCGTGTGGTTTTAGTCGGTTTGATGATTCTGACATAACAGCGGCAGAACAGAACTGTGATGACCTACGTGGCGCGGCGGTAGTGTATGTGGCTGCAATGACGGAGGTCGCGTTTTAGATTCCTGCTTAATTCCAATGTTTATATGTATGAACATATCTCTTTGTCTTGGCCTTTCTTTTTATAATATGCATGTGCTTATGTATTTACAAAAAATAATCTTGTTTATCTCTGTTCTGAAACCCATAGAGCTATAGTTTGGGTCTGGATATGTAATAATACTTACTCTGGGTTCTAGTCAGTTATTATCCAGCATATGCATCATCACTACATAGTATAAAACAAAGTCGCTTTCTCTGTCCCTATATCCCTATGTATGCTTAAATCTTTAAAAGTACTCAACGGATTTTGATGCGGTTTTTTTTAATAGATAGAGTGATTGAAGAGGAAGGTTTATATTTATAATAACATCCATTAAATAGTGGAGAAATACTGTTATTTTTGAGGTTTCTCATGTGATGTCGTAAATTATTACATAACTACTGGATCAATTTTAATAATTTTTTTCAGTGAATGACATAGGCTATATATTTTTTATACCCGTGCGAAGCCGGAGCGGGCCGCTAGTAAAATATAATTTTTAAGAGTCTGGCGCATATAAAAATATCTATGTGTAGGTGTATGTTAGGTCAGAACAGAGCTTTTGTTCTTGTTGACCTAGATCACTCATCGAAACTATTCGAAACAAAAATATTTCAATCACCGAGAAAAATATCCTTCCAAAGAATCCATTCCACACAAAATCTGTACCTTCGCACCCAAGTTGGGCAACTAAGACATTCTGACATGTCTTGTTACTAAGAAACATCATATCTATACATATAAAATGCAGTTGTATGCATATTAATATTACTATTATAGTATATTCAATACTATAATGGTGTACAATGTAGAGACATAAATAAATACATTAGCGAATAGTACCTAACCTAAAAACTACATTAGTTGTTCACATATTGTATCTAGGCACAAAAAGTACTACGCAGTTAGCAGTTCTAAACATAACATATTGAAGGTTGTAGTGACTAGCAGAGCATAGAAAAGATCATTATCTGCTAAATCTATGTTCAATCTACATTATATGTAAATTTGTACATGGTTAAATTAATTAGAATCTAAATAAAAATAGTTTTATTAACGCTAGGAGCAGCAGCAACGTGTTCCGCGTGCGCCTCTCTAAACCGGTGGAGGGCAAGGACCCTCGTGCTCCACGATTGATTGATTGAGAGGCGGCTAAGATCTGGGTTTACACCCGGGTACCATGCAATAGATGCACTTGTGACGGAACACCGTGCGGTTTTAGTCGTTTAGATTCCGTACGCGGTCCAGCTTCATCGTTAGCTCCGGTTAGGTGATGTGTGCTCGTGTGAGTTTCCACACGAAAAACGAAAAGGAGTAGTACCAAAACGTTGTAACGTTTTGCAATATTTGATTCTACTAACTTACGAAGGAGGTTATCGTGGGAGAGTTATGCTTCGGTACGTATGGAACGGCTCGACCGGTGTGATACCACGGCCTCACAAATCAAATCAATTCAAATCAGTCTTTATTTCCTTAAGAGTATGGTATTAAAAGGTTTTACATTAATACATGTGCAACATATTCTGCCATGTACGGCGTGGAAATATATATGGATATACAGTTCATAGATTTATGGTGATCAATGTGATCATACATAAATATAAAAATGTCACAAGATTAATTAAGTCTGGTAAGATGTCAGCAAATTATATTAAATATTAAGTGAATGTCAGTAATCAATTACAGAGAGATATGGTCTTAGTTTAGGGTCATATAACGTACCCCCGTGAATAACGTAAAGCGTTAGATAACTATTTACGAAAAATTCGTGATTTTTAATACAGAAATATTATTGATAAATTGAACTTGAAAATTTACTGATAAAGCTAATATTAAAGCTAATATTTCGCAAGATCGGCACACATCAGGTTAAAAAAGGATAAAAAATCTCACACGGACACAAATTTAACTGTTACCCATTCATTTTTGTTTTGAACTACTCAGGATAACCTCTTTTGACAGTGGAACTGCGACTAGACTGTGAAATATAATAAAAAAAATACTTGGCACTATGTTAACAGCAACAAGCACCTAAGCTTAATTATCCAAAAAAAAAAAAATTGCAAAACCACAATTACACAAGTTGTAAACCCAAAAATCCCAAACCCACAAATTAAGGTTTAATGAGTTAAGGGTTAAATTTATGACCCTGCGAGATTTTTGTCCATTTTTAACCCAATGTGTGCCGTTCCAAAGATTTGCTCGATCAAACAACAAACTCTTTTACTTTAGCACAAATACCGTTATAAATAATATTTATATGGCATCACTTACCAAAAGGTAACCAGACCGATTTATTGGTAATTTACCAAGCAACTCAAGCCTGGGGCAGACAGCCGGCGGGGCGGGACAACGACGCGGCGCGAAGTTGTAATGTACTAGTTAATAATATAGATGTCACTAAGGCTGCCCGCTGTCTTTTTTTTTTGTGCGTGTAGAAACCTACTCGGGCCCAATCGAACCGACTAAAACCATACGCTGTGCCATACTGCGTCTAAAATAGAAGGGATCCGGGAACAGCTTTTATTAAGACACCCGGAACCCTCGTAGCGGATGCCCGCAAAAGCCCAGGCACCACCTTCGGGTATAAAGCTTTAAAATTAGGTGACGTCCAGGAACACGCGGACGTCGCCTTCTCGCGTCAGGCCCCTATGTGCCCCGCCAGCTGTCTGCAACCAACCCTTAGAATGTCTGTTTTGCATAGTTACTGTACTAATCCTGTAAATTAACGACATATTTATGCAGTATAACAAATCATTATACACTTATAAAATACAAGGAAAACACACATCAATTTATGTAAATAACAAAATTTTGTACATTATAATTTTTCAGGTCGTTTGCTTCAGTTAATTTCCTTATTATACTCCTGATTGCAATATTGAACATGTTTACAATTAAAATAAGTAGTTTCCGTTATGGAATGTTTATTTTATATTTCCACAACACGATTCTGACAAAAATATTTGTCATCATGAAATCTTCCTGAGTTTATTATTCACATTAAAACAGTACAATATTTTGTCCTTAAACTTTACAAATACATATTCGTGATTATTTTAATTAAAATCTTTGGCTCCTGTCTGTGCACTTGTCGCTTTTCTTTCTTTTGCCTTCTTTTTGATTTACAATTTGTATAACTTTGTCAAGTTTCATTAGTCAATTCCTCGAACTTAAAGAAGTTTATTGAACTTAGAATCATATGATGATAGAATTCTACAAAGATTTTTTTTTGTTAATCTGCATCTAAACCTTAATTGATCTTCTTTTAATTTATCATCATCATCATTTCAGCCATAGGACGTCCCCTGTTGGACATAGGCCTCCGTGAATGACTTCCAAGAATAACTAAAAAATCGGTTGTCTGTAAAGTCGGTTTACTGACGATAGTTGAACGTGACAATGTCATAGGAACGCCTCAGAGCGAGGCGAGGTAACGCCGCATGAGTCATGTTTTTTCGTGCGTTGTCACGTCAAAAACTAATAATTATAACTTAATTTATAATCATTGTAAATTGGGATCTAGCCAAATCAGTTGTACTTAAAAAAAGTTTAGTAGAGCGAGAGTAATATCTCTCCAACATAACGAGAGTATACTCCGACCAGCCTCACAATCATACTAAACTTTGCATGTTTTACACATACATAAAGTAGTATAATTCATTGCGCGATGCAAGATTAGTAGAAACGAAATAGTTTGTGTTTTTTTGTTAGATGGCGCTAGGCATGTCGACTATAAATTTAGAGACTTCGTAGTTGCGTATTTACCAAATGAGAAAAGGGAGATGATGAAAAATTTAACCAGTAATTACGAGTTGCTAAAAGAGATTTTTACTAAAAAAGTAAATTCATTGACCAAGGCCCTTCTTTGTCACCAGCTAAACATTCGCACAGCAAGAAATAACAGAATCTGATCGAATCAGCATATTCCTTTGACGAAAAAAAAGTATCTACCTATGTATGTATGTTCTTCGATGTTCTAGTTCTAGCACCCACAATACAATCTATGGTGTTTTTGGATCTAGATGGCGTCTTATAAGTCGCCTTTATTATTATTATATACTATTATTATCCCATTTCTCTGTAATCTTATGCTAAAAAAATCTTAAATCACTGAGAACACTGTTAAACTTTCGATATATAACAAATATTAAACTGTGTGTATTATATATGTAGGTTGTTTTTGTTACACAAAACAAAATCTACTGTTTCTTTGTGTTTCAATTTAAATTTAGAATCGTCCGTCCAATTTACGACTACATTAAATATGTTGCGGTCGGAATTTTCCACAAACAACATTTCAAATAACAATATTTCAAAATACCATAAAGCACAAAACACATTTAGATGATAAAGACAGGAAATACGATTATCTTCCAAATTTGGTTTTGACTGCATTTACAGAGATGATCTAGGACCCTCAAAATCAACTAACCGCTTTAGGAAATATCGTATGTTTTAATTTATGTGAGGGTATATAACATAATTAACCGCAAAGATCCATTCACAATTTAGAAATACAATTGCCACGTTGGAAAAACCACTTGACGCCATTCCTTGCAATTCTAATATAAAGAGAGCTCTAACATAAAACAAAAGGTGTTCATTCCGGAACATATTTAGTGTTTGATAAGGGCCAGTTTATATTGGACGTGTGTGTTTACTCAACATTGTTGCGTGAAGTGAAAGTTATTGCTGCATTTGCATTTAGATCTGAGTTCTATATAGAAGTTTTGTGTTGAGGGTCAGTGCCCGGAAATTTGCTTAGAAATAAAATCTACTAACTACTACTTACTAAAGTATTTCTATGCTCTTTGGGTTGCATTCCATTTAGGGCAGGAATTCTTCTTCACGAAACTTGCCATACATGTGACGTGTGTGAGATGTGGCAAATGATTAGTACTATAAATTAAATATAATTTGTAATGTCAAAATAATAGTTTTTTAAGCTCATACAGTTTTTTGCACAATACCTATGCCTAAAAATCAGTTTTTAAAATTCTTGTCTGTCTGTCTGTTTGTTCCGGCTAATCTCCGGAACGGTTGGATCGATTTCCATGAGACTTTCACTGGCAGATAGCTGATGTTATAAGGAGTAACTTAGGCTATTTTTAATTTTGGAAAAAGATTAAGGTAAAGATTAAGGGAAAAGGTTAAATTAACTAAATATGTACACGCGAACGAAGCCGCGCGGGAACTGCTAGTTCTATAATAAATGATATGTTCGAATATTACTAAAATTAAAAATCTCAAAATGAATTGTCTTTAATATTAGTTTTATTATTTAAACTAAAACTAAACTACAATTACAAACTAAAATTAAAACCAAATGGCAGCCATGATGTGGTATCGATCGTAAATATAAGAGTTGTCAAAAGCTCAATGTTAACATATGTTTACACTTTTACAGTACGAGAACGTATGGTACTGGTGTGTGAAGTGCTAACCGCACCGCCTTGACCTAAAGGTTCAAGACAACTTCACCTCATGTTCCTTGATAAACTGTGTTGAAGTAGAATATTAACACAATATATTAAAACTGTTTTAAGTTTTATACCCTTTGACTAGTTTTGCGTATAATGAAACTATTGTTTATTGCGGAGCGAACTAGCACAATAAATTTTGGGGTGACCTGCCCTTACTTCTTTAAGTAGACACTTGAGTTATAATTACAAGTATAGACTTTACTTTAATGCTTGTTGTAATAAACTTTAATTTTACTTATTTTTTCGAATCTGACATCAACTAATCAGGGTTTAAAATTAATACAGTTGTTAATGTGTTGAAATTGAGGTTGAAAGTGGAGGAGACGGGGGGGGGGGAGTTCCTATGTATAATTAAAAACTCTAAATTTAGTGAGTATGAGCAATAACATCACTATTTTTTTAAATAATTATGTTTATTATCTTTATGTCAGTTTGTTTGTAACGCAAAACCAGTGAGTAAAATTTGGTCTACCTACCTTTGTGTCATCAGCTAAGTAATTTATCTGACAATAGCAAAACATATCATACATGTCTACATTAAGAATATAATATATGTAATAATAATAATGTATGTATGTATATTTTCACAACTAATAACAAGAAAAAATAAAAACCTTTACGTTCTCCTTGATTGTAAATGAATGCGTATGTTTTTTTTTTTCAAAGTGATATATTATATGGCTCCGATGAGGAATGCATCATGCCTCTTTGGAATGCATTGACGCGCGCTACTTAAAAATGTCAAATTCAAACGGAGAACAATATTGTTTAATATTATCTGCCAAAGATTGTGTAGCGAACCTTATTTCTTTTGAGTAAGGTTTGTTTTTGTTTTAAACGATTGTGAGGGTTAGCATCGTTAAGGTATTTGAGGCACGCAGTTCCAAAATAAAAACGTCCGTCATTCTACCTGGATTTTAAATTTCGAAGATGCATTTATATCTGTCATGAATGGTAAGAAGATTAGGGTGTTATTTAATTTATTGTTAGCCATAAGTCACAAGTTTGAAAGACGTTAATTTTTTAATCACATCTCCTTATATGTTCATATACATATATACCGATGTTAATTATGTAGCTCTTGTAAGATGGATTACAAAAATAATGGCTTTACTGAAACAACTAATAAGTATCTATGATACTCGGTGTAGTGATAGATGAGGCGTATACTTGGTACTTACTTCACCTAATCGCTAATTGCCGCTGCGTATTTTGATAGATTAGAAAATCGTTAAACATATTTAGTTTTAAAAACCGATCTTGGAAGAACCGAGAAAAGAAAATTACTATTTTGTAAAGTTGATATGATTTATTTTAAGACGGTTTTTCTGTGAACTGTAATAGGAACCTGTAGACTGTAGGACCTCACAGTTGTATCAGACAGCGTCCATACTAAGGTCTTACTTATTTTAATATGTGAGGATGCCCACGGGCCGCCTCCGCACCGGGGCCAAACAGCAAGTTGGTATGTCGGACTCGAACCGACTAAAACCACACAGTGTTCCGTCGCAGGGTCTTATGGCCGGGGCCTCAGGTGTACACTAGAAAGTAAATGTCTGTGAACCCCGGCAGACTTGGCCGCCTGTAAGGCGCCAGCAAGGCGACCCCACTATGAGCAGCATCCGGTCCTGCCCCCTCATATTTTGAGAGGAGGCGCAAAACACGTCGCGCTGCCGTATCCTTTACTAAGCTCTTAAATAAAACCACGAAACTGAGAATATGTAGGTATACTTGTTCTCAATTCTGTAGATGAAGCTCTCGGATTCAGAATAGCTACCACACAAACGAATTAAACTAATTGTTATTATTTCTCGACTATCACTCAAATACCAGTATCATCACATGCATATTGCAACGGATAATCTTTTCATAATTCATAATTTTTCTTTTTAAAAATAGACGGGTCACCTGATGGTAAATGACAACCCATAGACACCTTCAGTGTGATGACTCACAAGTGCCTTAAAGGTGGGAGTAGAAATTGGATAGTCCAAACTCGATGGGGTTCCTATGGCCACCTTCCAGCTCCATCATCAGATCAGCTCCATGTTATTACAATATTGCATCGTCACGCGAAATACATACGCGTGCAAAATTTCAGGTCAATCGGCAACCGGGAAGTGTGTCTAACTTGCAAGATTTGATTATAGATAGACAACGGGACAAGTGAAACTAAATAAAAGCTTGTAAAAATGCACTATGCCTCCTACCAAGTGTTCTGAAGATAAAATAAACTGAAAGGCATCGGGGATTACGGAAATGTAGTCTACATTGACATTGACTTTAAAAGCAATAAGTAATTTTATCTATTAAGCACTCCTCTGACCTCGATGTCAATGCCAGACGTTAAGTAAATGCTTGTCTAGTATAATAATTGCCATAACATACAAAATTGATGCTTTATTAGTTTGAACCATTTCATTAATTACAGTAATTTACATGGCGGTAATTACACTCGAGACCAATGAATTCGAGTCACATATAGACCTGAAAATCTCGGAAGCTAAGAATGCTAGCTTAGTGAAATAAATTGTGTTTACTGGACAATTAAAAACTAATAAAAAACACAGAAAGAAAAAATAATAGGAAAACACCATATTTTTCTACAACTTTACAATTTTCTCGTACCTACCTTGTGTTAGTTACTTTGTGTTTAATCCCAATTTTTTTATTTTGACATTTTTATGGCATAACTTTTTAAAGTCATAATGGTCAGTAAAATTGAAATTAATTGTGACAATGTACATATATGTACCATCATTCATGTTTTGAAAAATAACATTTCCACCATTCTAGAATAAAGTATTTTTTGCATTTGCATGGCCAGATGCGTATGCGAACGTTAAACGCTGAAAACTTTCGAATTTTCGACTTCGAACTTTCGAAATTCGAAACCACTGTCTATAAACCATGTGATTACGGGATTCGATCCATGCTCTTTTTACTTATCCTGGCATTTCGGTATTGGATAAAGGTAATCCCGGGATTGTAAAAACGTAATAAAAAGTCAGTCAGGTGTGTTAATCTGTGTTACAGAAAGATGGGTAATCTGTGTTACGGAAAGGTGGGTGTAATCTGTGCTTTAGGGCCGTTATTTATAGTTATAGGCTTAGATTATATATAGGTCCAGATGCCTAATCCGCGCCCCAAAACTGAAGCCAAAAAATACAAGCGACTAATACAAATACAAGCGACTCACTCGTCACACGCGAGCGAACGTTCGCCGCTGAAGTCAGTCTAGAGGTCAGTCTTTACATCCTGTAAAAATTATACAAAAAAAAATCTTAAGTGTTCGAACATCACATTTCACTTATAAGTATTCTATTTCATAATGTAATTTATAAACAATAGAACAAAATTTCAAATTAATAAAATTGCGGACGCCATTATTAGAGATGTTGCCAGGGACGTGAATTTCATTTACCCATAACGCATTCTAGCAGTATGTATAATTTTCTTTGCCAAACTTGTTATTCATAGAAAGACGAGAAATTAATATGCTTACTGTTAATGTTCGCGAAACTGGAATACTTAAAATATTCTTAATTTCTAAGCTCTAGCACCCGGAGTTCAATGGGTCCGTCAAACGATACTTTGGCTATCGGATTGTACTCGTATTATAATTTATTATTACTACTCCTAACGAACACAGCTATAGAGCACACTTTGCTAGTTTCTTGATAGCTCATAATATATATATATATATAGGGTGGGCTAAAAAAAAAAATTCATTTCTTTTTTCATTAGTTATCATGAAAATATTGTTCAAGATGAAGTAAAAATAAGCCTGTGAAAACAGCAGCTCTTAATATTACTATTAAGAGGTGCCGCTTCGTAATTTTTGATTTCCCATTTAAATAACGTGATATTTTTTTTTAAATTAAAATTTTATCGCGTTCCAACGAATTGACAAGTTGTAAAAATCAATACATATTCTTGTAGTAAATTAAACGATCTACAAAAAAGGTCAGATATGATTTTTCGCTAAGTTAGCTCATTTAAAATTTTGCAATTATGTACTTGGAAGTATGATAAAAACTATAAATTCTACTATGTTGAACCTAATTGTTAATTTTTATTACTATTTTCATATTTTACCGCCAAACTCGATCGATTTATCGATCTGAGCGCCACCTTTATGGCATTAATCAGATGTAAATAATACTTAAAGTTACATCAATCTCTCCAACTGGGTTTACTGAAATTTAACCTTTAATAACTTTTAAACGAGCCGATTTAGCGAAAAATCATATCTTAGCTTTTTCGTAGCTCGTTTAATTTCCTACAAGAATATGTATTGATTTTTACAGCTTTGACAAGTTTCTTGGAACGTGACCAAATTTCAAACAAAAAAAAATTATATATATATCCAAGTATTGTTGTAAATATGTCTTTAAATTTACATGGTTTGAGTGGCTGAATTAAAATGCAATAATATTGGGATACAATGCCCCGGTTTCCTGATACATTGAGTTTATTTTTATTTTACATTTGTCTTTTTAGCTAAACGATTAAATAAAAAAAAAATGAAATAAACGAATACTTGTAACACATTTAAAATGCCTTTATTTAATATTACTTCCATCAAAAATTATTATGTTTCATAAATAAGTCCCTAAATTTTGAGGTAACCTCTATGCACTGGTAGTAAAACCGTCACGCACACAAGCGCAGTTATTGTATGTTGACACTCGCGTTGGGCGGCATTCACTCACACAGCTCCAAAAAGTGGCTTCAAAGTAAACGGTGACTTTTGTACTGGTCACGGTATCTAGACCTATATATAATCTAAGGTTATAGGTAGTTGAATTAAATCTGAAAAAAATAATTTTCTAAATTTGAAAATCTATTTTAAATTTGGAATTTGGAAATGTTTTTTTTTCCACAGTTCCGGATATCCACCAACATCCTCAATATTTAATACCTATAGTTTCATTAATGTTGCTCTTCTCCCGCACGACATATGAGCGTTATGGCACAGAATACATAATACTACAGGTAGGTTATTTTGTTTTAAGTTCAGTTTGTCGGTTTCAAAGTAGATTTCTGTATTCACGATTTTTTCAATAATTAATACAAAACAATTAGTGCTTTTCGTGACTAACGAAAAGCGCTAATTGTTTTGTACATTACACAAAACGACCTTATGCATAAAAAACAGGTTTTCTTTCATGTTTTTATTAGGAAAATAATAACATATTTATAAAATAAAAATTAGTCGTAAAATAGGATATTAAACTTCAACAAAGACGGTCAGCGGAGGCTTAGTAATAGGGTTCCGTTGGCATCCTTTGGTTACGTAACCCTAAAAACAACTAAAGAGATCAATGTTTCCTTAGTAAATTAAAATAATTGTTCATAATAACCAGAAATTTTACGATTAAGATAAATCGCGAAAGCACGACTTGTTCTATCAAAGTCGGAGGAATCGTCATTAAACATTTATTAATTGTCGTAATTATGGCCATTGAATGAATTGCCTCAAGTCTAATAACAATAGTAAAAATGTTTGCTAATCACGCAAAGACCGAGATTGATCAAATTTAATTCCGAAATTCTTGGTACTGGAATCTGATTGGGATCAAATTCAAATTTTAATTTCAATATCTTTTTTTCATAAAATTGGTCGACAATTATGTTTATTGCGTGTATCACTTTTTTATATAACTGATCTTTATTTTAATGAAGGTAAAACAAAAAAGCCCTCTTCTACAGCACGAAGATAAATTGAATATTCCAGCAGCATTTCCCTACAGTAGAATACCATGCATGTAAATACCTAAAGTAGAACTAATCTGGCTGTCTCAATATCAGTTAGTTTTACGATGATTAAAGTATTGTTAAGTGTTTTCGGTAATTTCTGTACATGGAGGATCCGGGGATTTAATGCTCAGCACCATGTCCGAATGGGACATACGGCACTGCATTATCTAAAACGAGCATAGGGGCTACCTATAAATATCCAGAACCCATAGCACAAGCTAATACAAACCTATTATAGTAATAAATAATAATGATACCCAACTCCTATTACGAAATCTTCAGACTTATGCAGTTTTAACTTTATTTTATAAACAAAAATAATAATAAAAATACTGTTTGTTAATTCAAGAGGTAATACTAATATTATTCCGGAAAACACAACATACCGTGATGGCGTGAAATCCTTGAAAAACTAACAACACGCCCACATGCTTCTACTTCCTATTTACGCTCTAAAACTAATTTAAATAATAGCACATTTTAGTATGTTTACTTTGGAACAAAAACTCGCCTTAGTACATATACCTGTGACTTCGTACTTCTACGTAGCTTGTACGTGGAAGGCATTTCATGTAGCCGTACAAACCAGGGCTGTCTCGAATGTCATATTTTAAGATGCGAATATAAAGAAGCTGCGAATGCGAGTGCGAATGTTTAGCTCGTATGTAAAGCCGGCCGCACTAAATAATTGCTCACTCGGTACACTGACAGGTGGAGGTGCATGAGGTACTTGCGAGCAAGATATGCCAATTTATCGTATTTACATTTCGGTTTCCACCAGTCCCTATGGAATCACTTCAACGAAACCATTAAAAACAAGTCACTAACGTAACATTTATTTACTGTCAACAGAGAAAGAGCTTCCTATTAGCCGAACGTGACAAGTGATCACCGCTTAAAGTTACTGTTTGCTGCCCACTGTTACTTGTCGCAACATGCATCACACTCGCATTTGCTAAACATTCGCATCGTTTAATGCGAATGCGAGTGTTGATGCGAATGTTTAAAAATGATGCGAATCATTCGCATATGCGAATGCAAACATTCGTAACGTCCCTAGTCCAAACAGCCATTTTCTAGTAAGAGACGGCAGAAATTTTCATTAAAAGATTATTATTAGTCATAGACGCAATCAATTAAAATTCCAATAACATGAATAGAACAAGGAAATTCCAAAAAAACAAAAACTATAATAAAAAAACGTTTTTAGACATAACAAGCTGTGCAGAACCTCTTGGCCTTAGGAGAGATGTTTAATCCTTCTGTATATTCTACCGATTATATAATTAGTTGTGTTTTATAGCAATGTTCAAGATAATGCCTACGGCTCCTACTGTTGTACCGCTCGCCATTGGCAGACTTCGTCCTCGCGCATTTGGCAGTGTGCACTGTGCAGTGTTACTCGTAGTGACAAAACAAGTCGAATACTAGTGACACGATGGGGTGGTTTTTTATTTCTGACGAGTAATACCATAAACTTAATATACTAACGTAATAGACGAACATAGTGTGCGAGTGAGATACTTAGCCTTATACAGAAATCTAGGTGTGAGAAAGAGACAGAATAAATCTGACAGTGAGACCGGTTTTGAAACATTTAGTTTCAAATAGTCTCAATGTCAAAAAAATTCCCGTTTTAATTTTGGTGTTTTCTTCGTAATCTTTCTATATTTTAACTTGTAAATATAAAAAACAATAATGGTGCCGTATTATATGTTAGATTGTGGTGTAACATACAGGAAAAATCCAAAGAAAGAAACGTTTGAAAGCTAAATACCAAAAGTTCAATCCTACTTTCAAAGTGTTTATTTTCGTAGAATATATACACAAAGTTATTTTGTATTAAATTTAACATATGCAGTGAATAGTCTTTTTTTTAGATATTGTAATATTTAAAAAAAATATGTGTTAGATAGAAAAATATTGAATACGTGAATATGACCGCTTTTGGCACAGTGATTGACTAAAAGCAAAACACAATCTATCGATATGTCGATATATTTTATGTCGAACTATCAAGCTGCGGTCATTTACTTCATTATTTCATTATTCATCACAATTTCATTATTTTTAACCGACTTCAAAAAACGGGGCAGGTTTTCAGTTCGTCTTCACCTTCTTAGGTAATAAATTTATATATTACCTCCTTACTCGAAGATGGCTGCTGCAATATGACACCGGTGTACCGGGTACCGGAATCAATCAATAGTAAGTATTTCACAAGTGGCGATACGATTCCTTAATGTGGTTGCCAAATAATGTAAAGTGTGAAGTGTGTGTGTGTGTATGTAAAGTGTGTAGTGAAAGTGAAGTACCAGGAGATCTTCTCAACAATTAATGTTCGTGCATCGGGAAAAGTTATATTTTGTAAAAGGTGATGAGCAATTGATATTAAGCTATTGCAACAGATAAATTAAAACCGAACCACTCAAAATCGAAACATGAATTTTGTTCGTCCATTGGGAACTGATTTCAATAATTATTTTTTCATTGAGTTGGTGAATACTCTTGAGTATTCACCAATTGGTCTCATTGAAATTTGAAGAAAATATTTCCCCTCTAGGGGAGGAAATTGAATGGAAGAATACCGTTTATTACAGTTTATCATGTTATAGGCGCATTGAAATCGGTGATCCTTTCTTTATGTTATTGTTGTATTTTCCTGCGAACACTTATTAATAGTTTCATAATTAGGTATTAATTTATGGACTGAATTATATACATTTCATGTCTTCTGTGACTGTACTTGTTAAACAAAACGATTTTTATGATAAATAGAAATGACTGGGAGCCTCACAAAAATTCTATTGTTTGCAGTACACATTTGTACACAAAGGTTCTACCTACGGAATTTGTCTCTGTAATTTTTTTATTAATATTATTAGGTACTAATATTGAAGATATAATATGAATTTTAATGTTTCATTTTGAAAATATTGAATTGTACACATGGAAAGTGTGTAGTCAATATTATTAAGTTATATTTTTAAAAGGTGTGAGATGGGTCAAGTTATTATTATAGGCAATAGCCTGATAGTTCTGAGTATGTCATGCTCGCCTAGAAGTCCTGCTAATGGTGGCGTGTCAGGGCGTACAGCTCCCTTCAATATGGTTAACTTGGATGATGGCTGATGCGTGCGTCATGTTGCAATGGGTGCCGCTAGTTTGGCCTAATCGGGACTACTATTACTTAAACTGACTAGGGTATTCATTAGCTGGAGTGTTTATATGTTTTAACATTATGTTATCTTACATCCATTTATTACATAAAAGCAATATAACCATACAGTTGTAAAAAACGTGTTGAAAAAGAGTGTCGAGTGTCCTTCTAGACACTAATTCTGACTCTCTCCTACTCCTGACAATTTAGAAATATCTATAATAATTGGTTTTATTAAAATAAAATACTTTGATTTGATTTTGATATGACTATGTAAGGTTTGTCATAATATTAAAAATATTGTGATTTTGTTATGATGTTTTATTTATTACATAGGTACCCCCATTGCCTTTCTTTGTGATATTATATCCCTTTTGTAGCAAATATTTTTATTAATTCAAAATAATTTTAAATGTCACAGTTTTGATGAGGTCAGTTAAGAAGTCCCCGAAACCGATTTACTTGCATAAAATGTTTAATGATAGTAGTCGAAGCGTGGGTGTGTAAGAGCAGCAAATGGCGGACTTTTATCTGTACTTACACTAGAGACAGTACATCGTAAGCTTACTTTACGTACTTAATCAACATTAAACCTGGCAATTAACGCTAGAAAATATTAAAAAAACATTAGGATGAAAATTATATCAATCATTATTCTATTGTACTTTCTTCACTTCCGTCATTAAAAAATTACAAACAAAAGCACAACAACTCATAGCAACAAAACATACAAAATACTACCAATTCATAATGCTATAAATATTGCCGATTTTTTAAATCGATATTGCGGTGACGTCAATGTGCCGACACTAAAAGTCAGTCACACGTCTGTAAAACTTGCACACAGAAACATTTCAATTTTAGTCTCACGAAAATGACGGGACTATTCGTCTATTACATACTAAGTTTATGAGTAATACTGTTACGCGTTTTTGTTTTACTTTTTTCTTCGTTAATTTAACCTCGGTTCGATTTTTCTATTGAACTTCAATAAAATAAACCTAAAATAACAACAATAAAAACTTAATAAAACTTATTTAATTAAACAAACTTTGGACATTATTCTGTACACATTATAGTTTTATTTGTCATAACACGTCTTGTTTATGTGGTATCTAAACTCCTAGCATTTACGACCTTTTAAAGTTTCTTCTTTTCTCTGTATCACCCATAGATTGACTGGTAGAGAATGTCAGGCATTAAGTCTTCTTATATACTAAATGTGCAAAAAGTTGAAATAAAAATAAATTTATACATAGTACTATCGAACTGTCGAAAAGAATCCCAAACATAATTCAAATCATCGAAAAAAATACATTAATTTCATTCAACTCGTTAGATATACTTAGGTAAAGCTTTCTAGTGTTAATAAGCAAAAGTTAGGCCATCTTGTAGCACTGGCGGAATGCTCAGCCTGGGCTAACCAGCGTCGTGATCTCGTCGCGGCAGTCGGTTCTGCGGGTAGTCTCTCGCTGCCGGCCGTGGTTCTGTTCATGGTCCGGAGCAAGAGTGCATGGAACGCCGTCGCCGCCTTCTGCGAGGAGGTGATGTCCGCAAGGGAGATGCAATGGCGATTCTCGCTCCCCCGATCATGGGCAAGCAGTGGAAAACCGGGGTGGTTTTTAGTCGGTAAGAGTCCAACAGACCCCTTCGCTCCCCCAAGGGCGGAGGACATCCATGAAGATCTTCCACCTCGACATCAAAAAAAGAAAAAGAACCCATCTTGTAGAATTTCCGGACGATGTGTGTTTATTGGCCTAAAACTGAAATTTATTGTGGTTAGTATATTGAAATTTCATCTTTTTTTCATTTCATCGATCATTTCATGAAAATACGAAATATATCATTGGAAAGCTTTACAATCATTGAGAGATAACCAAGAAAGGAGCCCTTAAAAATTTAAAGCGGGTGAAATCGTGCTACATAACTCAGACTTTATGTTCCGGACGTAGATAAGTGTGTTTTGATATTAACACTACGCGCGGTGGCGAAACAAAGTAAACAATTTACCATACTATTTTTACTCTACTTGACGCACTAACTTTATAAACGCAGTCGAAAATAATAAAACTAGTGAACGAGAAAATTAATTGATGACAAGACTTGTACATATTTCTTTTTTAACACGTTTTTATTAACTTCACTTGTAACTAACACTTGTAAAATTAATAACGATCTCGTACCCGTTTGTCTCTTATGTTTTGCCCCGCATAGTATAAACAAACCCGTTCGCCTCTTGAAAGTCAAAATGGTGTTGTTCGCCCCTTATTACAAAACATGTAAAAGTACTTTAAAAAAAAAGCATCACTGACTTCAATGTGCTTTTTAGTGGAAAGTAGATGTATGTTGTTTTAATATAATATGGGTAGGCCAACCAAACGCACTGCTCCAATGAGACAGCGAGGTTTCGGAGTAAACGAAAATATCATCGATGTATATCACTTTTTAAATATTTGTTGATTTTTCAAAAACCACTCGACTGATTTCAATAAAATTTAAATGGAACCATGCCCTTGACACAAAAAAGAATTTTCCAAATTGGTTCAGGCGTATTCGAGTAATCGGTGAACGTGGGAGAGCCATGCTTCGGCACGTATGGGCCGGCTCGACCCCGCTCGATACCACGGCCTCACAGAAAACCGGCAGTGAAACAATGCTTGCATTGCTTTTCGCCGCGTGACTGAGGTTACCGAAGGCCCTAACCCTTCCCTCTCCCCTATTCCCGTATGTCCCCTCTGCCCCCTCTAATCCCTCTCTCCCGTCTTCCGGCTCTTTCCCTCTTCCCACCTTAAAGGGCGGCAACGCACTTGTGACTCTTGAGTTATAGGTGGCCATGGGCGGCGGTAGTCATTTACCTTCAGGTAACCCGTCGGCTCGTTTGCCCCCTATACCAAAAAAAAAAAAAACACACATAAAAAAAAGATTCCGACGAATTGGGAACCTCCTCCTTGATTGAAGTCAGTTAAAAATGGGCGTAGGAAGTAGTGGAACTTTTCAATTCAAAGAATCATATGAGCCCAAACTCGAGGGGTTTACTAGTACCAGTAAACCCCTCAAGTTTGGGCTCATGTGATGGGTGTAATTTATCTATAATATGTATGTATTTAGAAATATATAAGTATGTTTATCAGCAGTCTAGTTACCATAGTACAGGCTTTGCCTAGTTTGGGATCAGACGGCCGTGTGTAAGATGTGTGGAGTTATTTTTCTCTTTATTTACTTAATATACATATAAATTACATTTTTAAATACATTCACTATAAAAAAATAAAAACAAATATATTTAAAAATATAAAAAATAGTGTCCCACCGGTATTGGGTACAGGGACCAAGCTACCGGTGGTTAGGGTTCCAGAGATAGAAACCTCCTCACAATGCGTGCCGTATCAAGGAGGACTGCCTTCTGCATCAGGCTCTTAATCCAGCTGCCTAACGTGAGCCTCTGAAGGTGTTGGTCGAGGCTCTTAGCAATTAACCCATGGGCCGAAATGACTATCAGCACAATGATTGCTGAATCCACATCCCACATGTCGACAATCTCGTGAGCTAGGTCCAAATATTTTATTTCTTTATCTTTTTCGGCTTTTAAGAGATTGTCGTCATGGGGAATGGTGATGTCAATAATCATTGCTCGGCGCTCTAATCGGTCTATCACCACTATATCAGGCTTATTGGCAACAATAGTCCTGTCAGTGATGATAGATCGATCCCAGTACAATGTTGCACGACCATTTTCGAGAACTGGGTCGGGCACATACCTGTAGTACGGTAACTCGACAGCCACAAGATTATATTTAACAGCAAGTTGCTGATGGACTATCCTGGCCACTTGGTTATGTCTGTGCAAGTACTCGCCGTTGGCAAGACGAGAACAACCAGAAATTATATGCCTGAGGGTTTCTCCGGGACGATGACATGCCCGACAAATGTCAATTGTGCCGTCCTTCAGGATATATCTCCGATAGTTATTCGTCATAACAACTTCATCTGTAATTGCACAGACAAAACCTTCAGTTTCTCCGAAGAGGTCACCGAACCGTAGCCAGGATACTGATGCTAATAAATCTATATCGGGCCCATTTAAGGCCCGATAAAAACGTCCATGCAACGCCTTGCTCTTCCATATCTCCCTGCGGTCTGTAATAGTAAGTACTGCTGGTTTGCGCCAGTTCTCTTTTCCTAGAGCAAGCGGAGTGAGTCCGTTGTCAACTGCCACCACATCCCGATACACATCCAGGTCAACGGAGAGAAAGTAATCTCTAAGGTTGCATACCTCGCCGTTATGGAGGGTCTTGGCATTTAAAAAACCACGACCCCCACATTTCCGCGGGATATACAATCTCATGTATATTGTTAGTTATATGAGATGTTATCTTCACTCTCAGAATAGACGTAAGTAATTTATTAAGTGTGGTTATAGTTACGTTATAGGTCTATAATTTTTGGGATCTGTGGCACTACCAGACTTAAAGAGTAGGTGAGTTACGCCTGTGGTCATAAAAGTCGGAAGCGAACCTGATTCTAAGCATGATTGCAATTGAGATGCCAATCGTACATGTGAGCTACGGAGCCACTTTAACCAAAAGTTAAAGTTATTATTATTATTATTCTTATTATTATTCCTTTTGACGTGTCCCAATTGGGCTTGGTAACGATGGTCTGATGAAAGAACCAGGAGGAGGATAATGGAACTCTTTTTTATTTTTTAATTATGTTCGCCATTAATAGTCAGGGCGCCAGAGCATTAGAGGTGGTGGTAAAAGCAATACTTGTCGAGATATTTAATGAAAACCGAAAAAAGGCGATTTTCAAGTTATCTCTATCGAAGTAGACACTTTAGGATGTTATTCTACGTATTTATCTTTAAATTTTAAGCCAAGTATCGTGTTGTTATAAAAGACTACCACTTTTCACGTTTTTTTCTGACTCTGGTGCCCGGATTATTAAGCGTGTTTTTTTTAATTTTATTAAACTATATTTTTATACTAACTGTCGCCCGCGACTTCGTTCGCGTGGTGAAATCTACCCCACGGGAACCGTAAATTTTTCCGGGATAAAAAGTATGTGTTATTCCATACTATAATCTATCTCTGTGCCAAATTTCATCATGATTCGTTCAGCCGTTTTTGCGTGAAAGTGTAATAAACATCCTTATATGCATACATCCTTACAAACTTTCGCCTTTATAATATTAAACTTTTAACTATTACCTTAAAACGTCACATTAGCAGGTTGGTGACATTAATTAATAACGAACTGACAGAACTCATTGTTTAGATTAGCGCCCTCTACTGGATCTATATATGTATTATTAGCGTGACGGTTATGAGTTCAGTGCTTTTTCCCCATAGCAAAAGTGCACAAGCGTGCTTAAAGTTTTCACTTCCAAAAAAATTAAAGTGCGCGACGCCTGGGTTCGAACTTAAACCGCCGACTATAATTTGAACAGTTTGTTTCACGTGTAGTATTTGTCATTAAAACTATATTTATATTGTTCACAGTTCACACAGCGCGTAATGATTCATAAGTTCCTCGAATAGTTTATGTGCGAGAATCATTCTCACTACTCTACATCCGGTCACGTTTTTCTTAAGATTACGGCAAAAAAAAAACTGAACGCGGTTATGGCCTATTCAGATTCTGCGTTAATGTTTAAGTGGTTTGTGGTTAACAAATTTTGCAAATCATTTACAGGAAGGTCGATCATCATTGTTATGTACATTGCAGAAATCACGTGGTCTCCTGATGGCAATTGGTATCTGTTTATAAATACGCGATAAGAAAGTAATTTTTTGGCAATCCAACTCACAGACTGACATCCAAAACTACGCCAGTGGCAGTTAACGGCAGTCTAATGTAGATCATCAGGCAATCTCGATGTTTTCACTTGTCTTTGTCACCTCACATATACACATACATAGGTACTAACAGATACACATAGATACTAACAGCCCCCCCCCCCATTCTCCAAGCAAATCGAACTGAAACTAACATCCTTTCGTAGTCGAAACACTAATAATAGTCGATATAAACACTTTGACAGCTCCTATTTGGTTCGAGTCGCCAAAGTGTGGATTGAACTGCCTGCGTCTATGTTTCCAGTCAATTATAATCCTAGAACGTTCAAGTGTAGTGTGTGTGAATAGGTTTCTCTTCGATAGGCGTATACCATCTACGTCATCATCGTCACTTTCCATCAGATGAGTTGGAAGACAAACGCCTATGCCATTTAAAAAAAAAACTTGAACTGTCATGAGAGCAGATGCAAAATATCAAATGTTTAAAAGTTCAAAGGATTTCTATGTAGGTATAGGGGTCTAAAATCTTAAAAAAATATAATGTTCCTAATACAAATATTATTATCAACGACAATGCAACCGACACAATTCTTACAACATCACTGATATGATGATGAAGAAACAAGAGCCATATTATACAGTTTTCCACACAAGGTATTCTACGTTTGCGTTGTCGCGCTGCATGAATGAAATACGCAGGTGTTCGAACTGTTTGCGTTTAGTAAGCTGCATTATTGCTTATGCACTTATAATTATTGCAATGTTTCCGCACTGATATGCAAAGGTAATACATTATAGATATATCTATATATTTAAAAATTTATCCCTATTTCCCTTGGATTGACCGATTTTGCTAATTCTTTTTATTTTGTGTTTGTTATTGTCAGGAGAAGGTTCTTGCTCTCGTGCTTGAAAATTAGAAAATTTAAGAGGGACTTACGTGGGTGAAACCGCGGGGCGTAGCTAGTGTATATATATAAATCATCGTTTGTTTGTTTGTCCTCTATGCGTTCCGAAACTGATCAGATTGTGATGAAACTTTGGTAGGGTGTTCTGGTGACGCCCGCGAGGATTCCTGACCCAAAAAAAATATAAAAAGAAAACAACAAACTCACTCATGAATATGTCAATATGTATGGATATTTCCCATTGTACCTACTAGCAGTGTCATGAATTTGGCATAATAATCCTAGTTAAATGGCAGTTGTTATTTGATCGGAATTTGCACCGGAAGAAGCGTAACACAGGCAAAACTCCACTAACGAGTTTAAACGCTTGTATAACTACACTGTTGCCGTATATTTATGGAATTCAAAGACATGATTTTCTCTTCTTAATTAAAAATAATACAAATTTGTCATAAGAAACTGTATGAGCTCTAATCCGAAAGAAAAACCATCGAAAACTGTTGTTATAACTATAATATAATATTTAATAATAATAACTCACACACATCTCACACACGACCGTCTGATCCCAAACTAGGCAGAGCCTGTACTATGGTAACCAGACTGCTGATAAACATACTTATATATTTCTAAATACATACATATTATAGATAAATTACTGTGTATGTTAGAGCAATAAATAGAAGCATTCTTTCAGAAGTAGGGAGTTTATTTCAATTGGGGTCACGAAGCTTTCTTTAGAGAGGTACAACATCCCCAATATTTCAGGTTCTGTACATTTAAACATATCATTTAGTACTTTTGACGGTCTTTGTAAGTGTTCCAGCAAAGGATTGACTATAATTATTTACATAGAGCTGAACAAAAATGTAACATAAAGTAGGTACATAAAATGTTATTCCATTTACACATGCCTCTTGATAAGTTATCTGTTATCTTACCGATACAGATGTTTGGTGAAGTTTAACTATATAAATATTAATTTAGACAGATGTATATATAGATTTTCTGTTAATTATACACAAAACAATAGACAACAGACTTCAAAAAAGGAGGAGGTTCGAAATTCGACGTGTTTATGTCATGCGATATCTTTGCCATGAGTGAGAATGAGAATTGGTTGTACTTTGTGCGCCATTGTGGTCCTATCTAAATTTGAAGAAAATATTCTACCTTTAGAGGTGGAAAATTAAAGATCAAGAATACAACTTATTACAATATTTAGGCGCATTCAAGTAGATGACACTATGAAAAAAATATCTTTCTGCTTTGTACAATTGACAACCTTCGTACATAGAACTCCGGTGACTTCTATGTACGAGGGTTATTTCAAGGATGTATGTCTAAGATCTTAAAAAATATATATTCCTTATGAAAATGACCTAACCGGAATTTGTAAATTCTTCCTGACAACAATTGGATGGATAGCATTTGCAGAACAAGATATACGGTTTTACTCAGGTGTGTATCTCGGGGATACCCGACTACGTTTCCGACCCGACGGCAGCCCTTTATCAGGGGTAAACTGCGGTGTCGGTTGCAAGCGCTACACGTGAGAAAACCGCTTATCCTTAATTATATGAAGACCACTCAGGAAAGTTTTAATCCGATTAGATATCAATCGATTGTAGGCAGGCATCAATATGTCAACAATTTTATCCCTTAATCTTTTGTCGCTATTTTTATACTATTTTAACACTTTATTTAATCTATGTGAAATTTATTTACCTAAGTGACTAATATTAGGAGGTCTTTACATATGAAATAGGCGTTTTGTCGAACTGACCACTTCTATCTCAAATATTTGGCGTATGGTTAGGAATTCCAAATTCAAATTAATTTTAAATTTAGGTTTGTGTATTTTACGTTTCGAATTAATTGCTTTGTTTGTTTTCGCGCCATTTAATTTTTCTTTGACATAGTTTTGTTCACAAAATGGAAAACTTAAAATTTCGCGCCATTTAATTTTTCTTTGACATAGTTTTGTTCACAAAATGGAAAACTTAAAATATCGCGAATACGAGTTCACCCGCCGCCGCTGTGGGACTGCGCTGCCGAAACCGCTCGAAGGATTAATTATGTGAAGGGGACTGTAAAAAAAAACGCGGTACGTTTTTGGTACCAATGTTTTCGTTACGTTTTCGTTCTGGAAATTTTAACCTGTAGAACAAACCTCGTGGACGGGGCCAAGGTGGCTCGAAAAAGGTACTGGTGAGGGTTTGGTGAACCAGTGCTGGTGTTATTCACTACAGCTTCCTAAAATCTGGCCAGACAATGACGCAGAACTGTATTATCAAAAATTGCAAACAATGATTTAAAAGCCTCTAGCCCATTGCTCTTTCAGGACAATGCTAAACCTGCACACTGCACAACAGACGGTCGCAAAATTAGAGGAGCTGCGATTGGAATGTCTCCGACACCCACCATATTGGCTACTATTACCTCGAATTTGGGCTCATAATACGATTCGTATTGACAAGTCTAATAGATTGGGCGTAGCAGCGATGGTCTGATGATGGAGCCAGGAGGTGGACAGTGATCCTCTTTTTTACCTTTTAAGGCTTAGGGCCTCCGGTCGGTAACCTCACTCACTTGGCCAAAATGCAATGCAAACATTGCTTCACTGCCGGTTTTCTGTAAGGCCGGGGTATCACTACGGTCGAGCCGGCCAATACGTGCCGAAGCATGGATCTCCCACGATTAAAAATTGTTGTTTCTCGACTGATCCGGACAATAGTTTCTTAATTCTGTTTTATAGGTCCACTCACATTACACAAGTCCGACTCATATTTGAAAGATTTTCATTAAAACTGTCAAAAATGTACGAGTATGTACTGCATATAAACATGACAGCGTTCCGCTCCTTGGGTTAGCTCGCGTTCACCTTCACTAAGCAGAAACATTTTGTCCTTATTTGAATTATCTCAGAACAATCGTGTGAACCGAGTGTGTTGTTATAATTACATTACATAATATTATTCATGTGTGAATGATTGGCATGTGAACACATTATTTACTGCAAGCTTTACGAGTCAATGTTGAAGGTTTCGTAGAGTTGTGACTTCTGAATGCCTAGCGCGATTTTTTTCACGAATCTACTTGAAATTACGATTATTTTTATTTGCTAGGGATTGTATATGTGATACTAGATTGAAACTAGAGGGCACTCTTTTCAATTAAAACTAGTCTTTTGTTTGTTCGTTAACGTGATGTTTTGTATCGTTTTTCTTTACCCATTTAAATTGTATTCGTAAATAAATGGATAATAATATATTCTACATTTCATAGTTTAATCAAGTTTGTTTGTTCTTCTATCTTCTAAGCGTATCTTTTTTAAATCAAAGCCTAACCCCTAATACGAATTTACTAGACCTCTCATCTGCCAGGAGAGACCGTAAAATAACTGCAACACACCAAAAAGGTCGGTACATAACAATAGGTACCTTTTTTAGGGTTCCGTTCCTCAAAAGGAAAAAAAGGGACCCTTATAGGATCACTTTGTTGTCCGTCTTTAAGCCTTAGATTTTAACAAATTTGAACATGTCGCAGGTACATCAAAACTTATAGGGTACTTCCCATTGACCTAGAATCATGAAATTTGGTAAGAAGAAAGGTCTGATAGCACAAGTAAAGGAAAACATCCAAAGTCTTTAATTTGTTGTTATATCACATAAAAGAAAAAAAATGTGGTTACAAACATATATTTTGCGGTTTGAAAGTTGACTTTGTCGTACATCGTAACACCAAAGTTAAGTTTGTCTTTCGGAAAAAACACGCAAAAATCTTCGAGAACTTATTCCCGACATCGACCTACTATCTACATACAAGTTTGTTTACTTACGGAACCCTCGTAGCGAGAGTGAGACTCGCACTTATCCGGTTTTTTTAAATAACAGTGTTCTAGAATCCATAAGAACGCACACTAGTCAAGTCATCAGGTAGCCAAAAGATTTTTTCTGACATCTTCAACAACCATCGTCATATTCCAGCCAATTTACATTATACACCGTCCGCGTCCTCATGAATAACTTTGTCATTTGGTGAAAAGCGTTTTAAAATCCATTTGTTAGTTTTTCAGTTTATCGCGTTCAGAGAGAAAGATAAACAGACGGACGCGTCGGGGGATGTTTTAATATATGTAGTGATGACATACCTTGAGCCTTGGTACCTAGTGTTTGTCGAATTCCTACCGATAAAACATTAAGGCCTTTCCAGGTAATAGGTATTAAGTTTTATTTAATAAGTAAACCAGTCAGTACCTCCGGAATGCAGTCAGGATGTCACAAGATATATCTTCTCGGAATCGCTTGTCGCCTTACCCGATAAGATTACAATAATTTAACTTGCAAAAGCTTTGTTTACTCGTTAAAGATAAAACTCTTCAGTCTTCATCCGAAGGGTATTTAGCATGATAACGATATCACTATCTGTGGAATGCAGCCTTTGAAAATAACTGCAAGTTGTGATCTTGTTCGAAGTTAGTTGTTGTGTTGTTGAAGACTTGCTATTGTATCTTTTCATTCGGGCTGAAAGGAAAACTTAATCCATACTAATCTATACTAGACATGTGTAGTTCCGGAGCGTAATAGTTCCTGGAACTATGTCCGCAGTCGGAACTATGTCAGTTCTTTCCGACTTGCTCAACCTAATAGTTCCAGTTCCACTGTTCTTCGGAACGATCACGCGGATTGAAGGAGCGGCCTGAGCGGTATTGAATGGTGGAACGAATAACGAACTGTCCGTGTGACGTATGTCGCGAGCGTTGCGCTCCGGGCCGACATCCCCTACTTTTGTTCCGTGCAAGGGTGTATTTTGAAAAGTAGGACTTACTTTTATTTATAGAAGGCAACGATTGAAGGCATCAAAGGTGCCTGAGCTATTTTTTATGTTAGCAATTATAAATAAAATACCTATATATAATATATTATGTATTATGATGTACAAATTTAAATATTACTTAATTTTGTTTATATACTATCAATAGATTTTTAAAGACCCAGCCAATACATTAATTTAAAATATTTTAAGTCTAAATAAACAATATCATTGTTTACAACCATGTATGTCCGAGGAACTGTCTGAACCGAAATAAAACTGTTAACTACAATGTCCGGATAAAACTAATCAACTAGATAGTTCCTCGGACATGTTCCTGGAACTAGTTCCGACAAGGAAAGGAACCGTTCCAGGTTCAATCCCATGTCGGACATGGTTTGCGCATGTCTAATCTATACCATATAGGTACGAGTACATACTATCTATACTATTAGTAACTGGGAGACCGAGACCTTCGCTCGGTAGCTTTTTGTGTAATCGTAATTTTTTTTTTGTGAAATTGTGTTTTTACAGGACATACAACTATGCAGTTGAACTTAAAATGCATAACTGTATTTGTATACACAATTTCCGTTCAAGTTTCCGAGTTACTTACCCGAAATAGAAATACAAACATAAATAAATACATACATACAAGAATTGCTCGTTTAAAGTACTTAATAAGATAAATGCGAAAGTAATTCTGGTTTGTCTGTTACGCTTGCCCGCCCGCCTTGACTACTGAAATGATCAACGTGAAATGTTCACATTGTCAGGGGTACACAGACATTGGAAACGAGCAAAGGCGACCTTTTGGAATAAAAATAAACTTGAAGTTAGTAATATGAGGTATTAAATTTCGTATTGGAGATATTCTAGGCAGACGAAGTTGCGGGCACGAGCTAGTAATCTTATAAAGAGGAAAGTTTTAGGTAGATTTAGTGTTTTCCAAAACATATACATATATAATATATGTACATATGTATGTACCTCAATTTTACCAAAACGATAGAGGGCGCAATTATGCACCGATTGCTTTCAAACTTGGACGACAAATCAACAGGGCAAAAACGAAGGTTAAGTTTGTGTATGGGGAGTATTATAAATCTACCTCTGCGGGCCTGCTGCGGGACCGATTTTTTTTTGTTTACAGTCAATACTCTCTTAAACTATAATTATATTACATTTAAGTAATAGGTAGGTATAGGTGAACAAGGGCAAAGACGTTCACACAGTCAGTTAATTTACAAAGTTAAAAGAAAAAAAAATATTTAATTCCTCAGCCAGGTCAACTTCAAAACCGCAGTCTAGTGATGGGTTGGCCGAACAAAATAAGAACGCTCAACAATTTACACTACTCTCGTCACAACAACTGCTACTTTTTGACACAAGACCGCTTACCACCAGCAGTTGAAATGGATCCAAATCATTCAAGCCTTAAATTGTGAAATAAAAGGTCATTCCATATTTGAGTTCTTTAGAAGCTGTCAGAAAGGTCGTTTAAAAAGTGATTACTGCGAGTGACGCGTTTGGTGTTGCTAGCTATCGTAAGCAAACAAACTTGTTTGTAGATATGTATGTATTTAGAAATATATAAGTATGTTTATCAGCAGTCTGGTTACCATAGTACAGGCTCTGCCTAGTTTGGAATCAGACGGCCGTGTGTGAGATGTGTGGAGTTATTATTATTATATCATCTATCTTTGGAATCAATAAATTCTCGATAATTTTTGTCCGTCTTTAACGTTGCGGATCTAAAAATACTCTCTCATATTATATCGTACGACAAAGTCAACTTACATTCGCGAAATATAAGTTTGCGATCATAAAAAGTTTTTTTTTTTTATGTGGTATGACAACAAATTAACGACTTTCGGATTTTTTCTATTACTTGTCAGACCTTGCTTCTTACCAAATTTCAAGATTCTAGGTCAATGGGAAGTACCCTATATGTAAGGGTTAATTTTTTCCTCTTGAGGCACGGAACCCTAAAAATAACTATCTTATCTCTCGAGTTGGTCCAAATTTCAAATTCATTAGTTCAGGAGTTCATCGCAAACAAACAACGAGACATGAAATTTGCATATGCATATATAGATAGGTAAAGCGAATGATATTACGACTATCGAATCTAGCGAATTATATAGGTACGTATAAATAACAAAGCAAAATGTTATTCAAACCCAATAAAACTGTCTACGATTCAAACATTAATTTATTAATGCTGTATTAGGATCTACCCACACTACAATTATACATGTAAAACGTATAAACAGTTATATGGCAATAGCATTAAGTATAAAAGGTATTAATCGGCATCGACTGACGAAAGGAAAAATTGGCTCTGCCACAAAAGATTATTTGATGTTATTCAGGGCTTAATCTCTCTGAAACTCGAACTCGCTTAAGAAATTTAGACTTTAAGCTTTTTATTTTACCGATAACGGTACATAGTAACATGTGATAATGCCGTTTGTTTTAGATCTAAAGCTGTTTGTTACGGTGTTATTGTCACGGTACTATAAGCTGATAAGTTCAGCCTTTATCTGCACTAATTTTAGAGCAAACAAAACACAGATATAGTGTTGAAAACAAAAGATAAGATATGCACTTTAAGTGTAAAATGGAACGACTGAAAACTGTATAACGGAACAATTCTGTTATAACTAGCTACCACATCTGCTTGCCAGTCTAACTAGGCCAGGCCCGCTCCTTACTTAAGGCACAGAATACATAATAGTAAAGGTATAAAGCTAAAAATACGAGGCGTACTCGACTAATCGTGCCAAAAATTCAGTTTGCTGCCGCGCGAAAGCCAGATGATCATTGCTTACTCATGCGTTGCGTCGCGTCTTCCATTTGTATCTAGACTATCGAGTTAATTAGTTTCTAGCCTAGCTTTATTCGTTCACAAAAATAGAGTAATAGGAACATATATTTGTTTTAATTAAATATTCAGGTTAATTAATTTTACATTTTAAGTTTACAGGAAACAGTTGGCAGAAATATTCTCATAACCTCATAACCATAGATATATTTTGTATCTATAAATAGTACCTATTTATTTGCATATATATTTATCTGTAAGTGTTTATGTATGTATGTATTATGTATAATCAATTGTATTTGTAATTGTGTTTGTATGTAAATTATAACTTTCTTTAAGAAATTTTGTTCTCATACACCTGCCATGTCCCTCACTGAATCACCCAAAGGTTGACTGGTAGATAATGCCATGTGGCATTAAGTCCGCCTCGTGCAATGTAAACTGCAGGAAGTTTTTAATAAAGTAAATAATTCTTTAAAAAAGACAACCCTAACTACGCGGCTTCGTCAGATAAGATAAGAGTTACGCGATAGAAAGAGAGCCAACTTCTAGGTGAATATAATTGTAGGTACTGTGGTAGTACTGTGCTACCTGAATTGCGACTTTATTGTGTTGGAGCAAGAGTCGCTATTTATTCAAATGGTTTTACGGAGTGAGACTTCTGTACTTGTACTATGTATTCTGTGGTCTAACTCAAAGTCGATAAAATTGTCAATCAACATTCCATATAAGCACATGGCCCGCCACTTTCGCATGATAACCGGTCACTGCTTACAGATGACTCAAACCTAGTACATATTTTAATCGCTGTTTAAAAATAGTCTTCTGTGGCCCCAATCGGCGGAGTTAGATAATTCGAATTCAAGCAGAAATATATTATTTCTAGATAGGTAATATATTTCTGCCTGGAATATTGTAATGACTAATAGAAGTCTAAAGTGTGTGTGCGTGTGCGAGTGTTCTAACTCTTCGTTTCTCACGCCAACGATTCGTATTTAACACTCCTATCGCGCACTTCTTTCTGAAGTCCACTTGCCTATTAAATATATTTATCATTTCCTTTAATGCTGAAAAAGAAACGCGTGAGGTCGTCTTTGGGACGTGCGGTTGGAACGAGGTTCCTTGCGTTTCATATAATATATTCACTGGATTGACTAAATTGTATCAAAATATACCTTAGTAAATATTGAAAAAAATTTAAAATTGCGAAAACTGTGAAAGTTGCACGATCTAAAACCTGGATAATTAGTATAGAAACAACATCAAATTATTGTATTATCGCGCAGAATCAGCATTTTTCGTTGCGCTAACACTTTTTTCCGCTATTCGCGAGTGTCTAAAAACTTCATTTCAAAATTAAAAAAGTAAAACCTCCATTCAAGAGAACTGAGAGTTCTCTATAATCTTCTAGAAAGTTCGCGAAATCCGCCATCTCGCACTAAGCCTGCGTGGTTTACTATACTCCTGACCTCCCCTACTGAGTTGAACCGTTCATAAACTGGGCAGATATGGATTAACATTAATTTCGGTCAATACTTCACTAAACAGTTGCACACACATGTATTGTTATCACAATACAAAATAAACGTTAATTATATTCGACTTTAGCTTGCTCATTAACATCTGTTATGTTCTAAGTTTCATGCAAATACAATAAAAAAGCTCAACGTATATTCACCTCTATATCGGCGCAGACAAAGGCAAAAATAGAATAATTATAAAATCAGAAACTGGTATATGCGCAGTAGTTTAGAAGTGTTTTTGTTTACCCTGTTCATTTATAGCTTCTGGTTTTTAATTATTTAGGGATTCGGATATAATCACACGAATGTTTGAAGGCTGGAAGTGAAATCAAAAGTTTTGGAATCTTCTGTTGTCGCCACATTAAAAACTCTTATTTATTTTATTAAAAATAGGGACAAACTATAATAGATGATAACACAGTTCACTATTTAAGTTAATAGATATTATTTTGACTGGTTATAACGGTAACGCAATACTATTGTTCGATGGATAAATATTAACAAATTGTGGGATTATAAAAGGGTAGGAATATCTTTAGAACGATTGACTTGAGTGCGAACAGAGGTACGAACAACTTGGCAGTTACTGTTAGTTAGTGATTTTCATAGTTCATATCAGTTGTTGTGAGACTGTTTATTACACTTCTAGACTTGTATATTTTGACAATGTTGTCTATTCGTAATTTGTTATCTTTCTAGTTTAAAACATTAATTATTATGCACTGGCAGCGCCTCGCGGTTTCACCAGCGTAAGTCCCGATCCCGTGGGAATATCGGGATAAAAGTAGCCTATATGTTAATCCAGGTCTCCAGCTATCTACATACCAAGTTTCATCACAATCGATTCGTTAGTTTTTGCGTGAAAGAGTAACAAACATCCTCACAAACTTTCACGTTTATAATATTAGTACGATTACTAGCTACTAAGATAAGATTTTTTCTGAATAAAATTTACGTACCCTATGTCCTTTTCTGTAGCTTTACAACGTGAATGTAAAAACTTCATGATGAGCTAAGTCGTTAAGGCGTCATAAACAAACAAACATACATTAGTATTTATAATACCAGCTATTGCCAGCGACTTCCTTCGCGTGGAAATTTTAGTGAAATCTATTCTACGGGTTCGTACTTTTTTATGGGTTTAAAGTAGGCTATGTCTTATTTCAGACTATAAAAAAAAATAGTGAAGACCAAGTGCGGGTAGTTGCCGAAACTCGCACTTCACGGAGGCGTCGCTGAGCTCTCATCAGTCCACTCGTGACCACGATTGGTGCAATTCGATCGAAACGTCGAGTAACCAAGAGGTATTGTACCTTTTAAATATATTATCGCGATTAAGTCCTGAATTACACATCTATTATACTTATAATTTATCCCTGTGCCAAATATATAATATAGATACACAGAGTACCATAAAAAGAAAAGAAAAGTTGAGGAGCAATAGATTATCTTGGTACGGACATGTGCGGAGGGATGAGCAAAATGTGGTGAAGAGAGTTTTATGCACAGAAGTTAAAGGTTACAAAAGTCTCTTGCATCAAAGACCAAAGAAAATATGGATGGACTACGTGAAAGAAGATATGGCTAGAGGTAGGAGTAAGCAGTGAAATGGCGAATGATAGAGTAGAGCGGATGAGGAGACACATTGCAACGACCCCAAATAAATTAGGGATAAGGGTGAGAAGAAAAATTACTTAGAATACCATAACCTATACCCATGTTAGCATATTTTTTTATTAAATGTTTAATTTATCATAAATAAGTCAATATAACAACTAATGTTTATTGCTCCATGTTTCTCTAAACTAGACTAAAATTCGTATGAACTGCCGGCGTCTATTTTTCCAGTCCATTACAATCCTGGAACGTTCAAGTGTGATAGGCGTGAACCATCTTCGTCTTCTTTGTCACTTTCCATCAGGTGAGTTAAAAGACCAACGCCTATGCCATTTCACAATAAAAAAAAATAACTAGTTCATCAAATTTTAAAATATTGCCTACATTATATATTTCAAATTGTCTTCGAAACGATGAGTCATCTTAAAAACGAGGTTGAACAAGTAGTAGGCGGGAAAATCCTGCCTCATCTATATTCTAGACATCTAGCGTCTGTTCAGAACGAGGCTGAACAAATTAAGCATGTGTTTTGAATTTCGAAACTGAGGCCGCCTGACTGTCTAGGTGTAGTATGCTAAATGCTCTTGTTTAAGGTGGAATTATTCTTGCAGCTTTTGAGGCCACATACATTTTTAGTAGTAAACCGATAAGCTCAGACAAGCGCACGTTTTTTTTTGGTGTAGAAGCAGTCGACGCTTTCAAGTCAGCCATATTGAACACGCCTACTTTGTTAGTGGAATAAATGTTTTAATAACTGGTTTGAGCGAATGGAAAAGTGTTTTAAACTACGTGGTGAATACTTTGAAAAACAATAAAAAGTACTATAAGAATATAGTTGTTTTTTTTCCTTAAACGACAAAACTTAAAAGGCATGCCTCGTATCTATCTATTCAAACAACAATCGAATGTTATCTTTTACTATTGTACCTAGAACACGACACAATCCTAGACAAAAAATGCCCCAGGTGGGTCGTTTTTTGTCTAGGATTAGTTTTAGTTCATAAAAAAGAACAGAAAAGTGCGAGTCTGACTCCGAAGGTTCCGTACAAAATTGTATGTAGATAATTCATCCGTTTCGGAAATCGATTCTCGAAGTTTTTTGCGGGTGACGAACTCTTAACTTTTCTTTTGAAAAATACTCTATCATACATCTATGTACGTTCCAGTCAATTTTCCAAAACCAAAATATCAGTTTGAAACCGCAAATGAACCCCTTTCTAACTTTACTTGTGCTGGTTGTGACCTTCTCCCCAAATTTCATGATTATAGGTCAATGGGAAGTACCCTATAATAGGTATTTTAAGATATAGCTTTTGATTGCGTTGACTTAGAAGCCCGATTTTCACAGCTTCAAGGGACCGCAGACATAAGTATTTGATATTAATTTCAACTTGATAGCTTCACGCGTTCTTGAGAAAAAGGGTCTTGAGAGATAATAGGGAAAACGAAGTAATCCTACAAGCAATCCTTTTTTCCTTTTGAGAAATGGAACACTACCTACCTAACTACTAACCTAGTACCTATCTATTGGCGCTTTGGAGGTATTATTACTCTGTACATTCTGTCAGTGAGAATATTGATATGTTAATGTTGATATTCGCTCCATCTTTTTTTTGGAAATACCACTCAATCACAGACAAAAAAATACATATTCAAAACATAGAATTTCTACTCTGTGCTTCTTAAATCCGGAAATAAATAACGTAGGCACTGAGGCTAAATAAAGTGAACATACATAGAGATGATGCAACAGCCTCTCGACCTCGAACGTAAAGTAAACATTTATTATGTGACTATTTTTATCCTTGCAACTGATTAATGAACAACGCACTGGACGGTGTTGTGTTTAGAATATTAGAGAAGAATATTTTTTGTTTAAAAAAATATATAAATGCGTGGTGTGTAAAAGTATCAAGAAGTCTTTAGATAGTATCAATCATCTCAGTCTTTAATAAATATCAGTTATGACCTCAGATCATAGATACACGATCCGTGACTATGACCCAGAGAGATGAGAGATCATATTCGTAGAAGAAACTTGTCTTTTACATGCACATCACATTCTGTGCATTATAAATGTGTGTTCCTGTCCGAGTGGCCTCTGTAGTCGCAGGAATCATAGGACATACGGATACGCAATCCCGGCCTTAGAGAGCTACTGCAGTCCCGTTCCCTATCTGAGACTTACGGTAACCCTTACCCTAGGTTCCTCTACCCCATTTCACTTATACACATTTCCCTTTTTCCTTCTTTCCCGTCTTAAAACGACTACATTCCTAAGGAGGCAGGCGGAAACATCAAAGATACTAGGCAAAACTCTTTTGCAATGTCAAACACAATGCGACTCCAATATCGACCCCAAATAAATTCTTAAAAAGAAGAAGAAAAAATATTCTTCTATAAATGCTCCGGGAGTACCATCTACTATCACTTCTATTGTAATTTAAAATGATAGATAGATATTTCACATTAATGTGCAAATGACTGGCCTGTTGGTCTAATGTTTATAGTGATCTTGACTGCTGAGCAAGGGTAGTTAATTTTTTTATTTACAATTATTTGTCCAGGGTGTTCGATGCACACCCAAGACGTGTGTGATGAGTACGATCATTTGTTCTGTGTCTGGTTGTATTTATTTTCAAGTATGTTTTTCAGTAGTCTGGATACCACAGTATAGGCTCTGCCTAGTTTAGGATCGGACTGCTGCGGCTGTGTGAGGTGTCTCAAGTTATAAAAAAAAAAATTAATTACAGTACATTTTTTACATCCAAATTAAGTTTAACTGATAAAGAAAAGACTGCCTCGTTGATGCTGTAGTCTGTGGTCTTTTGCTTTAGAAGTTATATATGTCCGATTCCAAGTGAAGTAAATTGTTATTGGATTTGTCTAATCCTTCTGATGAGTCTTGAAACGTATTAATAAAAACACAGATTTGCTATTCAACATAACAGACACGTTTTATGATACTATAAAACCACCTCCTACTCGTTGTAAACTAGTGGTATTAACATAGAAGTAAATGATTGAGATTTTAATTTAAAACCTCACTTTGACCACCTTAGATATAAAACAGTAAGATAACTTAATTTTTAAGGAAGACAACTACCTACTTCTTTCCATCGTACATTGTCGTTAGAAAACCGAACGCTGAAATAAATTTGCCATTGTACTTTATATTTTTTGAATAGAAATTAACGTGGCAAGCGGGTCTAAGCTAAATGCTTACGAGTATGTTAGCCGTGGATTTACGTTGGTAGTGTAGTACCTAGTGGGTGGAGTTTGAACCCGCAAACACTTGATTACAATTTCGACGCTTTAGCCATTATCGTTGCGAAATTAACTATGTTTAAGAATTCCAAAAACACACATGTTTGCTATAAGTACAAGCGCGCAATCATCAGAAGATAAACTACTGTTACATGTCTACTATGTTTTGTCATATCATAATCATAACACAGAAAGCTATTAACAATATACATATTATGTATAAACATATACTTATACCTAGCGCATTATACAGAGTATAATATATCTATTTATTATTTGTAGTGTGAGAATAAAACCTGATCACAAGATAAAGTATAAGCTTTGAAGCATGTTTTTCGCATGATCTTTTGTTAATCACAGGCTCAGACATGAGTGATAATCATAACAGACTAGTCATGCTGGTTTGACCTTGAGATTTAACTTCTTAACCGACTGCCAAAGGAGGATAATAGGTTTTCTACCGTATGTTTAAGAAAAATAACTTGACACATCTCACAAACGGCCGTCCAATCCCAAACTAGGCAGAGCCCTGTACTATGGTTACCAGAGTGCTGATAAACATAATGATATGTTTCTAAATACACACATATTATAGATAAATTACACCCAGACACAGAACAAATGATCTCATCACACAATTATTTATATTGGGTGGGAATCGAACCCACGACCTCTGACATAGTAGTCAGGATCACTAACCACTAGACCAATAGGCCAGTGACTATCTGTAGAAGTAGTAGAAGTCTATATCTATAGAATGATTCTATCCTCTTTCTTAAATTGCCGTTCCCGACATGGTCCATATTGGTCGATAATATCTAATTTTATAAGAAATTTAATATAATGGTGTGCAATAAACGTATTGATCATCGTGTATGTATCAATGTACTTACGTCTAATTCTTTGGCATGATCTACAGCTAAAACCGTTCGATTTCAGTTAGGTTAGGTATGATTAAATTCGTCTGTATGGGTGGAGTAAGTGAGTAAAATAGGCAATATGAGGTATATCTATTCAATTAGTTTTCGTTTTAAGTAGCAGCGCCCCGCGGTTTCACCCGAATAAGTCCCGATCCCGTGGGAATATCGGGATAAAAAGTAGGCTATATGTTCTGTTATCCAGGTCTCCAGCTATCTACATACCAAGTTGTATCGCAATCGGTTCAGTAGTTTTGGCATAAAAGAGTAACAAACATCCATTCATCCATCCATCCAAACTTTTACATTTTTAATATGCCAGTTGCCAGACTATAATCAGATGCGTTGGCAGATTTAGGTTATTAATGAACAGCCAGGCCAGTTTTTAGTTTATGTTTTTCTTTTTAATCTCTTGACAACAATGCTATGTTTTATCTATTATCAAGTAAATGCGAGGCTAATGGATTAATGTGATGAATGAGACATTCAGTGTATTGTTTTTTATAGCGATCTATTTCTGTATCCATTGTTGCTATACCCAAAAAAAAAATACTTTTGTAAAGACATGAGTTTTTTTTCATAATCATGAAATTATGATTCCTCAGAAACCAAGGAGAATTTTGCGATACTCCTCAATATGTTGTTTTGCACCCTTTGCAGGCCCTATAATTTCAAAATAATCGTCTTTTTATGCAAGGAAAACACTTTTAAAATGTAGTGTTTATAGGTAGGCTGGTAACCGCCTACCATACATACCTACCGCCCGGTCATGTGCTCATGTGCATGTGTGTAAAAAATTCGGACTCACGTATATTATAAATTATAATTCAACTAAATATGGGAGTGAGCTGCACAATGAGGTCAAACGATACAAATTTCAATTTGACTGACAATAATTAATTTTCGTTTAATAGACAAATAAGTTACAGGATTATAAACCTTATTCTGATAAACATACAGAACACTAAATACGGAGCCGAAGTTTCGCAATTTTGTTCTTAATTTTGTGACTGATGGCGTGAGTCATTGTTATTCGCGGGCACAGCACTACGAATTATTAAATCATTTACATAATAATTATTTATTAAGACTGTCTGATTAGTCCGGTTTAATCAAGTGTGACTGCTGATCTACGGATTTACAGTTCTATTACCTGGTCAGTGAGTGGTATACAAAATAATATAGAATAAGTAATAGATGAGGAATACAGCTGCTTCTCGTTTAGACGAAACGGAGTCGATTCGCATTAAAAACAATTGAAAATATTGCAAATTTTTACAGATAATTCAAGCTTGATGAAATATTTGCCAAAAAATATCTGATTCGGGACTTTTCCAGAAGTTTCTCTAGAAGTTTCAATTTTATCATACTGTCTCAGTTAATAAAAATGCTTTCGTACTAAGGTCGGTATTATGCAACGTCTTAAATTCACCACAGAAGTATACATTTATTTTACTGTTTTAGGATCGATTCATCATTTTGTTTATTCGATAGCTCGATATAATAAAGTCAGGTGTTTGGCGCCGACTCAAAATAAGTTTATATAAAATTTGATAGTTTATGTAAATAAGCTCAATACTTAAAAGGTTTATTTATTTTATGCTTTTCAGTTCTTTTCGTCATTGAAATTTTTTGCTAAAAAGATATTTATTTTATGATTATTTTCTTCATCAGTTCAGCATATACATGATGTGATGATTTCTAAACGTAAATACCTGATAAATTATTGAAAAGTAAACAGAAATACTATTCGTTCCTACAATTTTCGAGATTTTCTCTCAATTTCATCAGGATCCCATCATCAGATCCTGACTTCCTTGACATGGGACTACTCTTGAGGTATACCCTATCTAATAAAAAAGAATAATCAAAATCGGTTCATAAATAACGGAGAGAGGCTGAACAAACATAAAATATATATATTTGTACGATCGAATTGAGAACCTCCTTTTTTTTCGTCGGTTAAAAACTAAACAGTTGTTCCTAAGTCTCTTAGAGTTTTTATAACCCATGTAAATTAGAAAACTAAGAAAGGCACTGTCGTAGTAAATAATAAACCTAGCAAGCAAGTTAATATATTAATTATACATATACAAGTACAAATTAAACATTTAAAATACCCTCGACTCAAAAATCCTTTCAACGATTTGAACAAACGGCTGAACAAATTTTCTTTAATTATAGCAAAGAACACTTTATATCAAGTCAGCTTTCAAACAAAAACAAGCTATGATGCCACAGACAGACACACAGATACACACGTTACACTTATAACACCTCTCCTTTTCGCGTCGGGGGTTAAAAACCATGTCTGGTGGTCTTTGAAACGGATGAAACATATTTAAACTAACAACCTGGCAACACCAGCCTTCTTCTTCATTTAAAACTGCATCCGAAAAGGTCTGCCACGATTCTGTATAATTCTGTCCTATGTCCTGTGTTTTGTTGCTCTGTGTCGACTCAACTTGAACTTAATTCTTAAGATATTTTTTTGAGTTTTTGTTTAATTTAATAATTTCTTGTTAAGATAAGTACAGACTCACAAGTATGGTTTGGTATCAACGATGTAATTGTTCCTGGTTTATAGATTGAATTATTTTTGCATAACACAGTCCAATTGGGCTTGACTCATCAAAGACAATCATTTATTTAATTCTGTGAATTAAACATACATTTACTATTCCGTAATTCCTAAGAATTCCTGTCGATAACTTGTAACGTCACGTTGCATCAAAACGTAAATACTTGGAAACTGATAAGAACGTTTTATAAAGTAGTTTTCGACATAGAAATGTTAACATATAAGTACCAGGTCTGAGGTACCAGGTCAAGTGTAATGGACCACTTTTCATGATTGTTTCATAATCCTATTTTAGTATATAAAACATCATTACTGTAAGAAACAGTTTCGAAACCACTGATATAAACTATGAAAATCACTAACTAACAGTAACTGCCAAGTTGTTCGTACCTCTGTTCGCACTCAAGTGAAGTTCTCATCTTATTTCCACCCTTTTATAACCCCACCACTCGTTTATATTTATCAATCGACCATTATTATTATGTTACTGGCATAACCAGTCAAAATAATGTCTATTAATTTATTTTTATTAAATAGTAAACTGTGTTATCATCTGTTATAGTTTGTCCCTATTTTTAATAAAATAAATAAGAGTTTTTAATGTGGCGACAACATTACTTTCTTTTTTTTACAGTGAATTTCGCTGAAGTCGGTTCACATTTTGGTAAAAAAAAAAATATGTGTAATGGGAATATGCTACAGTCTGTACTATATATGTATGCACTTGTGTGTATCTGGGGGTAATGTAATACACCAGTAATAAACAAGTAACGGAGCTAGACGGTCGTTTTATTAAGTACGGACACACTTCATTGTCACTCAGATGTTGGTTTTATCTATTTGTATGTCTAAGTATGCGTGTGTATGTAAATTTCACACACATTTTACAGAACTTCTACCAGATATGGTGCGGACTTAATAGCACAATTGGTCGAGTCTGTACGAAAGCTGTTCATCTTTAGCGTGGTCTGCTGAGGTGCTGACCATACTTATTTTTATTTTTTGAAATAAGATATATAGTTTGTTACTTCCGGATAAATAAGCTTTCTATATATTATTATATTAATACGTGCGAAGAATTCTTTGTACGCTTTTCTTTTAAGCATACGTTCACAGACAGGATGTAAAATTTGGCGTACTTAGAGGTTATATATCTAGAAGTGCAGAAAGCTAAAATATTTAAACAATATGTGCTATGAAGTTAACAATTATACAAAAATGGCTACGTAATACCATAGGTATATATTTAGACCTCTCGTGGAACAAAGGTCTATACAATGACAGTTCGAGTTATACTGGACGATTACCTACGTAAAATAAAAAAGTTAAAAATGAATGATTTAATGAGCAAAAAAAATTGAAAGCGCTTTTTCCATGACATTAAAACAGATAATTTAAATTTTGACCGGACCACGTATGTCGGTTCAGCTGGTTTATAATAATATTGTAGCTATCGTTTATTACATACCTTAATATACAAGCATAAAAACAATATGAAGTAGAAATTAAATGAAACAAGGTAGCCAAGGGCATCCACATTTGTATTTTCCCAGTAGGCAACAGATAATTTCGTAGGCTTGGCCTGACCCTCTTTCATTACGTGGAGCCGTGCCTTGACCCACTTCGGAGCAGGACAATGTTGGCACTCTCTGTATTTGCACTTTTTTTTTTTAATAATGGACATTCATACGAATATTTTATCATTGCAGTTAATTTTTTTTATGAAGTTTTTGCTATTGCTTTTTATTCTGAAGTTTAAAGCAAATCGATCGTTACTAACTTTTTAGTGTGGCATTGTAGTGGCTTTTTAGAACGAAACATAATTATATTATGATTAAAAATATTTTTTTAAAGGTGCAAGATTAATCCCTAACTATGTTAAGTTTTACCAAACGTCTATGCATGAACAAATACTAATAGAGAAACAAATGAAAATAAATAAACATTTGCACTCAAGCGTCATTCTATAAGATGTCATGTGACAGCACGAGACGTCATCAACTGAATACATTACATGACATATTATAAAATGTCATCACTGTCAAACTCAATAGTGACATTTGTGTTTTTTAAACAAATATTGCATATTTTACTGTTTGTTGTTTGATACGGCATGCGGTTGTTTTACGGTTTACTGATGCCGCTATGAGTAAACCGTAACACAGCATTTTAATTTATTAATGAGTAAACAACAATTAGCTCTAGGGATCCCAGGGTTTTTCAAGTGAAAACTTTTTTAGGCACGGTAGGGCACTTTTGCTATTGGGAAAAAGCACTGAACTCGTGACCGTCACGATAAAAATATATATAGATCTACTAGAGGGCGCTAATCTAAACATTGAGTTTTGTCAGCTCCTTATTAATTAATGTCACCAACCGTGACGTTTTACGTTCATCGTTTCGTTTAAGTTTTCACTTCTGTCGGCAGTCTCATGACTGCCTATTTTTTTTTTTTTTTTGGAATATTACTTTAGTAGTTTATTTATTTACATATTAAGTATAGCCTGAACGATTGTATATGAAATGAAGTATGTCTTTAAAAGATATTACAATTTTTAAAGTAGGATTTAACAAAAATATTTCGCAAATATTATGATGTTCTTATTCAACAAATTAGCAAATAGGTTATTAATTTGTTAACATTAAAAATATGTTTAAAGTCATCCTATTAGATAATAGTAATAAAAACATATTTCATTAATTTTAAACTAAATAAGGAATATATTCTTCAAATTACACGAAAATAATTGTTAATTTTTTAAATTTTATTAGTGTCGGGATTGGTTTGTAATTAGTGTCCCTGGTGACATCACACGCAATTAAAAATAGCTGCCTCGACTGATTCCAGTTCGTATTTAATGTTTTCTGAGTGTTAAATGCAATCTTTGAGCTATTTCTATAGCACTTATAGCAGTTACGAGTATCTACAGCTATCATCAAACAACTGCTCTAGACATACGTCCTACAAGAAACAGGCTAGAATTCTAAAAATACCTTTACTTTTGTAATTTTTAGGTTTTTAAAGTAAAAAAAAAATACCATTTCTTGCTGAAATTTATCCTTTTAAGTAAAAAACGTTACACGTTACGTGGCGTGATACCACAGATTACTAAGTAGTTATGGTGATACGAGATTTTTATTTATGGTTGTTTGATTATGAGAACCACATAAACACCTCAAACTTTATAGTTAAGTATAATAAATTTGTTTGAGTTGGAGAATAGTGATGTTTGATATATTTCATATTTAGTGGCATGAATATTGGTTTCAAGTCTCAAAATGGAGTCGAGTTATACACGAGCTGATAACAGCAACCTACTTAAGATAGACGCATTTACGGTTATATTTTTCTTCAAGAGCAACGCTGATTACTATGCTGTGGAACGTAAAAACATAAAAATAGAATTTTGTAATACATGTAAGTAAGTATGTAGTTAATCGTATTTTTCCCTCCGCAATTTGACATTATTGCTGATGTTATATCAAAGTGAAGTTAGCATTACTTTTCCTTATAAGGGATGTTGAGGTTAGGTATTAAAGTTATTTGAAATTACTATCTATCAAAGTGACATTTACACTTAAAAAAAAATGGTATACGATAAAATGCTCTTTGGGTCTCATCGAGTAAATCGTAACCACATTTTTCGTGTTTTGCTATTCGTTGGAAGGGAAAAAAATGTGTGTGTGGACTTTTTGTACACGTATCTTTTTCTTTTCTTTTTTTTTCTTTTTTAAAAAAGACAACTCCCGTATTAGGAATTATTCCTGTGTCGCGGGGGACTTGATTAGTAAATTGCTACACTACAACTACAAACCATATGACGAATGCGATATGATATGCGACCTTGACCTGTTCAAGCTATAGCTTAGACTCCCCAACTCATCCGTATATAAACAATATCCCTTACCTTCCATTACCTTTAGTAATAGTAATAGTTAATAGTAGTCTAAAAAAAACTTATAACTTATAACCTTTCCCTTTCAATATACTCAAAATTTTCCTATCTTTAATTACCAAAGTGCCTGCTTAACGGCAATAGGCTTGATGCCTATTAAATTGTAGTTGGCAATATTTGGGTTATACGCCTTTGACTATCCCTTTGGGGATATAGGCGTGAGTGTATTATTTCAGTAACTGTTCTGAATAGTAACAAAACTTTAAAATAAATTAAAATATGTTTTTGTTGTTATCCCGATATAACATCAAAAACATATTTTAATTTACTGTCAAGATGTTCTATAAAGTTAAAGCTGAAACTCAATCTGAATGCGTCCTTAGGTACCTTTTTTGTTTTTTAAATTTCAAAATTAGAACATTCCATGGTAGGCGTCAAGATTCCATTAATTACTAATACCACGAAAGATAGGTTATCTCGTTCGTGACTACTGATTATATCATAAGAATAAAAGCGAATCAAAATGATATGAGTTCGTAGAAAACAAAATGAAATGTATGTAATGAAACCATTACCAATACCTGCATTATGTTAGTTGTAGGACTTGTAGGTAACAAAACGGTTTTTACCTATATTAGAAAAAAAAACATTATTTTCTTTGATTTACGACTTAATTATCCATATCATCAAAATTATCTCAATTTACACCTTATTACTTTACAATAGAGGCCACATTATAAACTTTCTCGCATATAAAGCCTGTCACAAGAACAAGAGATTGTGCAATATTACTGACTACCAGGAATGAGGTCATTTCCGATTTAATATCAGTACAACATTCAATCTTAGGATTAATAACATAAAGATCATAGTTGGATGTAGTATAAAAATGTAGGGTCAAATACTGACTTGCAAAAGTTTAGACAACGGATACTGTAGAAGCGGTTTAATTCAATTTTCTTATTAATTGCATGTAATAGTAACTGGTTTGGCACCTGGGCAGATCTAGTTATTTCGTAAGTTGCTTTGTAATTTGTATTGCTCTTTGAAACATGATTCGAGTAGAGCAGACCGGCTATAGATCTATAACAACTGAAAAGGTTATACTAAATCTATAATACCTGTAAGAAACGGTATCACAACCACTGATATAAACTATGAAAATCACTAACTAACAGTACCTGCCAAGTTGTTCGTACCTCTATTAGCACTCAAGTCAATAGATCTCCACTAATTTCTACCCTTTTTTAATCCCACTATTCGTTAATATTTATCAATCGACCAATAGTATTGCGTTACCGGTATAACCAGTCAAAATAATGTCTATTACCTTATTTTTATTAAATAGTGAACTGTGTTAATATCATCTATTATAGTTTGGCCCTATTTTTAATAAAATAAATAAGAGATTTTGATGTCGCGACAACATACCGAAAATTGAATTAATTCAACTAAAACAGTTGCGTACTGTGAGATTCAAATGGTGTTACCTAATAATAATAATGATAACTTTAAACACCTCACACATGGTAATTTGGTCCCAAACTAGGCAGAGCATGTATTATGGTAACTGGACTACTGATAAACATACTTATAAATATATAACTAAATACAAACATATATAGATAAATTAGTTGTTGGCTGTTATGATTTTCTCTACAGACTACAATAAATTCTGTTAAAATTGCATATTTTTTTGTAAGGTTGCCACGCGCTAGTGGTCAACCATAAGCGTATGTAGACAGCGATGCCGTTTAAAAAGTTTAAAAATAAAGTAGGCTGTATATGCTTGTTTCCATGTACTAATTTAATAAATTGATTTAAAAAAGTAAAGAAAAGATGTTCTATTATCAAATCGAATTAAAAAATGTTCAATTAATTCTGTTGATTCTAAAGCTATGATAATATTGTATTTTCATCGGCTCTTGACAAGTGTTCAAAAGAATTCAATCAATATGCCTATAAGTTGGTGAAAATAATGTTGAAAGTTTCAATTACATAGATACATACATATACGTCGAGCTCAGCATCAAAGATATAATACTGCTCAGCATCATTATAATTAATTGTTATAAAACCTCCTTAAGTAAATTTTTATGTGAAGGTATTTTTATAATTTTTCATACGACTTAGTTAGACGGCCCTTGTCTAATGACCAGGTGTACCTAATTGTATCCTACCTAAGCTGTAAGATACGCCTCGGCAAAATAACTTAAATTCTCGAATCAGCAACGGTACCCCAAACAAAAGAGTTACCTCTTTGCTCTTTGAACGAGTTTTTCTACCTATTCTTTATGGTTCAACCCGGAAATATGATAAATATCGACGCGTCTATATTATGCAAATTGTGTTATTCTGAGCAATACTTGTGCTATAATTAGTTGCCTAATTTAATATAATCATGATGTAAGATCTGAATCATGCTTGTTTATTTTTGATTACAGCGTGGCTTACTATCTAAACGTCGCCTTCTAAGTAGTAGTAGTTATTTGTAAACCAGTTTTAGATTGACTTATAGATAAGATGAAACAAAGATTATGAACTTCAAAGAACGTCATTGCCTAAATAAATGTTATGCGGTAGCGTAATGGCTAAGGCGTCGGACTTGCGATCAAGTGGTTGCGGGTTCGAACCCCACCCAGTGCACTACCGACGTGAACCCACGCCTAACACAAGCATTTTAGCTTAGCCGGAGGGGTTAACAAAAATACTATTAATGTGTGACCCACGTTGCTAGTATTCTTTTAAAAAAAAAATATATATATATATTTCCTGCGCGGCGCTTATACTTTTTTTAATCAAAAGTACCCTTAGTTATTTTGTGTGTGATTTTATAACATAAGCTATCTGTCAGTGAAAGTCCTGTGGAAATCGGTCCAGCCATTTCGGAGATTAGCGGGAACAAACAGACAGACATCCAGACAAAAATAAGAAAAAAGAGTTTTTGTATAAATACCGTGTTAACATTCAGATGCATTTAGTAAACAGGTGTTATTTTGACATTACAAACACCCATTTAATTTTATTTACTTGTAAAACCTTTAAAAAGAAAAGGTCTCAAAGAATGACTTCGAACAATCGATAAAATATTAGTCGAAACTTTTCGACTAATGTTGCTATTGACTCGACGAAACTAAAGTTTACATAAGTCATGTTAATTAATAAAATACACATAATATATAACAATAAGTCATGGCCCTTCATGGCCTTACAAGCTACAACGAATTCTTTATTTCCAAACAAAGTCGGTTTAAGTGATTTATGTAAACAAGACATACAATAAATAAACTAGGGAAAAACTAATTCAGTTTTATGTTACTGTTTTATTTAAATATTTTCTTAATGTTTCTAACAACTCCCATGAGGTAGTACTCCCTCTGTGCTCGGGCACTTTACAAAATACACACAGAGTCAGAACAATTATCGAACTCACAATCGACGCGGTGACATAGGCGAGGTGACAACTGAAGCAGCTTCGCAATCCCAAAATTAATATGTAAATGTAAAAAAGGACTATTACGTACAATGATAAGTAACAGAATATTATTCTTTATTGAGGTTATGTGATGATAAGAGAACAATTTAAGTAGTTATCAAAATAAACTTTAAACCAGCCAGTGCAAACTGATAAGGTTCACAGAACCCCGTATTGGAGTCAACGTTATTCTAGATACTACTTTTATCATGATATTAGCTATAATTATGAAATACTTGATAGATATGGGTAGAAACGTTTGTCGTATAACGTCCCTAATTGGGAGACGAGCAGAAGACATAGATGCATATAGCCGACCCCAATTCAAACATGGACGTCTACTTAATGATGGTTCTTTGTGATATTACAGCCTAAAATACTCGTTTTCAGAAGCAACAAGCGCGTTTCGGCATCTATTATGTCTTACAGAATGGTTCATGTATTCATGATTGACGTAAAGCGCTACCAATTGAAGCTAACAATTTAAGAACTGTACAGGGCCCAACAGTAGGGCTGACCTGAGTTGTTTGACCTGTATATATGTGGAATCTGCCCTTTTTTGTTCCCTTTGCAAGTGTCACTATATATTCCTATACTTTACAAAAAGAAAAGAATTTGGAACGGCTTATTATGGGAATCGATTTTATATTTAATACCCACCGAATGTGATATCCAAATGCAAGGTTTTAAAAACATGAAAATTTACCGAAAAAGCTAATATTTCTTATAAGAGGAGACTGACATGAATGAGGCCATAGGTAATAAATTCCAACGATGTGGATGGAACGTTCGTATTTTTCTAAAAATGTACAATATTAAGCTAAACTATATATACAATATTATATTACATAAAACAAAGTCATTCAAATTGACACTAAAATTTATAATAAATACCTTGTTATGAAACGGACGTATACCATCTGAAGAAAAATATAATTTTTTTTCCAACATCTTTTTTATTCGGGTTAACTCAACTACCATTTGACTATACATAATGCTCTACGTGCTATGTGGCCTGCCCACTGTCACTACAACTTGCTGAGGTGTTGGTGTATGTCAGTAATACTAACTTTTAAACTTTCGCGTTCCATGATATAATATTATCTACGTATGAACGGGAATTAACGCGATCACGAAAAGGTATTACATACCTCTGAATTGCCTGACGTTTCGACCAGGTTGCACTGGCCGTGGTCACAGGCTGACTGGCTCAGCGGTGCACGCCCTCCGTCGCCGACATCGTGAGGTAGAAGGTTCTTCATCCACCTCCACTTTTTTGATATTTTCTTTTCGCCATGTACCGTCACATACTATACTAACAGTGTCCCTATTCTGTAAGCAAACCGATGTGGCCCTATTCTGGTGTTCACCCGACTGCGCATAAAATCGAGGTGGCATGTTTTTTATCACTGGATTCCACGCTGTAGATAATTTGAAACCATCTTCCCGATTGAAAGTTTTGTGTTTTTTAATTTCAATCGCTTCACGTACAACTCTTGAGTAAAAGTGACGTTCCGTGGAGAGGACTTGCGTACGGTGAAATTCAATCCAGTGATTGGTGCCCGCTTCGAGTGCATGTTCTGCAATCGCTGATTTGCTAATCTATCGGTTCTTCACAGCAGCGATGTGTTCTTTGACCCTTTCAGCAATGGTCCGCTTTGTTTGGCCTATGTAGGAACTACCACAGCTGCAGTTTATTTTGTAGACACCTGGAGTTTGTAACGGCAAGACGTCCTTCGGTGTACCCACGATGTTTTGAACCTTTATGCCTGGTGTGTATACTGTCGGAATGGAGTATTTCTTTAATACGGAGCCTATCTTATCCGTTACTCCTTTCACATATGGCATGTAGGCTGGTTGTCTGTTCACCTCCGGATGCTTGCGTCTCATTGTCGGTTGCTTCCGTGTTCCATTCACCTGATATCCGTTACTTTTAAGTACCTCCTGAACATGATCCAGCTCTCGCTCCAAATGTTCAGGGTCACAAAGATCGTATGCTCTGTTCTTGAGTGAAGTCATAACAGACTGCAGGTGTCGGGGATGATGCCAGTCAGCCTGTGACCACGGCCAGTGCAACCTGGTCGAAACGTCAGGCAATTCAGAGGTATGTAATACCTTTTCGTGATCGCGTTAATTCCCGTTCATACGTAGATAATATTATATATCAGTAATCTTCATTCGTCTGCGTAGCTCCTGATTTCTGATTCGATCCCGCAGAGAAACCTCAAGCATAGCCCTGTCTATAGCTCGTTAGGCGACTCTCAGCTTGTTCATCAAGCCCATAGTGAGAGACGACGTTTAGCATAGCCGTAGGAGCCGAAAGGATCTGGAGTGCAGCCTACGGACCGGAAAGGCGAACAGAAGACCTAATAAAGATCGTAGGTCGTCAGTAAATGCGGGCAGCTTCTAACCGGTCTTCTCTTTTCTCTTTCTTCGGTCATTGAGGGAGGGGACTGTGTCCAGCAGAATAATGCTCCTAAAATATGACCCCACCTGTCACTTTATACAGCGTGTAAGTATCACCGTCGCGAATAACTTACAATAACGTCTTTCTTTGGATACTTATACTGGTCTGACCGGACCCTGTATATTATTTGTCTACTACCTGTTCCGCGCAGTTTCACCTGCGTTTATGGGCCGCTCCTAATGGTATTAGCATGATGTTACATAATCTATAACCGGCCTCAATGAATACTCTGTTGGATAGAGTATTCTATAGTCTATCAGATACAAAAAGAGTTATTCATATCAGACTTATAGCCCCAGAGAATTGCGCGTTTAAACAATAAAAAAAAACTTCAGTAGAATTAGTGATCTATACTATTTTTGATTATTATATGGTCCGATTCTTCGGATACTATCTTCTTTGTTTGTTGTACATTTTTAGTAAGTTGAATTTTCCGACCAATACTTTCTCAAACAGTCCCTCTGGCGGTTTTTAAAATCCAATTTTTATTCTACAATTTAAACTAAATTTATTTATTATTCTCTTGTTAACAAAAAGGTCTATACAATTTTTCCTTAACATTTACCAAGAATAATAAACAAACAATTACCTGTAGGGAGTTTTACTATGTTCTTAGTAATTGTGAACTGGATTTAGTTATCAGGTGTATTTGTTTTGCCTGCTTGAGCTTGATAGCATGAGGAAGTGAACTCAACATTTATAGTAATGTATGGCGATGACGCATTTGATTCCAGTGGCCACTGAAAGTCTAGTGTAAACACCTGGTTGTTTTTTTTCTGAGAATATACCTCGTACGATAATGCAATCATCGCCGTCTATTTGTTGAGCAACATTCGAAGTTATGCTAACTTCAGGTATTAACAGTTTTTTTATGGTGTAAGGGGTTTTATGGTAACGAGCAGACGGGTCCCCTGATGGTAAGTGGCTAACGCCGCCCATGTACACCTGCAACTCAAGAGTCACAACAGCTGATGATCTTCGAACGTCTGAACAAATTTTCTATATATATATATATATTTATAACACTCTCGATCAAGTCACCTTTCAAACAAAACGCACTTGAATCTGTTCATTCGGTTGGGAGCTACGACACCACAGACAGACACACAGACATGTCAAACTTATAACACCACTCTTAAAAATATGGTTAACTGAAATAATTTACGGAGAAAACCGACAACAATATTTAGGATATACGTAAAAACTTATACTATTAATGCTGTTCATGTGAATGTTGCACAGTCAACATTGATCTAACCATCACTCGGGAATATAAACATACTAGAAATGTGTCAGTCGTAGGACTGCACGTCAAAAGTGAAAACATAACTGACACATCTGTCATTTGAGCGTGACGGTCACTCGAGCGCTTTTGTGCGAGTGCTTCGGTGCTTTTTCCCCGTACCAAAAGTGTCCAACGTGCCTAAAGAAGTTTTCACTTCAAAAATTCCCTTCTCGGAAAAGTTGCACAAACCCAGGGGAGCACTTAAGCAACAAGATTGAGTGAACTACCGTGTCTCCCTTATTTATATACAACGTTTTTACAAGAACACGGCTCCGTTAAGAGAAAGTAGCCAAACAAGACATGTTTCCTTACCGGTACACACCCACACCGCTGGGTCGATGTCACCGAGGATAATGACATTTTATTGTTCTGTTTATTTAAGATTTCCCTTAAGGATGACATTTGGTAAACACTTCTGAAAAAGGGACGCGATGACCAGAACCACATCTACTGATTAAATATAAAATAATATAAAAAACATCGTCTTTTGACGTTTGATTGACAATAATAATAATAGCTCAACACATCTCACACACGGCCGTCTGATCCCAAGCTAGGCAGAGTTTGTACTATTGTAACCAGATGGCTGATGGCAGACACAAAACCAATGAGTGTGCTCATCACACAATTATTTGTCCTGGGTGGGAATCAAGCCCACGACCTGTAGCTTAGCAGTCAGGATCACTAACCAGGCAAGTAAACAATGCTATGTTTACACGCTGCATCTAAGAGAGTAACTTCAAACTCCTAACATTATTTCTTTTTGTTTTTACTCGTAGTCAAAATTCAAAAAATTCAAAATCATTTATTCAGTTAAGAAACTAAGTGACATTTATGAACGTTAAATTGAAGCTAAAGTTAAAATCATAGCTCGGCGCAAACAGACACCACAGCATGTACTGGATTGTCGAGGTATATTAGGTGAAAACACCAAAATCTACTGCCTGCTTGTGTCGATCTATAACTTCCAGTTTCCAAAATGCGTAGAGCCTTATGAGAAGAATACTGGCAAAGAAACTCATGGCCACTCTTTTTAAAAGTCAGATATTCAGGTACAATAGTGTTAGTGTTACACTAAAGGTAAACAGGATGCAAGCTGATGCCACCTGAATTTCATATCTACCTTCATTCATTAACAAAATCTGTTAAAAATAATTCGTGACTAGATTAAGAGGCTAGAGTTGTAGTTATAATAGTATAGGCTAAAGCATCGCTGACTAGGCCGACCAGTCACCCCAAGCAGCACCCGTTCACGAGTATGACGCATGGACCAGCCATCATCTCCTTCGCCATATCAGAGGGAAAGAAATGACCCGCCCCATGACGACGCAGTCTTAGAATTATTCTAAGTTTTTAGTTTAAGAATAAAAGAAAGAAAATAAAGAAATCGGATGGTGCCAGGTCTGGACTATGTGTGGAAAGGGTCACTAGCTCTACCTTTTCAGAAGCCAAAAATTACTTTGTTTTGTACCCGGTGTGCGCCGAAGCATTGTCATGGTGCAATAGGATGCGATTTCTTTGTCGTTTGTCCCTTACTTTTTCACAGACACTGGGCAAACAAATGGTGTTGTACCACTCAGCATTAACTGTCTTTTGTTCTTCAAGTGGGATCATGCAGTCACGCCACAGGCAGGCCACGATCAAATTCTGAGAAGAGATTCGGTGTAATAAGTTTTATAGGCAGTATAAAAATAAGTACTAAGTAATTATTGTAATTACACAATTTTCCACTTAACAAATAACTTATTAACAAATGTTTTATAAACAAACAGTAGGTACTAGTGGTGTACGTGCATGTAGTGTAGTGTCACCAGTAGGTTGTTGTTTTGTTGTTGGTGTTGACATATGCAGTATGAGTTTTAAAACTCTTTTAAAGGTTGTGAAACCCAGAAACCTTGACTAGAAAACGTCCTCGTGATATATATTGTGCGACGCGTGGAGTACTTCTTCTAAATCACCTCCGGCGTACTCCACCATGTGTAACGCTTCCACCACGTGTAAACCACGTATAACGTGGAAAGCTTGGGGCTTTAGGGTATCGGGAACGATAGATGTTAGCTAGAGGATGAAAATTAAAATAGCAGGCAAACGCACTATGCGATATAATCAGTATCAGATTATTCATATAACAATTATAACTTCACACAAATTAATTATAAATACTATTTCTTGAATTATTCCGTGCACCTTTGGCACGACAGTCTTCCAGACCGTCCTCTGTCTGCCGGGCGACTCTCTTGTCTTCAACATTTATTCTTCATAAAATATTTCGAACATGTTCTAAATTCGAGTTTGGTGCCACCAGTCTGTGCCTCTCGCGTAGTAAAGAGTTATTCTTCCAATCGAAGGAGTATATAAGCTGTGCGAGAGTGCCGTCGCTACAATATATATATATATATATATATGTGAGTAAATAGAGATATGTATGTATAACCCAAAGGGGCAGGCATTTTGACAACAAGAATTTGGTTCCACTCAACCGGGCACCATGGGAACTAAAGCTGGGAAGATGGGAGTATATTGAGAGGGCAAGGTGGGTAAGAAGACTAAATAAGGAAAGGAGTTCTAGATAAGGGAAATTGTTTATAGGAATTAGTAAAATTAAATGAACCTTTTAAAAACCTCTAAAAATTAAAAGCTGTAAATCTATCCGCTGAAAAACCATTACTATAATTTCTCTAAACGAAACCCAATAAGTACGCACAAACAGTAGCAAGAATCCCCGAAGAAACCCCTCCTCAGTTTACCACCGCAAAGGGGAATTCCGGCCAAGCAGTCTTCAACCATTCTAAAACCAGGTGAATTGATGATTAACAATCCTAAGTGATAACATTTACATGCCCAGATACACGCACATACACACACATAATGCCTGCGTCGCTTGTTTTGGTCGTATGAGCGGCAAAAGATTACACTGGTAGGTATAGACACTTTTTATCGCGGACCAACTCTGATAAAGATTAAAATATTTGCAGTAAACAAACAAGAAGTACAATTCGAAATTTAAAAAAAATCTATAATAATCTATAGATTATTTGAATTCTGGACACAGGAACATGACATTTGGAATAGGTACTTAAATCATATACCAAAACAGTTTAAGATACATTGGCGAATGAAATAAAACAAAATAGAATTATGTTCGAAATTCGAATACCAGGCGCCCTCTATCTAGTAATTATAATAACCTCAGACACCCCACACACGGCCAAATAATCAATCAATCTATACACTATGATTTAAACAAACATTTATGGAGTAGGGTGCGTTCTTTTGCCTTGTTTACTATGCCTTGTTTTACTAAACAAATTCCTTTTCTTTCTTTCTTTCTTCTTTCTTTCATGCCCTGGATACCTTATTCACCCACAAACAGAACACACACGCGTGGATGGCTTAGTGGTTAGCGATCCTCACTGCTGAGCCAAAGACCGTGGACTCGATTCCCACCCAGGACAAATAATTGTAAGATGCGCACGATAATTTGGGCTGTGTTTGGGTGTAATTTATCTATGATGTATGTATTTAGTAATATATAAGTATGTTTATCAACAGTCTGGTTACCATAGCACAGCATACCAGGCTCTGCCTAGTTTGGGAACAGACGGCCGTGTGTGAGATGCGTCAAGTTATTAAGTTATAGTAGCTGATAAATGACTGCCCAGTTACCTATAAAGTATTTTGTTTAGTCTCCCAACGTTGTAATGCAGATTATTATTATTGGTCAGGCGTGTAAATAGCCCGACCAGGGTGTGATTGCTCAACAGTTAGCGTACGAGGTGTAGGGAAGTAAACCACTTCTATCGATCAATACAATCATGCCAGCACTAACCTGCAACACCGACCAAGTCCCGATCCTCCAGAAGGCAGCGAGCAGCGGCGAGGTTTCTACGGTCTCTTGCAAGGTATTGACCGGCCGGTCACGATCGTAGACTAGAGCACTCCACATACACCTTGTAAAGGTTACAAGCGAGTCCAAACACTACACGGCTATAGGACTAACGGAAAATCAGCTTCTTTTCACGAGAAATATAACTGAAGTCCGTGGCGGAACAAAATTTTTATATTAAAGGCGTCTTCTTAGCGAAAAGCGATGAGAGCAGGGTATGTCCGTTTTTTCTTGCACCAATCAGGTGCAGCGCGTTTACATAATTTGAAGACTGCTAACGCCATCTCTTGAGATCGTCGAGTACATTGGCAATATTACAGCAGTACCAGCACTAATTGCATTCGACAAGCAGAATGTGGTTTACATAAAGACTATGAAATTAATAATATAACGAAATATATTATGGTGCGATTATGTATGCATTTTATAAATATATTGGCGCTCCACCATGCACCCCGCCTTGGAACATCACAAGATGTTTCAAAACACGCGAATTTTCTAACTGACTGAGAGTAACACATGCATTATGCGATTAAATAATAAATATGATAAATATAGCGGCCTAAACTAAAAAATAAGGTTTAAACTAAGTTGAATTTATTGTGTAGGAATAGGATATAATTTAGTTACAGCGCGTTTGTAAATTCCAGTTTGCGTTTTAACTATCGCCACGCGTACAACGTTATCAGAGCCTCTGAACACGTCCGTAATTACTCCTAACGGCCAATGCAACGGTGGAGAATTCTCCTGCTCAAGAAGAACAACAGTTCCGATTTCTACCGGTTTGTCGGGAGTAGCCCATTTTTGCCTAACTTGCAACGTGTGCAAATACTCTAAGTGCCATTTCTTCCAAAAGGATTGGACCATACTATCTAACAACTTTTTACGTTCTAACAGACTCAATCGTTGATCTGACAAATCAGCAGCGGGTAAATATTGCAACGGAGTAGACATCAAAAAATGCGCGGGAGTTAACACCTCAGGATAAGGGTCTGACGATAATACGCTCAATGGACGAGAGTTAAGAATACACTCTATCTGAGTAAGAACAGTTTGCAGTTCTTCGTATGTAAGTAACTGACTTCCTATTACTCTATATAAATGCGTTTTCATGCTCTTTATATTCCCTTCCCACATCCCACCAAAATTTGGTGATCTTGGGGGAATCATCTTCCACTCTATGCGTCGAGAGAGCAACTCATTCGACAGCGCGTTTTTGAAGCTAGAGTTCAATAAAAAACTATACAGCTCATCTAAATATGCCTTCGCACCGATGAAAGTAGATCCATTATCGGAATAGAGACATGAAACTGGTCCTCGACGGGAAATAAAGCGTTTAAAAGCGGCTAGAAAGTTTTCAGTAGTTAAATCACTGGTCACTTCAATATGTAGACTACGTGTGACCATGCAAACAAAAAGAACGATGTACGCCTTTTGCGCATGTTGACCTCTGCGGCGAGAAAGGATTGTCCTTATCGGACCAGCGTAATCTACACCAGTGTGACAAAATGCCTTGGCCTCTGAAACACGGTAATCAGGAAGATCAGCCATTATAGGCGTTGGATGCGTTGGGTTGCATTTAAAGCAAGTGTTGCACTTTCGCAACTTGGACCTGATAACAGTCCTGGCATCCAAGATCCAGTAGCGTTGTCGTATAATAGACATAAGAAGTCCAGGTCCGGTGTGACAATTAACAACATGAAAATGCTGTATTATTAAGTCAACGACATGATCGCGTTTAGGGAGAAGAACCGGATGTTTAGCTTCGAAAGGAAGCATTGATCCAGAAAGTCTTCCTCCAATGCGTAAAATCCCTTGTTTGTCTAAGAAGACGAAGAGGCTTTGCAGCTTTTTTGAAGGTAATTTATCAGCCTTGATCAATTTGATATCTTCACAGAAGTGCACAGATTGAACGGCGAGAATTAACGCATTCTCAGCACTTGTCAACCCTGCTATAGAACGAGGTTCGACCTTAACTTTAGGTCTTGCGAATTTTAATACATATGCGGTGATACGTAGCAACTTTTCCCAAGAAGAAACACGTTGTGCTAACGTACACAGCAACGGCGGCTCTGTGTGAGTAATGGCAGCCAACACATTTGCCTTGAGTTCAGGCAAGACAGAGCAATTATTAAGCGAGAATGGCTTAATCGGCCACTTCTCAGATGAGCTGCGAATCCACGGAGGACCTTTCCACCACAAATCGTGGGTCAAAAGTTGCGATGGAAGCATACCACGCGAAAGACAATCACTTGGATTACTAGCTCCGGCAATATGATAAAAATGTTTAGAGTCCAAGTTTTCTTGGCACTGAGCGACGCGATTACCGACGAAAACTGACCAACGATGTGGTGAAGAATGAACCCATGATAAAGCAATAGTGGAATCAGAAAATGCGTATATCCCGGCAATGGTCATACGTGTTGCATATGTGTCTCGCACAGTTTTTATTAATTTTGACATAAGTAAAATAGCGCATAATTCTAAGCGGGCGAGCGTAGTGATTTTTGTTGGCGAAACCTTTGATTTAGCGCAAAGAATGCGAGTTTGAATGCCAGACGGGTAGGTACAATGGGCATAAATGACACATCCCAGACCATTCATGCTAGCATCACAAAAAGCAACAAGACGTAATTCACAACCAACTTCGACGCCTACATGACGTGGAATCCTTAAAGTATCAAGCATTTGAAGTTCTTGCGCAAGAGCGGAAAAACGGGTGCGTATGTGCTCCGGTGCAGGATCGTCCCAATCACACTTGCTGAGCCACAGTTCCTTAATTAACAACTTGGCATAGAGAATCACAGGCGCGACCAATCCGAGCACGTCAAATAGTCGTGCAACCATCGAGAGTATGTTTCTCTTGGTGCACCTTTCATTAATTGCGGCGCATGTGAGATGAAAATTATCTTCACATGGTTCCCATGAGAGACCTAAGACCTTAGAGACATTATTGTCAACATCAAAATCAAGCGACTTGCGGTGCGTGTCGGGAAGCGAGTCAAGTAGCACTGGTGAATTGCTAGACCACTTCACTAAGTCAAAGTCACCCGATTTGAAAAACTTAATCAAGTTGTGAGCTAATTGCGTGGCAGTATCCTCATTTGCAATAGAAAGAACCAAATCGTCCATATACAGACAGGTCTCTGCCACTTTCGCGGCATCAGGATAGAGCGGACTCATGTCAGTAGCCAGCTGTCGCACAGTGCGCATAGCTATGTAAGGGCTTGACTTGAGACCGAAAGGTTGCCTATTAAAGGCATAAGTTCGAATTTTTTCCGATTCGTTGAATCTAAATAAAATGCGTAGGTATTTATGTTGGTCTACTGGTACACCAATCCGTAAATAATATTGTTTTATATCAGCGTTCATTGCAATAGGAAATAATCTAAAACCTAACAATAATAAAAACAGATCGGCCTGTAAATTGGGTCCAATATGTAATATATCGTTAAGCGAAAGTCCTGTATGCGTTTTAGCACTCGCGTCCAATACGATGCGCGGCATCGGTTTATCAGGTCGGACTACTGCGTGATGCGGTATATAATAACCATCAGAGGACAGCTCAGATTCTTTAACAGGACTGAGGTAATTGTTATCAATATAATCCTGAATAACCTTGTTATAATTTTCGCGCACTATCGGTGCCTGACGGAGCTTACGCTCGAGTGAAACGAAACGGCGATAAGCGGTAGCGTGCGAATTACCTAATTCCGAAGGGTCCCTACAGAACGGTAATGCAACTGTATAACGACCTACGTCGTCACGGGTCACGGTAGCCGTGAAAATATTTTCGCAATCTGTCTCCTCTGGTGACAACAAGCGTTTCATGGGTACTTCTTCAAGTTCCCAGAACTTTTGCACTATATCATTAAGCGCTAACGCAGAAAAAGACGCGGCAGTAGGTAAAATATGTTTACGCGGGTAATCTCCCATAAGTACGTAACCAAATGTTGTAGATAAAGCACACGGTGCGCGCGGCCCACACTCGACCATATTTCCTAAGTATATAAATGGGAATAGCTGGGCACCTAACAATAAATCAATCTTGCCCGGAATATTCCAGCTTAAGTCAGCGAGCGGAAGGTTACGAAAATCTAGGTCGCGATCACAATCGATAAATTTCGAAGGCAATTGATCCGTAATGCATTCTACAACAAGCGCATGTATAGTGTATTTCTGATCCGGATAAATACGGGATTCAATGTCTAAATGAACATAACCGATTATCGGACTTGAAGCGGAACCAACACCTTTAACATAGGAGTTATTCAACGGTATTATCGGTAAATTTAATAAACTAGAACAAGCAGATGTTATTAGATTATTCTGCGAGCCATTATCTATCAAACACCTAACTACAGATTTGATACCAGCGCTACCCTTAGAGCGCGCGTATACCTGAGCGGTTGACAAAAGTATATCACCCTTATGACAAGAAGTGTAAGACTGTGTATGTGTAACTGGTTCTGTAGCAAGCGGGGGCGCTCGAATGCATGACGAAGTCGTGTGAGCGCGATGAGAAGGCGCGGGCGAAGTAACGGTCGCTCGATGAGCGGGCGGCGGAGAGTACGCGACGGCGGTATTTACCATAGCCGCATGCGATTGCGAATTATTACTATCAAAATGCAATAACCTATGGTGTCTTTTATTACAGAAACAGACTGACGTACTCTTACAATCCGGAAGTTTATGTAAAGTGCTTAAACAATTAACGCAACCGTACTTCGATTTAATAAACTCATATCTAGCCCTTGCGTCTCGCATATTTTTAAACTGAGCGCAATCATATAAATGTCGATGGTTACCACTACACAAACAACAATTCGCGGTAACTGCTGCGGGCGCCGAATATGTGAGAGTATTTGCATTATTAGCGGACTCACTGGCGACAAAAGATTTGGAGGTGTGATGAACGCGCCGGTCGCGTGAGGGCGACGTAACAACAGCAGCGGGTTTCGTATATGACCAATTTCGCGGGTTTGAGCGCTCCAAAATCTTAGCCTGATCTTGTATAAAAGCGATAAGCTGTTGTGTCGTAGGCACTTCCACATCCCGAATCGAAAGTTCAAAGGCTTGGATGGTTTGAGGATCCATCCTTCTCAAAGCGCATTGAAGAAAAATAAAATCAGTTAGATCTGTTATGCCTAATTCTTTTAGAGCTGAAATCGAAGCGGAGTATTTACTAACAAAGGTATCAAGAGCGTTCGCAGTGTGCGAGCAAGTTTTTAAGTCCAGTATATTATTGAGATAATATGTACCTAATGAGCGTTTGTCGTGGTATTTCTTAACCAAACTATCCCACAGTATTTTATATGTTTCACCTGACGGAATAATACCGGAAGTGAATTTTAGTGCGTCGTGGGTGAGTTTAGAAATTAGATACTGTACACGTTGCGAGTCAGAAAGCTGTTGATTCAAATGAATATTAGCTTTAAAAGACTGATAAAAGGTATTCCAGTTTTCAGGGCGTCCGTCAAAACTCGGAATTACTAAAGGTTCTAATTTCACTACGGACTTGATCGAGCTACTGGTCTCGAGTGAACGCACCTTAGAAGTGGTTAATATTTTATTTCTAACGCGTTTAACTCTCGAGTATAAATCATCAAATGAATCGAGGCAAGAATACTCGGGATTGACCGTAATCTTTGATAACAAATTTATATTATTTATTTTATCAACAATGGACTCAAATTTATCGCGTAACTCACCTATCATCTCCGTTTCAGCCAGAAAATTCTCGTTAGCTCGCGTTGATGAATCGAAAGAAATTATACCTTTCGACGATGTGTACATACGATTAATACGTTGAAATAATAATTCTTTCTTTTGATTCAACATAACCAACATGACTTCGCGGCTTGATTCGCTTTCCGTCATGTTTATAAAATAATATCACAATACAACTACAAAGTGATAGGTATATCTACCTAGTTAGTGTAAAAACACAAATTAAATTTAAATCTTAAAATGACTTAGCGTAAAGTACAGTGGTGGAGCGGTAAATAAGTGGGTAGGTATGAATAAGTTCAACTAAATTGAGTATAATGGATATTATTACCAATTAATACGTAATTCACCAAATCTAACAATTAATTATATTTAAGTACGAGTCTACCAATAATTACGTAGTTCTCGTGCGTTTTAAACACAGAATTTACCAATTTTACGTAAATCTGTGAGCGAGGAAAAATGGCGGCAAGAATTCACTAGAATTACGTGAATCTTTTTTATGATATGAATAGAAAAGTAAATTCACCAATATTTACGTGAATCACTGGCCTATCCGGCTCGAAGGACCAAATTATATGGTCAGGCGTGTAAATAGCCCGACCAGGGTGTGATTGCTCAACAGTTAGCGTACGAGGTGTAGGGAAGTAAACCACTTCTATCGATCAATACAATCATGCCAGCACTAACCTGCAACACCGACCAAGTCCCGATCCTCCAGAAGGCAGCGAGCAGCGGCGAGGTTTCTACGGTCTCTTGCAAGGTATTGACCGGCCGGTCACGATCGTAGACTAGAGCACTCCACATACACCTTGTAAAGGTTACAAGCGAGTCCAAACACTACACGGCTATAGGACTAACGGAAAATCAGCTTCTTTTCACGAGAAATATAACTGAAGTCCGTGGCGGAACAAAATTTTTATATTAAAGGCGTCTTCTTAGCGAAAAGCGATGAGAGCAGGGTATGTCCGTTTTTTCTTGCACCAATCAGGTGCAGCGCGTTTACATAATTTGAAGACTGCTAACGCCATCTCTTGAGATCGTCGAGTACATTGGCAATATTACAGCAGTACCAGCACTAATTGCATTCGACAAGCAGAATGTGGTTTACATAAAGACTATGAAATTAATAATATAACGAAATATATTATGGTGCGATTATGTATGCATTTTATAAATATATTGGCGCTCCACCAATTATTTTTTATGTTCTAGGGTGCAAACGAGCAGACCACCTGATTTTAAATGACTACCGCCGCCCATGGACACCTGCAACTCAAAATTCACAAGTGCGTCGCCGGCCTTTAAGGTAGGAGGAGCGGAAATGTGGAAGAGGCAGGGGAAGGGTTAGCGGCTTCGGTAACCTCACTCACTCGACGAAGAGCAATACAATTATTGCTTCACTGCCGGTTTTCAGTGAAGCCGTGGTATCGCTCCGGTCGAGCCGGCCCATACGTGCCGTAGCCTGGCTCTCCCAAGCTAAAAATATTTAGTTTAGTTTATTTAGGAAGGCCGATCCGCTCCTTGAAAAAGGGCCCCCGTCTGGTCTGAAACTAGTCGGGCATCCACGAAACGCACACGTGAGGAAAACCGTATTATGTCCTACGTAGTGTTACTTGTCTTTGAAAACTATATCTTCGACAGAGATCTGGCGACCTTCGTATTTTAGCAGACAAGCAAAAGGCCTGATTGATGGTAAACAGTTACCGGTGTCAAAAGCCGCAAAGAGCTCAAACGACACTACTATCTAACCCCAGTAGTCTGAACTGGGCGGTACTACACCAGGACTTAATCATAAACAATTATTAGATTGTGTCCAATATATTTGTCTATTATAAATGTACATTAAAATTAAATTGACAATATAATCAATTAATCGTTAATAAAACATTAGTCAATCATTAGCATAACAATAGAAATACAATACAATATTGAATATTGAAATCAATTTAGGAACATTCAATCAAACAATTGCCTCGCCAGAAAACGAAACGCGCCATACAGCCACCGCCGCGCCGCACCATATCGATTTTTTTTTTTTATTATAACCAGTGTCATTCGGTATGATGTAAGAATTCTAACGATACCCCATATATCCAAATCTATTTAACCATTTAGAAGTTGTGGTGGAATAAAGAAACTCACATACATAATCACATATGAATCCTGAAATCATTACCCTGCTTTTTTGGGCAGTCGTGTAGAACAAGTTACAACAACAAAAACAACTTGAGACATACACGGCTGTCTGATCATAAACTAGGTAGAGCCTGTACTATAGTAAACAGACTGCTGATAAACATATTTATATACACTGTATAATAATACATTTAGATTTCTGTGCTTATATATAATTTTCTTGTAAGATATATAAATTTGTCTTGCGTTCCGAAGGCATATCCAATGATACTATCATATGATTAGTGCAAAACACTGCATAATTAGCCAAATTTAAGAGAACCATAAATTACATATTATTTGCATAGACACGTTACACGGAGACAGAACAAATGATCGTGCTCATCACACAATTATTTGTCCCGAATGGGAATCGAATCTACGACCTCTAGCTCAGCAGTCAAGATCACTAACCACTAGACGAACAGTCCCGTCATTTTTCACTTTAGTTTATTAGAAATATATTCTGTCCTACTCATACTTTGTATCGAATATCGTTAAACTACAAAGAGGCTAACCTTGAGTCCCCTGTTTGTCCAGCCGTATCTTATCAACTAATGTCTCGGTAAACATGGCGAACATTTGCTGCATTTTTAGTTACTCTACCCTCTTAACAGATTAGAGGATATCGTGACGTTAGTAGTCAAACAATGTAAGTGTGGCCCACTTGTTAGATATTGTTATCAGTCGGCGTGTAAACATAGTCGGCTAAAGGCTAAAGTGGTGTTTTTAGTAACGTCGAGGTCGAGGTATGTTTACGACTGAAATAGATACCTAAAAGTAACTACTTAGTAATCTGTGCCTAAAGTAGGTAGCCAAAGAGTTTCTCGAAGTGCTTCTTTCTTATTTGTGATTTAAAAAAACACTTCACTTTTTTTGTAGAACTAGCACTAGAATGGAATTTTACATAGGTAAAAATGTAAAGTTTTATGTCATATTATACTCATATGTTACAAAAATATTTACTTAATACACGTGAGCCATTGAAAAGAGTGTCATAAATTATGTACTGGAATGAGCTACAATGCGAAAAGAATATTTTGACGACTAAATCGGAGTTACGAGGGCCATATTGTTAAACGTCACAACAGTGTTACCAGATAATTATATGTTCTCTGTATACCTGCCGCTTTTCGACTTTTTTCCCGTATGATATTTCCAAGCTAATAAAGTCGCGGGCAACAGCTAGTATATTATAAATGCAAATGTATACTAAACCCATAAATCATTAAAATATTCATAAACCTTTTTAGGGGTTCAGAAAAGGAGAATATGGTACTTTTATCATTCAGAAAAAAGTTCCGAAACGCGAGCGAAGCCGCGCGCAAAAGCTAGTAATACAAAAATACAATATGAACAGGTAGATACTCGTATCTGAATCTTGAACGATTATTTGTGAGATGTGAGGTAAATGAGGTAAGTGTGGTTTTCGGTATCAAAATATAAACTATTAAATTATTATTTGGACGTAGTTAAGCAGAAAGGACTCAATCCACATATTGGCCAAAATTGAGTTAAGTGTACCACCATACTTCTAAAGGTCGACTCTATCATGTAGTGAAAACCTAATTTTGAATACGTACACGGAAACCAGTTTTGTCACTGTCCCGACTCAGCCCACAGTATGAAGAACACACAAAAAGTATTTAATTTTGCAGAATGAACCTAGTCCGCTTGAATTGTTTCTCAGTAATTTAATGTCTATGAGTATGTTCATAAGATTGATAAACCAGAATGAACTCAAACAGTTTGGATCCTTTCTAAGAATTTAGTTTAAATTGCAAATATCATTTTATAAGCAAAATAGTTAACAGCAAAATTTGTATAAACAAAAATAAAATAAACTGGCTAAAAACTAAACTGATTTTATTGAATAAAGAAGATGAATACTTAATTACTATGATATCAGAGAGTGGAGACATTCAAAAACTGGATTTGTCAAAAAGAAACAGAGGTAGGTGTTCTAATTAAATTTTCAGAAGAAGTAATGAAGTTCTCTGGCCCCAGGGAAAACCCATTCCTCAAGCAAAGCTCGATGATCTTCGGTCCAAGTTTAATTTAACACCTGAAGACTGTCATGCATTTTACAATAACCTTAAGGGAAACAGCAATGTTAGAGAGGATGTCGATGGATACGGGCCAACTCTTGATTTTGACTTGGATGATGAGACGTATTAATATGCGCGCTCATTTTTGTTGTTTTTCTATTTTTTTTTATTTTTATACTGATGATTTTATAATATTTTGATAGATTGTGTTTAAGGTTAATAAATGTATAACTTTTCAATGATATTACTTGTTTTATTTTTTTTAATAAATCGTTCTCTAGTCGAAGGATAGTTATGAGTCCGTTCTGTGAAATAAAAAAAAAGTATCTGTCTTTATAAAATTAAGTGTAATGGTAAGGACTCAACCCACATTTAACTTAATATCTCGAAATCTATTGCAAAATATATCACTAATTTGATGAACAGATACAATATAAACTATTACTTTACAAAAAAGAGACAATTAAAAAATAAAAAAAAAAATTGTTTTAGAGAAATGACAGCTCAAACTTCAAACGTCCATAACTCAATTATGACTTTGTGTGGATTGAGTCCTTTCTGCTTAACAACGTCCATTTGTATTTTTCTATTAGTTTGGAACCAAGCACGACCCGCCTGATGTTAAGGTTAATCGCGTTTATGCCTTCAAACTCAGTAAAAACCGCAATGTATTAGTAATAGTAGATCTCGAGATGCGATTTCTTTTGCATTTATTTACGGCTCAGCTTCTAATTCGAGCAAAAACTGCTGTTTCCTACCTTCTAAAGTATAGATCAAAACCAAATAAAACATCTAAATCACATAATAGGCATTGCATACCTTTGAATTGCCTGACGTTTCGACCAAGTTGCATAGGCCGTGGTCACAGGCTGACAACCGTTAACTCATGTTAAATTTTAATAGTTAGTACTTATTTCTATTCCTATCACTAATTAATCTTTCATCACATGGCCATATGTATTTTTGCTACCGTAGTGATATAAAACCATTAGTACAGATTCCCACACTAATATCCCGATCATTTAATTCACAGTGCCAATAGCGACAAAATTAGGGGATTCTCGTCCTAAATGCACTACAAAGGAGTTTTAATGTACGTCAATAAGCGTTTTATTGTTCAAATGAGCATCCATCAGTGGTCCGTTTTCGGCACATGCGGGTGGAATGAACCGTAGGTCGTCGCCCGTCAGAACAAGCCATTGTAACCCTCTCTATACATTACACTGTACAGTTACTTGTCGTTCATTGTATAACAAATTATTAGTCTTCATCTGTAAGCTGATTCGATTATCATCATAAGAATTTTGTCAAATTACCGAGACGAACACAATTTTTGACAGTTCGTTTTACGAAACCTCGAACACGACGCGGGAACGAGTAAGTTGCTGATTTGATTAATTATTAATTAAAAATATTATTATATTATAATATTCATAAATTTAATAACATGATTGATGCAGAAATAAATCTCAACATTCTGGACAACTCCTGGGAGGAGTTCCTTAGTGTGATCCTGAGGATCAGGTCATCAGCAGGAGTTTCCAAATAGGTACCAAATTTTTTACATAATTTACCTTTATATGATTTATTATAAACATATTTAAAAAGTTTTTCTTCTTATAAGACACTTTGCTCGTGCATCATGATTATAAGTGGCAAGTTGCACAACATTTCACAAAAATTTAATGGTTTGTTGGAATATTTCTTATTGACTAATAAATACTCATTATATTTTAATACAATAAGAGATTAAATAATTTTTAAATACTTGTATACTGCTAGAACAAACTGTGCTCTATCGTATGTGACAGTAATATCGATTTTTTTTAAGATATTTTTATTTAATAAAAATTTAAAATAAGTTCTGTAGAACTGAGTCAAATGTTATTTTTTGCCTACAAAGAGACGATTCGTTTTTACCACAGTAACATTAATTATTACAGATATTTTTTGTCAAATTAACAAAATTTCTGTTGGCCGCTACAAATGAACGCGTGTTAAGTCCTTTCAACACAAAGGGAGGATCCTCCGTCCAGGCAGGTGATCACATCACGATTTTTATCCGCAACCACAGTTATAAAAATATTAGTCTATTTTAGATTAGTATTCCAAATTAGTCTATTTTAGATTAGTATTCCAGATTAGTCTATTTTAGTTGTTTCATAGTATAATGTCGTATGGTATTGTACTGTGGGGGAATGTTGATACGTGCTGCAAATGAGAGCTACGTGTAGATAACGTTGTGCAAAATGTCTCCAAATATTTATTGTTATTAATATTATTATATTATAGTATTCATAAATTTAATAACATGATTGATGCAGAAATAAATCTCAACACTCTGGAAAAGTCCTGGGAGGAGTTCCTTGGTGAGATCCTGAGGATCAGGTCATCAGCAGGAGTTTCCAAATAGGTACCAAATTTTTTACATAATTTACCTTTTTATGATTTATTATAAACATATTTAAAAAGTGTTTCTTCTTATAAGACACTTTGCTCGTGCATCATGATTATAAGTTGCAATTTGCACAACATTTCACAAAAATTTAATGGTTTGTTTGAATATTTATTATTAAAAATATAGATTTTTGATGAAGGTCACCCGTTATTAGAGTAATCAATCAAGCTTATTCGAATTTTTATCGATAATAATTATATATATAATTGTCAATAATTATATCCCTAATTAAGACCTAGGAAGTAGGTATTTAAAAAACAGAGTTTAAAAAAGGAGTTTCTTAATTCGAAATTTAAAAAAATATTCTTTATTTGTGTATATTACGTAATCTTCTTTTAATACGAACATATTTTTATGATGTTTGAATGGTAAAGTTATATTCTCCACAGTCGTCAAATAACAATTAAAAAAAATCCAACCCTTGAGGTATGAAATGTCCAATGATCGTAGAATAATCCATTAGCTGTGTAATCAAGAGCCAATAGAGAAAACTGTTGTCTGTAGGTACGCGATGGGTTATCAATACATATTATAAAACAAAGTCTCGCCGCCGCGTCTGTTTGTCTTTCTGTCTGTCTGTACGCGATAAACTCAATAACTACCGTACGGATTTTCATACGGTTTTCACCAATAGACGGAGTGATTCATGAAGAAGGTTTAGGTGTATAATTCATTAAGGATTTTTGGAAAGTAGTTGAAATATGACGGTGATAGTTGAAGATGTCAAAAAAAATCAATACATGCTCTGCTACCCGAGCGAAGCCGCGGTGGGGTGATAATTTTATATATTTATCTATATAAATAAATTGGCTTTTAATGAATGACTGCTCATCAAATTCTGTATTATATTTCATTTTATGAAAAAGATAGATTCCACAAAACGGTAATAGAATTGCGCAAGAATTTTATTTTAGGTGTCAATAAGTCGTATGTACCTTATCCAAATCAGCAAAGAGTAAGCATTCTCGTTTCTTTTCATGAATATAATGTTATGTTTGAATACTGTCCTATACAAAATCTGAATATTAATAATTTTGGACTGTACCTACCTGTGTATGTACATTGACTGTCTTAAAAATTCCAAAATTATCAAACTATTTATGTGCATTTATCTCATCACTGATATTTCTACTGATATAAGTGGTAAGCTACTGATATCACTGGAAATACCAGTTGCAATAAAGAAAATATGACACAAATAATAACTTTCCTCGTTACACAATAATAATAATAATAATTTACCTACTAGCAAGGGCACAAGCACAATGCATAGACGAGCAACCTAAAGTGTCGCACGGTATGGTTCCAGAGAAATTTCCTCCCGCGAACGCTCCGGCCCTAGAATGGTAACTACGGTAACCGCTTACTATTAGGCGGGCCATATGCTTGTTTGCCACCGACGTGGTATAAAAAAACGAAGATATTATTTAGGTTGTATATGTGAAGGTTTTAAGTTTGGTGGCACAAGATCACCGATACATTTATGGGTAGCAACTTATGAAAACCGCAACTAATTTTTTTTATGGTACGCAGTTTATCAATGATTTTTCAATTTGCTTATCTCGCGTTAATGTGGATTTCGTCAATTAATATTCCGGTTTGGATTGGAGTGGATTTCGATTGGATGAAAGGTACGCCTTAAATGTCCTTTTCTTTACCCCTGCGATGTAGCATTGCAGGCTATTGCAGGCTGCATCGTAATTCGTCATTACAAAATCACTATCAGATGATTGCTGTGCGTATTTGAATTTCGAAGCAAAGTCTACAAAACTAGGTAGTATGAGGCAACGTAGCAGTCGACCAACTCCAAGGATTAGAACTATTTGTTATTTCTAAGCGTGAAAAAAGTATTACATCCTAAGAACACAAATTTGAAAAATGCTAAAATAAAAGAACCTACTTCCTTACATCAGATTTGTAAAACGAACAGCGCACTTTCAATTTATTTTGTGTAAATAATAAAAATATGATTCATCACTATTTAGAAAACAAACCACCAAGCCAGAACTTTTAACCAAGTTTTAGTTTTAAATGTTTATTATTATTTTCAATTCTTCTGCCAGGTTTATCAGGTTTATGTGTTTAAATTAAATGCTGCTAAAACAAGTTTGAATACACATTCAGACATTCTACCTCACTAGCTGGCCCAATAGACCTTGTTCTTTTCGAACTTAATTTTTTTAGATCATAAAACATTCGTAATTTAAAATTTTCCGGTCAATATTTTCAATTTATCTTCGTCTATAAACCTAGTTTGTACCTACGTTTTAAACATAAACTTACTCAAATGGGTCAACAAACAGTACATTATTTTTGTTTAATAGATAACCTTTTGCATAATTCATATAGTGTACGTCAATATGCTATATATATACTATATATGTATAATATGCTATATGGTACCTATGCCTCATAAGGGATAATTAAAAAAAACTAAATTCAATTCGTAAATAAGGTTGTTAATATAATTTGGTTGTACAGTTAATCAACATTAACCACGTGTAAACAATTAGCGAGAGGTCAACTGTATAATTCCATTAATTGCTTTAATTATGCGAGAGTTCTCATAAAACTACGTTTTTAATGATGAACTGGAAGGTTAATTCTAAAATTAACTATTCCTTCGTGACAACGTTTTATTATAACCATAATAACTCCTCTGGAACACGCAATCTGCCAACCTCCAGGTCTCACCTACATCTTCAAGCAGGAGATCACCACATGGTGGGATCGTCTCGCTCAAATACCAGGACTACTTCTCTATTTAAGGCTAACGTCTGCTCCAAACCACAGTCCCACTTATGGATTTCAACATCACGACTTAATTTTTCTTGCCCATATTATCCTGAAACCTCCTAAATCAAATCCCAAATTGCTACATGGGACTTGCGTATCTCAAAAAACTATAATAATAATAACTCCACACATCTCACACACGACACACGGCCGTCTAATCCCAAACTAGGCAGAGCCTGTACTATGGTAACCAGACTGCTGATAAACATACTTATATATTTCTAAATACATAAATATTATAGAAAAATTACACCCAGACACAGAACAAAATCGAACCCAGGACCTCTGGCATAGTCAGGGTCACTAACCACTAGACCAACAGGCCCGTCCATCTATGTGCAGATGTTTCTGAAATGGACTGGAAGCATGAGGCAGCAGCTACCATGGTCATCGTCTTCAATGGCACCGTTGTTAATATTTATGACAGGGTCGTGAACCCTTGTTACGAGGGTAATATTAATGCGCCGCCAGCACCATGGCTGATAGAGGGAGTTACAAAGGTATTGAGACGGAAGAACTGGACTGTTTGCCAATTAATAAAAGATTTTTTTTATTTTATTAATCTAGAATACCAATTTACACAAACAGGTACTTAACACCAAACGAAAACTTATTGTCAAGTTAAATGTGGAATCGACTCACTCTACAATAATCACTTTTTTTTTTACTTTAATTAGTTTTATTTTCGTCCTAAACAAAGACTGTAGTTAACATGTCATTATGTAGGTAGGCGTTTAAAATGAAATAAAATATGTACGTGTAGGCAGAATTAATTAGTAGTATGTCTGTTCGCATCATGTTCCCCTCACGCTGACAACAATGAGTGATGTGAACCATCCTTTTAGGTAATATTTTTAGCGCCAAAGTCGTTGACCTGTACGCCATATTTTTTCTTCTGTCAAACCCTTGGTGAAGATTTTCGAAATTAGAATGCCTAATTATGAGTAGGATGTTCGCGTTTTTTTTATGTCTTGGCTTCGCACGGCGATGTTCGCGTTTAGATGTACTGATTATCTGGTCAAGGTAGAATCGAGGTTTTCAATGCAATATAGAGCTATGTGCAGCAGTAGATCTTCTATGGCTGAGCTGATTTTGGCGATAAAGAAGTGTGTAAAAACATACATACGGAGGCGACGTAATAGTGTTCAATCCTAAAGTTAAAATAAATTATATAACCTAGATCAGGAAACTAGGTGTTTTAAATGGCCCTAAAAAATTTGTTTCAATAAATATTTTCAGCTTTTTATGTTGTGTGTGTTGTAATGTTTTTTTCTGCTGGTGGCCTTACAACGTTACGGTACTTACAAGTGTTTATTGGAATCAGTGACCTCGCAATGCAACGCCTTGCCTTTCTTAGCACGGTCTCATAGCAGATAGAGAGCACGTAACAAGCTCTGCAAGTTCTAGAGGAAGGCGGGAGTTTTCTTAGACAGTCAGCCACCTATAGTTTAAAGCTCATAAAATATTCTTTGCGGATGGTTCGTCAGTACTTTGCATAGTAAATGAAATAATACATCCACTTACCTTACAATTGGAAAAACAAATAGGTACGTAATACGTTGGCGTAGTCACGTAGCCGTTAGTCATAATCTGTGTCCTAGGTACTTTTTAACACGCTTTTGTATTAGCTTCACTTCTAACTAACTAATATAGAAGTCAATTTTAAGCTAAGCTGTAAGCTCTTTATTGCATTCGGAAATTTTAAAATTAAGAGTGCTGCTGCGCTCAGCAATCGACCGCGCAGTTGATTCCACACAGTTTGGTTTCAACCCACTCTTTCAAATACTCAGGTCATTCGCCTTCCTCTTATATTACTGAGGGTATTATTATAGTATCAACTACACTGTCAGACAGGGAAATATTACTTTTCCTCCTTCTACAGGCACTTAATGTATACCTTTTTAGGTCTTTTAGGATTAGCAAAACGCGAAAGATACCTTTTTTTTATGGATTATACTACCTTGTGGGCACATTGTGGTACACTATTACATCTCGTATTACATTACATAGTTTTATAATACGGTATCTTTAATGCCATCTAAAACAAACTTGGCATATTTAATCCAAGACTATATTTGAAATATTTTTAATATTGGCCGTGACACTACGTAGTGTCTATGTCATCAGACCTTGTGTGTCTATGTATAACCTTTGACATGGCGACATTGGTCCCAATTCCGTTACTTCACTCGCTAAATTAAAATTCACTAAATTTTCTTCTTATAAGATGTAAACTTGTACACTTCAAAACAAGGTCTTATTTCAAATTGAAACAAGTAGGTAACATATGTCGCTATCGAAATAAGCAATTTATTTGTCGACTTAAGTCTGATACGCTTAAATAAACTTTAATACCACGTAGCGAGAGCCGCTATCGGTTGAATGCCATCTCTTTTGCTCTGTGTTTAGTAAGTCTTCGTAGGTGTAGATTGAAAACACGTCATCCTTGTTCGTTTTGAACAAGTTTTTACACGGCAATTATACAGCGTTTGAATAAATGGAGACTCTCGCTGCGTGGAAATAAAATTGAGTATACGTTGAGAGGTTTTAGTGAAATTTAGCGGCGCTGAGAAATAGATGCTAGTAACAAATAGACCTTATTACGAAGAACATTAGGTTGATTTCATATGAAGAAATTAAGTCAGGTTTTAGTTTAGTAGAGTGTACAATAGAATCGACACCATTGTCTACTTCTGGAAGCATGTGAAAGAAATGAACGTAAAGCTTGTTTAATTTGAGCTCTCATCAATCCATGTGGATTGACATCGTGACAAATTGAGTATAAATGGCTGATAATGTTATCTATCAGCTATACAACGGCTTTTGCTTTTTAACCCCAGATGCAAAAAGAGGGGTGTTATAGTTAATTATAAGTTTGACGTGTCTGTATGTCTATGTGTCTATCCGTCTGTGTATCTGTGTGTCTGTGTATCTGTTTGTGGCATCATAGCCAAACAAACGGATGCACCGATTTGAGTGCGTTTTTTTTTTTGTTTGAAAGGACTTGAGACTCGAGAGTGTTCATAAATATAATTCAAGAAAATTTGTTTAGCCGTTCGAAGATCATCAGCTCTTTTGTAATCATTGAAGGCATATTTGAGTCGCGGGTATTTTTAAGTTATGGTTATAGTAAAAACACCATTGTTAAGAGCCGATAATACTTTCTTATTATTTTCATATTTAATTACTTTTCGTTTCTAACACAAATGTGGTGAATGTTTCACCAGAAAGTTATGATTTGCCTTCAAAATCAGCAGCAAATCGTGATTTGAAAGAGCTACAGGGATTGAAACTCACTGTAAATAAAAGAGAAACGTTCAGAAATAACTGATTTAATAATAAATAATTAACAAAAACTGAAAAAAAAAACTTCAAGTGAGAACTTTCTTCTTTTTATGTAAATAAAATTAAATAATATAATATTTATTAGAAGTCCATTGACACCACTTGCGTTACGAACCGAACTCGGAGTTGAGTTTCTACTGAGAATTACCGAACCGGAAAACCCAACAACATTTCATCCGAATTGGTAATTGACCTCAACCTAATGATCAGTCTTTATAGCCCGGGAATTTAGCATTTTGAAATAGTTTCTTTTTATTGTTCTTTTTATTTGATTTTCCTGAATAGAGATTTTACAAATCCAGTCAAATGTCTCGCTATAAAAAGGTCGAATAGGATTATTCTCATCCAGTAACACCCAAACGTGTAAAGGTGGCTTTCCACGGTGTGTGATTCTGATTATGCAGGTTACTATAATAACCTGCCTAAATAATTAAATAAAAATAATAATATATGCAGGTAACCAGACTGCTGATAAACATACCTACTTATATATTTCAAAATACATACATATCATAAATAAATTACACCCAGAACAAATTTTCGTGCTCATCACACAATTATTTGTCCTGGGTGGGAATCGAACCCACGACCTAGTTTAGCAGTCAGAGTCACTAACCACTAGACCAACAGAACAGGCCTGTCTATCAATATATTTGTGAAGGCATCGAAAATTATACAGACGTGACTGATGCCACATTACAATAAAGAAACAGAAAGTCAACTCTTGCCCGGTTTTATCTCGGTTCATACGGTAAAGCCGTTCGTGTATTTATTATTGAATAGAAACAAACCTATATTCGAATGTTACTTTGTGTCTAAACTTCAACTTTGTGTTCAAAGTTTACAAACCAATAGAACATACCAAAACGAACATTAAAATTTTTATTTGGTTAGAACCGAATTCTATGACAAACGAAGCACTTGGTATGAATAGGCTAGAGAAGTAGTTAAACGTTCTCAGTCCAAGTCATTTGTCTAGCTATTTGAGTAATTAGCTGAATAGGAGGCTAGTCTGTTAATTGAACGACTAATTAAGCTAGTTGGCTGCTACATATATACAGCTTCCCAACATCAACTATTGGGCCGCGGAACGCCAGGCATGATTACCTCGCCTGGTCGGAGGATCCTACCTTTGTGTTGGAGGGACTTAAAACCCGTTCTTACACACTTAGTAAATAAAGAGAAATAAAAAAATATTGTTAATTAGTGCAAGTGACAAACAGTACCTATACTGCTTATGCTTTCTTGAATATTTACCGTTTAAAATCAATGCAGATAGTACGAAGGGAAATCTGGATTTTTGGCCCAAAAGTACCCATCGATCCGTGTGCCGCTAATGCGTTTTTTCGCGAATATCTCGTTAACCGTCTCTGATAACGAAAAAATAGTCGCTATCAAATTTGTAGCTTATAAAATTGTCTCCACAAATATAGTATTATGGGGGTTTTTGAGATTTTGTTTGGAATCATAAAAATACACAAAAATACAGCTTTCCCCAAAATTTTCGTGTTTCTTTACCTTTATTCTCTGAATTAAGAGTAACATTTGTAGTACCTACTATTAAGTTTCCCTATTCTAAATACGTGTAAATGAAGTGAACATGAAGTTAACACAAAATGCAAAACTTCGTTTGTATGAAATAAATACACACTAAGAAAATACACAGAAAAGAATAAGTAACATTTTCGATAAACTCCATCAATTCTTATTGTCACGATAAAATTCCACTTATCGCATTACACAGAATCTTATCTATTGGAGATAGAATTTACTTTAAATTCATAAAATATTTGATGACGTATATATATACAAACATGTGTAAAGATAATATAAATAAGTTGATCACACCGTTGACAAGCCTGTTGGGTTTTTCATGTTAATGTGGTTGCCTTTGATTACCAAAATTATTGCATATTTGTAATAAAAATAATATATGTAGAAAATGTCATCAAATTAGAAAATATAAAGTCACGGAAATAATAACACCGGGTATAAGTTAACACAAGATGATAATTAAAAAAAAGAAACAAATAAGAAATGTTATTAGCGCTGCTATGTACTTAATACAAATTAGTTACTGTCATCAAATCGTATTCTATTTACTATTGAAATACCGTCATTTAATTGTACAGTGTCTCACTTATATTCTTATTAGTCAAGCATCAAATCAAGCAGTTTAATGTTTACATGTTCAAATAGAATAATTAGCATATAATTACATTATTGATTGTTTAAACAACAGGAAGAGATCTGTGAAGGACATTTCGTACTTGTAAACAAACTCTTAGTTGGGCGCTGATATTCAATTTGTTTGAAAAAATATCTATTCACCTTTTAGGTAGATTTTTAGATATTTTTCAAACAAATTGATTAGGAATTGGTATGACATCTTAAAACGCCATTTTCTCTAAATAAAGTATGTGTGGCTTGACACTGTATTGCTTATCAGCGTCCAGTTGTACTGTCGTTAATGGTACATTTACGAGTATATAAAGTTGCTGCTTTTATTAAAGTAATACGCTCTAGTTGAATATTTCAATCAGTATTGAAATATCAAAAAAATCAGCAAAACAAGCCTCTCAAAGATTGCGGCTGACTGGAAGATGGCAACCATTGTTTTTGAATTCTCACATAACTTCCGTTCAAATGACGTATAATTTATTCAAATTAAATGACAGTTAATTGCGGCAAATTTTTTATAGGCAACCCAAAAATAAAGCATTACATACTCACTAATCATTAATTTAAATTAAGTTTCATTGAAAAAACAGATACCTGCAGAATCGAGAGCTCGTCCTAAAAGCATAAACAAAAAAGCCTTTGTACTTTTAGGTTAACAATAGTACCTATATATATTTGAACGAAGTTCCTTATCGCACGTTACAGACTACTTACTACTACAGAAAAAAGTGTTAACGCAACGGAAAATACCGACTACCGAATACCGATTTTATTTACGCCATCTGTGAATTTTACTACTGTAATTTGATGAAGGTTGTATACTAACCATACTAATATTTTAAAGCCGAAGAGTTTGTTTGTTTGGTTGAACGCGCTAATCTCAGAAACTACTGATTTGGATTGAAAAATTATTTTAGTGCTGAATAGCCCATTTATCAAGGAACACTATAGGCTATATAACATCACGATACAACCAATAGGAGCGGAGCATCAAGTCAAATCAAATGAAAATCATTTATTTCAATTAAACCCATATAGGTATTTTTGAATTGTAAGGAGTAGTAGTCAGTCAGACTTAGTCAATCGTGAAGCTAGCGTAGATCCTGTGGAGAAGAACAGGCAAGAAACTCCAAGGACACTCTTTCTCAACATCTTTTTTACAACTCTTTGATTACATTGCTTATATGCGCAAATTGAATGTGAGGACAATGTAACGTATTGTTCTAAACTATAAACAGTCGCGCAAACTACCACTATATTTGACTATATTGTGTAAGTAATAGCAGTTCGGAGATGACCAGCCCCGAACAACGGCAATCGTTCACGAGCATGACGCAAGCGCCAGTCATCGTCCACTTCAACCACATCAAACAACCATACCAAACTTGTATTCTATCGCATTCTCTCGCAGGCTAAATCCTATTTATGAATATGTTTTGTCTCTTTTTAGTGTGACTTTTTATGTTTCATCGAATTCAAATCCTGTCCTGGGAGCCATACAAACATCTGTGGCATTTGTTATGGGTAGTTGGAGCCCTAAAGAGTCCGACAACCTGGTCTAACTAACAGAACTTCGATATCGCCTAGTACTTGGGTTGTGAAGGACTGGTGGCAGTCGCTTCACGTAAAATATCAAAGTTCGGCCGTATCGTAGTTAGACTGAAAGCCGACCTGAACTTAGTTGGGAAAAGGCGCGGAGGATGACGATTAAAGCGATTGAAAGGTTCGATTCTGTACTAAAAGTGTGAAAATGGTCATTATGGGTGCTATGGAGCACATTGAGAGAGGCCTATGTAGGGCAGTGGACTGCGATAGGCTGATTAACTAATTGATTGATAAGGTCACCATCAGATCACAAGCCTTTTCTAACGGTAGGTAGTGGTGATGACGAAAGGAATTTTAGAATATATATTAAAATGTACAATCAATATAAGGGACGAGCGAATTGAACAGTGGCCAAAGAATTAATTAGCATTTCAATATATTTATATGATGAATGCTGCCAACATTGTGAATGAATGGAAATAAGGTTATATTTGTTTGAAACGCAATATCGAATGACGGTTTATTTATCATGCCCATGATGCTATAATTTGTTTTATTTAAAGACGACCGTCTTCAAACCTTGTTAAAAGATCTCACCTTCTTGATTTTTAAATTATTCTAACAACAACAACAAGTCAAAAAGGACTTTTGCAGCTTTTAGGATTGTATCAAGCTAGTGCAGCTACTCTAGACCTCATATTTACTTCCTAATTATCCAACCTACATTATACCTAATGCTGGTGTTCCTATCCTAGTCGCCTCTCCAGTCATAGGAAATACAGGACATTCGGCTACGTGACCCCGGCCTCTGCGAGCTACTTCAGTCTCAGTCCCGTCTCCATCCGAGACTTGCGGTATCCCTTACCCTAGGTTCCTCTCCCTACTCATATTTCCTTATACAAATTTACCTTGTTCGTTTTTTTTTCGTCTTAAAACGACTTCATTCCCAAGGTGGGATGGCGTGACGCTGCCGGCTAGCCATGAAAAAAGCAGCCAAAACCCTTTGCAATGTTACACATTGCCCCGACCCAAATGAAAATTGGGAAGAGGGCAGGAAAATGATAATTTTGATATCTCTTGCTAGGTCGCTTCACATTCTATACCTTTGTATATCTTCTGCCTTAAGGCTTTATGGAGAAAGAAAAACGGTATTGGTTGTTGTCAATAATGCCGCTGCTGCTGCATTCTAATTAAGACTTCTAGTGCTGAAGCATGAAACAAGCCAACATTAACTCGTCAAGTAACTGTACAAGGCAGTCTATTGTACATTATGTGCCTCATTTCATCATATTTTATCGCTCACAATAAATGTTTCATTACAAATGCACGTGTGGGCGTATGTGTGTGTTCATTAGCGAAAGTGCAACGACTTTGGACCAAGGTGTTAATTAACTTAAAGGCATAATGATTATATTTCTTTGAACGGAAATGTAATTAAAGTCTACCTTCACGTAGGAAAAGTCTACGTATCTAATGGTTTACTTATAAAAAATTGTGAGCGAAGTAATTTAGGCCTATTACAAAAACTGATAAAGTTAGCGTTCAAAAGAAGCTAAAAGTTTACTTCTTTTAGATTGGGGTGGAGTAATTAGGTTTATTAATTAGTTTAATTATACAAAAAAATCCAGGACCATCATATTTTTACGTAAGTAGTTAAGTTCCCGATTACTAGGAGACGGTTGAACCAATTTGGAAAGTATTTCTTTGTTTGAGATTGTATAATTCCCAGTTGGTCCCATACTGTCATCACGTCAGAATAATGAGGATGATGATGGAATCCTCGAGAAATGGGGTATTTTTTATAGTAACTCGTGTATTTGCTCTCGGAAAGCACCATTTGGTGAAGTGGAACTGACGATAAAGATCACAGATGGCCATGGAACTACTTAAAAATAAGTACCTACTCGCCTGATGGTCGAATGTCGACCATAATTAAATTTTGGTTTATTTCATAGGCCAGTATAACTTGAACTGTCATTGTATACACTTACGTACCATGACATGTCAAGATATATACTGGACGTGTTTAACTTGATGTAGCAATTTTCACGTAATTTTGAAATTTATAACAAACTGAAACATAACATATTGTTTAAAAATTTTAACTCAACTCATTAACTTTAAGTACCTATTCCGAAGTTTACGTTCTTGCATAAAAATGAGTAACCTACAAATATTCCTCTTCTCGTAAAATATAAGATAAGAAGGTTTTAAGATATCACGGTTTGCGATTCCACTACTTTAATATGGATGCTAAGCAATTTTTGTTCGCCACATAAGTGGAAAATAACGTTTTGACCCAGATTTTTGCCGGTTCTTGTAATAGGGCTTTTAATTTTGAAAATAAACTATATGTCACAATAGAATTTTAATATTTTTATTATAAAACAATCGAGATAGGAAAGCCTTGGTTGTGTTTGTTTCGATTTTTAAACATTCTTCGGTACAGATTTACTTACTAAACCTAGATAAACAACCTACTATCAACTTACATAAAGACAAAAAAAATTGTTCTGAAATAGAGAAAAACCGGCCAAGTGCTAGTCTGACTCGCGCACCAAGGGTTCCATAAGGAAACAAACTTGTAAGAAGATAGTACGTCCATCACGGAAATTAATTCTGGAAGATGTTTTGCAGGGCTTTTCCGAAAGACAAACTTAACTTTGCGGTTCTAAACATACTCTCCCATAAATCGATGTACGCCAAAGTCAACATTCCACCCGTAAAAGAGATTGTAATTTCAAAAACTATTATTTGTATGTGATAAAACAACAAATTAATGACTTTCGGACTTGTGCTGTCAGACCTCGCTTCTTACCAAATGTCATGATTCTAAATGAAGAAATGGTAAAATTTGTTAAAATTCAAAGCTTAATGACCGCATCTTTTGATTGTGACTCGCACTTGTCAGGTTTTTTTCGTTATGAGGAACGGAACCCGAATGAAAAGGAACTCATTCTTGACTTATCAAGAATCAAAAATCAAGAAAACAATTCAATAAGTACCAGATTAAGTTATTGTCTTGATAACTCAAATCGAATACAAACGACGACGGCGATGCCATTACAAGTGAGAATATCTATAAAACTAGCCTAATAAACTAAAAGATATGAACATAAACGCAAGAATTACTATCGTATATTAATAGTGCGTCGTTGTACTACTTGTGTGCGTGTGTGTGACTGCGAGTCCCGCGACACGTGCTCGGGCGCGCGTGTTAACAAACTCTTTGTCCGCTAGAACAAAGCCCCGCGATTGCGCTGTTTCCGAGCTAACACTGATTAGACTGATTTATTGTTACAATTAATTTTCAACTGAAAACATGTTTCTTTGACGTTTTAAAATTACCTATTTTGAATTGACCAAAACAGGAAAGAAGTTCTATATTCGATGACCTAGTTTTTTACGTAGGTATGTTCTGAGACAATGGTTAAAATCATGTCGTCCGACTAAACCGTTCTTTTGTTACAAAACAGGTACTTCTACTTTGAAATAAATGTGATGATGGATGTATGTATGTTTGTTAGTTTCTCACGAAAAAACGGCGGAACGGATCGGGAGAGATAGAATATGGAATGGAATAGCTCATAGGCTACTTTTATCCTCGAAAAATGTGCTATTCCCGTGGGATAGATTTCACAAAAATTCCATGCTAACAAAGTCGCGGGCAACAGTTACCTAATATTTTAAATTAGTTTGTTTGTTATTCTTTCACGCTTTAACTACTAACCGATTATCATGATTTTTTGCACACACGTTGGCAGAAGTACAGAAAAGGAAATTGGTACCTTTGATCGAGAAAAAGTACTGTTCTCGAGGGATAACGGAAACGATTGAACCAAAGCTAGTCACTACATACTATAAAACAAAGTCCCCTGCCGCTTCTGTCTGTCTATTCGCGATAAACTAAAAAGCTACTGAACGAATTTCCATAAAGTTTTTACCAATAGTCAACGTGATTCACGAGGAAGGTTCAGGTGTATAACTTGTTAACGTTTTGTTTAAATTGGTTGAAATATGATGATGATGATTGTTGAAGATGTCTCTACTACCCGTCCGAAGCCGGGGCGGGTTCCTAGTAGTTTATAAATGTGTATATTCGCTTGTTTTAGGTGTATTAAGACGTAACTGTATTAAAAAATAGCCGTCCCCACAGTTTCAACCACAGAACAGAAAGATATATCCTACAACTTACAAAGGTATGCGTTGCAAGTCAACGCATGGCAGTGGCAAGCGCGTCACGCCTACTAGTCATTTCTACGTATATCTTTCTATTCTGTGGTTTCAAATCACCTGCATTTTAATTTCGAATTTTACAACTCATGCGTTTTTTATTTAAATACTTTATTGCTATGCCGGGTGTTAGTGAAACGCTCCCGAAAACGAAGACAGACGATGGTACTGTATAGTCTGTATACTAATGGTACTTTTGATGATGGGTCAGAAAAAAAAACGAAAAATCTTTAGTAAACGCCAACAGGGTACGGTTTGTAAAAGCTTGTAAGAATTAACAATATGTTACGTCATACCTTGTAATTGTGTAATCATCATCATCATCTGCCTACTCTTGTTCCAATTTTATTTGGGGTCGGTGCAATATGTTTAATTTTTTCTTTCTACTCTATCGCGCTTCACAAACATTAAAACTACGGACACAAAGAACACCCAGATTCGGGACAACTATTTGTGGATCACCCAAATTTATGTCTCGTGTGGGATTTGAACCCACAACACTCGACGGGCGTAGTGCCGAGGTGACCACTTAAACCATTGCACCATCCGTGCAGTCAATTCAAGTATTCTCTCTGAGGATTGTTGAATAATTTATTTTAGCCAACGACACTACCCTATTACCGACTTGACTCATGATTGGTACTAGATGGGTCAAATTTAACAGGACAGTTGTTTAAGCTTAAGATAAATTACTTATCAGTCCCAAAAAAAATTTGGTTAAAAAATAAGACGTAAAAAAAATGATTACATACTATTTTCAAGTGTCATTATATATATATATTTTTTTTTAATTAAAAAAGACAACTCCCGCATTAGGAATATTCCTGTGTCGCGGGGGGCTTCACAAACATTCAAACAACGGACACAAAGAACACCCAGACTCGGGACAACTATTTATGGATCACACAATTTTTTGTCCCGTGTGGGATTTTAACCCACAAACACGGCGCGGCGTAGTGGCGAGATGACCACTTAAACCATTGCGCCATCCGTGCAGTCAAACCAAACATTACAAGGAAATCATTTGAGGATAGCAAGGTTGTTATTCCGTGCAAATTTTTGCAAAACCTACCTTGACAAATACAGTCAAATGATTTTGAACCTTAACGCATGTAAATAAGATACTGGCAATAATACTCTGAGTGATTGTGGTTTTCATGGAAGAGGTACTTCCCTAGTTGTATGTGTACGTGATATTACCCTGCCAATTAGAAATGTTGATTTTTCTTACAAAACAAGCCTTCAACCGCAGTGTGTAAATACTGAATGAACGTATACAGGGTGTTAGAGAAAGGTGTGCTCATATTTTAGGGTCGTATAGTAGGCCCCGTAAATAACGTAAAGCGAGCTAGCAATTTTAAGAAAAATAGAATTACAAGTCATAACAGAAATCTTATTTTGTAACTTACAAATTGAACTTAAGAATTGGCCGATAAATCGTGAGAGAGCCATGCTTCGGCACGTTTGGGCCGGCTCCACCGGAGTGATACCACGGCCTCACAGAAAACCGGCAATGAAGAAATGCTTGCATTGCTTTTCGCCAAGTGAGTGAGGTTACCGGAGTCCTAATCCTTCCCTCTCCCCTCATCTACCCCTTTTCCTCTTACCATCAGGTGACCCGTCTGCTCGTTTGCCCCCTATACCAAAAAAAGCTAATATTTTGGAACTATGGGCATTTAGTACTAAGGATGTTGATAGAATTTCCAGATCTTTTTGGAAAATTACTGCATAAAAAAACTAAATTATTGAAATTGACATGAAAATTCATAACAATGTTGTGCTGAATTGTGCACCTACACAAGGAAAAAAATATTTAATAATAACTCGAAATACATTTTTAAGCTAACTCACCTATATTTTGTCGGCAACACATAACGTTCCTAAAATAAAAATAAAATATTTGACCACACTTTTCTGTAACATCCTGTAAAAATATAATATCACACTAGTTTTTTTCTTGACTTCGCTTGTGTTAATTTATATTTTGACAATCGGGCTATCCCTCGGGAAGTCCCTCTATCTTTTTCTGTACCCCTGACAAGCGGGTACGCTAAATTTCAAAATGATCGGTCTAGTAGTTAAGGTGTGAAATTGTAACAAACGAACAAACCCACATTCGCATTAATATTAGTTAGGATTGTGCAATTGATGAATCGGTATTTCCTACTGTGATTTCCATATAAGTAGGTACCTCCTAGTGTCAGGTACCACGTAGTTGGCCACTCATAACTTTGAACACCTGATAAGGAAATTGTATTATAATAATCGGTTTTCCTTTTTAGTCTGGCCTAGCTCACGTATACCTATACATAAATATTACTTTTAATAGTTCAAGGGGTAAGCAGAGCCGTATGGCACACGTATGGTACGTTTTTCCAAATATGTAGCACTATTCCAAACATCTGGAATGCCAATGGACTGTCTTTTCGTTGAAAAATCTAATGCTGCCAGTTCGGGAACTGAACCACAGATTACTAAATAGTTCCGTGCCTGAACCTCAGCATGGAAGTCATTTATACTCATTCTGTGAAACTTAAGTACAGATCCATGACGAACTATTAATGATCTATTAACTCCCTTTTATTCCAGCTCTAGGTACGAATCTTACTATTAATCTTTATGAAAATGGCTTTAGATCATTTTTGCTGTCCATTACTCCATCATTCATTACTGAATTTATATTTATGCGACATTAGCAATCAATGCTTAACGATTTGATATTGGAAGTCTATTCTAATAACTCTTCTTTTTGTTACATAGGTAGTTTTGGAGTTACAATTATGATGGAGAGCATTACAGTAATTCTGATAGTTACAATTTCAAGTCAACGGATAGATATCGATGTCAAGAGGACAGTAGATAATATTTTTTGTTAGATTATGTAAAAGCTACGCCCCACCCTTACCCTGGGGGTATGAGTGGGCCACAGTATAATGTTCTACGTAGTCGAACAGCAGAGAAGTTATGGGAAATTAATAGATATGAGGTCCTAAACTAAAATAATGTGTTTGTATTAGTTTACAATATAGGTAAGAATGAAGTAAACAACAACGCAAGCGTGGAAACGGTTAATAACAGTAAATATGAGTGGAAAGTGTGACAGCCCCGCAGGCAGGACTCCGCAGGACTATAACGGGCGACGTACCGAGCTTAGTCGCTAAATACGACTTATGAAATAGGGATTTTACTAGTGCAGTAAGTATAGCGTATTGGTATACCGTATTTTGCATGGAGAAAGTTCTTTATTATTAGTATTGTTACGGCTACAATATTTAGAACAATCGACCGATATCAAAGCCTAACGAACAAGAACAAGTAAAGCTTTAAGCGAATTTAAACGTTAAAGTTTGTGGTATTATGTTGGGATTTGATTGTCATGAAGCCACTACCTATCTCATGTCTACAGCCGGTTGGTATTGTTTCCGATTATTCGAATAAAGATTTTATAGTATTTCCCGCTATTTTTGGAAAGACATTAAGCAAAAAATTATTTGAAATGTAAAGTGTTTTTTATTTTAAAACTGTACTGACTCATAGTAAGTGCTATTTATTAAGTTACCTAAAGACTAATGACAAGGCTATTCGTACTACGAGTATGTTCAGATCTTGGTGTCCGTAGATAAATCCTACCTACAAGTAACCTCAACCACAGAATACATAATAGTACAGTTACCGGTACAGGTACAGGTAAATTACTTTTCAGCTTCAGCATAAGATTTATAATCTCCTCTCGGAAAACTAAAATTGTTTATAGTAAGAATTAAAAAAAATGAAAAGACCAAAGTCCTTCTGACCTTATGCCACATTCAAGCAAATAAATAAATAAAATAAATACATTATTGTATATACGAAATTTATAAGTAGGTACCTAAAATAAATATATTCAACTTAGTAATATACTTTTAAATTACTTTTTTTGCTATGTTGTTTCTACTACAGGGTTACGATACAGAGACAAGTAAAGTAACGGACTTATGGCAAATTAATAATAACCGACGGTGGTGTTGCAGGCACAACTGAAAGAAAGAATATAATCAATACCAAATGAAGTACGTAAGCCAAGTCTTACATCTTGAAGGCATGTCCCTGTCGTGGCCAGATCTTAGAATTGACCACTTCATGATGTAACCCACCATTTGTATAGCCAGTTAAAACTGATCATATCGTTTAAACACCAACGTTTGATTATATGTTAATCCACGTTTGGAAATATCGTTAATGTAGGATCTCCACGATATAGAAGGTTCAATGAAAATTCTAAATAAGGAAGGAACTTATGTATTGCTCTTTTAAGTTGTCGTAAACTCGTGAGGTAATTTCAACAACAACAAAGTAATTGTCCGCCCCGCCATGATGCAACACAAAAACAAAACGATATCAGCGCCTCTAACTATGGTTAATGTAACTATTTTACGATGCGATATGAACAGTAATGTTTTACCTTATCATAAAGTAGTGCACATTTAGCTGTTCATGTCGTCAAACGCTGATTATTCTTTGATGTGGCCAAAAAAACTACATCATTATGAAATTCGAATATTAGTGTTTAATTTAAAGATCTGGCCACGACATCTATAGAAGCTTCAGTACTTCTCGAATTAGATTCCTTACATTCTATATTTTCTTTAATATTTACATAATATAGGATATATCATCAACAATTCAGGCAAATAGTATTGTGCAACAAGCTGCAATTATGGAAAGTAGGATCGCCTCGCCGCGCGAACAAACAGCGATATGAAATATGCGAGCGACACAAATGCGTCGAGTGCCAATCCCATGCAATACAAATAATTGGCACTACGCTACGCTTCGATACTTTAGACTCGAGATGTGACAATTCTTTTGCAATTTTAATATACATATATATAATCTGTGTGTCTGTTTGTTCAGTTTTTGTAAAAGAAAGCTGTAATTACATAATGAATTCCTTCATTTTCTCTAAAACATAATATGTTTTTGTATACCACGGTCCGTCCACTGAGATGACCTAGTGGACAGACCGTTTATTGCACATTAATGTCGAGGTTTTTATAGAAGTTGAAGCCGAAGGCGTCGTATATAGAATACGAGGCATATCGGCTTCCATTTTGAAAAAAAACAGAAACATTGTTGCAATGAGCACCCCGTGCATCGCGTTGGTGCGGCGTCGCTAGACAATTATCACGTACTTACCAACATTTATATCACTGATCACGACACGATTGATCGTATCGAGGGCTTCAACCTTCAACAGGAGTATGACTACTGTGTCATATAGAGTCAGTGAAAGAATGGCGAAGCATTGTTTCATAAATAACTGCTCTACATATTATGTAACGTAGCTTTGCGATTTTTTCCCCAAATTTAGGGGAAATTAGTTACGCCGTGAAGGGGAGAATATGTTGAGGGGTTTATATAATTTTATTCACGTTATTAGATCACGCAACGAACATGCCGTTTACCTACTTTCATTCGATGCAATATGACCCAACAGTAATTACATTCGTTTTTGTTGCAATAATCACCCTCGCCCTATCGATGATAATGGTGATTGCTGTTTTAAGAATAATTTGTCGAAAGAATAGTTTCTAGCGGGAAAATTTACATTAGGATTTATGTATTTTAGGGTCTCGGGGGTAGGCTGTATTAAATTATTGATTCTTAGAGAAGCAATACATTCTTGCCTTTTTTTCTTCTTCTTTTCTCCACCATCAGTCGCCAGATCACTGCATAAGCTGGAAAGGGGAGTAATCTCTTTCAAGCGATAACCTCTTTCACAGAGACCATCCACCTTTTCTTTGGTCGCCCATTCGTATCTCTCAACTTCCATACGTAAAGGTAAAACTCTCTTCATCACTTTTCATCCACTGGCGTTACTTTCAGCCTCCCTCTAATATCTAACATGTTATATCTGTCTGTCTGTGTGTCTGTCAAGAGCCTTTCCTCAAAAACTCGCAGAGGCATCAAACATCATAATTTTATATAGTTATATAAAATATTATAATATTTATATAGTTATACAGTTATAATTTTTTTTTGCCCTTCGGGCGACCACTTCTTACTATTATTACACCGACCAGTTTATAGATCAGGAGCAAAGTAATTTACATTTAATTACATTAAACATTATATAATTCACAATTTAAATAATTTTTATATTATATCTACTTTCTTTATTGGTGACAATCAAAAACAAATGCCGTGTATAAGTAATTGCATAATGAACGCAACGTGAACATTGTTATGATATACGATAGTTTTATGAACAATCATCAAGTGGAGTATGTAATAATAATTATACATACGCAGTGTATGCGCAATTATACATCACATGCTATAATATTGTACCTATACGTAAGCACGGGTCCGCCCCCGTAATTACGTACTATATTGCAAAATTAAAATACAAAATAGGCAGTCATGGGGCTGCTGACAAAAGTGAAAACCCCTTAGCAAAAGTGCACCAACGTGCCTAAAGAAGTTTTCACTTCAAAAATGTATTTAAAAATGAAGTTTTTCGCATCTGCTCTGTGAATCTAGGTATGCGATGAAAATGCAAATCCAATTAATGATTTTTTCGTGACCGCAGCGGTGTAACCGGTGAAGTTTTTTGTTTTAAAATCCTAAGGTTGACAGAATCCTGTAAAAATATAAAAAAGATGTACCTAATGTAAATATAAAAAATAAAAATTTAAAAAATGTTTGTGTACTTTTTCTTAAATTCTTGGAGTCCAAGAGGAGAGTTGGTTTTGAAAACTAATTAATATCCAGTAAAGTAGTATTATAATTATGAATAAGTATCATACCCTAAACACTCATTGTGTTCTAGTTTATATATTTATCGTCATCGTCACCCCCTCCGCTGCCTGCATACACTCACTTGCTCTTGCTACTTGACGAGCGTAGACTACACAACAGTAGATACTACATAAATATTTATGCATACTTCGAAAATAGATAGAAGATAAAACATTTTAAAACGGCCAGCTATAAGGATGAGTGTGACCAGCGATTTGTGTCAGCGATAAGTGTGACCAACATTTACGACGAAGCCAGAACAAATTAACAGAAAGCACATCTAAGAAACATCTAATCAGAGACTCACTTTAGTATATTTGAGAGTGTCTTTAAGTTTTTGCCCGTGGCTTCGCTCAAGTAATAGTTATTTTCCGATTCCTCGAGAACAATAGTATTTTTCGGCTGAAAGGTGGTAGATAGAATTGAGTAATAAAACAAACAAAAATGGAAGCGTAACAAACAAACACACTCACACGCATTTATAATATTAGTTGGGACTAGTTGGGAAGTCGGAATTTTTTTATGTTAGAGCTTTCCTTACACCACAGAATACATATTATGCTAACACTATAAAAATCTAAAAAGGTAGGTTAGGTAGGTATAGCTTTGGACTCGAAATGGAGCCGAAATCGGCAGTCGGTCCATGTTACAACGAGTCACTAAAGCATACCTAGCATGGTATTTCTGCTAATGACCTACTCACTCCCAGTTTTATAATGTAAGTATTACAGGGGCGGACGGTCTAAGTGCTGCTGCCTTTAAATTTTATTTAAAAAAAAAGTAAAAAAAACGTCCCCAGTTGTCAACAAATCGTTAATGGAGTCCTTTAGACCTTCATCAATCCGAAACGAGTGTTTTGTCTAATCCTAGAAAATTTTAACATAAGATAAAGATTATGTCGCCATTGATTTCCAACTTTATCAATAAATAAAAAAACAAGATAAAGATAACAATAAAGGACGGCACGTGTTTAGCTTGCTTAGCTGTAGGATAGTTTCAATACACGGCTGGTATTATATTAAGTACCTACTTATTAAAAACATTTGATTTCGAAACAAGTCTATTCATAGCTTTTACTTAACTTTTCATTGTCAATACAGCTATAATATCTAACTAGGGACTTATTAAATAAATGATAATAATAATAACTAAATAGCAAAGTATCTCTACATTGCTACTTTTCATATCATTTTTTATCTGTAATCTCAACATCAGAAGAAAGCTATATCAACTCCTCCGCTCAAAATACAATCAGTAATAATTCCGTGCATATTAATAATAAAATAAATATATTATTTAATGTTGTCATTTAAAAATGAGCCGCCATTTTTAATGTCAGTTTATGTGACAGAAATACCCAGCGTACGCACTAAATCTATTACATTACATAATGTGTTTATAATTAGACACTTAGACAGTGCGGAGTAGGCACAATGGTGCAATGAATCTTCGTGATATACTCGTATAATCTGTGTAAGACGATCATAATGTTTCCACCAGTTCAAATTGCCTAGGACTTTTTGGGATCATTTTTTTATCTGGGACAACTGTTATTGTTTTACAGAGGAAACAAAAAGTAAAGGATTGCCTAGGAACAAAACCGGACAAGAGCGAGTCTGACTCGCGCACCGAGGATTCCGTACAAACTTCTATGTAAGGTTCGTCCAATCTTGGGAATCGATTCTAGAAGATTGCCCGTTTTTTCGAGTATGTTTGAAAAACAAACCTAACTTGGCCGTTCTTAAAATACCGCCCCATACATCGATATACGCCACAATCAATTTTCTAACTGTAAAATATAAGTTTGGAAACTCAAAAAAGTATTTTTTCATGTGTTCATCCTCCGCGCCTTTTCCCAATTAAGTTGGGGTAGGCTTTCATTTCACGTGAAGCGACTGCCATCAGACCTCCACAACCCAAGTACTTTGCGATATCGAAGTTCTGTAGTTAGACCAGGTTGTCGGACTTTTTAGAGCTCCAATAGTCCAATACCCGTAACGAATACAACAGATGTTCGTATGGCAACCGGGACCGACGGCTTAACGTGTTCTCCGAGGCCCCCTCCGTGTCTCTATGTGTTAAGAATGGTCAACTATCCTAAGACTGACCATGCTAGTGTTACTTAACACCTTGTAATGTGCTAACCCACTCGGTTACCACTTAGCCACGAGCCCCTCTGAAATTAACGATTTTTTCTTTACTTGTGCTGCGAGACCTTGCTTCCCGACAAATTACATGATTCTAGGATAATGGAAAGTACGCCATAGGTTTTTTATTTACCTGCGAAGTGTTAAAATTGGTTAAAACTATAAGGCTTAAATGGCGAAATCTTTTGATTGCATTGATAGCTTTTGATTTCCAGAAGTACAACGAAAATATCGCTCAAACCAAATGCGATGTTTACAACTTTTGTTTACACTTCAAGTTTAGAAAAAATCTTCTTGTCAACATTCACCTTTTAAGACTGGTGGCAAAACCACAATACATTACAGATGCGCCCCGCGGTTTCACCAGCGTAAGTCGCAATGCCGAGGGAATATCGGGATAAAGAAAGTAGCCTATGTGTTAATCCAGGTGTCCCGCTATCTACATACCAAGTTTCATAGTAATCGGTTCACAAGTTTTTGTGTGAAAGTGCAACAAACATTCATACATCTATACAGCCTCACAAACTTTCACGTTTATAATATTAGTAGGATATTCCCGGATTTTGAAACGAGCCAGCATGGTCACTGCACGTGCGGTGATTGGCTGCACGCCAACCAATTTCCGAACGTATCGAACATAAACCCAGCTGCCCAGTAGGGGCGCACCTGTGTATGTGTCCAACTTCGAGTTGAAGGTGACCTGAGACAAATTAAAAAGGTTCTTAGAAATTGTCAGCGCAGGTTGGCCAAAAACCGATTTTTCAAAAATAATGAATACAAGCACAGAGATGCCATGAGTTTTATTTTTAAACGGATGAAAAAACGGAGGAGGTTCTCAAGTCAACCCGTATATTTTATTTTTGAATGGTTTTATTTAACTTCACGTGTATATGTCCTGGAATTTTGCAATGAATAGGTATTTCACCCACTTGCACTGAAGCGTTCGTGCTGAAATTTGGAACACACGTTTGGTTCTCATGACCATTCAGGTAAAAGCTTTTTTTTTAAATATTTTTAATACAGATATTATTTAAGTATGACCACGCATAACTTTTTACAGGGTAGTCTGATTTTGAAATTATTTTTTTATTAAATATTAAATACTTCAAAGTTGGTCCCATTTAAATATAAAATAAAAATTTCAACTCTAAGATTGGAAAGTTGGAGACGAATGATTTTTCACTTATTTATTTTACACCTGTGAACCGATTTTGTTGAAACTTAGCACTCAAATATAGTTCTTATGGCACTATAACACGACGGAGATCTGTAGTTGATTTGATAATGGATGCTAAATCCAGTCGAGGGAACTCCTCGGTTTATAGCATTTATTTCGTGTTGTTCTTATTATTTCATCTTAATGAGATATCTGATAATAATTATATTTTAGCCACAAATAACTTATTCGCTTTTCAGTTTCTTTCTTCTGTCGTTGGTTTAATTTTTTGTCAACAATTTTTTATTTCACTGATGTACGAGTACATTTACGTACGGGCCATAGTTCAGGCTCTGCCTAGTTTGGGATCAGACGGCCGTGTGTGAAATGTGTGGAGTTATTACTATTCTCTTTATTTACTTAATATACATATAAATTACATTTTTAAATACATTCACTATAAAAAAATAAAAACAAATATATTTAAAAATATAAAAAATAGTGTCCCACCGGTATCGGGTACAGGGACCAAGCTACCGGTGGTTAGGGTTCCAGAGATAGAAACCTCCTCAATATGCGTGCCGTATCAAGGAGGACTGCCTTCTGCATCAGGCTTTTAATCCAGCTGCCTAACGTGAGCCTCTGAAGTTGTTGGTCGAGGCTCTTAGCAATTAACCCATGGGCCGAATGATTGCTGAATCCACATCCCACATGTCGACAATCTCGTGGGCTAGGTCCAAATATTTTATTTCTTTATCTTTTTCGGCTTTTAAGAGATTGTCGTCATGGGCAATGGTGATGTCAATAATCATTGCTCGGCGCTCTAATCGGTCTATCACCACTATATCAGGCTTATTGGCAACAATAGTCCTGACAATGATGATAGATCGATCCCAGTACAATGTTGCACGACCATTTTCGAGAACTGGGTCGGGCACATACCTGTAGTACGGTAACTCGACAGCCACAAGATTATATTTACGAACTCTTCTGTCCAGGGCATCTAGTTTAGTCTGAGTCCATCTAAGTATGCCAAAGGAGTAGGTTAGGACTGGTATGACCCAATCATTATAGGCCCGCACCTTATTACCACCTGACAAAAGACTTTTCAATACTTTTTTCAGGCGGCCAAAGAAACGTTCCTGTAACGATTGCTTCATAGTTAATTCATTTACACCTAACGCCTGTGTCATACCTAGATACTTGTAAGTTTCGTTGGCGGAAAGAGTCTAAGTTGTGTGGAATCTGAGAGTTCCATCCCCTCAGATTCCACAACCCTGCCTCTTTTTACATGCATGACTGCACATTTATCCACACCAAATTCCATCCTGATACATTTACTAAAGGTTTCAGTTACCTCAAGTAATTTTATCAATTGGAAATTGTTGCAGGCAAACAGTTTCAAATCACCCATGAAAAGGAGATGGGATATAACCTAACCTTCTTTCCGTAAAGAGTTCCGATAGCCTAGCCCTGAACTCTCCAGTAAAGTGCTGAGAGGATTCAAAGCTAAGCAAAACCACAAGGGACTGTCACCCTGAAATATACCCCGCCTGATCTTAATATACTCGCCGTAACCCTGAGACCGCCGACATCCTGGATAGTAGAGCACCATTCTCCATTGCCGCATACATGCCTTCAAGTAAGTGCATAGAGTTGTATCTACCTTGTACAACTCCATCACTCTCAAGAGCCACGTATGCGGCACAGAGTCATAGGCTTTTTTGTAATCTATCCAACATGTCGCCAAATCCTTTCGATTACGACGAACTTGTTGGTTAATGGTCGTGTCAATAATAAGGAGCTCTTTAGTGCCAAGGGCCCCAATTTTACATCCATTCTGAGAGTAAGCCATAATAGTATTGTTAGTTATAGGAGACGTTATCTTCATTCTCAGAATAGACGTAAGTAATTTATAAAGTGTTGGTAAACACGTTATAGGTCTATAATTTTTGGGATCCGTGGCACTACCAGACTTAAAGAGCAGGTGAGTTACGCCTGTGGTCATAAAAGTCGGAAGCGAACCTGATTCTAAGCATGATTGCAATTGAGATGCCAATCGTATTATTATTATTATTTACAAATGTATCGGCAACTCTGCAACCAAATTCACTTTTAGTTTAAAATAAAGGCATATCGTAAACAAATATTTAAATTAGGCAAAGCAAATTAAACAACAGAAATAGTAATTAACTTTAAAGAACAGTATCACCGACTTCAATGCTCCTAAACCATGATAATTATTGTAATAAGCTGTATTCTTCATCCTTTGAATTTCCACCTTTAAAGGTACCTAGGACCTTGAGTACAATCAATTAAATTTAAACAAAATGTATTGAAATCGGTTCACAAATGGATAAGATATCGCATAGCATAAACACAAAAAAAAAACACTTCACAAAAAGCCTCCACACTTTTGTAGCCGGTTTAAAAATCGATAACAACGCTCAACGTTGTGAAATTTTTCACACCCTCGTTAGTTCGGACCCTGCCCAGTGCACTGCCGACGTAAACCTACTCCTAATACAAGCTTTTAACTTAGCTGGAGGGGTTAACAAAAATACTAGTAATGTATGACCCACATCTCTATATTACGTATTCTTTATAAAAAACCCTACACAAGAGAAACTTGGACCCTGACATACGCGTATTTGACTTACACCGTTATCGCTCTGTTCCCGCCTATCGCATGAGTACCTACGTAATATTCCTGTGTAGTATTGGCAACTACAGGGATCATAAATAGTAGTTCCACGAACAGTTCCAACCGATAAATTTCCTGTGATGTTCGCCATTTAGATAATAAGCCAAGCTTTCGTGAACCGAACAATGTAATAAACAGTGCCGCCAAAAATCCTTGAACTGAAAAAAATCTTGGAAACAATCGTCTGTTTGTGGGTAGGGCTTGGCATTACGAATTTCGACATTGTCCCCATTACCTATAACATTAAAACCCTTGTCATAATGGTTAAATACATCGTTTCTTTTTAATATAATTCGTTTACTTTAGCTAGAATCGGTCGGGGTCGAACGACCGCACAAAGCGTTTTCTTTGGAACTGTTCCAAACATAAAAAACTATTAGATATTACATATAACTGACATTATCCATTATTTTGTTTATAAAGAAAGCTTTATGTATTTTATCATAGAGTTTATCCTTTATAGAAATTGTTTATAATGATTACTTGGACACTTGGGCTTCGATTACATATATTATGGCAAGTCGATTTACAAAAAAAAAATTATTAATCGAACAACAATTATTTTATGTAGGCAGGTAGGTATTTAAAAATTTAAAAAGTAGAGTGTACTGAGCCAAAAACAATAATTTTGTTGATAAAGTTTTCCATTGTATAAGACAAGACCTAACTTAATCGTAGTAGTTTTACCGTTTTTCAATGCGATGAAAATGTTGTGCATCATAATTTGAAATATTTTCTGTTTTATAAGAGTGGTTCTCATGTAAATTATTTTGTATTATTGTATGACGGTTTGTCAAATCGCATACCTAGATCTAAAGGCAGCTTACTCATTAAAATACTTCTTTCATAAAAGGCGAAAAACTAACTGCGATGTGCACTGCAAGAGTTTTGGATTTTTATATGCAGCTAGAAGAAAGATGTTGTGTGAATAAATGTTTTAATCATGTTTTGGGACAGAAAATTGGATTCTTATAGTTATTTTCCCTATAGCTTAACAATGTATTGTATATTTGTTTTATTTTTTGTGTTTAGCCCGTGTTGGTGAATTTATATCGAGCGTCTAGCGTCGAGTAGTGGTGATATTTTTAAATGGTCTGTACGTATTGATGAAATAAGGCATTCGATGGTGTGCATAACTCATAACTTGAAATTTTTGAGATAGTTCGCTTTGGATCTAGTTGCGCGAAATATCAGTTTCTTCACTTTTCTTTTATAATAATAATAATTTTATTTATACAACCAAGGACTCAATTAGTAGACTTAAGAACTATTGTTCGTAAAATAATAAAATATAAAATACCTAATAATATAATTATGAATAGGTGCCTACTACAGCTTATCTATAATATGATGCATTTTAGAAATAATTTATTATTCATTCGAACAGGCGAAATACGTTTACCTACTTCCTTCGACAGCGAGCGTCATATAAACCGAGGCCGGAAGTTCAAGATATCTGTAAAGATGTTATTTTGCTGCCAAAAAGTAATTTGTAAATGTATATTTGTCTGTCAACATAACTTTTAATCAACTTCATAATTTAATAGGAACTATGATTTACAATAAGGATAGTTGAAGTTGCGTAAAAGAAAACAAATGATGCCGTGCTTAGTTCTAACCACGATTGGGTTGACTTGAATGTTGTCTGTTTGATTATTTGTGTAAATGATGTACTTGACATTTAGGTAGGTTTTCTATCTACCGTTTATTCGTTAATTGTGCGTAAAATTCCCCACCACACAGGGATAACTCTATAATGCCTGAGTTATGTTTTAAATTTTAGTTTAATACTTACCAAATAACAGAATTTTCGAAAGAGGCCTTATTATTAAACTTCAAACGTCAGTCTTTAAATATTTTAAGACAATACTATTGTCGAACCTCAGTCCTCAGTGGTCATATTGTGCCTTTCCTTATAATATCAGTTTCCCCCTTCACAAAATTGTTGCATGTCTGACCGACATTAAAAATATTTCCCTGAATTGAGTGGACTCTGCCGTTACACATTCAAAATGTGTAAGGGCAGATTGAAATCATTATTTAAATGATAAGTTATACAACGACTGCTCGGCACATTTCAGTAACTTTAATAAATAAGTAGTAAGAAGCCAATGACTTGCTACGGTATTAGGATTTCAATAACATTTCAAGAATAAAGTGCTTATTGCCGCCGTCTTCATGTTTGGTTTGACGTCAAATAAAAAATATTTAAAAATTTAAATCAATTGGAAGCATGATGTGCAGATGTAGTAGTATAGCAGTGGTAAATTATAAAACTACATGTTGTTAAGTATTTCTTCAAAATTACTTTTGATTTACCTTCATTCTTCTGATTGTCTTATTTTTAAAAACCATCCAACTCACCTAATAGTATTTTTGCACGTCTCATCACCACACCAAACTTTATAATGTTGGCCGCTTTAATGAGAACTCCGCTATGCCTGTGTTTATAACAACAAAAGTGATAGTCGCACTTGACTCGTTATTTATGATCTATCCCAGTGTTTCGAAATTAGTGGTACGCGTACCCCCAGGGGTACGCGAGGTTGCATCAAGGGGTACGCGAAACAATTTTGACTAAGAAAATCAGTAAAAAAAATTGCCAAACAGCAATTGTCAAAATATATTTTTAATCGATCAGAGTGCAGTGAGTCACACAGGGGTGCCTTCTGTCACATTTGATTTTAAACATTTTTATTGAGTGGGCCACAGGGAAAATTCTAGAAACAGGTAAGGGAGCGGACAAGACAGCTCTTAAATTTAAAGATGGAGAAGAAATATTAAAAAACAAACCGATTTTTAACTTTATAAGGGGTACGCGAGTTTCAGATATTTTTGGAAGTGGTACGTAGGAAAAAACTAATTGGGAACCACAGATCTATCCTATCGTGACCGGATTTCACAACCAAACACAACCCAGGGTTTCCCTGGCGCGAGTTGTTATGTGTTTTAAATAACAATACATATAATTGATGTATTGTATCTATGGATGCGGTACGAGCCAACTGTTTCGATTTTTGATCTCCATTCGTGCTAGTACAGTTAGTTACATGGCTCTTACTTTCCGGCAATATTACTAGTTCTACCGAAGTTACTATTATCTTATCTGTGGTACTACTACTACTATTAATACCAAATTAAAGTTGGTAAAATAAGGTATTTACTTTTTTAAAATTTGATACTCTCTAAAAGTCATTATCATTTGTTTTAACAGTAAAACAAAACATCCTGAGGAAACTTTGTGATATTTTTCCAGAGTGTTCTGGAAGGTTTAGGAAGTTCATCAACCCGCACTTGCCCAACGTGAGCGAGGGTCTAATCCTTCTTGTAATTGAGAGAGGATATACAACACAACAGACATGTATGTGGCAATATGAGTGTTGTGTAATAAATTATCCTCTCTCTTTTCTCCAAATAAAGGGCTGTTATCGATAAACAATTTGCAGGCGTTGTATTAGCTTATAATAGGTATATCTTCATATAATATCTAAAATAGATTCAGTACCCGTCTATATAAACTAACCACATCTTGAAAATAAGTTTAGTTTAAGTTGTTTAGTTTTTAATTCACAGATGGCGTTGATAAGCCTTAATAAATCACGCTATACTTCAGTTACATTAGAATATAAGTAGTTTAAGAAATGATATTGTTGGTGTGTATCGTATGCCGACAATATAATAAGTATTTGAGTACGTTTATTTTTGCCTACGGACCTGCTCTTTCGTTTAGTACAAATTACTTGATGTAAAGTTTAACGATAAATGGCAGCAGAAGACATTGCGATAAACATGTCCAATATCCTTGCATTTTCGAAGAAGCGACACACGGTGACAGCATTTGCGACATATTGTTTATATAAAGTGAGCAAAGTATTGATGTTTGGACACGCATGTTATTTTGGGCGAACAAAATGAATAGGCAAGAGCACCGCGTTCAGTCAACACGTTCGTCGTATGAAAAACATCGTATCATAAATATATATGTGTTTTAACAACACGGTGAATAAACCGAGCGAAGTGTTAGTAAATATTGCGTTGTTGACGAGTACAATGCGTAGGTTCCGTCGGCTAATGTCCATGTTAACAGCATACTGACCTACTTCAAAGTGACCGTGATTTGTCGCACTCTGAAAAGCGAAAACGATAAATAGCGATAAGAACTTATCTTTGATGAAGAACCATGAGGTGTGCCACAAGGTACCATTTTAGGTGCAGTTCTTTGCGAAACATAAATATGTGTAGTGCAAAATTCCAGACATTAAAATTCAGATAGGGGTTTAGACTATACTAACTTTTAAACTTTCGCGTTCCATGATATAATATTATCTACGTATTAACGGGAATTAACGCGATCACGAAAAGGTATTACATAACTCCGAATTGCCTGACGTTTCGACCAGGTTGCACTGGCCGTGGTCACAGGCTGACTGGCTCAGCGGTGCACGCCCTCCGTCGTCGACATCGTGAGGTAGAAGGTTCTTCATCCACCTTTGGGTTTAGACTGCTACGCTTCAGATAATAAAGGGTATCTTTTTACCTGAAGCGTAACGACCTAAACTTTGTTCATTTTATCCACTGATTATCCAATAATTATCAAATTGGTTTTACATTGTTGATCTCGAGTTTATTTGTGGTAAAACTACTATTGAGTAAAACATAAGCTAACACTATTTATCAGAAGCTACTCAAGGAAGTCTCGGATTCGTACAAACAAAAAGGACTCGAGTACAGCCAGACCTGGCTCACTTAGAGGATTACTGTAGTAGTAGAAAAATATACCCTCTCAACGAGCGACAGGCAATTGTTTACTGTAAGTGGATTATAAACAGATTCAAGAACCGAAGAACTACTGATCCAGGGAGCGGCTTTCCTTCTATTTTAGACTCGTTTGTATTTGCTTACATTGGACTTTTATCAAACAGCAGCTCTATAGCAGTTAGACATAGAATGGAAGACCTAGAGAGGGTAGCTGGGACGGTTTGGATGTAGGACGGTTTGGTTAAGGACCGAAAGCTATGGCACAAATTGGGGGAAACCTACGCAATAGTTACTTACCGACATCCAAGCATTTATTAATTACACAGTAGAATCTACGTAATTAATGTGTGTTACCCACATTTCTTGCACACTAACCACTTTCTCAACTCATGTAAACAAAAACAAATAATTAGATGTTTTAATTGCTTTAATAATTATTATCCTAATAAATCTAAATCGTAAAACCTCGACCAATAATATTATATGAGCTCACTCCTGTGGCTCAACACCGAGCGACCAGTAAGTACAAATAGAACAACGCATTAAAGCAGGCAAGAGATGAATGTCAAATTAAATAATTTTTTTTAGTAAATGTTAAAACGGTAGGTTTGGGATATTTTTGTATGTTGTCAAATCACTTTCAATGTTAATTTGACAAATATCAAATAAAATAATTGTCACATTTATTTAATATTTTATTTTGAACAGCATCTTGAGTCATGTATCCAAATTGGGTAGATGGTACAGATAAGAGTATGAGTAGATTTGTGTTTCATATTCTTTCTTTTATACGACTAAGGTAGCAAATAAGAATACAACCCGCCTGATGCTAAGTAGTGCTAAAGCTTTTATTCGAAAAGAAATATAATGCAACTTCTCCTCAAAAATCGTAATCTTTTGAAACATTTGACCGATTACATTAGACTAGTCCAAACCCCATTGGAGAAGTCTAATGTATTCCATCGATTTTAAATATTGTGTAGAATTTCGAAATAAATGGGCAAATAAAAAAAAGTGCTCAATTTTAAAGCTTATAAAAATGTTGAAAAGACAAGCTAATATTTCGTAAAAGCCCTGTATTAGGACGTAGGAAGTATGTCGTGGACTTTAGGCTCTTTTAAAAATATTCAAAAGTTCGATATTGGGACTGAATTTAGATATTTCCCTAAATGCAATAATGTAATTGCATGATGATTCAGGTTTATCAGTGGTCACCCTGCGGGCGACGAACTTTTGCGCGCGCTTCTCAGAGGATGCGACCGATGGGTGGCGGTCGCACCGGGTGACGGGACCCATCTTGGGTGAGACGGGTATTGACTCGTCTCACCCAAGTCGGGTCCCGGCATTGGCCTGTCTGGGATTGCAGAAGAATGCAATGGCGAATCTCGCTGCCCCGATCATGGGTAAGCACTGGAACACTGGGGTGGTTTTTAGTCGGTAAGAGTCCGACAGACCCCTTCGGCCCCCCAAGGGCGGAGGACATCCATGAGGGTCTTCCGCCTCGTTACAAAAACAAAAATGTTTATCAGTGATTTTTACTGATCTCTATTTAACCAGTAACACTGCCTATCGCATCTGGCAAATCAAATAACTCTTCACGGGACATAAAACTGATTTATGAAGCATCAACACCGCCTACACATACACAGTGAAGTGTGATTGCAGCAGTTGGTATTTTTAATAATCACAAATGGTTCAAACTCTTTTATCCCATGTCATCTGGTATTTTTGCCACGTTATTCGGATATCCGGTTGGCGCGGTATCGCTGGCATCGATTCGTTTGACCTTCGTTCGGGACAAAATTATAGTTATAATTCGAATATCAACCTCAGTTACTAATAAACAGAGTCTTTTATTGTTTGGTTTAGTACAAATACCTTTATTTATACCTTTGGTCAGCAACACATACCTACATAATATGTATAGTTATCATTTATCATACATTTCGTATTACATTAAACAAGCACCTCTGTCGACATTATCGTTTGTTTGCATTTCTACGTCCCTACGTAAAATATAAAATTTTTGTTAAATCATAAGCCTCTGTTCACCTATAAGCATTATAAGCATATTACCATATATTTAGTTTTCTGAAGTCATTAGGATTTGAATGTTAAAATCTTCTCTTTCAGAGATGGTTTAGAAACCGTCATCTGTCACGTTTTAAGGGAAAATGACATATTTAAAAATATTAACACTATTATAAACTACCTACTTTGAGTATTACCTATAAGCAATAAAAAATGAGAAATATATAAAAAAGCATTTTTTTTAACTTCAGATCAGTTTACTTTTCTGTTAACCACGACTTTTGACGACGTGATGTTTGGTACGTAGATACCACGTCGATTAAGGAAAATCAGAAATGTATAAATATAAGTATGTTGGTGATTGAATATTGGTGAATATTTAAAATCAGTTTGACCCTCAATCAGGATCTCTGCTCCGCTTCTAAATTTCGTAGCGAGATGTTAAATAGCCATACATTTCCTCAAGAATTAGGTAAATAAATGCAATAAAAAACTGAAATCCGACTGACAGTTCCAGTGATTCGCGCTCAGCCAAAAAAACTCCTCAGCTTTATTATTGAAATTGATTGAGATAGATTATTTTACTACTGGAGTAGATAGGGCTGCCATCCATCCGGGTTTCCCCGGATTTGTCCTAGTTCAAAGGGCGTTCGGAGAGCGTTTTAAAAAAATGTCCGGGTAAAACCCTGTTACTTGCCCCCGTGTGTCCAATAATTGTCCCCTGGACACTGTGCCAGAGGAGATTTATAATTGTTAGATGAATCGTTAACAAGCTAAAAAATTCAATGGAAACTGCGTGTTTTTTTAAGGTGTCCGGGAAAGAATCTCGATTTCACGCATGTGTCCGGGACGATTTAAGTTTTTTGTCCGGCGTCGGCAATTTAAGTGATGGCAAGCCTAGGAGATAATTTGTCAGATGTTAATTCGAATGAAGTTATTTCTTATTTTATTTTGTTACAAAGTTCAAGTTCCATTTAAATTACTTAGGTATATTTCTGCACCTCGTTGATTTTTATTGATTTTCTCATTTCCGGACCGATACGACCTTCAAACCTTCAAAATGTTTTTTTCTTGAGAGCTTGGAGATCGTCTCGGTACTCCCACCTCAAAAGCCGACAACGCACATGTGACTGAGTTGCAGGTGTATATGGGCGGCGGTAGTCACTTACCATCAGTTGACCCATCTGTTCGTTTGAACCCCATACCATACAAATACCTCAGAAGTGAAAACATAACTTACAGAAACACACACACACAATATGTATCTGAGCGTGACGGTCTGCGAGTTCAGTGCTTTTTCCCCATCCCAAAAGTGCACAACGCTACGTGCCTAAAGAAGTTTTCACTTCAAAAAATCAGTAGATAGTGATAATTAAGATGTTTGGAGTGAAAACTTCTAAATGTATTATGTATGTGATAATGTGTATATGTACTTTCACTTTTGACGTGCAATCCAACGAGTGACAGTTTTTTGTGGAGCCTTGTGTAATTAATTACTTTTATGTAATTCGTCGTACAGCTGACAGGCTCTGACTAGAAAACAATTATCTGCAGTCTATTTGTTGTTATGCAGTCACAAAAACTACATGGTTGCAAAACAATTGTTTATTTTAATCTTTTCAATGTCAAGTGCTGCTGTTATGAATGATTAAACTGCTTTTATCACTGAATAATGGATCCTGTTGTTATTGCCTTATGTAATAATTTGCTAGCAATGTGACCCGACATGTTTACATAGCTTATGTTATGGGCCAGTTTTGTATTTAATTCTGTTATAAATTTGTATGTAGGTATATCTATCTCTCTTTCTACAATTATCTTTATCTCTTTTCTATTATTCTTCTGTATTCTGGCTTCTACTTAGGTTTTGACAGCAGTTATTTCGCTTGTTGAAGCTATAGTATAGTATTAGATAAGTACACTAGAATTGTGAAGTGATTCTTAAAACTTTATCGATTGTCAATATGATTAGGTACTTCATAATAATGAGACCAGGCCTTTAGTGGTTATAAAAATGAAAGCAGAAAGTAAATGGTATAATAATCTTCATAATTTATTTTCTCTTTTAATTTTATCATACAATATGATATTCAGTATAAAACAATATTCTTTGTTAAATTCATAGAAATATATTATTTTAGTATAACTGTTTCCATATCTTTTATAAACTTACAAATTACTGTTAACATTCTGACGATTTCTTTTGTATAAAAATAATACAAATGGACGGCGGGCGCGTTTAAACGCACCAAAGCAGAAACAAGTCCAGAGTTACGCTAAACGCGCTCGCCGCCTCGTATAGTCTATATAACAATTCTTGTTAATTGGTATTACAATTACTTACAATAATCTAAAGAAGACAATGGTACAGAACAGTTTACTGTAGCACATTAATGGTAACAAAAACAATTAAAACATAGGTAAAGGCTTTAGTTTACAAAGCGTAGGCACTCGAGATTGCTACTTCATTCTATAAGATATACATTCTCACTAATAAATACTTCCATCACACATTCATTCGCTCTATCACGTGTGTCGTTTACAATCGTTCAAGTCATTAAAACGCTATCATACGTCCACAATTAATATTTTAAATCGGACGGCTTCATATACAAGTCTCGTCCTCTAAAGCACCGGGTCATTCCCGAGTCATTTATCAAAACGGGAAAATAATTTGCGCGATGCAACGCTCTAGCACTCTCTTTCACGCTTACAAGGCACTCTTTACAGTCCTTACTAGCATCGTGCTTCTCTCATACAATCAGTCTTCCATACAAGCACTTAATTTGTCTCGAAACAATTAAGCGAAGCGAACAAAGACGTTCCGGCTCGCGGCAGCAACGAAACGTTTTGTCGCTTTGAAAGAGTTAACCTTGTGCAACAAAACGTGATTCGGAACGTCCGAGTGTTGAACACATGGCCGCCATTCCGCGAGGGCGGCGCAGGCGGAATTTTAATTAGCAGAACATCCGCTCGTGACTGGATTCGAGCCCCGATGCGCCGTTGCCACTTCTACGTACACTATCTCTTTCGCACCGGCTGTGTTTCGTACCTGTCACAATACGGCAGCGGTTCGCGTCTCCGTCTAATTCGTAATAAATAACGAACGTAAACTAAAATATTATAATAAGATTCTACTGGACAGACAAATACACACAATGGCCGGGACACAATGAACAATGAAAATCCCCGATTCAGAGAGGCAAGTGCGGCAACATCGCTGAAACGGGAAATTTGCCGTAGTAAAACTGGCAACGTCGCTTCAACCTCGTTCAGTCAGTTAGCTCACAAATGACGTCGCACGATTATCCTTTCTAGTTTCTATTCTAAATGAGACAACGCAATACTGATAAAGGAAAACATTACTTCTGCAACTTACAATGGAAGCTAAAGCTTTAATAGTTGTGACTCGCTCTAAGTACATCCGTCGCTAAGCGAACTTAAACCTCTTCACAAAGACAAAGTCTTAGAATCGTCTCTTCGAGCGGAGGTTCTGCTTGCACTCATCACTGGCGACCACTGGCAACCTAATCTCTCAAACTTAACGATACATCCACATCATCCTTAACGTAGCGACTTCAACACCTTACCCACTAGTGTTCATTAACTATATATTACACAGTAAAATTATGATCACAAATCGCTTTGTATGCTGCGTCCTACCGGGCGCGACTAGCATGGAATGTGGTGCAGCGGCGGCATCAACTCGATCAGAAGTGCGAATCGATGTGGCAGCCACCGTTGGCATGCTCCAGAACCTGTTCTTTTAGCCGATGCACGTGTTCTTTCAGTTTCACCACCATAGATGCTAGTTCCACGTTCTCACCCTTCAGAATCTTCACTTTATCCTCTAACTTGGAGATCCTTTCAAGCTTGCGCCGTCTACACTTAGAAGCTGCTACCCGGTTCCTTTGCCTTTTGCGTTCTAATTTGATTCTTTCCTGCGAGTCCATGTCAATAGGAGATAGTGGCGGCGTACTCGCGGCACTGGGCACTGTTTGCGGTTCGTCCTTAACCATTGGAGTTGGGTAGCGCTCCAGCGGCCTGTCCAGGTCCGCGTACACACGCCTGTGGATCGGTGGCATGGGCTCAGAGTGATGCAACTTATCCAGGGCTTCAACGAACGGGCGGGCATACATTTCTTGCTCTTCTGTTGGCTGAACCGCGGGCGGGAATAGCACGTTATTGCCAGGAGTGGGGGTTGCCGTGGTGATCATGCCGTTCTGGATGATCAGCTTCTCGAGCTCCGGAGAAGCGAGCTTCAACATCTGTAGGTCTGGAGAGGAGAGGACAGGCGCAGCGAATCTCGCCCGCTTGCCGCCCCGCCCCACGTCCAAAGTGAGTGGCCGTTTCAGGTTCTCCACTGAAACGTTGCTAGGATACTGCTCGTCGTAGAAAGTGGGCTCCATGCCGTGCTGGAAGCGTCGAACCATGTGTTTGCACCGAACGCCTCGGTATCACTGAACTCACTGCGTAAACTTCAAAACTTTTACATGCGGCGCCGCACGTCCGACACAGCCAACGTTCCACTTGTTTCTAAACAATATTAAGAAACAACCACTGCTTTTATTGAGTGACTCAGATAAGCTATTTTTAGAAATCGCGTGATAAATTCAAGTGTTCATTGGTCGGCTATCACGCGATACGATGTAATGCTGGCTTGTGATTGGTGATTGGCATCGTAGCGTAGCGCGAGGCCGCAGCAGGGCTGTTTACGACGACTTCGTGCGATTACCGAGAATCAGTAGAATGGTATCCATTATACCATTTACGCCGCGCTTAATAGCGCGGCATAAATGGTATGTTATTTTGATCATTTCTACTTCTGTAGAACTATGAAAAACAAACATAGTATTCCAGATCATTTACAGGTCATATTCCTTTTAGTTTATTTCAATATATTATACCTATTAGCAAAGCCTATTAGTTTATTTCAATGATGAAACATTTAAGTTCTTACACTGTTTCTTTAACTACAAAATTCTGTTTTCAATTTCAGCTTTTTAGATTATAAAAAGAAGAAACTGTCTAGCTGAATAGGTGTGATACTCCTAATACCGAATTCTATTCGGTTTGACTTTTACCGAATTAAATATTTACACACAGGCATTTAAACCGAATAGAATTTTTCGTTTCAGGAAAAGACCTTTGTGCAAACTTAAACTTAACTTTTGGACAAAATTAAACTTTTGGAATATTTTTTTTTAAAGCGAAAGTTTTACTTGCCTCTAATAAGTTAAACGAGTGCAAAGACCAAAGTGTAATTACGGTGAAACAAGACAATGAACTAGAACTTAAAATCTCAAAAAACTTGGTAGAGGCATTAATTCAGTTTCTTTTAAAAAGGTTATCCAAAAAAGCCGTCTAGGCTAGCGAAACTTAAAAACCAGATTTACAGGACAATATAATCTCTCAGTCAGTTTTAAAACTGAATCAATTTACCCGAGTATACCTCTTTGGAATTCGGCATTAAGCCCGAATAATGCGACCTAAGTCGAATACCTTAAATTTGCCGCATATCCCGTATACTAAACTAATATTCGGCGCATCTCTTGTTTTAATGTTAGATTAATTTGTATGGAGTTCAAAAAAAAGAGGTGAGGTGTTTTTTTTAAATATAATATTATTAAACCTTTATAATATATAATTATTTTACAGCTGTTAAAACCTTCATGTTTACAATGCACGTCATAAAAACTAATTATGTCTAATTGATGTTGATTTGTTATGTTATAACGTGGCTTCCGGTTAGAAATGTCAAATTCCATTGTGTAGGTACTTGTTATTACTTTGATTGAATCTTTAAAATCACATTTTCCCAAAATTACTGATTTTAGATAGACATTATTTCAAAATCTATGACATATGCAAAGTCAAAGTGAAGTACAGTTGCAACAAGCACAAAACCAATCCTTGGTACACGTTATAACATAAAGTTTATATTTTTTATGTCATAAAGTGAAACGATAAAGCGACAATGGGAACAAACAATTTTGGGCGAGGCACGGAGGCGGGGTAGGCGTACAGCGCGATGCAAGAAAATATTATGCGGGTGACGGCGGCGGCGGAGGGGCGTGGAACGCGATAGTGTGCGAGTAAGAGCGAGAGCAGTACACCTCCCTCTCATTCATACTGTAAGATAAGTAAAATACAACAGAACAGAAGGAAAATAAAATGCACCTAAAATTCCTTCATTATTATGGATTAGCCTTTGATGTTATTGTAAAGTTGACCTTCGTTTTTATTACCACAGAGAACTTAAATACTTACAATTGATTGCCATAGAAACATCCAGATGTGTAGGTGTGGTGTGAGAACTGTTTATGGAAATAAAACATTAAATTAATGAGGTACCTATACCTACTTACATACACTCTTCTTTTTATATGCACACCTAATATATATATACCTACCTACCTACCTACCTAATATTACAAATGCGAATGTGAGTTTGGTTGTTTGTTAGCTTTCACGCCCTACTACTAAACCGATCATAATGAAATTTTGCAAACACGTCAGTCAGTTGTATGGAAAAGGACATACGAGCACTTTTCATCCAGAAGTACTATTTCCGAGGAATTGAAAAATAACTGTTAGATCGGCGATATTAGTAACTAATAAATATGTAGGTTTTTCAATTTCTTCCCGAATTTTCCAAATTAAAAAAAAAAAAAATTCAATAAGTCTTATTTTATTTTCCTTTTTGGTGACAACCCTAGTTAGAAGCATTAGTTACATAATCAAGTGTTCTAAACTTACAAGACTTGATTACTTTTCCTAAATAACTAAACTTATTCTTGTAAGAATAAGTTTACTTATTTAGGAAAAGTATACAATACATATACTTTTCCTAAGTAATTATTACTATGGATAATTTACGAGTAAGTCTAACACAGTCCTTGCGGCACTAAACTTTAGTGAAGTAAAGGCTTAAAGATACTGATGTTTTGTTCCGCGCCAATTTAGCGGTAAAACTGTGCGAAGCCCTATAACTTGATAGTCAAAAAATTTATAATTTTTTGGGTTGATTTATGCGACTTACTGTGCGTCACAGAATACTAACAGATTTGAAACATAGTTCATTGCCTATTGTGCTGTGTATCATTGTGCTGTCTATCTGTGTACAAATTTATAAAGAGCGACGATTATTTCTTTTTCATGCCCAAGAACAAAAATATAATAAATATGACCATTGTATTCCGCGTAGGTGTCTTTTTATGTATACCACTAATGTGGCTAACAAGCAATGGTTCGCCTGATGGAAAGCGGTAACCTTTGTCCGTTGTCTATAGGCAAAAAACTAGCGCAGTCACTCATACAGTGCTAATCTTAGATTTCTATGTTCTGAGGTGCTAACCCTTACCGCCTCACCGTTGATCCTTGGCAACCCTAACCACTAAAAGATAAAAGTATAAATAAAAAAATAAAAATACCCCTTTCTCAAAAATTCCATCAACGATTAGAAGAGAGCTGATGATCTTCGAACGGCTGAACGGATTTTCTTGAGTTCTAGCTAAGAACACTCTCGATCAAATCACCTTTAAAAAACAAGGTTTCGAAAGAATTCGAGCAATGATCTTATTTGCCCGGCCCTCCAAGCTTACAGCGTTAGTTACTAAAGTCAATGTGCCTACCCAACTCATTGTTTCTTCATGTCACGTAGAATTTTACAATGTTTAGTCACAGAATAAGTAATACGGTTTCTTCAAACCTTGCATAGTTGAAGACTCTTTGTCCGCCAATTCCGCACTCATATAGTAACTCTTGATCTTAAAGTCCTCCATCATCTTCTTTAGTATTCCCAATTTGATTTTGGTTCAACACAATGGTTTTTTTTTCCATCCTACTCTATCATTCTCCCTTCTAGCTATATCTTCTTACACGCAGTCCCTCCACATTTGTTTTGGTCGTCCTCAACTCTTCTATCCGTGAACTTCCATAAATAAAACTTTCTGTGCATCCGCATCACATGTCCATACCGTGATAATCTGTTGCTTCTCAACTTTTCATCCACTGGCGTTACTTTCAGGCTCCCTCTAACGTTTTCATTCCTCACCTTGTCTATCCTAGTCACACGACACATCCATCTCAATTCTCGGATTTTAAGCTGCAAATCCAGGCAGGTATGATAATCTATCCTATAAAACTGTCCTTTCAGCTTTACAGGAAACCTGGCATTACATAGGTATTGATCCTGTTACCTGCCACCACTACATCCACCCTGTATTGATTCGATGCTGTATTAGGGAGCCGAGGTACTTGAAGTCGGAGCCGGTATTGCTATTCCATTATTGTTATGTATTTCCAAAAAGTGTAGATGAAAAAGGGGTGTAGGTACAATACATACCTATCTGCTTACCTCCAAATATTCAGGCGAAAGTATGTGAAAAATGAAATAGAAAATCATACGAGCAAAGTCGCGTATATATTCTCTGGATACACTGGAGTTAATTAAATTATTTCAACATGTCTTATTCAAAATATCAAAAAAAATATATCATAAGTCTTACTGGTAACTTCTTTACTATCGTACGTGCGAGAAACCCCTTATGTTGTAAAAATAAACAGTTAGGCGGACGGAGTTACGTCGTTACATAATAATAACAATATGCCGATAAATTAAAGAAACGTACTAAATCTATAAAAAGATATCGTACCTAAATTGATAAGTATTTTATTTCTTGCCAAGTATGCTTTAATGTTGATAACGAATAACAAGAAAACAATTTTTAAGTAGGTATATTTATAATCAAGATCAAGGTTCCGTAATGGATTGTAAATTTTAAGCACGCCATTTGCTCCATTCAGCTGGTAAAGTTTGGAAGTTAACGTGTATTATTTGAGCGTGGGTTGTTTGGCGAAAGATGTGTGGCAGGCAGCACGTATAACTATTGAGACAGGTTTGTAAAATAAGTAAACTTGAATAGAGTTTGAGTTCTTACACGTGATGAAATTGACAAAGCAGATGCGTCAGCTCACTCTCGTTTCCGTCTGTTTAGAACACCATGTATTCTCTGGATGTACATAAAAATATTTCAACAGGCAGTGCAGCAGTGTTTCAAAGACACATTAAACACAATGCAAATACATAACGATAAAACTACCGATCCTAAATATTAAAACGATGTTTATGGCGGTACTAACATAAATTTCAGCGTTAAGTACATACCTTTCTTGAATCTTATCCTTGTTCTCAAATCACAAGATACAACGATTTGAGACAACATTGCCACGGCAAACATCGATATTTTGTAATATAATGAATAAAAGCCATATACTTAAAAACAAGATAAGACTCGAATTTGTGTTAGTCCTCTTAGTTTAATTAAAACTTCCATAGTTCGTAAATATCCACAAGAACCCTCCCCTACAAGTCGGACTCGCTATTATCCAGTTCTTGCATGAGTAATAATAGTACACATCCCATAGTAAACAAAGTCAAACTCAAGTAACTGTGTGTTCTACAGTCAGATATCTGCGATAATAGTATGACCTCTTCGTTAATTAATTCAACATCCTACAATACAACAAACATTTATAAGTACATTATAGGGTCAAGTTACATCTGAAGGTTTCGTTTCTAGTACAACATCGTTATTTAAGCAAGTTGAAGGTAACTTCGTGTCGGCTATTCGTGGGAAAATATTGTATATTTATTTATTGTAAAGCTTAGGCTTAGAACACTTGACATATTAACAACATAGAAGAGTTATATATATTATATACTACATGCATCGTTATTCCAAGTACTTTTTGTTCGTAACGTCATTTACTAATACCAGAGAATACATAATAGTAATAGTACACGGCGCATGGCGCAATGGTTACAGTCGTCGCCTTGCCACTAAGCCTTACCAAGTGTTGTGGGTTCGCTCCCATCCAGTACAAATAATTGTGTGATGAGCATAATAATTTGTTCTGTGTTTGGGTGTTATTTATCTATAATATGTATATTTACATACATATTTAGAAATATGCACATTTTGAAATATATAAGTATGTTTATCAGCAGTCTGGTAACCATAGTACAGGCTCTACCTAATTTGGTATCTGATGGCCGTGTGTAAGATGTGTCAATCAAAAAAAAATTCATTCACTAACATACTGCCTATATGCTATAGACTGTAAGACATATGCGTTATGCAAATAAAAATATTGTTTTGGTGATATAGAGAATCAACAGCATCCATGGTTAGCATGAATTTCAAAAACTCATTAATGGAGGCACAGTCAATATTGTAGGAACGTAGACCATTACTAAAGCATTTTTAAAAGATAGCGTCTGAAGTGAAAACTGTGGCGAATTATATTTTAATTTATAACACCTATAGGAAACTGTAAAAACTCGTATTAGCGGTAGTTTATGAAGAGAATTTGAAAGAGATAATATATATTGAAATAATTCAGTTTTCAAAGAGCTACTAGTTCTGCCACCTACTAGACATTCACAATAATTACAGCTTTTCTACTCCAGCCTAGATGTCTCGCTTATCCAGCTTTGACTTCTCGACAATAGGTGGCGCTAAAGATCATATAATTTAGCTAAGTTGTATTGAATAATTAAAATTTAAAAGAAAACCATTCTTCATACAATGAATTATCTATAACTATATAAATAGGTAGACCACATTATAAAGTACATTTTTCTCCTATCGGTCAACTAATTATATCTTTAATAAAATAAATTTATAATTTTCTCTCTTCCTTCGACATAGCTCTCTTGTTGTTGTTGTAAATATAAAAGATATGGAAAATTTAACAAGTAATTTTAACACACAGAATGTAATTTAATACAGTATTGATCAAATATACTCATGCTCGAGCGTTATTTAAAAGGATTTTTTTGGAGAAAAGTAAATTATTTATAGTATAAAAACTCTAGTTTAAAAGCTAACCAAACTTTTTTTTAAGACTACTCCCGCACTAAGAATGAATCATGTGTCGCGGTCGAGTTTATAAACACCGGACACAAAGAACACCCATACTCGGGACAACTATTTGTGAATTACAGACATTTTACAACACTCGGCGCGGTGCAATGGCGAGGCGTCCACGTTAGCAATTGCGCTATCCGTCTCACTAAAATCATATCAGTCTAACTAAAAAGTAGAACGTATTTTTTATTGTATAAAACCGTGGGGTACTTTTACCTTTACTATATTTTTATAATAACTCAACTTTTATAAATAGCTAATGAACTATTTGTAACATTTGATGTCGAGCACTACACGCTTTGTTTGCAGTAACTGCAATTAAAGTTTGTTTTAGTATATCAGACATCTTGAAATTAATGAAAAGTTCGTCGTGAGATTCCGTTACATAGAGAGACAGTAGTACAGGCAGTGACGCCACAGCCAGGGGTTTCGCGTCCTTGCGAGCTATAAGGGATTAGGGAGTCATCATAATTCAATTTATTTAAAAGAAACAACCAAATAAAAATATTGATCTTATTTATTGCATTTTGCTTACATTATTAACATTACGTTATTTTCTAAATGACTTATTACAGAACCTGACTCAAGTACGCACAACCTGTGTTTAAATAACTACTGGTTGAGTAAAGAATTATCCCCAAATACCATTTAACAAAAGTATTCCCTTTGCTTAAGTAGAGATTAAAAATTCAATACTCACGTGATAGAGATACAGTGAGCCAGTGAACATTTTAGTACTTTTTAAAATAAGCAACAAATGTCATCACACTGCGTTTAACTACGTCTAAAACTTATGCTAAGTTTTCTTTTTCAGTCTTGAGCAAGATTCTGTAATACGGCCCTAAAACTCTGAAATGTAATTGTACTAGTCATTTTATGCCGAATAATTATACTACAAATTGTACGCCGAATAATTTCAAATTGTACTAGAAATTGCCATCCAACCAACCATCCAATTCGAGGTACGCAATACAATACTTGTTTCTTAATATTATTTCTTTCGGATATTTTCTGTCAATGTGGGTCGGTAGGTCCATGGAGAGTAACGTATCGTATCGTATCGTCTTATATAGTATCTATTTATTGCAGGAGAGGCAGTTTACCCACGCCGAAGCGATTGAACGGTCAACTCCCTGTAAGTTTTGGTCATCATTTCTGACGACGATTTTTTTGAGTTGCCTACTGTAATCTAATGGTGCTGTATCAGCTGAGATCAACTCAAAAAACACTTGTACACTTCGTTTCATGTAAGAATAGGAACGTCAATGACCTTAATCTGTCAACTGTCACTTGGAAAGTACGGTTTGCACATAAAACTAATTTACGTAACATTAATTTTTTTTTTACTTTACTTTTTTAGCTGTGGTAATAGCGATCATCATCATCATATCTGATCCAATTTTTCATGTTTTTTTGTACATAAATTGATTGTTTCGAAAATATTTGTTTGAATAGACAACTATCACATCACTATAATGGCGCAAGGTCACTACTATTCTTATTTGCATCGCATAGTATATAAAGATGTTTTCATTTCAATTTAATTCTAATGGTAAGTCCTGAAATGGGTGATGGCGAAATAATGTTATCTGCCAATAGACTAGTGTTTGGCACAAACCTTATCATTTCAACGGAAGTTTTAACTTACAATTATATATACGGTGACAATTTAGTTTTGAGTCAAAATTTTGTATAGGATCTAGGTCTTATTCACAATAATAATTTTAATGCCTTGTTAGGATACCCTATAAACAACACATTTCAACTACTAATTATTCAGATCAACTACCACGATCTGACAGCCCAGCAATAATAACACGATTAGTTAAAAATCGAACTTATAAAGCTCGATTAACTATACAATTAATTCATTTGCACCCCACTGTTGCCTTTCATATAGTAAATTATCATGTCATCTATACGTATTGGTACCACAACACATTCGATTTAAAAAAAAAAAACTGTTTTGAAGTGTAAAACATGGTGGCATTGAGCCGAACTACAATAGAATTTAACCTAAATATAGATTAATTTATTTTACAGTAACAGATATGATTCTAACATCCTCATATGGTTTGTCAGTCTTGGGATTGGTCTTGACGCTGCCAATGTTCTGCACCACCTCCATGCCGCGGACCACTCGGCCGAACACCGTGTGCTTGTTGTCCAACCATGGCTGCCAAATACACAACATGTTTACTATCATACATAAACTTTAACTGTTAGAAGCTTGAGTTTTGCATGAGCTGACAACGTCGCGTTTTTTAAAGTGTTTAAAAACACGAGATTGTTATTTTTTATACAATTTAATTGTAAAATACCTTCACCATGGTATCCTTGGTATAAATGTGTATATAAAAATAATAATCTTTATTTTTAAAATAGTGATCATACATGAAAATAAAACTGAAAGTCTTATAGAATAATATTATCCTAAATAATACGCAGTTTTGCACTGAACTCTGGTATCCGGTAAAATTTTACTTGTGTTATAGGTAGCAGCATTCTCAAAGTTTAAAATTATTTGCTAATCAATGGTAATTGGAGATGGAGTATGCACATATAAGGTAAGTGGGACGACTTATTTTAAATGTTTTGTTAGTGGTTATTTTGCTATTTATTTATAAAAAATACAGGTAAGAAACACCGTACCGAATATTGAAATAGTGTATTCAGACCATCATTGTGAGTCAAAAATCATTGGAATTTTCTGTCGGCAAATTCGTAATTTTTTTTTATAATTTTATTTTTTCGGCTCAAAGTGATATCACAGTGAGTAAACAGAACATTTTACAGAAAAGAAAATAACAAATAACCCATACGGCGAAAAACTGCAATGTAATCAATTAAACAACATTTATGCAATCAGCTGCTTCGAAGGTGCCGAACGCTGAAGGTCATTCACCGTACCGCACAAAAATAATACCGCGTACATTGCGTAGCGCCAAATGAAGCTAAGGACTATAAATTCCTAATCTCGCATTTTTATAAACTGACTTTTGTATTGTGATAAGTATAAACTGAAAGATTTTTGTGAGTTTTTCGCGTAGCTCAAACACGCTGTGTAAAATGACATTGTCTACATTATTGCTACTATGTATACCTATATAAACAACCAAATTTCACACATAACATAATACACAAACTAAAATAAAAAACTCACCCAAAAAGATTTTTACGCATTGGGCAGACAGGTATATATTATACACTCTAGAGCAATAAATCCGAATTACATAAAGATACCTGAAAATGTAGGCAACTAATATTGCTAGCTAAGTGAAATAAATTGTTTAATTGAGAATTAAAAACTCTACTTATAGCGCGTAAACCAAGATTTTCAGGTATCTCTATGTGACCTACCCGAATTCATAGCTCTTGAATGAAGTAAAATTCATTTTATTTAAGGACTAAATCCTCTATCGGAGATAATGCTAGAACATTTCCAATATCAAATAGAGTTCCAATGGTCTTCGATAGACGTCCTGTAGTACATACCGTGGGCGCCAGTGTGATGAAGAACTGGCTGCCGTTGGAGTTGGGCCCCGCGTTGGCCATGCTCACGGTGTAGGGCCGGTCGTGCTTCAGCTGCGGGCGAAACTCGTCCGCGAACTCGCCGCCCCATATGCTCTCACCACCAGTGCCCGTCCCTGACCAAATATGTATCAATTTTTATTTACAGTTCGTTACTTATTTAATTTCAATTAAATTAAACATAAATATTTTATTTTACATAACTATTTTTTTATTTAACAATGACGCGCGTGACGTGACCACTATGTTGACAAATAATAAATTGAAGAAATGTCAAGTGAGAGTTGGCTCTCACAATTTAATCCCACTAATATTATAAATGGGAAAGTTTTGCGTTTACTTTTAAGACTGATTATAGAGACTTGATACCGCCATTATTATTTCTTAACAATGTGTAACTAGCTTTCTTCTAAGAAAGCTAGTAGCTAGTAAAATAGTTATTAACCTTCTAAGGTTAATAACTATTTTGTTTATAATTTGATTTAAATAAGTACAAGTAACTATTATTTTATATTTCTATCTCCACATTTATGATATTTGTAATTTAGGATATTATTAGCACGCATGAACAGTTACCTCCTGAGATACAGTCTCAACTAGTTCAGAAGGTACGGAACTACATTGTTGAGAATAGCCTAAAATCAACATAGTTTTTAGTGAAAACACCATATTTTTTTATGTACATTTGTGCAACCACATTTTTAAATTTATTTATAAGGCCTATTTAGAAAAATAAAGATTTTGAATTGAATTTGGATTTACCACTCTTAGCACAAGCATTACCTTAGCTGGAGGTATTAACAAAAATCTAGTAATGTGTGACCCACGTTACACATAATCTTTAAAAAAATTATTAATCACATTCAATTAAGTAGGAATTATGTTAAGCGAGCCCTTAGACTGAGATCCGGACTCTACCCACCTGCAAAATTTGTATACTTAATGAAAATAAAAAAATTCTGATTAAATTTATCCAGAACTAGTTCTTTTACAATAAACTATTTTTTTGTAACATTTATCAACTTTTCATTTGAAGTAAGACCGGATACAAGTGTAATCTCACCAGTGGGATCCCCAGTCTGTACCATGAAGCCCTTGATGACGCGGTGGAAGATGTGTCCGTTGTAGTACCCGTTGCGCGCGTGCACGCAGAAGTTCTCGGCCGTGCGCGGCACGTCCTTGCCGAACAGGCGCACGTGCACGTCACCCAGCGACGTGTGCAGCACCGCCTGCTCGTACAGACGCTGGACACCTGGAACGGCCGTGAAATTCAATCATATATACCACAATGTTTGATCGGAGCTCAAAAAATTGCACCACCTAAACAGTAAAGTTCAGATATCACACGCCTCGCGCCCGCGTTGTTGGTGGAGATTTCAGGTGTAGTCGCAAAATCCTAAAACTATACTTTAGAAATGTAAAGAAGGTATGTTCGCGCGCTTAGTACCGAAACCGGTATAGGCGCGTGAGTGACGCGCGGGCGCTTGCGGGGCCTGTGGTGCGGCGGACGGGGGCTAGCGACGGAAGGTCATCGACCCCGGCGCACACGACTGCGCGTTCGGCTCATACATAGATCGGACACACCCCTTGGCGCTCGGCTACCATAGCGCGATATAAAAAGAAATAAATCTATAATACAACTATTTATACAGTCTACTTATTTTAAATCCTACCACCAAACAGTGGTTTAAAGGTAACACACAAACAGGTATGAAACGACGAATGGTACAGTGCCATTATTATAATTTTTTTTTTTTAATATCATTGATTAAACAAAATTTAATAAGTGTTTAAAATTTTGTTATACAGGATGTATCTAACAATGAAACACTACTTAAATCACTGAAAGGGCATGACTCTAGCATGCAGTTACAAAAAGATTTTTTGGAAAAAACTATCCGTTTACAAGTTATGACTGTTTGATTTTCCATTTTTTTTTTAAGTTTCTCAGTAACTGAGTGAATAGTTCCAAAATAAAAAACCGAACAAGTGCAAGTCGGACTCTAGCACCGCAAGTTCCGTAAGAAAACAAACTTGTATGTAGATAGCACATCCATCTCGGGAATTAATTCTCAAAGAATTTTGTCCGCCCGAAGATTTTTTCAGGAACACTCGATTAAATCTCCTAACAAACAAGAAAAATTAAAATCGGGCATCCATTTACGAGCTATGATGCCACAGACAGGCACACAGATACACACGCTAAACTTATAACACCTTAAACAAAAACAATGGTATTACCTTGTCCCTCCGTTGCAGAAATAATATCCTCTTTGCTCGGTTTCTCATTGAAAATGTCCCTGTCAGCGTCCGGACTCTTGATGTCATCGGGGCTTCGTCTCGAGAACATGTAGAACCGGTTCTTTTTGTACGCGGTGCAGAACAGTGTTGGATCTGTCTTAACGTTCAGAAGCGTGGGGTTCTCGGACCCTTCCATTTCAAGGGTAGTAGCCACCTTTGATTGATTTGTTCGACCCTGAAAATTTAAAAAAGTATACAATACAAATATATATGTAATAAAAAATTTAAGAAAATACGTATTTTTTATTGGTACATACTAATGCAATCCTGATTCCCACTCCTATAAACAAATGACAAAAGAAACACTAAGGATGATAATCCTAAAGAAACACTAAGGATGATAATCCTAAAGAAACACCATCTTGGAACAAACTGACAAACAAAGGTTTGAAACCACAAGTAAATTGGAGGATTTAAAAATATTACAAATATACTTTAATTTCTATGAAACCTCGGAAGGTGATAAAGTATACGACTAAGTTTGACTAGGTATGAGAACTCAATTTGTGGGGGATTTTCTATACAATATTGTCCTAATATTTTATTATTTTTAGTGCTTAGTGTACCTCGAACATTTCCTGTCTTTTGTAGCGCACTCTTGCTTTAAAGTTCACTATACAGATCCTATCCGCAGTAATTCTTTGTATTTCCTGCGGTTGTTGTTATATACACACATACATACACTCACCCCCGTATCCCCAAAGGGGTAGGCAGAGAATAGAATAGAATAATCTTTATTGTACACCAGTACATATTGCTTAAAGTTAGTTTTGACTGGCCTGTTGGTCTAGTGGTTAGTGACCCTGACTGCTAAGCCAGAGGTCGTGGGTTCGATTCCCACCCAGGACAAATAATTGTGTGATGAGCACGATCATTTGTTCTGTGTCTGGGTGTAATTTATCTATAATATGTATACGAGTATATTTAGAAATATATAAGTATGTTTATCAGCAGTCTGGGTACCATAGTACAGGCTCTGCCTAGTTTGGGATCAGACGGCCGTGTGTGAGATGTGTTGAGTTGTTATTATTAATATTATTAGTTTACAATATTGATATGTACAAAGGGCGGCCTTATCGCTAAAAGCAATTTCTTCCAGGCAACCTTGGGGTGGAAAAATAATGACCAGTAATATAATAATATAATGGGTAGTTATGATTATGATTAAACACCCACATTTTGCCAACTATAGTTTAGTCTGACCAACTTGATAGGGGGCAGGCCTATTGCCGTTAATTGCTCTTTGGGAATTATAGAGGGGAATTTTGGTAGTATATTAAATAATTTATTTTCCATTTTGTAATTATTTTTTAATTGTTAAACCAAAAGTAAAAGTTAAAAAAGTATGACGTCAAAGGTTACATTTAATTACCCAATTCAGTAAATTACTAGATATTACCTGAAACAGTGCAAGGTGCAATGGCCGCAAGTTCTCCGGTTTCCCGATCATGGCAACGCACCGGTTGGTGACAAGGTTAACGATCTTGACCCCCAGCATTGTCGCGTACACAATGAAGTGTCCACTAGCGTCAAATAACACATTGGCTAGCTGTACTGCTTCTGACTTCTCTAAGTCACGTTCTGTTGCCATTCTGAAAAAATAACGAACTTTTGAGGACTCCGAATTCGATCACAGTAAAATAGAATTAAGGTTTTTTTTTGGGGGGGGTACGTTATGACTTTCGTTAGCCTTTACTAAAGGTTACAACAGATTTTTTGTAAGAATTAATCTGATACAAAATTGGAATACAATTTCATGCTCAAGGACAATGTTGAAATCAGCTAAAAAAGGTAAAAATTCTGTGGTTACTTATTACAAAGCAAAAGTCAGTTTTCATAAAAAGCAAGATTGAGGATTTATAATGATTGATTTTATTCGCGCTACGCAATGTACAGCTACTTATGCAATATCAACGCGACGCCGGACGGCGAAAAACTGTCTATTGCCAGTCAGGGTTAGACCACCAAGGTAATTAGACCACTCGGTTAATATAACTAAACTTGTTTTAAATAAAACATTAAAAAAGTGCAAGATATTATAAACGCTTTTTAAAAACTCTTGGTATTTACCTTCTGCCAAACTCCATGTTGGGCAACTGCTGCGTCTGATGCTGCAGCTCCTGGAACCGCTGCAGGCTCTCATCCAGCACCTTGTGCAGTTTGCCTGACAGGAAATGGAACACACGCACCTATTACATCAACAGACAAACATTCGCCTATTATGACAAAGTGTTGGTTGATTCGGTAGGTCCCGTGTGGAATTTCACTATTTACTATTGGAATGTATGTATTTAAGAAAAAAAATATATCTAATAGAACACATAGTACAAGCTATGCTAAGTTTGCATAGCAAGCATATTATTATGGGCTGGCCACGTATGCCGAGAGATCGATGGTGTTGGAGCAAATGGGTCTTAGAGTGGAGACCGCGAATCGGTAAACGGAAGGTAGGACGCCCGCCAGCCATATGGACCGACGACCTGAGGAAGGTTGCTCGGAGGGACTGGATGCAGAAGGCGGATGACTGGATGCGGAAGGCGGAGGACTGGATGCGAAAGGCGGAGGACTAATTGATTTGATATTATTATTATCATCTCTGTGACTGGTTAATGCCATGCGGTCTTGAAGACTTCTTCCTAAATTAATAATGGAGTAAAGCTTTCAGTTTAATCTGAACATATTAATCTTACACTTCAGCGCACGTATTAGCACATACAAAACATGCTGAACGCGAGTTGATTTATTTTATTTACGCCATCTGTGGATTCTGCGCGATACTACTGTCATTTGATGTAGGTTGTTTACTAATTATCCATATATTAGTTCGGGCAACTTTTACAGATGGTGCAATTTTAATTTCGAGTTTTTACAATATTTACTATATTTTGATACAATTTATTCGGTCACTCATTACATATACATATAGCGAAATGAACTTCATTCCAACCAGGTGTTCCATAAAACCTTCTTTTTTATAACATATTAAAATAATTATAGGTTGATCAAAGTACAGGAATCAGTGATCACTTCATGCAAGTTATAATATTCTATTAAAACATTAATCCTCTAATTCTTATTTTTGAACGTCCCTTCATCTGTTAAAATAAATAATAGGCTAGCGAACATATCGAAGTAAAACCTCACCTTTCTATCCAAACTTATAGACGCCATTTTCTTTCCATCAGGCGAGAAAGCAAGCGCAGTTGGATAAGTCTTATTCTTCACAAAATCATACAAGTCTGTGTCCAACTTTGATTGGAAGTCCACGTTTTTTGGAAATGCGTATTCATGTTTAGGGCCTGTCCAGTATTCGATGATCCCTGCCTTGTCTACAGACACGGCCGTTTCGTAGACCGGGTTATATGTGATGGTGGTCACTGTACTTTGGTGGAGGGTCTTGAACGTGTGTAATGGTGTACTTGTAGTTTGTGTACCATCAAATATGTACATTCTGTTGCTTCCTTTCTCTGAGCTGTGGAAGAATATTTTGTTTAATATAATAACACTAGCAGCGCCCCGCGGTTTCACCCGCGTAAGTTCCGATCCCGTGGAAATATCGGGATAAAAAGTAGCCTATATGTTAATCCAGGACCACTAATGTTATAAATGTGAAAGTTTGGATCAATGGATGTTTGTTTGTTACTCTTTCACGCCAAAACCGAACCAAACCGAACAGATTGCGGTGAAACTTGGTACATACCAAGTTTCATTGCAATCGGTTCAGTAGTTTTGGCGTGAAAGAGTAACAAACAAATATCCATTGATCCAAACTTTCAGATTTATAATATTAGTGGGATTAGTGGGATATAAAGGAATAATTTCTTTCTTATTTTTATTAAACATGCTTTTTTAAGCTTCACTTGTAACTAACTGTGTAAACGGATCTTGGAAATTAATTTTAACCTTTTTTTATGGGATAGGAAGCCAACGAGCAGACGGGTCACCTGATGGTAAGTGATTACCGCCGCTCATCTACACATCCAACTCAAGAGTTACAAGTGCGTTGCCGGCCTTTAAGGCGAGAGTAGGGGAAGGGGGGAATGAGGGAAAGGGAGAGGAAATAATTAGGGTCTCCGGTAACCTCAGTCATTCGGCGAAACACAACACAATCATTGCTTAACTACCGGTTTTCTGTGAGGCTGTGGTATCACTCCGGTTGAGCCGGCCCATACGTGCCCAAGCATGGCTCTCCAACTTATTCTACTTACTTCTAATTATCGTATTGAAATGAAACATCGAATGTATATATAGTTAGTAAACCCCTCGAGTATGGGTCATATGATTAGTTTTTAGTCCAGTACCGATGGTCTGATGATGGAGTCAGGAGGTGGACAGTGGAACTCTTTTTTACTTTTTAAATCGGTTCGAAATTAAAGTGTGTTTATTTTATATTTCTAAACTATAATTATCACTACATCACTACATATTATAAATACAAAGTCCCCCGCCGCGACTGTCTGTCTGTTCGCGATAAACTGAAAAACTACTATACGGATTTTTATGCAGTTTTCACTATTAGACAGAGTGATTCATGAGGAAGGTTTGTGTATAATTTGTTAAAATTGATTGAAATATCATGATGATCGTCGGAGATATCTCTGCTACCAGTGCGAAGCCGGGGCGGGTTGCTAGTTGTAAATAAAAAGTAAATATCAATCGGCCAGTTGTAGACTCTTGGCTTACTTTAAAACTGTGTGATAGGTACCTGAAAGTTCTTATATCTTCTTGATATTTTTAAGTAAATAGGTACCTAGTATTATTTATAAGACGGAAGGTCTAGTTTCTGTGGCGTACCCACTCTTTGTTAACGGAGTTGCAGAAAATCTAAGGCAGAGTGGAATTAACAAACAAAGTTCATAAACTGCTTATAAACTTTGTCTTAGGTATTTTATGTAAGGATCCCTACAAAATGTAACCCTCAGAACATCTTTTATGTGACTACTAGCAGTGCCCCGTGGTTTTACCTGCATAAGTCCCGATTCCGTGGGAATATCGGGATAAAAAGTAGCCTATGCGTTAATCCAGGTCACCAGCTATCTACATACCAAGGTTTCATTGCAATTGGTTCAGTAGTTTTGGCGTGAAAGAGTAATAAACCTACATTCATCCATCCAAACTTTCACATTTATAATATTAGTGGAATAGTGGGATTAGTGGAATGCGATGGCAGCAATTAGCAGCAGGTTCAACTTACACAGCAAGTGCGGATATAGGATCGCCGGCCGAGTGCACCCATTCAGTACAGTATGGTTCAAACTCTATAGATATCATGTTGATCATATCTGAAACAAAATGGTTGAATATCTCATTTATTATGTTAAAAACATATTCACTTTTAAACTCCGAAGCAAAAAGGAAGGGTGTTATAAGTTTAATGTGTGTGGACCGATGATTTAACTTTTTTGTCTTAAACATGACTTGATCGAGTGTTCTTAGCTTTCATTGAAAAGATCATCAGCTCCTTTCTAATTGTTGATGGAGTTATTGGATCGGGATTATTTGAAATTTATTTAAATTATTAAACACTAGCAACCTGCCCCGGCTTCGCACGGGTAGCAGAGACATCATCATCATATTGCAAGTAGTTTACACAAAACCTAAACAAATTATGTACCTAAACCTTCCTCATGAATCGCTCTATCTATTGCTGAAAACTGCATGAAAATCCGTTCAGTAGTTTTTGAGTTTATCGCGAACAGACAGACGCGGCGACAGACATTTGTAGATAAAGGATTTGTCTATTCGTAGTTAAGAACTCAACGCAATAGTCAGTTCGAGTTAGAGCTATGCGACCCTGACCTTCTCGACCCATCCATCAGTATAAGCAATATCCTTTTCCTTCCATTGCCTATCCTAGGGATCCATATTTCCCTTTCAATGTACTCCAAATTTTTAACCGACTTCAAAAAAGGAGGAGGTTTTGAATTCGTCGGAATCTTTTTTTTACGTATGTTCACCGATTACTCGAAGACGCCTGAACCAATTTGGAAAATTATTTTTTTGTTTCAAAGGGTATACTTCCCAGGTGGTCCTATTTAAATTTTATCGAAATCAGTCGAGTGGTATTTAAAAAATCAACAAATATCTTAAGTTGTATACGTCGATGATATTTTCGTTTGCTCCGAAACCTCGCTGTCTCATTGGAGCAGTGCGTTTAGTTGGCCTATCCATATTATATTTAAACAAAATATGTACATCTACTTTCCACTACAAAGCACATTAAAGTCGGTGATACTTTTTTTAAAAGATAATTATCCCATCTGTAATTCTCTAACTGCGTGGTTGATGACAATAGGCTTGCCCCTATTACGTGAGTGAGACCACCTTATAGTTGGCAAAATGTAGGTGTTTAATTACCTCCGCCTACCCCTTTGGGGATACAGGCATGTATGTATTAAGTGCTGAGTGTACAATTCTCAACATTCATAACTTACCAAAATTAACAACATCAAACACTTTGATTGTTTTCTCTGTTGATGCAGTGCACAGCAGTGTGCCAGTGTTGTTGGCTGACACGTGACTGATTGGAGCCAGGTGACAGCGGAAGTGCTTTACAAATTCTATGCCTTCTTCCTGAAACAATTGGTAATGTTTACAATAATTTTATTGTTAAAGGATTAAGAAAACAAAATTTTATATGTTTTAGTATGTTTTTATTTATTTCTATTGCAGTAGTATTCCTAGTAATCTCTAGTTTGACAACAATTAGGTCAATTACGAAAATACTGTTATTTTCCGACATACATAGGCTGCACTAAAAGTATCGGGAATGGAATATTTTCACTGTTTCTGTCATATTAAAATCTTTTTAATTGAAAACACCTTGGTTTTAAAAATCGAATACCATTTATTTATTTAAAAAAAGATTCTCGGTCTTATCACAAGGTTTTGTCAAACTTGTTTAGTCGTTCAGAAAATGGAATTGACTCGAGAAAATTCAAGAGCGATGATTTATTATGACTTTCGAAGTGGTTTAACGCAAAAACAGTGTGTTGACTGGATGATTTCTGCATTTGGTGATGAAGACCCATCCAAAACCACAATTTATCGCTGGTTTGCTGAATTTCAACGTGGACGTGTCAAGCTCAGTTATGACCCCCGTCAAGGTCGTCCAAAAACTGCAGTCACCCAAGAAAACGTTGATGCTGTGCAAGCTGATTGAGGACGATCGACATGTGACATACCGCGAAATTCAGGCAACTTTAGATATTGGCATGAGTCAAATACAAATAATCTTGCATGAACAATTAGGTGTAAAAAAGTTGTTTTCCCGATGGATACCGCATTCGCTCTGTGAAGAGCAAAAAGCGGCTCGCGTTACTTGGTGCGTCAGAACTCTCGAAAGATTCCACGCAGGATCCTCAAATGCTGTATACAACATCGTATCAGGTGACGAATCCTGGATATACGCGTACGAACCCGAAACAAAAAACCAGTCACGAGTTTGGGTGTTCGAAAACGAGTTAAAGCCAACAAAAATTGTTCGTTCACGGAGTGTTGCAAAAAAAATGGTGGCCACGTTTGTCTCCAAAACCGGCCATGTTGCGACTATTTCTCTTGAGGGACAAAGAACGGTTAATGCAGAATGGTATGCTAGCATTTGTTTGCCACAGGTCGTTTCTAAACTCCGTAAAGAGAACTGCAACCGCCGCATCATCCTCCATCACGACAATACGAGTTCTCACACCGAGCACAGAACAAAAGAGTTTTTAAAGCAAGAAAACATAGAATTAATAGACCATCCGCCGTACAGCCCCGACCTAAGCCCTAATGATTTCTATACTTTCCCTAAAATAAAAAATAAATTGCGTTGTCAGAGATTTTCATCACCTGAAGAAGCTGTGGACGCCTACAAAACGGCCATTTTGGAGACCCCAACTTCCGAATGGAATGGTTGCTTCAATGATTGGTTCCATCGTATGGAAAAATGTGTCAAATTTCGCGGAGAATACTTCGAAAAGCAATAAATACATTTTTAAATAGTAATATTGTGTCACTTCCTTGAATCCCGAAATTTTCAGTGCCGCCCTCGTATTATGATGATTTTTAGGTCATCATCCAAGGACAACGTAAGTAAAATAATATAATTTTACCTATTGCATCCACAGGTACAATGATTTAATGGAATATTTTAAGGCAATGATGTAAGTTCATTCCCGGAAAATAACAGTATATTTAGAACCGACCCAATTATCAAAATAGACTATACTTGAGCCAAATTGGATATGGAATCTTTTTGAAGTGATAACTTATTATGGGAGGGTAAACCGCTTCGTTACGTAACGCGTTACGTAACGAAGGTAATCACTTCTGTGGGGCGTCCCGAGACGCACACGTTTTTTAAATAAACTTTATGTCATCATATTTAGGGTTGTCATAATTCGAATGCTGAAAATTTTAAATTTTATCTCTATTTCCTAGTCATACATTACGACTTTGCTGTCATTGCGTTTGCTGAGACCCAATCTAACTACCAAAAACGTACCTACTTTCCCACGCCATGTGTTTTCTACGTTTGTTTAACAACTGCGGATCATAGGTTAACCCCACAGTTAGAACTTTACATATTTCGTAAAGTACCGTACTGTGATAGTATATTAGGCTTATTATTGCAAACCTTGCGGACAGCTCTCTGGGCAATGAACTTTTTTTTTTTTATTGTATAGGGGGCAAAAGCAAACAACAAGTGCGTTGCCGCCCTTTAAAGTAGGAAGCCCTTTAAGGAGAGGGAAGGGTTTGGGCCTCTAGTAACCTCACTCACGCAGCGAAAAGCAATGCAAGCATTGCTTCACTGCCGGTTTTCTGTGAGGCTGTGGTATCGAGCGGAGTCGAGCCGGCCCATATGTGCCGAAGCATGGCTCTCCCAGCACACTTCATTGTTGTTTTATACGTGCCTCACCAAGAGGTAATGCAATAGGTTAGGAGAGATTGGCATAATATATTTGCTTCATCAATTGCGGTTCAATATATAAATTTACTTTATAGGTCATTCTGGAAAGACATTTTCAGAAATAAAGACTTTTTTTGATTTAGTTAGACCGATTTTGATTTAGTTAGACCGATTTTGATTTAGTTAGACCGATTTTGATTTAGCTAGACCGATTTTGATTTAGTTGTTTTTCTTGATTGAGAGTGTTCTTAGCAAGGTTTAAGAAATTTTGTACAACCATTCAAAGATCATCAGCTCTTTTCTCTACTCATTGAAGGGATTCTTGAGTTGGGGGTATCTTAACATTTATTGAATTGAATTTATTTTATTTATTGAATCGAAATTATTGAAACTGTCTGGTTTTTCTTTTTTAAAAGACTGGCCGTGAGTTTGTTTGCCCGATTTCTTCTCACAAGGCTCCACCATTTGGAAACAGGTGGTTATAGATCTAAACAGGCAGATGTGATATTATGTTATCCATTTTGTTTTCTTTAATCATTTTACATTTGACGAAGCAAACTATTGTTGCGGTGACTCTGTGTGTGTTGATCTATAATTTTTAATTATAATAATTATTTATTAAATCGACGATTTCGAATAATTGATGGTAAATTTTATGAAATAAAGATTTTTTTTTTATATTTATGCTTGTTTAAACTGGGGCGAAATGGGAAATGCCACAGGTATACAGAGGTAATATTTTAGTGAACATTTGTGTTTTTTCGTCACAAACCTTTTTAACATGATGAAATTTTCTGGGTAATCTGGTCCAAAACCAACTGGGTATGTCCGAAATACACATAAGTACAAACCATATATTCTTATTAGAAAAAGTATTGTTCAATTTTATAACCATTTCTTTCGACAAACTGTAAATTTTATATAAGAAACATTTTTGATCTATCAATATGATATTTTAAAGATTCATCAAAGACATGTCTTGAAGATTGTCAATTAACCTAAACTTGCCAATAGCACAGGATTTTTATCTGAAGAAATTAGGCACTTTTACATGCATTCTACTGATTGTATATTCAAATGTGGCACTTATGTTCTTAAGCATTGTTGGAGACAACTGCAGTGATTTTAAAATTGTATTAATTTTGCAGACACTCAAACTGTTAAATTAGCTCCAAAAAGGTATAAACAAGTGTTTATATTACCTTGGGCATTGTAAGCGACCATATCCATGGGATACCTTGTGCATGAAAAAAAAAGGAATTACAAAATTTAAAAAAAAATGCATTGCTTCTTGTCTACCAAAATGTTTCGATAAGAATTTCACAATAATAATAGGTAAATATAAAATTTTATTATCAATTTACCTGTTTCTTCCAAAATTTCAGGTGACCATCTTGACTAGCAGTTATCACAAAATCTGTCTTAGTGACTATAATGTGTGTGACCACATCTCTATGCATATAGCTAAACTCGTAGGTTTCTGATGATGGAAGGTTGTCTAAGTACAGAGATTCAAATTCCAATACTGAAACAAATAAGTTTTTATACTATCTGTTGCCTGCAACATCCTTCGCATAGAAATTGTGGTGAAATCTATCCTTCAGGAACCATACATTTTTACTATATATTACCATAATCTATAGACTATAATCTATCTCCATGACAAATTTCATCCATATCTGTTCAATCGTTTTAGCATGAAATAGTAATAAGCATCCATTCATCCATCCTTATATTTTTAAAATAAGTAAGTACAAATGTAATCCCCTTATTACCTGGTGGCCATGAAGATAAAACCAACACAACTATATTGCAGTAGACGACAGCGCCCATGATGCCATCATCATCAAATGTTAATATCATTGGAAAATATATATTTAGTTATTATATTAAAAGGTAATACAAGAACACCAATGATCATGAAATACCGTGCATAACAATGCTGCTATGCTGCAATATAACAAGAAGATATTACCTTTTCGTTTTTTATGTTTCGGTTTAATCGCTTCAGTCGGCATAGGGCCTATCCATGCCTCACTGTCATCTGATTCGTCTTTATTGTCAAGACTACTACGCCGCTTTTCCCCAGACATTTTAATAAAAGTTATAGAATATTACTGATTTGTTTTCACTTAAAAGTAACAGTATTTCCTTAATGTAAACAAATATTATAAAGCGTACTTGTACTACACCAAACAAAGCGTCACACAAAATTCTGTCCTCTGTCATACTTGTCAATTTGTCAAATACTTTGAAATGCCTTTAACTTTTTTTTCTAAACAGTTAAAAGCACTGACTAGGGTACTGGGTATTAGCGTACTGTTCAGTGGTCTAAAGCTTTGGCCACAGAGTTCAATACCACTATAGCGCTATTATTTAGATCGATAACAATAAAACAAGAACACAACACTGTGTTTCATGTTATATACATGAAATTTTTTTCCTTGTTATGAATAAGTTGATAGTAGTCATGTAAAAAATCTAGATAACATTCTATAGTTCGTCGGGTTTTGCGTAGGAGAGGATAAGGCGTGGGATTGTTTTGAATTACCGACGCAAGCGCAGGCACAAAACCTGTTTGCGGCCCCTACCTCCGTAACACGTACGCAAAAAGAATTTGTTTATACCAAATGCCAATTTTTAGACCAGAATAATTCGAAACTAATATCGATTGGTGACGGGACGTACATTAACATCCAGAAAAGTAGCAATTTCCTTTTTCAAAGACGTAGTTACAGACTGCATAAGTACAGGAATTTGCTGAAGCCGTTTCTCATAGTATGTAGCAATGGCTAAATTATCGATGTAACAGGCTCTTATGCAGCCACTACATAAGATTCCACGATCATGAGCAATCTTTTAAATGATCATGACAGTGCTTTTCATTGGTTTTATTCAGCGAATGACGTGTTTATTTTGGATCGCGGCTTCCGAGATGCTTTACCTGATTTTGAAGCATGCGGTTACGAAGCACACATGCCACCCAGCAAGGATAGAAGCAGTACGTAGCTATCCACAGACCAAGCAAATAAGTCTTGTTTGGTTACAATTGTAAGATGGGTAGTGGAAGTAATAAACGGAAGGTTCAAACGTGACTTCAAGTTTTTACGGATTGACAACTTTAATAGATCTGTTCCGCATATGTTCCAACCATTTCGGATTGCTGCAGCACTGATTTATATTTTTCACCTGCCTATTCGCGACAGTGCGTGTGTCGACGCGATAATGACAATTATTAATGAAAGAATTCATTTTGAAAATCATCTGGCAAAACTTAAATAGACAACGCGTTGTATTTACCAGTATGGCAGCAAATTTTCCTGATTTTGAAGACGTTCCTCGATTAGAAGAAGAACACCTAATTCTAATCGCCCTAGGAACATATCACATCAAGATAGCCAGTTCTTACTGTGCCAAACATTTCCATGATGGATTGTATATGATAGAATTATACAGAGACAATGAACTCGATGATATCAATGAGTACATTGATCGAAGTGGTATAAAGAAGTTTTTTAATGCGAGGACGAATACAATCACGTCATTCAAGAGCCAAGCAACACTACACATACGTGCTAGTAAACACAGAGATTGAAGGAAGAGACGCTTTTAAGTACTATTATTGTACGTGTTTGACTGGAAGTCGGAACAATTGGGACATGTGCATATGTCATATCAATCCTGTGGTATTTATGCTGGGCACGCCATCAGGAAGCTGTAGTACCGCCTGCCGCGCACATGAATAATGTAATTATAGAGACTAGTATCATGTAATACTACAAATATAACATTATTAATTTAGTCACCGGTGTTTTATTTTTACCTATTGTTTTCTTTTTTTTTTAAATATTGCCAGCCCCTAGCACTTTTTGACTATTGATTATTGATTCCCTAAAATATTCTCTATTTTTTGGCACAGATGGCGTTGGTGTTGAGTAGGTAGACCAAAGCTCATACATTTTGCCCATTCTCCTTTACAATCCTTCGTCATTTCTACGGGAATATGTTTTACACCAATTTAGAATTACACACTCTAATGCAACACTTTGCCATTATAGTTTTCTTTATTAGTTCTTTCAATGTCACAAAATGCACATAAATAGACATATTTCACCGTTAAAATTGAAAATAAACTATGGAAAACGCTTCGATGACAGGTGAACTACCACGAAGCATGCAACTCTAAAATGGCGTCCTGTGACTCGTGAGAGATAATTTTATGGCTGTTACTGAGACTTGAATAGTTTTTAATGCTGAATGCAATGTACTGGGTTTTTTCCACATTTAAAGTTAAAACATTAGCCTGAAGCCAGCTTCTAGGGCTTCTAGTGATACTATGACCCTGCTGAGCAGCATCAAACACCTCATCCCAAGTATTTGCGGTAAAAATTGAAGCAGTGTCGTCTGCGAAGGAGATGATTTTGCCTTGGGTGAGCTTAAGACTCGTGAGTTCGTTGATATAAACGAGAAATAGGGTGGGACCTAAGTTGCTGCCCTGTGGTATGCCATGTGTAATTGAAAGGTAGGTACTTTTATTATATTATATAGTTGTATGTATATTATCTATATTGGTTTTGTATAAGTTGTCGAGTTTTCCAAAAAATTCTTCACAGAAATAATTAAATTAAAATTAAGGACTGGCCTGTTGGTCTAGTGGTTAGTGACCCTGACTGCTAAGCCAGAGGTCGTGGGTTCGATTCCCACCCAGGACAAATAATTGTGTGATGAGCACGATAATTTGTTCTGTGTCTGGGTGTAATTTATCTATAATATATGTATGTATTTAGAAATATATAAGTATGTTTATCAGCAATCTGGTTACCATAGTACAGGCTCTGCCTAGTTTGGGATCAGACAGCCGTGTGTGAGATGTGTGGAGTTATTATTATTATTATAGTTATGATCCAAAATACCCAAAACAACCGCCAGTTAAAAAGTATATATATATATATATATGTATGTATATATGTATGTACCTCAATTTTACCGGCACGATAGAGGTCGCAATTATGCACCGATTGCTTTCAAAGTTTGACGACAAATCAGGGGGGCAGATTTTCAAAAATCAGTTAATTCAGCATAACTTTTTCCTATGCAAAATTTGTATACCGTTTAACATTAATAACATGCAATAGTAAATACGAACATTTTTTTATATGAACCCTAAATGATTCCATCCTTAACTTGGGGGGCGGGGGGACCAAAATTTGTTGGAAAAAAAATGGTAGCTCCGACATTACAATCGGTAATATTTTTCAATGAAAGCTAATTTTTTATTTTACTACATATATACTGTAGAATAAAAAAGTTTTTAAATGCGACTTATATTTTTGGAGATAAAAATTAAAAAAATAAACGAAATCTACCTCTACGGGCCTGCTGCGGGACCGGATTATTTTTTTTGTATGTTCACCGATTACTCGAATACGCCTGAAAATTCTTTATTTATTTTGAAAAATCAACAAATATCTAAAAATTTTATATATTGATGATATTGTCGTTTACTTCGAAACCTCGCTGTCTCATTGGAGCAGTGCGTTTAGTTGGCCTACCCATATTATATTTAAACAAAATACATCTACTTTCACATTGAACTCGGTGATGCTTTTTTTAAAAGATAATTATTTTTCTTCCTCTATCTGCAATCAGCCCTTAAGCTTTAATCAGATCTTCTGGTTTTTTTTTTTGTTTTTTATGGTAGATCGAGTTTTCACATGGATTATTCACATCCAGTGAAGTGTCATTTCATTTGTTTAGGGTAATGAAGTTAGATAGTTGCTATTTGGTTTTAGCCGGTGTGTAAGGAACGCCTAATCAACACAAATATGTCCCTTATATGATTTTCGATGTTGCAGTGGGATCGGTTGGGGATGTTGAATTCGCTTCCTTTATATTTATGTACCTAAATGTATTTATATATACTTATATATATTTTCTTATTATATATTAACATTATAACAAATCGAAACGAAAGCTGTGAAAATAAATAAAATTGTTAAACTTATATACATGTAATGTACATGTAAATTGTTTAGCAGATGCTGAACCAGTACCTATTTGGCTGGCGCGTGATATACACGTAAATAATGTATAATACTTATAATAATTACCTAGCTTAGTTATTATATTATTACTTAGCATGTACTGTCCGTGTATCTCAAGCGTCGATGAATAAACATTTTTTTCTTTCTTTCTAGTCTCCAATAATGTCACAGCCAGTTGGTTTTTGTGTCGCGTTAGCCTTTCTTTATATGCTTTACAAGAATTATCTATATCCTCCGTGATAGTCGGCATTTGTAGGTACTCATGTACTTCTGTGTTCTTTGTAAACCAAGGTGTGTCACAAAACATCTTTAACGCTTTGTTTTGAAAGCGTTTCAGAATTTCTGTTTATTTCTGCTTGCTGAACCCCTTATTATGTAAAGTTAGAGAGGATTGTTTACCTATTTACCAGTACAAGTCCCTACATTTTTTGTTGGTCTGGTCTCTTTTAATCTTTATATGCTCAAGCCAGGTACGTTTTCTGTCTAGGTGCATACCTAGGTATTTCATAGTGTTTTGCTGCGGTAGTACGCATCCATCTAGAGTTACTATCAGACAATTACCTCTTCTGAGAATAAATGTAATATGAACTGATTTGACAGCACTAGCCAATTAATTACCCAACTGAATTCGCCACTTTTTAACCATCCATCTATGTTAATTATTTGTTATTTATTTTATGTTAGTTATTTCTACTTAAATTTTTATTACTATTTTGTTCTTGGAGTTTAGATGAAATTTAAACTTGGCTTTTATTACAAGACAGAACTGCAGTGTCGTCAAAATAAGTTGCATTAACAACTCCTTCGGTAGTTGGTAGGTCAGCTGTATAGACCGTATACAAGACAGGTCCCAGCACAGATCCCTGGGGCACTCCTGCTTCTATGTTATAGAAGGAAGATAAAGAGTTTTCTGTTTTAACTTGGAATATCCGATGTAGGTACGACTTGAGCAATAAATATGCAGAATGTGGTAAACAAGTTTTTAATTTACATAAAAGACCTTTATGCCATACTCGATCGAATGCCTGTTGTATGTCGAAATATTTTTAAAAAAATAATAGAACTATAGCTATATACGCTTAGCTACTTATATAAACTTGCATCGCACAATGAAAGTTCTCTGTCGGGCTGCGGTCCACCAGGCACGATCACCCTACCTGGTCAACGGATACTCTGTATGAACATAACAACTATCTCCGTAAAGCTATGTATACATATTGTGGGAAATTCAGATAGAACTTAAGACTAAGGCTTATCTATATTTACCAAGTCAGACTTTTCTATATGAATACAATCGATTTAAGACCCAAGTACTTCTCGAATTCAAATGTTTATAATAGCGAAATCCATAGTTCGAGCCTTATAGACACTAACGGATTTAGCAGCAGGCTGAGTAGGCTGGAGCCTAGGGCGGCAGGTTATAGGGGCGGCAAATTTGGGATACATTGTTTTTTATGTCTTGTCCTGGGGTATCGAATTAGATAGACCGGCCGGTAGGGGTGGCAAAATTTTAATAGCCTACTGGCGGCAAATGTGTAATGCCGCCGCTGCTTTTAGATAAGCAAATAGCTTAAGATACCGATACCAATGGTAAGCTACTGTCACTCTAGCAACGGCTCTTGCCTCCATTTATATAGCAGGATGCCTAAACATTTAAAGTAAAGATGTCGTAGACTTTTATTATGTACCATTCGCAATTGTAATTGCACTTTAGGCAATAGGAAAGACCCTCCGACCAGGTTAGAGAGACAGTTGTTTAACTGCTATCCTTCAAAAATTGATTGGGCGAGACAAGATTGGTAGTTACCATGTAGTTATTTCGTTAGATAGTTCCATTCTCATCCAAGACTAGAGCTAGACGCTGTCTTTTTAATCATTCTAGTGTCAGAAGTTAAATACTGGTTTCGGTTAGTCAGAATTGAATGCCGCTAGTTCCAGTGTTGTTGTTCTAGTTACTAGATAGTAGGTATCTGCTGTCTGCTAGTTTTATGGTAAACTCTTTTTACATGGACTGCAGTGGAATGCTCTTTTTGTGCCTAGACGTTGAAAAGGCCGTGTCGGTAACCAGGCATGAAATGCTGTTCTGCTAGGACTTGATCATTGAGAACTGTTGTACGATGGAAAACGACGGTGGCGATAATGTTGCTTCTGCTCGATGAAGCCTGCTTTCAATCACGTAATATGTATAAGTCACCATATAGAAATTGATTGAATTTACACCAAAAAATAATTAAAATATCAAGTGTTAAGCAGACCCTAGACGATCATTCGGCTTGACCACATGGCATGCTGAATCATCATGCTGCATGAATAATTCACTTAATTCGCTTGGTATAATCATTTTGCTCAGTCGATATAGATAGTACAGTGAAGAGGCCTTCTGCGCTGGTTTGGAAATGTCTTTGTCAAAGGCAGATTTATAAATAAATACATTTATAAATATAAAAATAAAAGGAATTGTCAATCAATTGCCAACACGTAGTTTGCATGTCATTAGCATCAATCAACACAATTATACGGTCATGCATGCATGACAGCACGTAACGCATGTCATGCTGCATGATCGTCTAAAGGGACAGTTTTATATAAACAGAACAACAAATTCAATCAGTTCAGCATTATATATTTTAATTCAACTATTTAAGTTGTTCATCAATAATTAATCGTCGATTGCTTTGATTATATATATTTACATAAAATAATAAGTCTAAATAATTAAAGGTTGATTGATGTAAAGAAAGATTCGATTGGTCGATTTAAAATTATCATAGATAATTTGTATTTACTTTTATTGGTTTAAATTTTATAATATTCCTTATGTTTTTGCGTACAAAATAAAAAAACTAGTTTAAACATAAAGATTACTTTTATTTATAATTAATAACACCGCTGTCGCCGGAATAACAAATTCTAATTCACAGTATAAAGATTTTATAGTTGAGTCACGTTGAAGCGTTGTAAACTTTTTAGCTACTTTGTCTATGCTTAAAATGTCTTTTACGAATTCGTAGTGATGGTGGCTGGCTTCCTTGCGAACGAAGCGTCGTAAATTACAACTTATTTGTAAATCTTGTTAAAAATTTGATCGTCTAACGATTGAATCAATAGTGAGTATAGTGCTCAAGAAGTATCACATCTAATCGGTAAGTGTAAAGTGAAACATTGATTGTGAAAACGCGCGCTACCGGTACAGGCTACACGTGGTTAGGCTGCTATTCGGCGTACGTACGATACAGATGTGTTTTCTTCTAACTATCAACGTATATTGCAAAGACGCAGATTCTTTTAAGTGTGTCCAAGTGAAATTCTGATAATTTTATGTCAACGCATCACATTTAGGTTGTTTATTGAACGTGGTTAGTTTGACAAGCCGTGACTCGTTGCTGACACATATAACCCGCTGTTGAGGTAAAATAGAATTAAAAATGTTTTCCAGATTTATTTGTATACAGATAAACCCTGCTTTTAATAGTTTCGGGAATTCTTGGTTCTTAATCTCCATCGTAATATTTTACTTTTGTCTATTCGTGTCTTGAAGCTTTCTTTTTTCTGTTAGTATTAAGACAATGACGCATCGCTGCACTATGATCAGCATGTGGGAAAGTACTGATACATAACGCCTCTAGGTATCTTACTATTCTAGTTTTAAACATGTGTGTTACCTGTTCCACTCAAGTCTAATTACTTAGTTTGTAATGGCATATGCTGTTCTATCTTTTCATATCAAAGTTAGAGTGATTTATAGTATTATATAAATTCCATGGTATTCTTGAGATTTTATATTATTTTTCAAGATCACCCTCAATGATAAGGAATTCATTCTGCCAAACCTAATAAGTCTTAGTGAGTTAATGTTCATTAAATTGTTATTAGGAGAATCTCTGTATGAAAGTGCATGCATACAGTGTATGTCTACACTTTCTAAGAAATTTAACTCTTCAGTGAAATATATTTTCACTAGCATATTTGGTAGTATTAAAAAAGTTTATGATCATTATATTAATATAGCCTACCTTTTATCTTTTCTGTACCAATTTATTGATACTGTGTTGACTATAATCATTATACATTAAAATATCCAGTTTAATTTTTGTAACTTTACTAATAAGACTACATAAAATTCTTTTTCAAAACAATGTTCCCATAAACAATGTCATTACTAAAGAGGTCTGTTACATTTATGTAGAGAGTACAGTTACTACTTTCAAATTGCTCCAATGACCTGATACTTGGATTTAGAAAGTGCTCACAATTAATCCACCATGGCCACCTAGATTACTCACAAACTATTTAAAATATAACTTTTTATTTTAGTATATAATTTCTAAATTGTCATATTTGGTTTTTACTCCTACAGTTTAGAATATTTTTTTTTAGTCTTTCACTTCTTCACTTCAGTAAAGGTAAGATTTTTTAAAATATATAGGCAATTAGCATTCAATATCATATCAGAAAGTATGAAAGTATCATTTCCTTTTAAATAGGCAGCTTTCAGTTTTGTCTTAATTTGTCCATATTAAAAGTTAGGTTATAATGCCATTGAATTACTTTTATAAAGTACTGGACCTACTATTGAACTTGTGAGTAAAGGTGAAGAGGATACATGGGTGGTCAAAAAAGCCACCACAACTCTTATTAACTGCTAATAGGGTATTAATTTGAGGCAACTAACCAATGAAGTCCCTCTACCCTATAGATGACTCACACCATAACTAATGTGGTGAATCTGTTGCTACTGTTTAGTTGGTACACCAGAGTTCTGTTATAGCATTGTACAAAGGATATCAGCCTATGGAACTGGCACTCTGCAGCATTATAATGAATAAGTAGCTAAGAATTTCTTGTAAAATTCTAACAGTTTTACCTGTGAAGAATTCAAATGGTAACAAGAATGAATATTTCTTCTGTAATACATCTAATATTACAAGCAAGATTAGAGTAAATCGGTTTCTCTTGGATAGGCATGTACCATCTTCGTCTTCATCGACACTTTCCATCAGGTGAGTTGGAAGACAAACAGCTATTGCTCAAAAAAAAAAGTGTCCAATATAATACGATGTACTTCAATATAGGGTCAAGCAATACTTAATGCAGTCTCAGTTGAATTATTCCTAATATTCATCTGTAAGAGACAACACTGGCATAATATATGTCCAATACTTTATTCTGTCCCCAATAGATAAAATGGGATAATCAGGCTCACCACCTATTCCATGTAGCCTAACCTAATCTAGTAAAACACCTCAACACCTCTGTCTATCCCATTGGAGGCATTATGTGTGATGTTTATGTAAATTACTTGCAGTGATCTCTGTTTTTTGTGAAATGATTCTTTGTTTGAATGTGACAGGTTTCCCAAGCTTAATTTCCTCATTATGTCTTCTAAATGTGGTTTTTGAAACATAAAACTAATCTCTTTTTGTTACTTTATAAAGTTTTATTTTAATATATTTTGATAAAACATATCTTTGAGACTTTTTTCACATATTTTAATGTATTTATTATTCAATATGCAACAACGTTAGAGAAAAATAATACAAGAAATATTTTTCTTTTTCATAATCCATGATGGTTAAGAATATTATGTATGTGCATCTTTATACCAGCCATGCTCAGTAGTTAAAAGTATGAGAAATTTGTATCTTGCAAGCTGTAACATTATGAGAAATAATGTTTTATAGATCCTCAAATCAGCTTTGTAATTAAGTTAATAACAGTGAAGATACAATGAGGAAATATAGTATAATATTCCACTTTAATTCATTTACCTAATGGACAAATGTTAACAGGTCTTGACTCTCCAGAGAGCTATTTATGTTCAAACAGTCTTATAGCATATTTACATTGTATAGCATGCCTCAACTAATCACCATAGATACTCTAAGCTAATGTCTTTCCCACTTGCAACTTTCAATGTTCCACCTCTCATGTTTTAGTATCCAAGTTGCAGTTGATAACTTTTTATCAATAACAAGCTTTTGCCAGCTTCGCTTGAGTTAAAGTTATTTTAGTATTCTTTGTGAATAGTATGTTTTTCTGGGTGAAAGTACCCTATTTCCTTTAACTGTACAGACAGAGTGTATGAACAATTTCATGACTAATTAAGTAGTTTAGGTGTGCAAGTGTAACTAACATTAGTATGTTAGTTACACTTGCACACCTAAACTACTTAACCTGATAACCAGAGGTTAAGATTATCCTTATTTGCAAATGTGAGTTGGTACTCACATTTGCAAATGTGAGTTGGTACTCGCATTTGCAAATAAGGATAATCTTAACATCTAACTGACAGAATCCCTTCAATAGTTTTAAACAGGCTTAACCTAACTATTGATTACATAAGAACCTGTGTTCTATAACTATTGAACTGTATAGTGTGTTGGTTGCCTTTAATCAATAATTTAGAGGCCAATGAAAGGTGTCGCCATGGAAAGTCGTAAAACTTAATTAATATAGTTTTGTTGAATTATTTGTTTTAAGTTGATAAACTGTTGATATAGTGATGTGTATTTGACAATATTTTTTTAAAGCTTTTTTTGTAGGTATGGTATCAAATCTTGTATTTGAAAGTATTGTCACACTTATTAGCCTACTAAATTGATGCCAATTAAAATTTTATTTGTTTTCAATCCTTGGATTTCATCTATCCGGGTCATAAAAAGCTTAAATGATGCATACCATACTCACAAAACAACATTCTTTTTATTTTGACGTACTAAACTTAATAAAACTGTACTTGCAAAATTTATTACCTATCTAATTTTTCCTCCATTCCATTTTTTGAATGAATTGCATTTATGGCAGCGATAAATAATGGGTGCAAATCATTGACCACACGGTAATACCGCATTTGCGTGACTTCACGTCAAACAAGTTTCAACCATGCTATTCCTAAAATTTAACATTAGAGATCGTGGAATGCGCGCGCCGTCATCGTTTTCAATTGTTTTGCATCGTATTGAGGCACAAACTTAAATCTATCTCGATGAAAATGTACACCGCCCGTCAATTGGTAACAATCGTACGCAATTTGCCGTGATCTTAACACATGTGGAGCGTTATCAACCTCAGGGTCAACGCGTCACCGGAACTTCTGTACAAATACTTGTTCTATATATCTCTATTACACTTATTTATCGAAAAAGAGGTAAGAAAGAGATATCCGAGGCGAATGACCGCAATTCAAAGGTCATTATTACAAGGCCAGGTAATTTTGCGCTATTCAACGTTAACAACTTATTGTTATATTATTTTTCTGATATCATTTAGAGGAAAATAGACAGAACGATTTGAATAATTACTTGTTAAGGCCTTACATGTATGAAGCTATACTAAGCAGCATACATATTGATTGCATAAGAACCTGTGCTTTGTTCCAGAGGATGAGTTCGAGTGTGTGCTACAAGTGCAATCGGACAGGGCACTTCGCCCGCGAGTGCACCCAGGGCGGCGTGGCAGCACGCGACTCTGGCTTCAACCGCCAGCGCGAAAAGTGCTTCAAGTGCAACCGCGCTGGGCACTTTGCTCGCGACTGCAAGGAGGAGGCTGACCGTTGCTACAGGTTAATGACACCTTACGACTTATAATTAGTTGATTTGACTTCAACAAAGTAGCATAGACCTTCGTGAAATTTCTCTTGTCTAGAACTATTAGACCTACGTGGTGGTGTCCAGGACTTAATTTTTAGTTCAATAGTTTAATTTATTATTCATTTTAATTATTCACTTATGCTAACGTCACTGGACTGAAGGGTTATTGACCTTTGGCTTAAAATGCACGCGTTTCGTGTGTAACCGTGAAACCGGCTGGTATCCACCTGCATCGGTTCGTTACGCGTGAGTGGGACTATTTAAGATCTTCTATCGCTTTAGACAACAAGTGCCAGTCACTTTTGTATGCGCCTTAAACATTTATGGACAATAACTATTGGTATAACATCGTGTTGGTATAGAGCTCTGTTGACAAGTTAAGCCAGCCTAGCTGCTCCCAGAAGCACAGATGCCTACTGGGGCGTTCACAGGCTTTTGGGAGCCACCTCACACTCTCGAGAATACTTGTCTGGGTGTAACATCGTATTTATCAATCTGTATTGGATTTACAATTAGATTTCAGTCGTATTTATACATTATATTGTCTCGCTGTCGGGCGTGGCCGACACTATTACAGGTTAACAGACTTCACAAATCATCACATACATAATTAAGAAGTCTTGGGTAAAAAAAACCGCGAGGAACGCGGTTGTTTTCATTGCGATGTGGCTTCGACAGCAGCATGTGATGAATTTCTCATACAGATAAAAAATTACCTTAATAAAGTCACTAGGTGCTCGAACGCCTTTAAGACCACCACTTTCACCGTTACTAGTAACTACAAAAATGCACATTTGCAGGATTATATTTGTGTTAGTTCAGTCAAAAACATATTAATATGCTGGTTGCAGGTTCTGGAATACCCTTCCAATCTTCAGAAATCCTACTATTGATGTTCATAATAATATTATGGTCAAGTTAGTTTGAAATTTGTCACAATCTTGTCCGTATTTGTAAAAAACTGTAACGCGTTATTTAATTATCAAAGATTGATTAACGAGCCATTGAATTGTCTAGCAAGGTCAAAGTGAAAGTGTTTATTGTCTCGTAATGGTCTAATGTCACGACAAAAATCGTGGCTGTTGACCTCGACTACAACACACACGGACAAAACTAACAGCCGTGACATCTAGCTTGTTTCATTTGTTGTCTTAGTTTCATTTTGTAATTGATTGTGAATAACGTTTATTGTATCTCCAGGTGTAACGGCACGGGACACATAGCGCGCGAGTGCGCACAAAGTCCGGACGAGCCGTCCTGCTACAACTGCAACAAGACTGGGCACATCGCTCGGAACTGCCCAGAGGGCGGGCGTGACAGCTCCAATCAAACATGCTACAACTGCAACAAGTCCGGCCACATCTCACGCAACTGCCCTGACGGCACAAAGACTTGCTATGTGTGCGGCAAACCCGGGCACATCTCCCGCGACTGCGACGAGGAGCGGAACTAACACACGCCTCGACGCGACTGCCTATATATAAAATAAACTATGTATATTATGATGCCACGCACGGACGATAAGCAAAGGACGCGATACGCGCGACACTAGAACGTAAGACCACACGACTGTATGAAATTAATGCAACGGAATTATAAATCAGATGCAGCAGCGGTATTCACGTGACAGACTGAGGTGTATGATTTTTAAAATGTTGACTTGTATATAGGTCTCCCCGCCGCGCGAGTGCCAAGCCTGGCGCTCGTCGATAGGTTAATGTTTGTTCTTGCACGACGTGATCGAGTTATTGTGTTTTAAATCATTTAATAATCGTGATTGAACTATTGAGGAGGTAGCGTTACAGTTTTTAGCATTACAGAGTATATATTTAATATATTTTGTACAGATTTTTTTGACAAAAGATAAATTGGATGCTGGCGTATAATGAGTTTTCAATGTGAAGAGTGGAGGCCCCGGAGCGACCCGAACCCCTACTGGACTCTCTTGTTCGTCTTGTTGTTATACAGTAAACGTTGTTCTTACGCGGTCTTACTGCGATCCGACGAGTCTCAGAATTACATCCTATCACTTCGCGTGATTTATTTTTATTGATCAATTCCTTTGTTTATGAGATCCTGCTAACTTGTGGAGAATTCAGTGGTTAATTAGAATTTCATCAATCAAAACATTTTTTATTTTGTTATCCCTGTCGATATGTGCCTCTGTAATACACTGAAATGTATCATTATTATTCAAGATAACAGTGGGAGATGATAAATAATAAAAATCTTGCCTTATTATTTTTACAAGTTTTCGTATTAACCTAATTTATTTTAGTTTTTTTTAAATACAATGCTCACCACACAGACACACTTACAAAATCTCCCAAGTGATTATTTTCGATTACAAAATGATTCTGTATTAATCCGACTGAACAAGAGGGCAAACCTTTCCTAATATCATACCTAGTCTACAAGAAATATTGCTTCGGCAAAACTACACACTTGATGTGCCAGAAACAGGTTTGATCGGTTACTTTCAAAGTAGGGCGAATTGGCACAGCCTAAGATTGAAGAAAATGAGAACGATCTCGTAAAACCGAAGTATAACTTGTTTGCCTGAAGGAAATATTCAACAAGCTTTTGAAATCCTAACATTAAAAGACAATGATTTAGTACTTCGGAGGGTCGTCTCGTAACTAAAACCTTAACAAAAATATATTACATGAGGACTTGTGATAAAGCAAAGTTATATCACAATACCTTTGTAATATTGAACAGTCACGAGCAGTCTCGTAGCTAGGTAACCAAAGGCCCTGGGGCAAAAATAAACTAGGGCCCCAACTGAACTATATAAAATCGTTTGTTCCGAATTCGACGTACTCCAGATTTGTCGTAATCCAGATTCGTCGTACTCCATATTCAAGTACAAGTACGCAATTTAATATAAATAGTGGTTTAGTCACAACTAGTACAAACCTGATAACTTCTGGATCTAAAAAACCTGTTTTGTTCTGTTCCGAATGTGTGAGAAATTTTCACTAGTTCAATTTATGGTTTGTAAGTCAGAGTGAGAGGTGCCTCCTGAGCTTGGGGGACCCGGGGCACTGCCCCGTCTAGCCCTCCGGTAGTTATGCTGGTCAGGAGCTAAGTTTTTGATTGGTGTAAGTATAGTACCGAAAAAAAAGGTAAGTACCGATAACACAGGATGCCTGTTTTCAATATAATTTCCTAGATGGATGGACTGCACGAGTTGAAATTGAAATACATTGAATTTATTATAATATTTGAATGCCAACTGCCAAATTTTCGAACGTCTTTACACTTCAACAATATACCGTACCTACATAATGAGATCAAATTTCAGTGACAGTGAATCGACATGAGGAGTAAAAAAACTTGCAGTCACTGGTAAGTTGGCCAAATAAGTTCCCTGTAGGAGCAAGTAGGTAGTCCCTTGCCACGATTATGGTAGTTATTGTGCTCGTGATTCCTATACAAAGAAAATATGTTCCTCTGTTTAAATTATACCGATGATTAAAACGGAGTCTTTGTGGAGAAAAGGATTCTTGAGGATTAAAGAAATGAATACTTCTAATCCAAAAGCTTGTCTCATTCTTTATCTTTGAAGTCGGCGGTAAATGCTCGCACTAGCAACAATTTTTTATACGACTACAGTAGTTAGTCTACTCGTGACCACGATCGGTGCAATTCGATCGAAACTTCGGGGAACCAAGTGATACTGAACCGCCCTGTCCGAATGGATGGGGGGAAAGGCCAAATCTTAAAATTTTATGACAGGACAACCGGATGGAAATTAGATATATTATAGGCTCTAAAGGCGGGAAGGAATGGATTCCTTAAATTATTATGTTGGTTGGAGACATCGGTAGAAAGAGAAAGAAGACAGCGATTGTCATGTATATCTCTCTCGCACCTCTTCGCTGTGAGTAAATGTCATCCGAGGTCCTAAACAACCTATGCAGCTGTATACAGTAGCATTACCATATTGTTGTAGTTATCAATAGTTTTTTAATAATTTTTAACATGACAAAAAGCTGCTATTGTTTGAAAAGCATTGGATCTCTGGTGATTGTCGTAGTTTTCACAAGTAAGTCTTGTTTTTTGACGTGACAACGTCTCATAATTCTATGGAGCCGGCTGCACTCACGAAAAAACATGACTCATGCGGCGTTACCTCGCCCTGAGGCGTTCCTATGACGTTGTCACGTTCAACTATCGTCAGTAAACCGACTTTACAGACAACCGATTTTTCTACCTACCTAACATCGAAATCTAACCTACGTCTATAGTTTTGTGAATTTTAGCACGAAATGTCGCCAAATTTAACGTTTCCTCTCACAAGTTGAGGAACAAATTGTCACTTAAAGACCGAAAGACGTTCACCAATGACCCTAATGCATATCCTTTTTCTTAATTAAACAAGGTATCAAGAATAATTTATTAGGCTCCTAAAGAAATTGTGTTTATTAATAATAAAAAATGTAAAAAAACTTGTTAACGGCCTATACTAGGTGACTTTACCCTACCATAATACAAATTTAGGATGTTGAAATAATTTTTAAAATTTTTGTGAGATGCGAATTTTGTAATGCTTTACCAAACCTCTTTTGTTACTCTCAAATTACAATATAATTATTTCAACAGTTTACAAAGTACAATAAAATAAAATAATAGTAGCTTATGACAGTCATATAAAAGCATATAATATAAACAATATATAGCAGCAAAATGTTTATTTGATGCGGTTATCCTATCTTCTTTATCCCACGATGACTCCTTTGATTATGATGACTCATAAAAACAGGGCTGTCTTACGTTGGCGGGGAGAAGTCGTTTTTTACAATTTTTTGCTCTATCAACTACTGTTCGTTCCGTTCTTCATGGTTCGATCAAAATTTTTATTTGTACGATTTTAGTTTTATATAAAAAAAAATTACCCTTAAGTTCTACCTCAAGGGAGAACTCGTTTTTTTACATATTTTTTTTGCTATTTCAACTGTTCATCATTGTTCGATCAAAATTTATATATGTGCTAACTGCCATATAATGTGCCAACAATAAAGCTTTTTCTTTCTTTCTTTTGAGTTTTCAAAACACAACAATTATTTATGATTTTAATCCTTATCCTGTACGAATAAGTATTTAATAGTCATAGAAACCAGCTCAAAATAAAGATAAAAATACTACAGAAGGGTCACTGCCTGCCCAAATGCCCAGTCCTAGAATGAGAAACTTCTACTAATCACACACACACACACGTCGCTCGAGACTAGATGAGCTTAAGCATCGAGATTGACAAAATCTACATTCATGCGAGTGAAGCTGTTATAGTCATGTAAATAAACATAAGCAGTAACATAAACTATAGCTGTCTTTATAAATATTTAACAAAAGTTCCGCCATGCTTTTAAATAAGTAAGTATGTACCTACCTATACCATGTGTTTGAACAAATGAGATTTTTATCACACAATTAAGTTGACAAACGAGCTCACACGAGTCACGACGACTCACGCATGACTAGTCACGACTCACGACCCGTACGCCGCGCCGTGCCTAATGGTTAGCAGTATAAGCACACTCAACAAGTAAAACATTTGCAAAAACCACTCTCAAAGAGTAAAGTAATACTACGGGAACGACCGTGGTATAACTTGTGCGTTGCCAACCCTATTTATGCCATGAAGCTGCTGCTGCCTGCTACAGATCAAATACAGCATTTTATAGCGTGAAGGTTATTGAAGGAGCAACCCTAGGTAGCTTTAAACGGCTAGGATAATACAAACTAAAAATGCATTAATTTTGCCCGAATAAATACTGGTGAATCATCATCTTTTTAAGTCATCAGAATTAGTAAAAGAGAAAATATATGTACTATTTCACGAGTTAATAAGTATGGACTTCTAAGTCGAACTAAAAATAATTTACTAAATTGATAACCAACTAATTACGATAAAGTTGAAAAGTTAACGGAACATACCGATTTTCTCACTAGCCGGGCGTGGTGTAGTGCGGCTGCGCGACATTCGCATTTTCTTGAATGAAGTGAGTGAGTAATGGGATGTACTTGTTTATGTATTTGAATTTATTTTTTTAATGAATTTCTACAATATAGAGTGAATTTTTGAGTTTTATAAAAGTAAAGTGGCAATATGAGTAAAAGTTATATGCATTAAACAGTAAAACGTTCTGAGAGCATCCATGGGCGTTAACTCCAGGTTAAGAGACTTGTAATTTTATTATTAAATATAAATTAAGGCTAATCGAGTACTAAACTATTTCTTTAGTTACTTATTCACCTGTTGATTTTGTTAGTAGCAAGGTGTTACATAACTTAATTGAACTTAAAAAATGACAAGAGTCGGTGTTTACGTTAAGTAACGAATGTTCAATAGTTCGAATTTCGAATTTAATTATTGGTGAATATTATACCTTTCTTTGTTTTACAATCTCGTATCATAAAGTTAATTAGTGGTTGACGAACGTTTTCAACTTGAAACCTTTAATATACTAAAATTATCAGAATAAAATAAAATTGTGACTATCAACACAAGTGCACTTCTTTATAAATGTATTAACTATGCATTTATATACCGGTTCGTTTAACAAAACACAACATATTAAAAATAAAAAAATTATATAATAATAATAATAATAAAGCCTCTTTATTTTCCTTAACTTACAGAGTTTAAATTAACTATATTAAACTAAAAATTTTTACTTAATAATGTAAAGTTAAGGCCCCTGGCGGGTATAGGCCTCCTCCAACAATTTCCAGGTTTTCCTTGACTTTGCTTTCTTAGTCCAGGCATTTCCAGCATATTTAATTTCGTCTACCCAGCGTTCCTTAGGACGGCCTCTAGCTCTCTTGCCACTTGGGCCTGCCCAATTTGTAACTACATAGGTGCAAAAATTTATATAACTTATCTGTTAATAAGAGCGCCTATGTACTCGTTTTAGTAATCGTCTAGGTACCCACAGGACAGGCTCGCCTAGTGTGGGGACATTGGACATTCTTACATTGTACATGTACCTATAACTTTCTGGCAATAAACAGTTTTTTATTTTATTTTTTATTTTACCTAATAATGCTGCAGTAGTAAAGTACCAAAGATTGCAAAAGTTGGGAATTCTTTTAGCAAGTAACTGACAACAGTAAGATGTGTTACCAACATTTTTAAAATAAAAATAATAATAATTAATAGTTTTGAGCATTGTATCATATATAAGTTAAAATATCATCCGAAAAAAAGAAATAAAAACAATAGTTTTCTAAGTACTTGTTTTTTTCAGGCAGCGTAAATCAAAGACTGAATTATGAATCTCATAATCTCAACATATATAGTATTAATATTATTGCAACTATGTACATCACAAGATTATTTACAACCTACATATAATCCTGATGTAAGTTCACCAAGCTCTACAAATGATTACCTAAACAATGACCCTAGGTATGATAACCCATATGACCCAAACAAAAGGTACCAAAACCGCAACCAAAACCCTTATGATGTGAACCGTAACCAATATGACCCAAATCGGAGTCAATATGATCCAAATCGGAGCCAATATGATCAGGATCAAAGATTTGAGAACAGGAGCCCTGATTTGAACTACAATCAGAATCAGTATAATTCAGAGAATACTCCTAGACCTTCATGGGACAGTGGGAGAACCTACAGCACTTCATATAAGGGTGCAGCATTGGAACATGATAGTGTGATCATCAATGAAGCGTAAGTTTATAAGTTACTTTTTTATTGAAACAAATATCTGTTGTAATTTGTCATGCATTTGTAATTTTAACTTAATAACCATTAACCTATTAGTAACTAAATTTTACATAAAATACTATTTTGAAATGGTTATTAGAAAAATTTCAAAAAATCTATACAAATAAATAAAATTGGAGTGTCTGTTTGTAATATTAAAATAACCACTTTTTAATAAGTGCATTTGGATGTATACACGGTAGATGTACCAAAACAACATTTTTTACCATTTTTGTTTGTCTGTTTGCTACTCTCTGAAATGGCTGGACCGATTTTGACGGGACTTTCACAGGCAGATAGCTGATGTAACAAGGAGTAACTTAGGCTACTTTTGTTTTAGAAAAAGAATTAGGGTTCTTTAGTCAGATTCTCAAAATTGTATTAAAACCTAAAAAAAGAGATCTATACAAATAAAATACATAAATTGGTCTGAAAAAATATAAAAATCAGACTGAAGTTAATATATAAGTTTTAATTTTGAGAATGTCAGTGTAATGCAATCCAACTAACTATCATAACAATTTAGTTTTTTCCACCATCTCTACAATTTTGCAGGACATACTTTATTGTGGCATCTAAAATGGTAAGACCAGGCCAAATATACAAGATATCAGCCAACATACTTCAAGCTCGCCTGCAGATGACCATTAAAGCTTCCATCTCTTGTAATGGGGTTGAGATTGTTGATGTAAGCCAAGAAGTCAAAGAAGGAGTACCAGAAATATTAAATATGAGGGTGAGTGTCAGTTATTTACTTACACTAACTGTATTAGAGTAATACAGCCTTTACTTACACTTTTTTTTCAACAGTGTTGTAATTTGATCCTAAGGCAACAACTACACATTATTATTATTACTAAAATTTTATTCAGTTGATAGGTGGTATTGCCAAATTTAAAAAGAGTTACTACCCTTATGATTAGAACAATACATCCTACATTGATGTTTAAACATTCCGTAATGTGGCAGAACAAATATTGGAATTTATAGCAAATAAATCCTTATTCTGGGTAGATTTGTACTTTCTGCCTTTACAAAAACCGTTGTCCATGGCAATACTTAAGTAAAATATACAGGAGGAATAAAACATTCGAAAACTTTCAATGAAATTTACAATTTACTTAGTTTTATACTAATGTGATGACATACATAATGTTATGGTGGCTTGTGTTTGTATATTTTTAAAATATAGCATCTTATTTTTAAACTTTATGAACTGCAATTAACCTTTTTAGATTGCCCATTGCCTAAAGTATCTTATTATATATCTTTTAACATTATAAAACTTTTTGTACATGAGAGAAATCAATTTTTGTGCTTGACTCAGCACTGTACTTGTTAGTTTTAAACTTGTCCCTTGTCACTATCTTAATTTTCAGAGGTTTCTGTATTTACTAACTAACACAATGGATGATGTCCTGCCACAGTTTAGTTAAAAAAATAAAGATGATGCTAAATAACAGTGCCTCCTGGTATTAATGGGCTTATCATAAATGTACAATAATCCGGGACTAGTTGGTTATCTCTTGTGCATTTCCTACATACTTGCATGCTTCATGCATCACATGGTTTGTACAAAATGTAACAATTGATGCCAAGTAAGAGAAGCCAGAAAATATTTTAGACCACTAAGGGGGAAATAAGCATGCTGACCTATGGACACCTTTGCAAAATGGAGAGTCAAATCAAAAAACATTAAGCTTTACATTTTGCCAGGCAAGCATTATCTTTACCGTTTGATCGTAAAGGATTGCATTTACAAACACAGACAGATATCACTACATCACTACATATTGTAAAACAAAGTCCCCCGCCGCGTCTGTCTGTCTGTCTGTTCGTGATAAACCGAAAAACTACTGAACGGATTTTCATGTGGTTTTCACTAATAGACAGAGTGATTAATGAGAAGGTTTAGGTGTATAATTTGTACCCGTGCGAAGCCGGGGCGGGTTGCTAGTACAGACATATACTAGTTACCTTAAACAGTGTAACCTTATTGTCCAATAGGTACCCAGAACAACAGTGCCAGGTGATTATAAGTTACGTGTCGAAGGCTTGTACTTAGACACGCCTTTTGGTGGTCGTGCCTTCGTCAATGAGACACAGCTGAGTTTTTCTAAAAGATTCATGACAATCTTCATACAGATGGATAAGCCTGTCTACATGCAAAGCCAGACTGGTAAGTTTAATTTATGAAAATTAATTAGGTCTCCAGCTATCATTTAAATTTTGGATTGCTACAGAACATCTCTAAATAGTCCTCTTGATGATGGAGAATAGTATATTTTTACTACTACTGGAAATGTTGGTCACACTTCAAGGCCGATTCAAACAGTGGCCGCGTGCGTATTTGATGAGGTGTATATACGAACGAGAGCAAACCAAGGCTCACATCAAAATCATACGAACAAGTGTGGATCATCATGTTTACTCCGTTGAATGTTTTCTTATTAAACTTACCAATATACATACACACACTTGGTATGTTTCCGATCCCTGAAAATAATCCTGGTGTAAGGTCTTCGCTCACGATTACTTGTTCACTGTCTCGCTTCGTCTATTCGTCTTATTACCATCTCCATCCTAGTTGTGTCAAATACTTCTTAGCAGTGATAGTAAAGGTTACGCGAAAACAACCTGTTTTTGCATACGTAACGAAACATAATGTTTATCTAATTGTAAGCATAAAAAGCAACGGGTTAATTACAAAAAAAGAGTCGGAATTTTTAAACTTCGGAAGGACGTGTAAAAAATTAAAAAACATGTTAAACTTATTTTAAAAATCGCGTATTGGGATGTCGTAGTAATTTTTGTATAAAAACATTTCTAATCAAATCTATACTAATGTTATAAAGTTGAAGAGTTTGTTTGTTTGGTTGAACGCGCTAATCTCAGGAACTACTGGTTCGAATTGCAAAATTATTTAAGTGTTTGATAGCCCATTTATGGAGGAAGGCTATAGGCTATATAACATCACGCTACAACCAACAGGAGAGGAGCACAAATAAAAAATGTTGCAAAAACGGGAAAAACTTACAAACGCGGACGTAGTTGCGCGGGTCAGCTAGTAAACAATATTCGTACACCCATTGCACCTATATTCTTTCGTTATCAATAGCATTTAGAATAAGAAATGGCTTTCTCCTTAACGATGTAAGTGAGCATTAGCTCTACGCGCCATTAAACGTAGTGTTTTTAATAAAACTTTGTATGTTACAGTACGTTTCCGCGTGATACCTATCAATACTGAGCTAAAGGCATTCGGGCGAGCTATCGACGTGTACATCCTTGACCCCAACCGACGCATCATGAAGAGATGGCTCTCTAGACAGGTCGGTATTTTGTATAACAAAGCTAAAGAGTTCATCATCAGACCCTGAACTGATGACCATTAGACCATCTGGGAAGTATACCCTTTCAAACAAAAAAAGAATTTTCCAAATCGGTCCAGGCGTCTTTGAGTAATAGGTGAAAATACATGAAAAAAAAAATATATACATTGGAACATAGAACCCCCTCCTTTTTTGAAGTCGGTTAAAAAAGACAAAGTTCTGTTACACACTACAAGAGGTTCAGACAGATGCGTTCGGTTCGGATTACTTCGGATTCTATAAATATAAAGTTGAAATACAAATATTGTAAGTTATTTGTGTGAAAAGAAAATGTTCCTTTTTTGTTGATATTCCTGTCCTAGTGGCCTCTCTAATCACAGGATAGACATACGTGTACGGGACCCCGGCCTCTTCGACAGTCTCAGTCCTATTTCTCCATCTGAGACTTGCGGTAGCCCTTGCTCCCTCGCCCTAAAAGAAGGCTGGCCATAAAAGATACAAGCCAATATCCTTTGCAATGTTGAAAAAAATCCTACTAATATTATAAACGTGAAAGTTTGTGAGGACGTATGGATGTTTCTTACTCTTTCAGGCCAAAACTACCTAACCGATTGCGATGAAACTTGGTATTAGCTGGAGACCTGGATTAACATATAGGCTACTTTTTATCCCGATATTTCCACGGGATCAAGACTTACGCGGGTGAAACTGCGGGGCGCTGCTAGTAAAAAATATAATAATTGTATTACCTACACATTGCGCCGACCACAAATAAAATTACGAAAAGGGCAAGAAGATGATAAAACTGCTCCTTTTTTAGTGAAGTAGTTTCAGGTTTCACCACATCCTGCGGAAAAGTACAAAGTCATTCATGTCAAACCATAAACTTAGTTTACTTAATCACTACATATTATAAAACAAAGTCCCCCGCCGCGTTTGTCTGTCTGTTCGCGATAATCTGGAAAACCACTGAACGGATTTTCATGCGGATTTCACAAATAGATAGAGTGATTCATGAGGAAGGTTTAGGTGTATAATTTAAACCCGTGCAAAGCCGGAGCGGGTTGCTAGAGTAGTATACTAAGTTTATGTGTCAAACACAGTCAATATCAGACTTAATACGGACACAATGAAACAATTTATGATCTATTGTGACAAGCGACTTGATCCGCATTGCTTGCGACATCCGAGAGTGTTATACGCTTTTGTAATGGTAGTTATTGTAAATGGAGATTTCGCGAATGCAGCGCAGTAGTTTAATTACTTGACAGAAACAAAACATTATGAATAAAATCAAAATTCTTAAGTAAAATACAAACTGTTGTATGCAGAAACGAAAAAATTCGGAATAAGTTCGACAAAACCAGTACAAATAAAAAAACTACCTAACTATCTAATTATTAATATGTGGGATTAAAAACTCGGAATTTCAAATTATTGCTCTAATCCCGCGGCTCATTAACCGATAATCCTTAATTCCCACATCCATCTCAGTTCGCACTTATTGACTCCTGATCCTCCTGGCGGAGGGGGTCGTGACACTTACCTGTCCTATCAAGGCAATGCTATCGTGTGGTTATTGTTTATTTAAACTACTAAAGTCTACCAATGTTACGAAATTGTAATAATATACATTCATACATAATAATATGTAGACTTAAGCCTGTATCCCCGAACCCTCGAACCCCGTTTCCGCCTACGACGGAGGCGGCATTAAACCCCCACATATTGCCAACTATAATTTAATAAAGAGCAAATCTATTGCCGTCCACCGGGCAGTTTGGGAATTAAAGAGGGAAAATTCAAAGTATATTCTAGAAAAGTCAAGAAGGGATGTTGCTTATACGGAAAGATTGAGGAGTGCAAGTTCGAGCAGGTCACGGTCGCCACCTGTCACTCGAACTGTTTGTTGACGGGAAGTTCGAGCCCTCTAACATCGATAATATACTGTAATGATAAATCTAACATATTAATATACACTAATTATATATTTGTTCGAAAATTATAAGTGCGTAGTTCAAGTACTCTTGTTAATTTTTAAGTCTATTTCAGAGTAACTTCGGCACAGTAAGTCTGCAGTACCAAATGTCGGATCAGCCGCTGTTCGGCGAGTGGTACATCCGCGTAGAGGCGCTCGGACAAATCGAGGAGAGTCAGTTCCTTGTGGAAGAGTACTACCAGACCAGATATGAGGTTTGTACACTTAAAATAAGTTGTTTCGGATAATAACTCGCTATGGCGTCATTGCGACATTAAGTCACACATTTTTCACAGGCAATATTTATCTGTAAAACATTAAATTTTATTAAATATATTATACCCTCACGTAATGTTCCTACAGGTGTAGGCAGAGCCAATAGAGCTTTATTTTGTTTGGTCCATACATGATTCTTTTGCTTGCCGTACATCGATCAATTAACCTTTGCCAATGTTACACCAGGGAATCTATTCTATTCTATTAAAGTTAACACTTACATCTTTTGTTTCCTCTTCATTATTTTTATAATTACAAATTCTTATGATACTTGTTCACCTAAGACGGTCAATTTTGAAAGATCAAATTTCTTAACTTTTAAACTTTCGCGTTCCAAGATATAATATTATTTATGTATTTACGGGGAATTAACGCGATCACGAAAAGGTATTACATACCTCTGAATTGCCTGATGTTTCGACCAGGTTGCAATTCAGAGGTATGTAATACCTTTTCGGGATCGCGTTAATTTCCGTAAATACATAAATAATAATATATCAAGTTTCTTGTATTGTAATTTATGTAATCTTTACATGTATTTCATGTAATTTTTTAATTATTATTAAACATTAGTTTTGCAATTTAGTTGTGTCTTTACTTAAATGTCGCTCGTTTGTGACAATAGCGACATAACTAAAAATGATTGATTTAGAGAATGGCAATGTTTTGTGAGTTCCGCTAGAGTTTTTTGTTCTAACTATATAATGAACTTGTCGCTTTCTAACGAACGTCACGAAATTGGCGTTGCATTTTTGTTCACCATAAAATATCAAAGATTTATGATCGTTTGGCATACTTAGTTCAATTCCACTGAATTTTTAGTTATGTCGATATTCTCGCAAACAAGCGATGTATGGTCAACAAACCTTAAACTACGTAAACTTTAAAATCTTCACACAGGTAAATGTAACTATGCCGGCGTTCTTCTTCAACACGGACCAGTTCATCCACGGCCGCATCATAGCTAACTACACGTCAGGGGCTCCGGTGCGGGGCAACCTGACCCTTAAGGCCACCGTGCGTCCCATACCGCAGTACAGACCCCGATATTATTTACAAGGACAGTTCAATAACAGAGGGCATTTTGGTGTACCCTCTGGGAGTGGACAAAACCAGTACACGAGAGGTAAAATGCTTAAGAAAAACTTTATAAATTACAATACAAAAACACAAAAAATAGTCAGTATGATGGATGGAAGTGTCAGGATGATCACTTTGTGTATGGATATACTGACTATTTTTTTATTATTTTTCTGTGAGACAGTATGGGGAAACCAAATTCATAGAGCTTGAAAGGTCTAGCAGTCTATGATGGCTGGTCCATGCATCATACTCGTGAACGGGTCCTGCTTGGGGTGACTGGTCGGCCTAGTCAGCGATGCTTTAGCCTATACTATTATTTTGGTTTGATCAACTGCAACTCTAGCCTCTTAATCCAGTCACGAATTATTTTCATCAGTAGATTACAACTGAATGAAGGTGATGTGCACCTTGAATGATTTCTATGTTTAATAGGTTCAAACCTTCAACGGTATCACTGAGTGATTTTTATTTTTTTTTTTTTTTTTTTTACTACGTTAGCTTTTGGAGCATTTCAATAAAATGAAATTTAGGTGGCATCAGCTTGCATCCTGTTTACCTTTCGTGTAACACTTACACTATTGTACCTGAAGATCTGAATTTTAAAAAGAGTGACCATGAGTTTCTTTGCCAGTATTCTTCTCATAAGGCTCTACGCATTTTGGAAACTGGAAGTTATAGATCGACACAAGCAGGCAGTAGATTTTGGTGTTTTCACCTAATTTATCTTGACAATCCAGTACATGCTGTGGCGTCTGTTTGTGCCGATCTATGATTTTAACTCTAGCTTCAATTTAACGTACATAAATGTCACTTAGTGTCTTAATTGAATAAATGATTTTGAATTTGAATTTGAATATGGACGCCAAAATTATTTTCCCAAATAAAGGTATTTGGGAAAATTATTTTGGCATAATAGAATTTTGTATGGATCTGGATTTCCTCGAATTGTTTATGTTAATTTTACACCAAAATAGTGTCTATGTTACAATGGGGTCAACAACACTCATTGTTAATGCATTCCACAATGTTGTGAAACTGTGCTCATATTAACCTATGAGTATTGTAGAATGCAGCTCTAGTTTTAGATGCCAACCTATTTTATACTTTATACTGTACACTTATGGAATTTGATTACAATTAAATTTTGATCAACAGTAAATCCCGTCTACCCATACACTTACAACGACAGCTACAATCAGCAACCGAATAACGACCACGGCCAAACGACAGTCGACGGATACGGTCGCGTCATCGCGCAGGAGAACCGCTACATCCCTGGTCAGTCCAACCAGGTGGATCAGCCGGACTGGTGGTATGATCCACAGAAAGTTTTCACTAGGATGTTCAACTTTGTAAGTACCAGATAACTTTGGAGGAGTTAGTTGTTTTGTATGTATTTTAGCTATTGTTTCACATAGGCGCAGATAGATAGAGCCAAATCATTAGAGGTTAGGAACCTCTAATGATTTTGCTCTATCTGACCATGAACCCTTAAAAATGTCCGTTAAATATATTTATGCAGTATTTACAAGTAAATATAAATGTTTGTATGTCTGCGTGTTTTTGTGAATTATAGATCGATTTATTCTAAAATTACTTGTTATTGTTTAAACACGTTCCTATAATAGTCGTTTTCCAAATGCCCCTGTTCTAAAATTATATTTATAATATTTATAAAATTAAATTTATAATATAATTATAAATATAATTCTATTATCGGGGATATAATGACATGTACTTGTACAGGATGAAAAGTACCCGTTCTGGATGCCGAAGCCGGATGCGACGAAGTACGCCATCGAGCACAGCAACAACGCAAACAACCCGAACTACAACACGTACACCACCACTTCCTACAGCAACAGCTACTACAACAATCTTTACTACGACCAACTACCCTATTTGAGATATGTAAGTATTATTTATTTTTTTAAGCAATGCTCAGTGCGATCTTTGACAACGCGGGTTATTAGTTGCGGATACTATTGACGTCCACATCTTTTAACATTACCTTATTCCAGTTCAACGGGACCTACGACTTCAAATACCCGATGTCGGAACTCGCCCAGCTGGTCCCAACGTTGGACGGCGTCGAGGTCATCATCACAGCATCCGTAGGAGATCCCTTCTTAGATGACATTATAGAAGGCTACAGTATCGCGAGGATATTTAACTCGTCTATCGCTGTCACTTTCCTCGGAGGGACGCCGCAGGTCTTCAAGCCAGCTATGCCATTTGATGTTTACGTGAGTATAAACTATATTATACAAATCACTTATCATATGTTACAAATCTTAATTTGTTTGAGTGAAATATGAAATCTACAATAATTGAAATCTCTGACCCAATTTTTGTTATTATTTTCTTATTTAAGTAGAAATACTTCATGAAACATCTCTTGTAATCTAACAATAGTGATGAAATATTAATTTGATTACTAATTAACATTCATGTCTATTTTCACTTATATTATGTTAGTAATTAAAACAAATATATTTGCCACACGGCAAATACACATAATTTGAAGTTTCTTGGTCGGCTCCATACATATAAGTATTATTTATTTTAGTAAAATTCCTTTTCCCCTTCGTTTATACAATACCCCATTTTCAGATGGCAGTATCCTATCACGACGGTTCCCCTTTACCCGCGTGGCAAGCCAGGGGAGTGTCACTTCAAGTGCATGTACAAATAGAAGGCAGGGGAGGAGGAGTTGAACCTCAGCAGCCCCAGCTCGTTCCCGGGCATGATGCTGTCTGGCATCTCAAGTTGGACTTATATAAGTTGTTGCGTGAGTTTGTGATTATATTATTGCATTTCATACAAAACAGAAAAACACTTAAAGAGGTTGGATCAAAAATCTTGCTGGACAACATTCTAAAATTTACATGTTTTCTCTTAGCTTCTGTACGGATTTAAATCCTGTCGAATATAAGCTATGAAAGGTTGTTAATACTTATTTTACTTTTGAGTATCAAGAGTCTCACAAGGCACTTTTATAGGACCTATTATATATTATAGTTGACAAGGAGACTGCATAAAACATCAATTGACATTCGCTCACTTTATAAGCCAGTCACGAACGATAGTAAAAGGTTTGGTTGCCCGAAAGATGTTATTATTAACGTGACGTGTTTAATTAACAGGACTACAAAACGACCCGAACTACCGCGAAGTGCTGAACAGTATCACAGGCGTGCGGCTGAACGCCCAGCTGGTGGACGCAATGGGCAGCCACGCCAACGCCGACATGCACTTCGTAGCTCACTACAGCGCCAACAATCAACACATACGCATCGCTACTAGCACTACTGACGCCAGGGTGAGTCACTGTCCTGTCCTGGTGCTCGACATCACAGGCGAGCGGCTGAGCGCCCAGCTGGTGGATGCATATTTTATGGATATTTTCTTTGAAATAAATATAAAATATTACTTCGCAGGTCGGCGAGTACGTAATTTTCCACGTGCAGAGTAACTTCTACATGGAGTTTTTCAACTACGTGGTCATGTCTAAAGGCATCATCCTCACTAGCGGACAAGAGAACATGCAGGTATACTGTTTGTATGGTTACGATATTGTATTGCTCTTGTGAGATCAGTAATATCTGTATATTTGTTTTGTTTAGTCTGCGCTATGCTGTGTGTGAAATTTCTTAATTGTTTTTGCTTAGAAAATGTTTCGTGTCGGTTAGTGTGGGTCGCATTATGAATGGGACACTCATAGTCACGGTATTTAAGTAGAATTGTGATAACTATTGCATTTAAAAATCGTTAGCAATAGTAAGTTTACTTTAGTAACAAGTTGGATATGTATTAGTTGAGTAGGTTCTGAGTATAATTATTAATAACTACAAATATAAGAAGAAAGATAGAAAGAAAAGATTTATTTTAGGCACACAATCGTACACTGGTATAGGGCTCTGTTTCCGCATTTAGACTCATAGGCGGTTCATTATGCGTTCCGATAAGCTGACTAGTTCAGCCAGCCTAGTTCCTTTCAGAAGCACAGAAGCCTCCTGGGGCGTTCACAGGCTTCTCGGAGCGACCTCCAGCTAAGCTAAACGCTCGTGTTAGGAGTGGGTTCATGTCGGTAGTGCACTAAGTTCCAACCCAGAACCACTCGGTCGCAAGTCTGACGGTTTAGCCATAACGCTGTCGCGTCTTAAATTATATTTTATACTTTAAAAATAATATATTATATCAATTTTACAAAAAGAAAATGAAGAAAATTTTAATAAAAAAAAAAATATCTACCACTTAAAAAGAGCCTAATATCCAAAAAAGAGAAAATATTTTTTTGATATTTATTCCGGATGATCAATATGTTTCACGTCGCCGCTTGGACTATGGTACAGTTGGTACAGTGGTGTGGTGTGTGTGCAGGAGGGCGTGCGCACGTTCGCGGTGACGGTGGCGGCGGAGATGGCGCCCGTGGCCACGGTGCTGGTGTGGAGCGCGCAGCGCCGCGGCGCCGTGCTCGCCGACTCGCTCACCTTCCCCGTCAACGGCATCTCCAGGAACAATGTAAGCGCTTCCCGTCTCCTTTTGTACTATTCGACACTATTCCTATCACCTTCCTCTTTCGAAATTACTTATTTTCCTCAATGTTCGGGACTACTGATCCGTATGAAATCGGTTTTCTCTCCTGAAATATTGACCTTTCACCGTAACTACTTTTCGGCAAACCAAAAAGTTTCAACAAATGAATGTCCGACAACTACTTGTCTGTGCTCAAGTTGAAATTTAAACGCCCCCTTGCCCTCAGTTCACAGTGCACATCAACAACCGCAAGCACCGCACGGGCGAGCGCGTGGAGGTGGCCATCTACGGCGAGCCCGGCGCGTACGTGGGGCTGTCGGCGCTGGACGACGCCTTCTACACCATGCAGGCCGGGAATGAACTCACTTATGCCAAGGTACCGACACCTGTGATGTGACCATAATCTATATATTAATACGTGAAGACTTTGTGCAACTTCCACTTTTTAACCAAAATTCACAAAAAAGACAAAATTTTTAATATTTAAAATTCATATGTCAAAGAAATGCAAAAGCTAAAATTTATAAACAATATATGCTATAAACTTAGAAATTATGTGAAAACGGCTACAAAAATCTACACGTATCCAGTATACGTTGACCAGTTAAACTGCAGAAAGTCTATATAATGACAGTTCAATTTGTACTGGTCATAGAAATAAAATATTTAAAATTTAACATTAGTGAATTATATAAATAGAAAATTATACCACATTTTAGTACAGGCACAGAAGTCTCACTCAGCCAAATCATTTAAATAAATATCGACTTTTGTACCGACAAAATTAAGTCGCAATTCAGGTCGCATAACGCTAATTACCTACAGTTCACATTATACACACAGAAGAAATTCACCTAGAAGTAGCCTCTCTTTCTACTGCGTAACTCTTTATCTGTTCTGACGATATCGCCGCGACGTTAGGGTAGTTTTTAAATAATCTAATTATTTAATTACCAGTAAGTTATGTGCCTATACTCTATTTTTGTGAACAAATAAACCTAGGCTAGGTACTAATAACTCGATAGTCTAGATACGAACGGATGACGAGATGCAGCGCGTGAATGAGTATCGAACTAATGTGCGGCCCGGCCGGTGCGCGGCAACCCACTGAATTTTAAAACCTCAATGGTAATGGCTAATGGGTATAAATCTGTAAACATGAAACAATGTTGTTAGCTAATGGTAACCATTTACTATTTGAGTTATTGTCAAGGTTTTTATACAGTTATCGCAAACACTATAATGGCATGTTCGTTATGTTCAGGTGATATCAAAGATGTCGTACTTCGACGAGGCCACGAACGGTACGTTTGCGTACACGTGGCGATCGCACGCCGGGGACCCGGACCAGCTCGTCTACTTCCCTTCGGCCACCTTCGGGATAGACGCCAATAGCACATTCGCGTGAGTATTGTATCGGAGTTACGATGGGGTTCTGAGGTATGAACTCTACGTGCTTGGCTTGCAAGATGATTTTTTCCCAGGACAGTGGTGATGTTGAATAAGTGCGAAAACACAGAATATCTGGAATATTATCATATTGGGATTTATTTAATGAAAATTAAATGAACATTTGTATTAATTCACAACTTCATATGAAAACCCAGATGTCCACCCCAAACGTCCACCCCAGACTGCAAACATTTTAACGGAACTAAACACGGAAATTTTTATATCTGACAACTATTTTCGTATTAGCTACCCACTCATATACCAGTAAGAAGGCAAAACGGCCGCAACACACCGACGAGGTCGATTGGCCACAGTATCTACAACTACAATAATCTTGAGCTCTACGGTAGGCATGTATGGTATTCACACGCGCGGTGTTTTCCGCAACTCGACGTCTGTATAGCATACTGGTCTGGATAGCAATGGTAGCCATCCACCCCGTCACAAAGACGGGGTGGATGGCTACCATTGCTATCTCAACTTATCACAATAATTTATTAAACCTTTGTTACCGATGACCTCGGGGAAAGTCGCTATTTGGGTCATAGAGGCAACGATTCCTGCTCCCTCTGACGCTTTAGAGAATGTGGTAAGTAGTGGGTGGACATCAACTCTTGCAACACCAATGGTTAACAAGACGAGCGAGGTCTTGCAAACCACATATCCCCGTAGAGCTTCGGCGATTGTATACTTATTATGCAGAAGTTCAGCACTACGCTAGTAGGTTAATTGTGATCTTCTGCGGCATGGATGTGTGTGGCACTTACTTTTTATTATTTCCACAATGGTAAAGAATTTGACTCCACTCGTACATAACGGTTTTATAGAATATGGACTTGCTTAAATATGGTAAATTGATTCAATGCTTGTTTACACAGATACGCGGGCCTGGTGGTGTTCAGCGACGTGCCGGTGACGCGGCGGCACAGCAACTGCAACTCGTCGCACGGCCTGGGCGAGTGCCTGGAGGGGGGGTGCTTCCCGCTCAGCAAGCGCTGTGACGGTGTCTTCGACTGTTCCGACCACACTGATGAGGCCAACTGTAGGTTATATATAAGTTAAATAGCACTTTCTAAACTTCTTATATGATTAAGTAACATAGTAAATTTCATTATTTAATAGGTTGTGTAATTTTATTTTGAATCAATACATTCATTTTCTTTAATGGGAAGAACTTTGATGCTTGTTTACTTCACAGATCACAATGTCGTCACAGTATATTTTAAAAAGATTAGAATAATTGTTTTAACAATATAAATTTTAACAATATAAATTTTGTTCATAAAGCTTTTTATAGTAGGCGTCATAGAAGTGTCTCCATTTCATCGTTGTTCTGACCTTTTCATGCTTATTATATACACTTTGTATGCATATACTTTTTAATCTTTACTGGCCTGTTCGTCTGGTTAGTGACCCTGACTGCTCTGGGTTCGATTCCCACCCAGGACAAATAATTGCGTGATGAGCACGATAATGTGTTCTGTGTCTGGGTGTAATTTATCTATAATATGTATGTATTTAGAAATATGTAGGTATGTTTATCAGCAGTCTGGTTACCATAGTACACTAGGCTCTGCCTTGTTTGGGATCAGACGGCCGTGTGTGAGATGTGTGGAGTTATTATTATTATTCTTATTATTATAATTTGATGACCATGTCAATATTTTTGTGAACTTACGGATAGTGTAACAAAGTGTCCATAATTTTATATATATAAATCGTTATGGTGGCTCATTGTGGGCTTCCACAGCTGTTAGAAGAAGATATAATATGACACACAGCACCGTTCTTAGATGTCTAACACTCTTGCACAGCAAACAGCAAAAAAGAAATAAAGTAGCTATATGAAGTGCTAGGCTCTGTACACGTCACTTTGATGTGTCTGTGTCATTTCACAGCTGGACTCAGAACCTAGAAGAAAAGTAAGCAACAGGTGTAATAACAATGTTGTATAATTGTGTAGGCGAATACGACCCGTCGTTCTCGCTGCGTCACTTCCGCAAGTTCCGGTTCAACCGCGTGCAGCGGCAGTACGACAACGTGTGGCTGTGGCGCGACGTCAACATCGGCCCGCACGGTCGATACGTCTTCACCGTCGACGTGCCGCAGGTAACTATACGCACTATATGCACATTGTGGTGGTGAGGAGGCTGTACCCGCTGGCCATATCAACGTTAACCTAAATCCTATTAGTAGGTACACACTTTGAACTTGGTATTAGAATGTGTACTTTTTAAGATGCTGAAATATCATGACGTGAGTTATTGTCCCCACTGTTCTATGTGGCCCTTCAGTGGAAATACGATCTATTATTTTAACAGTATGATTCCACTACAGGTACCGGCGCACTGGACAGTATCTGCCTTTAGTATGTCTCCCAGTCTCGGATTGGGCATGCTGACGGAACCTAAACATGTAAGTACGACATCCATATAGCGAAGCTCAGTCGACCTACTTAGTAACTACTAGCGGTACCTGCATCACGGGATGAACATTCTCGCTCTGATTAATACATAGTAACAAACCGGGGTTCGTGATTAGATCAATACGCCAATTTGTTACAAAAAAAACACAGTTTATTTTTTAATGATTTGCAATGAACAATAATCCAATATTAACAATTCTCACTGGTACTCTACTTGTACTGTTCGCTGTTTTTCGCTTATTGACTCGTTGTATCGCAGAACTCGACTGTATTCACAATGATTGCTGGCGGCCTTATCTTATAGAAGGTTTGTGAAGTTGCCCTAAAGATCTGGTAATAAACCTATTGACTCGAAAACTTCCAGAACATTGTGGAACATTGTATTTACATGTAATTATAATGTATGTGCGCAGTACTCGGGAGTGCTGCCGTTCTTCATCAAGGTGGAGGGTCCGGAGCGCTGCCGCCAGGGCGAGCAGGTGGGGCTGCGCGTCGTGGTGTTCAACTACCAGCCGCAGGACATCGAGGCCGTGGTCGTGCTCTCCGCCTCGCCCGACTACAAGTTCGTACACGTCGAGGAGAACGGCATCGTGAGTCACTGCTTCCTACACCTACCTACCTATACCTACTTACTCTCACGATCTTTAGTCTATAAAAGTACCTCGACTTAATTTTCTAGATTTAAATATAGATCTTTATTACATCCATTGTTAAACATAGATCATTCTACTAACTAAAAATATCGACAAAGGTACTTACTACCTAAGTATCATAATTGGCGAGATGTTATGTTAGTCCACTATACAGATATTTCTGTTTTCTATATACATATACTCATGTCTATATCCCGAAGAGGTATACAGAGGTGTAATAAACACCACTTTACCAACCAACTATAATATGATCTCGCTCTACGTGAGCTAGCTAGCTATAGGGGGCAAGGCTATTGCCGTTAACCGGACACTTTGGGCATTAAAGATGGGAAGATAATGGAAGGCAAGGGATATTGCTCATACAAATGGATTAGGGAGTGTGAGTAATAGCTCGAGCAGGCAGGGTCGCATACGCAGACAAAATTGCACTCAAATTTCAAGTTTGTGTTTTATTTCGTCTTAACTATACATTACTAAATTTATACAATATTCTTTATTGTACACCATAAAACAACTTACAATATTATAAAAAAATAAAAACAAGTCATGGTACAAACGACGGTCTTATTCCTTATTGCGATTTCTTACAGACAACCTTTAGATGAATAGAGGCAATGAATTTATTTATAGGGCAGTTAATAGGTAAATTATATTTAGAAAGCGAGCTTAAAATATTAAGAGACCAGAGTTAATGCGCCTAACTTGTGAAGTAAAACAAGCCACAGATCTTTGCATTAATGCCTTATCTAGATTTATAACTTCAAACGTCAATTCAAATACCATCGAATGTTTATATTTATGGTGAACGGTGTCCGTGTCAGGTCCGTTCGTACAACCCGCGCACGTCGTTCGGCGAGCACCAGTTCTTCGTGTACATCGTGTCGGGCGACGCGGCCACCGTGTACGTGCCCGTCGTGCCCACGCGCCTCGGCGACGTGCACGTGCGCCTGCACGCCTCCACGCTCATGGGACAGCACCACTACGTCAAGAAGATCAGCGTAGAGGTACTACTCACGGGGATAGCTTTACTGTACCTTCCGTACAGACCTTCATCTGGAAACTTCGAAATCATTCTCTGTAATATAATTAGAAGGGCGATATGAAAATACTAATATAATAAGGCTGAAAGGGTTTTTTGAATGTTTGTTTGTTTAAACGCTCCAATCTCTGGAACGCCTACCTACCCCCTGAATTCAAATATTTTTGTATTGGATAGAGTATTCATTGAGGAATGTTTTAGATTATGTAACATCCCGCTGTGACCCTTGGGAACGGGGCAGTGACCATAAACACACTAGTATCACATATATACATGGATTTCGATATGATTTCACTATAATTTAGATAACTTGTTCTGGTATATTTATGTGTGTAATGGATTAAAAGTGTCAATATCAATTGTTTCTTTGTTTGATTGTTTTGAACATCTTAAAAACTTCTTTACATTGCATATTTCCTATTATGTTATACAAATTATATGATACTTTTGTATGGCAATACGTCTTAACCAAGTTTTCTCCTACAGTCGGATGGCCTACCACAATACCGCCACCAATCCGTCCTGCTGGACCTGTCGAACCGTGCCTACGTGTTCCAATACATGCACGTGAACGTGACAGAGTCGCCCATCATCACGTACGAGGTGGACCGCTACTACGTGTACGGGTCCAACAAGGCCCGCATCTCTATAGTGGGGGATGTCGTCGGACCACTGTTCCCCACCATGCCTGTTAATGCTACCAGCTTGTTGGATTTACCCATGGTGAGATTAAATTACATCTTAGACTTTTAGTAGTGAAACCAATAGAAACAGTTAATTTAGTAAGCTGCGACCTATACAGTAATGATAGTTGTTAATAATATATTAGATATATATATTTAAAGAAGTGGAAGTTTGTAAAAATAAGTAAAATAAAAATAATATCAGCATCAGCAAAATATTTTTCACTGTTATGCACGGGCTTGCTATGCTCCACAAATTTTCGAGAAAATTATATACAACTTGTGCCTTAGGTTTATTGAAAGTGTTTTCCTTTACCACAAGTTGTAATTCATTTTCATTTGGAGTCGTCCATTAATCACATGAGGCTCGAAATGGAGGGGGAGGGGGAAGAAGTTCGGAAAAAAATTAAGATATATCACAAGAGGCAGGGGTGTACATAAAATAAGAGGACAATAGACATAAATGTTAATTTATTAAAAAAAAATCTTGTAACACGACTTTCAATTACTAAAATTGTCCTATGTGATTTAATATTGAAAGCCTGTAATTTTTTTAATGTTCCCCAGGACTCAGCTGAGCAAAACATGTTCAGTTTTGCTGCCAACATGTTCCTCACACTGTATATGCGCCTGATCAACCAACGCAATCGTACTTTAGAGAGAGATGCGTTCTATCATATGAACATTTTGTACCAACGACAACTGTCGTTCATGAAGCCTGACGGGTCATTCAGCTTGTTCAGGAGCGACTGGTAAGTATATCAATATTTTTGTAATTTACTATACAGCGCTATCTAGACCCAAACTAAGCATAGTGTTACGAATAACCCGCGGGCGCACTCTATTGTCGACTATAGGAGGTCATAGAGGGTGACGATTACCTAAATTGAAATGCATGCTATCTTTCCATAAAACACGGAACTAATAAGGAATGAATAGAATGTGACACGATGTATTGGATAGGTCTAGTGTGATTTCGATTTTTCGGAAGATGTGGCAATCTCTATAAGAAGTCACGTTTTTCAAGTTCAAGATCAGCAGTAAATAAAGCGATAAGTATAAAGAACGTGTGTTTGATTCAGGACGGGGCCACGCGCCGGCCGGGTCGTATGTGTCGAGTTTGTTAGTACCTAGCCTAGGTTTTTTTTTTCACAAAAGTCGAGTAATAGGCACATAATTTGCTGGTAATTTAAAATTCAGATTAATTATTCTTTAAAATCCCCTAACGTCGTCAGACGAGAGAACAGTTACGCGATAGAAAGAGAGATAACTTCTAGGTAACTGTAAGTAATTAGTGCTCTGCGACCTGAACTGCGCTTTATTGTGTCGGAGCAAGAGTAGATATTAATTTAATGATTTTTCGGAGTACGTCTTCGGTACTTCTAGTAGTACGTATTCTGTGCTATGGGATCTAAAACACGAATAAACATGTAAATATGTACATTTTATACGTAGGAATGCCAAGAAAAATGCAAACATGCATACAAATATTTGCACTGAACGGAAATCGACCCTGCGACCTTCTGACTTCACAGGTTTTCTTTTTTTTTTCCGAAAAATCGAAATCACACTAGAATACATCGTGCACATTTTATTTAATACCCTCCAATTCAACATTTTCGCAGCTGTGTACTTTTACTTGACAGCATACAGCGTTGTGTTTCTCTAATGAATTACGATAATTACTACTTCTTTTTTGTTCATGTTATCAGGAATCAGTCAGCGTCGAGTGTGTGGCTGACGTCCTTCTGCGCGAAGATCTTCCAAGACGCGTCCTTCAATGAGTGGGAGAATTTCATATATATCGATCCGGAGGTACGTCACGATATTGTTAACGATAACTGTAGTTTCTTCTGATATATAATGAAATGGTAGGAAGCATTACTTATTTACTATTAACTTTGATATCGTTTCCACTGTAATATAATCTAATAATTCTGACTTTTTACTGGGCATATTTTATGTTCCATAGTTTGTGCTAATTTCGTCGGGTAAAGAAAGTAAAAATCATACATTATTTCGTGTAATAAAGCTGTAATAATAATAAAAAATAATCATTAAACAAATATCGCTGTAAAATCCCCACGAACTTTATTCACAAAGTAATCATAATATACATAATTATCCCATTGGGAGTCTGTAACAGGGTGATTTACTAAAGTTGATAATACATAAATCCCACTAAATAGGGACTAAATAGTACAAAATAAGATATCAGAATGTCGACTTACCTGGCTCAATTTTACTTAGCTGGTCCCCATTATAAAGAAGGAATGAGGTTGAAAAACAGTTTCACACTTCCTTTCTTTCATCTACAGAATAGCTACCAAAAGTAATTACGCATTTAAAATAACTGTTTAGATAACATATAAATTTATTGTTCCTAAACATTCAGATTCACATGAGACTGTAAGTTCAGTAAATTATTGTACTCAAAATTTTCTATTTAAGACTTAACGAGACCACTTGTAATTTCAAATAATTTACTTGTATTAGAAACATAGCCATCAGAACATTTTTACAAAATTCAATTTAAAGATTAAATTATATTAAAAAGTCCATTTGGTCCGACTGCAAATTCTACTGATGTGCCGGGCAACAGTTCATACATGTCATGTCAGAACTGTCATATGACCATAACTAACATGATATACTAATATATTCCAGTGATGGCAATTGAAGAGCTACTTAAAAATATGTTGCAATCCTTTCAGTTAATTAATCATTAAATCTCATTATGTACAGGTGATATCTATGGCGGTGTCATGGGTGCTGGAACACCAGACACCAGAAGGTGCGTTCTACGAGGTGACCTGGCTTCCCAATAGGAACGATAACACTACCATTGTGGTGCCCAAGAACAGTTCTTTGTATAAAGAGGCGTTTGGACATGCCGGCTGGCACGATCCTAGTGCTGTGGAGGTAAGTCACACTAAGTAATAATAATAACTTGAGACACCTCACACACGGCTGTCTTATCCCAAACTAGTACTGTACTATAGTAACCAGCCTGCTGATAAACATACTTAAGTTTAATTCTTTTTTTTTAATTAGTTTTCATGCATTTTCAACTGAGTCAATAATTTCGAAATAAAAAAGAAATCGATTTAAAATCTTTACATATTCCACCTCCTTTGGTTGAGGTCATAATACCTGAAAATCCAAACGGTCATAACTTTAAACGCATAGTTTTTTTTTTTCAAAAATTGTTATTCTAACTGCATTCTGAAGTTATGGCCTATTCAGTGATTTAGGCAATTGTTGCATTGTCAACACCCTGTATAAGTGGAAAATGACTAATAACATTCTCTGTATTATGTATTGTTATTAGGTAAACGACACTATAGTAATGCAACGCAACATCACACTCACCGCTGAAGTGGTAATCACGTTGGAGACTGTCAAGAATCTAAAGGACGTTGGAGTTAAAGAGGTGAGTTCACTAATATCCCACATAATCAAATAGTTTGAATCTAACCATGGTGGAGGAAAGGCTTTTTTTTAATACGACTTTTTTTTGGCGCGTCCTACATTTTATTACTGCTTTGGCAAATCTCTTTGAATCGAAACAATATCCTTGTACCGCAGAAACACACTTGCACAAATAATGAAGTGCGAGTCTGACTCGCGCACCGAGGGTTCCGTAAGCAAACAAACTTGTATGTAGATAATACGTCACGATAGTATGAGATAAAAATGCAAGAACGTAATCCTGTGGGAGATGATGACGGTGTGAATAATTTTTCAATCATGGGATTATTCAGCCCTCATGGAGAACTTAACTATATTTACTATTCAAATATTGTCGTTCGGAATTTGTGTGTGCCTTGTTTGGCCACGTATGCTGAAGGACCGATGGCCGTTGGAGCAGACGGATCTTAGAGTGGAGACTGTGTACGGTACACGGAAGGTAGGACGCCCCCAGCCAGATGAAGCGACCACCTAAAGAAGCTAGTAGGGATGGGCTGGATGCGGCAGGAGGACCAGGTCCTGTGGCGCGCATTGGGAGAGACCTATGTCCGGCAGACTATGATAGGCTGATTGATTTTGTTGTTTAAGAACCGTGGCACACACGATTCGTTTACCGTCAATGAGCGACATACAATTTTGTAACTGCTTCGATTTTACATTATATTTTGACGACTATTTGCGTTCGTTGCGAACATTAAAATCGTTCGTTTTATTGACTGCATGTACATTGCAGTTCTTGGTGAGCTAATTTTCAGACTCATACAGGGCGATAGGTCTGATGATCATCTTACAGATCTCTCCTTTCAGTTTAACAGGAAACCTCGGATCACATATTGTTCATGTTACCTGTCGCCACTTCACTCTGAATTGATTTAATGCTGTAAGTCTGATCTATGTCGCCATCGCTTTGTAGGAGCGAGCCAAGGCACTTGAAATCGGAGCAGACTGATATCGCTATTCCATTTAGCGAAATGGTTCCAGGGCTGGAGAGACCGCCAAAATACGAGAAAATGTCAACATTCTCCAGCCCGTGTTGCCATTTTTTCGACTGCTCTGAACCTCGCCGACCAACACAATGTCGTCTGCAAACAAATTTCTCATTTATTCTCCTCATGCATAAGTTTATCAAAATAAATTTTCCATCGGTCTTTCATATCCTCATCTTTTACCAACACCCTCCTTGCTTCATCTTTCATACATCTCGCGTACTTAATGTTTTATGCCCTTTCTTCCCTGCTTCTCTTGTTATGCGGTAGAGTTCTGGCTACTGCTATATCCCTTTTTTTAACTTCTTTTACTCTTTTTTAATTCCTACATTCTTTCACTTCCCTTCTCATTTTTTCACTTCCCTTCTCATATTTTCATTCTTTAAAGGCATTTTCTTTTAGAGCTTTCTGTATCTCTTCACTCCAGCACAAAATATCCTTGTCAATAACGACCTTTCTTATATAATTTGCTATTTCACTCCAAAATTCATCCACTGACTTAACTTGTTTTCCACCCATTTCTTTAATTTTTTACATCACTTTTTCACTGAATCTACTTTCATACTGTTCTTTCTCTAACATTGACCACACTATTCGAGGGGGCCGGTTTGTCCAACTCTTACATTTAATTATAGTTTTGACCTCTGTTACTAATAACTTACGATGCGACACTAAAGGTTCTCAAGGCACCACCGTTACCGTTTTTATAGATGATGAGACGTCGTGTTTTTTAACCATGTGTTAATTATCGCTAGGTCAAACGACGGCAACATGGTTTCGATTTCACAACCCCTGTCCCCCATGTTCTCTTTCATAATCTTCATTCGCTGCTCCCACGTGCTCATTAAAATCTCATATCAAAATTGACTCACTATTAGAAATACCCATTATAACCGTATCTAAATCTTGCTAAACATTTTCTTTCACTTCATCTTTGCATCCAGATTGAGGTGCATAACTGCATACACGCTAATAACATTCAAAATCAGGTTCCGCCATACTACTTTTACAACTATAATTCTATCGTTCACTCTCTTTACATCCGTCACGGACTCTTTCAGAACACTATCTAAAACTACTTCTATTTAATTTTTCTTCCCATCACTCCCAACAGCAATAAGTTTTATCTTTCCGTTTCCAATCTCTCTAGCTTTCGCACTCTTACATTTTGTTTCTTGAATGCCACATTTATCCTTCTTATCAAAACATCTGCCAGGTCTCTCACGCATCCAGTCATCGTTCCAACATTCTAACTCGCATACCTTACACTTATCGCTGGGGCTTGCTTCTTAGGTTGCACCCGCTTCGCATGATGAGACAACCCTTACCTAGTTTTTCGGGTAGGCGGGTGCTGCAGGGTGGGTAGGCCCTAACTCTGTTGCACTCAATTGTTACACTCATTTTACATTGCAAGAGAGTTTTGGCTAGTTTCTTTTATGGCCGGCCGCCTGCCTGACGTCAAAGGTTGGCGAATGAATGGGATATAGTCGTTTTAAAACGGGATAGGAAGAAGAAAATAAATTTGTATGAGGAAAATGGGTAGGGAGAAGAACTTAGGGTAAAGGATACCGTTAGTCTCGGGATGGGGAACGCGACTAATATGGCACTAACTCGCAGAGGCCGGGGTCGCGCACCCGTATTACCTGTGACTAGGACACTAGGCCAGGACCTGCCACTACCAGAACTGTTTTTAACTATAGTTATATAATGTGGGGAATACTTTGAGTGCTACATAATAGTATATCCTTGTGTACAGGGATTAAGCGCTCGCGTATCATCAGCGCAACAGCGCGGGATCCGTTGGTTGGAGCGTCACCTGCGGCTGCTGAGCGAGGTGCGCGAGCCCTACGCGCTGGCGCTCGTGACGCACGCGCTCACCTTCAGCAAGGCGCCCTCCTCCGAGCACGCCTACCGCCTGCTGCAGCGACTGGCGCGATACGAAGGTACCCACACACAGATCCGTCGGTTGCAGCGTCTCCTGCGGCTGCTGAGCGAGGTGCGCGAGCCCTGCGTGTGCGCAAATTCGATCGATAACATTAAATCTCGCCAATAGCAATTAAAAGAAAAAAACAACATTAGGAAAAAATTGTTCTTAATTGTTTCGTTTTGTCTTTGCCTATTTATAAATGGATTAAGAACTAAACTATTAAAGCAATAACTACCTTTCAAATTATATTTTATATTTCAAAATTATAAACTTTTACTTTGTTTCATTTGTAAGGTGGCCTGATCTACTGGGGCAAAGAACCGGTCCCCCAGCCTCCCTACAAGATGGAGAACCAGAAACCTTTCTTGCTGCCTCGATTACCGTACAAGTACGACTCGAATAACATCGCGGCCACAGCATATGCGCTACTGGCGTGCATGGACCACCAGGACAACACCGAGCCCATAGTTATGTGGCTCAATGCGCAGAGGCTGAAGGATGGTGGTTGGGCTTCCACACAGGTATGGAGTTCGGACTCTTTTTTCTACATATAAAAAAATGACATATTATTATTTAAAACTGTTTTTACAGATATGTTACTGTAGCTGTTATAAAACTTTTGACAGTTATATTGTTCAAGTCCTATTAATTAATCAACAAAATGTAAGGTCAAAGTTAATGGGTAGTAAAGGTTTACCTCGACGCTTCTTAGATGTCGTTGTTAGATTTCCTGAATCGCGCTATGGTTTCGTTACCGAGATAATCATAAGAGGTGTTGATTAATTGGAATTAGATTGTCTACGTTCGGAGCATGTGATGTTGTTTATTTGCTATAAAACCTTACTCATCGACAAAAAGGGCAAGAAGTCTACGTTGACATAAGGTCCTACGACCCGGAACAAGACACAGCTGGAGTTGTGCAGAGAGACAAACTAGTTTGCCAATTATCATTCGAGGGGTCTGAAGCGAATTGACTCAAGCGCCATTTTTGATAAGTTTACAGGAAAGCAATTTTATGTATTATATTTTGGAAAAAAATTCAGTGCTTGCAAAGTATTTATTTCATTGAATTATAACTTGAAGTCAATATCACTACATGTAGAAGGCTTTAAATTAGTGTATAATGTATTATGAGTTTTTATGTATTATGTATCGAGTTACATGGCGGTTAAGTCAAAACCTTACCTGTTCTATTCAAGGTAAAATGATTCAAGTACAAGGAAATTTAGTAACAGATGAAGGAAAATAGATTTTTGGACCTTACTATAATGACATTCATCGAAGTTAAAAACCTTAAAACACAAGAAATTAGGTAATAAATCTTGGATAAGTAATTCATGTACAAGATTTATGAAAATTAGAAAATGGTATAACAATTTAAGAGTCCGTATGCCAAATTTTACAAATTTCTCTGATTTAACGTGATTTTACAGTTAAAATACTGTATTTCTATAAGTTTTAATGCACAACATAAAAGATTATTTCAATTTAGATCTAATGTATGAGCTGCTTTTTTATTATTTAATTTTGATTAATCAATCGACCTCAAACCGGCGATTGTTTCGTGAATTTTTGCTGTAAGAGCTTTAGAATATCAACAAAAAAAAAGTCATAATAGCTTAAGCGAAAAGAAGTCATTTTAATGGGCTTAAAGACCCATCTTTAAAAAAATCTGCAGAAAAATTCGCTGATAGCAACGATTTATATAACTCAATATTGCCCAAAATTGCACTTGAATCAATTCGCTTTACTCCCCTCGATATTATAATATCTACTATTTTAGTATTATTATAGCAATGAATTCTAGTAGAAGTATCAGTTCTCGGGGGTATCTAACAGTAGCGAGTGTTGTAGGACACGTACGTGGCCATGCGCGCTCTGCTGGAGTACACGAACCGCAAGCGCCTGCGCGACGTGTCGTCGCTGAGCATCAGCGTGGACGCCGTGGCACTGCCCGGCGCCACGCGCACGCTGCACGTGCGCAACGACAACCTCGCGCGCATGCAGTCCATCCAAGTGAGTATACGTAGCGAGTGTTGTAGGAGCGCTGCTGGAGTACACGAACCGCAAGCGCCTGCGCGACGTGTCGTCGCTGAGTGCTAATATTCATTATATTTGCTTTATCCAGAAATTAACCAAATTAAATGTATAAGATTTCTGTATTTTTATTACCAATGTATCAAAAAGATGTCATCGTGGGCAGTCTAAATATGGTGATGATAGATGTTTCAAATAATATTCAAATACTTATTCTCTTGATTTAAACAACACTTTAACCACTTTGTAACAGTAACGACATTATGCAGTAAATACATGTATCTGTGTCATGATTACAATGAGCGTGGACTATATAAATTGCATCGTGCGCCAGATCCCGGAGGCGTGGGGCACGGTGAAGGTGACGGCGCGCGGCGCGGGCTACGCCATCCTGCAGATGTCGGTGCAGTACAACGTGGACAACGCGCGCTTCGTCACCGCGCCGCCCGTGCCGTGCTTCTCGCTCGTCTCCACGCACCACTTCTACGGCAGGAACCAGTCGCACATCGAGTTCCAGGGCTGCGCTAGGTATTTATTCACATTTTATTACTATCCGTGAAGAAACGGGTGTTGTCTTATGTCCCTGCAACATAAAGATAGGATCCTCCGGCCGCGGCCCGGTGATTATGCTTGGCGGACCGCGACCCAACGGTTGATGTTGGAAGTTGGATATATATTATGACCGGGCATTATGAACAATGACAAGTGAAATCGAACTATGGAATTAATACTATATTAACTTCATTGTTTATCACATTGTCTGGCTATCATGAATATTCCTTGTAAATCACTGTAATAGTGAAAACAGCTCCAACCTAACGTCAGGGCCAAGAAAATACATGTAAAAACCAAGATAAAATTTAATAAAATACGGGTTATATTATTTATATAACCCACCGCCTACAACTTTATAAGGCGCAAGGTGGGCTGCATATGGAATACTGTTCTCATATCTATGCAGGAGCACTTCAGTACCAGCTTCGCCCTCTAGACCCAATTAACGGAGAGAACTCGAATCGTAGATTGCCAGGATATTTCAGATCGGCTTGACCCCTTGGCGTTGCGGAGAGATGTAGCTTCACTCTGCATTCTCTGTTCGGTTATATTACACCTATGTCGCTCGATTCGTACGATAGATTATTATGATACTTACGTTTGATAGATTAGCCCACATCATGGACGTGTTCATCAAAACATTCATTTGATCTATCTCTGGGCTATAAACAGAGCTACTTAGCCTGAGATTGTTCTCGGTGTTCTTTGGAATGTGCAGTGTAAATCGTGACTCTTTAACAAGCAACCAGGCTCAATGTTCTATGCTAATTTGTTCCCCGCAAAGTATATTCACAGGACAAGTATCACAGCAATGGTATAGATAATGGGACGGATTGGTGAGTGGTTCCCATCTGTTTTCACATCTCGACTCTGTTCTCACACTTTTTAATCTTACACTTCTCTGTGTTGAGATCTAGTTCACAAAACTTAAGATCGCTCTTTTGATGGTATACCGGTTTCTTCAAATCGCATATCCATGTTTTCAGTTTGTCACAAAGGGCAAGTTCATCGGAAGTAAATGTTATGTAAGTGCTCCTTTTCAAATCAGTCGCAATGTATTTGGCTAGCGGGATAAGTTCCACCATAGAACTTTCAATCTGATGTATAGATATGTATAGATATATATAGATATGATTCTATACAACTTACATATGTCTACCAATCAATGAAAATGTTATTTCAAAGAGGAAATAGTTTTCTGTGAGTCTCGCCTTTAAACGTAGTAACGGATACAATTCTCTGATGTTAAGTGGTTCTATTGGCAACATCGTGTCATCTGATAAATGCGCCGAAATCGTGTTAAGCTCTGTCTGTAATTGTTCGGGAGTGAGTAAATGTATATTAAACTGGCCGTGGTGAATGTTACTAAGAATGTCAACGAGTGTATCCTGGCTTCCTTTCAAGTTTCGTAACAAATTACTCGCAGTTAACGACATCAGTGTATATTCCTGGACTAACGAAATATTGTTGATTTGTTTTTGTAGTTTATTCGCTCTGTTATAAAGATTTATTAAATGTTGGTTAATAATTTTATGTTGTTTGTTCATAATTGAGGCCGTTCGCTGTAGTAGGTTATATTCTGATTCAATAATCGATGTCTGATTTTTCCATAACTCGACAATATGTTTCTCATTGTTCCTTATTAGGTGGATGTCTCGGGTATACTTTTCCGCGAAATGTTCGTCCAATACTCCGAACAATGAATTTGCTAAATAGCCTACTCCATTTATAAGGCCGCGACGCCGTCTGGAGTGTTTACCAGACTGTTGCGTTAGCAAAAGTTGATTGTAATACTTTAGTTCATTAGCCTCGTGCGACAGCTGAGCGGTTATCGTATTACAGTGTTCACCGCCTATTGTTTTGCATGTTGTATCTAAATATGTTATTATTTTGTTGTATGCATTTATTCCTTCCCAATACGGAGACATGTCATAAAATATCACAAGAGTCCACTTATCCTTAGCTAGGCTTAATTTTCCGATTGGATCAAAGAACAGAGAATGTTCTTTTCCAAATTGCGTAATATTATATGTTCCGCTCACACAGCCACAAAGAGTGACAAAAAATGTTAGAGCCATAACAATGTTCAAGAAGTTAACGGGGTTTCTCCGTCGGGTAATGTTTTTGCTCTGTATTGTGAAAGGTTCTCTTTTAGTACTTGTTGATTGGGTGCTTGTTTCCGGGGAAATGCTTCGTTGTTCACTTGTTTCTATAGGCAAGATCGAGAGCTTGACAATCGGCCGTTTTATAATACCATTTTTCGTCCTTAGGGTAACTACTCGCACGTACCCGTCACTGCCAGGGTGTACGTCTATTACTCTGCCCATGATCCATTTCCCAGATGGGACATTGTCTTCGTGCACAACAACCATATCTCCGATGTTCATGTTTCTTTGAGGTTTCGCCCATTTATCTCTGGCCGTCAACTGTGTTAAGTATTCTGTTTTCCATTTAGACCAAATGTTCCGAAAAATGTTGTTAGCTAAATGCCACCGTGTGTGAGCATCAAACTTTGTCTCAATGACTGTTAGGCCAGATCTTCCTGTCAAAAAATGAGCCGGTGTTAAATATTCCAAATCTTCTATGTTTTCGGTCACAGCTTCGGAACACAGCGGTCGGGAGTTAAGACAAGCTTCTAGTCTTGTTAGAATCGTAGAGTACTCTTCAAACGTTAGTCGTTGTTCCCCGACAACTCTTTTCAAATGATGTTTTAAACTACGCAATGCTCTTTCCCACAAACCCCCAGCGCTAGGCCAAGATGGCGCGTTAAAGTGCCATTCAATGTTCATATCTGCAATCTCCGAAAGTAACTTGTCAGAGAAAGCTTTCTGTATTTCCTCGTATTCTTCCTGCAACATCCGATTCGCTCCGATAAAGTTGGTTCCTTGGTCATTGTACATGTGATGTGGTGTTCCTCTCCTGGCCGCCATCCTGTTGAGCGCAGCTAAAAATGCAGAACTGGTAAGGTCAGGGCTACATCACTCGCTCGAGGTCTCGTTTTATATACCTACCAATTTAGCTTACCGTCCACGGTAAAAGTGTCAGTAGGGGCGACAATGCGTAGCTGAGAGCACGCACGCACGGCAGAACGGTATTCTCCGTAAATAAAAACAAAATGTCAAATCGAACTAATTATGAAGTGGAGATGTTTTGTTATTGCTATATGTATTTATTATGTTGAATTGCGTTATTGTTAGACGTTACTGATCTGTGAAATCCTTTAAATATAAGTTGCAAAAATGATTTTACCTATTAATTTTTTGTCAATATAATATAAAAACACCTCCACTTCAGGTGTTTATTCTTTACTCGCCATTGCCGATAGAAAACCCTGGCTGTACTAGTAAAAAATAATAGTTATCTTCACAACAAAAAAAATATTCTATACGATGTTGATAAATGATGATGATGTAATAAATGTAGTCTATTAAACCGTCAATAATAAACCCATAACTTCTACGAAAGGTGACGAACTTAGTAGGTGTGAACTGCCAGAGTATTCATTTGTTGTAACTTGTAGGCAAGGCTGTTAATACTTTTGTGTAACATAATAAGTTATACAAACTAGTCTACGCAACAGTCATTACTAGCAACCCAGCTTCGCACGGGTAGCAGAGACATCTTCAACAATCATAATCATATTTCAACCAATTTACACAAAACCTTAACAAATTACATGCCTAAACCTTCCTCATAAATCGCTCTATCTATTGATGAAAACCGCACCTTTCCTCGAAAACGCCAGTGCTCACAGTACAAAAATGGCGACGAATTATGATGTCTTATATTTCCCTAGGATACTGCGGCAGTTACTGTCAGTCCATAACGAAACGAATTTTTGCGCGGTAAGAGCACTGAACAGTGCTCGCAGTGTATATCGGAACATACCCCAAATAAATAATTTATTTCATTATTTGTGTACTTTGTACAACCCTAGAGTATCTGGCAGTTCGGCTACACACACAGACGAAGGTCGCGCGGTGGGCAAGGCGTTCTCAACTTTCAAAAAGCGTAAATAAGTTATATTTCTGGTCGCAGCTAACGCCAGGTATTATTATTTAAATTTTGTAGGCTATTATAACGTAGGTATTTTCAGTTTTGTATGGGAGTGATGTATCTGTTACGAAGTAACTATTATCTTATCTGTGGTAAGGTCAGATACCAACTCTAGATGCACGGCTTTAGTCACCATACAAACAAATACAGCGATATATCCTTTTGTTGTTCGGACTCCCCTACCTTTGTTGGCTTTCACCTCCACGAAACCAGTATAGTCTACCCCTGCTGGCAATTCTCTCGAGTTCTTTAACGACTTTATGTAGTTGGTATATGTTTCGTTATCTAATTTTTGGCCTAAAATATGGACCACGATAGGGTCCCAAGATGTAATATCCACTCCCAAGTTTTTAATGCCGTTTAGACATTCCACTGTCGTATCATGCATTCTTTTGATTTGATGTACTGATTGCTGCTGTATGTTAGGAAGGTTCAGGAGAATGTTCATGTGGGACGAAAATATCAATTTTTTGTTGTTATAACGAGGCGTAAGAATTTCCCAAGATGCCAAATAGTTTTCGACACTAAACTGCAAGTGTTGTATAAGCTTTTCAGCCTCACCGCGTACTTTACTCTTGAGCTATTGCATCTTCTGACCGTTAGATAATGATGAGTTGTTATGGATAGCTCCTGTAAATAAATCACGAAAAGATACCCACTGGTTGTAGTTACCAGAAAACACCGGAATTTCGAGTTGGGGCGTCGCCTTATTTCTATGCACCACAGATCACATCTTTTTGTTTATAGACTTTTTTAAAGTGCTGAATTGTTTCTCATACTTGTCAAACATGCAGTTATATGACACATTTTCTTGAACCCCAGTTTGACACAAATGACACTTGCTCTGTTACACCGTATGCTTTTCCCTACTTTTATTGTCAGTGATTTTTGACGAAGCAAAAACAACGTTATTACGTTGTAACAAGTGTCAAATCGGGCCTATTAAACCCCAGGAAATGTAAGCATTTTGTAAGAGTGCGAGTGAGACGGCAAATTATACTTGCTTGTGCGCAAGTAGCGACGCGACAATACAACTGCATTTGTAAAAAAAAATATACTTAGAAGCCGCTTCCATAATTTGTTATCAAAAAAATAACTTTAGGTAAATATGCATCCGATTATCCGATCTCTAATAATAACACAGTTTACTATTTAATAAAAATAAGTTAATAGACATTATTTTGACTGGTTATGCCGGTAACGTAATACTATTGGTCGATTGATAAATATTAACGAATAGTGGCATTATAAAAGGGTAGAAATAAGATGAGAACTTCACTTGAGTGCAAACAGAGGTACGAACAACTTGGCAGTTATTGTTAGTTAGTGATTTTCATAGTTTATATCAGTGGTTTTGAGACTGTTTTTACATACATATATATTAAAGTCAGTCGATTGAAACTGTATAAGCAAGTTAGATTTTATTGGATGTGACTTCAGTTCGGAAATTTCTTGTGCGTTCCATCACCATAGGTCGGAATAGGGTGAATGAACTCAAATGTTAATATTATGGACATATACATGCATGTCCATAAACTCACCCAAAGCTCTAAAACAATGCGATGCATTTGACAAGAATGTGAGGGAGCAAACCAAAAGTAATATTTATTTTATTACTAAACAAATAAAATCAATTTCATAGGTTTTAGTATATTTTTCAATACAATTAAGGCCACTTCGAAAATATTGTTAAATTTCGATAAAGAGGCATGTCCAATATGTCCATGCATGTTAGGACATCACGATGCAAGGACAATGCAAGTACATAAAATAATTCTACTTACTTCGACTTGTTACACTTGCCTGTTACACGTCAGAGTTACAGAAGTCACTCCTAAAAATGTTTAGTGTTGAATGTAAAATGAATTTGTGATTAGTTGGACACTACTGGAGGAGTCCCCGCGCTCGGGCATGTCGGTGCTGGAGGTGGGCGTGCCCACGGGCTACATGGTGCAGCAGCAGCGCCTCGACGCCTACGTGCTCTCGCGCCGCGTGCCCACGCTGCAGCGGGCCAAGTTCCTGCCCGCCAAGATACTCTTCTACTTTGAATACGTGAGTGCCGCCTTCTTTGATAAAGAACTGTTATTGTGACTCTATAGTTTACACTTTAGTCTGTCCTACCCCCCTTTGATGTCTTTTTAACCAAATATACGGCGTAAATTGTGCAAAACTTAATAACGCATGCGATTAATATTATTTTAAGTAGCAAATGATCAATTCGCCTTACTCAATACGGTTTAAACGCGGAGGAAGATGCGAGAAAAACTAGTAATGTACTTATAGGCAAGCAATGCTTATAAAATGGAAGATAATTTAAATTGAAAATACTCATGTTTGGTACACAGTTGTCTCATGAGCCGACGTGCGTGAACTTCACCATAGAGCGATGGTTCCCGGTGGCTAATATGTCCAGATATTTGCCCATACGAGTCTACGATTACTACGCCCCAGGTAACATTTTGCTTGTAATTTTTTTTTGTTAAAAGATTTGTTTTAAACAAGACTAAAGGTAAGTAGTAAAGGCAAGTAGGTGATGTTAGGTGACATTTTAAACAACCAACAGTGTCGATATATTTTTTGAAAGTTGTACGTTCTCCGCGCCTTTTCCCAACTAAGTTGGGGTCGGCATTCAGTACTAACTACGATACGGTCGAGCTTTGATATATTACGTGAAGCGACTGCTATCAGACCTCCACAACCCAAGTACTAGGCGAAATCGAAGTTCTGTAGTTACACTAGGTTGTCGGACTTTTTAGGGCTTCAACTACCCGTAACGAAATGAAAAAAATTTGAAGTTGGTATGAAAATTTATAATATTATGTTGTTGAGAAAAATGTTCACCGAAACCAAAAAAAGCATTTTTCGATGGAACAAAAAAAAATTTAAAAAAGAAAATTATTTGTTCAAACTAAGTTAAGTCGAACTGGCTAAACTGAACTAAATTAATTAATTGTAAGTGCAATCACAATCACTATCAAATTATTCTATATGGTTATTTTATTAATTAACTATTTGTCTTAAAATTTGAGCACACTTGTAACTTCACATACCTGGTGGTGAAACTGTGAAATGGATGTATGATCAGATTCGCTCGCGTGAATGTTGATTTTGCAATCAATTCACTATCCCTGAACGCTACTTTTTTGGGGATGAAAGTACCCTCTATCCTTTTTTTTTTGTATATCTAAGTTAATTCCATCGTGGTAGTACCGTATGTTATACATAGTAATTTTACGTTGATGTGTTGTAGAGCGTTTCAACGAGAGCATCTTCGACGCGTTGCCGACCTACCTGCTCAACATCTGCGAGGTGTGCGGCTCCTCGCAGTGCCCCTACTGCGCCATCTACAACGCCGCGTCCCCCCCCTCCGCACTCTCCCTCCTCCCCCTCTTGCTGCTTGCTGCCCTCGCGTTGCTGCGGTAACCGCCGCACCTCTCATCACGGCTGGATTCGGTGATATTCTCTACCCTAACAATAGAATACCTGCCTTCTACTGAAATCTGCATCCTATGTCATTTGTTTTATAAACAATATATTATACTGAGGTATAACATTAAGAGGATTGCGTAAAATTAAATCTTATACCATTTTGATTAGTGTATAACACTTGTATATACGATCAACACTTTTAAATAATTTTATTTTATATTGATGAATTCATCCAAACCGATTATTTCGTGAGTGGTTTCCTATTGTAACCATTAACGAAAATTATTCAAATATGTGGAATATTTACAAAATTCTATTTATAAGCCATACATTAACATATTTTATGAAAACCACCGTCTAGGTACTAATTTTATGTTATTTATATATATATACATCTAAATCCACAAAAAAATATTGGTATTTAAAAGACAAAAGCCAAGTATTATTTACGTTTATAAGTATGCAAACAAAAGACAGCTAAACCTTACACCTACTTACCTAAAATATTGATCTAAACGGCATCTCATTTTAAAGGAACAAGACCTAACAAATATTTGGTCTGCTTATTGTTACCAACAAGGCCAATGTATCGCTGTTGGTAATCTCCGCATTCCATGTAGAAGTAAGTAGAATTTCCGAATATATTTCTTTCTCCATTCCACTTTTAATTATTACTTAACGTGTTCATGTAGATTAAGTGTAATAAAAGCGTGGATTGCGATGCATTTAGTTAGCCCTTGCGAAACATCCACTCTGTACAAATCGTTCATTTCATACATTCATTTATTCGGTCGATCTGACAGCTGTTAATTTCTGTTACTGTTGCATTCAAATAATTTATATAAGAATTTATATAATAAATTCGAATCGATGTGGCTGAATTGAGGCCCGATGAATTTTGAGAACAGATCATGAGCTTAAGCAAATATCACTAAATTATAAAATTATGTAGATCTCTTAAAAAATATAAACACCACAAGACATGCAAATAATTAATCTCATTTGATTTAGTTTTGAATATAGGCGATATTTATTTGCTTAAGGGCTAATATTTTTAGATATACAACTATCAATAAGCAAAGCGTTTAAGACATTGCGACTCATGTCTAATGGTCATGCAAGGTCTGTTCAACATTGTATATCCAATGATTTATTTCAAACATATTACTTATTTTTGCTGGGGCCTAATTCTTGTTAGATCTGGCATCTCTCAAGTTATCCTATTCATTCAAATGGGTATGTTGAATATAGATAATAAAATAAAAAAATGGGAATAGCATAACTATAATATCCTAAGTAACTGTAAAAGTTGAATTATATATCAAACTAGTTGACCCGCACAACTTCGTTTGCGTTTGTAAACTTTGTTTCAATACTGCCCGTTAGGATAATCAAACGCCAATATTTCTAATTATTTTTCCTCAGTAAAACTAATAGTTGAAGAATCTCAATTTATTCTATCTCTTTCTCCCTTGGTGCTGTCAGCATTTTTATTTTATATTCTGTTCATTTTTGAATACTAAGTAAATATGTGTTTTGTGTACTTTCAAAATTATCAATAAAAATTACATATCAGAATGCATTAAATAATTTGGATCAATTCGAGAGAAACATGTGATTTGAAATAGCATGAAATGCGTCCTTGCCTTAGTTGCAGTATCTTACCAAGGCAGTGTGCAGCTACTCTGTGTAAATATAGTTAAGTGTATCTTTATAAAACGTAAAATTTACCCTAACATAGAACATATGAGCCATTGGTCAAACATGTTATAGCATGGAATAATACAAGTTGTCAACCAATTAATATGTCGGACACAAGAGCTGAATTTAAATTGTGGTGTGATCAAACTAAACTCTTATGTAGAAACATTTTAATTAAAAATTACGTTACAAAACTAGTGAAGTGTTTAAAAATATCTAAATATCCAAGCAATAAAAGTTTATATATATATTTTAAATTTTAAAAAACAATATCACGTTTAACAGTATTTTTTGATAAGATGAATATCTTATGATTTGAAAGGATAGTAATTTATATTAAGAACTTGATTGAAACGTTTGTCTTAGGGTAGAACATTGTAGTGTTAACTGTAAACTATCTATCATAATCCAAACAATAAAAGTGTCAATCATAATTGCCTTATTAGTGGAAGACAATAGAATATGATATGATATTTTATTGAAAAATATACATTGATTTGTAAGTATATAATTATTAGCATAAGTTCTTGTAAACCTGACAATTAAAATTATTTATTTCTTATGTTTATGGATTACTGAGTGAAAAATTCGATTTGGTAGCGTTCAGGATCGTAGACATTATGTACAAATATGTCCCGTCCAAATTATCAACAGATAAAAAAATAATATATTATATAAAAAGTATAAAGAATCTCATATCTATAGTTGTATGTGAGCATGTTTACTTAAATAGTTTCCGTCCAAATTACCAATGACTGATTTTTTACTTTTATGTATTTGTGTGTAATATTATCCTAAGTTGTTACAAAGGTTCTCTGTAGAGTAGGAGAGTGGTTTTAATGTCATAGATTTATTTCCAAATAAACATCTCAATAAATACGACTGGTTTTCATTTATGTGTACATTGTACATATAAAACCTTTTATACATAGACAGGGTATCCACATTCTGGAAAGTCAGGGAAGCTTAAGGTGTTCAGTGAAAGTCAGTGAAATGGAGGAGCCACCTGGAAAGTCAGGGAAAAATTGAAGTTTGACATTGTTTGCGTCACGAAATTGTCAACGCAATCAAAAGATACTTAAATAGATTTAACCAAATTGGAACATTCCGCAGGCAAATCGAAACCTATAGGGTACTTCCCATTGACCTAGAATCATGAAATTCGGTAAGTAGCAAGATCTCACAGCACAAATAAAGGAAAAAAAGCTAACAAGTGCTAACATTAAAATTATTTCACTTGCTACTATTATAATTATTTTACTTGCTACATTATAACCGAGGCACTTGATAGCGTGTTCAACTCAATTTTAAAAAACATGTCAAGGTGCGTAATGCTCAGTTCGGTTTCCGACCTGGACTATCAACGGAGAGACCACTATTCTGAGTAGAAGCATGCTGACACGTAGGTATTATTATAGTATATTATCACAGAGATACAAACACCTGTTTACGCGGTTTTCCTAGATCTCACCAAGGCATTTGATCTGCCCTGGCAGAAGCTGGAGATATCAGCTAGCAGCCAGTTTGTATCTCTGCTTAGATACTGATATCTGAAGCAAGAGAATCTCGTTCGTTGGGCAGAATTCTCGGAGAGATGGAGGCCGGAGTGCGGGGTGATGCAAAGAGGTCAGTCCTCATCTTTGCCCTTCGGTCTGCATATAAATGCGCTGATAGAGCGATTCAGTAGTACACGTGCCGGATGTTTTGCAGATGGAGTCTGTTTTAGTAATATATGTTATGCGGAGGACATGTCCTGTTTGCTCTTTCGGTTAGCGCTGTCCGTAAATTGCCAAATATATGCGAATCATATGCTGTCACGCATAGTTTGATTTATAATAAAAAAAACTGTTGTATTGCATTTACGCATCTCAAAAACCATAAATGTCTACTCCTCATGTCGATAGGGATCAGTTTTAAGGTGTTTCGTGCTTTTATGAAGAAATTCAATAATGTTTTCTTGTCTCAATAATGAATCAATGAAAATGCACGTGCAACGTGACCATTTGTTCTTAAATCTAAAATGTTGACATTTATACAACCTAGACTTTGTAAGAAAGTACCTAAAAATTGCTAATGAAAAGGTAATAATAATAGCAATCACTTTTCCAAACGTAGAAAAATCATCAAAACAATAGTCGAGTGTTGCAATTAAGTAGTATACAATAAAATACATAGTCCACGCGCAAAAGGTACATTTGGGCTTTAATTGAAGATGTGATTAACGAACATTTACAAAGCAAAAATTGTTCATTCATTGCAGTCTATTAGTTAGATAGACCTTTAAGATTTCGACCGCCTTTTAAGATTTCACCTTGTCACGCAATTATGGAAGATGCCACAAATTAACGACTGGCATTGTTTATGATACCTGTTTCGCCATCATTGTTTAGAAATTACAATACATCTGCTACAGCTGCCGTGTATATAATAGTTCCTTACAGTCTTGCGTAAGCGATACTTCACGGAGGACGTTACAAACTACGTGTGGGGGCGTTATTGAGGGACACCTCGGCTCGCTGTTGCTAAACAGTAAGAATAAAACACATAACTGCACATACAAACTTTATTTGCATAACAAGATGCAATACTACCTACTCATCGACAGTTCGCAGTAGGTACAATAAATTAGTAAACGACAAAAAAAAACAAATTTGGTCCAATTATAGAAATAAAAAAACTGCCTTTTCTATAATCAACAATTAATTGTAACTTAAGAGCTCCTGGGTGGTGCGTATACTTACTGAGCTATGATTTGTTTTGTCTCAGTGTTAACATTTGTTTATAAAACAAACGCCAGGTGAATATGACAAAAAGGCAACAGTAAAACAATTTGCTGCATTTACAAATAAACCACATTTTCATGAGGTATTTAGTATTGAGTAGCTATTACACAAATTATCAGTAAAAGTTGCACAATTTCAACCATTATTTCGATAAGCTACATGATTTTAATATGTTTAATGATTACAAAAAACCATGACAAGAGCCCTCACAATGAATTAATTGAAAAAAAAAATGGCTTCTAAAATCCAGAAATATAAAACGAAAAATGATAAGAAATTGTGATAAAGATTAAGGAACAAAAAAAAAATTACATCATGATCTCATGAATTATTTTCCCAAAGACGATAACAAAATTATACTTAATACTGCTTACTTATAAAAATAAACAAACACTTTGGAACATACATCGATATTACAGAATTACGTTTACACTACTATTGTTTATTACCAAGGTCTAATCAAAATAAAGAATTTATTAAAATTTACAATCGCACCAAAAAGGTAATATGATCCAAATAGGAGATTAGTGGCGAACCTGCTAAATTGCCTGGCCTAGGCCAGTATTAGAAAAGTTGTTATGAAAAACAGTTTTTTCACTACCATACATTTAGTTTATTATGCTCCATAGATTGGGTGAAGATCAAAGATGGCTACCGAAGCGGATCTATGAAGTATATACTAAATGAATGGTCTAACACAATTCAAAACTATCCGCACCTTAAGAGATCGGATCCATATTGTAGTATAAAACAGTTTATCAGTGCAATGTTACCGTAAGGGTTGGTTCATTTTTATTCGTAAGTATAAAGTTAAGTACCTACCTACTCTACAAGATACAAAATTGGTCAGTGCGTGAATATGAACGCGACCTACTAGTCTAAACACAATGACGAGCGCCCACAATTCTGAGTAAAATTTTCTATCTAATCCAATCAGTTCAATGTACAGCAGGGGTAGGCTAATTCGGGGTAGAACACTTTCAGTCTTATGCCATGTATATAACAAAGTAAACGATCTAATACCACCGCGTCAGAGATCATGTTATAAAATGCTTGTTAATCTCTCAAGAGAAAGTTACCAATACCTTAACATTCGCTTAAATTCAAAGCTTTACAGCTCGTTAACTCACACTACATACTTCCTAGAATCATACTTAAGAACAATCTACAATCATATGTTATTTTGTTAGGATCATAAGAGCTCCATAAACATTCAAACACCGGAGACAAAGAACACCTAGACTCGGGACAACTATATGTGGATCACACAAATTTTTGTCCCGTGTGGGATTTGAACCCACAATACTCACTCAGCGCGGCGTAGTGGCGAGGTGACCACTTAAACCATTGCGCCATCCGTGCGGACTGCAGAGTTCTGGGCTAAACAAAAATGAAGTCTTAATGCATCCCACTAATATTATAATCCCACTTCCCACTAATATTATAAATGTGAAAGTTTGGATGGATGGATGGATGTTTGTTACTCTTTCACGCCAAAACTGCTGAACCGATTGCGATGAAACTTAGTATGTAGATAGCTGAAGACCTGGATTAACATATAGACTACTTTTTATCCCGATATTCCCACGGGATCGGGACTTACGCGGGTGAAACCGCGTGGCGCTGCTAGTAAATAATATGTGTAGGTTGTTGTTATGTAGGATGCTAAACTTACTTTACCTAATATACACTTTATTAATTGTGGGCGCCGCCAATGAAATAAGCTAGATATACAAATTTAAGCTAAATATTAATAAGATCAGCTGAATACTGCTTTTGGACTAAACACACAAATATTTGACAAAACATTGGCGCTGTGCATCAAACATTTGGTGACAACGCGTACATAGAAATAGTATAACCAACAGAAGCCTTTAAGCTTATAGAAACATTTTAACAACTTATTTAGTCGTTATATTATATCACAACACATAGCAAATTAAGCCGTATACACATAGAAGCAAGATGCATGTTCCACGACGCTCCTCCTGGTATTGAATCATTACTTTATTTTTATTAAACTAATTTGACATAAATAACCTAAATGCTATTAGGTTTGATCTTCAATCACTGGACGGAATCCAATAGTTCTGTCTTTTTTTTTTTTAATAAATATTCTAAAAAAATATTAAGAGTTAAAATCTAATTTAAATCAAATATGTAGGTACTCTCAGTTAGCATCGTTGTGTTATGGAACATCATCTTTTCATTAAATTACTTAATTAATGCGGATTAAGCTCGCTTTGCACTTTTTGTAAATTAAAATCCATTGAAAAGATCCATTAAAAGTTTTTCGTGAACTTTTATGTTCATTATTTGGTTTTTTAAGAAATTCAAATCCATAAGATGACCCATGAATAGGATGATGACATACCAAATATAAAATACTTCTACTGGTTGAACATCAAAATATGAAACAAAGTGAAAATTCTTCAAATTATTATATTTCTTTATAAATCCTCAACATTTTTTTTTTACTTTTCTCAAAATTACCCATAAATAGACATCTATCTACGGTTACCACAATCAATAGTAACAATTGTAATTTTTTTTTCTTTTTTTTTTATATCATAGGGGGCAAACGAGCAGACGGGTCACCTGATGGTAAGTGACTACTGTCGCCCATGGACACCTGCAACTCAAGAGTCTTTAAAAATGTATGAGTATTGGAAGGATTGCAACCTGGAACTGCGCCCGACCCAACTGATCAGGCCATTGCAGAAGTTTCGTCAGGTATTCAGCTTCGTCGGGCGCTCTTTAAGACTGCGAGAAAGAAAAGGTCTAAAAAATACTCAACACGGTGACGAACGTAGAGACGGAAAGTGTAACTCGTCACACAATAAATGAATCAGAAAAGGCTTCATGGTAGTGTCCTAAGAGAGAGAGAGAAGCTTTTTACAAATAGACGATGTCACGAAAAATATATTAAAGACGTTCTGAGATTTTTTAATCAGTCGGGGCGTGAGTAAGCCACTTCTCGCCGTAATAGAATGTTAATTGCTATGCAATTTTTTTTAAATAGGAGTTTCTTGGTATGAAACGCATCCTTCTAACTATTATATGAATTACTATGTCAACGACAAACCAATTAAGGATGTTTTCAATGGATGTTAGTGTACAAAGGGGCTTTGCCAACGTCAACATAAGTTGTCCGTCTGATATTGATATAACATTAGGCAATAAATATCTCCAAACTTGCTAGTCTTGTCTCTCAGTCTTTCTTAGATGACCGAATCATACTATCTACCTACTTCATTCCTGCGGCTTGAGTACTAGAGAACTACCTACCTACCTAGTAAACAGGATTACCTACCCTAAAGAAGTTATTATTTTATTGTTATAATTTACTGCAATCATTTTCTTTTCAGGTTTATTTTTTAACCTAGTCTTACGCTTTTTAATTTAAATATTTAATCAAATAAAGCCAACAATTTTGCTGAACTGAGGGTTTGGTGCCTAAAAGCATTGAGGCCCGGTTGATCCTTGACAAAGGACCCTGGTTAGAGTCGAAACTAGTCCGGCTTGCCCGAAATACATACATGAGTACTACTGATGTCATTTTAGTTATTATGACTTCGACTTGATAACAGTTATTGCTCTAAGATAACAAGTTATTCAAGCGATAGATGAAGGTTTAGGGGTACCAATATTTAATGGTAAATACTTTGTTTCATCTTATTCTATCCACCTTGATATCGTGTTACTTGTATTTTCCAGCACAAAAGTATAATAACGAAACCACTGACTACTGTCGATATAAAACTCCAACTATTAGAGAATAATCCTTGAAGTCCTCAAGCCGCAGGGAAACGCTCTTAGTCTAACATTTGGCAGAGACCTAAACAACATATACATACAATCTATCCGCCTACAGTACTGTCCACAACCCTCAGTAAATACATCGCCTTGTTAGCCTAACTAGGTCGTTTATAAACCTAAGTCTATCTCAGTGCTTCTCCAAGTGGAGGTTGTCTAAAGACAAATTTTAATGTGATGTTACTTTTCTTTTAGCAGGATTTACGGTAATGAAATGTTTTTTTTTTATCAGGGTAACTAGGACAAATACCTTGTGTTCCGACGAGTTATACCTTTATCCGAGGAATAATTGTTTTAGGTTGGCAGTCAATACATTTTCTAGTTATTTAAACTTTAGAGAGCATAGTTATTGGCAATTATTTGTTTTTAGAAAAAATAATTACTTTACGCAAAATTAAAACGTGTAAAATGTGTGATTATACAGTTCTTTTTATTGATGTTTACTGCTATAAATTTAAAGTCGTTCGCGGATAAGTGCAATATCATAAAGTGATATTTGATTTCAAATGGAAATCGCTCCATTTTAAATGGCTCTTAATAGGTTTAGATCCGCACCGAGTCGTTGACGGTGAAATAAGTATAATAGAGTCCTGCTGCGCTGCCTTACAATTTATTATAATTATAAATTGTAGTCATATTGAAAAATGTTTATCAAAAATATTTCATTTAGGCCATACTTCTTTTTTGGAAGATGTATTGAGGTATAACGGAACCTTCAAGGACCTTAGCTAACTCTTTACTCGGAGCACATATATATGTTTATTACAATAATGACGCCGGCTGTAGTCCTAGTGGGCTTGGTGAGAGAGCTTTAAGAGTCCACGGTTACGTGTGGGACACACCTACAAGTGTGACAATACGTTTAGAGTAAATTTGGATCTGCGCAACAACTTTCTGAAATTCACTAGGTCCATTTTACTAGCGTAGTCATTTTTTTAAATACATAAAGTGTAGAATACTTTTCTCTCTGTAGTTTACCTAAATTAGAAAAAAGGAAAAAAGATTTCACTCAGTACTTGTTTTTAGGCAAGTTAATGTTCTATTTGAGCAAAATTAAAAAAACTTTTTTGCTTAATTAAAAATAATAAATGGTGTTATATTCAAAATGTATTAGAGATATTCAACACTAATATGTCTTTTACGTATATTTTCGAAATATTACTTATAATATTCAGATCAGTAAACAGTCTACGTAGTTGTCAAAAAATACAGTTTTAAAAGTGTATCGATATGTCTTACATACACCTTCGATTAATTGTTACACCAATTTATCGATGATTAATCGATCAGCTACTATAATAAATAGATGAAGGAGATCGTGTCGTGCTGGTCCATTTTAGGACGTGTTTGATGTGTTAACGTCTGAGCACACGTTGAGCCGAAAGAAGTCAAGAGCTTTTAGTATTTCTTAAGAGAAATTAGCGATCATAAAACTGTACCTCAATACTAAAAACTTTGGCTAAATGTGTGCTAAAACCGCAAAAATTAACATTAATACAATAATGCACACATACACACAACAGTGTAGTTTTTATTATTATCGTTGAATAAATTTGATATCGATTAAATTATACACTTCGTAATAGTCTTCAAGTTTACGCGAGAAGGGGAGAAGAATAATACAATAATAGGGGTAGATGACTGATAAGTCAAATCAGTATCTTTTTAATAAACGTCAAAAGGGAAGGTCCGGTACATTCTTGTATGTATAGAATACTAAGGCATGACGTCACGCCTTAGTCTGGACAAATGGTGCACTTTTATTGAGTTGACAAAATACATTAAAAATGTTAAATAAGGACGGAGAAATGTATTTTAAGATGTTGCATTGAGATATATTGTATCCCGGACCAATAACCAGCAGAGCTGAGAGCCAGAGCTATGGGAATTGCCCATTTCTCGGTAAATACAAAGGTATTTCAGACAAAAGAGTAAATACGCTGTAAACATAATGGCTAAGATCGATCCAGTAACAAGCCTATACATTTAGTTACGAGAAATGGCTTTTAAACACCAATATTACCATATTAATGCGACGGAAGATAGACATGCACGCGCAGACGTATCACCTTCTTTATTTATTATAGCAATCATCTCCGTGATCTGCTGACGTCACACAACAGACCACAATAATGAACATGGTCCTTGTTCACGAATATAGCTGCGAATGACGATCAGTAACTGAATAATGCCGGTGTGACAAAGGTCGTATATGCGACTGTGGAGTATTGTAAAACTGAACCTTAAACTGTTATTTATAAAGACTTTAAAATGTAGGGATATATTGAGAATACGCGAGGCAATTAAAGTGTGATACGAATTTGCTGTTTTGCGAACATACTTATGTGCAATTAAACAAATATTATGGCCAAAACTCTGCTTCACAGTAGTTGACAGTCAAAAAAAAGTCAAATCATATTCACGTCAATACATACAGTACGTAAATTATTTTAACCATATGCAAACCTAATCTTGAATCAAAATCTTGAATCTTGTTAGCGTTACTTAGTTCGTAAACTAACACTCAATTTGATGTTAAGTAGGTCCCAACACCTTTAAATACCCTGCTGTTTCTAAACTATACAACTATAAATACTATATTTTTACAACCACTAAAACCTCTTAAACATAACATAGCCGTCCTGCTCTGTATTACCCTTTCCCCCTTTACAATGAAGAATATTGATGCGCACTACAATAACCATATAAGTAGATATGAGAATATTCAAAGTTCAAAATCCCTATAAAAACAATAACGATCACCACACACAAGCCTTGTCTTTTGTCCTTGTATTTCGAATAAAATCTTCACTTTTTTACAATCCACAGTCGAATATATAGCCATTGTCACCGCCGCGACGTTACTAACAGTAACATAACTTATCCATTATCAGCGTGTATAACTTACAGTAACTTATACTTAGTGTAGCGACTAGAGGGGCGAGAGGGGCGAGAGGGGCGACGTTAGGCGATGTTGGTCCGCGGCGACATGACGATGTAGTGGTGCTCTATCGGCGGCGGGACGATGGGCGACATGGGCATGTACTCACTCTCCGTTTCGTCTTTTAATCGGACTTTGTTCAACTGGTCGTGTCCGAGTAACAGTTCAACGATCTGCTGCGGCAAAGACAAAGCCGCTATACTCTCTGCAGTAAACTCCATAGACAGGTCCGCTTCAAAGTTGAAGTCGTTCTCCAAGCATTCCACAGACTTGGAGCAGCGGTTGGTCGGAACGGGCTCCGTGTCGTCGAGGAACTCGCAGCTCTTGGTCTCCGCCTTGGCCAATGTGCCGGTGGTGATCTTGAGGTTCTTCATCTTGCGACTTACCTTGAAGCTTTTGAAGATGTCCCTTGTGGGGGTGAAGTCGAACTTCTTCTTTTTGGTCTCGACGTCCTTGTTCTCTTTCGACGTCTCTGATTTCTGTGAGGCTGTGATGCGGGAATCGCTTTTAAGACGTTTTCTGGAAATTGAGAAAAAAAATACGTTAGGTCACATTTTAAATATCAGGCTTTACTCTTAAAGAATGGGAAGGATGTTTTGCAGAAGAGAAATTATTATTTACAGATTTGATTGTATTTCTTGTTTTGTATTAAACACAGCAATCACGTTATGTGTAAGTGACCACTTACAGGATGGAGATCTCATTCGAAGGACGAAATTTACGCAAAATCAGCCAAATTGCTTTGAATAGGTTTAAAAGTATTGATCTAGTTATATACAGTATTACGCATGAAGTAGCCTCATCCAACTTCGCCATGTAAAGAAGCAGTTCGCAGTTCGCAGTTAAGCATAACTTTGTAGTTAGTTAAGATTATTATGATTCATAATAAAAGATAAAGAAAAATTTAAGACCGCATATTCATTTGGATTGCCGATACGCATATTCGTAATGAATTTTAATATGTAAAAGAACCATAAACATAGTATGTAATAGACGAACATAGTGTGCGAGTGAGATACTTAGCCTTATACAGAAACCTAGGTGTGAGAAAGAGACAGAATAAATCTGACAGTGAGACCGGTTTTGAAACATTTAGTTTCAAATAGTCTCAATGTCAAAAAAATTCCCGTTTTAATTTTGGTGTTTTCGTCGTAATCTTTCTATATTTTAACGGGTAAATATAAAAAACAATCATGGTGCCGTATTATCTGTTAGATTGTGGTGTAACATACAGGAAAAATCCAAAGAAAGAAACGTTTGAAAGCTAAATACCAAAAGTTCAATACTACTTTCAAAGTGTTTGTTTTCGTAGAATATATGCACAATATTATTTTGTAGCACACTTAACATATGCAGTGAATAGTCTATTTTTGAGGTATTGTAATAGTTTCAAAATTATGTGTTAGATAGAAAAATATTGAATACGTGAATATGACCGCTTTTGGCACAGTGATTGACTAAAAGCAAAACACAATCTATCGATATGTCGATATATTTTATGTCGCATAAAAGAATAAAAACTATTAAGCTGCGGTCATTTCACAACGTAATTATTTTTAACCGACTTCAAAGAAAGGGGCAGGTTTTCAGTTCGTCTTCATCTTTTTATATATATATTACCTCATTACTCGAAGATGGCTGCTGCAATATGAAACCGGTGTACCGGGTACCAGAACCAATCAATAGTAAGTATTTCACAAGTGGCGATACGATTACTTTAATGTGGTTGCTAAACAATTTATGCTCATGAGAATGCATTTGGTGAACTTGAGCTGAAAGTGAAGTACCAGGAGATCTTCGCAACAATTAATGTTCCTGCATCGGGGAAAGTTATATTTTGTAGAAGGTGATGAGCAATTGATATTAAGCTATTGCAACAAATAAATTAAAACCGAACCACTGAAAGTCTAAAAATTAAAGATTTTGTTCGTCCATTGTGAACCGATTTCAATCATTATGTTTTCATTGAATTGGTGCAAACCACACAAATCTAAATAAGGTAACCTTATTTAGATTTCTGGTTTGCACTACACATTTTTGTAGAAGGAGGTTGAACTGAAAGGTTGGTATTACTCTGGTTATTATATCCCATTATATTAGGTATTACTCCTGGTCGTGGGGAACTTTACAAACACACAAACAACGGACACAAAGAACACCTAATATAATGGGATATAATGGGATACCATTAATATGATAATTTTAACCGATTATTTTCTACAGAAATTTGCAAATCAATTTATTAAACTTTCCGCTACCATTTCATTTGTGTAGTCATAACATTAAAAATATTTTAAATTTTGTTTTTATGTTTTATTTATTGCAGCGGGGGATACCGATACCGAAACTGCATTTCTATGTGACATTATATCCTTTTTGTAGCAAACCTTTTTTATCATTTTAAATGTCACAGTTTTAATGAGGTCAGTTAAGAAGTCCCCAAAACCGATTTACTTGCATAAAATGTTTAATGATAGTATTCGAAGCGTGGGTGTGTAAGAGCAGCAAATGGCGGACTTTTATCTGCACTTACACTAGAGACAGTACATGGTGAGCTTACTTTACGTACTTAATCAACATTAAATCTGGCAATTAAAAAACAGTAGGATGAAAATTATATCAATCATTATTCTATTGTACTTTCTTCACTTCCGTCATTAAAAAATTACAAACAAAAGCACAACAACTCATAGCAACAAAACATACAACGTACTACCAATCCATAATGCTATAAATATTGCCGATTTTTTATATCGATATTGCGGTGACGTCAATGTGCCGACACTAAAAGTCAGTCACACGTCTGTAAAACTCGCACACAGAAACATTTCAATTTTGGTCTCACGAAAATCACGAGACTGTTCGTCTGAAAAGAACGTTATTTCAAAATACATCGACAGCTTCGCAAAAAAACATTTATTTGATTCTTTCAGCTCCAGACTTCTCTTGGGTTGAACAATTATTTATAATATAAAAAAATAATCCATCTCTAATAAAATACGTTGCAAAGTGTGAAGGATTTTTTTAATGAAATGAAACTTTATTTAATATAAATACAGTACATTATGGCATGGCATATAAAAATTATATAGTATAAAGACATTTACATTTATTAATAAATAGTCATTCAAATGTGTGCAGAGGTTAAAATTAGTACAATATTTTTAAATGGCAGTATTAAAATGACCTGCAAGGAATGTTCCACTATAGAAGGTTCACTCTAATATGTTGAGTTGTCGTACAGTGCAGAGTTATTTACAGATAATAGATATATATTTTTGGTGTTATATATAGCGGGCAAACGAGACTTGTCACCTGATGGTAAATGACTACCGGCACATAAACGATTTACTTCTAAGAGGTATTTATTATTAGAGTAATTTATTATGTATAGTATTATTATTGTTAAATAAATTTTGTAACTTTTGTTGAAAATTGTATTATGTTTACTTGTGTTAAATTTTATATTTTATAGTTGTATAATATGTGGATAATGCTGTGGGTTATACATATATTTAATAAAAAAAAACTATCTTAAGACTAGAGATTTGAAAATCCACTAGGGGATCCTAGCGTTTGATTTTCAAATGCTTGTATGACGAGTATAAGTTGAACTGTCATTGTTTAGACTTTATGTAGCCGTTTTGACATATTTTTTTAATTTTATGGCAAATTATTATTTTAGAGTTTAGCTTTCTGCACTTGCACATAATTATAAACTTTAAGTATTCCAAATTAAATTCCTGTCTGTGCGCGTCTGCTTTAAAAATGCGTTCAAAGAATTTTGGTCACATATTAATTAATATACAGGATGTAAGTAACACCGTGCCAATACTGAAGTAGTGTATTAAGATCATCATTTTGAGTCGAAACTCAGTGAAATTTTGTGCCGGAAAATTTAATCATTTTTTTTATAATTTTATTTTTTTTTAGTTAAAAATGATATCATAATGAGTAAACAGAACATGTTAGTCAAATAAAAATACCGCATACGGCCAAAAACTGCAATGTAATCAATCAAACAACATTTAAACATTTTATGCAATCAGCTGGTCTTGACGGCGCCAAACGTTTTATGTCATTTACCGTACTGCACAAAAAGAGTACCTACGTTTGTATCGTTTACACTGCGTAGCGTCAAATGAAACTAATGATTATAAATCTTTAATTTTGCATTTTTATGATGAACTGACTTTTGTACGAGTATTGTGATAAGTATTCAAAGAAAACTGTACTAGTACTATCAAATTATGTAGGAACTCGTACAATATAACCGTTTGTTCTTTTGTTTTAAGAAGAGCCAGTCACTACTCATGTATGGTCAAGTGGAAACGGTGTGAGAGTTAAAGTTACCTGAACACACTGAAGGGTTGTCTCTTGTCGACCTTGGGCAGGGTTTGTGTATTGCAGCGCGGCAGTGAGCCTAAAGACGAGTGGCGCGTCACGTTGGAGTCGCGAGTGGATCCGCAACGAGTCCACGACGTGCCCGCCTTCAGCGTACTGACGCTGTACACAACACACACATTGAAGTCATGATGAGATTATAACCATCTTCTACATTCATCGAAGTTAATGGAGTTCTAGAATAAGGATCACCGCGCACTGGTGATTTTTAATCGGCCGATAATTAGATCGTTCTGGCAATTAGTATGAAGCTGTATGGCAGTGCGCACATTTGATGATTAAGAATCGACCGTTCCTACTATTGAAAATGACTGCTCGATTCCTATTTGATGAAACTACTGGCCATTGTATAATGCGTGTGAAGGATGATGCAAGCGCGATTGTAGTCAACTAAACTATCGTCCAACTATCGATCGATTGCACAGTAAATGTCATATACTAACTCCCGATAGTTCTAGTACGGGAGTTGCTCCGGGATTACTGCAACAAGTTTTTTGAAACCGTTTTCTCTATGCTCCTGGCCTACTACACGTGCGATTATTTACTTACAAATCGGCTCCATCACAAGATTGAACTATAGACCAATAGTTTGGTCACGATCGTCAGGCGATAGCAACTAAATTATCGTCCGATTAAAAAATCACTAGTGCGCTGTGGTTAACTCACTGTAAATTTATATGATGAATACACTATAGGATGAATAAGTTTACACTATACACCGTGTAAATTACGTAGTAGTCAGTCGCGTACGCGCACTCCGCCACGCTCTCGTACGTGGGCTCCTCCACCACCTGCACAACCACGCTCTATATATAACAATGTGTTACCGGGGCGCCGGCGCAGCGTCGCGTACGCGCACTCCGCCACGCTCTCGTACGTGGGCTCCTCCACCACCTGCACGACCACGCTCTATATATAACAATGTGTTACCCGGGCGCGAGGCGCGGCGTCGCGTACGCGCACTCCGCCACGCTCTCGTACGTGGGCTCCTCCACCACCTGCACGACCACGCTCTATATATAACAATGTATTACCCGGGCGCCGGCGCAGCGTCGCGTACGCGCACTCCGCCACGCTCTCGTACGTGGGCTCCTCCACCACCTGCACGACCACGCTCTATATATAACAATGTGTTACCCGGGCACGAGGCGCGGCGCCGGCGCAGCGTCGCGTACGCGCACTCCACCACGCTCTCGTACGTGGGCTCCTCCACCACCTGCACGACCACGCTCTATATATAACAATGTGTTACCCGAGGGCCGGCGCAGCGTCGCGTACGCGCACTCCACCACGCTCTCGTACGTGGGCTCCTCCACCACCTGCATGACCACGCTCTATATATAACAATGTGTTACCCGGGCGCCGGCGCAGCGTCGCGTACGCGCACTCCGCCACGCTCTCGTACGTGGGCTCCTCCACCACCTGCACGACCACGCTCTATATATAAAAATGTGTTACCCGGGCGCGAGGCGCGGCGTCGCGTACGCGCACTCCGCCACGCTCTCGTACGTGGGCTCCTCCACCACCTGCACGACCACGCTCTATATATAACAATGTGTTACCCGGGCGCGAGGCGCGGCGGCAGCGGCGGCGGCGCGCGGCGCCGGCGCAGCGTCGCGTACGCGCACTCCGCCACGCTCTCGTACGTGGGCTCCTCCACCACCTGCACGACCACGCTCTATATATAACAATGTGTTACCCGGGCGCGAGGCGCGGCGGCAGCGGCGGCGGCACGCGGCGCCGGCGCAGCGTCGCGTACGCGCACTCCGCCACGCTCTCGTACGTGGGCTCCTCCACCACCTGCACAACCACGCTCTTGTACTTCTACCCCTCATGAGAGTACTATTTTAACTATTTTTCTGGATAAAAGGCACTCGATGTTCTTTTCTATACTCTTGGCGACGAGTATTCCAATTTTACGATGATCGACTGAATAGTTAAGAAGTGAAAGCGAACAAACTCACATTCGCATTTATAATATGCATCGGTTAGCATACCTTCAACGAGCCGTCGGGCACGTCGCAGCCGACGCCCTGCGGCGCGACGGAGCCCCCCTCGGGCAGGTCGGGGATCTCCTCGTAGATGCCCGACGCCACCGACGACAGCGAGCGACGGTCCGACACACTGACCGCACGACCATAACATATGTAATATAACTACAGGTAATAAGAGCAAAACAATTAAACAGGTAAAAGTTGCAGAAAATAACCTAATCCAGTAAAATGACTTAAGGTCCTTTACACACTTACACATATGAGGCGACATCTACGTACAACAAAAACATAGATCTATCTATCGTAGACTAACCGAACTACATAGTAAGTACTGATCCTGCAACGTGTAATATAAGTTCTCATACTAATTAACATAATGATATACTACTTCCCAACTTTTTTAAATCATAAATTTCATTAAAAATAGTGTTGCAGTCGCCTTAAATGAGATGCGTTGCGCCATCTGTTACCGAGTAGCGGAACTAATAGAATGTTTCAAGAAAACGTTTGAACATTCCGGAATGTTCCAAAGTTTCCGGAAGGATATCGATATACCAACATAAACAGACACTGAAAATCGAATCGAATGATCCAATAATAAAATCCAGAATAAACAAATAAAGAACAAAAATCGTATAAAAATATGCTGTAAAAGGAAGTAAAATCCCCGGACAGCATATTTTTATACGATTTACACATAGTTCTAGGGAATTTATAAAATTAATTATTTAATTTTACTTTATAGAGATCTTTTGGTTTTGATGTAGATTTACAGTAATGATTTGTTAATTATATTAAAATACGTATAATAACAATAATTTACAATATATTATGATGTGATAGTGATAACCATCATCATACGCATGTATACTGTTACTACAAAAAATAATCATTGTATACAAAGAATAATGATACATACCTGTCATCGAATGAAGTGACAGACTGCATGTTGAAAGGTTGAGCGAATGCAGTAAGCTGTCCGATGAGTTGTCCCGCGCCGGTGCAGCGGGATAGCTGTCCTGTAGGTATGTGCTTCGATTCCTATAATAACATAATGTTAAAGCATTTTATACATTGTTATACCTGCATCAATTTTACACAAATTTAAGTTATAATAAACAAAGCATCTTCTTATACAGTGTGTAAGTTTCAGCTTCACGAAAAACTTATAAAAATGTATTTCTGTGGATACTTATCACAATACAAAAGTCTTAGTTTCATTTGGCGCTACGCAATGTAAACGTTACAAACGTAGGTAGTCTTTTTGTGCGGTACGGTGAACGACCTTAAATGTTCGGCGCTGTCAAGACCAGTTGATTGCATAAAATGTTTAAATGTTGTTTGATTGATTACATTGCAGTTTTTGGCCGATGTGGTATTTTTTTTTGGTAAAATGTTCTGTTTAGTCATTGTGATGTCATTTTAACCAAAAAAAAATAAAAAATATATATTGATGAATTTTCCGGCAGAAAATTCCAACGATGTTCGACTAAGAATGCACTATTTCAGTATTCGGTACGGTGCTTCGTACATCCTACTAATAATATAAAGGATGTATGGATGGATGGATGTTTGTTACTCTTTTACGCCAAAACTACTGAACCGATTGCGATAAAACTTGGTATGTAGATAGCTGGAGACCTGGATTAACATATAGGCTACTTTTTATCCCGATATTCCTGCTTGATGGGGACTTACGCGGGTAAAACCGCGGGGTACTCTATAAAATGCAGGAATTTAAGGTAATTAGGACAATAATAAAAAAGAAGTTTCAGCAGACGGTGTTGTATGCCGTCAGGTAAATCTTACTCATATTATAAAAGTTTTTTTAAGGATAGACGAATGGATGTTTGTTACTCTTTCACGCAAAAACTACTGAACGGATATTAATGAAATTGTGAACACAGATAATTTATGACCTGAATTAACACATAGGATACTTTTACCATGGTAAACGATACCCTTATTATTAAGCAAAAAGTCCTCCACCTAACACAATCATTTAGCTTAGAGCTTAACATGAACATTAGTTATGTGTAACCCGCAACTTGTGTAACGTTCTTACCTTGGACATGACAAGGTCGATATCGTCTAGCGACACTTCCGAAGGACCACTGTACCAACTACTGCGGCGCACGTCACCTGCAATACAAGATGTTACTAGTACTGACCCCAAGCTCTAAGGGCTTCATGTATAAAAGTGACGTGTTTATACAACAAAGGAGGCAAATAAGAATTCGGCCTACCTAAAGGCAGACCGTCGTCTGTGTATTATATGTATATACTAGCGACACTGGCGGACGCGTGTTGCCAATCTTAGCATAATAAATAAAAAAAAACTCCTCCACCCAAAAATCCCTTCAATAATTAGGAAAGACGTGATGATCTTTGAACAGCTGAATAGATTGTCTTGAAGTATAGCTAAAAACCCACTAGATCAAGTCACCTTTCAGACAAAAAGACTAAATTAAAATCGGTCCATCCGTTCAGGAACTATGATGCCACAGCCAGACAACTTATAACACTCCATCCTTTTTGCGTCGGAGATTAAAATCAATGAACGAAATAAAAAGTGTTACATATCTAGTCGGCTGTTGGTTAAGTGAGGAGAAAAGCATACCCATATCAGCGTCACTGCACTTGGCGGTGCGCAGGTCCCCCTCGCTCTTGCTGAGCTTCTGCGCGCCACGAGAGGCGAGCGAGCGGCGCGAGTCCAGGGCGGCCTGCAGCGCCCGCGCCAGTTGTCCCGCCACCGGTGACGTGAACTTCAACTCACCCCCGCCCTTTTGGAATTCACTGCAATACATTTTTGAAATATAATACTCATGTAACTCATGAAAATTATTTTCACAACCTAACCAGGTAATAAATAGTCCAATTTTAATAGAAATTAGATGTGGCAATGGCTCCGTCTATTTTCAATACCATTAAGAACTTGTTTTTTATTTAAAACAACTCTCGCATTAGGAATGACTCCTGTGTCACGGGGGACTTTACAAACATACAAGCAACGAACACAAAGGTCACCCAGACTCGGATCTGAATCGAACCCACGACCTATGTTGTAGCAGTCAGGGTCACTAACCAATAGGCCAACAGGCCAGTCAAACTTCCTTGACCGACTTTTCCTAAAATATTTTTTTTTTCAAGTGGTGCTTTTACCAACAAACAAAATTTCATTTGTTTTACATGTATATCTACGTTTGAAGTATTACATCAATTTACTGATGTTTTGTTCTTTACTTTGTATTTAACTTTTCTCTGAACATGATGAAAAGCAATGACCCCCTATAAAAACATCTTAGATGAAAAGGCAATACTGTAGGTAGGTAGGTACCTAATCTGAATTATACATGTCAATACAACATGAGTAAAAACTTTTGTTTATTGAATGATATTACAAGTAATTTATGTTTCTTGAATAATGTCTTGAAAATTATGTCCAGATACTGTATGCGCGACTATTATTTACACTGTACACGTACGTCGCAAGAGAAAAGCAGATGGCATATTATCATACATAGTCAGCGAACCCACTCGAAATAAAGTCCAAGTGCAAATTTTGATTTTATTTCTGAGTCAGAATGAAGCATATGGTTATGTTACCACTGTGCTGTCAGTTTCTGACTCACAAGCTAGTTTTGCAGATGTCTTAGAACGGGAATTTTTTAATACATAAATCACTTTCTAAAATTAAGTTATCCACAACGATTTTATACAATGTTGTTAAAGACAACAACAATCAAATCTTCCAAGTAGTTTTGTATTAACTTCAACTTATAAATACAAAATTACCAGGTGGAGAATGGATAAGTATGCATGTTTTAATATCCTTACTGAATCTCAATCTAGATACATTTATAATGTTGCCATATTATTTACACCTTAGACCGTACCGTGGCTTAAATTATTCATGAGCCTTAAAGTGCACAAACCCCACAGAAGATCTGGCCGGTAGGCGTGAAAAACGCGCTAGCAATTTCACAGCCATGCATATTTTTGTTGAGTTACATATAGTTATGTATCATGAGAGTCCTTACGCTAAACGAATTAGATATTATAAAAAAACATTTAAGGGTATCTATTCAAAAGAAAGTTATTTCAACTTCATGATAATTAAACTATACATAATGCTCTCCTCATATGTAAGTCGTTAGTGTTCTTACGTCTATAAAATTCAATATCAATATCTTAGGCTGAATTATCTCAGTATTTAACTTCAAAAAAGCGAAGTTGCGTTTCTATGGAAATGTACCCGGAGTGCGGAACCTACAACTCATTACTTGACTACATAGTCCGGACTTCGAGGATGAGATTTGAAAATCAAACATAGAGCACGAGCCCTACATTCTGAACTAATATATTTATTTACCTAATACCTAAAATAATAGTGGTTCGCTTCACAATAAACTCTCTGTGCGTGATAGACATTGTTAGTTAGGTACATATCTGTTGTAACGATATGTCTAACGTACGTTACGTATTGTTTATTTGTACTACAAACAAGTTAGTCACACTTCTTATGTAAGAAAGTAACTAGTTGTTTGTCAAGACGTAATAATGTAAGGTTGGATGGACGTAATGCAAACTATAATGCCACTAGATCTTAAGTTATGAAAACAGTTGATCCAGTTTAAATAAAGAACCGGTTTAATTAGAGCAAAGAGAAAAAAAATCGAGGACTAAAATAACTTCACGGGCTATTTTAAAAAACATGCAATTTGAAAAACATTCATTTCCAAAAAATATGAAAGTTATAACTAAAAATAATCGAATCCTACTAATATTATGTGAGGATATAGGTATAGATGTTTGTTACTCTTTCACGCAAAACTACTGAACTGATTGCTATGTAACTTGGTATGTAGACAGCTGGAGACCTGGATTAACACATAGGCTACTTTTATCCCGATATTCCCAGGGCATCGGGACTTACGCGGGTGAAACCGCGAGGCGCAGCTAGTTACATATTAAGCAAATTAATTATTACATCACCGAAGATTTTTTTGCCATTATTTAGTCTACTCACTAAATATTTTTGAACTATTGAACGTATTTCGCTCTGATTTTCAAACATAATGTAGTAAACAAATAAGTGATGTTAAAGGAAATATGTAAACAAAAACAACAAGATGTTTTCCTCCTAATTCAATAAGAAACAATTTAATTTGTTTTTAATAGTCACGAATTCTTTGGAGTTTTATGAAATAATGAGAAAATAATGACAGGGGTATTTTTATCTAGATACCATTTTTTTTAAATTAAGATCGCTAAGCGAGGGCAGTAATAAGGACACCAACTTGTCATACAAATTAATATTTTGATCACTGCATCAATGTCAAGGTGAAATGTTTAAAACTATTGCAATTAGCCCGCGTTTGTGCTGGAAAATTATGCAGGACGTTCAAATGTTTCCACAACAGTAATTATTATACTTTGCTGAAAATTTCGGATAATATAAAAAGTGTATTGTCGTGTAACGTGAGAAATTTAGTTGAGTTGAATATTTACAACGAAAACAGTCAAATGCCTACTATTATTTTTTATTATTATTGTTGCCAAAATCAAAAAGCTCAGTTTGATGCACATTGGCATGCGTCCAACATTTATCTAATTCTATATATTGTTAAGATAAGTTCTATATATTTGAAATCGCTTTTGACTTTTCTCCACTTTATATAGTTTACTTATATTAACTTCATGTACGAGAAGCGAAGTTTGCTATAAGGATACTACATTGGCAAAAATATCGGAAATCAACAAAAAAATTGGTTGTCTGTAAAGTCGGTTTACGGACGATAATTGTACGTGATAAGGTCATAAGAAAACATTGATGAAAAATTGCATACTTTTATGAATTGAATTAAATTATTATCACTGAAGGCCGATCGTGCCTCTCTATCGCTTGTTCCGAACTCTCGCTTGCACGCTCGGCTCAGGCGGAACGTGACAATGACATGCTTTTTCGTGCGTGCAGTCGGCGTTCATCGATTTATAAGACGTTATCACGTCAAAAAATGGAACCAACTACTCCACGGTAGGCTGTCGCACTGTAATAGATTCGTCTAATAAATAAAGTGTTAGTGACTTATATTTCATTAGCGAAGTTTACATTAACGTCTGATGTAATTATTGAAATAATCATTTTATACGAATAATTTGATAATGTGAGTGCTTTAAATGAATGACGTGTTTATCTAATGATATATATGCATTTCCAAGAATTATGAATGGAAATACAAATAACGGAAAATCTTTAATAGTTGTATCAATTAGAGAGCGTTCCAAATATCTCTCTAAACGGTATTGGGTAAGTATTCGTAACGCGCCATTGTCCATTGTAGTTTGGCATTGTCCCATAAACGATCCAGTTTTCGTCATCCAAAGTCCAAAAAGCATTCTCATACTTTGGATGTTGGCTGTATAACATGATTCACAATTTTCGGATTTATGCAATTATAACTTCATATAATAGTGTGCGTGGGAAAATCTGATATATTTCAGGTATGTGAAACAAAGAATAAAAATTACGCTTTAAAAACTGCAGACAGAAACGTGGTCAGCACCCAGAAATGTGCGGGTTTAATGACATTGGCGTGGGTTCAGACAATTTTTGGTTAAAGACAGGGCAACAGCATTTCTGGTTTCAAATTGCAGAAAAAGACACTTAATTAAAAAAAGATCTAATCTATATTGAATAATAAATTGCTTAATTTCGTCCAGGGCCAAAAAAGATCCAAGTAGAAATGAACCATTATAATTATGAAGTCGAAAATACCTCTTCGGAACTCGTGTTTTCCTGGTATTTAAAACGAGGAAGGCCCATGATACTCTATCGGAGATATTACTTATGGAGAAAAACATATTTTTGGATTCTCTTCAAATGGTCAACCATGATGACAGAGAGGGAGGTTTTTCTGGGCTCTTCCTACGTGTCGTCATAAGAGATAATAAGACACATTAACGAGTTAAGGCATTGTTTACACTTAAACTTACTATAATTTTAATAGCTTTGGTTACTTTCGCTATAACATACTTATTATTCCTATTTTCTACTACTCACTCGCACTAAATGTGTAAGCAGGTCTTACAAATAGGCAGCAATATGTAAGGGTTAGTTAAAGCCCGATTAAACATATAAATGTATGAATGGATTGCAAATTTAATAAGTTAGTGACGAAATAAATGAAGATACCCACCTGTCGATGTGAACCACACAAGTTCTGTTTTTATCATCATCGGTGAGGCGCACATCGGTGATGTATTTCCATTCGAGGAAGGCGGCTACGTGCGCGCGCGCCACTATGACGCCGCCAGTGGACAATGTGACTACTGTGTCACTGGATAAGCCGCATTTGCGTGACAGCTCCGTTGATACCACGCTGACTGAATACGAGTCTTTGATCAATGGCTCTGAGTCTGCAATAAGTGATAAGCATGAACGTGAGGGTAGTTTTGCAAGTAGAAACATGTTTTATAAAAGATAACAAAAAATAGGCATTATTTTATATACTGGTTTAATCATAACCCCTCCAATTCCATCAATGAATTACAGTTTGTGGTTATGTTTTTATAGAACATATAAGTTGGACCAGTACACAGATCAGTTATTAGGCCAGTGTACATTCGCAGGAAAGCAAATGGCTAAATCTCGACTAGATACTAAAATACGACTTATCACTGACATGTGCAAATGTTAATAAATATCTACATTGCTTGTTCTATACTGATCCAATAACTATAATGGTGAATAATCAGTTGCATCATTTGCAGTACAGTGCACATATTTTAAAGTCAGCATTTTCATGAGATTGTTGGAGTAGAATCTACAATCTTTATAACTGTAATGATAGTGCAAAACTACCCTCTAGTTTAGACTTTGAACAAACAGCGAAATGATATGAAATAGTATTAGTAAGCATGATGATATGAGAACATAGATACAAGCCATATGATATAGACATCCACGAGATACAGCAATTGATAATAATAAGGCCGACCCAGATTTGATTTTCAAAGAGAAAATGAGAGTCACTATATATTTAAATCTTTAAAACACAAATCACTCACGATTGTCCTGAGAATAATTTTCATTTCGCAAAATTCGACCGGTACGTACAGTTTCACACAGTACCTTTTAAACTAAAAGAATACAGAATATAGGGGAAGTTATGAAAGCCCGTTGCGATAGAGAAGTGGTGTCCTCGTGTGGGTGTGTTTGTAAGACGCCTTGAAACTATGCTAAACAATGCAAATAATAATGCGCTAATTCTTTAGTGGCATCACTAAGTTTTGAGCAATCGTTGCTAACAAGATCCTCTTTTATTTGTGAACAATCTTTTTAAAGTTCTTTATTAGGGCAATTTTATCACATTGTTGCCTTTTCTGTCTGTTAGCTTGGATATTATTTTTGTGATAATGGAAGAAACTTCTATTGCATAACGATTTAGGCCCTTATTGCCTGTTTCTCACTCAACTCATAGGTAAGTTCTGCTTTCAATGCCAATAAAATTAAATTTTCTTAAATTGTTGCTATTTGTTATGTGAAGGATCTATTTTCTATGATGTCTGCGATTTAGACATAAAAGTGCGTATAAATTTCTTTACTATCTTAAATCTGGGCATGCAAGAGGGACTGGATATGTTTCTTTTAAGAATCCTTAGGATCTTTAGAACAAAGCTCATTCACCTTTAAAACTAAATTTCCTAAGTATATTCCCAACTAGTTGCAAAATATGGGATATTTGGTATTACCTACAATAGTAATCTGGTCTTCCTATAAAGGTACTGATGGCCCGCATGCAGGTTTTAAGTTTAGATTACAAGATGAATTATGTTGAATACAGAATGAAAATTTAAAAATAAACATAGTAGACAATAGAGGTTGATTTAATATAGTATTGTGAATGAGTTCTATTACAAATTGAAATATGTTTTGTGCGTATTTACATTCAATGTTATGACGTACCCGATGCAAATTTCAGGCCATGGGCAGTGTGTGACATGAATTTGTACAGTAAAGTAGACACATTTTGAACATAAGCTCCAGTCTAGTATATTGTACAACACGATTTCATTCCAATATTGCATTTTGGAAAATAACTCGTCCAATTACCTACTTAGAATACATTATTTGTGTATACTTAAAATTTCAGTATTGCTCTTCCAACAACAGGATGTCAATGTTGAACTACTTGACTACTACTAAATACTTTTCTCAATGAGCATAGTGAGATCACCTGCTGTCTCAACCCAAGCATTTCATTTCATTAACCGACGAAAAAACGGAGGAGGTTCTTAAGTCGACCCGTATGTATTTTTTTTATGTATGACCACGCATAACTTTTTACAGTATAGTCCAATTTCGATAATTCTTTTTTTATTGGATACACATTACTTCGAAGTTGGTCCCATTTATATTTCAGACAAATATTTCAATCCTAAGGGGTGGAAAAATAGGGGATGCATGATTTTTCACCCATTGACTTTTTATCTGTGAACCGATTTTGTTGAAACTTAGCACACATGTAGTTATAATGATGAATACAACATGACGGAGACCTAAAGTTGATTATTTTAGCCACAAAAACTAAAAAATAAAAACTTTTTAACAAAAAATTAAACCGCGAAGAAAAGAGAAACTGAAAAGTGAAAAATAAACTTATTACCCTAAATAAACTCCTACATTAATGTAAATACCTAAATAATTTTCAATCCGCACCAAACCTACAAACAAAAAATGAAATTCGAAAACACTTCGGAAATAGACGCATCGCCGTCGCGCGGGCGCCGCTGCCATTATTCTATTTTATAATTAATTTGCTTGTTTGTATGTTTGGCGCAGACTCAAAATTATTTAGGTACTTACACTAATACAGGAGTTTAGTTACGCTAACAAGTTTATTTTTCACTTTTCAGTTCTTTTCCTCTTTTCGTCGGTTTAATTTTTTGTTAAAAAGTTTTTTAAAACCAGTTATCAGTCCATATATTGGGGTGCTGTGCAGCGCTTTTGAGTCATATGTCGAGCTTGGAGAATTTTTTAACCTCACTGGTTATCGGTTCTCATGCCCAGTATATCAGTTAATTTGTTTTCCTGTCTCCCCAATCATTTTACTATATTTGTTAATATGTAATTTAAAAAGAGTTTATTAAACTGATAGTCAACTTTCTTTTGTAGAACGACATCTTTATTACCGCAGAGACTTACTCTTGACCCAGTTGTTGTACTTATGCAACAGTGTATAACATTTATTAATAGAAACAATATTATGCACTTCTACTTATACATTGCCATTACAAGTTACATTGCAAAAGCGAAAATGTTATTTATACTATGTGAGAGAGTTTATATAACTTACAGACAGTTCATAACATTGACACAATGCAATTCTATCTTGAACAGTTGCTTAAATAGTGTTACTATACTCCTAGAGTAAATAATACAGTGCTCAAGGGATAATATCGTTCTATTTATCATATCCATTAGGCATTCTCTGTAGTTTCGCACGTTTTCTGGATAAAATGTATCCATCCTTTTCTGTACATATCTAACATTGTGTATGTAAAATGTCATGATGTATGGCTGAGTGGTTAAGGCGTGAAAACGTAAATAACCAAACAAACACACATTATCATTTATAATATTAAATATATGATGGCATAGTAATAAATAGAGTCCAAATTTAATCCTATAATTATGGCAAAGTAATGTTTGCCTAATTTTACAAGTTTATGCAAACTTTGAACTATTAAAAGGAGGTTTTTAGACATGGTGAAATACTTATTTTTTTTTGTTTTAGATATTTCTTCTTTGCCTGTAACTACCTTATTTAGCTGATAATGGAGCGCAGCAGATTTATGGTAAAATGATGGTATACCCAGACAGAAAAGCACCTACACATTTAAGTCTAAGACAGTGATTAAATAGTACCACTAACTTATGTTAGTAGTACTATTTAATTACTGTTGCACTTCAGGTTTGATCCAACTCATATTTTTAGATTAAAATATTTCCATTTCAACACTGATGTTCAGTCACTAAAGACAAAAATCTTTATTATGGTTTATAAATTTCAATTTTTATGAAATAAATAAATAAGAAATAACTCCACACATCTCACACAAGGTCGTCTGATCCCAAACTAGGCAGAGCATGTACTATGGTAATAAGACTGCTGATAAACATACTTATATATTTCTAAATACATACATATTAATAAATACAATCCAATTCATGTTTGGATATGTATCCAGATTGATCACCATATTTTATGCCATTTAAGCTAACTTAATTGTCAATCATTTCATTGAATAATCCACTTATAAAAAAAAATTATTGAAAATCTTAAATCATCATTAATAATAAAATTAGGGAACCAAGAGGTTTAGGATTAAGTAATCTCAAAACTTCTTGGATTTTTACATAATAGTGTTTCATTAAAACAGGGTTAAATGGATAATAGACAAATCCTTGAAATAAATAAGTACAACTATCTTCAATGTATCAAAATCAAACTTACATTGAGCTATTTTGCCACCAATGGGTTAGAATTTATTTTTAAAAATTTTATAGTACCACTGCTGGACTGTGGAGATGTAGATGTGTATTAAAATTTGTTCATAATTAGTAAAGATTTTGCATTAAAATATAGTCCAGTGAACCTTCTTTTTCTTCTTCATTTTGAAGTTAGTTAAAAAGCGATACAATTAACATGTTATTTATCTTAATAAAATCACCAGCTGTAGATTATTTATGCTAAACTTTGCCATCGGGAAGAATTTCCATTCACTATGAGCCTATTCCGTGAATTTGATTCACTTCTATACATTTTATCCAATTTCTTACACACTTGTCATTAATCATTAACTTTGAATAATTATTACTTATAAAAAAGGTAATTTACAAAAGCTTAGTGTAAGAAAATTCAGAACTTATGCTTATATTGAACAGTACATATCATATTGTACATTCACTATTTTCACATAACTGTAAAATGTGTTAGTATTATTCAGTTTCACATTATTAAAATATCACACTTGGACAGTTCTCACTCCTAAGTTTATTTTTTCTTACACAGGTGGTTTTGATTCTTCCTCAACTGACAATCGCATGTTGAACTTTGACCACATAAACAAACAAAAAAAGACAATAATGAAGGTAGTCACTCACCTAATATTTTGCTGCCATTTATTAAAGCCCGGATTTTTTCCATCCAAACTTGTGTATCATTAAGAGATTGAGCTGCAAGAAGTATGCGTGGTTTTCGCGGATCGTCCACAGAAAACACCGCGAAAGCAAACGGCCGCGTGCGAGACTTCGCCCTTTTTACCACGCTGCCCAACGGTAGATCAACTGATCCAGCCGAAGCGCCCGCCTCGCTACAATATACAGCTAGCGAGGCTCCAGCATACGTCGGACTCGGCCTCAAAATACACCATTGTCTTTTCCAGGACTGACAATAACAAAAATAATCAATGCCACAATGTTGTGATACAGTCAATGAATAAATTATCAAATTGGAAGAGAACTTACCTTAAATGGATTTAGGCCCAAATTAGATTTGAAAGGATACTTTATCTCTAAGTATCCGGACATTATGATTACTCTTCTTTTACTACTTAAGAATCATGTTTAAAATAAATAACTCTAGACTAAGTATAAACACGAGATGCACATGTTCTACCAAACAATATTGTTTACAAAAAGTCATAGACAAGTCACAGAAGTAGTGCTTGGTCGTTTATTTAAAATCGATAACCGGTTTTCCCGATGACTCCTATTTGTCTATGGTTCATACTTGCGCATGATTTAACGCGGAGTTTGAATACTCTTTGCTATGTATGGTTCATATTTATCAAAAACTGAAACGAAACAAAAACGAAAACGTACAGAAATTTAAAATAACTAGAACACAACGAATATTACATTTCAAAATCAGCATAACAACCTTTTCGTTAGACATTGATACATGATACTGATAAACATATTTTTTAATAATGCAGCTGACTGTCTCAATATATGGACGTTTGGTAAAATGTGGTATGCAAATGTTTCACGTGTGGAACAAATACACATATGTTTTGAAGTACCCTCACGTATGTATTCCCGAAGGATTAATCAGAGGCGTATTAAACATAAATATTTTGCCAACTTTAAATTGGTCCCACTGACGTAAATGTAAATGTGAAAGTTTGGATGGATGTCTGGATGTTTGTTACCCTTTCACGCCAAAACTACTGAACCGATTGCGATGAAACTTGGTATATAGATAGCTGGAGACCTAGATTGATTCTTAGGCTACTTTTTTCCCGATATTCCCACGGGATTGTGACTTATGCTGGTGAAACCGTGGGGCGCTGCTAGTAAGATAATATTGGAGCATACTGAGTCACAGAGAATTTTAAGTCTGAACTTCTATAATTTCAAGACGGTTTGATGTATTGTGTTTACCAACCTTATCACTTTTTTTTTTTTAATTAAGGATTAATTGTTTTTTTTATGTTAAAAAATATCGATATACTGACTTCTTGCAGTTCTTACAGTCCTGTTCAATATTATAATAACTATCGACTAGTGGATACAATCGAGTTCTTTCGAGTTATGAAATTCAATCGATTTCATTACACCTTCCACTACTAATGTCATGCTCATGTCAGTGAAATGTTAAAAAAAGTATTGCACATCTGGATTCTGGTCTCCTGACTGTGACAAACAAAATTCTGAAATTGTATATCGCTGAGTTTGAATAATTCATTATAAAATAACAACGAAGTGTTTGTTCATTTAGGAGGTAATCTAAATCCTTTATAATGAAGCAACTTATATCGGTTTTCTTCGTTTTAAGTACGTTCTGTAATGTACTATGTGCCGTGAATCCTCCTGAAGAAGAAATCGGTAACGGTAGATATGTTATCGAAGGCAAGGTATTTACTCCAGAGGAGCAAGATTTAGGACCGTGGCAGGTAGATACACGCATTCATGTCAATGGTGGAGAATACATAGGTTTTATACGAGAGGATGGCAGCTTCGTCATACACAATGTCCCTTCAGGGTCATATGTGATAGAAATATTACATCCTGACTATATGTATGAGCCTGTCAGAGTAGAGATCAACTCCAAGGGTAAGTACAGAGCCAGGAAAGTTAACTATATACAGACATCACAAGTTATACAGGTGCCATACCCACTAAGATTGAAGGCTCTGTCAAAGTATAGATATTTCCAAATGAGGGAGCAATGGAGGCTTACAGACTTTTTGTTCAACCCAATGGTGATTATGATGGTCCTGCCCCTTCTGTTCATAATGATTCTACCCAAAATGATGAATGACCCAGAGACTAAAGAGGATTTTAAGCAAATTAGCAATTTGGCTAAGATGTCAGAAATGCCAGAAATGTCTGAGATGTTTACTTCACTGTTCAATAGAGGGGCAGCAAAGCCCTCTACATCTAAAGCCAAGCAGATCAAAAAGAGGCAATAGCAATGTTATAGTTGAATATTTATAGGTATTTATAATTAGTAGGGTTATGTGTATATTAATGTAAACATAAATAAATTGTTTTATGAACATATTTTTGTTTTATTATTATTTATGAACATTGCACTGGAATTATTGTCAATTTTAGTACTAAGTGGGCCAACAATCACAAAGTTCACCTGTAGATAAGAGAATTCTTTCATAGGGCTCTGGGTAACTATTATCTTATCTGTGGCTCTGGCAAGCACACAGTACATTTTATTGTAATGTTGTTTAGCTTTACACTTTTGTTGACTGTTTTCTGAGTAAGGCATATCTGCTGTCTTTTTATATGGTTAAAGCCCTTATTGACACATCTTTTTTTTCTACATCACTTAAAGGTTTAACTCCTAGATAAAGCATTACAAATTAAGTCTACCTATGGACCAACAGACCTTAATGTTTGAATAGACTAATACTATAGTCATTTAAATAAATAATACAGTGCTAATACTATTGCTTTTGTTATGTCCAAAAAAAAAAAATTATATAAGAGTTAAAACTCAATCAATTTCACATAGTATTTCACAAATTAAAAGCAAATACTGTCTAAATAAATATATATCTGTTGTCTAGTCTGTTTGAAGTTCTAGCCTTTAATGGTAACCCAAAGTCCTGTAGTATACTGCTGTTTACTGGTCTTATGTCCATATTCTTTTGTAGTTTAGTCTTCTATAAATATATCTTAAACCAGACAAGTCTTTTATAAACTCTGTGATAACAGAACCAGCTTGCGAGGGACTGCTAGAAATAAGCTGTCAAGACCTGTTGTGTAATGTTGCCGTGCTAATCGAGATAGCAGTAAATCCAAAAGATGCGTCTTCTGACTACACCATGCCATTTTTTGGCTATTACTAAATATTTTTTTTATATTAAATCCCCAACGGAGTACCCTTTAAGCTGTAGTGGAGAATAGACTGAATAGATAGGTAATCCAAAATAAAAGAAAACAAAATTAAAATATAGGGGAAATATTGAATAAAACTAAGAAATAATTCATGAATGCTTTATTCTTTGCCATAAATAAAATAATATCACAATGGCTGTTATAAGTCTAATAGTGTAAACAATATCTATTAATTTACTTATATATACCAAACCAGGTGTTCATAATCCCTTAGAAAAAAAAAGTACCTACTGTTTGGAGTGCTTTAGTTTTATGGTATCTGACCTAAACCGAGCATAAAAATATTACAATCTACAGTCATAATATTGGATGATTAACTCATCTAATAATATGATTGTCCTTATATTTACCTAATAGAATAAAAATCATCATGATGCCATGTTCTATTCAATTAGGTCAATTTAAACAGAAAGTACTGTTGATCGACTTAGATTGATCTTCGCTAATTTATTATTCTATTATTTTTTACGTTATATTATTCAATGTATAAATTAGAACAAATATTTCAATCCTATAAAATAACATTTGCAAATGCATTTAATGTGTACAAGAGTATACATAATATATATATTATTATGTAGGTACTTAATAATAACATTTACTATTACAATTAACTGCCAAGCCCTGCTTTTAAAATAAATAAAATATAATTCGTGTAGGTACATAATTATAATGACTGCTTTATTAAAATATAAAATTATGACACACTTATTTGCAGAAGGCAGCACACAGTATGGGTTTTATAATCACATGGCAAATAATCAGCTTAAGGGTCAGGTCACACCAAAACGCGACATGACGCGGCGCGCACTTTATTTAATTTTAGAGAACTTTATTTACTTTTACTTTTTTTTTATTTACTACACAAAAAGGTAGGTACAGTTTAATGAGCACGTAAAGTTGTTTCGGCGGTTTCGCGCTGCATCGAGCGACGCCACCAGAAGCTGTTTTGCGTACCTACTCGTTAAATTGTTTAACTTTTGTTAAGTAAATAAGTTCTATATTGCTATCTTAAAAGGTGCGCGCCGCGCGGAGCCTCTTTAAATATTGCGGCGTCGGTGTGAAATAACCCTAAGAGAGCATAACTCAGGCCCTCTATTTGTAGGAGTATATGTAGGCATAGGTACTCTATCTGTAGGAGCGCTGGCATCATTCTTATTGTACTGGTCAGTAGGGAAGGTAGAAGTAAGGAGGTCTTTATATATAAAAAAGTGTTCCAAAGGTTTTAATTAGGTGGCGCTACCATAGCTAGACAGACTTAATTTTTACTTGGACAATGTTTCACAAGTCTTTTTTTTTTACTATTATGGTTCCATTATTTTAAAATTTTTTTTAGCAAATATTTACAACAATAAAATAGTAAGTTTCTTTGCTTATACTACATGGGTAGTATAACTAGGTACCTATTATTTACTGCCGGTTGGTTCTATAACTAGGTACCTATTATTTACTGCTTTCTGGGCACTTCTGTTTGAGCCCTATATAAGACGATCCTCCTAACCTCCTTATCTCTACGGTACACACTGATGAGCCTATATTTTATTTTTATTTATTAGTTACAATAATTGTGTCTGAACTGAATACAACATTATATTTAGTTTTAGGTGCTGTTTAGAAAAGTCCCCTATGCAAGGGGACCGAATAATAATTTTTAACAATTCTTAAAAAATTTTATTACAAAAGGAAATTTCTAAAATTAAAATGCAAAAAAATCCCCGTGTATAACCAAACCGAAGTTTTTAACATTGTAATGAATATAATAAAAATAAATCTAAAATAAATAAAAAACATTAGCACAAGCATATTATATATCTGATTAATAATCTGGGACATACTTATTACACATCGCTACCTAGGCCCAAACTAAACAGAGCTTGTACTGTGGGTATATACACATGGATAATCATACTTAACTAAATATAGTGTAAGACTTTAAAACAAAAAAGAACCTATGTTTATGGTATGGCTTAGCAAATAATCTTTATCGAGTATTTGTTCACTCCTCAAACTTAATAAAACTAAAGATAAAATCTTACATCGTAACCATAGCTATTCAATCAAATTCAAATCTGCAACTCTCACGATTCTGTTCAAAAATACATTAATTTAATACCGCTTCATGGATTAGGAAAGTTGTTGGTTTCGAATCTATACTACGTACGTACTGCGAAAATCACAGTTCACATAGTTTCGGTATTGTTAGGATATACCTACATATCAACGTGTTACCGACGTGGCAGTAATTTATGTAAAAATTATTAAGTACTAGCTGCCCCCCGCGGTTTCACCTAAGTCCCGGTGCCGAGGGAATATCGGGATAAAAAGCCTATGTGTTAAGCCAGGTCTCCAACTGTCTATTTAGGTAGGATTTTATTTTGACGTTTAGATGTATAGTAACTATTTACTTCCGGAGTCCGGAGATACGCCATTTTAAAATAAACTAGAGCCGCGAAGGTTCTATCTATGGAACTTATTGCACAGGAAATATTTAAATAATTAAATTACATTCCTACTACGTAAAGATTTAACTTTTGAGGTTTGATATGCATGCTTCTTTTGTTAATCAAATGTTTTATGGTGGTATTTGTATTCGGAATACAAATAAAAAAATGACACCTGATATCTTTAATGAAAACATTTTTGACGTGACAACGTCTTATAATTCGATGGAGCCGGCTGCACGCACGAAAAAACATGACTCATGCGGCGTTACCTCGCTCTGAGACGTTCCTATGTCGTTGTCACGTTCAACTATCGTCAGTAAACCGACTTTACAGACAACCGATTTTTTGCCGCGTGTATGAATGACCAACACTTGATGCGGTTATATTTCGTAAGTGAAAAGATTTATACCTAGTATTTGTATATAACTGATTTAATATATGGTCGATGTATCTAACAATGAGACATTTGCTTAAATCACTGAAAGATAATAAAGATAAAAAAACTTGGTACAAACGGCGGTCTTATCGCTAGTTGCGATTTCTTACAGACAACCTTTAGACACACCTACTACTACGACTAACATACAGACAAACTTTATCAATAGTTGATAGAAGTTATGACCGTTTGAATTTCAGGGTATTATCCACTCCGGTTCTTATAAAAGCAGGTGGATTGTGTTAAGTTAAAAATTTTAAACCGAACATTTTTGAAAAGAAACTTCTTTAGAATCGTTGTGATTTGAAATTCGATGAAACGGAAAACTCAAAAGAGACAAACATTCATAAATAGGATTTAACCTGCGAGAGAATGAGATAGAATACAGATATAAGTGTTTCCTATAATCTTTGTTTTTTGCGCCTGCAAAGCGAACTACGAAGGCTCAAGTCACACTAAAAAGAGACAAACACAATCTTCGTATGCTAGCACGTGTCTTTGCGCCTGCGTACTACGAAGCATTCTTGTGTCATTCACGCGTATCATTTTTGTGCATTTGCGTATTAAAACTCGTTGGTGAATTAATTTAGAAGGTTCACTTCTGCCGTGTGTGAATTGCATACACACACTTTTTTTTTATTAATTACTCCGTTACTGAGAAAATCGATAAAATGAAATAAAAAAATTGTAACGCCATAACTTTTAAATGGATAGTTTTTTGTAACTGCACGCTGGAGTTATGCACTTTCAGCGATTCAAGCAAGTGTCGCATTGTTAGATATACTCTGTGTAAGAAAACAATTTAATTATCGCTAGAATATGGCTACATTTACGTGTGTATTATAGGCTTGTACACGTATTATCAAACGCGCTAATTTTAATTGTACGTATAACAAAATCTAAGTATTAATAATAAGTGGTATTGCACGTTAAGTTCACAATATTGGTAAATAAATAATTTCAATCATATTGTGACACTTGATCTGATGCTCAAACACATCTGTTTAATTTATTTTTTCCTAGTGTGCACGTTACTTACACATCGCGATCTCCAAATACTGTAACAATCTACTATTATTTAATAAGTTCAAGTTACGATCTCGAAATTCAATATTTCGCCATGATCAATATTAATTATTAGAGCTATCTCACATGCACGTTGATATTGTACACTATTGAATTGGGCCTTTGTAGAACTACAGTTTAAATGTAAAGTCAGTCCGTGTGTCCCCTTAAGGAGCTCATTTTAATATTTGTTTTGGTAAATTTTAAATATCAATTTATAAAAAAGAATGATACTTATTTTGGTATAATTATTTTTTTGTTATACCATCACTACAAAGAATCCTGTCCTGTTCAGTCAAAGGACTGCACGCCAGAAGTAAAAACGCACACTCTGTCACGAGAGTTCAATGCTTTTTCGCCTAACGTGCGAAAAGAAATTTAAAAAAACTAATAAAACAAAAAAAAAATGATTTTTTATAATAATTATTCAGACCTATCATTCAGACTGTATTCAATCCAGCAGTGAAAGTATTCGTGTAAATAATAACCAAAACAACCAAAGTCATAGAATGTATCTCACATAACATATATTTAGGTTGATTATATATATCATTGGCAAAGAAAACACTCCTAAAACCGCCATTTATGGGATATTTCCGGCTTAAACCTAACATTCATCTTATAATATAGACTGCATTGCAAGCATTTCAATATTGATATAAGTTCCGAACAGAATAACTCTGTTCACTGTTCACGTTACTTAACCTAATAGGCTGCTGTAATTACATATATGGCAGCCATTACTTAATTATTAATAGGGCTTCAAAGATATAACCCAAGCTGCTTCATAAAACTAAATGCAACGTGATTACCTAAGCGCGTGAATGGACCACTTGTTTAATTCTGTCTTGAGGCGACATCTATAATTATGTAGTAAAACATACTTCAGCGCTATCTAGCAAAAACATACTAAGTATGTATTACCGATCGTGCATCGCGCCATTAAAGTTCTCGCGCATGAGTGTGTACATAATCTCCCAACATCAAATCTATGAACTTAGCCTCACAGTTTTACACGCGTTCACCTTCATCCTATGGTGATATCCTATCCATATAGCCATATAATAAATGAGACTGGTGCAGTGTAAGCTTCAAAGCAGGTGTTCAACTTTATTTCACTTGATTAATTTATAATCTTATATAAAATAACAATAAATTATATTGCTCCAGTGGGGTACTTTCATCATACGACTCAAGCTTCTTGGATTAATTCAACGAATAATTGAACCTTGGCAAAAAGTTTCACCTTGTGTAGCCAAATAATTATATTATTAGTTAGAGGAAACAGAGTACGTGATGTCTTTCAGTGTTGAAGACATATTTAGTATTGGATTCATAACATTCCTATATCATGGGTACGTCAACCGTTTGTAAATTTAAAAAGGACTTTCGTTATTCATATTTTTAATTTCCCGTAATAGTTACGTCATTATGTATTTTGTACTTATTTCATATCAAAATACGCGCTAATCGTACAAAAGTATTGCAATACAAAATTAATTGCGAAATTGTCAAATGTTTTTTTACAAGCATCGAAACTGTAAAATGCGTATTTAAAAAAAACACATGAAATACGTACTCGTATATCAACATTTAAGTACAATTTTTTCACTAATATGAAATGGACACTTTTCAAAGACTTGTCGATAATACCTCATAGGTCTTGATCATTACAATTTTGACCCCAATAAGTGGGTATAATCAATACGGTTGGGTCGTTCCTGTTGGCCTAGTGGTTAGTGACCCTGACTGCTATGCCATAGGTCGTGGGTTCGATTCCCACCCGAGTCTGGGTGTTCTTTGTGTCCGTTGTTCATATGTTTGTTAAGTCCCCCGCGACACAGGAGTAATTCCTAATGCGGGAGTTGTATTTTTTCAAATCCAAAAAAAAAAACGAAGTAACTTGGTTTTAAAGTCGACTTTCCTGCTAACTTATCACCAAAGATCGAGAGTCAATGCTCAAGTCAAGGTTAATGAGGATCGTGATGCTCATGGCTAAGGTCAAAACAATCGGTACGTATCTATGGTTGTACGTCAATCTATCCGCAATCTATCTATTATACAGACTAATTGGGAACAAAATGGGCTTTGATAATACATTGATATATTTAAAGCGTTGGACAAAAGTAATCATAAATTAGATCTAGTTTCCTTATATCAGATTATCTCCCATTCGCTGTCTAAATGATCGTCAGGAGAAATCAAAGACCTATCCTTAAAACCGTTTTGTTTTGTGTCTAATTTCAGTTCTATATTCTCTAAATTCCAATTATTAGGTAGCTGGACAACTTTGGGCACTAAGTCTATAAGATTAGGGTTCTTTTTGGGAATGTTTATCACTTTCGGAGCAAGGTTTATTACCTCCGGCTCTGGTTGTACATCAACTTGGTTGATTGTGGTGGTCTGTGGTGGTGGTGGTGTAGATTCTGGGGGTGTTTCGGTTTCGGGTTTCGATCTGTCGATGCTCAGATATTCCAGGTTCAACATCTTGGCTAAAATTTTCTCCTTTTCTTCTATTTGCTTCTCGAGAAGCTCATCGTTGGGTTGGTCTACGGCGCTGTAAATGGGTTAAATAAACAGAATAGAACAGAATTTATTGTTATTAGTCGAAATCAGAAAAATCTGGACATTCCATGAGCATCCTTGGTATTAAATCCCTTTACTTTCATTCATATCAGCACTCTCTCATACGAAATATTTGCTCTAACGGTCAATTTTCAAGTTCCAAAATAAAACTTCTGTATTAAAAATCACGATTTTTTAAAGATTGTTAGCGCTTTACGTTATTCATGGAGTCTACTATACGACCCTTTGTGCGTGTGGAAACTCCCTTGGGCCGTCACCCCACCGGGGTTTTCAGTGGGGCGGTGTGTCGGAATCGGACCGACTAAAACCACACGGTGTGTCATACTGCGCCTTAAATAGGAGGGATCCGGGAACAGCTTTAATTAAGACATCCGGCTAATATACGACCCTAAAATATATATATAATACCATACCTTTCTGTAACAACCTGAATATACCAAAAGTGAAGCTAACAAAAGCCTGTTAAACAATATACCTATGATCTACGCGTAGATTTCTTGGTCATTTGTTTAGGTCGCTTTGTTATTAGGTCACGTTTTGGCCAAAAGATTGTTAGATGTAATATAAAAACGGATGTGTGTAAAACTTTTTAACAAAAAATTAAAACGACAAAAGAAGAAAAGAACTGAAAAGTGAAAAATAAACTTGTTAGCCTAACTTAACTCTTGCACTAATGTAAATACCTAAATAATTATGAGTCAGCGCTAAACATAGAAACAAGAAACAAGCGAATCAATTAATATGAAAAATGAAGTGCGGCGGCATCACAACGCATCTATTTGCCGAAGTTGTATGTTTGGCGCCGACTCAAAATTATTTCGGACGGACTACCCTGTAAAAAGTTATGCGTGGTCATACATAAAAAATAAAACAAATACACGGGGTGACTTGAAAACCTACCCCGTTTTTTCGTCAGTTAAAAATGACGATCATTATATTGCAAGTATACCGTTGTCATAACGCTAATTCTATCCATCTACTTATAACCAGTTGGCAAAAAGTAATCACTTACCTGTATACGCTCAAATTCATAACACAGGGACTAGTGTAGCTGACATTATCAACAGGTTTCCTCACAGGAGTTGACAACCTAGGTGTGCTGCTACCAGAACTGCCATCCCTTCTGCTACTCCTACTTCTGCGGCTGCTATGGATCAATTCATCATCATACTTCTTCTCCATTATACTGTTATAAAGCTTCAGTTTTCTCTGAAGCTCTTCTGTTTTTGCTCGCCTTATCTCTTCAGCGTCACTCGATACGTCACGGAACTCGTTTATGATCGATTCTAAAACATTATTCGAAATATCGAGTGGTAGATGCTTGATGGGAGGTAGTTCGAAACACTCTTCAGCGCTAGCAATCGTTCCCGTCTCGATAACTTCGTTCTTAGTGAATATCGATATAGGTTGTTCGAGCACGCTAGTGATGTACGGTACAGTTTGGTCGATGTGGGTGAAGTCTCGAACAGTGTTCACGGCTTGTTGGAGGGAGGTAGTCAGAGATTTCGTCATTACGTTCAGCGGTTCCTCTGTTAATGAAGTAACATATTGTTAGAAGAAAGGTATTTCTTAAAAATGTAACTAGTTCTATTTGAGAGTTAAACTTACTGTTACATAATACAATGGGATAATACGAGTAGTCGAATGTTGCATCGACGAACAGAAAAGTTATAGATATAAAAAGATTGATGTAAACACAAACAAACTATGCACACAACAATGTATTATGTCGTGACGTGTTAAGCATATACTAGGGATTAGATTGCAGAATTAATTAACTTCTGTGCCATTGCAATATACATGATTATATCGTGATCATTCTTTTCATTTTTTTTAGTTATAGCTGGCTGGTCAGCAATATGAGTTTCTACTCATATTGGGATGTTTTGACTCATGTTAGGACCTTTATAGAGTTTCAGAGCTTGCTAATATTTCCTTACTCTCTGTTTGAGCAGTGCACGAATTGTGTAATAATAATATTATATTTGACAATTGCATTTGTCTTCCTTACAATTTACAGGAGGAGTTTATGTTATCGTTTCTTTGTTGATAAAAAAAAACAGTAAATAATGTTAAAAACAAAATAAAAATATGACATAAAATAATGATCTACTTATAAGTTTTAAATTATTGATGTCAAGCATTATATAGTTAATTTCTTTTGTAAATAGCACGTATAGGTATTTAGCATAAATTTAAATAGCAGTAAATGATATTAGCAACAAGCGAAAAGCAGAGCCTTTGCTCGTATACATAAATATACAAATAAAGCGAGGTGGATATTAAATAAAAATGCATATATGTATGTGCAAATGTATATTTATATATAAGTACAATGGCCATGCACACAACGAAACAGTACGACTTGCTTGCAAAAATGTGCAAAAATAAATAAATGGAAACTAAGCTTCATAACTAATTGCATAAAATATAAATTTAAAAAAAAACTGGTGGTGGACAAATAACATTGCAGCTAATCTATCATTTGTAAAACACCAGCCCAAGTTGCTTCAGAACTAAGTAAATACATTCATAAAAGTGCTATGTACACACTAATAGCAAAATCAATTTAATTACTCTATATTTAAGTATATTTTACATCAATAAATCTTTTACTTAACTATTACTTGCATGTTCTAAAATAAAATCAGTAAACACAAATACATACTTTCACAATTTAACTAAATATATGCAGTAATTGTACATCTTTTTATAAATAAACGCAATCATGATCGTTCGATCTAATTATAATAATACTGTAATTCATATTTTTAGCAAGCAAGTGTACACAGAAAAAAAAATAGGTATAAAGGAAACTATATCTTGTATACATATTTTGCAGATTTCGACAGGCCAGCTAAAAGCTGTCCGTTATTTATATAAAACTATCAATAGTTTCTCGATTACCTACATATCATGGTACATGTACATAAAAAAATCGTTGTTATACATTAGGGTATCTCACTACATAGGGTAACTGACTTGATACGGAGTTTAGGGTAATAATTCGTACATTATTTATATATGTTCATAATAATTAAACAGTTGCAAAGACAAGTGATATGTATCTGCACATCTTGGTTTAGCACCATGTAACTATAGACGAAGCCTTAGTGAATAGTTGTACAAATTGCGGTCCACGAATTATTCCCCTCATACCCATACAAAATAGAAGGCAATCGGTAGTTGACTCACATACACACATCAAAAAAAGTCTAATGGTCTAAGATCCGACTGCAGAATTAGACCACTCATCGAGTATTTGCTAAAAACCAATTTTTTACGAATATTTATGATTAGGAGAATATGTATCTACGAGGCTGCTTATCAAAATGTGGCCGCTAGTATTTTTAATTAAATTATTGTTAAATGATTTTCGGAAAAAAATTTCATTCACTTGTTTTTTAAATAAAATATCGTCCACTTCGCGGCAATATATATAAAGACCCTGATAAATCACAGATGCGCACTTGGCCGCACCTCTTAGCAGCCAAGTGTAAACAGGTATGATTTTGACACATTTATAAGTTCATAATGTACATTTATTATTAAAATATCAAATTAAAGCTTTTTTTTTCTGTTTATTAGTTCTGGCGCTGCTTAGTTAAATTTGGCCGATAATAAGGGTTGCTTAATGCTTAGACTTTTTAATGTGTGTATTTGCTAAATACGGTTTTTGTAGAGTATTAGCGACGCGTCCCGGCTTCGCACGGGTGCAATGTGCTTCGTCTAAAAATCTTTAGTTTTTTAAATATTATAATTGTGTCTTTCTCCTATACAACTGTTTAAACCCAAAAGTATAAGCGGAAAATTCTAAATAGCACCACTAACAATTTGCTTAAAAACGTCACTAAAATGACGTGTCGATAGCGTCACTAAAATGATGTGTCAACAGAGTCACAAAAATGACGTGTCGACAGTTACAAAGTATAGGAATGTATTAGTACATATGATCAAATATTAAGTACACATATTTAATTTATTCTATGTCCGACTATATTAAATTAAGTAACCTTCAACATCAGCCTAATATTACAACTTAAATTATTTTCCCCGATAATACATCAACCTTGGTTTTTAAACATGCAATGAAATGTATATACAGTTATATGTATAATTGGTAAATGCATGTTTTTGTTCTTCATGTGCATTGAACATCAATATTATATACATTCATATACACAAACATGCTATTGGACATTCATGTATATATATGTAATACGGTATATTAGTATTTATACTAAATAAAAAACCGAAATATTCCCCTAAAGTATAAACAAATTCTAAATATTAAACCATTAAGATAAAATAACAATTGGTCACAATAAAATAATAAATTAACCCTGTTACTAAACAACCAAAAATCGGACCATAGATCGCACCATCTCTCTCATCTACCATAGATATCAGAAGGAGGAAGAAAAAGTTAAACTCTATTCCATTGAAAAGTTCATGCGTTCCATAAAATTAATCAAGCGATCGTTCTTTAGTTATATCTATAACTCTTTAATACTGGAAATCATTTTAATTTATTTGTGGATGTTTAAGGTCACAATTTCAATTTTAAATATTTCTAATCATCTAGCTCATACAAATATTTTGAAACTGGCCAATTAAACTTAAAAAAATACCGACAAAGCTAATATTTCGCAAAATTATATTCGTATTTATTACCAAGAATGTTGACGGAATATCTAGACTTTTCAAAAAAGGTCTGCATGAAAAAGTTTAATATCAAAGTCATTGAAATCTATATGAAAATTCATAATAATCATGTTGTTTAGAAATGTGCGCCTACATACATAAAAAAGCGTTTTCTCAAGAAAAAAATATTCTTTTTTTTTCAAGCTTAATCAACTATTTGCCCGCTACTCATAACGCTCAGAAATTTGACCACATATTTCTGTAGCACCCTGTATAAGCAATCTTACTAGAAGTATCGGAAGAGAACTAATGTTCATATCTTAGTCTTTTCTACCTTTTCAGTCTACCTTGTATCTTATAAAAATTATGAAGCATTTACACCCGGTTTCTGAAAGGCTGATCAAAATACTGTTCAACTAACAGAGCTGTCAAGTTTCAAATTAGTTAATTGTGACGTTGATCTACTTTTCAGGAACCCGGCGTTAGTCTATTCTGGGCTTAGAACTATAAATTATTTTTGTTATACACAAATATACATAAAAATATATGAAACACATTGGTTAGATTTACATTTTGGTATTTAAAAGGCACTTCAAATATATTGACTAAATAGAACTTAACTTATTATAATTATATATCATAATCTCTCAATAAAATCGTCTGGTTAATGACTGTTATTTAATATTTTCTTAACAAATAAGAACTATTTGATTGGCCTCACACAAGCCGAATGAATTTTAAGGATACAGATGACAAAATAAGATAATGACCCCACTTTCTCAATAATTTGTGTAAGATGTTACAAGTAAAATTGTTTTTAGTCAGCTTTGATTTTATATTTTTTAAAGTTGTTGGTTAAATATAAAAATTGTAACTGGCTTTGATAAGGCTGAAGGTTTAAGACAACATTTTTTTAAATAGTTTTAATACCTACCCTATATTGTTATATAGGATATTATAGCCTTCTGATGGAAGCAATATAATGATTACACAACCACGAGACATACAGACTATATCTTATTTTCTTTTTACTTTGTTCTAAACATGTTGCTATAATAGACGGGAAGCTCTTTGACTAATGCCGCGTTAAAATAAATAAGAAACGATTCGTTTTGTTTACGGACGGTAAAATTTCGTTGAATTTTCAATGAAAATTTTACCGTCCGTAAACAAAACGAATCGTTTTTTTTTTATTGAAACGCGGCATAAGTGTATAGTCTCATCTAATGTTTGAAGAAACTTGTGGGAACATTCAATACGTCAGATACAACAAGTATTTGCATTTTTTTTCACCAATGTAAGACGAATCTGCTCCCCGCGACACAGGAATATTCCTAATGCGGGAGTTGTCTTTTAAAAAAAAAAAAAAAGTACACTAAACAAAAAAATATTATAACTAGCAAAATAAATGTAAAATTTCGAATAAGGTACAGAATAGCTATACTTTCTTGGTAAGCACAACCTAAAGGTTAATCGTCATCAGCAATCGCACAACTACATAAGTTACAAGACCGGAAGGTCCCGGGTTATGCCTGGATAAACAAACAAATTTTAACCCTACTAGTACACCCATAGGGGTCTAGTTTGTTTAGACAAAATTATGTACATATTTAGTACTTATCCGAATAGCACCCGGGGCTGAGCTATTAGTTAGTTACATTGGCTGGCATAATAGCAGACTCTATCTACAACATATACTTTGTCAACTATTTAATAAAATTATAATAAATTTTACTATTATTTTGCAATACTGCTTCCCATTTGTGAATATTTATCTAACAATCTAATCTAAACCTATTTCAAAACGCCCAAGTATAAAGTTATTTAGAATTCATGCTTTTTTTTTTGACTTAACAAAGTACATGACATTATTTGGAGCTTTCAAACTTGTTCACCGATGTCGATTATTAAGCCAAGTTCATACAAAATATATAAGGCAGAAACGCCTATATTTTTAATACTATCTAATTAGACTATTTTTTACCCTCGTCCAACAAAATTAATTTAGTAAAAGAAAACACAAAATTTCACATCATAATGTCTACGAATTCTAACAAATAATATGATTAAATGAAAGTAGGTAATCTATATATTATTATGTCTATATCACTGCGCGGTTTAAAGGTTAATTTTACGAACTTTGGCACAGTTACGTTCTTAAGCAACTGTCAAAAAGAAAATAAACGAATGGACAGAGTGATATACTCGTTGTACCTACAGAGATAAAAAAATCATATATACATATATGTACTTATACACACAATGGCACTAAGTACGATGAAGAAAACATGTATAGCGTCTTGTTTCAAGGCTTAATTATTCTTAACTAAATAATCCGGTTTTAAATATTTTTTCAATTCAATTAAATAATTGCTCTTTTTACTGACTTTTGTAGGGTTGACAATTAGTGAGTGACAACCCTAAAATTATAAAGGCAGTCTAATAATATTACTATATTTGACCTGTGGTGCTTAAATAGAAAAGGTCTTCGGCGTGCAACCTGGGCATTGGAAGCAGGAACTTTGCAGCTTCCTGTTTTGCCAGGCGGGATAATTTGGGCCATCTATTTAACCACGTGTCCTTCTGATTAGCAGAAGGTACAGTGGAGAAACGGCGAGGGAGCAGACAGTTTTATCTGCTCTGGATTCCTTCAGAGAAGTGGACATAGTGTGGCGCCGCTGTTCGGATAAAGCCGTAACCTCGACCGGCAACGGATGGTTTTGTAGGCTATTCAGGGCCGTGAGGAAGAAAACCTCTTTGAGGGCAGTTTTAATTCATTACCGCTTTCCATTAGGTAGAGCGTATAGTTCTTTGCTATCTTGGGAGGTATGAAAAAACTTTAAAGTAATTTTTCAATGGGGTAGGAGTACTACAACTAGATTCTTTGTCTAATTATCTTATATATATTTCGGTACTACTTTATGTTTCTCTTAAATTCGTAGCATATTTCGTACGGTCAATTTAAATATACGTTCAAGTTGAAGAAAGATAAAAAAAAACTAAATTACTATCGTGAAAACATTTATATCGCTGTAGCACTTTTTAATTTGGGCGTGGATTTAATTGCAAAACACACCATATTTCAAATATAAGAAATAATTAGGGTCATGTCAGTATAGACTAAAGATAAAAGGAAATGTTAATTTTTAAATCTTTTGTCAAATATTACTAAAATGCTAATAGATATAAATGCAAAAGGTCTTTACAGGTAATACTTCAAAACGGTTTTTATACAATAGCATACATATGAAATATAAAACAGCAATTTCGCGTGCCGCTCATATTTCAATGTATATAAATGATATGTATATCTTTTACAATATTTCCACTAATTTCACAGAATGAAGTTACATATATAATAAACTTAATACAACCATATTACAGCTTTTCATAAAATAATAAAATTATAATGGATTGTTCCAGAATGTCCAACTAACACATACTAAATAAATAAATAACATGTTTTCTAAAAAGTTTTGTTTATTTAAAATGTCAACAAATTTTGGTTTAGGGTTGGATTGTTAGATCATTTCAAATACAATTGGACCTTCCGGAACTAGTTTCGTTAGACATTAATTTAAAACAACACTAAAATAGGCACAGACACAGCCAAATCAATTATTCCAGACTGCAATATCCATTGAAATTAAATTGTTTAAAAACAATATCTATGGAATGCTTGGTGAACTTAATTCATACAAGAGAATCGTCATCGAATCATGCATATGCATGCACGTTCAGAGCAGTTCCATCTTATTGCAAAATTGACATGCATAATAATAGCTGTCACATTAGGCTGATCCCAAAAGTCAGATAAACACAAATTATGTCAATAACTTTAATATTATTTGAGTATATCTGACTATTTTTGAACAATAACATTTTTGAATGCGGCATCATTATTATAAATTATTATTAATCAAACGGCCGGATACACCCGAAATTATGCTAAAGTAGGTTTAGACATTATTTGGGGTGTGTCCAAACGTCCTTTCGCATTCAAAAATGTAAAATTAAGTGCAATGTCAGAGGCGGTAACTGTGCTTAAAAATACAATATGCCGTACGTACCAGTCTCAAATAGCGGTCGCCTACTATAACATAAACACAACTATAACCTCCTAGTCAAGATGCAATAATACTCAGCATTATATTTCTTTGATTTTTTATATTACATCACTATAAAGGTACAGAGCGTTTGTATATTTAAATGTTATAAGGTCTTTACACTTTAGCTAGGGAATTATTGTACAACTATGAGAACAGAAAGTCAAGTCTCGTAATTTAACTAAGTATTCAGTAGTAATTTAATAACTTAATATCAATGTTACAAAAATAAAAATAAAAATTTCAAATTTTAAATTATGAGAAGTAATTAAACGTCGCCTCCAGCCAGATGGACCGTCGACCTGAAGAAGCTAGCAGGGATGGACTGGATGCAGAAGGTGGAGGACCGGGTGCTGTGAGAGGCCTATGGCTGATTGATTGAATTAAACGTCTAGCATGTTATGCAAAAAAATTATTAGAATAAAAAAAAACTTTTTTTGTTTTATCATGGATGCATATTTTTAATTGGATCACACTAATGATATATTTAATACTGTACTTTTAAAGTATATTTATTATTGCTTGCGCTGCGATAACCTGTTAATACTATTTAATACTTTTTTTATAACTACTTAGTTTTTGAGTTGACACTTTGAACGTCTGAAGTTAAGAACCATTTTTTTCTGTTTGTTAAACAATTTTCTTTATTTTTTTAGTAGCTATTGACGAGTTTTAGTGAGATCAATATAAACTTTTTGGAGCAGATATCTTTTTTCTTTTTAAATTATGTGATTACGATAATTGTCTTTCTGTTATCAAGCATCAAATTGCTACTGGTAGGTATCAAAGTGTTCGTAGTGGAGTACTGAAAACATGGTGCTAAGGAGTGTTAGGTTTGGCGAACAAACCTGTGGCGAGGGCGGCCGGCTCCGGCGCGTGCGCCAGCCGCACCAGCGACCGCGGACCTTCTAGTACGAAGATCTCGTCCTTGTTCACTGATACTGATAAAATCCTGGAAAATATTATAGAAGCCAATTAACTCTAGCAATACTCAGTCACTAATCGCAATTAACGGATATAAAGAACAGCCAGATTCCAAGCACTTATCTGTAAATCACACTCTCAAATTGTGGTCGCAATGCTCTATTGAATTGTAGTAGGTACTTGTTTATTCTACTTTGTTATGGTAACGTCACACACACATGACAGTTGTATACTAATTGCGTTGTATTTGGTAATATTTAAACATAAGTTATGCTATAGATGTAAATTTATGTTCTGCGGAATATACAAGTTTACATGGTCCTTCGAGCTTTTCGCCCTTTGAGACAAAAAAGTATATCGGGCGGCAATGTTGTTATTAAAGTACAAAAAGGGTTACCAGAACTACAACTCAAATTCTAACGTCAGGCAATTCAGAGGTATGCAATACCTATTTCGTGATCGCGTTAATTCCCGTGTAAATACATAATTATGTTACCTTCTAAGTTCGTCGACAACCGCTACAGCGGTGAGTGACCGCGGGTCCAGGATGTACAGGATGTGTTCATTGTGTGATACGAGGAAGTGTTCACGGAACACATACAGTGGTCCCAGATTGTATTCCCGTTGTGTCTGACAATGTTTCTGTTGCGATGGGTTCAGGAGTTCAGCTATAGTCAAAGGATTGGATATCCCCTCCTGTACAACAAAAAAAAAAGATAAAATAATACCGCGGCCATTGAACCATACTATACTATGTACTGGAATAGCCATTTCCATGTGATTGTGTACTTGTCGCTATCCATTGTGTACAAGTCAACTCGCTTAATGTGACATTAAGCGAGTTGACTTGTACAGAATGGATGGTTCTGCTTACGGGCGGTAAAATATCGTTGAATTTACAATGAAAATTTTACCATCCTTAAGCAAAACGAATCGTTTCTCGATTATAGGAACGTGGCGTTAATGAGTATTAGTTACTTTCTTTTAAATAATATTTTTTTTTTATAATTATAAATGGTTAAGCTTTAAATGTATAACACAAAAGATGAGAGAAATGAACAAGGCCATGCTCCATCTTGTAATCGTTTATTATGGGGTTCCTATTGATTACAAGGTAATGATGCGGTTTTATTCTCTAATAAACTATTAAAAACACAAAACTTAACCCTTAGAGCTACTAATGAGGTCGATGACAAGAGGAAATATTTCGTGCTTTTTTCTTTCTTACATTGATTTTCAACCTTCAAATATTTCACAGAAATATTAAATAATAACTTAATTTACAAAAAAAAAAAATACAAAAGACTTCATTAACCAATAATGTATAATTGCCAAATATATTGTTAGTATGACAATATGTATTTATTTAGTTATGGTTTTGTATTTATTATCCAAACTGTACAATTTGAATAGTTGGTTCCCTTTTTCTGTGGGTTTGCAAACCCAACATGTCGTCGGGGTGACGACGTTTTCAGTGGGGTGGTGTGTCTAAATCGAACCACCATAACTACACGGGAATCGTTGAGCTCCGAAGCAAAGGTGAGGCATATACCTTAAACAGTAAGGTCTGTAGCACGTTCCCCTGCGTGTCAGCGCGCCACAGCCTCAGGCCGGGCCGCGCGCAGTAGGCGGCGGGCGTCCCGCCGCGCGCGTACGAGTACTGGAACACGGCGCCCAGGGCGCACAGGCTGTGGGCAAATATTCACTTTTAAATATTTTAGCTCGATTATGACTGTAAGCGGTTGTTGTGTCTCTCCAATACAAATGAATGGTGGACCTGTTTTCCTCCGTATAGGAGGTCCACGAGGCTACGTGATCGTGCCTGGTGGACCGCGGTGCAACGGTTGATGTTGTATAATCGCGCGATTCACGTTCTATAGTTGCTATATGATTCGACTTGTCTACGCTAGACAAAGTATGTTTTGTTGTATATGGATGTTGTCACAGCTCACTAACTAATTTTAACCATCTTTGCTAATAAGTTCTCAATTCGGAACAGGATTCTGTGAGAAAAATATGAAAAGAAGGTGACAGGGGGCGGTGGTAGGAGGGAAAAAATCTCAGTTCACTTTTATAATAGACCCTTCACCTCACAATTTCCTGTTCGCAGAAACACTAGTTTTCTAAAGGAACATTTACTAACAAATATTGAGCCTTGAGTTAAACACAACAACCGGAAGGTAATATGCTCTACTACTATTATAGTACAACTCGCAAACAACCTTTTGATAAACTTTCTAGTAACCGCTTTCGTTCCATGGGTTATGGTTGAGATGTTATATAACTCATAATACAAGTTCTGCTTAGTTCAAAACAGAGCTGTGTCATAATTATATAAACATACAAAAACATTTAAAACTTAAAACTAGCAGTTCCCGCGCAGCTTCGCTCGCGTGTACAAATTTATATTTTGCGCGGCACCCTAAATATTTTTCCAAAATAAAACTAGCCTAAGTTATTTCTTCTAATACCAGCTATCTGCCAGTGAAAGTCCCGTGGAAATCGGTCCACCCGTTTCGGAGACAGACAGACAGACGAAAAAGTTAAAAAACAGATTTTTAGACAAATCGTGCAAATAACTGTAAGACTATTACTAAAACTATTACTTTGACATTACAAACAAACACTTCAATTTTATTTATTTATTGATTGATGATATAGTTTACCTTTTCCGTTCCTTCTTGCCGAGCTGGTTGACGTGCCAGCGCGCGTCACGACGCTCGCATATAATACTGCGGTACAACGATGACACCAGCAGACAGTTCTGGTAGTAACTCATCTGGACTATCTCGTGCTCCTCATTCACGATCTCTATCGACTTGCACAGGTGCTGAAACAATGTAAACACTGGATACTTGACAATTGTTTATGAGGGACAATCCTAACCCACATTTATTTGTTTATTTATTAGGGACCGTCCATATTATAATTATTGGGGTCAAAGATGGGAGCTAGGTAAAGTGATTGCGAACTTTTTTGTGGTTACACTGTAACAGATTATTATTGATCCAGGCTAGCCATCCACAGTCCTCCTCGCTTCATTGAGGGGCCTGTTGGTCTAGTGGTTAGTGAGCTTGACTTCTGAGCTATAGGACGTGGGTTCGATTCAAACCCAGGACGAATAATTGTGTGATGATCACGATCATTGGTTCTTTGTCTGGATGTAATGCATCTATAATATGTATGTATTTACTACTATATAAGTATGTTTATAATAATAGTCTGGTTACCATAGTACAGGCTCTGCCTAGTTTGAGAGCAGACGGCCGTGTGAGGTGTGTATCAATTTATTATTATAATAAAATATATAATTAAAGACTTACATTCCATAATCATTTTATCAGGGACAATAAATATGTACAAAGTTAATTAACATGTATAAAAGAAATAGATTCTAGTATTTACTTCACGTCTATTTGCTTTTTACAAGCTTTTATTTACATATATATCTTATCTAATTTGTGTTTTCATCTATACTATTATAAAGAAGTAAAGTTTGTGAGTTTGGATGTTTGGGGTAATCTCCGGTACTACTGATCCGATTTTGAAAATTATATCAGTGTTGGATAGCCCATTTATCGGGGAAGGCTATAGGCTATATAACATCACGCTACGACCAATAGGAGCGTAGCATCGATGAAAAACGAGGAAAATTTCCAAACGCAGACGAAGTTGCGCGGGTCAGCTAGTATAAAATAATACTATCGGTCATAAAGTTTCAGAATTCTTGTTACATGTGCCGTGGTCACTTCAGCTTGCTTGGTGCAACCTGGTCGAAACGTCAGGCAATTCAAAGGTATGTAATACCTACCTATCAATCGCGATGATTAACGTTTAAATAATTATATGTATATCATGGAACGAATTTTTTTTTTTTATTTGGGTCGGTGCAATATGTTTTATTCTTCCATTCTACTCTATCGTTCGTCATTTCACTGCTTACTCCATTTCTAGCCATATTTTCTTTCACACAGTCCATCCATCTTTTCCTTGGTCGTCCTCTTCTCTTGTACCCGTCAACATCCAAACATAAAACTCTTTTCACCATATTTTGCTCATCCCTCCGCATCACATGTCCATACCACGACAACCTATTACTCCTCAACTTTTCCTCCACTGGTGCTACTTTCAGGCTCCCTCTAATATATTCATTTCTCACCTTGTCCATCCTAGTCACCCCACACGACACCATTTAAATAAATAGCGACTCTTGCTCCGACACAATAAGGTGCAATTCAGATCTCACACCGCTAATTCCAAACGCGTTATATTAACCTAAAACTTGCCTTTCTTTCTATCGCACAACTCTTATTTGTTCTGATACCGTTAAGGATGTCTTCTAGAAGAAGAATTAATCTAAATATTTAATAACCAGTTATGTGCCCTTACTTTACTTCTGTGAACAAATGAAGTTTTAAATAAACCTAGACTAGGTATTTACTTAGTAATACCTACGTAGATGTAACTTTTATTAAAGAAAACTATTTTATTTCACAATCTCTGCATAGATACTTTAATCTCTAAGAAGATAGGCATTTGCCATACGTTAGTGTGTACCTTGGAATGAAACTATCTCTTTTAGGTGTTTAGCTAGGTAGGTATATGCAAATCAAATCGCAGAACCCTACTCCTCATAACACCAACTATTTGCCAGTGAAAGTCCCATGAAAATCGGTTCACAGACAAAATTGTTGTAGTCCTAAACTTATCAAAGCTAAACTTGACTAAGTTACTCCTTATAACACCAGCTATTTGTCAGTGAAAGTCCTGTTTAAATCGGTCCACCCGTCCCGTAGATTAGCCGGAACAAACAAACAGACAGACAAAAATGTGAAAAATATTTTTTGGTATAAGTACCGTGTAAACATTCAGATGCATTTAGTAAAAACTGTCATTATGACATTACAAACGGACGCTTCAAATTTATTTATTTACTAGCAGTTTCCGCGCGGCTTCGCTCGCGTGTATATTTTGCGCGGAACCCTCATTCTTTTTCAAAATCAGAGTAGCATAAGTTACTCCTTTTAACATCAGCCATCTGCCAGTGAAAGTCTCGTGGAAATCGGTCCACCTGTTCCGGGGATTAGCCGAAACAAGACAGACATACAGACAAAAATTGTAAAACATGTTGTTTTGGTATATGTACCGTATATACATCCAAATGCACTTTGTAAAAAGCGGTTATTTTAACATTACAAACAGACACTCCAATTTTATTTATTTCTATAGAGTATAGATAGAAGATGTGTATCAGTTGTTGTGCCCCTAATAAATAAATATAGGTACTCATCAAAGCTAAACTTGACCTTGTAAGTATCTAACTATACTGATTATAATTAATAATATAATCTAACTACGTAAATACGGGAAACGTAATTCGTAAGCGACGAACGGGCGAAGCGACGTAGCGCGTGAGTGAGTATCGAAGTAACGTGCTACACGGCCGGCGCGTGGCAGCCCACTGAATTTTGCACGACTCATCGACGCTGCTAGGTACCTGTAGCTTCATACCTACTGACCGGAGTAGGCCTAGCCTGCTATTACTAATATATTTCAAGGTCTAGCCGACGACTAGAGTTAAATGAGTTAGATCCTTTTTAATTTATCCAACGCCACACCGTTTTAGTGACAGTGCATCATACTTATGTATATCATAAACTCTCTAATTCCCTATGCACTACATGACCTCTCAAGCGTTTTTAGTGAGGTTCTATACATGGTTAATACTGGCTACTTAGTAAACTAAATGGCTACCAACAAACTTTAAATCTACGCACATCAAGAATACAAGTAGTATCTGTTGTTTGAAGCATATTTATACATTAACACGATAAACATTCAACAAAACTGGTACTTAACCTTAGCCTCACTGCAGTGCGTTGACCTCACTCTTTATCATTTTTTCCCGGTACATTGTTATTAAACATAGTTCCCGCTTGTAATAAACGTACACGTTTAGTCATATATTATTAAAGATGTCTTCTCAATTTATTACTATAAACAAGAAATATATACTCTAGGGAAGAAAAAGGGATGCTAACCCTCGCTTCAACTGACTCTACCTTAGACTAAGGTAGCTAAATTTTATAGTAACAATAGCCTATGTGTTAATCCAGATCTCCAGCTATCTACATACCAAGTTTCATCGCAATCGGTTCAGTAGTTTTAGCGTGAAAGAGGAACAAACATTCATACATCCTCACAAACTTTCACGTTTATAATATTAGTAGGATTGGATTAATATTAAGACAAAAAAGATTGACAGATAAGTAAACGATTACAGGTCATTTATAATAAATATAAACTAATATTATAAAGAGGAAACATTTGTGTTTTTGTATGTATCTTTGTAATGTTTTCACACAAAAACTACTGGACCGATTTAAAAAATTCTTTCACCATTAGAAAGCTGTATCTTCACTGAGTGGCCATAGGCTGGATCAACACATGGGTTACTTTTTATCTCGATATTCCTACGGGATCGGGACTTACGCGGGTGAAACCGCGGGGCGCTGCTAGTAATAAATATACCTGACCTGAAGTTGTGAGGCCGGTAGTCGGAAGCAAGAAACTCATACCTAGTGAGTCCAGAATCCGGTTTTTAAACAAATACTTGACAAACGCTGTTGCTACGCAGATCTTGGCTTTCCCTTGAAGGTGAGTGGCCTAAATATGAACAATCAAGTACTTAAGCGTATTCCAGCCAGCTCTCGGGGTGTGAGTATCTCCTAGGAATCAGCAGCGTGCCAATCTGGGTCTACTAAATAACTTAAGTATGTTGCTACACAATGTCCAATACAAAATGCTTTTGTTGTTCGAGTTTTATTAGGTTTATCTAGACGTGGATAAGCCACAAAGTTAATCAGGTGCTTGCTAAGTTCAAGTAAGAAAATGTGTGAGAACCTCAAATCGAATCAAATAATTAGCACAGGACCGTATTGGTCCTCTAGATTAATATATTAAAGACAGTGGATCTGTGTTTACTTTCACTTACCATATAAAAGTCGATTTCAGTCATAATTATGACGCCATTTTTGTCACCAGAAAACAGTCGCATGCCATTCTTAGACCACTCTATGGCTGTTATTTTGCTTTTGTGTAAATCTCCTATTGTGTACCTAAAAATACGAATCACAATTGGTGAAGGTCATCGACTAGGAGTGAACATAACGACATTAATCTAAATTTCGTAACTCTACAACTATGAACACAATTTGTCATACACGTTGTCTACTACCAGGGACACAGAGATGGTTAGATATATTTTTAGGGTTCCGTACCTCAAAAGGTAAAAAAAGGAACCCTTATACAGGCACAGATAGGCGATCAGGGGTTGAAAAGTGTACTAAGTAGTGTATAATAACTTCACCTTTCAACTTTGGGTTCCACTTTTGGTTTGAAAGTGTCCGGGACATTTTCAGGGTGCTCCTTAGGTATTTGGAACACTGTTACTTGGCCTGCTGCATTGCCTGCACCCACCATGTAGTCTACCGTGTTCACGATCTTCACATAGGTAATTGGAGATGTTGATGCCTGAAATTTCACTAACTACATTTAGAACAGTGATCTGGTTGGGCAATTTTCAGAAAAATGCACCATTGTAGATTTGACATGTCCTGTGACTTTGATAGTTATTTAATCAGAGAATTATTATTTCCCGAGTTGTAATTTTATTTTTCTTATAAATTAGCTATTATCCTAATAACTGTATTATTTAAAACTCGTGGAAATAGCTTATATTAGATATTGCTAAAACAAGGCAACATGCTTTTGCATGCATGCATTTTGTCGTGTCACACGACCTCCTTGCGAAGTTAGAGGTAGAGGTAAAAATAATAGATCCCTCGTTTTCTTGCGCAATGTTCGAATATGAAACTTAAATTCAATTTAGATTAGTACTTAAATTAATAATAAGCAAAGGTCGAAAACATCAATAAAATATAAATTTCGTGTTGTCCTACGAAATCGTGTATAGTGGAAATTCCGACTACGCTACGGCATTTTTTAAAACCTGTAATAATAATCCTTTTGAAACAAAATTAGTGTATTTGAATTGTCGTAACATTTTTTTTGTGTTGACAATCGCCATTTCATTTTAGTAGCTTAGTTTGAAAGATTATGAATTTAAACACGACGGTTTTATTCAAGGTAAATATTATTGTTTTAACTTTCTGTTTATAAAGTTGAATAGATTAACCTATCTTTATTTAGATTACCTTTTAATACTTGGCATATTTGCATCAATTTATTTACTGTTACAGTTTAAAATTAAATTAACCAAATACGTCACGTGTTGTACCAGTGGAACGGTAAAGTGACGTAATGGAATTCTAAGGCATAGGTTACATGAAATTTATGAAATATTTTTGATTCTTGATTAAAGTTGTATATTATAAAAAATATATTTCATTTGTTCTGTTTGTGGTGGTGAGCGATGATAGTAATATTTAAAAGTTTATTTAGTTATTGTATTACAATAGTTGATTTAAAATAAAGGCATTTAAAATCGGCAGTACATTGCAAAGACCGTTTTGTTGATTTGTACTATCTATTATACTTAATTCAGTTCAAGTACAGTAAACAGACACTAAGGCCAAACCACAAAGATTATAGAATAGATGTATAATCACACATACACCTCCTCAACGTAAAAAAAAATACAAGTAGCAAAATATGCCTAAAATTGCTTTGAAGGACAAAAAGTATACATGATGGAGCAATTTTTATAAATGTTTGTTAATATCCCAAACCCTTCAAAAAATTCTGACGACTTTAACTGATTGGCAGAATAAAGCAGCATCATGCTAGAAGTGCTATCTAACCAGTCTGGTTCCATAGGTTGAAGTTTCTTCCCATTTCAACAATAATTTGATGTACCCTATTTTTTATTTTTGGTAACGGGGTGGAAGATCCTCATGGATGTCTGCCAACCTTGGGTGGCGACAGGGTCTATCTTTTATTATTACTACTACTATTTGTTGGAAAAAATCAACCAACCCATTGCAAAATAATTCAATATTATGTAATATAATGCTATCATTTTGAAATCATGCAAAGATTTGAAAATGACCTCATATCCACTTGTCTATTTTTATAATTTGTTTTGAAACACAAATTAAGAAATAAATTATTAAATACTTTATTGAATATGGTTGTTCCATAACTGGTTTCTCCATGTGCAAGGTTGACATTGAAATGTTTCATTATTTCTTTAGTAGTAGTTATAATTTTCGAGTGACCTCCATATATTAACATTTAGAAAAGATTACACAACTCAGGAATGCAATATTTTTGACTTTTATAGCATACTAGCAATTCTCACGCGGCTCCGCTGACAGATATATGTCTATATATTTTGCCCCAAACCCTAATTCTTTTTCCAAAAAAAAGTAGAAAATCGGTCCACCCGTTCCAGAGATTACCGCGAACAAACAGACAGACCTACAATTTTTTTAGGCATAGGTATTGTATAAATAACTGTACAAGCATAAAAAAAAACATGAATTTCACAAACAGACACTTCAATTTTATTTATTTGTATTGATTAGGTTTGGCCAGTGGCTTCGTTCATGTGAATGTAGATTTTGGCAATCAATTCAGGGATCTCCTGAGATCAGTACTTTTTTTCTGGATGAAACCATTTGTCCTTTTATGTGTAATTAGAAGTAACCTATGGTGCACTATGGTAAAGATATTGTACTTTATAAAGGCACTTCTACTATATACATAATATACCAATACATATTACAAGATTTTGTATCCAATTATACAATATAGCTAGAAGTGAAGTTAAGTGGGAGAGCCATGCTTTGACACGTGTGAGCCGGCTTGACCGGAGTGATACCACAGCCTCACAAAAAACCGGCAGTAAAGCAATGCTTGTGTTATAGCGTCCGTTGACCTTTCAGTTGACCGTCAGCTGCTTTTCGTTTATTTTTTATGAAATTATTGTTTCATTTACCTGTACTAACATGATGGTGCATAAAAATGCTAGGTTTCTTTTCATCAGGATCAATTTCTGACCCATCATAAAAGGTGCCATTAGTAATATTGTATGTCTTTGTTTTCGGGAGTGTTTTACTAACACTGTATATTTGATTGTTTTTATCTTGAACAATCTTGTAAGTATTTATTTGACATAGCACTTAGCTGGTTTCACTGGTATACAGAGCTCAACAAGATAAGAATTTTCATGTATTTAACTAATTGTTTCGTTCTAAAGATGTAGTTTAGCATGTTTACACAGTAAACCCTCGATATAGTATGTAAGAAATTACTGATTCATACCTATGACCTGCATTGATGCTAAGGGCATAGTCAAGTTGATGTCTCTTTCACAAGTAAACACTTAGGTTGAGAAAAGTATTGATTGATTGAATTACTTAATTCAATCAATCAATACTTTGCTCAACTGACTATTCAAATATATATAGCTATAGCTATATATATGTTAAGCTTACTTTAAGCCCCAATGGAGTGACATGTAGGGTTTATAGACACCAAAATTATAAAGATATTGTCAAGTTAAGAGAGTGGTACTTATGATGATGAATGAAAATGATTTGTAATTAAAGGCATAATTAAAGTAACTTTCTCTCTGTTTATTTTGACTATCTTCTATTTCATAAACTTTTTATATTTTTATACCTACACATGTTATGTCTATGACATTGATTGTAATAATTATAATAAAATGTTTTAACTGTATTCAGTAAAACTTATTACATTTAATATACTTGTGATAAATAGTTTATAGTTCTAGGATAGACGAATGTATTAAGAATAAACGCGAAGTTTGACTACAGGATGCTGAATTGAGGGTAATTATTTCTGTTCAATCAAAATACATTTATTGAATCAAATTAAAATACCAATTAGAAAGTCATAAACATAGATAAAGGGACATAGGGCTCAAGATTAAGGCAGGAATCACTGGCATATTGATAGATCTTACCTCACATCTTAATCTCTGTACGTTTCCTTTTTTGCGATCGTACCAATACACAAGTCCAACGTTGGTCCCCAACGCTATATAGTCGCTCACCGCGTCAACACACGTTAAATACAGCTCGTTAGAAAATATACCACTCTGTATTCGAGGCGGAATTAGATTTAATATATGTGAACAGGGGGCCCATTCCCTTACAAAACCTTCCTCTGCACCACCAGAAACTTCCATTTTGATTGGTAAAAATTACTTTTTCGGTGATACAGTATAAACTGCGTTTATTAAGCGTGTCAGCATGACTTACTAGATAAAATTAATTAATAAATATGGACTCAAGAAAATTAGAAACGAAAGTACCAGTCTGACTTGATTTAACTTATTTTGACATAATGTTTTTTTTTCGTTTGGTTTTATCAGAAGAACTGATACTTCAACCTTTTGAGCCAAATCAGCAAAGTGACATCAGAAAAAAAAAGTTTTTAGACATATAACTTACTTTGGTTTATTTCAACTTTTATTGAGTTTTGTATTAATTTTACTAAAACAACTGTTAGAATTTTATTTACCTTTACATTTTTAATTATTTAATTTACGATAAAGTACGGTTTTAGTCCACGGCCAGCGCAACCTTATTAATCGTAGCTGTACACTTGTCAGTTTCTTGTCAAAGTAACTCCGTACTCCGTACTTCCATCTCGCCACGCATTTCAACAAAAATATCGTACGAAATGGCTGAATCAGCTACAGAAATTCCTATTACTATTGAAAATACAGTTAGAGAAGCTGTTAAAAATGTTACAGACAAACCGCCGACGAGTATTGAAGGCGTCGCGATTGCATATTTGAGTTTAGTGATTATGGCTATTTTACCCATATTTTTCGGGTCTTTTAGGTCAGTGAAATACTTAAAAGAGCAAAAGGTAAGACATATCTCACTTTCATAATGGTCAGGTACAATTTTATCACATGTTTGACGAAAGTTCTTAGATCCAATAAGAAAGACACACGTTTTATCATCGTGGCATATGTTGACTTGTCAAACGCTGAAGGCCCTTCTTTAGTAAAACGGCAAAACATTGTGTGACGTTCTATAATGCAAAACTACTTATAACACAAATCATTTCAAATTTAACACATAGGCTACTTTTTATCCCGATATTCACATAGCATCTGAGTTACGCGGGTGAAACCGCAGGGCACAGCTAGTGTAAAATAATTTCATAGTTATGGTGATAATAAAACATAAATCACCATACATAAAGTTAGTATAAATAAATAAATTTAAGAACTTTATGGTATTTTGCTTTATTAAATGTTTATTTTTAAAGCTCTCTGGTGCATATGAATATGCAGCAGCGGGCAGAGGTTGTTTTTATCCAAAAAAATACAAAATTGATTAGTAGTAAACCTTACTTTCCTATATTCATTCCGGTTATAGAAAAGTATGTTTGTTTGTAACACCTTCACACCTTAACTGCTCATCTGATCACCATGAAATTTTGCACATATTTTGTCAGGGCTACTGAAATGATATAAGGTATGTTGTACCCAGAAAAAAGTACTTTTCCCAAAGGAAAAAATACTTGAACAAGAGCAAAGCCAAGGCCAAAAGTCATTATTATTATGTACTGTCTGCCCCCCCCCCCCCGCGGTTTCATAATCAAGGTTTCATAATCAAGTGTTAATCAAGTTTTTAATACCAAGCAAGTTTATAATATATATAATACCAAGTTTCATTGCATTTGGTTTAGTAGTTTTTGCGTGAAAGAGGAATCCATACATCCATACATCTATACATCCTATCAAACTTTCATGTTCATTATATTAGTAGGATATTAATAGCTCTATGAGGTGTGAAAGCATAATAAATAAAGTCACATTTGCATTGATGTTATATTTTTGTCAAATTAAGTATGTCAAAAAAATTGGTCAATAAGCATAAGTCAAAAAACCCTGCCAATTATACAAAGATAATGTATTGATTGTGCTATTGTTTCTCTTAAACAGTTTTAAAACAGCCATTGCATTTGGGATAGTAATTTCCAGCACAGGTTTCTTACAGTTGGGCAGTTTTGTGTGTTTTCATTGGCCTATTGATCTATTTACAAAATAAATTCATTTTCATTATGACTATGCACATTTTTTGGTATTACATGAATACTTATCTAATAGATGTTGTAACCTGCACTAACTACCTTGGCTAAATAGTTTAAAAGTTAGGATAATGATGGACAGGAGCTGCTATGTGTGATGAAACTATATATGTTCACCTATAAATAAGGTTCACCATGAAAAATTTAATCCCTTCCAGATGGTAGAATAAAACAGTTCAGCACCTCCTTTCTTCGCCGCACCATTAATATTTGGAATCGTTACCAGCACATGTATAACACACACACATATACACAAAGTAATAATTCCATCTAGGCAGAGCCAGCTAGAGCCAGTAGATTCCAGCTATTCTGTCTATTTAAATATCCAAATGATTGCCTAAAAGTTGAATTTCGACCTATCATTGTAAAGGCTTTTGTTCAATGACAGGTCAAAATATACACTGGACCCTTATAGCTTTATGTTGTTTTTTTTATATCATTTTGAATTTTTAGCACATGTTTAAAATTTTTAGCTTTCTGCACTTCTACACATAAATTGATAGTATTCCAAATTTCACATTCCTGTCTTTGCATGTTTGCTTAAAAAATAATAATAAAAACTTCACACATCTCACACATAGCCGTCTGATCCCAAACTATGCAGGGGCTTTACTATGGTAACCAGACTGCTAAAAACATACTTATATAATTCTAAATACATACATATTATAGATAAATTACACCCAGACATAGAACAAATTATTGTGCTCATCACACAATTATTTGTCCTGGGTGGGAATCAAACCCAAGACCTCTGGCTTAGCAGTCAGGGTCACTAATCACTAGGCCAACAGGCCAGTCAAATGCATACAAAAAATTCTCCTCACATAAATATAGATACTTATATAAAGAAAAGGTTAAGTAAGGTACGTACTACTCAGATAGATGAAGAGAATTAGATAAAATCCTGTCACAAAAACTATATCTAAAACTAGATATTTTAGGTATAAAAAAAAACTGACTTCCATTTGATGTATGTTGACACATAAAATTGCTTAGTTTCTCAGTTTCTATTCTCAATGCAAATAAGGATAATGGAATAAATGAAGTTGTATTTCCCTAAAATACTTTAGTTCCTATTCTATAGCATTATTGATGTTTTAAATAACAAATTACTACATATTATAAAACAAAGTCCCACGCCGCGTCTGTCTGTCTTTTCGCGATAAACTCAAAAACTACTGAACGGATTTTCATGCGGTTTTCACTAATAGAGTGATTCATGAAGAAGGTTTAGGTGTATAATTTGTACCCGTTGCAAGAGTTGCTAGAATTATATAATACATTAACAATTTTCACTGTTTATGAAGTAAAAGGTAAAGGATTAAATAAATATATTAAAGTGCCTATAGCAATATACTTACAATATCATTATTTGTACAAATTTTGTTATGACTCACAAGAAATAAATTTTCATACAATGCAAAAGTGAAAGTATACTTAATTACTCAATCCTAAATTGTCTCATTATGAACTGTATTGTGGCATTGTATGTATTTCTCTGTTCAAAAATACCGGGTCAAATGGCATTGTTATTTATAATTTCTTAGGCCAAGATGAAATTGATAGTCTGTAATATTCTTGCCACCTCAAAACATGGAAGTATCATACATGTCTGACTACCTACCACTTCAGGGCAAAAGTCACAAGAGCAGTTTTAATGTAATATATATTTTACAACCTTTTTAACTTTTTGAACGCCATGATCGGCTATATCCGACAAACGAAAAATTGCCCACGATGCTATCGACGGTCATGACTAATGACCTACAAAAATAGGACATTTTTGCAGTACAAAATAAATATGAAGAAATAATCTTTCTGTGTTTTTTTTTCGCTATTATTTAAAACTAGAAAAAGAAAGAAAACTTTGTCTGAATGTTATCGAGAGATTTACTCAAAAAAAAATTGTTTACAACCTTGTTGCTCAAACTATTTTCCATGATATATTTTTTTAAAGCTTTTATTTAGTTTAACCTGTCTCGGCATCTTGGACTTAATCAAATCTTGTGAGTTAAATTAAATACTAATCGTATGTATATAATTTCAAAACATAATTTATAACATATTTTATCAGACAATTAAATAAAATTAAGAACTTTCATCAGTCCCAGTTTGTCGCGCTGTTACATCCCTAAATCGAATACGGGAAATTTTGCAAATGCCAAAACCACCAGCCCCAGTCGGCATTTATCGATAGCAGATGACGCCATGAACGTGACTAGCGCTGTGACTAGATATTTTGAAATATGTATATGAATTACATTTTGTTATTCTTTTGGTTGCCCTTTTATAACTTAGTAACTACTGTGTAATCCATCATTTTATTGGGTAATAAGGAGTGAAACTTCATGCTGTAAGTGATATTTTGCTGTACAAAAATAGGTAATAAAGAGCAATAATTAGTTGGTTATCAATATGATCTTGGAATCCCTATAGTTTTTGTAAGTATTTGAGGTGAATTTCTGAATTTGTGGCTTGGCGTGGAGGGCATGCCGATGCATTTACGCTCTGGCGTCAAAAGGTTAATAAAAAAACAAATGCAGAAGTAAATGTTCATTAGAACAATATAGATTTGTACAAGATCAAAGTGTGTCGAATGTAACTAACTATGTACAAAATCAATCATTTGTTTTGTATTCTTAGTGTATATGATCGATTTAAGCTTATCTTTTTGAGCTTATCAAATCAATTGTGTAGTTGTAGTATGTGTATAAAACTATAAGTTTTTTGCATACCTAAATAATATATACCTATATAAATATGAAATTCAAAGTAAAGAAAAGAAAGATTCTGGTAAAGGTATAGATTAGTGAATTGAACAGAAAACTTATTTTGAAAAGAGATTTAAAAAATAGGAATGAAGGTTAACATTGTGCCCGCAGCGGCTTCGATCGCACTTATTTTGCGCGGAACCCTAATTCTATTCTTTAAATAAAAGTAGCCTAGCTAGGGGAAAATTTCGTGAAAATCAGTCCAGCCGTTTCGGAGATTCGGAACACACAGACAGACAAAATCTTTGAAAAAATGTTTTTTTTTGGTATAGGTATCGTGCAAACATGCATATGCATTTAAGAAAATCCTGCTGTTTTGACATTACAAACAGACTGCAATTTTATTTATTTGTATAGATAAGGCGGTATGTAATTATGCCAGTAAACAATGAATGCTAGTATTTATCGTTAGGTCACACAAACTCTTATCAATCTCGTCTGATTATGACGTTAGTTTCAAGCACTTTGGCAATTACTGGGAGCGAATGTCATGATTATTAAAAAAAAAATATTTGTCTGCAGGATGCAGGAAGCCGAACGGAGACAATGTCAAATAAAGACGCTCTGATGTTTCCTATAATCGCATCGTGTGCGCTATTTGCTCTCTACGTCTTCTTCCAATTCTTCTCCAAAGAGTATATTAATCTACTACTCACTGGGTACTTCTTCTTTCTCGGGGTACTCGCGCTGAGTCATCTTCTCAGGTTAGTAAAACAAACACCGTCTCAGTTTTAGTATAGATAGTTACAAATTGCTCCTGTAAAAGATTAATACAACTCCGCGAGTAGTATTTATAGTTATAAAGATATACCGTACGTGCCAATGTGTCTGCTAGTTGGCAGCCGGACAGGAGTTCTTCCTCAAGGGGTGAAGCGGTCTGTCACTTCCGGTGTCAGGCGCCACACCAGTGTCGTCGTGTTCGTTTCATGCTTTTTCAAAATACAAACATGAATACCACTGTACCTATATCTTAAAAAACTGGAAAAGATTTTCTGTTTTTTTTTTTTTTTTTATTAAAAAAAGACAACTCCCGCATTAGGATTTAGTCCTGTGTCGCGGGGGACTTTACAAACATACAAACAACGGACACAAAGAACACCCAGACTCAGATGGGAATCGAACCCACGACCTCTGGCTCAGCAGTCAGGGTCACTAACCACTAGACCAACAGGCCAGTCTTTTCCAAAGTATGCTGTGTTATTTGGAGTTTTTTTTTTGAGCTAAGGAGATTGTTCTGCAAGTTTACACATGGATACAAGGCTATAAGGCAGTGGGAAGAAAGAAAGACTTAGAAGTTAAATACCGCTTTTGAGGTTTGGACTGTCGATGATCTACACAGCTTACACGAGTAACGAGGCAATGATTAGATTGCATATTGTGGTGTGCTCCCACATAGCCTTACGCTTTCCCCACTTAGTACGGTATATAAATAAGGCATAAGGTTGATTGCGCAGTGGTTAAAGTGGTCGCCTCGCCTTGTGGGTTCGATTCCCTCCCGGGGCAACAAAACTGTGTGATCCAGGAATAGTTGACCCGAGTCTGAGTGCTCTTTTTGTCCGTTGTTTAAATGTTTATAAAGTCCCCCGCGACACAGGAATCATTCCGCATGAGAGTTGTCTTTAAAAAAAACTTATGCCAGATAGAAAAAAAAAATTGGTATACGCTGCATGCTCTATATGTATATACTTTTTTTATTATACCCAAACAATAGCTAAAAATCTGACAAACAAATGTTTTGTGGTGCACAGCCCAATAATATCGTTCATGGTGCCGGCATCGATCCCGAACGTGTCGTACCACATCCACTTCACGCGAGGCGAGCGGGACACTCGCTCTGACATCATCAACTACAAATTTACTTCTTATGACGTCATCTGCGTGATCATCTCTCTCTGTCTGGGCGCTTGGTACTTATTTAAGAAGGTAATTTATGTTTATCATTTTTTGTTCTTGGATTACCGGTAGCGTAATGAATATGACCTAGATCTTGCAGTGCAGTGGTCTAGAGTTCGAATTCTACCCAATACAGACGTGAACCCACTCCTTTTTTTTGTACTTGTGGAAAGGCCGTCACCCCATCGGGGTTTTCGCAGGAACGGTGTGTCAGTATCGAACCGACTATTACCACACGGTGATCCGTCACAAGTGGGCCTATTGCAAGGGCCCCGGGTATCTTTCCATTACCTGCCTTCTCTTCTTACCTACTTATCCCTTGCAATATACTCTAAATTTTCGCCTCTTTAATTCTCAATAGGCTTTTGACCCTATTACGTGAGTGAATACAAATTATGGTTAGCAAATGTGTGTGTTTAATACGTCTCTCCTCTCTACTCTCCTCTCTTACATGCCTGAAACAGATGTGAGTGTATGTTTGTATGTATTATGTAACTTTTTTATCAGCACTGGATCGCAAACAATCTATTCGGCATTGCTTTCGCTATCAACGGCGTGGAGCTCCTACACTTGAACAACGTGGTCACCGGCTGCATCCTGCTCTGCGGACTGTTCCTCTACGACATCTTCTGGGTGTTTGGCACCAATGTCATGGTTACCGTCGCCAAGAGCTTCGAGGCACCAATTAAACGTGAGATACTTTTTATTATTCTTGTGTTGCTCCAAATATCCAATAATATCATATGGAGCGCCGTGTACGTCTCATGGACCCCCAATTATATATTTCGCTCACATGGACCCCGTCGGTTGTCGACCCCTTAGTTTTCTAAACTGTGGGGTATTGTCTAAAATTTTTAACATATTGTACAATGTGAGTTTTTAAAATGCCTTGACTTGGACGCATTGAACCTGGTTCTACTTTTATATAAAAGTAGTCATTCTCCACAGTTACATCCGCGTTTATGGTCACGGGGTTGTTCATTAATTTAATTTTTAACTCCTCCTTCCCCCTGGTGATACATGGTGAGGTTTTATTTTATTTTTTTGGTAAAAAGTATCTCAAAAAATTCAGGATATTATCTTTAAATACAGATATAATCTAATGCATGAAAATCAAGCACCGTGATAAAAGAACCAGACAGACATTAAGGTTCCAGGTTGATTCTGACTGTCATAAGAATAATACAAGAAAGAAGATAAAGGAAAAAGAATACTTCAAATCCGAGAGGTTTTTTTTTTCGTCACAAGCCTCCGGGAACCACTGCAGACCTTAGCCGCTTCTTGGTCAGTAGACGGCCTCGTCATAGAGTATGAAGCAACTTATTCCCCCCCTCCTCCCGAGAGGCATCCAGTAGTTCCAGAGGTTAATGCTTTCTACAAAACAAACAAACTCTCCAGCTTTATTATATGTATTAAGGTAGGTAATTATTTATATTTTTTTTTCAGTGGTGTTCCCCCAAGACTTATTGGTGAACGGTTTAGACGCAAGTAACTTCGCCATGTTGGGTCTGGGTGACATTGTTGTGCCCGGTATCTTCATAGCGTTGTTGCTGCGTTTTGACAAGAGCTTGCAGCGGAACTCCGAGTTCTACTTCAGGTAAGCAACCTTTTAGCAACTAGATAGATAGATGTACTCTTTATTGTAGACAAACAAATAGGTTACAATATTTTACATAATTATATTTACTTACTAGCTGGGCCCCGCCATTTCACCCGAGTAAGTAGCCTATGTGTTAATCCAGGTCTCCAGCTATCTCCGGGCGCTTCCCTGACTGCTGGAAGAGCGGGAAGCTGGTCCTATTAAGGAAGCCGGGACGGCCTACCGACTCGGTCACGGCCTACAGGCCCATCGTGTTGCTGGACGAGGCGGGTAAATTGTTTGAGAGGGTCCTCTCTGCCCGCATCGTCCGGCACCTTGGCGAGGTCGGCACCGATTTGTCGGACGCCCAATTCGGTTTTCGAGCGGGGCGTTCGACGGTCGGCGCTGTGTTGCGCCTGAGAGCCGTGACCGAAGAGGTAGTGAGCTGTGGCGGCGTGTTGTTGGCGGTGTCGTTGGACATCGCCAACGCATTCAATAGTCTGCCATTCAGCTGCATCAGGGAAGCACTCCACTATCACGGAGTGCCAGGGCACCTGAGGCGGCTAGTGGCAGACTATCTAGAGGAGCGTACCGTCATGTACGAGGACCGAGATGGAGTTTTGAGTCGTCGGCCCATGTCGTGCGGTGTTCCGCAGGGGTCTGTCCTTGGACCACTCCTGTGGAACATGGGGTACGACTGGGCCCTCCGAGGCGACTTCCCCCCCGGGCTCGGCTTAATTTGTTACGCCGATGACACGTTGGTCACAGCCCGGGGGGCGAACTTTCAGGAGGCGGCGCGCCTGGCCACCAGGGGAGTCTCTCTGGTGGTCGGGCGCATAGAGGCGCTGGGTTTGCGGGTGGCCCTGGATAAGACGGAGTCCCTATTATTTCATGGGCCCCGTCGTGGTCCACCCCCTGGCGCCTCTATTGAGGTCAACTCGGTCCTCGTACCGGTTCAGGCCCACATCAAGTATCTGGGCCTGATCCTTGACGGAAGGTGGCGCTTCGACGAGCACTTCCTGCAGCTTGCTCCAAAGCTGGTCGGCGCTGCGTCCGCCCTTGGGCGACTCTTGCCCAATTTGGGTGGACCCAGCGTCGCTACGAGACGGCTGTACACGGGGGTTGTCCGGTCAATGGCACTTTACGGTGCACCGGTGTGGGCGGAGGCTCTGACCGCCCAGAATAGGGCGCGCCTCTGGCGCCCTCAGAGGGTTATGGCGGTTAGAGCCATACGCGGCTACCGCACCGTGTCGACGGAGGCGGCGTGCGCGTTGGCCGGAACTCCCCCGTGGGATTTGGAGGCGGAAGTGCTCGCCGAAGTCTATCGGCGGACGACTGAGTTCCGGGCGGGAAGCGGCAGTCGGCCCCCGCCCGAAGAGGTACGCGAGTGGCGTGAGGCCGATCGCCGATCCACGATGGCTCGTTGGTCGTCCCGGCTGGAGGCTCCACGTGCTGGCTTTACCGCCGTGGAGGCGCTCCAGCCGGTCATCGTCGAGTGGGCAGGGCGGCAGCACGGGACCCTTTCCTTCCGACTGACGCAGGTTCTTTCCGGGCACGGCTGCTTCGGGAAGTACCTGCACTCGGTCGCTAGGAGGGAATTGAGTCCCGCCTGTCACCACTGCGACTGCAGTGAGGACTCGGCTCAGCACACGCTGGCGGTTTGCCTCAGTTGGGCGGCGCAGCGTCGGGCCCTCACTGCAGTCATCGGAGTGGATCTGTCGCTGCCCCCTGTCATACGCTCCATGGCCGGTAGCGACAGGAATTTTACCGCGGTCGCTACCTTCTGTGAGGAAGTCATCTCGCAGAAGGAGGCGGCGGAAAGGGTCCGGGAGGACGACCTCCACTCGGACTTAAATCGCCGCCGACGAACCGGGCGGCGGAGGCGCGCTTACCAGCGCCTCATGCCGCCCTGAGTGTGGCCGCGGGTGGACGGGACGGGTTTTTTCCCCTCCACCCGCTATAGTGGCCCCCCGCGAGGAGGCGGCGTCCGCGTGTGCCTGGACGTCGCCTAATTGAGAGGTTCTTCACCCGAAGGTGGTGCCCGCGCTTTTGCGGGCAGGCGCTAGGGGGGGTCCGGATGTCTTAATAAAAGCTGTTCCCGGATCCCTCCTACTTAAGGCGCAGTACGGCACACCGTGTGGTTTTAGTCGGTTCGATTCCGACACACCGCCCCACCGAAAACCCCGGTGGGGTGACGGGCCGAGGGGGTTTCCACACGCACAAAAAAAAAAAAAAAGGTCTCCAGCTATCTATATACCAAGATTAATTAAAATCCATTGAGTAGTTTTTGCGTGAAAGTGTAACAAACATCCATACATCCTCACAAACTTACACGTTTATAATATTAGTAGAGGACTAGTAGGACTAGCTAATGTTATGTACAATCGGTGTGTATTAGGAGTTGATAACTCAATTGCTGTATTTAAATGGTGTTATATAAATTAGACCAGTCTTTTAAGATCACAATTAAATAGAAATTTGTATTTTATAGTATCACTTTGCTCTTTTTATATGTATACTAGCAACCCACCCCGACTTCACACGCGTAGCAGAGACATCATGAATCGCTCTATCTATTAGTGAAAACGGCATGAAAATCCGTTCCGTAGTTTTTGAGTTTATCGCGAACAGACAGACAGACGCGATGGGGGACTTTGTTTTATATTATGTAGTGATAGTGATACAGTGGACAAAGAAAATTGTCTACCAGTTTTGACAAAAGTTTCTGTGTAATCACAATAGCGATAAGGTTGAACCTATTTCTAATAATGAACATGTCAGAATATTATTTCACAGGAAAATCAACCTTGTTGTTTTATGATGTCAAATGATCTTCAACCGTAGGATATATTTGGTCGATTGTACATAAGTACGTTTTACATTCATCATACTCCACTGGAGTATGGAGTAATATACCATTCAAATAATGTCAGAAATGTTTGGTGCAGTGGTTTCAGAGATTGCCCTCCACATACACGTAATATTCGCATCCGTTTTATATATAGCATTAGTATAGATTTTCTGAGTTATAAGATTCGTCAAGGAGTGAAGCGTCCTGCCGCGTCGGTCTTTATTCTATATTCTAATTGGATCGAGTTCCAGTTTTATAAGTATGCTATACACACTGTTGTGTAATGAGAAGATGTCATGAGGCTGTACGTTTCCAGGGCGACGTTCTCGGCGTACATCCTGGGGCTGCTAGCGACGATCCTGGTGATGCACGTGTTCAAGCACGCGCAGCCCGCGCTGCTGTACCTGGTGCCGGCCTGCATCGGCACGCCGCTCTCCCTCGCGCTGCTGCGGGGAGACATCAACGCGCTCTTCAGGTACACTTTGATAGGGCAGATGACTTTCAAGTCAAATCAGAATCTTCTATTAAACGTCAAAACAGAAGGTTTAGTACTTTTGTGCTTTACTGTTGTCAAATCATTCACTTTCAATATTTATTACATTCTAATAGAAATAAAAAACTTAAAATAAAAGCAAACGCCAGTGTTTAGAGTATTTCAAGATATTGTAGTCACTGACTTTAGGGAGTAAAACAAATATTTTGAGCACAACCCGCCTGTTATGTGATGTTAACTGTCACGGGGGCCTTTGAACGCTTACACTATTAGGGTCTTACTATACTTTACTAATGCCCGGTTCCTATAATCAAGAAACGATTCGTTTTGCTTACGAACGGTAAAATTTTTGTTGACAATTCTTTACTGTCCGTCTGAAATAAATTGGAATGTCTATAAAGACATTCCAATTTATTTCTCTATGACAATCAATTGGTTTAGGTTGACCATAGAAAGTGTATTAGCAGCTGATTTTATTTTAACGATAGAGATATAGTTATATTCAGCTCTAAATTGGAAATAATAAGCCCTAGATTTCTAAAACAAATGTTAGAAATTCTAACTACAACACTGCAAATGTGAACTTAGTAACAGCGATTAATACGAGGTATAGTAAAATGTACGTCTAACAACAATCGAATGGATATTTGAAATTTCACTTGTTACTACAGACAAAACTAACTACAGTACAATGTCCTTTACATTGTGTAGTGGGTCACACATCTGGGTACAGATATTTCCTTTTAACGTTTTACCGAGCGAGGTCCGACGTGAGGGGACGTCGTGTAGTGATAGGATAATGTATTCTCTGTGAGATGGATAAGCGTGCTTTTGTAATTGGTAACCCATCTCCCATCTATGTGCTGGCTGAGGTAGTTTCATAATCTAATGTAAATCCCACTGGCACCGTGACAGATCTATCTTCTTTATAAATGTTTCTATATATTTTTTTTTTATTCCCTAGTTACGAGGATCAGCCCGCGATAGTGGAAACCACAAGCACCACAAGCAAGTCGAAAAAGTCTGAATAAGCCAACAACAACGACCATAGAGCACAAACGACGGCACGCCGGTTATTTAAGTACATCTCTATTGACCACTAGTGGTGGGACCATGGCGTAGTGATGTCTAACTATAACATTTTGTAACTATATGTTTGTTACACCGATTATGAGACGTGTGATGTTTATAATTCTGTATACCGTGTCCAACATTTTCATTTTTTTATTAAGATAGTCTCGACCTAAAAATTTCTTTAAAATCTTTTTCTGGGTAAACCAAAATCATTTCAGTTAGCCCCGCAACAATAACGACGTTGTAACATTATGTTGCATTTACATATATTTTGAAAGACCCATATGATAAATTTTATTAATAATATGGCAAACAACCCACCATAGTGGGTTAATAAACTACGGTATAGTTTTGTTAGATGTGAAAAAGCATAATATTATCATAAATGAAACATCGTCCATATTATATAGATTTCTAAATCTAAAAGAATTTCTCTAAAAATAACATTAATTCAATGAGTATTCGACTCATTTACACCAATCACACACTTAAATACTACATTAGTTATTGTGTGCTTTATCCCTTTCTATTCTACTCAGAATGGCATAGGTGGAAAAGAGACAAAAGACTTACACACAGCTCGCAGCATTACATAGCTGTAATGCTGCGAATATTATGATTATCTACATGTTATTCAGGAGGCGAACATTCCAAATTTAAATTCCTATACAACCTATTTCGATACCTCATTCAAAAATAGAACACGTTTTGTAATCGGTCCTACGTGTGATGCGTTTTATTGTTGCTTTTGTAAAAAAATAAAGGGTAAATAAATAACACATTAGACTTCCGTGTTAGAATCTTCCATTGGTATTCGTTGTATTTATAAATCCTTAAGTCCGTGGGGATGGTTTTGACACAAAAAGTGTGATTATTGTTTAATATTTTTGAAATATATTTTATATGCGAGTGCTATAATTATCATACACCACAGAGCCGTGCTATTTTTTTTAGAATTCGGGGGGGATATACTATTCCGTAGGTTTTTTTTTAATTATTGTAAATTAAATATTGGCAACCCTCGTAAATGAAGAATCGTGACTGTATATCAATTATTTGGACATTCCAACGATTCGTATTCGATCAGCCCCTATAGACTATCTAGTTCTTATTATTGAATGGGATGTATATTTTTAAATTATACATATTAAAAATAATTTCTATAGTTTTATGTTGAATTTTTTTATACTTTGTTTCGTTAAAGTAATTTTTTTTCATTGAAAAATCAATTTATATGTTTGTTTTCATGTGGAATTTAACATTAAGTTTATATTTTTGTTATAACATCTACATCTCAAGTTTCATCAGTTACCGACACAAATGTATTTGGAAACTTTCATTTTTCTACACATAGATATGTTAAGTACAATAAATATGTAATATAAATATGGTGATACACTATTATTTTTTAGTTGCCTTGATTTGTACAGCGGAACAAAATTTTAAGGATTGAATTATAAATTGAATTTGGAATATGCGAGTTTATTCTAATTCGGTTAGCTTCCGCTTACATTGAAATATTTCTTCCCAGAAGTTTCGTGGCATATTAAATTTTCGATCTGAACATACACATGCACATATTCTTTAACTTCGGATCCGACCGCACACTGATATTTTACGTTTCGAAACTCAGACGTATCTCACATTCGTAATACACCCCTACTAATGTTAACAGGGACGTATTGTGTCTTTGTGTCACACGAAACTTCTGTAGTAGTCCAGTTGCTAAAAAAACCATCTAAGTCTCAACACGAGACGATTTTGAGGAATTATTAGTGCTCATAAATAAAAAATAAAAAATCTTACTTTTGTCTCCTAATATCTTAATTTATTTTGATTATAGAGTAGCGCGCACAAATCCTTATAGAATTATGTATTTTATACTGAACGATCGAACAAGCCTCATGGAGACTTGTGCTCTTAGTGGAAACGAACCATAATGTAATAATAAGTACTTATGTACCTTGAAAAGGTTTCCGGCCAACTAGGGGTAGTAGGTGATATTTTAAGCTAGACACACACTAGACTGATGTAGGAGACGCGATGTCCTTACTTGACACACAGATTTTTAGATACATGCATGTTGTTATATAATAATAATAATATTCTGACACTCAAACTAAGCTTAAACTACGCTTAGTTTGAGTACTTACTATGCTATCTAAGATACAAATAAACATAATTGGATACTTTTATTTTTGTAAATACAAAACACTTCATAGGTACATATTATACATATAGCGCCAAGACAAACGCAAATAGAATTCACGCGTAATTTGCTCAGAGCGGGAATCGAACCGGGGTCGCACGTTACGCGTAGTTATGCGCTAGATGTCTTTACAGCGTTATTTTGGTTAATTTAATTGTAGAAAACTATAGCGGCTCGACCGTGTTTAGAGTGTAAGACACCTGATTGAGACAGGGGACCCGTTTTTTTTATCACCTTTTGTCGTACGCAAGTTCAATTATTTCCGTGTGTTACTTAATTATTGAGGGACACTCAAAGTTACTTTAAACTGAGTGCCTAATACTCGTAGTATAGGCAAATGAAATAAACAGTGTCGTCCTTTACTTAGTTATCAAAACTGGTGTGTATAGTTTTTGTAGTCAATTATAATTATTTAATGTTTGTGAATGTTTTTGCTAGAATCTGTGTTGTCTACAATCAAATCTCTCTAGTTGATCAAATTTGTATGAGTTTTTTCAATATATTTGTGTTCCTAGGGAGTATCGGTTATAGAATGCTGATAAGACTTCATTGTTTGCTTGTACAGTACAACGTGTTACAGTACAACTTGTTGTAAGACTTATACAGGGTGTTAGTGATACGCTCCCGAAAACGGATAGACGATAGTACTAATGGTACCTTTGACGATGGGTCAGAAAAATAATCGACCCTATGAAATTATTTTTAAATTTTCATTTTTCACCTTCCATCATGTTAGCACAGCTAAATAAAACGATAATTTTATAAAAAATAAATTAAAAACAGCTGACGCTCGGGTCAAAGGACAAGCGAGATCAGCGCCCGCGCATCCTTTGACCCGAGCGTCAACTATTTTTGAATTATTTTTTGAGCTTTTTTCATCAGGTCCGATTTTTTTTCTGATCCATCATCAAAGGCATCATTGGCACTATCGTCTGTCTTTCTTTTCCGGAGCGTGTCACTAACACCCGGTTTACAATCTGGATATGTTTTAATTTTTCTTTAGAAAATCTTTTCTTTGTGATTTTTAAACAATTTTTATATCACTATCCCTGATTCTGTTTGTAAATATGTCTGACCAATTTCGGACATGCTATATCAATGTTCTTACTATTTATAACTTCAGTTTCAAAATAAGGTTTTTGTATTAAAAACGGCGTTTGATGTCATTCATGAAGTCTAATACAAGATCCTAAAATACTGCTTCCTGTGACACGTTGTAGGTATATACATTTCAACGTCTGCAGTACCTAATAACTACCCCTGAAATAATTTTTGAGTTATTATATTTATCGATTAGAAACATAATAGAATATTATAAATGTATCTATTTGCGTGGCGACGTTTTGAAATGCCGTTGTTTAACAGTTGTATTAATAAAATGGATCCGATAAACTGTTGGATTTTATTTATGGCGGACGAATTGTACCATATGTTCTGAAACGACACTAGTTTCGACTGGTCTCATTATTTGATATTGCACCTTGGCGGAAAGAAGTGGTTCAAGAAATATGCGGTTACGAATTTACGTACAAGCACAATTTGGAACATTAATCGAATTACCGATGTGTTATCGCCACATCAAAATCTCATATTTATTTTATTAAAAATAGGGTAAACTATAAACGATGATATTTAATCAAAAAGAGTTAATAGACATTATTACCGGTGGTGCTAAGCTATTGGTCGGTTGACAATAGTGGTGTTAAAAGGACAGGCATGCATTATAAGTTGATAACAATCACTTGAGTGCTGACTGAGGTACGAATAACATAGCAGTTACTGTTATATAGTGATTTTGATAGTTTTAGCAATAGTGGTGAGATTATTTTTAACAGATATAACTGAATTTAAGCAACTAGACATTATGTCAAGTTAGATGATGAATTTTTTGTGCTATGACAATATAGGTACTCTAGCAAAATCAGTTTATCACTACATACCATATTATAAAACAAAGTTCTCCGTCGCGTCTGTTCGCGATAAAAACTACTGAACGGATTTTCATGCGGTTTTCACCAATAGATAGAGCTTTTGCGCGTTGATATGTTAAGGTTTTGTGTAAATTGGTTGAAATATGATAATTATTGAAGATGTCAGTCCTACCCGTGCGAAGCAGGGGGGGGGGGGGTAAATTCTGAAAGGTGAATTCGTTTTGCGGGGTTAACGCATAGCCATCTATGCTATAAAATCACTGCAGAATTTTCTTGTATTACCTTTTTTTAATATTCTGACTCCATGGATGGCGCAATGGTTAAAGTGGTCGCTTTGACACAACGCGAGTGTTAGACTTCGATTTCTTTACGGGACAGAAATTTGTGTGATCCTCAAATAGTTCTAACGAGTCTGGGTGTTCTTTGTGTCTGTTTTTTGAATGTTTGTAAAGTCCCCGCGACAGGCATAATTCCTAGTGCTGAATTTGTCATTAAAAGAAAAATGACATCTTCGTTTGAAGTTTTTACTTACATGGACAAAATGAGATTCGAAGTTTTATTCATTAACATATTTTTTTAAATTATCTACATTAACAAGCTACAAAATTTATTTGTGCAGTTCAAAAACACTTTTTTCCTAGTGGTGGATGACCACCGAGAGTGTGACAAAGCGATTATGTCGAACTGACTAAAAGACTGGGCGCCTCCCCCCGAACAAGTCTAGAAAGAAAACAAACGTGGAGAAACTGATTCGTTAGCGTTCTCTGAAACGTTAGCGGGCCACAATAAATAAATAAATAAATAAACAAATGAATGGCAAAAAATCAGCTTTTCCCATCCTGGGGAAATAATGGAACAGACAAAAAAGTGAGCCGTCGCGGACGCCTGGCAGATGTGAAACATGGAAATTATTTTATACAGATTTTTTTTACGGTATAGGGGGCAAACGAGCAGACGGGTCACCTGATGGTAAATGACTACCGCCGCGCATGAGCACCTGTAACTCAAAGAGTCACAAGTGCGTTGCCGCCTTTTAAGGTGGGAGTAGGAGAAGAGGGGGAGGGGGGAAGAGGGGAGAAGGGAAGGACGGGAATAGAGGAGAGGGAAGGGTTAGGGCCTCCGGTAACCCCACTCACGCGGCGAAATGCAACGTAAGCATTGCTTCACTACCGGTTTCCTGTGAGGCCGTGGTATCGAGCGGAGTCGGGCCGGCCCATACGTGCCGAAGCATGGCTCTCCCACGTAACTATGCATAAAAGAATAATTTATAAAATATTCAGTTTTTTTAAGAAAAGAAAATTTTATATTAATAAAAAAATGGCGACGCATCGCCACACCGCATTAAATGTTACATAATAGGTACACTATCATATAGCGTCGCGACGCGTCGCCAAGCCAGCAGCCGGTCTGACCCTCCGCATCAGATGTTTCATATCAAAAGTACTCAATGTACTTTATTATTGGTCAGAGGAATAGTCATGACCAACAGGATTTTTTGGTAGGTTTGACACAGTATAATGTACGTTACAAAAATAAAAACAATTTGTAATATCATATTTTAATACATAGATTGTACACATTTTGTTGTTGTATAGAAACTGTCAGTTAACGTGCACCACTTTATCACATATCTATGAGCGATATTCACTAGCAATACGGTTCAAACAGTTTCTATTGCATCAAACGTGGATTGCGAAAGTATCAAAACATTACTTTTAAAGCTTAACGGTACAGTACCTAGTCAGAGAATGTAGCTTTCGCTGGAAACGGCTCGACCGCAAGAATAAGTTATTCTATACTTTATCAACTATTTAAATGGCAACCAAATCCATATTGCACATAATTTATTTATAAAATACATCAACACTTTACAAGTCCTGCGTTGTTTCTCCTTCAGTTATAGCCACCCAGTATCGTCGCGACTACTGATCGTTAACACCACTTTTAAATGCGCTCCTAGTAATTAAGCACACCTTAAATTGTACTTGCTTTTATTATTTCAGGAATAGTGTTGATTTATAATACATTTGATTTATTGTGATAAAAATAGCCTATTTCTAATCCATCACAGGAATTACAATTAGTTCAGGAGTTTAGTCGTGATTTATCATTACATATTTACCAAAAGACATAAAGAGTTGTTTTAATATTTATAAATTGGTTTGGTTCTCATTGCTAAGTACAAGTACATTTAGACCAACACCAACACTTACGAAACAATACTTAACTAAGTACAATCTTCTCGAGTAGCAATGCGATGCTACGTAAGTATGTTTCTCATTAAATTGACCGGTTATAGTTGTACATATTTTTCCGAAGTGTTTACCAAAAGTATTAACACGAAGCGTTCGATGGTAATAAAATACATAGGTAATAGCAATGTCTGTGAATACATTACAGGTGTTATACCCCATACAGACTGACGGCGAGATGTCGCGCCGTGACTGCTCGCGAGAACTCTGAACTATCTTCACTCACGATGTTTCTCACTTACGTTCTCGTTCCCATCCGATATGGACGACTGCGCAGGGGCCTTAGTACTTTGTGCAATAGCCTATTATAACCTCATTAATATAGAAATCAGACAGAAAGCAAAGAAAAAAAGAAGACCCAATGGTGGATAACACAAATTCACCGAAATAGAACATGGTTTGGGCATTGCTGTTGTTCATTCCAATTCCTAGTTCCTGCTGGGACCAAATACGAATGTACACAAATACAGTGTTCACGTTTGTCGCCCGAGAAATCCTTTGAAGCGGGATTAAATACCGACACCGATCGGAGAACAGGCGAGCACGTGAAAGAGACGTCGAGAAACCTCTCACATTTTCACGCTTCTCGGGTGTTCTCGGGGTTTCTCGCCGTGAGTCTGTATGGGCTATAATAATACTAAACTAGACCAGCCGTGACTGTTATGGTTTATGAGTTTGTTACTAAATCAAAATAGGAATCGATTTAGAAAAACCAAGATCCCTTACAGGAGTGGTTTTCTTAGTCTTAAAGATATGCGGTTGTACTCACGTATGGTTAGCGGCGCCTTACTGTGATCCCTGCCACTGACGCGACAGGTCGTTTCACCCTCGATAACGAGCCCCTTTCGGGTGCGTAACGAACACCCGCGGCCTTTCCACACTTCAGTACAACCGTATATTTAATAAAAGGGATACTTATTTATAAATATGTATAATTCTCCATTACTAGTAAATGATAGAGATACATAAAATAACAGATGATTGAGAGTTTTGGGAGGTCATTTACATAACTCGTAAACCGCCACGATATAGTTAAATGTCAAAAAATAAATTCTTTAATCTCAAATTATTGTCATTATGGTGGGGTTCCACATTCAGGCATAATTAGGACTCCATATATTCGCAACTATTCCACAAACTTATACAATATTAGGTAGTTCTAGTACTGCTGACATATTCATTTGTTTTTATAATTTTACATTTGACAAAGCAAACTATCGTTGCGGTGACTCTGTGTGTGTTGATCTATAATTTTAAGTTATAATAACTATTTTTTAAATTGACGATTTCGAATAAATATTAAATTTGAATAATTTTGTGCCTTATTGTTATTCAAATAACACTTCACATAGGTATACCGAATCGAGACCGATTCGGCAACAATTGTTTTACAGATAGTAGTCGTGTTTAATGTCAATTGAATACTTCTAAAGTGGTATACATCAAAACGGTCAGCAGGCGATACTCTTATCGATACGTACGATTAGTAGTAGTAGGGCGCATAAGACTGACTTGCCCTCGACATTTTACAAATCAATAAAATAATTGACTAGAGAACTGATCCCAGGCACCTAATACGTAAACAAGCAGTCTTGGTTACATTCGAATTGTATACTTACAATAAATCTTAACATATATAATATAAACCCTGTATCTGGGCACATACAGTTCATTTCATGTTTTAAGGCATTTAAGATTTTGACAAGATCCCGAAAATAGTTGGATGTCAATATGAAATTGGCGTCCAGTGATTCAAAGATGGCAGTAAAAAGACGGTTTTTTTTGGCTGCTTTCACATCTCTCATAACTTTTCGCAGGTGATCCTACTCAACAGCAAAAAGAAAGGCTACACTTGTAGCACTGTGTAATTGCAGCCTCCTGTGGGGTGGAAGTACCTACTGGGCTGGTTTTTCTAGTGCTTTACAACAAGGTCTCAAAACATGAAGCGAGATATTTATTTAAAAAATAAATTAATAACTGTAGGTAAGCCGTAAAAATAACGTGAAACATAACAGCACAGCGCCGATTGAGGGCCTTGTATACACTTGACAAAATTGTTCGTTACGTCAGGACACATTACAGAACTAAGAAAAGCGCGTGCTTGTGCCACGAGAATAACCTTGTTTAGACATTGTCAAGTTGCCGTGTCTATAGGGCCTTATTAGTACCTAAGCCTATAACAATTGCTAATAAATAAAAATATCAATAACAAATATAAAATAATTTTCCATTACAATACTGTTCATCCGTTTCATTACATTTAAATGATATTGACATAAGTTGTAATCTTCCAACATATAAATGCTCAGAACTGCGACCAAAAACCACACGGTGTTTCGTCACAAGTAGCTATGGCAAGGGACTCGGGAATACCCTAAGAAGGAAGCCTCCGGAAACCACATATAAATGCTCTATCTTGCATCTTCAACCCCTACGATCCACGCAAGTTATTATTTTTTTCCAATAGTGGCGTACAGGGGCGCAACAACCCTAAAAAAGTAGGGGGTCTCCAAAATATTTTATATGAGGACTAAAAAAAAAAGGTCCACAAAACACTTTATTGACGTATTTCTGATTCACAGATCAAAATACCTTCGAATACCTTCGATGGGGGTGTCCACAGGTTTTTAAGGGGTGTCCGGACACCTTGGACACCTCCCGTTGTTGCGCCCCTGGTGGCGTAACTATACCATCTGAGGCCCGTGGCTAATTTATTGGATGTCTAAGTCTGACTCACAATTGGCCGTTATTTTACTTGTGTATTTTATTAGATTTATTAAATTAGATAACTTACATCGATTAATTACTAAATTGAAAAGAGTGCACGGATGGTGGTAATTCCCACACGGGACAACCATTTGTGTGATCCACAAATAGTTGTCCCAAGTCTGGGTGTTATTATATTTATACTAACTTGACACATCTCACACACGGCCGTCTGATCCCAAACTAGGCAAAGCCTGTACTATGGTAACCAGACTTTTTAAAAACATACTTATATATTTCTAAACACATACATTTTATAAATAAATTACAACCAGACACAGAACAAATGATTATGGTCATTACACAATTATTTTTCCTGGGTGGGAATCGAACCCACAACTTCTTGGCTTAGCAATCAGGATCACTGACCACTAGACCAACAGGCCAGTCATGTGGTTTAGAAAGTCCCCCGAGACAAATCATTCCATTTTTCGTTCAAGAAAAACGAAATCGTCTGCAGCAGGGATTTTTATCTCTAATTATGTTCTGTTCTCAGATATTATGTTTGTACTACGAGAATATTAGCACTAGTTATAGGACACATAGTTTCATTTTAGACGCATTCTCGGGATTATACATTCTTAATTTTAACTTGATAAGGCTCGGCCTATCTTGTATATACAATAGGTACTATTGTATATAGTGAGTGTCAAGACTCACGACAAATGAGTTTCTCTTTATTAAACGTCAAAACAGTACGTTCTGTAGAAATTTATGAAGTCATACCTAAATCTTGCCAAATCATTTACTTTTAATATTTGGTTTAACAATAAAATAATAATATAATTTGAAAACAGTAACGAAGGACACTACCCATATAGGTACATAACTTTTGGCACGAATATCAATACTATAGTGATTAATTTTGTTATTCTATAAAATATTTAGAAATTAGGTGGTTTAGGCCGGCCAATATATATTATTAATAGTTAGCGATATAGCGTAATTCGGATTACATATCGCACTGCTATTACGAGACTGTATCAACTCAAAATAGGGTAAATTTGAGACAATTCATTTTTCATACGTAAATATCAATTCCCTACGCGTCAGTAAATATAAAATAATAATAATAAATTGTAATAAGCCAAATTTTTCAACAAAACAACTAAAAATAATTCATATTTTTTTTTATTTGTTCAGGTATTAGAGTATTAACTCAAAAATTGGAAATAACTTGATAACCTGCAATCATTTAAATAATTCAATAATACATGAATCCCTTAATTTTATAAATAATCTATATACAGTGTTCACTTTTTATAATCTTTAACAGGAAGCGACTAATCAGTTTTCTGTCGTTTCTGAAAAAAGCTTCATTTTGAGTTGATACACTCTTGTAATAGCAGTGCGATATGTTCAGTTACGATGTTCTGTAATATTGAAGTATAGCGGAATAGACATCTTTTGGTGCCTTGCTAAAATCGTTATTACGCCAGCCATTTTAAAAAGGGTACGCAAGTGTTGCCAGATAAACTGCTTTACCACGTTTTTGTCGATAATTAAACCGTGGATCCGCTTACCACTTCCAACATCCGCGTTTCTACTACGCTCAAATCCCCTTGCACCTTATAACCATCATTTTCTTTATTACCATAATGGTGATATGACATCCAGATACAGCAAAACATGCCTATTTCAGTGTCATCTAACAAAGATCTGCCGAACTACGTCGTTACTGATCTAGTATCACGCAATGAAAGTTTTCACGATGATTAATTAGTATATCTTTCTAACTCAACCATTGAGTAGAGATTCGCCAGGCATACCACCTAGCCTCCGAGGAGGGTAGTTCCAGGAGGCTGGCTCCAGTTTTATGCCCAACACCAAGGCACAGTGCCTTGGTGTTGAAAGGGCGGCATAAAATGTTCCTCGACTAGGCAATTAAAATCAAAATCGTTCAAAACAACTCAACTCCTAAACTTCGATTATTAATTTTAAGGGCGCATTCACGTTAATTTTAAAACAAAAATAGGCTGTAGTATCTACAATAACAATAATAAGTAAACGTTATTTTAGTAAAATAATATCATGAAATACAAAAGTTCTATCCACAGAACTGAGAATATCTAGTTAGAAATACCATCGACTGTATTCTGTTCGAAATCGGGTGTCGGCAGTTGCGCACACTTAATCGATAATCATATTTTACACACATACAGAAATCTCAATTCATCACAAACGATTTATAAAATATAAATCCTAAACGCCATTGATAATAATTATACTTAATATACCCTTACATTGTTCATTATAAGGTAGCTTTTATACATATGTATACTTGCAAGCCATTACGTCCGAGACAGCGGTATGTCAATAGAGAGCTGTGAAGTGTATATCTTGACATTTACCAAATATTTTCGTGCAAATGTATATCATGTAATGTAGTTTTAGTGGATTAGATCATAACATTTGTCCCTTACATTAGCTAATAGGTATTTTGTGAATTTTCGACAATATTATTTAAAACAAAGGTTTGTGGGCTTACTGATGTTTGCATGTGTTTCTTTTAGTTGTGAGCGTTTGCTCATAACTTCGGCGCACCGACATCGCACTTTTTACTCGTTCTCAATTCTGTGGTTCTATCCGTATAAAAACAGTAACTCTGACCTATGTTTACCGGATTTAATAGAAACGGTTTTATAGATTTCCGGAACACTGTCTTGTTAGGGTACGCTTACAAACAGAAGAAATATAATTTCATATCACATTGAAATCTTTACATATTTTTCAAGTTAAAGTTTCGTGAAAGCGTCCATAGAAACACTATCTCATTGGTCAATCGGTAGTTTAAACCTAAGATCCAGGGGCTGCGTGTTCAATCCCCACCCAATACATTAAGGACGTGAAAACCACTCTACTTCCAGTCATTTAGCTTAGCTCAAGAGGTAATAACAATACTACTAATGTCTCACACGTTACTAGTATTTAAAACTATAAAACTTGACCTCACGATTTCAAAAAAACTTTTGAAGTCGGAATGCAAGCATAAATAAAAATTTAAAACACCCATTACTCAAAAATCCCTTCAACGATTAGAAAAAAGCTGACGATCTTCGGACGTCTCAACAGATTTTCTTCAATAATAGCTGCTAAGAACACAAAAAAAATCAAAATAGGTCCATCCGCTTAGGAGCTCTAATACCACCGATAGACACGTTCAACTTATAACACATCTCCTTTTTGCGTCGGGGCTTAAAAATGGTTCGTAAGAAGGTAATGTGTAACAATAAACAATATTTATCAATAATGTTGGTCATTATGGCAGCGGTAGTCAATCGATACATACAATTACATGGCGTTCTGTCGTTTCTCCCAATACTGGCTCGGGAAATGTCTGTTAATGTGCCTCAAACCAACACATTCGATAATATTCTGTTCGCCCTCTGAATGCACTGAGAACTTTACCTGTGAAAGATTACAGTAGGTATATGAGATAATTAAATCTAGCGGAGATGGTCAACAATAGATATTTAGCATTCCGAAATATCAATATTATACAAAATATCTCAAAAACTACACCGATCAATAATTTGAGTAATAGTTCTTCTATGTATCGGAACATCATAACTTTATTTACATACGGCTGATAGGGGGCATCAAATATGTTTTTTGTTTCAAAGCTGAATAACTGAGTGTATTTCTGGTAGTGGGTTGCCAGATCGCACGTAGGTGTGGCAACCAACACGATTTACTAGTGCCTGAATTTTTAAAATCCTGTCACATAATATTATCTATAGTGTCGTTGTTTGTTTGTTCGCTTTGCTATATTTAACGTCTTAAAAGAGGAACGCACTTGTCATACATTTGTGACAAACAAATATTAATGTTTTTTTTTGTCACAAACGTAGTTATTTCGTGTTATGATGCATCTTATTAATTTTTGTGACATCGGTACGGTGGAATCTAACCACGGGAAGAAGTTCGCTACCTCTACATGGGCGTCGTGCAATCGATGGTCCTCTATGGGGTGCCCGTCTGGTCAAAGGACCTGTCGGGCTCCTCCCGCTGTAAGGCTCAACTCGAGAGTCTGCAGCGGCTGATGGCCATACGGGTCGCACGGGGCTACCGAACGATCTCGTACGAGGCAGCGTTGGTCCTGGCGCGGTCTCCGCCCTTCGGCATTCTGGCCGACATGGACACGATGGTCTACGACCAAATTCGTTCTGTCAGTCAGTGACGAAGGGGCAGCGCCGGATCACGAGCCCGGAATGCTACGGCGGAATGCACACACGCAAGCCCTACAGACTTGGCGGGCATGGCTCGAAATCCAGGGCTGTGCCAGCCAACGCGCTGTTGGAGCTTCGAACTTCGAAGCTTTTGTAGGGAGGACCGACTGTGTCACCTACCAATTAACTCAGGTGCTCACCGGGCACGGTTGCTTCAGTGAGTACCTGAACAGGATCGGACGTGAGGCTACGGCACAATGCCACCACTGCGGATCCGATCCGATCCGACCGGGACTCCGCCCAGGCTGGAGGACTGCCCTACGTGGGAGTCCGAGCGTCGAGTCCTGGTCGGACAAATCGGACGAAACCTTTCACCGCCAGCATTGATTGCGGCAATGCTGGCGAGTAGTGAGGGTTGGGAAACCGCGGTCTCCTTCTGTGAGGACGTTATGCTCCAGAAGGAGTCCGCAGATCGGTATCGGGAAAGGGCCGATCCCGCTCGAAGAAGGCGACGAAGTTGACGCGGTAGAGGCCGCTAGTTTTCCAATCATCGCCTAAGGGTCGTTTGTGGCCACATCTGGGGAAGATGTGACCGCTGTAGGCGACCCGAGAACGGTGACACCCCGGTGCGGCCGGGGGGTGTCATCCAAGGCGGGTAGGTTTTCCACGTCTTACTGTGTAAAGCGGTGAGAGGTGTGTCATCGACCTGCCACGGGGGTGACTCTGATCACCCCGAAATGTACCTCAGTCATGAGGTACGGCAGGGGGGACTCCAGAAGCCGCCGATGCGTTCCTGGAGCTCCTCCCGACTGCCGAGGTAGACCGCCGCGGTGGTTTAGTGGGTAGACCGGTTCGCCGGGAGTCCCATACACGCCCTTCGTATCCCCGACGGAGGGTATGGTGCGAAAAGCATTCCCCGCGTAAAAAAAAAAAAAAGTACGGTGGAATCTATGTCAGTGTTTTTACCAAAAGTATGTACCCGGACTATGATATAGAAGCTTTCTAAAGCATTTTTTTTTTCAAAAAGAAATGTTCGACCGGCTTGTTGGCCTAGTGGTTAGTGACCCTGACTGCTATGCTACAGTTCGTGGGTTCGATTCCCACCTGAGTCTGGGTGTTCTCTGTGTCCGTTGTTTGTATGTTTGTAAAGTCCCCCGCGACACAGGAGTAATTCTGAATGCGGGAGTTGTCTTTTTAAATCTTTAATCTCTCCTTGTCTGCGCCGGGTTTCGAGGTTTGATTCTCGACAAGACCGTTAGTTGTTATTCAGGCGTTTTTAATTCATTAATTCACTTTATGGACTACGGACGTCACACCGCGCATAGATATTTGAATTAAAATCGTGCAGTCCCAGGGATAAATATTGTAGAAATATTCTATATCATGGACTGAGTATATGCTTTTCGTAAACTACTATTATTACTGACTTGGATTGCACCGTGTTTATATCACTATGGCGTTCAAAAGTAATCTTCTACCGTTTTACACAAATCGTATGAAATAACATGTGCTCTATGTGTGTAATTTGTATGTTACCTTAGAGATCATTTCGGCGATGTGTATGGCAGTCTTGGTGTGGAGGGTGAGGTACCCGCACCTCATGGCAGACTTGCCTTCCGCTAGAGCCATGTACACTATTATTTGGTCCTGAAACAATAACAAGGAGGTAAGGAAACTGAAATCGCTAGTAGCTGGTTAGTTAAGAATGTCTTTTCTGATTTGACAAAATCTTTATTGCTGAAGTTTATAAAATAGTAGGTCGCGGTTTCTTTCGCGTAAAAATAATTTTTCTATCACTTAAGAATAGTATACAAGAGTGGGACACCTAAGTGTCCAACTGGCCATAGTGTCGCACGCCACGCTGCACACGCACACGCCACGTCGCTACGTACTCACAAGAGTGGCTCACCTGAGTGTGGTTGTCGACGCAGGCGCCGTTGTCGAGGAGCGTGCGCAGCTCAAAGCCCGCCTTGCGCCCCACGTCCAGGGGCGCGGCGCCGCGCCGGCCCAGCGCGTCCGCGCCCAGCACGCAGCCCGCCACAGTGTCGCACGCCACGCTGCACACGCACACGACACGTTACTACATAATCACATAAGTAAACGACAAAGGCACGCTTTCTAGCCGTATAGCATATGCCTTGGAATTCGTATTAAGTCATGTGACATATGTATAGACTATGTACATACTTTACTGACTGTGCTACGTGATAACCTCATACCAACACATGTAGGCATTTTAACATTCAGCGCTGTACGACACTCAGTGCGTCTTCTACAAAATGTAAAAATACTGTTTTGTCTCTTTGGAGTACTTAGCCTTATTTGCAAAATGAGGCAACAGAACAACAGCCGCTCTTGCTTAGAACCATCAGAAACATTGACAGAACAAAACAAACAAAAAACAGCAGCGCCCCGCTGTTTCACCCGCGTAAATCCCGATCCCGTGCGAATATCGGGATAAAAAGTAAGCCTATATATTAATCCAGGTCTCCAGCTATCTACATACCATCATCACATACTTTCATCGCAATCGGTTCAGTAGTCTTGGCGTGAAAGAATAACAAACACCCATACATACATACATCAATACATCCTCAAAAACTTTCACGTTTATAATATTAGTAGGATATAAGTTATTGTGAGCTGCTGTGTTAATACTGCAGTTTTAGGCCAGATTAGACGCTGACCTTTTGCGACTTTCTGCGAAGTCTAAAGCTTTAACTTCAACTCACATGATTCCGCTACAGTTGTCTGGCGCAGTTCTGTAGTCCTCCTTGTAAGCCTGGATCTCAATAACCCTATGCACTGGCAGTATTTGTTCCTTCACTCCCTCCACCATTTGGTGCGCCAGCTGAGAACCACACCAACAACCTTACCATATAAAAAAATGCTACAACATAATACCAATCAAACCTACTTTTACTCTGTCCTAACGTTTATTTTCAAACGTAATTGTGCCAGAACTAATGGGCGCCGGGAGGGAGGTGCAAGGGCACCCCCTTGCCTACCATGAAAGAAAATACACGTATGTTTAAAATCTTTTTTTTATTATTAAAGTCACTATTTAAATAAAAACGTAGGTTGTTTTTTCGAATTTGTATACCACTTTGTCAATGAAATCAATGTTCTCCTCTACCCTTATTCTATGAATACTGAGCATGCATATTGTCTTCCATCGATGACCGATTCCACGTCCTAACACGTCCCACTCAACAGAGATGCGTTCCAGAGACTTAACGATCGACCTCAACGATCGAAACAATCGAAATTGGTTAATCTGTACGAAAGTTACAGATTATTTGCATACAAACATACGTACGTACATACATACGTACGTACATACATACGTACGTACATACATACGTACGTACATACATACGTACGTACATACATACGTACGTACATACATACGTACGTACATACATACACTAGGATATTATAGCGTCAAGATCTATTGAAAACTCAGTTCGGCCGAGGTACATGTACCTTTACAGGTAACCTCCTATATTTTGATATATTCGATTTTCTTAGCGGGAAGTTTTGTTTCGAAATTAGTGATTCGTTTATTTTTTTGTGTCATTTGATATTTCTTTGACATCGTTTTGTTTACAATATGACAAACTTGAAATATTGCGTTATTTACGAATACAAGTTCCGCCGTGGCACCAGCGCTGCCGAAAGAGCTCGAGAAATTAATGATGACAAAGAAAACGCAGTTGGTTCCAACTTTTTCCTTCTGGAAATTTTAACCTACAGAAAAAACCCCGTGGACGGCCGGAGACCGAAGACAATGAAGAATTAAAAGGGATTGTAGAAGCAGATCCATCGCAAATAACATCAGAATTAGCGGCAGGCTTCGGTGTAAGTGTTAAAACATTTTAATTCACTTACATCAAATTAGAAAGGTGAAAAAGCTAGAATAATGTGTACCGTATGAATAAGTGAAGCACAACAACAAACACACGTTGAGTGTTGCGTTACATTACTCTACCATCATAATGAGGGGATTTTGAATCGTATTGTCACTTGTAATAATATATGGCTCCTGTGCGATAATCGAAAACGTTCACCACACCACACCACACCACACGGTTAGATTCCCAAGAACCAAAATATCATCTTCATAAGATCACAGGTTATGTAGGCTGTTACTAAAACCTGTTATGTAAAACTTTTACATGTTTAAACAAGTACCTTCATGGGTAGAGTCCCAGCCACAAAGCTCCAGCCGTACACCTTGACGATGTCCCCTCGATCTATTAGAGAGACGGCCCGGAACTTCTGGATGGGCTCCACGAGGACCGTTACGTGACCACCGCCTTTCGGATAATATCTGAACAAACAATAATTGCTACTTAAACATGTGTAGTGGCACTACTTGAGAATATGCAAACGGCTTGCACCACTAGGTCAGATGTTCAAATATCCTTAATGGTTGTCACTTATACATCGGTCGTTACGTACAAAAGGCTCACTCACTGAATGCACTTAAATAAAAAGCCACTCTCACCTAAGCAATAAAGTCGAATTTAGATCGACATACATATTCGACATGCGCCGTCTCTTATATGCCTCATCACAGTTATCACTGAATGGGACTGCTTAGAGCCGCTCAGCAAATATATTTGCAGGGTTGAGTTTCAAATATGGAGCCTGCCTTATTGAGTTCATATATTGAGGATGGATATGCAGGGTATGCTGCAATATAGGCCAAGCCACTTTGTATGTAGCTTAGAGAAGAATTTGTGCTAAGCTTTGAGATTAAACTTTAACCTCTACCATGGGAACAGAATTGAAGCCGATTAAGTTCATTGAAAAGGCCTTGTACTCTAAGTAGAAAGATGCATGCATATTAATGCGTTAAAACATTATTCATATCTATAAATGGCCATTTTGAATTGTTTATGTGAGAACTGTAGTCACTTGTTATTTGTTGAGTTAATTTGTAATGTTGCTTGGCAGTTCTGGGTAACTCATGCTCGCCTAGCAGTCCTGCCGATGTGCGTCATGCTCGTGAACGGGTGCCGTTGGTGGAGGCTGGTCATCTCAGGACTGCTATTACTTAAATATAGTAGTCATTTGCGGGTCTGTTTATATTTTAGAAAAATATGTTCTCTAATTTCAATTACGATCCAAAAAGAAAATTGTAAAACATAATGAAAAAGAGTGTCCTTAGAGTTTCTTGCCTGTTCTACTAGTTTCACGATGAACTTAGTCTGATAGATTCCTACTCCTGACAATTCAAAAATACCTATAATTCGTTTAATTAGAATAAATGGTTTTGATTTGATTTCTAACAGTGGGATTTACTGTTCATAGGTTAGAAGACAAAAAGGACTCACCCTCGCCTATGGACCTTCACGTTAACTTCAACACCGAATTTCATAAGAGTTTTCATAAAGATTCCAGTGAAATAGTCAATCTGAGGAGCCATGTCAGCATTAGTGCCTCCTTTGAGATCCAGGGTGACAGGTCCATCAGCTACCAGCGCGCATGGGAGAGCCACTTGGAGCAGTAGGCTGATAGAACTGGTTGTAACAAATAAAAACTTTTAACTTGTTTATGATATACGAGTATATATTTGCACAGAATTTAGAATGTTTAATTTTCTTACTTTTTCAATGTATATTGGTCAATGTGTGTTTAATTGGAAATATCGTTAAGAGAATTTCGTCATAGCATTAACAAAATCTTGTAAAATGGAACTTCCATCTTAGTGGTAGTGCACTTTTTATTACTTTTATCTATTTTTAATACATTTTGTACATTTGAGGGATGTATTGTCATTTTATACATATTCCAGGAGATGTTTTCTCGAATTGCAATGAGATGGGAGACTGTTTGGGAGTCGACGGGGCCACAGGTGTTTCGAGCCTTAATACGTGACAGGCCATGTACAAACAATCTGGTATAAAATAAAAACTTTACTAGAAAAAATTTAACCGACGAAAAAGAACTAAAAAGTCTTGAGTATAGAGCTTATTTACATAAACTATCAACTTCTATTTAAACTAATTTTGAGTCCCCACTAAACAAAAAACCGATTAATTATCTAAATGTTGTATGTACGTAGAAATGGAGAAGTCGTTTATTAATACGTAGGTTTTTAATTGGCACTAACTAAGACGCTATCAAATGTCTTTTCTTCAAAGCATACCAAGTGATTTCTGCAACGAAAACCACAATTTTTATGTTTAACTTATAATTGTTTAGGAAAGGTATAGTTTCCATCATCAGCTCAGCTTAATACTATTAGTGCCCATGTTTTTCGAGGGTTTCTCTCAATTTTATCAGGATCCCATTATCAGATCCTGACTTTCTTGATATGGGACCAACATTGAGGTATACCCTGTCTAATTAAATCAAATTCGCTTCATAAATAACGGAGTGAGAAACAATAACAAATTGAGAACCTCCTCCTTTCCTTCGTCGGTTAAAAATACAGTTGAATGCTGGTCATTGGCAACTTAATAGAACCAGTCCTCCAATTTCGCATTGGATCTATCCCAGCTTCTTTTTCCAGACTGCGACCATTGCAGCATGAAGAAAGAAGCTGTACCACTTTAAAACTATGTCTCACCCTGCAGTGCGAGTATCTGCAACATAGTGCCCTTGGCGAATTCTGTGACTCGGTGTAAATAATATCATCATAGAGCCAATGTGTGCGCCTGTTAACCTAGCTCCACACATATCGGCTACTAGTTTTATACCTGTAACAAACATGAATGTAAATTATGTAGGAGCCTGAACTTGCTGTTACAACCTAGTAACCATGGCAAAGATATTGGTCATTCGAAATCCATCTGATCTATTTAGCTTTGACATGATTTGGAGAAAATTATTACTTGTACCCGAAAGATAACCAACAGATAGAAAACCTCTTTGCAGTGCATAACATGCAATTAAAGCAGAAAGGCTGCTTATCTTGGAAGAGACATTGCTGCTTCCTCTGATTTGCAGAGGTGACAGGAAAGAGACGGCAAATTAAGTCCCGATCCGCATCTGTCTGTTCGCGATAAACTGAAAAACTAGTAAACGGATTTTCATGCGGTTTTCACTAATAGATAGACTGATTTGTGAGGAAGGTTTAGGTGTATAATTTTTACCCATGCGAAGCCACCCTGGTTGCTAGTATATGGATAATTAGTATACATCAGTAGTATCAAACAGAATCTACAGATTGCGTAAATAAAATAAATCAAATTGCGGTCAGCATTTTTCATTGCTATAACACTTTTCCGTCCAGCCCCCACAGCATCTGAAGTGTGTGCGATAAGGAACTTCGTTCCAATTATTTTATTTATATGACGAAGAGTATATAGTGACTAGTGACCATCTCACCTCTTTAGCATGTACTATACACATTTTAATTATTATACTTGATATGTATACTTTAAAAAAATAGATACTAAGTTTGTAATGCAGTTCTACCAACAAATAATAAATATATACTAAAATATATTGGAAAGTTGGCACTATGGAGGAATGATTATTTGTGGCCATTTGACTTAAGGCAGATTATAAGTGCATTTTGCATCCTACTAGTTATATTTAGTAAACAACTATATTAAGCTAAAAATGTATAGGTATATCTTGACATAAATAAATTAGTCATAAGCTGCTTAGAATAGGATTACAGTACAAGATGTTTTACATTTAATTTTAATGAAAATTACTAAAAATAAATAAAAGTAGTATGTGAAAATATTACCAATAAGATGCTGTGCTGCAAGCCCAGGTTTACTCCGTCCCGCCCGTATATTGCTTACACGAATTGGTACAGCCAATATAGCACTTAAAGACACGGAGATACGTAATATTTGACCACCCTGCAAACAAAATTAGCCATTACATATTATTAAGTATATTAAACTTTGGGTGATACAAAAAATTATAATAGAATAATAATTATTCTATTTTAATATTTTTTGAATCACCCAAAGTTTCTAATATTATAATAATTATTATTTATTATTGCCATATTTACCCCTTCTAACATGCTTCCGTCAATATCTAGAAATTCAGTCATTTTGGCAGTTATAAATAAACACTTATTTTAATTATTTCTTAGCGTAAATAATGCAAAAATAGTCAACTTCAACTTTTGGTTACTGGCTTTGTGGAGCAAAAATAGTCGTAATTCCTCACGTTTATTCAAAGATTCTAGTACACCGGTCGAATTGTGAGTAGAAACGTCAATTTATTTTTTTTTGGCTGTGAAGCAGCTGTCACCCTGTCAACTAACCAATCAACTGCGATTTTATAATATTGTACCTAAAGTTTTAGTTGATTTAATTGAATTTATATAATTTAAACGAAAACTTATTCTAGTATCAAACATAGCGATGGGCGATGTCGACTAATGTCGAGATGTTTGAACAATTTTATTGAAAGAATCGCAGTCGTTATCATTTTTAATCGAGTCAACTATAATCACGGCCGCGGCCGGCGCGCCTTCCTGGTTTTTTTTTGTGTAGATAGTGATCTATCGGTATTAATTGGTATTGAGCATGTAGTTGGCTCGAGACTCGAGACCACTGATGGAGTGACAATCAGTTCGAGGCAACGTGCGGGATGTTTAATCAATCCAAATAATCGGTCCCGCGAGTTCAGTGCTTTTTCCCCATACTAAAAGTGCCCAACGTGTCTAAAGTTTTCACTTTCAAAAAAGATATTGCATTGCAACATTTGTAACAACGCATGCCGGGTGCAGATAGTAATATATTATAATATTTAAGAAATAAAAGACCGTACTTTGTGTAAATGACCTCCATGAACCGTAATTTATCGAAATAATGTTTCGAGTACATAAAAAAGGGGGAAAGAACGGACAGGAAGTGAGAACTTCCGCGCAAAATGTCAGTCAATACTTGTTTTGTTGGGGAGACGCTGGCGATTTATTTGAGAATAGCTTGTGAAGTTGTTCTATAAATGAGATAATTATTATTATGCACGTAAAATATTTGCAACACAAAACTTGAAGTATATGACATTTTGATGAGTTTACACAGCTGGAAAACGTACTTTTCTAAGGATGCAGAGAAAACCTGGATTTCCTGTGGCGAATTGCGGCATTAAAATGGTAACTGTTTCAATCGTTATTTCTTCCGTATCTTGCGATAGGACTGCGCTATGAATCCAGTTACAGAAATACTACACTTTTAATAATACAATTTTATGTATCTTGAGTTTCGACAATAATATGGTGTTCAGGTTGGAGAAAGGTCACCAATTTTCTGGCAGTTTAATATTAGTTAAAATTATGAGATTATCCATATTTTAAAGGATTAGTATTTCCACATATTGTCCTGAAGGTATAATTAAATTATAATATAGGATTCAATGTGGTGTGATATGATTTAATAAAGTCTACTTTAGATTTTAACTATTTATGACTGCTATACCTAGAAGAACGAACAATGTTAAACATGTATTATAAACAAGTTTGTTGAACAACTGTAACAACATTCTTTATAGAATACGAAGTAGTTGCAGTTTTTATACAAGAATGACATATAAAAGCATACCATGCATAATGTAATTATGCTATATGCCTCTTTATTTTGATTACATGGTAACAATAAACTTAATAATTTGGACTGAATGACTGATGGCTTATGTTTTTGAGACAGTCCAATAAGCCTGCATGAATCATTCATACCTCTTTTACAACTTTCTTAATTGGTTAAAAAGTAGTAATATATACTGTTCTTTCAGCCTGAATGTTCAATGGCGTCAGAAGCAGTTCCAACTAATCACGAAGATGATGCTGAGCATAAACGATTGCAGCTCATCAATTTTGGACACTCGCAATGGGGTTTTAATAATTGGAGCTGGTCTGTTACCAAGCAAGAAGTAGGTAAGAGAGCTAATTTATTTGTGCAACTTACTAAAGATGTGTTTGTAGCCCTATCTGTTTCTAGCTAAAACTTGATTTACAAATGTAAGAGAAGTTGAAAGTGATGAGACTGAAGTGTAATCCTATAAAGGTTTACTTGTTATAAACTCCTGCTGAACCTAAAAATATGACCTGATCTGTATTTATTAACCATAAAAATACATTTGCCTTTGACATCATCAATAACATTGACCTTTGTTTACTAGTGATAAGCCATTAAACAATTCCAAAATTTGTGGCAGCTGTAGCATAATTAGTGAGTGAAAGTACTTTTTTTTTTAAAACATGACTTATGGCATTTCTTCAAAAACCAAATATTCAGATTAATTAATTCGAAAAAAAAGTCTCTAGTGCTCTATGTAACTTGTGCAAACTGCATTGCAAGTTTATTATGTCGGAACAAGAGTTGCTGTTTATTTAAATGATTTGGCAGAGTGGGACTTCTGTACCTGTACAATTATGTATTCTGTGCCAGTACTATGAGAGGACAAAGAAGGTAGCTGTACACTTACATGCATAATGTTTCTGTTCAGACTTTGTGGATTTCACCAATGGCAAGTACTGTGCGGGAGTTGCTGCCTTTGTTAACATCACTGTCAAGAGCTTCGATATTTATCGGGAGAACGTCGGATATGCGACTTCCGTCGCCAATTCTAAAGGATTTGCTGTCTTTAAGTCGAGAAAGGTACAATTTACTGTTTTTTAGCATAGGGTTGCTCAGTGTGCTTCTTTATTTTATGTTTATGTTACATAAGCCAGCAAAATTTATACTTTTTACAAAACATATATTATAGTAATAAGTATGGTATGCTATGTTGTCTTTTATAAACATTATGTATTTATAGAAGTGTTTTATTTATTTGAATGCTGAAGAAAGTTTGAAGCAGAAATCTATAATCATAACATTTACAATTACAGTGTGCTGTAACAAATGCACTCCGCGAGACATTTTTAAGCTTTGGAGGGAGCGTGGCCACTGAACTCATGGAGCTACTAGAGTCCTACCGCACAGAGGTCGCAGCGCCCGCTAATCAACCCGAGCTCCACGCGGAGAATAACCAGAACGTAGCCAACAGACCCGCCGAGCCGAAGAACGCCCCCCACAATCGCCCTTCAAGAAAGGATTCGGTCGACATTCCGCCGCCTGCAGCCCTGAGATCTCCGTTGGCGCCCCCGCCCCCGCAGCCGCCGCCGCCAGCCGTGAAGAACGCTCCCGCTGCGAAACCGCTGCCCCTGGGGCCGCCGCCCCCCTGCGCCCCAGGCCCGCCCGCCAACAGGCAGCCCATGGCAGGGGTGGCCCGACCCGTGCCCGCGCGTCCCAATTCCAATGTAAGTTTCGTGCTGCAGCCCGTAGTAGGTGGCGTGGTGCCGCCGCTGTACGGAGCGGGTCCGCGCCTGAGCGCCCCGCCCCTGTCGCACGTGCTCCCGCCCGCCGCCTACTACGAGTACCCGGGCCCCTGGCACTTCGCTTACGAGAGTTACGAACGCCCGCCCGGAAACGTCAATCTCAACTTCAATCTGCCGCCGAAGAATTTGGTGGTGAACGGCCGCGGCGGGGTCGAGTGTCGCAACGCGTGCCGCCCTCCGGACGAGCTCCCGCCGCCCGCCCAGCCGTGCTGGATCAAGCCGACCATCTTCTACGATGGGTTTTGGACCGAGCAGAAGGTGAAGAAGTGGGTTGCGGAGCAGGTGGAGAAACAGTTCCCGGAGGATTTGTCACATTTATCGGCCTCTCCTGCCGCGCCCGCTCCTCACCAGCCTGCGCAGGATAACAAGGCCTGAGCTCCACAAACCATTGACCCACTCATACCACTTTGGTGGGGATAAAGTTTTAACACTTGTTTCGAAGCATTACTCTAAGGTCTCATTGTAGACATCGTAGTAACATAAATATTTATATAAATTAGTGGATCTTGGAAGATTTTATATCTCTGTAAATGTCCTTGTTACAAACAAAAATAATTTTTTATAGAGAGACAAGTAATGTTTGTGAACACGAGTGTTAAATTTGCGAACAGCGAGCAATGTAAACTGATCTAATTTTATTAAGTGAGCCAGCAAGCTAAGCAGACCAAACTCCCTCACATAGACCTCAACCTATAGCTGTGGCATTGTCTGTAAGTATTTAGGCTCATCGCTAACAACGAGTCGAGGCACTAAACTTCCTTAAAACCACAAGTATTATAGTATATAGTAAGGAAGCTCTATATCACAGTTAACAAACGAAGCATAGATATCTCTATTTTGACTCTGCTCCTATTAGTATCCTTCATCTTACTCGCCTGATGGTTGTATAACTCCGCTTCAACTCTCATATCGGGCGATTCCTCAACTCCGCCTCGACACATCGGTTAGCGGCCGGCCTAACTCGTAGCTATGACAAGTCACACTATTTCATTTTTATCACCGAGTTATTCTTATACACTTGTGGAATTTTTTTGCCACGTCGTAGTATTACGTCGGTAGTTAACGGAGGTAGTGAATGTACTGTAGATATATTAGCTATTTAATATTGATAAGTTTTAAATCTCAAAAATGGTAAACTATTTTTTAATAAATTTTTCGACGTTGTATTATCTTGTAAGTGTTAAAGATTTAGCCGTGAGAGACACTCACTTCGGTGTCGTAGTTTTATAGTCGTAATGTTCTTAATTACTATTTAAATACTCTCGTTTCATCGAGTAGATATTAAAGGACAAGTAGGAAACACTTCTAGGACGGTGGACGGTAGACTCTAGACGCATTATCGTTCGTGGGGCACTAATGCCATAATTTTATTAGACTATATTATAAGTTATTGTATTTAACATGAATAAATAGAATGGAATAAATGCACAGAACTGAGAATAAGTAAAAATTGCGACATGGGCGAGGCACGCGCACCGAAGCTATGAACAAACGCTCATGTGTATATACTTTCGCCGGGGACGTAGCTGGGTGAAAAAACAGTAATTGATGCGCGGTAATTATATCGAAAAAGAAGTTAGGACTTCAGTGTGTGCAAAGTAAGCTCATAATTCGGTGAGCGAGTGATTCGTCGGTGAGACCAAAAACTTTTGCTTTTAAGTAATATGTATCTATTGCCAAAAATTTACAAAGTATTATGTAATTTAAGAGAGAACATCGTTATTATCTAATATACTAAAATAATTACATTGCGTATCATATTTGAGTACTAACTATATTGGAATTACGAGAGCACGCAATGAACTACATTGCTTAGAGGAATATTGCTATACATTTTGCGTGAAAATATTTGGTAAATTTTAAGATGCACACTAGTTAGCTCTCTATTGACGTACCGCTGTCTCGGACGTAACGGCTGGCAAGTATGTATACGAACCGCTACCTTATACTGATCAGCGTAAGGGTGTATTTAGTATAACTATAAATAGCTTTTAGGATTGATTATTAATAAATCCTCTGTGAAGAATTAGCGTAGAGGTCTGTATGTGTGTAATATAATGATTATCGTCTGACACGTGATTTCTAAATAAATATTCTCAGTTCTGTGAGCAATCAATCGGCAGTTGACGCTGACGAGGGACGGTTAGATGTGGTACTAAATAGTTTGAGTCCATTGTTTTGAAATTAGTCGACTGTCATTGTTATTATACGGCGGTCGAACTGTGGTGTTTGCAAGGTCGGCATTAGAAGCAGTCGGTCCGGTCCGGAACTGGTCGACTCTTGTATTATTTTCGTCCGTTCGGTTCCGATGCGTGCCTCGCACTCAGCACTGGAATGAGTAGCGTTTAGTTCGCTCTCCTCCCGAATTAAACGTGCAGTGTCACGCGTTTTATCTCATTACAAATTTGAAATGTTTTGAGCTATACAGTGTTTTAACATTATATCTATAATAAGGTACTACATATAACTCATATTTCAACACTACATCGAGTTCAATTTGTATTGAATTGCTAAGGTGTGTAAAGACCTTTAGCCTTAACTTTATGGTGTGGTGTGTCCCACAACAGCAGTGTGTGCTATGTGTATTTTTTCTTAGAAAAAATACAAATATCGTAGGTCACATAACTAAGTACTCTTGTTAACCCCTCCAGCTAAGCTAACTGCTTGAGTGCGGAGTGGGTTCACGTCCGTAGTGCACTGGGTGGGGTTCGAACCTGCAACCACTTGATCGCAATTTCGATATCTTACCCATTGCGCTACCGCCGCTTGAACAAAATGAGTCTATGTGATAGTAAGAACTGTGTTGGAATAGATTTGTGCAAACAGAATAGATGTTTAAGTCAACGGATTTGTGTGTTTATATTTGTCGATTATTCCTCAACGGTGTAATACCTAATGTTATTTTTAATATTTTCTTCTTATGATTAACGGTAGGAATTTGTGTGACGATACCTATCTTATTTGAGGCGAGAAAAGTGTGACGTAGCAATAACATCGAGAAACGTACTACGACTGTTCAGAAAACAGACAGTGTATGTAACATTTTTATTAACGGTGGACTTAATTTTATTGTGATTCTCTATTAGTTTACGGAAAGGAATATATGCATCTAATTACTTAACAAGATCAGTTTAAATAGGTAATATTATAATTGTTTTGATTTTATAAAAACGTGTTAGGGCTATTTCCTAGCAATCTTTACGTGTGATGTCAATAATTTGACTACAACTGAAAGCTCTGGTCGATTCGGCGATACTTAACGTCACCATTTTCTTAAATCCAATGAATTAGGTACGAGTGAAATCGAATTACAAATGTACATAGGTATATGTATGTATGTCCGTAGTGTTCGTCGGACGAAGGCGAGGTGTGAACGTAATGATAATTACTGTTTTTATTGAAATAAAATTGTTTGAAATTTCTTCATGTTTGATTGATATTTATGATTAGTTTGACCTTTTTTGTTTTTATACATCATTAATTATGTACAAAACATAGTAAAGAGAATCGAAGGCAAAGTAAATATTACTGGTTTAACTAACTATGACTGGTTTCTCGATGACATAACAATATATAATTCAGAAGAATGAAAAGATCATTGTTAAACAGGAGGGAGCAAAGAGTGCAGCGGAGCTGAGCGAGGAAGAGGCGAGGGCGGAGCGGAAACGGAGACAGAGGCTCGCACAGGAAGAGTTCCGACAGAAACAACTCGTGAAACAAAACCCCGGTTAGCGCTCAATACTGCATTTATCCTACTTACGGTATCATGGAAAAGGCGTCCATTAGTTCTGCAACTCCCAACTGAAACCTATCCTATAATACAGAGAATGAAACGTGATAGAACGGGTAAGAGCTACGGTTTTCCCGAAGATCTGTGAGGGTCTTTAAAAGGGTGTTGAAAATGATTTTCTATACTTCCTACAGCACTCAGTTAAGTAACTGTTCACGCCTAGCTTCCTTCCAACTCTATCAATTTAAACGGGTCAAATCTCAAATGAAAGAGTTCATACCAGCAAGTGTTCTTAGACCAAAACGGACCGCGTACCTCAATTAGAACCGGAGATGTCTAGAGAAAATAAGCTATGAAAACATAAGAAATGTACAGGACGAAGTCACGTTTGAGTAAAACTTGAGAAGGCTGAAAGTAAGGGAATTGTCTCTCTTTCATTTAAAAAAAATTAAGCAATCGGCCAGACGGCCTCGTAAGAGTTTTAATTTTTTTGAACAGGTAGATAGATACAACAGGAGCAGTTCATTTTTTACAATTTTCGCGAACCTTTCGAAATTATAAGTATCTACAGATTACCAAAAGGTCTGAAGCGCCGGCTTGAAAACTACAAACGTATAGGCTTTAGAAAGTGCTGAGCACAAGTTCAGCTACCAAACATGTCTCTAAAACATCCATATAAAACCACGAAAGCCACTAAAATCTTTCTAGAGCTATTATACGTTAACTCCATCTAATTGCTTATTAAATATATTTTTATAAGTTTCTATATATTTTATTTCTTCTTTCTTCAATTCTTATTCTATTATTGTTATTCTCAAATTCTCACACCTTCTATTCTCATAAATAAAATTAAACGTTATTTTAACTAAACGAACATTATATATCTTATAGACGGTGATGAAGAAGCAAAATAAGAAGAAACGTTTTTAAATATAATAGGTACTCTAAACAACATCCTTGAATCCGAGAATCTTACAATTACTCAGTCAAAGGAGACGATGCGATCCGTGCTTTAAAACAAACACAAAAAATGAAATAAATGAAACAGTGGATATATGTAGGTACGTGTTGACGACAACCTACGATCCCGAGGACGTTCTAACAGTCCTGGTGATAATCGGTTTGTCTTTTGTCAATATCAGCACAAGCAGAATGAAATAAAATACAAAGTAAGGCTAAATCAAGTAAGTACTAAAATTGACATAAATTGCACTCTCCAAGCTATTATATTTAGTCGGATGATAAAAGACGACAGGGTAGACAGGGGTTGCTAGGAAAAACCTCATGATGCACCCTGGAATACGACATCGGCAATGCTTTTTTAGCAAAACAATTTAGCTGTCGTTTTATGTGGTGGAGTGGTTATTCATGTGAAAAGGCAAAATATACCCTAAGCTAAATAATAATTCATGAGATTTAATAGGTAAGGTTGCTAAGAGGGTAGAGTGAGCAGATCCAGGATGTTAAGCTAGAAAATCTCAGCGCGATGTAATCGGCCCGGTTGGCTTGACGGTGTACTACAAAGGTTTAGCTGCTGGCGGCTCACTGAGTTGGTGACGTAATACGAACATCACTGTCAACGGGTTACTGACATCCACATCGCCTCGTGGTAATTACACATGAATGGCAATCAATGATGTAAACTATCTGGTTGCGGTCGCTTGCTCTAGGTAAATTTATTTTAAACTCTGCGACATAGGTGTGTTTTCATGGGATTCCTGCCGCCCTGAGGGTCTAACCGCGGGTGGACGAGACCTGTTCTTTCAGGAGTGGCGTCTATGTGTGCTTGTACGTTGCCTGCTAAGTACCAATAGAAAACCATTAACCCCATTGACTTTAAATATTAAGCACGTTTACCCTATATTTTAGAACAGCCACTGCTGGAGATTTTTTCGCTACGCTAATGATGGCATTGTACTTTGTACACTACAGAAGTTCGTGGTATAGTACCAATGTAGTAACTGCTTTCATCATTCAAACCTTACATATAGCTGTCGATAGATACATGGCAGTAGAGTTGCTAACTATTGTCATCAGGTGTCGCTTTTTAGCGTTACCCGTTTAGTTCTGAAATAGGTCTCTATTTCAGTAAATATGTTACAGTCGAAACTATTAATTGGACTAAAGTACTTTTAACTGAAAAAATAGGCAGTCATGGTACTGCCGACAGAAGTGAAAACTTAAACGAAACGACGAACTTAAAACGTGACATTGGCAGGTTGGTGACATTCATTAATAAGGAGCTGACAGAACTCAATGTTTAGATGAACGCCCTCTAGTGGATCTATAGATATATTATTAGCGTTACAGTCACAAGTTCAGTGCTTTTTCTCCATAGCAAAAGTGCACAAATGTGCCTTAAGAAGTTTCACTTCAAAAACAGTCGACAGTATGTTTATCTTGAACAGGTTGGTCAAAAGTACTTTTGACTGAAAATCATTGGTTAATAGTGATTTAACCACTAGAGCACAATGTAAATAAAAATATCTATCCTAACCTAATAATGCTTAACCAGCTTCATATGGCCAAAATACTTTTGACTGAAAGGTACTTTGTCCAGCTCCAGCGGTCAAAAGTATACTTTTGACCGCTGGAGCTTTGACTATGCAACATGTATAAAAATACTCTGTGATTTTACTTTCGGCAACCTCATCCTTATTACTCCATGGTTTATTCTATGACCGATATTGTCTGCAGATGAGCAACATGAGCTGGGTAGAAATAGCAGCAGCTTCGACAAGTTATTGATGGACATCCCGACGCAGGACATCGTGATCGAGGCGACGGGCGAAGACTCCACGAAACGGAAGTCTCCCGGAGACGGCGGCGTGGCCAAGCGGCGCACGGGCTCCGTCAGCAAACTTGACATTATGAAGAATGAATAAACTATTTACTGATTTACACAACATAAAACCGTATTTTAACAATAGTTTGTATAATTATTTCTGTAAGTGACGGTTATTGTGCAGACCAAAACACTACCTCAATGTAGGCTTTTATTGTGACCAGTTACGGATGACTGTTTAAATAATATTAGATGTGTAATTCGGGACTTAATCACGATAATATTAAAAGGTACAATACCTCTTGGTTACCAAGCCAATTTCATAGTCATCAATTACTTTCTTAGACTTAATATCGCGATTAAGTCCCTAATTACACATCTAATATGTATCAAAGTCGCGAAAGTTTAAAACAGTTATTATTTAAATCATTTCAATTAAAAGAATTACGTAATTAACAATACGGGATATAAAAGCAGGCAGGAAAGGTGTATGGTAGACCCGGTGAATAACGTAAAGCGCTAACAATTATAGGAAAATTTGTGATTTTAAAAAGTACATACAGAAATCTAATTTTGAAACTGACAAATTTCAAAAGTGATCGATAAGGCTAATATTTCGTGAGGGCCGACATTAATGAAACCATGGGTACCTATTTAATACCAAAGATGTTGATAGAATGTTCGGATTTTTCTGAAAATATTCCCATGATTTATTTGTTAAAATTTACATGAAAGTACTTAATAATAATACACCAGAAAAGCATTTTCCTTCTGAAAAGTATTGTTTTTTTTTCAAAGCCCAATGTTTGAGCTACAGGCGTTTTAGGGCCGTAGCCTACTGACGGCACGGCACGCTGCATACTGAAGAGTGCCGCGGCATATACACGATCTTGTAGCATACCACGTCGAGACGAAAGCAAGCACAATCTGGCGTTCACTTGTTCAATTCAGTACTATGCTAAAGTAAAATTGGTTCAGTTTTTGTTAAAACGATTGATTAGCACAATACGCGCTGCTAAATACAAGAAAAGACAGTTGTGGAGATGTACAGATAGTGAATATCCCGGGGAGTAACGTGACGTGTCACAGTAATTCGGGGCATGACGTGACGTTCTGCGGTAAGTTGCGCCATCACGCGTTACGTTTCGACGTATTCTCATTAAAATAACATAATGTCAGTGCTAAACTCACTGAAATAAGGTCCAAAATCATTTGTCCACGAAAAAAATCCTATGCCGTGCCGTGCCAAGCTGTCAATGGGCGCAGGCCCTTAAAGTTCCATTTTCAACTGTTCGTAGACATTGAAGACAAAATTAAGAAAACTCAAACTATAAACATTGTTGAACAGTTTTTTTTATAGTACACCCATGTATGTAGGCTAGTGGTCGGTCTGCCGGGGTTCAGAGGGATTCCTTTCGAGGGTGACGGAACACCGTGTGGTTTTAGTCTGTTCGAGTCGGACATACCACCCTCCCACTTAGCCCCGGTGGGGTGATGACACGTTAAAAACTAGTGGTCGATAATAAAACATCATTTTTTTATGAATTTTATTTATTCACTAACAGATTACGCATCTTACACAGGAGTATTTACACGAACGAAAAATACTAAGTTGTAAGTTATTGTACTCAGGTAAATTAAGAAACGAAAATGACACCCTACTTATAATTAAGAATTAAACGAAAAGTCACCTTAAAACAAACAACTTAAATCTAATTTAATATTGACTGCTTAGCGAAGAACATTTCAAAAGCCGAGCGATGAATAAGCATGTCCAAATAATGCGTCCAAATTAAAAATGGTGCCCCCACGATTACACATCTGGAAATATAATAACATCATGGTGAGCCATTTTAAATTATATTTCATATATATATATATATATATAATATACATATTTGAATTCAGTTGCTTCGATATAATGTGTTAGGTAGTCATCGCCAGCCTTTGAAAGTTCATTAACATCAGTTTAATAGACATATTGAATCGTTTTATACATATCCAACAAACCATTTTTGTAACGCTGGAAGTTATTGGGTCCAATATGTCAACTAAACAAAATATATAAAATGCCTAAAAATAGAATATCCGTTCACACAACAACACCTCGAATTCACAACCAATAAATAGACAAAAGGTTTTTATTGCGTAGAACTTCGTTACATTTGCTGTTTGAATATTATTTAAAAAATATAGGTATATTGTAATGAATAGTTATGAATTTAACATAGATTTCTAATGATATACCAATGTATTGAGTTCCTGCTATTCACGAATCCTTACTAAACTGAGGTGTGGACTTGTGCCAAAGGGACATCCATGGAACGAGGGGGGGGGGGGGGGGGCATGTCTTTTGAATCCACGGCGTGTTCCACATACGCCAGGCCGGTCCGGTGGAGACTTTATTAGTCCTATCGCCACCCGTCCATAGTGTCGGGAGTTGGTAAGCTCGAAAATGCTCGCTGGACACGACACGTGTGTCGAAAAAGTATGACATAATGGTGTTTCATCAATGCAATCATTATTTTTACTAGTTAATTACATAATTTAATTCTCGTATTTTGAACGGTACTTCTCTCCTAATGAACCTAATTAGGAGAGAGAAGTACCGTACTTCTACTACTATTAGGATAACTCTGCTAACTATGGGGGGGGTGATTGGAGTAGTCTGTTAAGTTCTAATTAGATAGAAGAAATCTACTGGGAACTTTTAGAAAACTGTAAGACGACAAGACGGGGAGGACCTGCTTCTAAGATGAAATATTTCACGTATTTTATGGATGGACCTCTAGTGGCGCTCAAGTCGCTAACTTATTAACAACACTACAAACACTAGGTTGCAAGAAACTGTTTCCTACAACTACTTAAAAACGACATACATTCATTCATTGCCAGAATCATAATAAAAAAAAATATATATAATATGTGTACTAGCCACCCGGCCACGCTTTGCTGGGGCTAGAGAATGTGCAATAAAATAAAAAAACTATCCTATCTCTCAAGTTCGACCAAACTACCCACATGTGCTAAATTTCATTAAAATTGGTTCATTAGGTAGGAGTTCATAGCGAAGAAACAATGTGACATGATTTTTGATGTATATAGATATAATCAATATAATACTACATACGAGTTTTAACCTATATAATTAAAAAGTAATCGGCAGCATATGTATAATAAAATTACTAGATGCCATATGCTTTTTAAAACTAAAAATACTTTTTTTTAAATATACAGAAAAAAGAAAGCAGATAATTTATGCAAATTTTATAGCTATAATTACTATAGCACTATTGCAAATATACTGGAGTTCCAGGCTAATAACTTGATATAATTATTCAACTGATTTTTGAACAATGACTTGTGTGGCGTCATAAACACATTATTATGACATAGGTACTAGAAACAAAGGTATCACTAAACGGTACAGGCTTTAAAGCTTTTTGTAGTTCCTTATTATTTTTATTTAAAAAAAAATATAGGTTACAACTGATAAAATTTACCTTGAAATTTCCTTAATCATCAATAAATGGGCGATACAACTATGACGTATGGTGCCTATAAAACTAGGAAGTATTTCAAAGTGTATTATTACATGTTGCTCATCTAATATGGCATCACCATAGTTTTAATGTTAAATAGATGGAACAAATAAGCCATCAAAATAATAAGAAGTGTCACGCATTTCCTATTACTACTATCGCGGTCGGCCGCTACAAATAAAAAAAAGTTAATATTTTTGGGTAAATGTATTATATCGATTCATTTGTAAATGTGTGAATTTAGCAACTCCGTACAGATTTATTTATCTCTTTTTCGGAGGCTATCGCAACTGGTTGAGTTTATTCACATCTATTTATCATAATTCTATAGCTATCACCCTTAAGAAGTATCAAGGTAATATTATTAACACTAAAGGATAAACTTGCCTCCTTGGAACTAACATTATATCTAAAAGCTACAAAATGTTATATTTAAAAATACAGGATGTATGTATATCGTCTATATACAAAGACACATGTTTATATATAGATAGTTATTAAACGTGATACTTTCTATGTATCTCTCGTATTTAAACATATACTGTTGTTACAGAAACGTGTGATCCAATTTTAGGAGCGTTATGTGAAGATAATAGATGTCTTTTTTTTTTCTTCGGATTTTTTTTTCCTAGTATAGGTTCACATTTCTAAACAACACATTATGAATTTTCATGTCAATTTCAATGATTGTTTTTTTATGCAGACATTTTCAAAAACATCTAGACATTCCATCAACATCCTTGTTATTAAATGCCGTATACACAGATTCATTCTAGTCAGCCCTCTCTCATACTGGCATCATTTGACTCTCTTGTTGGCCTAGTGGTGAGTGACCCTGACTGCTATGCTACAGGTCGTGGGTTCGATTCCCACCAGAGTCTGGGTGTTCTCTGTGTCCGTTGTTTGTATGTTTGTAAAGTCCCCCGCGACACAAGAGTAATTCCTAATGCGGGAGTTCTCTTTTTATTAATTAAAAAAAATATATATATTAGCTTTATCTATCTTCAAGTTTATCAAGAATTTTCATAAAATTGTTATCGCTTTACTTTATTCACGGGGTCTACTACACGACCCTAAAATATGACCACACCTTTCTGTATATTATATATTTTATGCCATTTATGCCTCTTTGACAAGTTAGGAAATACGTGAGTTACGCACATTCTAGTGAACGATACACGATTCATAAGTAATATAAACGGCACATAGTCTATAAAAGGTTATTATATAAAGTTAAGGAAACATGTTTCTGAAACATGAAGGAAGGCTTGTCATAGTTTTATTGTATTTCGTTGTCGATGCCACTTCTCGACCTAAGTGTATATCGAAATGCAATGTAATTCAGTACAGTTCAAAAGCCTTTTGTCAAGTATAAATAGATACCGAGGTTTTTTTTTTACTTTTTGTACATTTAACTGCTACATTGAGTCTGCTTTGTAATACGTGGTAATTTACAGAGTGACTCTATATGAACAAGTCTTTATGTATTACAAAGTCAGGTCTCGTTTATGTTTATTTCTATCTGTGCGAGCTTTGTTTCCACTGCTCACATTTTGAGATAATGCGGAATATGGTACCTAATGTCTGCGTGCCCAGGTTAAAATACTGCATTGTAAATTTGACCGACATTTATTTATTCTAAATCTGGTTGTATCTTATATCCGTGTGTTCATAAGGTTTTCCGCGATAACAAGACTATTCCTCAGAAGTATTAAAAAATACAGAGACATATTTTTACAACTCTTATCTAAGGACGTATCTTTAATACAACTAGGAACGGTACAAGCTGAATATATATTTAAGTTAAATAGAGGTTAACCAGTCTTTCTAATATACATTAGGTACTATTAGTTACTGATATACATGAGATATAATTATTCAATAAAATCAAGCAAAAAGGTTTGCTCTAAGTAAACCTTTTTTATTTAAAAATGAACGTTATTTGTTTGTAGAAGGCAAGACACCTCCCGTGTCCAAATGAAATGAACACGTAGTACCTAGCTCTAGGCGTTTATAACATGTACGTGCGCACGCGACGATCCCGCCCGTCGGGAGGCTCAGGACTCAACACTGCACAGTTGCTTAGGCAAGGCTAGTTTATGGTGATTGAATAAGAACTTTCGGAATCAAAAGCGGGAATTCAATTCAACGTTTATCTGTTAAATTCAAGTTAATCATTATTTGTGCAATGCTTAGGTGCAAATTTGATTAAACGCTCGGATAATCTTCTCGTTTTCACCCCATCCCCGGTTCAGTTAATAAACCTACCCTGTAGAAATTCAGAACATTCTACAAGAAAGTAAGAACATACTATGTGCACTACTTAATATAATCACTAAAGATGTTTTCCTTATAAGAGTGATGCAACAATGCGGTCTATACCATTCTTTACATATGTGCAATTATATTAATGGTAAAATTCAGTCAAGAAAAATAAAAATGCTTCTGTCATTCACTACATCGCCTTAGATGTAAACGGGAATTTTAACGTAAAAGCTCAGACGGTAAAAGGCTATTACAAGGTCAAGTAATGTCCTGATGCGGTAGTTAACTGTCAAGTCCAATCAGTTTCTTTATATTAAATGGTAAAACCGTACATTCTGTAGAAATTTGTATTAAATAACATTTTGACGCCATACTGAGCTATTGCCATTTTTTTTTTCATTTAAATTTTTCTGATTCTCATAGACGACTTAATTTCATGAAGACTACGAAATAATTTAAAATATTTAAAACATAGGCAACTACCCAATTGATTACTCTTTAGAAACATTTCTAAATGTTCTTCATTGTTTTGTAATTCTTAGGATCCCAGATGGCATATTATATTGTCCATTATAGTGAATTTAAAGCAATTCAGGACAGTTGGTAGATAGCTCAATGGCAGTTTCTACTGACGGTGTTGAAACTTTCAACTTCATTCAAGTGAACACGTTACGGCAAATTCAATATTAGACGTTGTTTACATCTGAAAAATAGAAGTACATTGCCGACTTGTTATAGCCAAAAAATCTAAAGCTGTCTCCACACCCAAAGTAAAGAGACAATGTACTTCTGCTTCCTACTTATAGTAATGAAAGTGTTACAAGGCTTTACTCATCGTATTCGGAATTAAGTTTAAGACAAGGCAACAAAAAAAAATTAAGGGCTCGCTTACATTTATACTAAATAAATAGCCAGCCCATTAAATACAATCGTAATAAAGTACCTTCGGCATGCGAAGTGAACGCTACCAGACGTTTCCTACAAAACTTAATCATTACAAATATGTTATACAAGTGTCTCTATATCGATAGGAGAGTATTAATGGAGGCCCTACGTCGAGGTGAGCGCTGCAGCACACCCACACTCACTGCCGCTAGTGGAGGGAAGGAAGGCCATCTCGTGTTCATCTGTAGTCAAACAAAAAAATACATTATAGCTAGATATGTAATGGTGATGACACTGATGCACGGAAAAACTCGAATGAGGTTATGCGGCATCTTACAGATTGTTTTACTTTTGTACCTTACTTTGTAACAACAAATAAATAAAAATAAAAAATATCCTATACGTTATTTGACACTAACGTAAAATCGCGTTTTTTTTTCTAGATTAGATAGAATTAGATTGAGTAAAAACTTTTTTGCAACCGGGCTTGGTTGCAAAAAAGCCCGTAGGTAAAGGGCCATCCATAAATTTCGTCACACTTCAAATTCATTTAATTTTATTTAGTACCTACCTAGCGACCCGCCCCGACTTTATTGGGTTGAACAATTCATTATCTTATTAACGTCTCTCACATTAATTTATCTATAGATTATATAAAGAGGCAACAATATAATTATATACCAATATCAATGACTACATGTTAATTAAGCATGATTTTTACTAAACGTAGAACTCGCTAACCGCAAAGTAAAATTTAAAAAACATCTCGGGTCTGACATATAAACAAATCAACAAACATGGTGAAACTACAATGAGAATTTAGTATCGTTATCGTTGATTACAAATCTACGCAAACTAATATAGTATAGGTGGCGAGGCAGCTTTAAACTACTATGTCGATATAACGGCTGTTACCTGGACTACACGGGCACCTCCTCGGCCTCCTTCTCCCGCTGGCGCACGGCCACGGCCGTCTCCACGAGCAGGTACAGGCACTTGGACTTACCTTGGTGGACTACACGGGCACCTCCTCGGCCTCCTTCTCCCGCTGGCGCACGGCCACGGCCGTCTCCACGAGCAGGTACAGGCACTTGGACTTACCTTGGTGGACTACACGGGCACCTCCTCGGCCTCCTTCTCCCGCTGGCGCACGGCCACGGCCGTCTCCACGAGCAGGTACAGGCACTTGGACTTACCTTGGTGGACTACACGGGCACCTCCTCGGCCTCCTTCTCCCGCTGGCGCACAGCCACGGCCGTCTCCACGAGCAGGTACAGGCACTTGAACTTGTCGCGCTCGCCCTCGCCGCTCGCCGTGCTCGGGACCACCTGAGAGCATACCATGACGTATTAGACATTTGTTGGAATCACACATTTTAAATTATTTTTAAAAACTGAATCTCTTTTCTGCACCAAATAAATTGATAGGAAATTATTCTAAATTATATAACAATCCCGCGACTTCTTTGACAATGTTCCACAAGTAAGTATTCGAGTATTTTATATTGAGAAACGTGTATCCTGCGATAAAGTTTGTAGAAATTTGCACACTACTGCGGCTACTCACCAAAACTCCAAAATAATTTCCTCCAAAAAAAATATATAATTTCTATTTTGTTGTTAAAGAGATTTTTTCTTTAAATGTTAATGGCAGTAGTTCATCTAGTAATTATTATAATAAAGTCAAATACGCAAATGCCGTTATTTTCCGGGAAGAAGGCATGTCCACGTTAGGATATCATGATGCAAGGACAACATACATAAAAATCATTATCATTACAATCATCGTACATGAAATCCGAACATTTTGGTAATTACCTTAATAAAATAACTCGGCGAGATTGCTGCGGGTACGACAGGGATGAGACAAACTGACTAATTGAGATGAGATGTGAGATGTTGAGGGTTTATTATGAGTATTTAGTTAATGCTCCTATAGGCCGTATGGGTGCTCACCTGCAGCCTGCGGCGCAGCGGGTGCGGCAGTTGCGGCAGGTGCGCGAGCTGCGGGTGCCAGCCGCCCGGCCCGCCCCCGCCCCCACCCCCGCTCCCCGTCGCCGCGGCTCCCTCCGACGCGCCGCTCGCCCCCGCCGTACCTTCCTCCGACTCTGACGTACGCACTGTCACTACGTTGGCTGTTCTGCTGCACAAATAAAAAAAAATATATTCATCGATGCCGTTTTCAACCATAACCCGTCGAATTTTCGAACTGACTGACTGCTGCAATCAGATGAGTTAATGCCGTGATGCAAATACTCTGGTCGGGAGTTACTTACCCCCGAGCCGCAGGATGCAGCTCCCTATCCTCGGGCCCGTACCTAATGACTGACTGCCACACGGTGGGGTCGTATTTCACCTCCTCCTCCGAGACGGCGCTCGACGAGTACCCCTCCTCGCCGTCGCCGATGTCGTCGCCGTCACTCCGATAGACTAAAAGACCGTCGCTGTAATCCTGTTCTCCGCTGCGGTCGGCATCATTCTAGTAATGAAAACGTAAAATATTTTAATTAGACTTCTTTGTATAGGAGACAAATTTATGACACAAATAGAAACCGTACTATATTTTAATATCGTTATACCACTAAGGAGTTAATTAAACACATACGGTAAGCGGATGTCTTCCGGACACTTGCGATAACAGAGATCATTCGATCCTCATAAACCGCTAATAATGTGCCTGATAAATGATAAACCGTCACCACTGGAGCGCTGCAAAAACTTGTAACCTAATTAAGACTCTTGCTCAAGACTAGAAAATGTTAAAATTTAAACTAAATCCAACCATTTCTAAAGGCCTATAAACCAGCGAAATACATCATCATCAACCTATCGCCGTCCACTGCTGGCGGGGCGCAGCTAGTATACCATAAGACAATGAGCGACTGAGGGAAGTTAATTTGTTTTTTTAATATAATAACAGAATCGGCCTAAAAGCTAGATCTTCTACTCTTCCAATGTGGTTAGAAGTAGCTAGCAAGTATGGTAGTACCTCGACCTCGACCCCCTCCCAGGAGGCGACGACGACGCCGGCGTTGGCGCTGGAGGAGGTGCCGGGCTGCTTGCGGCCGCGCCGGGAGATCGTGTAGTGCAGCGGGTCGTGGCCCTCGCGCCGGATCATCTCCGGCAAGATGCGCCGACGGGCGTTGATGAACCAGTTGCATACCTTGCAATAAAATATTCACTTTTCTTAAAACGTCATATTTTGTGTACTTAAGTTTGATAAACAAGCTGATGACGAGGTTAGCGGTACCGGGAAAAAGTCGCAACAACAGTGGTCTTACTCTTATTACTTCTACTATACCGTACAGTATGTACAGTAAAAATTTTAATACATTATTTACAGTTGTTGCTTGCCGCCATAGAAGACAATCAGTTGCCTATTGTGTAGCTTCAATGCTAGGGCCTAGTTCTTATTAGTTATTTTCTGCTAAAATTATAAACTACAAAAATAGAACATCCGTATGGCTATGACGAAAAAGAAGGTGTCACTATTGTATAAGATATCAGCTATAAACATACTATCCTGTAAAAACTTTTATTAAAACTAAGTGTTATAAATATAGTACCTAGTTAAGCTTCTACTTTTAAGAACGTAACATAAAAAAATATAAAAATGGAAAACAATAATCAAAAAGTATAAACTGATAGTTTTCTGTAGTTTGATATATCGTTGGCACAGAATACAGAATAGACACTATAAATCTCACCTGTAGTACAGTCAAATTAGCTTCCTGACTCAAAGTAATCTTTTCAGCGTCGCTTGGATAGGCGTTATATCTGTGGTCATACAGCCATCTCTTCAGAATTTTCACGGAGGGTTTGGGCAGGTTCCCTCTGCGCTTGCGAATGGACACGATGCCAGGTGGCGGGTTGGGCTGCCCGCCGTGTACGAGACTGGCGCGACGGGAACGGTCGGCTTCGCCATCTGTGCCGCTCTCGTTGTCATCTGTTGACGACGTTGATGGGAAGCGGTCGCGGCCTGAAAACAATATATATTTAAAAAAAAAATTATTACCAGAACTATTTTCGAATTGAATTTAAAAAAAAAATTTTTTACATGGAAAAACGTTCGCATCTATCATCATTACTATGATGGAATGGGGTCACAGCTACTGAACCTCGAATGTATAGAATTTAAAAAACTGGCTTTTGTGTTAATTTTGTAGTTAGTTAAGTTTAATTCTGTAGTGTATCATTACTTGTCAGTTGTCAGCGTACTTTTAACTTGTAGAATAAATATTTAATCCGCTTAACAAGTAAGATTTCGAATACAGCATTCTATTATAATGTAGCCACAGAGCGTAAGATACATTCGACTCGTTTTGTCTAAGAGTTCCAAAAGATTAAAACGAATACAAAAATATTCATCAACAATAATAAATGCCTTAATTGTAATTAAATAATGTGTCTGTAAAAATTTTGTTTTTATTTCAATAATTTTTTTCTATTCTTATGATGTTGATAATCTTATGATTGTCTCAAATATTATTCACTTTTAATGTGATTCAGGCTTGAATATTTATTATCAGTAAGTAATAGTAACTGCAATAACTGTTTCAATATTAATAATAATAACTCGATACATTTTACACACGGCCGTCTGATCCATAAGCAAAGCCTAACCAGACTGCTGATAAACATACCTACTTATATATATTACCAAATACATACATTTTATAGTATATTACACATAGACACAGAACAAATGATCGTGCTCATCACACAATTATTTGTCCCGGGTGGGAATCGAACCCACGACCTCTGGCTCAGCAGTCAGGATCACTAACTACTAGACTAAGAGGCGAGTTAATTATTCAATTAAGTACTTGTTACCGATAAATTCTTGTATTTTGAAATAATGAAATAGAGAGATAACTGCGCAGCCGTAAAAGAAATAAACTGTCGATGCTCGTAGATCATCACGTCATTAAGAGCACAAACACGAAAATATCTGACCCTGTGCCAATTTTCTCAAATCCGCTAAGTCGATGAACTTCCCTAGGATTTAATAACCAACGTACTCTCGTATTTTATAATACCAGCTATAAAAATTAGTCAAATGAGTTAAAAAAAAAAACAACATGTCACGTTGTGTTTACGCGGCGAACCAATTCTACAGCAGACTCATGCATTTATGAATTTTTTACGTTAGAAGTTGTTCACACATTCGTGTGACATCGGAAATGAGTGATATATTCTTTCTTAATAAATGCATGAAAAATATACATGGAGTGACGTAGGATACTTTTTTAGTTTTTTGGCTTGATCGATCACGATCAACGCTTGTCTAGAAATTTACACTTTAGTTAATGGAGACGCCAACATTTCTTTACCTCTGGAGAGCCGTTAGACGGGGCAGTTGTCGCCCACTTATTTCTTTACGTAGTCTTCTGATAAGGGCAGAAACGGCGAGAAAATAGACGGTTCACGACCCTGGATTCTTTTGGTGCGGAGGGCGTGACGCAGTCGTGCGTATTAATAAGACAGGGTTGGTGGTTCTTTGGGGCTACATGGCAGAAAATCTTTAAAACATTTACCTCGCGTGTCGCGGTACATGTTTACTGTATCTTGTTCTAGTTTTTAGTTTTTTTTAATACGTACTACTGACTTCAATTGCACCTGAGTAATGCTACTAATAAACTTTCATTTTCATTAGCAATTTTTACAACCAAATTAGCACTAGCCCTGAAGTAAAATCTTTCTAAAAAAACTGTCAGTCGCAGTACTGTATGTTTCTGAGTGTGACGGTCATGCAAATTCAATGCTTTTTTCCTATACCAAAAGTGCCTAACGTACCTAAAGAAGTTTTCACTTCAAGAAGAATGATCGAAAGAGGTCAAGAGATTGTCAAAGAATTATCAATGCAAATTAAAGACGAATTGGAAAGTATAATATATAAATGTAAAAGTTTGGATGGATATCCAAACTTTTACATTTATAATATTAGTGGGATTTGAAACGACTCAAAGACCATGTGTTTTCAACTATTTTAAGACAATTTTGTAATAGCCCTTTAATGTTTTTATATAAAGCCAATTCAGATTGTCAAGATTCGCGTCGTAATCCCACACAAATATAACGCGTGCACTTTCCAGTATAGCGACGCGGAAGTGTTAGGACGCGATCGATGCGGTGAATGCCCCCGGAGGGTGTAAGGGGGCGACGTAACGCCCAAGGACAAGCGTATTTGCCCGACACAAGTTACAACTAACGTTAGGTGTCGCCTCGATCATAATGGTTGAACATAGTACAAATGTAATTGTGGTCTTATTGTACAGTTTCCTGAACTGTATTTGAAATGCCGCCAATTTAGTTCTGGTTTATTTGGTTTTGTTACTGTAGTGATATTTTGGTAGTTACTCTAGATATAAAATGATATTAGTTAGCGAATACTACTGTACTGTTTAGTTAACCGACTTCAAAAAAGGAGGAAGGTCTCAATGTTTTTTTTTCTGATATCGAGTGAGGTCGCTGTGTTGCTCCATGGAGGAGGATAGGATTGGCAACGAACAAGTCACGTCATTGGTGTTACGAATGTTTATAGACACACCGGGCATCATTTAACATCTTAATATTAGTATATTAAGCTAAGTTGTACTGAAAAATGAATTGTTTTTATCTTTGTTTTGTGTGTATTGTGTGTATCTTTATAGCAACTAAGACGTCAATGGACAAATTATCTTTAAACAAAATTTAAACTATACTAATATTTCTTTCTTTTTCAAAATTGTATGGGAAAAAGAATCAATAAAGTCCATTCACAATAATTATTGGCGTGATTAACGCGTACCATACACAAAAAAAACACAGTCCAATTACTCGTTAATGCTCTTTTTTTTAATCAGGTAAAAAGTAAGAAGAAAATGCATTACTCGAACAACTATTGGCTTACAAAGGTGCTAGCTTGAGGGTCCAGTTGGAGCACTCATAACCCCAGAAAAGCGGTATCAATCAACGAAGTGACCTACAATTTAATAAAATCTGATATGTATCTGGCATTGTATTATTCAACGCCCGCAAGAGGGAATCTTCGTTGAAATTTCTAAGCTGGATTCGGACGAACAACGGAACTAATAATCCTGTCTTGCTTCAATTGACTGCGCTGCGCATCCACGGGCGATCACAAAAAAACTGAGAGCTCTAAAAAGTATGTAACGTGGTTTGTTGTTTAGAAAAGTGAAATCGGAAATCAGTATGATGTGCGACCGGGAAATAATTATTTACTTCAACAATAAACTCTTATACAAACAGTGATACAATTACATTTTCATATTAACCTGTTGTCATCTCAAATAGTTCTGGAGGTCGTACTTGACACTATTACTAAAACAAGCAGAAAAGTTTTGTAATAATTAGAAATCTGTCTTTACATTAAGCTATCGGTGGTAGGATCAGTCATCCAGGAGCGAAGTGGCTTAAATTGTTACTTCGCCGCACACTGTGTCCCGTTCTGGATTCCATTCCAACATAGCGTTGCAAAGAACTCGAGTCTTCGAGTCGTAATTTTGTCGACTCGACTCAATTTTGCAAGACTGAGTGTTTTTTTTTTTATGGTATAGGGGGCAAACGAGCAGACGGGTCACCTGATGGTAAATGACTACCGCCGCCCATGAGGGTTAGGGCCTCCGGTAACCTCAATCACGCGGCGAAATGCAATGATAGCATTGCTTCACCACCGGTTTTCTGTGAGGCCGTGGTATCGAGCGGAGTCGAGCCGGCTCATACGTGCCGAAGCATGGCTCTCCAACGGAAAGTGAAGTGTGAAGAAGTGTGCTCAAAAAGCTCTGAGTCTAGAGTCAAGCCGAGCGCCAGTTATTTAAGAGCGATTCAAGTATTACAAAGGACTTAAAAAGAACGCGAGTCTTCATAAAAAACTCGAATCATAAAGAAAGACTTGAAGATCGCTGTTCGAAGAAGACTCTAGTTTCGTTTTTTGCTGTTACCTATATTAAATTAGTATGTTTAGTACTATACTTACAAAATAAAGGACTCTCTGGAAAGGAAAGTCTGTATATATCAGACAACTCTTAAACGCCAGATTCTATGAATACCAGATTTTAGAAATGATAGATTCCACAAATCACAGATTTCACAAATGACGAACACTATCAATATCACATACATAGGTATGACGACGGAACATATTAAATTGTTACTTTTTCTGATTCTTTCTTGGTGAAAATACAATGTATTTCTCGGAAACCTACCCTACCCTTATAAAAGTAAAACTCATACAAGAAAAGGACTTGAGCAAGTTGAGCACAGTTCACCGCGTAAAAAGGGCTCGAGCGATTTAAGAGACTCGAGCACTTATGTGGCACTCAAGAACTCGTGGAATTTTAATCCTGTAGTCTTTGAGTCCTGTTGTAATGAGTCTTGGAATTTAAGTCGAGTCCTTAGCACGCTATTCCCACATGGACTATTCTTTAAAACATAGTTTAGTATGAAAGTAATTTAGAAAAATTATACTGGTGGTTCTAAGTCAAGGTGTATATGACGTCAGCTACTGATAGGATGTTAAGGCACAGGAAGGTTCTAGTGCACGGGTTGGTCATGTTCAAGGAATATGTATGTTTATAATAATAGAACGATACATCAAGAAGAAAAGTTTCTACTGCATATTAATGAACAGTTTAGTGGTTACGTATGCGCAAACAATACAACAATATTTGCAACAAAAATATATAAAGTCACACAGAACAAGGAATATCCAAAAAACAGTAGCTATTCGCTAATGTAAAACATATATATGATTTGTTTGAAATAAAATCGTTGTTCTAAACTATATACAAGACTATTTTGCGTCCCACGTAGATATTAAAAAGATTATATTTCGTTTCGTAAATTTCCTTCTGAATTCATCTGTAGACACCTTTATGAACGGTATCCGAAACTTTATAATTTTATTGGTCGCTCATCATAATTCATCAAACCATCACCTTCCAAATAAATAGATTCAATTCTAATTTTTCGACGACTGGAAGTAGCACGCAGAGAGCTGGTCGCTATGAAATATGTTGGGATGAAGTTAAACGCTTTGAATTTCAAAACGTTTGTCAATCGTGAATGTTTAATGTTGTTAACCCGATACATTCTCGGGTGGGCACGTTACGCAAATGCAATGTAAGCCGTGGACTTTGCGCCCCCGCACAAACGCTGAACGCTTGCTTTTATTGAATTTCACAATCACGTTCAGTATTTTTGTCATTAATGTGTCATCAAAAGGATTTACATGAATTTCACAAATTGCTATTTACACTTAGTAGGAATGCTGATCGGACTTAAAATACTTAATATGGGGACTGTAGTATATACATACGTCACGTGTAATTATTTTATTTCCCTATTGGGTCTATGACTGTAACTAAAGATTTAAAATGTTCTGCAGACTGACCCGGAAATCTTATCCAGACCCCTGGGTACGAAATGTGTGTGTCTCTGTGTTATGATCATGTCAAATAGCTTATACATATATGCATTGATCATTTTTGTACATATGTCTAGGATGTGAGTTGATGGGTAACATATAAACAGGCAAAAAAAAACAATTAATATTGCTTCTAGATACTGTTTAGATGGGAATTATACTCGAGGGGTTTGTGGCTAATCCGGTTTTGTTAACAACAATGTCTGCTAACTAAAAACTTTATATTATACTAGCCGCGCCCCGCGGTTTTCCGATTCCGTGGGAATATAGGGATAAAAAGTCTATGTGTTAATCCAGGTCGCCAGCTACCTACATACCAAATTTCATTGCAATCGGTTCAGTAGTTTTTGCGTGAACGAGTAACAAACATCCATAACTCCTCACAAACTTTCACGTTTATAATATTAGTAGGATTAACTTTTAGTTAGGAACGGGTATCGCATATTACGCCGCTAAAATCTGCTACGTCTAATACGAATATTGGAATTATGTATACGATTTTGGTTTTGAACTAAACTGTTATTGTTTCGTTCTAGTACATACACTATAGCGTGAATAGCAAAGGGAAGTAAAAGACGAGCCTACTAAAACGAGGACACTACTCGGATACGGGTTTTGGCTAAGACCAAGACGATTGTCAATATCGTTCAATAATTTTCTGAACTTTCGTCGAATATTGACGAGCAAAGACGTACATAAAATGTGTATCACAAATGTTCAAAATACCACCTCAATTGGCTCAATGCCTTATATTAGGTAGTTAAGAAAGCAATTGTATACCGATACCGAGTTGAACGATATCTTGATGTTTACCTAGAAAGCTAATAATATGACCTATAGTTTTATGGTATTACGCGCTAATGCACTAGGTTATTGGACGAGAAACTATTTCAGTTACAACTGTTGCAGTTTCAAAGAGGACTATTAAGTGCATACATGATTTGAACACTTAAACTGCTTCTAAACTGAACGTCGCGTCGGCGTCGTTGTAAAAATTATTTCATCAATTACAAATAAATAATATTTGAAGTGTCTGTTTGTAATTTCAAAATAATGTTTTTTTTAAGCTCATACAGTTATTTGCACGACACCTATGCCTACAAATCAGTTTTTAATTTTTTGTCTATCTGTCTGTTTGGACCGGTTAATCTCCGTAACGGGTAGAACGAACGGCAGATAGCCGCTTCGTCGCGAAGAATTAGGGTTCTGCGCAAAATAAATAAATATGTACACGCAAGCGAAGTCGCGCGGGAACTGCTAGTATTTACATATAAATACAGACAGTAAAATGGGTTAAAAACGAGATATATTAGTAGCATTTTATAGATTACTAGCTGTTCCCGTGAGTTCGTCCGCGTGGAATAGTGTCTTTGGGTAGAATTTTTAATTATTTAGGCTAATTGACAACATTCCATACAACTTTTCATCCCCACCTTTCAACCCCTTACAACCCTTTTTTCGCATTAAAAAGTAGCCTATGTCCTTCCTCAGGCTCTAGAGTCTAGAGCCTGAGAAAGGACATAGGCTAGGCTAGAGTCTAGACTATCTGTGTACCAAATTTCATTTAAATCGGTTCAGTAGTTTTGGCGTGAAAATGCGAAAGACAGACAGAGTTACTTTCGCATTTATAATATTAGTAAGGATTGGGTAGATTCCTGTTTAAAATAAATTATTTCGCCTGAATCAGGCAAAGTAACATCTTAAAGTACAGGAAAAGTCCTTCGTTTTCAATTTATTTAATAATGTGCAAATCAACATTAAAAGTGAATGATGTGTCACGTATGTCATACAAAATCACGAAGTTCTACTATAAGTAGAGCTTCATGTACAATTTTTTATTTTATTGAAATAATTTATTTAAAATGTATCGAGTTTTGACGTTTAATAAAAAGAGAAAAGATAAATTACTTTCGACCGCCTTTTTTTTCAGAATTATTCGAGTTAGATACATACATATATATTTATTGATATTGACTGGCCTGTTGGTCTAGTGGTTAGTGACCCTGACTGCTGAGCCAGAGGTCGTGGGTTCGATTCCCACCCTAGTCTGGGTGTTCTTTGTGTCCGTTGTTTATATGTTTGTAAAGTCCCCCGCGACACAGGACTATTTCCTAATGCGGGAGTTGTCTTTTTAAAAAGAAAAAAAAACAAAAGAAGAAAGAGAAAGAAAGAAAAAAAGGTAAAGACGAAACAGTTCTGTACCTAACTACCTACCTTTTTCTCCTATTATAACACGCTTTTATACTAACTAAATAATTATCTTACCAACTATGTAAACAAAGTTTGAAGTCAACTTTACATATGTACACTATACATTATGTAGTTCGGATGATAATACTATAATTTGGCATCTTGGAGCTGATCTGATGGAGCCAGGAGGTGGATAGTGGAACTTTTTTTTTATTCATTTCAATTCGATTCGGTTCGTTATTTTTATTTTAGTTTAACCGATTTTTTATCTTTTTATTTAGTAGCTATTGGCGAGCTGTATTATCAATAGAAAAATTGGGAACAGGTTTTGCGCTAACTTCGATTAAGGACTATTGTTATTAATAATAATAATAATAAAATTAATTGCGGTCGAATTTCGACCTCTGGATGAACACTGGTTCTTTTAAAAGAACTACCAACGTTCCAATAAACGGGGCCGAGAAGATGATGACAGAATTATGAATAAGTAATTATAGCATACGGAGACTATTTCTATTTCTCTCTGGCCCAAAGTCATTACCGTGTATTTGCGCCAAAAGCAAAAAGTTTACGCGTTATGTACATTGCAGGATTAAATGAATGTTAAAAACGTGACTTAATATTTCATCTCCTTTTACTTGAGTTATTAAAAATCTATATTATAAAACAAAGATTACGCACTTTACTAGTATTTTTGTTAGCCTCTCTAGATAATATAATCTAAACAGTCCTGTAAGTAGCAGTGGTAGTGCTCGAATCCGCTAGGTCCACTTGATTGCAAGTCCATCGGCTTAATCATTACGCTAACCCTTATTTTATTATCAAATACTAGCAAGTCTAGCAACCCGCCCCGGCCTCGCAAGGGTAGCAGAGATATCTTCAACAATCATCATCATATTTCAACCAATTTACACAAAACCTTAACAAATTATATACCTAAACCTTTCTCATGAATCGCTCTATCTATTGGTGACAACCGCATGGAAATCCGTTCATTGTGTTTGAGTTTATCGCGAATTGATTTTGATTTAATATGTAGTGATTAAGGCCTCCGCCTTCATGGTGTTAAGCAGCTTCTAGTACCATACTCGCAACGCTAGTGATGTCATTTGCGACATAATATAGGATATACGTCCCCCAAGAGGTTAGCGGTTACCGTAGCCTATGGATTGAAAATTCGCGGGACTCGCATGCGCGTTGCCGACCCTTTAGAAACCTATACACTCCTATATTTTAAGTACTTGTTATCTGTTCTGTGGTCTATCATGGAGAAGAGATTCAGTTTGTATACGCATTTATGTAGTACCTACATAAATGCGTATATAACCTTTTGGTATGATTCGACCGAATTGCACCGAGTATAGTCACTATTATTCAATTGGGGCATGTGGGCCATTCAGGAATTCTGGTCATAGGTTTAGTCAACGTTTAAGGTCATTCACAGTACCGTACAAGAATGATACCTACGTTAGTTACGTTTATATTGCGTAGCGCAAAATAAAACTTATGACTGTGAATCCTTAATCTCGCATTTTTATGATGAACTGACTTTAGCATTGTGATAAGTATCCAAAGAAAGACCTTTTTGTAAGTTCTTCGCGACGTCAAAACTCGCGTCCAACGCCCATCTGAACGTGGCATTACACACACAGCAGCAGCTGTGTACAGCTTATGTATTTGCTTACTAAATTATAAAGCTACGCAGACAACATTGTGACTGAGCGTGCGTAATTCCCAGGCACTTATCCCACTTGTCTGTCTCTTATGTCTTTAAAGCTACAAATAAACGCTAGTCTTTCGATCAACTCGTTGAAAACTATCGCTAACTTTGCTATTTAACGTAAACCTTTTACTACTAGCTATTTAAATGTTTTAAATGTTAGCTATTTAAATGTTGCAGGCCACACCGGAGAGCAAAGCGAGGCGAGGAAAACTACATAAAGTGGATGGCGGGAGAGCGTTCCGTCACTTTCGCGCAGTTACGTAGCGGACGTCTTTGTTGCATAGCGTCATGGAAGAATTTATCGAGAGTGTTCGACAATTTCCTTGTTTATATGATATAAAATGCAGGCAATACCATGATGCAGTAAAAGAAGATGCAGCACGGGGAAGAATTGTGCAGGAATTACACAACCTAGATATATATCGCACTGCTATTACAAGAGTGTATCAACTCAAAATGGAGCTTTTTTCAGAAACGACAGAAAACTGATTACTCGCTTCCTGTTAAAGATTATAAAAAGTGAACACTGTATATAGATTATTGATAAAATTAAGGGATTTCTGTATTAATGAATTATTTTAAAGATTGCAGGTTATCAAGTTATTTCCAATTTTTGAGTTAATACTCTGTATGTCTACTGTCTGAACAAATAAAAAAAAATGTGAATTATTTTTAGTTGTTTTGTTGAAAAATTTGGCTTATTACAATTTATTACTATTATTTTATATTTATTGACGCGTAGGGAATTGATATTTACGTATGAAAAATGAATTTTCTCAAATTTGCCCTATTTTGAGTTGATACAGTCTCGTAATAGCAGTGCGATATATAAACAGGCACTGGCTAGCGAGCCGGGCGAGATCGTTATATCTCTTTTCATACTTCGGTTCATACCGCGAACTACAGAGCTAAGCTGCGCTAACGAGGTGAACGAACAGCATTTCTGACATCGTCGGATATTTCGTTCGCATCGTATGTATCGCTGACGTAGCTTATCTCTGTAGGTAGTTCGCGGTGTAAACCGAAGTATGAAAAGAGATGAAACGATGCTCGCCCGCCTCGCTCGCTAGCTGGCGGTGTGGCCTGCGCTTTATGAATGGACGGACGATCTGTCTCAGAGTCAGAACACTTCGAGACACCTCGATCTCTGTGCTTGATAGTAGGCCAGAGAACTCGACGTTAAATAGAGGCTCCTTTCTATGTAAGAGTTTACTATGTGATGGGGTAAAAACGAGACTTGTTCTAGGTGTCCTCTACCATGAATGTTCGACCTTCGTGGGCGTGGGTGTTAATTATTTACCTTTTTGTCTCTGATATTAGTCACAAACATTATCATTAGTATGCTCCCATTAAATTATACTATCAGAGCTCTTTTTAGGGTTCCTTACCCGAAAGATAACCAACGGGACTCTAATAAAAATTTAAAGAGGCTCCCCTACTAGAAACGTTTTTTTTTTGGCTTTGTATTAAATCATGTACGATGGTGCCCGGTTTTTTGAATTATGTATTTAAAATTTTAGATTGTCCATAATGTGACTACAGCTGACAGCGGATCGTTTAGGGGACTAAGTAGAAGGTAGGGCATAGCAAAATTTCGGCTCTAATCGGAACCGCCTGATTGCGAGCATACTTTACAGATATTGTGTGACATCTACTCTCGAAACTGCCGTTACTCAATAAGATATTAATTTCGCTCTGTTGGTAAAATTCAGACTTAAGATTCAGTATTATAGACCGCAATTCTGTATATTAGATTTATAAACCGTGACTTAATCCCGGTAATATTTAATTCGAAACCTTTTATTATGATCAAAACTCCGGTTAAATTGGAAGGCCTCGGGTAAATTGAAACATTATCGTACCTTATCATTATATTAATAGGTGAAAAAATTCTCTGTACCCATTTTTAAGAAAATTTCGCGAACGTATTAACGTGAATTTACGAATATTTACAGTTTATATTTAGAAGAAGTGCAGAAAGCTCAAATTTTTAAAGAATATGTCTTACAACTTTAAAAAATACGTGAAAACGTCTTATATATAATAATGAAATTATACGCGTCCAGTATATGTGATTACCTGTCATAGTAAGTCTATACAATGACAGCTCAAGTTATACTGGCGAATGAAAACACACATCGACCACCATGCAATGTCGAGTAAATATATATTATGGCAATGAAATACCGATTTATGAATCTAATATGCAAACATTCTATATTTAATTAATTCATCCCAATAAAGCCATCTATCTCACTTTACAGAAACTAAATTATGCTCAGCATTAGATTTATTATGTTTTTATTATTAATCATATTTATGTTCAAACTAAGTAAGTAACCTTTTGACCTGAATAGGCCAATGCTAATCCAATAGGTATTCAGGACTCTACCCAGGTCCTCAACTGTCAATTTTATGGATAAGACATACTCATTTAACATTGCCAGAATTTATAGAAGTTATATTATCTATAAAAGTATACCTATCCTGTCTGCAGCAATCTTACTTTTCTATGCCATGATCGCAGTGAGTGATAAGACTGCCAATTGTTATACCTGAATGTTTACATTGTTTTTGGATTGTATCTCACTTAAAAGTTTACAATAAAGAGATAAATAATTAAAAATAAATAAATAAAATACCAGACTATAGTAGGAAATTAAAATTTTTCTGATGTACTTAATTAAGAAATGAAGTTATTAAGATTAATTCATAGAATCAAAATCTTGAGTTTGAATGTAATAAACATGACATTATCAAGTTGTTATTAATATATTCTTATTTTTAAGGATGAGAGATAGCATCTATCATATCACTTATAAATTAAGTAAAGAGCAATGCTCTGTTATCTATTTAACCAAAATGTACATGTGAAACACGAAACATGGTAGGAGTGTAAGAGATGTCTATAATCTATCTAAATAAATATTACTAAATGGTGATGATAAGAATGTTTGATAAATCAATTATACAGTCAAACAACACCTAACTGACAGGGACTTACATTGAATTATAATACCTACAGGTAAGTACACGAAGGTCCTTAGAGTTAAGGACAGGTTGCCAATGAGCACGAGGACAGGTTACCAATGAGCATGTGACTCCACATATTGATAAGTGTTATAGGCAGCAGTAACTGCTTCACATCAGACAGTTGGAGTGCTACTTTCCCAGCTAGATAGAATAGAACATTATACATGTCTGTATGAGTGTATTATAAGTGTGCCCAATAATAATAATAATTAAAGGACGTAAAGTACATAGTATCTAACTCTTTACTAAATGAATCTAAGTATTTAGTAATAGAAAAAAATAAAGCATGATTAACTTAAACTTTTCTAAATCATGTAATTTGAAAGTTTCATTACCTATTTTGCTACTATTCTTTCATTGTTATTCCACTAATATTATGAATGTAAAAGTTTGGATGGATGGATGGATGTTTGTTACGCTTTCACGCAAAAACAACTGAACCGATTACGATGAAACTTAGTATGTAGATAGCTGGAGACCTGGATTAATGCATAGGCTACCCTATTTTTTATCCCGATATAATCATCAATAAATGCCATGCATATCATAATGAGTTAAAAAATAACAAAAAAGTGTGGCCATAGTGCCAGGCAGAAAAGAATATTTTTTTTCTGTAAGTATATATTAATAACTTGGTACACCTTACACACAGCCATTCATCCAATCACTATTCATTATTCCCGTTAAAATATGATAGTCATTGATTTTTTTTTTACAAAGAGCCAATGATGAGAATAGAGGGTTGCAGCAGACAAAGGGTTTGACAGCAAAATAAGTGTTTGCTATCATGTTTTATGAGTTGTTCTTACCCCCCTCATTCCTAACTAACATTATAAATGCAAAAGTGAGTTTGTTTATTAAGCTTATACGTTTTAACTACTTAACCAATTGTCAGGAGTACAGAAAAGGGCACCTTTCATCCAGAAAAAAAGACTGTTTCTGCAGTATAGAAAAAAAAAAATAGGTTTAAGTGAATCTTTTTTTTTTATGGTATAGGGGGGCAAAAGAGCAGACTAGTCACCTGATGGTAAATGACTACTGCTGCCCACGGGCAACACAAGAGTCACAAGTGCATTGCCGGCCTTTGAGGTGGGAGTAAGGGAAGAGTCGAAGAGGGGTGGAGAGGTAAGGTTTAGGGCCTTTGGCCGTTTCGCCGAGTGAGGTTATCACTCACTCAGCGAAGATAATTCAAGCATTGCTTAACCGCCGGTTTTCTGTGAGGCCGTGGTATCACTCCAGTTGAGCTGGCCCATACCTACGTGCCGAAGCATGGCTCTCATACAGTACAGTATACTCATATAGTAAAAAAAAAGTCCCATGCTGCATTTATTAGCTATGAACGAAATAACTTTTCATCAACACATGAAGTGATCCATGAGGAAGGTTAAGGTGTTTAGGTCATCAATATTTTGTGTAAAATGGCTGAAATATGACAATAATTGTAGAAGATGTACTAAAAAAAAACTATCTAATATGCTTTGCTACCTGTGCCGGGGCAGTTTGCTAGTTTATTTATAATTCAATATTTAGATTATGATGGCAAGATTATATTTGACACAATACTGTATTAGACATGACAAAGAATGAAGAGCTGAATGAACTTCAATGATTTAGAAAGTATGCATTTATTAAAACTTGAAAAGATAGCGATGGCCAACACTCAAGATACAACGTATGAGTTGTAAAATTCACAGCTCCGAAAAAGGGCTAGTATTTTCATACTACAGGAAATTGCAAACAAAAACAAGATATGTTTGGAATAGGTTCACCAGACCTGAGGAAGCTGCTATGTCCTGGTGTTTACAATGCCATAGAATCAACATGTTTCTTTAGTAGCTTTTATGGTATTCATAAACAATAATGATGGCATGAAAAACATTTTTAAAACAGTACCTAACTCACTTACTACCAGTCAGACCGAATGGTTGTTTGGTATCTTAGGTTTATACAACTACAACCCGCTCCGGTTTCGCACAGGTAGCAGAGACATCTTCAACCATCATCATCATATTTCAATTAATTTACACAAAATCTTAAGTTAGGTTTACACGGGCTGGTTTCTGCAACTCCACGACAAAGCGCTTATTTTGCGTTACACAAAATCTTAACAAATTATACACCTAAACCTTCCTCATGAATCACTTTGTCTATTAGTGAAAACCGCATGAAAATCCGTTCAGTAGTTTTGAGTTTATCGCGAACAGACAAATAGACAGACAAATGCGGTGGGGGACTTTGTTTTATAATATGTAGTGATTATAAAAAACTATTTAGGACTGGCCTGTTGGTCTAGTGGTTAGTGACCCTGACTGCTGAGCCAGAGGTCGTAGGTTCTATTCGAACCCAGGGCAAATAATTGTGTGATGAGCATGATCATAATTTTGGTCTGTGTCTGGGTGTAACTTATCTATAATAATATATACGTTTTTTTTATGAGCAGTCTGGTTAGTTTGGGATCAGACGGCCGTGTGTAAAGTTATTATTATTTTACATTATTTGGATTTATTATGGTCACATTTTCTTTATACTTGTTTCCTACATCTGTTTGAAACTTGTTTAAAAAAAACGCCTAGGAGTTGTTAGGCAAGACACGTATTATATCTTCCCGATAAATCCTATGAAGTATATACCTAGAAAAGAAAAAAAATACCAAAATTTTATGATCATCTACAAACATTTACATGACGAGTGTACTACTAAATATCAACAAACCGACAGTGGCGCCTCCTGGTGTGGCGCGTGATTGTACTAAAATTTACCCAATAATAGATTTAAGCAGCCATCTTGTGAGCCTTGACTGCTGTCAATTTACTGTCAATGAGACATTTTACTAAAGTCAACGGGAATGCAATAACAACAACAAAGGAAATAACTTTTCACTGTAATTCAGTTTCAGCCACGACGAGACAAAATATTCACATGCATATGGAAATATGCATATATCGATCGTGTTGACGCAGTTCGACATTACGTAGGACACAAATGTACAGGCTAAAAATAACTCGAGCACGCCCCAATTCAGAAATAAGCACTTGGGCAAAGAGCATTTAAGTAATCACCCTGCTATAAGTTGTCACTTTTACAACTAAATCTAAAAACAAAGTACAGACGCTATAGATGTACACAGCCAACGATAAGCAATGTGGCGCATTGGCGCCATTTTCCTTTCGCAAGATCGCGCTGCTAGGTGACGTAACAGGCCTGATTTCCTTTGCTAACTATTTCTATATGTATAATAGCAATGGGACACCTAGTTTTAATTGTATTTTCATCCGAAAAATGAGTTGTTTTCGTATAAGTGTCACCTTGACGTATCACGTCAATTTGACAAGCATGGCGGAAACGTGGCGTCGTTTTATTTTGGACCGGCTCACCTCCAGGGGATGTTGATTGTTGTCTGTGTGCTACACGAGCGCTTCTGATTATTTCTCTGGTGAGGTCCCTCACGTTCTGACGTTGTTGGAACGCCATGTCGGGCCGGTCGCGCTGTTCTTGTGATAGACCGGCCGTGGGAGGTAACATCGTTGCTCACTTAATCCATGCGAACACTTCTTCTCTCACTTAGTCACGAGTACACACTAATAATATTGTCCACTAATGAAAGATGATCTAGAATTGGCACTACAAACGTAGAAAACAGGTATAAAGCTGCATAACAACGCACAGCAAACCGAACAGAGCGCGACTGTCGAACGAGGGACGGCGGGAAGCTAAAGCGCCGCCGCGCATCTATCTCTCTCTATCACACGTACAATGATATCACTCTCTCACCCGTTGGTACACGGTTTAGTGACAGATGCAAGTGTATATGTCAAAACAAAGCGTGGGCTGTTTAAATGTCAAACATTCAACCGTTTTGTGTAGTGACATCTATGGGAATTTTCACAAATTAACTGAAAAATGGGCACAAAGATTATTTTCACCGTTTCCATTTCCATTGAGTAATAGGGTCGCCAGATTACACACATGTAACATTGAAATACAACTGCCTGATTGAAATAAATGTTAATTAAAGGCGATTACATAAAAATAATAATATCTAGTGACGTCTCTAATGTTTTCTGTACAATTCAAATAACTGTTTAGAAGTATAATCGCACAGTACTATTTAATAAAATCAATCTCTATTGTTTTCCGGAATATACCTAATGTTTTTCTGCGATCGATTCCGTTCTATATTTTATGAGGTATAATGATTACAGCTAGATACTTATGTTACATAATTTTCTAGTAAATTGCCTAGTGTATTATGTTTTTTATGCAAGTAAGGTGGCAAACCAGCATTTGAATCGCTTGTTACCAATAAGGCGTTCACCGCGTATCAATTTGGCAACCATTTATTTGTTTGTATAGGACTGAATCAACTGTGATAGCTATTATAGTCGCTAGGTAAATATTTACTAGGTGTATTAATGAATAAAAACGTATTTCAATATGGACGGATTTATTTATGCGTAAATGAAGTAAAAAAATAACTTAAATCAATAAACAATACATCTATACAAATGATAGTATTTATAAAATGGTCGTTGAAACACATGTTACTGGTTGTTTTGCATCGATTCGATAAGTCGCCTGTAAACCATCTCCGGAGCCTTCGTCGAAAACTGGAAGTCCATGTTTCCGAAATGTTCTTCAGATACCTTATGGGTTTCTTTTACATTGGGAAGCTCCTTCTCCAGTCTTTCAACGTCTTTCGGGTGGGCAAGCCAATCCTCCTCGCTGTAGTACAGAGTGACAGGGGCCTGGACCTTTTCCATCTCGTACTTGGGGGGCTGTTCCTTGCCATACATTTTCATATTAATCTTAGGGCCATGGTCATATCTTCGGAAATCTTGTGAAGCGACAGCCTGACCGTATTGCTTGATCACTTTACTGGAAGTTCCAGCTGGTAAGTGGTGCATCACAACAGACGTCAGTTGAGCATCCGAGACGTCCAAATTAACACCAGCCATGACGAAGTTTACGTTTGAGGACACCTCCTTGCAGCCAGTCTCTTCCTCCAACATAGCTCCTCCCACAGTTTGGATAAATTTCTTGTTAGGAGTAAAAGGACCATTTCCAATTTGATGGTGCAGGCGCTTATAGAACTTGCTTGAAGGAGATATCATTCGGAACAATGGGCTGCGTACATTGTTCATGTAGACAACTGGTGACAAGGCGTACATCATGATGATCTTGTCGTTGTATTCTGGACGGGTGGCGGTGAGCGCGAAGAAAGCGGTAGTTCCCTGAGAGTGGCCGATGTAGAACAGCTTCTCTTGTTTTGTAGTTTCAAGCGCGTAGTCTATCATAGCTGGCAAGTCATGAAGAGCAATCTCATCAATACCATATTGCCAGAAATCGGAAACAGCAGGGTGCTTGCTTACGTGGTTCTTGGAGTATTTGTTGCCGCGAGCGTTGCCGAGCCATACATCGTAACCGGCATCAGAGAGCAAGTAGGCAAGAGATTTTTGTGGGCCCATGAGGAGCCAGTCATCAGCACTTCCGTCAATACCGTGCATCAAAAAGACAACTGGCCTCTTCTGAACATCGCGTATTTGCTTCTTAGGTGGGATTCTGAACAGAGTAAGCACATAGCCATCATCTGTTTTCACAGTGTGTTCCTCCAAGGGGTACTGGTGTTTCTGCGCCAGTTTAGAAGCGTTGGCTTCATCGTCTTCATTGTGTTGCTGCTTGGCGAGTTCGAGGGCGTGGTGGAATTGTGTTTTTTCATCATTACTCAAGTGTTTCATCGCTTTCTGGGCATCACCAAAAATCTTTTCAATGTCTTCTTTGTCTTGAACTGAAACGCTAGGATTGAAACTCATATGAACACCTTTACGTTCGATGACATCGCTATTAACAGTCTTCTGGTTTTCTAGGCTCACAATCGAATCTTGTGGTGTCCATCTGTGGATGTCAATATAAAAGTTTGACTTGGTGTTGTCATTGTATTGTCTCCTTTCCTGTGATTCTTGGGAGCTTTGAGAGCTATCGCTGGAGGAAGAGTCTGAATAACGGTGAGTCTTTTGCTTGTGTTGAGAATGTTGCAGCTGTTTGTACGGTTCTCTGACTTGTTCCTGTAATTGTTGGGCAGACGAAGGATGGTACTTCATGTGATATGATGGCTGTTCATAGTGCTGGTACTGTTCCTCTTGGGAGTAATGGTTTTGTTCCTTATGCTGATTCTCCCCAGTTTGATCCCATTCATTCATTTGATTTGGCACATGTGCAGATTGTAGGTCGCGCTCTTGGTCGTGTTGCTGGTCTTGCTGGTGATTGCGTTGCTGGCCAGGTTGTTGGAAGCGATGGTGATAGTGCTGCTTTTCAATTCCTGAAGGCTCGTTCCTATGTTGCTGTTGGTATATTTCGATGTGCTTCAGCTGCTGGAAGTCAAGATCGTCTACTTGACGGTCTTGGTGCTTGAATATGCTGGCTCCGATGCCATGGGCAAGGGCAAGACATAGCAACACGGGAACAGCCTTCATGTTGCTGATTTGTGTGTGTCGATATTGAACAAACACTGAGTATTTATACAAATTATTTCGTTAAGTCAGCTCTGTGAGCCGTAGGTGGGGACGATGCTACGCTTCGCTATGATGACGATTAAAATACAGCGTAAGCAGAATATGTCGTTTGCGAATAAAACGTAATTGAAACAATTGTACACATTAGCTGACTTGTAAAATTATGAGTTTTGTTTGAATGTTACAATTTATGTACTAAGTTTATACATAATAACCTCACCTATACTTTCAGAACCTGTCTCTCTATCTAAAAAAACCTTTTTGCTTTAGACAGTCCGTTTATTGAAGAATGTCAAAGGATACGTGAAATGATGCTATGATGATGATCTCAAGGAATAGAGAAGTTATTTACTACTAATATAAATATTAATGCTATTATTTTTGTTATGACTTGTGCTTTCATATTATGATATTCAATGTTCTGTTCTCAATTTTTTTAACTTTATTAATTTCTCTTTATACTGTGTGCATGCTGTGTTTATCTTTAATTGGTTGTGCAATTGTCCTGGAAGCCTTTCTAGTAATAATTAATGATATTGTATTATTGTAACAACCGTTGATAAACCAAATAAATAAAAAAAAAAAAAAAAATACAAATAAAACGCGGATGAAAAAAACTGCGGGGTACCTACAGCCTGTATTATATTATTGTATACAGTTTGTTCTGTACATTATGCATACAAAATTGTGTTTTGCCTATATATACGTAAGCTTTCGAGAAAAGACCAATCCTATAAGGAAGTACTATTAAAACTTGTGGACAATTAAGGATAGTATCCTGTAACACACACAAAAATACAGTTGAATGAGAACCTCTTCCTTCTATAAAGTTGATTAAAATGGCGACGCGACGCCGTGAAATTGAGTTTGATCCTCGATCACGCACTTTCATGTTTATAGACGGGCCTGTTGGCTGTTGGTCTAGTGAGTGAATTGAGTTATGTGATGAGCACGATCATTTATTCTGTATCTGGGTGTAATTTATCTATAATATGTATTTATTTAGTAATACTTTCGACCATGGTTTTTTCAATGGCCAGTATAACTTGAGCTGTCATTGTATAGACTTACTTAGGTATCATGACAGGTAATTACATATACTGAACCGCGTGTAATTTCATTAAGCTGTTTTCACGTAATTTTTAAAGTCGTAAGACATATTATTTGAAAATTTTAGCTTTCTGCATTTCTTCTATATATATAAACTGTAAATATTCCAAAATTCACGTTACTACGTTCGCGAAATTTTCTTAAAAAGGGGTACAAAGAATTCTCTTCACGTATTAATATAATGATATTTGTACGTGATAAGTAATTTTTATCAGCAGTCTGGTTACCATAGTACAGGCTCTGCCTAGTGTGGGATTAGAAGGCCGTGCGTAAGGTATCTCAAGTTATTATAGAATTCGAAATTAACTATTACCAAAGCGATGAAGGAAATCTTCACACTAGACTTCTTCATTATTTTATGATGGTCAGTAGGTGAGCAAATCCACATTTATGGTTATGCCTTATCCAGCCCGCGCCTAGCGGAGGGACAGTTCCTATACGGACCTGATATTATTATTGTTTTTTGAGCCAATTTCTTTTAGACAAGTAATCTTTTATATTAGATGTGTAAATCGTGACTAAATAGCTATAATATCTGTAAGTACTCGAACCTTTTCGTTTACACGACGTTTCGATCGAATTGTACCGATCGTGGTCACATTAAGTCCATATTTAAACATCTAATGTAAATACAAGTCGCGAAAGTTTAAAAACTAAGTATTTCATAGCCTAGATATGTATTAAGAAAAGTCGACCCTACGGTAGAGCGAATGGAGCGGTCGCTTTAGGCCCCAGGTGGCAATAGAAGATTAAGACTCAAGAGGCAGCCAAGGTCTCCCGAAGTCTTCCTTCTTAGGGTATACCCTTGCAATAGAATCATTTGTGGCAGAACACCGTGTCTTTTAGACCCGTGGGGAAAATTTAACATCAAAATGAAATACAAACTTTTAAACTTTTGCGTTTTTGCTATATAATTATTAACGCGATCAATACTACCAGTGTAAATTGGTTGAAACGTCAATAAATAATGACCTATAAACTGAAATACAGTTCTGTGGACTCTGATCGGAAAAATATTAAATGTTGTATGTAAAGATTGGAAGTACTTCCTGAGTCTGGGGAGTCTTCAATTCGAGCAACAGTTAGGTATGTATTTTTTGGCGAATTCTTACACACGTTAAAGGTACCACAGATAAGATAATGGTTTGGTAGTACAGAAATCGCTTTTAAACCGGAGCCATCTGTATACTATTCTCCAAAATTACGATGGCATCCTATTTTAGGTTTACCTACGACGAATGCTTTGTTTAGTAGAAGCCATTGCGTTATACTCCCGACATAGACCTGTATCTTAATGTGCTCTGCATATATCCCTCTGCTGCTACAAAAGCAAAAACATCGCTGCTTCTTTAAACATTATTTTAGTTTGCCACCGTAATCTACAATAGGGTAGATGACTATCAAATCAAATAATATATTTTTAGTGAACGTCAAAACGATAGGTTCGGTTCATTTTTGTATCAAAAAGTTGTCAAATCATTCACTTTTAATGTTAGTTTGACAATCTATACAAATAAATAAAATTGAAGAATTGAAGTGTCTGTTTGTAATCTCAAAATAACAGCATTTTACTAAATACATCTGAATGTTTACACGGTACCTACATATACTTACCAAAAAACATTTTTAAAATGTTTAGTCTGTCTGTCTGTTTGTTCCGACTAATCTCCGCAACGGGTGGACCGATTTCCACGAGACTTTCACTGGCAGATAGCTGGTGTTATAAGGAGTAACTTAGGCTTACTTTTATTTTTAACAAAGTATTAGGGTTCCGCACAAAATATATAAATACTAGCTGTGCCCGTGACTTCGTCCGCGTGGAACAGTGTCTTTGGGTAGATTTTTTAATTATTTAGGCTAATTGACGATACTTTCATACAACTTTTCATCCACACCTTTCAACCCTTACACCCCTTTTTCCCATTAAAAAGTAGCCTATGTCTTTTCTCAGGCTCTAGACTATCTGTGTACCAAATTTAATTTAAATCGGTTCAGTAGTTTCGGCGTGAAAGGGCGACAGACAGACAGACAGAAAGACAGAGTTGCTTTCGCATGTATAATATTAGTAAGGATGTACACGTGGGCCAAGCCGCGAGGTATATCAAGCTAGCACTACAAAGTTAAGTTTCCTGTTCCTAATTGGCACTATAATTTGTCGCTAATTTGTCGCTAATTTGTTACCAAATCTAAAAATTTGTCGCTCTAGCCATTTAATAATAAATCGACATGGTGCTAGCTTGATATCAAGCTAGCACTACATTTGCGTATCTCCGCGTAGGAGCGGCGTAAAGCAATCATACAGGTACCAAAATTTGTCGCTAATTTGTCGCTGAACGATGGCACTATTTCCGATTTTGTCGCGAGCCCAGGGTCCAGCTGACCAGCGAAAAACGTCTCAGAAGATATCAAGCTAGCACTACATTAGCGTATCTCCGCGTAGGAGCGGCGTAAAGCATTCATACAGGCACCAAAATTTGTCGCTAATTTGTCGCTGAACGATGGCACTATCGCCGATTTTGTCGCTAGCCCAGGGTCCAGCTGATCAGCGAAAAACGTCTCAGAAGATATCAAGCTAGCACCACATTAGCGTATCTCCGCGTAGGAGCGGCGTAAAGCATTCATACAGGCACCAAAATTTGTCGCTAATTTGTCGCTGAACGATGGCACTATCGCCGATTTTGTCGCTAGCCCAGGGTCCAGCTGATCAGCGAAAAACGTCTCAAAAGATATCAAGCTAGCACCACATTAGCGTATCTCCGCGTAGGAGCGGCGTAAAGCATTCATACAGGCACCAAAAATTGTCGCTAATTTGTCGCTGAACGATGGCACTATCGCCGATTTTGTCGCTAGCCCAGGGTCCAGCTGATCAGCGAAAAACGTCTCAGAAGATATCAAGCTTGCACTACATAAGCGTATCTCCGCGTAGGAGCGGCGTAAAGCTATCATACAGGCACCAAAATTTGTCGCTATTATGCCGCTGTAGGATGGCATTATTGCCGATTTTGTCGCTAGCCCAGGGTTCAGCTGATCAGCGAAAAACATCTCAGAAGATATCAAGCTAGCACTACATTAGCGTATCTCCGCGTAGGAGCGGCGTAAAGCAATCATACAGGCACCAAAATTTGTCGCGATTATGCCGCTGTACGATGGCGTCATCGCAGATTTTGTCGCTAGTCCAGGGTCCAGCTGATCAGCGAAAAACGTCTCAGAAGATATCAAGCTAGAACTACATTAACGTATCTCCACGTAGGAGCAGCGTAATGCAATCACACAGGCACCAAAATTTGTCGCTAATTTGTCGCTGAACGATGGCACTATCGCCGATTTTGTCGCTAGCCCAGGGTCCAGCTGATCAGCGAAAAACGTCTCAGAAGATATGAAGCTAGCACTACATTAGCGTATCTCCGCGTAGGAGCGGCGTAAAGCATTCATACAGGCACCAAAATTTGTCGCTAATTTGTCGCTGAACGATGGCACTATCGCCGATTTTGTCGCTAGCCCAGGGTCCAGCTGACCAGCGAAAAACATCTCAGAAGATATCAAGCTAGCACTACATTAGCGTATCTCCGCGTAGGAGCGGCGTAAAGCATTCATACAGGTACCAAAATTTGTCGCTAATTTGTCGCTGAACGATGGCACTATCACCGATTTTGTCGCTAGCCCAGGGTTCAGCTGATCAGCGAAAAACATCTCAGAAGATATCAAGCTAGCACTACAATAGCGTATCTCCACGTAGGAGCGGCGTAAAGCAATCATACAGGCACCAAAATTTGTCGCTATTATGTCGCTGTACGATGGCGTTATCGCAGATTTTGTCGCTAGCCCAGGGTCCACCTGATCAGCGAAAAACGTCTCAGAAGATATCAAGCTAGCACTACATTAGCGTATCTCCGCGTAGGAGCGGCGTAAAGCATTCATACAGGCACCAAAATTTGTCGCTAATTTGTCGCTGAACGATGGCACTATCGCCGATTTTGTCGCTAGCCCAGGGTCGAGCTGATCAGCGAAAAACGTCTCAGAAGATATCAAGCTAGCACTACATTAGCGTATCTCCGCGTAGGAGCGGCGTAAAACATTCATACAGGTACCAAAATTTGTCGCTAATTTGTCGCTGAACGATGGCACTATCACCGATTTTGTCGCTAGCCCAGGGTTCAGCTGATCAGCGAAAAACATCTCAGAAGATATCAAGCTAGCACTACATTAGCGTATCTCCGCGTAGGAGCGGCGTAAAGCAATCATACAGGCACCAAAATTTGTCGCTATTATGCCGCTGTACGATGGCGTTATCGCAGATTTTGTCGCTAGCCCAGGGTCCAGCTGATCAGCGAAAAACGTCTCAGAAGATATCAAGCTAGAACTACATTAGCGTATCTCCACGTAGGAGCGGCATAAAGCAATCACACAGGCACCAAAATTTGTCGCTAATTTGTCGCTGAACGTTGGCACTATCGCCGATTTTGTCGCTAGCCCAGGGTCCAGCTGACCAGCGAAAAACATCTCAGAAGATATCAAGCTAGCACTACATTAGCGTATCTCCGCGTAGGAGCGGCGTAAAGCATTCATACAGGCACCAAAATTTGTCGCTAATTTGTCGCTGAACGATGGCACTATCGCCGATTTTGTCGCTAGCCCAGGGTCCAGCTGACCAGCGAAAAACATCTCAGAAGATATCAAGCTAGCACTACATTAGCGTATCTCCGCGTAGGAGCGGCGTAAAGCATTCATACAGGCACCAAAATTTGTCGCTAATTTGTCGCTGAACGATGGCACTATCACCGATTTTGTCGCTAGCCCAGGGTCCAGCTGACCAGCGAAAAACATCTCAGAAGATATCAAGCTAGCACTACATTAGCGTATCTCCGCGTAGGAGCGGCGTAAAGCATTCATACAGGTACCAAAATTTGTCGCTAATTTGTCGCTGAACGATGGCACTATCACCGATTTTGTCGCTAGCCCAGGGTTCAGCTGATCAGCGAAAAACATCTCAGAAGATATCAAGCTAGCACTACATTAGCGTATCTCCGCGTAGGAGCGGCGTAAAGCAATCATACAGGCACCAAAATTTGTCGCTATTATGCCGCTGTACGATGGCGTTATCGCAGATTTTGTCGCTAGCCCAGGGTCCAGCTGATCAGCGAAAAACGTCTCAGAAGATATCAAGCTAGAACTACATTAGCGTATCTCCACGTAGGAGCGGCATAAAGCAATCACACAGGCACCAAAATTTGTCGCTAATTTGTCGCTGAACGTTGGCACTATCGCCGATTTTGTCGCTAGCCCAGGGTCCAGCTGATCAGCGAAAAACGTCTCAGAAGATATCAAGCTAGCACCACATTAGCGTATCTCCGCGTAGGAGCGGCGTAAAGCATTCATACAGGCACCAAAATTTGTCGCTAATTTGTCGCTGAACGATGGCACTATCGCCGATTTTGTCGCTAGCCCAGGGTCCAGCTGATCAGCGAAAAACGTCTCAGAAGATATCAAGCTAGCACCACATTAGCGTATCTCCGCGTAGGAGCGGCGTAAAGCATTCATACAGGCACCAAAATTTGTCGCTAATTTGTCGCTGAACGATGGCACTATCACCGATTTTGTCGCTAGCCCAGGGTCCAGCTGACCAGCGAAAAACATCTCAGAAGATATCAAGCTAGCACTACATTAGCGTATCTCCGCGTAGGAGCGGCGTAAAGCAATCATACAGGTACCAAAATTTGTCGCTAATTTGTCGCTGAACGATGGCACTATCACCGATTTTGTCGCTAGCCCAGGGTTCAGCTGATCAGCGAAAAACATCTCAGAAGATATCAAGCTAGCACTACATTAGCGTATCTCCGCGTAGGAGCGGCGTAAAGCAATCATACAGGCACCAAAATTTGTCGCTATTATGCCGCTGTACGATGGCGTTATCGCAGATTTTGTCGCTAGCCCAGGGTCCAGCTGATCAGCGAAAAACGTCTCAGAAGATATCAAGCTAGAACTACATTAGCGTATCTCCACGTAGGAGCGGCATAAAGCAATCACACAGGCACCAAAATTTGTCGCTAATTTGTCGCTGAACGTTGGCACTATCGCCGATTTTGTCGCTAGCCCAGGGTCCAGCTGATCAGCGAAAAACGTCTCAGAAGATATCAAGCTAGCACCACATTAGCGTATCTCCGCGTAGGAGCGGCGTAAAGCATTCATACAGGCACCAAAATTTGTCGCTAATTTGTCGCTGAACGATGGCACTATCGCCGATTTTGTCGCTAGCCCAGGGTCCAGCTGATCAGCGAAAAACGTCTCAGAAGATATCAAGCTAGCACCACATTAGCGTATCTCCGCGTAGGAGCGGCGTAAAGCATTCATACAGGCACCAAAATTTGTCGCTAATTTGTCGCTGAACGATGGCACTATCGCCGATTTTGTCGCTAGCCCAGGGTCCAGCTGATCAGCGAAAAACGTCTCAGAAGATATCAAGCTTGCACTACATAAGCGTATCTCCGCGTAGGAGCGGCGTAAAGCTATCATACAGGCACCAAAATTTGTCGCTATTATGCCGCTGTATGATGGCATTATTACCGATTTTGTCGCTAGCCCAGGGTCCAGCTGATCAGCGAAAAACGTCTCAGAAGATATCAAGCTTGCACTACATAAGCGTATCTCCGCGTAGGAGCGGCGTAAAGCTATCATACAGGCACCAAAATTTGTCGCTATTATGCCGCTGTATGATGGCTTTATTGCCGATTTTGTCGCTAGCCCAGGGTTCAGCTGATCAGCGAAAAACATCTCAGAAGATATCAAGCTAGCACTACATTAGCGTATCTCCGCGTAGGAGCGGCGTAAAGCAATCATACAGGCACCAAAATTTGTCGCGATTATGCCGCTGTACGATGGCGTCATCGCCGATTTTGTCGCTAGCCCAGGGTCCAGCTGATCAGCGAAAAACGTCTCAGAAGATATGAAGCTAGCACTACATTAGCGTATCTCCGCGTAGGAGCGGCGTAAAGCATTCATTCAGGCACCAAAATTTGTCGCTAATTTGTCGCTGAACGATGGCACTATCGCCGATTTTGTCGCTAGCCCAGGGTCCAGCTGACCAGCGAAAAACATCTCAGAAGATATCAAGCTAGCACTACATTAGCGTATCTCCGCGTAGGAGCGGCGTAAAGCATTCATACAGGTACCAAAATTTGTCGCTAATTTGTCGCTGAACGATGGCACTATCACCGATTTTGTCGCTAGCCCAGGGTTCAGCTGATCAGCGAAAAACATCTCAGAAGATATCAAGCTAGCACTACAATAGCGTATCTCCACGTAGGAGCGGCGTAAAGCAATCATACAGGCACCAAAATTTGTCGCTATTATGCCGCTGTACGATGGCGTTATCGCAGATTTTGTCGCTAGCCCAGGGTCCACCTGATCAGCGAAAAACGTCTCAGAAGATATGAAGCTAGCACTACATTAGCGTATCTCCGCGTAGGAGCGGCGTAAAGCATTCATACAGGCACCAAAATTTGTCGCTAATTTGTCGCTGAACGATGGCACTATCGCCGATTTTGTCGCTAGCCCAGGGTCGAGCTGATCAGCGAAAAACGTCTCAGAAGACATCAAGCTAGCACTACATTAGCGTATCTCCGCGTAGGAGCGGCGTAAAGCATTCATACAAGTACCAAAATTTGTCGCTGAACGATGGCACTATCACTGATTTTGTCGCTAGCCCAGGATTCAGCTGATCAGCGAAAAACATCTCAGAAGATATAAGGCTAGCACTACATTAGCGTATCTCAGCGTAGGAGCGGCGTAAAGCAATCATACAGGCACCAAAATTTGTCGCTATCATGCCGTAGTACGATGGCGTTTTCGCAGATTTTGTCGCTAGCCCAGGGTCCAGCTGATCAGCGAAAAACGTCTCAGAAGATATCAAGCTAGAACTACATTAGCGTATCTCCACGTAGGAGCGGCGTAAAGCAATCACACAGGCACCAAAATTTGTCGCTAATTTGTCGCTGAACGATGGCACTATCGCCGATTTTGTCGCTAGCCCAGGGTCCTGCTGACCAGCGAAAAACGTCTCAGAAGATATCAAGCTAGAACTACATTAGCGTATCTCCACGTAGGAGCGGCGTAAAGCAATCACACAGGCACCAAAATTTGTCGCTAATTTGTCGCTGAACGATGGCACTATCGCCGATTTTGTCGCTAGCCCAGGGTCCAGCTGACCAGCGAAAAACGTCTCAGAAGATATCAAGCTAGCACTACATTAGCGTATCTCCGCGTAGGAGCGGCGTAAAACATGCATACAGGTACCAAAATTTGTCGCTAATTTGTCGCTGAACGATGGCACTACCACCGATTTTGTCGCTAGCCCAGGGTTCAGCTGATCAGCGAAAAACATCTCAGAAGATATCAAGCTAGAACTACATTAGCGTATCTCCGCGTAGGAGCGGCGTAAAGCAATCATACAGGCACCAAAATTTGTCGCTATTATGCCGCTGTACGATGGCGTTATCGCAGATTTTGTCGCTAGCCCAGGGTCCAGCTGATCAGCGAAAAACGTCTCAGAAGATATCAAGCTAGCACTACATGAGCGTATCTCCGCGTAGGAGCGGCGTAAAGCTATCATACAGGCACCAAAATTTGTCGCTAATTTGTCGCTGAACGATGGCACTATCGCCGATTTTGTCGCTAGCCCAGGGTCCAGCTGACCAGCGAAAAACATCTCAGAAGATATCAAGCTAGCACTACATTAGCGTATCTCCGCGTAGGAGCGGCGTAAAGCATTCATACAGGTACCAAAATTTGTCGCTAATTTGTCGCTGAACGATGGCACTATCACCGATTTTGTCGCTAGCCCAGGGTTCAGCTGATCAGCGAAAAACATCTCAGAAGATATCAAGCTAGCACTACAATAGCGTATCTCCACGTAGGAGCGGCGTAAAGCAATCATACAGGCACCAAAATTTGTCGCTATTATGCCGCTGTACGATGGCGTTATCGCAGATTTTGTCGCTAGCCCAGGGTCCACCTGATCAGCGAAAAACGTCTCAGAAGATATGAAGCTAGCACTACATTAGCGTATCTCCGCGTAGGAGCGGCGTAAAGCATTCATACAGGCACCAAAATTTGTTGCTAATTTGTCGCTGAACGATGGCACTATCGCCGATTTTGTCGCTAGCCCAGGGTCGAGCTGATCAGCGAAAAACGTCTCAGAAGACATCAAGCTAGCACTACATTAGCGTATCTCCGCGTAGGAGCGGCGTAAAGCATTCATACAAGTACCAAAATTTGTCGCTAATTTGTCGCTGAACGATGGCACTATCACTGATTTTGTCGCTAGCCCAGGATTCAGCTGATCAGCGAAAAACATCTCAGAAGATATAAGGCTAGCACTACATTAGCGTATCTCAGCGTAGGAGCGGCGTAAAGCAATCATACAGGCACCAAAATTTGTCGCTATCATGCCGTAGTACGATGGCGTTTTCGCAGATTTTGTCGCTAGCCCAGGGTCCAGCTGATCAGCGAAAAACGTCTCAGAAGATATCAAGCTAGAACTACATTAGCGTATCTCCACGTAGGAGCGGCGTAAAGCAATCACACAGGCACCAAAATTTGTCGCTAATTTGTCGCTGAACGATGGCATTATCGCCGATTTTGTCGCTAGCCCAGGGTCCTGCTGACCAGCGAAAAACGTCTCAGAAGATATCAAGCTAGAACTACATTAGCGTATCTCCACGTAGGAGCGGCGTAAAGCAATCACACAGGCACCAAAATTTGTCGCTAATTTGTCGCTGAACGATGGCACTATCGCCGATTTTGTCGCTAGCCCAGGGTCCAGCTGATCAGCGAAAAACGTCTCAGAAGATATCAAGCTAGCACTACATGAGCGTATCTCCGCGTAGGAGCGGCGTAAAGCTATCATACAGGCACCAAAATTTGTCGCTATTATGCCGCTGTATGATGGCGTTATTGCCGGTTTTGTCGCTAGCCCAGGGTTCAGCTGATCAGTGAAAAACATCTCAGAAGATATCAAGCTAGCACTACATTAGCGTATCTCCGCGTAGGAGCGGCGTAAAGCAATCATATAGGCACCAAAATTTGTCGCGATTATGCCGCTGTACGATGGCGTCATCGCAGATTTTGTCGCTAGTCCAGGGTCCAGCTGATCAGCGAAAAACGTCTCAGAAGATATCAAGCTAGAACTACATTAGCGTATCTCCACGTAGGAGCGGCGTAAAGCAATCACACAGGCACCAAAATTTGTCGCTAATTTGTCGCTGAACGATGGCACTATCGCCGATTTTGTCGCTAGCCCAGGGTCCAGCTGACCAGCGAAAAACATCTCAGAAGATATCAAGCTAGCACTACAATAGCGTATCTCCACGTAGGAGCGGCGTAAAGCAATCATACAGGCACCAAAATTTGTCGCTATTATGCCGCTGTACGATGGCGTTATCGCAGATTTTGTCGCTAGCCCAGGGTCCACCTGATCAGCGAGAAACGTCTCAGAAGATATGAAGCTAGCACTACATTAGCGTATCTCCGCGTAGGAGCGGCGTAAAGCATTCATACAGGCACCAAAATTTGTCGCTAATTTGTCGCTGAACGATGGCACTATCGCCGATTTTGTCGCTAGCCCAGGGTCCAGCTGACCAGCGAAAAACGTCTCAGAAGATATCAAGCTAGCACTACATTAGCGTATCTCCGCGTAGGAGCGGCGTAAAGCATTCATACAGGTACCAAAATTTGTCGCTAATTTGTCGCTGAACGATGGCACTATCACCGATTTTGTCGCTAGCCCAGGGTTCAGCTGATCAGCGAAAAACATCTCAGAAGACATCAAGCTAGCACTACATTAGCGTATCTCCGCGTAGGAGCGGCGTAAAGCAATCATACAGGCACCAAAATTTGTCGCTATCATGCCGCTGTACGATGGCGTTATCGCAGATTTTGTCGCTAGCCCAGGGTTCAGCTGATCAGCGAAAAACTTCTCAGAAGATATCAAGCTAGCACTACATGAGCGTATCTCCGCGTAGGAGCGGCGTAAAGCTATCATACAGGCACCAAAATTTGTCGCTAATTTGTCGCTGAACGATGGCACTATCGCCGATTTTGTCGCTAGCCCAGGGTCCAGCTGACCAGTGAAAAACATCTCAGAAGATATCAAGCTAGCACTACATTAGCGTATCTCCGCGTAGGAGCGGCGTAAAGCAATCATACAGGCACCAAAATTTGTCGCGGTTATGCCGCTGTACGATGGTGTCATCGCAGATTTTGTCGCTAGCCCAGGGTCCAGCTGATCAGTGAAAAACGTCTCAGAGGATATCAAGCTAGAACTACATTAGCGTATCTCCACGTAGGAGCGGCGTAAAGCAATCATACAGGCACAAAAATTTGTCGCTATTAGTCCGCTGTACGAAGGCACTATCGCCGATTTTGTCGCTAGCCCAGGGTCCAGCTAACCAGCGAAAAACGTCTCAGAAAATATCAAGCTAGAACTACATTAGCGTATCTAAATTAAATTTTGGTGCCTGTATGATTGCTTTACGCCGCTCCTACGCGGAGATACAATAATGTAGTGCTAGCTTGATATCACCTGAGAAGTTTTTCGTTGATAAGCTGGACCCTGGGCTAGCGACAAAATCGGCGATAGTGCCATCGTTCAGCAACAAATTAGCGACAAATTTTGGTACCTGTATGAATTCTTTACGCCGCTCCTACGCGGAGATACGCTTATGTAGTGCTAGCTTGATATCTTCTGAGACGTTTTTCGCTGGTCAGCTGGACCCTGGGCTAGCGACAAAATCGGCGATAGTGCCATCGTTCAGCGACAAATTATCGACAAATTTTGGTGCCTGTGTGATTGCTTTACGCCGCTCCTACGTGGAGATACGCTAATGTAGTTCTAGCTTGATATCCTCTGAGACGTTTTTCACTGATCAGCTGGACCCTGGGCTAGCGACAAAATCTGCGATGACACCATCGTACAGCGGCATAACCGCGACAAATTTTGGTGCCTGTATGATTGCTTTACGCCGCTCCTACGCGGAGATACGCTAATGTAGTGCTAGCTTGATATCTTCTGAGACGTTTTTCGCTGATCAGCTGGACCCTGGGCTAGCGACAAAATCTGCGATAACGCCATCGTACAGCGGCATAATAGCGACAAATTTTGGTGCCTCTATGATTGCTTTACGCCGCTCCTACGCGGAGATACGCTAATGTAGTGCTAGCTTGATATCTTCTGAGATGTTTTTCACTGGTCAGCTGGACCCTGGGCTAGCGACAAAATCGGCGATAGTGCCATCGTTCAGCGACAAATTAGCGACAAATTTTGGTGCCTGTATGATAGCTTTACGCCGCTCCTACGCGGAGATACGCTCATGTAGTGCTAGCTTGATATCTTCTGAGAAGTTTTTCGCTGATCAGCTGAACCCTGGGCTAGCGACAAAATCTGCGATAACGCCATCGTACAGCGGCATGATAGCGACAAATTTTGGTGCCTGTATGATTGCTTTACGCCGCTCCTACGCGGAGATACGCTAATGTAGTGCTAGCTTGATATCTTCTGAGACGTTTTTCGCTGATCAGCTGGACCCTGGGCTAGCGACAAAATCGGCGATAGTGCCATCGTTCAGCGACAAATTAGCGACAAATTTTTTTGCCTGTATGAATGCTTTACGCCGCTCCTACGCGGAGATACGCTAATGTAGTGCTAGCTTGATATCTTCTGAGACGTTTTTCGCTGATCAGCTGGACCCTGGGCTAGCGACAAAATCTGCGATAACGCCATCGTACAGCGGCATGATAGCGACAAATTTTAGTGCCTGTATGATTGCTTTACGCCGCTCCTACGCGGAGATACGCTAATGTAGTGCTAGCTTGATATCTTCCGAGATGTTTTTCGCTGATCAGCTGGACCCTGGGCTAGCGACAAAATCGGTGATAGTGCCATCGTTCAGCGACAAATTAGCGACAAATTTTGGTGCCTGTATGATTGCTTTACGCCGCTCCTACGCTGAGATACGCTAATGTAGTGCTAGCTTGATGTCTTCTGAGATGTTTTTCGCTGATCAGCTGAATCCTGGGCTAGCGACAAAATCAGTGATAGTGCCATCGTTCAGCGACAAATTAGCGACAAATTTTGGTACCTGTATGAATGCTTTACGCCGCTCCTACGCGGAGATACGCTAATGTAGTGCTAGCTTCATATCTTCTGAGACGTTTTTCGCTGATCAGCTCGACCCTGGGCTAGCGACAAAATCGGCGATAGTGCCATCGTTCAGTGACAAATTAGCGACAAATTTTGGTGAATGTATGAATGCTTTACGCCGCTCCTACGCGGAGATACGCTAATGTAGTGCTAGCTTCATATCTTCTGAGACGTTTTTCGCTGATCAGGTGGACCCTGGGCTAGCGACAAAATCTGCGATAACGCCATTGTACAGCGGCATAATAGCGACAAATTTTGGTGCCTGTATGATTGCTTTACGCCGCTCCTACGTGGAGATACGCTATTGTAGTGCTAGCTTGATATCTTCTGAGATGTTTTTCGCTGATCAGCTGGACCCTGGGCTAGCGACAAAATCGGCGATAGTGCCATCGTTCAGCGACAAATTAGCGACAAATTTTGGTGCCTGTATGAATGCTTTACGCCGCTCCTACGCGGAGATACGCTAATGTAGTGCTAGCTTCATATCTTCTGAGACGTTTTTCGCTGATCAGCTGGACCCTGGGCTAGCGACAAAATCGGCGATAGTGCCATCGTTCAGCGACAAATTAGCGACAAATTTTGGTGCCTGTGTGATTGCTTTACGCCGCTCCTACGTGGAGATACGCTAATGTAGTTCTAGCTTGATATCTTCTGAGACGTTTTTCGCTGATCAGCTACACTCTGGACTAGCGACAAAATCTGCGATGACGCCATCGTACAGCGGCATAATCGCGACAAATTTTGGTGCCTGTATGATTGCTTTACGCCGCTCCTACGCGGAGATACGCTAATGTAGTGCTAGCTTGATATCTTCTGAGATGTTTTTCGCTGATCAGCTGAACCCTGGGCTAGCGACAAAATCGGCAATAACGCCATCATACAGCGGCATAATAGCGACAAATTTTGGTGCCTGTATGATAGCTTTACGCCGCTCCTACGCGGTGATACGCTTATGTAGTGCTAGCTTGATATCTTCTGAGACGTTTTTCGCTGATCAGCTGGACCCTGGGCTAGCGACAAAATCGGCGATAGTGCCATCGTTCAGCGACAAATTAGCGACAAATTTTGGTGCCTGTATGAATGCTTTACGCCGCTCCTACGCGGAGATACGCTAATGTGGTGCTAGCTTGATGTCTTCTGAGACGTTTTTCGCTGATCAGCTGGACCCTGGGCTAGCGACAAAATCGGCGATAGTGCCATCGTTCAGCGACAAATTAGCGACAAATTTTGGTGCCTGTATGAATGCTTTACGCCGCTCCTACGCGGAGATACGCTAATGTGGTGCTAGCTTGATATCTTCTGAGACGTTTTTCGCTGATCAGCTGGACCCTGGGCTAGCGACAAAATCGGCGATAGTGCCATCGTTCAGCGACAAATTAGCGACAAATTTTGGTGCCTGTATGAATGCTTTACGCCGCTCCTACGCGGAGATACGCTAATGTAGTGCTAGCTTGATATCTTCTGAGACGTTTTTCGCTGGTCAGCTGGACCCTGGGCTCGCGACAAAATCGGAAATAGTGCCATCGTTCAGCGACAAATTAGCGACAAATTTTGGTACCTGTATGATTGCTTTACGCCGCTCCTACGCGGAGATACGCAAATGTAGTGCTAGCTTGATATCAAGCTAGCACCATGTCGATTTATTATTAAATGGCTAGAGCGACAAATTTTTAGATTTGGTAACAAATTAGCGACAAATTAGCGACAAATTATAGTGCCAATTAGGAACAGGAAACTTAACTTTGTAGTGCTAGCTTGATATACCTCAAGCCGCGCGGGGTTCAGCTAGTCATAAAAAAAATTAAAAACGTTAAAGTAAAGTAAGGCAATTTACACACTATTTTAAGTTATTTTATTGGGCGACTTGACGAAATAATTTATTTTGAGCATAGGCATCTACCCAATTCAGTCATACATATACAGTCAGGAATTGTATTAAGTGAGCTTCAATTAAGTTGATTGCAACGGTTGCTGTATTACCACATACTAAGTTGTCTAGTAAATAAACCATAATTATGACTGTTTAGAAGGAGACATTATATTACGGAGTAGCAGTTTCCGTTTGCACGGAACCCTAACTCTTTTTTCCGTAAATATATCCTAAGCTACTCCTTTCTATCTGCCAGTGAAAGTTCCGTGGAAATCGGTCAATCCGTTCCGGAGATTAGCCGGAATAAACAGACAGACAGGCAGACAAAAAAATTAAAAACAGATTTTTAGGTATTCATACTGTGTACGTGTACTAAATGCATCTGAATGTTTATGCATTTAGTAAAAAGTTGTTATTACAAACTGACACCACCGATCCTTCGAACCACCACGTGATTTGCTTCTGACTTTATGATGTATGAGCTCTGGCAAACTGGCTCTCTACTTGATATAATTATGTACAGTAGTTTAATGGAGGATCTCTATTTGATAGAAAAATAACTTTTTTAGGGTTCCGTTCCTCAAAGGGAAAAAAAGAATCACTTTGTTGTTCGTCTGTCTGTCTGTCAAGACCCTTTTTCTCAGGAACCGGTGGACGCATCCGGTTAAAATTAATAAAAAATACATAAGTCTGCGGTCCCTTGAAGCTGTAAAAAAATCAAGCTTCTTAGTCAACGCAGTCATAAGATATGGCTACTTAAGCCTTATATTTGATCAAATTTGAACATTTCGAAGGTAAATCATAACCTATAGGGTACTTTCCATTGACCTAGAATCATGAAAATTGGTAAGAAGCAAGGTCAGACAGCACAAGTAAAGGAAAAAATTCGAAAGTACATAATAGGTACTAGTAAAAACCCCATACTGTAGTCTCCCGGGAATACCTCCTCTGGAACCATACCGTGCGCGACCATTTAGGTTCCAAGGTGTGAGGATGAATCCCTGCCTTAGGCGAGTGGTGCGGTGGTAGAATGCGGCCGTGGGCATAATGTCAAACAGTTCCTCGGAGCACAATCCAATACAAGCGGTAGAACACGCACAGGGAGACAAAGTCTCTCCTTGGGCTAAAGGGTTCAATACCGCTTGTGAGTTTTTGTACTTATTGAAATTGGTTATAGTAGGGAGGCCATTAAGGGATTTTTTGGATTTACTCCTGCGCGGCAGATTATTATAACATATACATTTTGATAATCTGACGATTTGAGTGAGCGTGACGCAAGGCAGTGGGAAGGTTACAAACTTGCAAAAAAAATTCGATCATTTGACATTGTCGAGCGCGTCAGATTAAGATACGGTGGGTTAATTACATGCTGACAAGTGTACATTTTGATAATCTGACGATTTGAGTGTGACGCAAGGCAGTGGGAAGGTTACAAACTTGGAAAAAAAAATTCGATCATTTGACATTGTCGAGCGCGTCAGATTAAGATACGGTGGGTAAATTACATGCTGACAAGTGTACATTTTGATAATCTGACGATTTGAGCGTGACGCAAGGCAGTGGGAAGGTTACAAACTTGCAAAAAAAATCGTCTATTTTATTTTTCTTTTTGAAGGAAATAATTCAAGGATAACAGAAAACATATAATTTGCCCATTTCCACAAGCCGAAGTTACAAAAATCGTAAAGAAAGTTTAGTACATACAGCTGCAGTGAAGCTTGTTTTTCCCACTCCACGCCTCTCTTTCCTTTTTACATTATCTCTATCTCTCACTCTCTCATACCATCCCCACACTATAGTCTGTCTCTCGATCTCGATTATTTAATTACTTCATCTTCATCATAATTTACTCTTATTTAGACTAAAACGTATGAGTACAAACTTTTAAATGATGCTATTTCGATAGTGGTTCGTTGGTTTAACGTTAACAACTTTCTAATTGAGATGTGGGAACAGGAATGCTGACGCCGAAAATATTTGTCATACGTCAAATCGCCCGGCGCTCGCCAGTCGCAATCGATCCGGGCAGTAGGTTGAACACGTACACGTTAAGTAACAACTTTTGTAACCCTTGTAACCTTGTGTAACCAAAGTTGAGTTCAGTAAACAGTTAACTATTCCTTCTGACTTTCTCTTACGTGATTTTCCCCCGACAACGTACGAGTAGATACCCCAACAGAGAAAAGAATAAATGTATCCAATTCACTACTCCAAACGTTAAACAGGTGGAAAACACTATAATGGTTATATAAGATGAATTGAAACTAGTTAATACCACGAAATTCTTATTAATTAAAATAAATAAATATTATCGAATAGACTCAGCTCAGCAGCATACGTTGTTAGAAAAATTCGTGAACTGACTGATATTTAAACAGTCAGATTAGTCTGTTTTAGTTATTTTCGTAGTATAATGTCGCATAAAACTACATTCGTGCTGCAGAAGAAGACTATCTGAGCAATTTATATATTTATATAACTCAGGTAGTTGTGATTCACTAGGGCAGAAATATAAGGAAATAAACATTCTAACTGTGGCTTATTTATGAAAACCTACTTTACCTTCATAAAAACACAGATCAGTTCTGTAAAAAAAAGCGGTATACATTCTTTCACACATGTAATAAAAACAACTTGTACCTGATACTGTACGACTATTATTTTTTTTTTGCCCGCGATTTTATACGCTTAATATATTGATTTATCTAAACAATTCACTTTGGAATATGTTTTTTAAGAAATTTGGAATTTAAATGGTATTCGTAAAGTGGCAAAATTGTTTTTAGCTTAGAATCATTCCTTAGCTGACTTCTCTTACTCATAAACTACCTCCCTGCCAAGTTTCATTTTCATAGGTCAAGTAGTTTGCCAGATTTCGTGATTAGTCAGTAGCTGAGTGAGTGAGTGAGTGAGTATCTTTTTGCTTTTAAATATGTATATAAATAGTTAAGTCTATTTGTATTTGCATGCTATTTTCCGTGATAAAACTTTTCAGACATTTAATGATAAAAATACATGTATTTTTTTCAAATCGTCAGATTAAGAGAATCCCTCCAAATATTCGTAAGATTATTGGTCAGCTTGTCTATTACATTAAGTTGAACCATCTGTATGAAAATCTGACGCGCTCAACTTGGTCGAAACGGCGTTTTTTTTTTGCAGTCAGAATCGTCAGATTTCGTTTCTTTTGGGTGTACTTGGTATCCCCTCTTAATATCTGACGCGCCCGAATAAATTTTATTTTTCCAATTTTCTACCCTTCCATACGCCCACCCCCACCATGCAAATGGGCAGATTAACCTACCCCCATTTTCCTTCCTTAAAAAAAGACAACTCCCGCATTAGGAATTATTCCTGTGTCGCGGGGGACTTTACAAACATACAAATAACGGACACAGAGAACACCCAGACTAAGGTGGGAATTGAACCCACGACCTCTGGCTCAGCAGTCAGGGTCACTAACCACTAGACCAACAGGCCAGTCAGTTATCAGAGACATGTGGGGTATCTACACTATTAATATCTGACACGCTAGAGTAAGTCCATTTTACTATTTTTTTTTACATCTTTGAAAGCCTGTAGAAGCTCCCCCCACCAATGAAACGGATACATCGCCTGAACTCTTTTTCTTTCTACCATCTAATCTTCAAAATCCAATAGGTCCCAACGAGTATCGTGGGCTCCCCTTCTATTACATATATCCGGACATTTTATAATGCTCTAAGCTCCAATACTCATAATTACGTAAACCTTTTTTTAATTTCATAAATGGCTCCCCAAAAACTCTTTACTTACACTAATTTCATTTGCAGTTGGATGCAGTTTTACAGATATGCTAGTCTAAACAAATTATTACCAGATCAGCATCGCATGCTCTATTATCACGATGAGTATATACATACCGGTAATGGAAGCAGAATAAACACGCTTAAGTGGCAATGGGCTGACCACGTATGCCGAAGGATCGATGACCGTTGGAGCAAAAACTTGGGTAAATCCGTAAACGATAAGTAAGACGCCCCCTAGCCAAATAGACCGACGACCTGAGGAAGGTAGCTAGGAAATACTGAGGCCTATGTCCAGCAGTGGACTAAGAATAGGCTAATTGATTGATTGATTGATTAAATGGAAACAATTTCAAAAGTTTTATCAATATGTAGCTAAAAACTTTCTTTTGGGCATTCTGAGACTAACTCATACTTTTAATTTGAACAGGCAGCTAAACTGTATAGTGCAGTGTCTAAAAATTAAGCAAGTCCTATACTTTTTTGACTGACTTAAAAAAAGGAAGAGGTTTTCAATTCAACCGCATTTTTTTTATGTTTGTTACCTCAGTACTTTCGACTGGGTGAACCGATTTTGATGATTCTTTTTTATTTGAAAGCTGGTGCTTCCCGTGTGGTCCTATTTCAATTGGGTCCAGTACTGCCAATGGCATCCATGAGAAAACCATATAGATAAGTCTTTTATGAAGTAGGTTTTTGTTTTGAAGTCGGGTTTTTTTTTTTAAATAATTATCTGCCACCTCAGGAGTATAGCATACGAAGTTCAGCCTATTTAACAAATAATATTTTCATCATAGAATTACACATGTACATTTAATATATCATTAAAGAGTTGTTCGGCAAAGCCATTAAATACTTATCTACATTTCCATAATTTTAATTTCTGACCCACATAAAAGGGCTGAGTGTTTTGCTCGCCCTAAGAATCGAACTCAGGACCTCCGGATCGTTTAAGAATATTAGCCGCTCGCAGCAGCTTCACCTGCGTTTATGGTGACTACGCCGCTCCTAAGAGCCGTAGCATGATGTCACCTAGCCTATAACCTTCCTCAATGAATACTCTATCCAATATAAAATTATTCAAATCTGAATGTTCCAGAGATTAACGCGTTTAAACAAACAAAAACTATATTATATTAGTAACCCGCAAACTATACACCTAAACCTTCCTCGTGAATCACTCTGTCTATTAGTGAGAACCGCATGAAAATCCGTTCAGTAGTTTTTCAGTTTATCGCGAACAGACAGACAGACGCGGTGGGGGACTTTGTTTTATAATATGTAGTGATAGTGATAAGTACCTACTTATAGATAAAAGTGACGAGCGAGGCTTAATATAAACTAGCAACTCAGCGTTGTGTCACAGAATACAATAGTACAATGTCTGCATTTTCGTAATCCGGTTTAGAATTTAACATTTACTTATTTTGTTAGCTCAAAGATCCTTTATAGCAAAATTTGATTTTTGCCCTACAGTTTAGGCATAAGAATATAATATCGGTCAATCATAGTGTCAAATTAAGTAATTAATATAATAGTTTGAGTGCCTGCGCAGGTTATAGGGTACTTTTTATCCCGGGTTAAACTTTGGTTTCCACAGGAAAATTAATGAAAGCTGTAATAATATTGTAACGTTAGTAGAATGTATACACGTATTTCGAATTATATTACAGCGAGCGTTTAGCTTATCTGGTGTAGAGTACGATTTCAACTAGGTTGGATCGAATCCCTCTTTGACACTCTTTTCTTTTTTTTGCACTTTTTTTTAATATATATAAACTAATTTACTTTTTAAAATTAGGTATTGTTTTTAACCGACGAAAAAAAAGGAGGTTCTCAATTCGACCGTTTAAATACAGATTTCCTTTTTTTTATGTATGTTCGGCCCTCTCCGTTATTTTTGAACCGATTTTGATTATTCTTTTTTGTTAGATAGGGTATACCTCAAGGGTGGTCCCATGTCAAGGAAGTCAGGATCTGATGACGGAATTCTGATAAAATTGAGAGAAACCCTCTAAAATTGTAGAAACGAATAGTGTTTACTTTTCATTACCTTATCAGGTATTTGCGTTTAGAAATCATCACATCATGTAGCCGAGCTGATGATGAAAAAAAAAAGCTGGCTCTTGACTATGCCAACAAGCTATTTTGCCTCTCGCAGCCATTAAATTCATAAAAATGTTTCAGGGCATTAATAATAATAACAACTTCACACACCTCATACACGGCCGTCTGATCCTTAACTAGGCAGAGCCTGTACTATGGTAACCAAACTGCTGATAAACATACTTATATATTTCTAAATACATACATATCATAAATAAATTACACCCAGACAGAGAATAATTCGTCCTGGGTGGAAATGAAACCCGACCTCTGGCTCAGCAGTCAGGGTCACTCACCACTAGACAATCAGGCCAGTCCAGTAAATATACATATATTTATAAATAGAGTTATAGAACAAGAAGATCCAAACTTTTAAACTTTTGAGTTCCATATTTACATATTTAAAAGTATTATAAGTACAGGCCTGTGATCACGGCCACGACCACGGCAAAGCAAAGGTTTTAAATACGTGATCGCGTTGATTCCCGTCAACATGACTATATTAGAATAGAAAATAATTTTTATTTAAAGTATCTATGACTTAGTTGTTAGTTTAACTTAACACTTTGTTAGTATTAAAGTATTTTACTATACTAAATGCATGGCAGAGACTATCGCCAAAAAAATTACATCTAAGCTGAAATGTTGACATGTAACCGGTGAAGTTTTTTTTACACTTTCAGGCCATTAATTTTCCGTTCGGTTACAGTAGTGTGAAATCTTATGTTACACCGTGACTAAACAAAGCTCAGAAGCAAACACTGACTACAGCAAGAGTCTCCCAATTGGTCGGACGAATCGAGATGTTAGGTGTCACAGTTGTTTTATGACGATTTTCTGCGAGAAGAACATCTCGCGCAAGGAGGAGGTGACGGTGTGGATTCGGTAGAAAAACTTCCAGGTGGAACCTTTTCACTCGCGCTCTCTTGCGTACTCTAAGAGTGGCCGTGGGTGTATGAGACGAGTTTTATGTTCTTCACCCGAAGCAGAGTCTCCCGTGAAAAGGGTGTCTGGACATCGCCAAGTTGTCCGCTAGCCAGCGCTGGGTGGATCATTGGAGGCAAAACGTCGCCGTACCGACGGTCAACTCATAAACGGTGCTGTGAGGCACACCGTGTGGTTTTAGTTGGTTTAAGCCTGATATACGGCCTCACCAATAGCCCGGTAAGGTGAGCTTACACACGAAAAACAAATGAGTAATGTTACCACGGCCAAATTATGTCGTTATTTCACGTGTAAGCAACCAAAACAACCTTTTTTGTACGCTCCAGGTTGTTTCACCGCACAATACAGTATCAGAAATACTGCCTAGAGAAAGAGGTACTATGTAATAAGCGACAAATTGCTGTTTTCCGGGCGCTTAACGAAGTCGCGGGCACAGCTAGTATTATCTAAAACTGTAACACATTTGTGTTGATGTGCTTATATTCCCCAGGCTTTACAAGAGGATTTCCCTCAGCAAAGAGATGTGTTCCTAGAGATTAGAAATTAAATACTGGTAGGCCTGGTAGCTCATCGTGTGCTACAATACTTATTTATGTTTCTCGCCTCAAATACCTACGTTTTTGTCTTAGTACCTTTAAAATTGTCTTAAATGGGTTTTTACTGTAAACATTGAGTTTTATAGATCACCTTAAAAGAATAGTGCTGGCACGCGATAAGGTATAATAAGGTCACTAATTGATATACGATACATAAATACAATACAAAGTGTTTATGTTTTTGTTTGGGGTAAAATAATACTCGTATACATAATAATATTCTATGACATACTAGCGACCCGCCCTGGCTTCACAAGGGTGCAATGTTATACTAATATCGTGAACAGTTATCGTCATATTTCAACAAATTAACACAATATTAACCTAAAATATAAACCTTTCACTGGAATCACTGTATCTATTAATGAAAACCGCATTAAAATCGGTTTCGTAACTTGCGTGGTTTGAAACATCTAAGCGTACAGAAAGGACAGACGCGACGGCGGGAAGCGACTTTTTTGTTTTATATACTATGTAGATATTACACAGCGCTTTCTTTCTGGCCCCAATCTAAGCTATACTAAGACACCTTTTTAATAAATACCCTGACTAATACAAACAGACATATTCTATTCATGCATATAAATATTTGAACTGAGGGAATAAACCCGCGACTCGCACTACCACTTCAAAGCAGCGGTCAACAATAATAATTAACTATAATAAGGCTGCGATTGCCCTACAGATGTGTTAGGGACCACAGAGTAATTTTTTATAACTGAAACTAAGGACTCGCGAGTGATGTAGTTAGCTTTGTGGAGTACAGAGCAGAGCCGACAGAGTAGACTATTATTTTAGTTTATTATTATTTTTTTTTTTTTTTAAATAAAACTCCCGCATTAGGAATTACTCCTGTGTCGCGGGGGACTTTACAAACATACAAACAACAAAGAACACCCAGACAAAGACACAAAGAACACCCAGACTTGGGTGGGAATCGAACCCTCGAGCTCTGGCTCAGCAGTCAGGGTCACTAACCACTAGACCAACAGGCCAGTCAGTTAGTTCGTGTACGTTCGCATCGCGTATCCTCATAGCACATCTTTCTTGTACAACTAGGCAATTTAGCTCTAGTGAAACAGAACAAATTATTTGATAGCTTAGCTTCACCTCATCATCTCTAGTGGAACTTCAAACCTTCAAGAAAAGAGCCTACTCCCACCTTAAAGGCCGGCAAAGCACTTGTGACTCTTGAGTTGCAGGTGTCCATGGGCGGAGGCACTTACTATCTGGTGACACGTCTGCTCGTTTTTCCCGGATCCCATAAAAAACCACAGCCTAAAAAGTTTATTATCTATTTATCTAACCATCTATATGATTTCACATTAACTGAACATCTTACAAGATACCATTTATGTAACTACAATTAATATATATATAATTAAAATAATAATATATATATATAAAAAAATTAATTAAATTACCTTGTGATGATTGTATTTTTAACCGACGCAAAATCGGAGGAGGTTCTCAATTCAACTTGTTTTTTATGTATAATTTTTTAGTCTTTACGACTAACAATCGACGGCAGAATAGAAATATACGAATGCAATACTAAACATTACTAAATTAATTGGCTCAGTCAGTATATAATGTACTACAAGCACAGTTTTTTTTAAATATTAGGTGGCAAACAAGCACACACTTTTACTACCCGTGGTGTCCGGTGATACCATCCCTATCAAACATATTCGTGCCTCTGGCGACCGTAGTCATCAGCAGGGCGCTACATGACAGCAGAAGTACAGAAGACCACGACTATGCAGCAGTACTTGAGTAGTAGGCAATGGAGTTACCAGAGCATTGTTGAGGTGGAAAATGACACTCCACTGTTTCGAGGAACCGGTAACGCAAGAAACCGTACTGCGTCACCAAATTTTTATAAAAAAATAGACAAACCTGCGGTAGAAACTCTTGTATAGGTAAAGATTGAACTTATTACTTAATGACACGTGCATGAAATGCCTGTTTTGCTAATTCGACTGTTTTTGTTAAAATCGACTGACTCTGACATATTGCGTTGTAATGCTAGCAAAAGCAAATTAGATGTAGGTATTTGTTTTCATAATTTGAAAACGATGACTTTGTACTTTTAAAATAAATCACGTCTTTGATGGTTGACGATTTTTAGCGAAGCGGTAAAGCATTCGACTAACACGTGAGAGGTCGCGGGCTCAATTTCCGCTCAATGCAAATACTTGTATGCATGAGTTTGTATGTATTTAAAAATGTATCTTAGTATGTTTTTCGAGTTCTAGAACCCATAGTATGTACAAACTAGGCTTAGTTTGAATCTAGATACTGTGTTGCGTTGGAATGAAATTTTCTAGGTATGCAACAAGCTGAATAAAGGGAGCTGTGATATGAATTAGGCCTTTGAAACTGCAGATTTCTGCTCAAAACAATGCCGCCTGACTGAGAATCTCTCTGAACTACCTATACACAAGACGGTTATTCACACTGCTAAAAAAGTTTGGTTTTTCTGCTGGAAGTAAACTTGCCAGAGACTAATATAGGAGGGTTAGGGGGGATGAGTTTGGTAACGCACAGGTGAGAAGAAGGGCCGGGTTTTCCCCTGCATCCGCCCTAGTGGCGACTGACGAAGGGGCGATGTCCGTGTGTGCTTTGACGTCGCCGTCGCCTATTTAGAGATGACAAAATAGGGTGTCCAGGATTTGCAGGCAGGCGCTAGTAGCAGGGGGACCAGTGATATGGTATTCACATTTCTTGAACTTTCGGTTCGTTTCCCACACATCACCCAACCGAAAACTCCAGTGGTGGTGACGGACCTAGAGGATTCCCACACGTAGTAGTAATAAAAAATTGAACGCACAGATGACCCCAGTGTTTATGGGATAAGGGCCTCTTATCATCAGGTTGACTCTGTGCTTTTTATCAAATTAGAAAGTACTAGCAACCCACGGCTTCACACAGATAGCAAAGCATGTATTGATTTTTCCGACATCTTTAACAATCATCGTCATATTTCAGCCGTTTTACACAACACCTTAATGAATTATTGGTGCAAACCGTATGAAAATCCGTTTGGTAGTTATTGAGTTTATCGCGAACAGACAGGCAGACGCGGCGGGGGACTTTGTTTTATAATATGTAGTGATAATATCCTTCCGTTTTTGGCTTCGCCGCAGTCGGGTAAAAACATTCAGGCTAGTGGTGACGATGACTGAAGACATAGCAACACGGACGGTCCTCATTCGAGGGCACGGCATGCACCGTAAGGTTTTAGTCCGTTCGATTCCGACACAGCCTCACCTTCAAACCCGTGAGATTTTCATCAAAATATACTCATGGTATTTAGTTCTGACTGGACATATTTTAGCAGAAAAACCACCATTATGGGTTTTAGATCCAACCAGTACATTAATGAAGCTATGTAAATACAGGAAGCGACAGGAGTTTTATTGCGGTCGCGACCGTCTGTGAGGGCGTTATCTCGCAGAAGGAGGCGGCGGAAAGGGTCCGTAAAGACCGCGCCTCATCCCGCCCTGAGTGTGGCCGCGGGTGGACGGGACGGGTTTTCTCCTCCACCCGCTATAGTAGCCCCCCGCGAGGAGGCGGCGTCCGCGTGTGCCTGGACGTCGCCTAATTGAGAGGTTTTTACCCGAAGGTGGTGCCCGCGCTTTTGCGGGCAGGCGCTAAGAGGGTTCCGGATGTCTTAATAAAAGCTGTTCCCGGATCCCTCCTACTTAAGGCTTAGTATGGTTTTAGTCGGTTCGATTCCGACACACCGCCCCACCGAAAACCCCTTTGGGGTGACGGCCCGAGGGGGTTTCCACACGCACAAAAAAAAGACGTTCAACACACACATTGTGCCACATACAATTTCGTTTAACACGTCAACGTCAGAACGCCACTTCACTTCGTTAAAGGATTCGCCAAGTCCGAATCCTTTAACGCGCTTACATTCCACTAATAATTAATTATTATTATGTTCTTTTAGTTATTTTCAATTAGCAGTTCAATCGCGGCTTCGCTCGTGTGTACATTTTTAAATATAAAAGTAGCTCAGGTACTCCTTATAACACCGGCTATCTGCCAGTAAAAGTCCCGTGGAAATCGGTCCACCCGTTCCGCAGATTAGCCGGAACAAACAGACAGACAGACAGACAGACAAAAATATTAAAAACTGATTTTTATTTATTTTGACATTAGAAACAGACACTTCAATTTTATTTATTTGTATAGATAACTAATCTTTCCGGAGGAAACGGCAGCCCACGTTATCCTGGAGTGCGAGGGACTGGTCACACAACGGGCAAGAATCCTTGCCGGTGCGAGGTCGCTCCTAGAAGCCCTCCTAGAAGCCTGTGAACGCCCCAGGAGGCTTCTATGCTTCTGGAAGAAGCTGGGCTGGCTCGACTAGCCAGCCTTGTCTAAACGCATAATGGACTATTTTTTTGTCTAAATGCGGAAACAGAGCCCTCTACCAATACCAATACCAGCTATTCTTTTCATTATAACTAAATACATCTTCAGTATGAGAAAAAAATATCTAAAGCGCCACTCTAACGTAAGTGTTACTAATTCAATAGAAAAGGGAATATTGTTGTGTGACTATCTACAAAACGCAACTGGCGTATTATCACAGATTACTAAGTAGTTACTAGTATTATTATAAAAACATACAAAGTGTAAGTATAGTAAAGGATTATAATATACAATTTGATAATAATATTTATTTAGGATATACAAAGTCTGCCAGGGTTCTCGGGGACTTCCTCCTTAGGGTATACCCGAGTCCCTTGCGATAGACTCACGTGTGACGGAACATTGTGTGGTTTTAGTCGGTTCGATTCCGACATACCACTCTAAAAAAAAGGTATAGTATTATATTATTTATAACATACTATTGATTTGCCCAACGTTTCGATCAGGTTGCCGTGACCGTAGTCACCGGCTGATGGCCTAGTCGGGCAATACCTACGTATGTAATGGCAATCGTGAGCAAATTTTTTGTCGCCTGTTTCGCATGTTCACGGAACAAGGTCGATAACTACCGGTAGGTTCCATGTACCGACAGTTAACAACTACTATGGTGATAGAAGGCTAAAAAAACGGATACCATATGTACTAAACAGTTTGCCTGTGGACATTAGACGAGAACCCAACAAAAATAAACTTAAGAGCATTCTAAAGAAATATCTATTGGAAGGTATGTAATAATATAAATATATATAGCAGGTTATTCTTTACACATACACATATAAATATATGTTACATATTGCGATACTCATGTACATTTAGATTTTATATTATGCTATAGGTACATATATATAGGTACGTACATTACATACATAATTATAATATATATTGGCATGATATTTATAATGTTATAAATAGGTACAAATATAAGGAGACTCGACTGAGTCCACAGTCAAACTGTTCAAAGCAGTTTTGTGGACCTTTGTACTAAAATAGGGCTTATAAAATGTCAAAAAAAAAAAATAAAAAAAAATATATATCTATTAAATACGTGATCGCATTAATTCCCAACATAATTATATTTTCATGGAACGCGAAAGTTGAAAATTTAATAGAAATAACTTGACTTCTAAGCTATGCGTGGTAGCCTGGTTTTCCCTTCATAAGGTTTCTGAGAAAAATGCGTGTTTAAGGCACCAAATTGATATAGGATTTTAATTATAGGTCAACAGAACTTTTCCTACATAGCAGCCGTGAGAGAATTACGATAAAGTGTCTATTTCACTGAAGGTATCCGAACACTAAAAATAAGGAAGTATATAAATGGTCTGATTAAAAAAAAACTTCCAGTAACCTTGTAAAAGTTATATTACAGTTTACTTTTACGATGAGTGTTGCCAAATCTCCAACATTTATTATAGTTACCCTAAGTTATCGAAACGGACAAACATATTTAGATGTGGAGGACAATACTCGTAGAGGAGCACTGTAAAAAAAAATTAAAACAACACGACTGCCCTTTAAAAAACCTTTTTTATTTTTTTAAATTGCACCATCCAGCACCCATATATGCATTACTAGCTGCGCCCTGCGGTTTCACCCGCATAAGTCCCGATGCCGTGAGAATATCGGGATAAAAAGCAGCCTATGCGTTAATCCAGGTCTCCAGCTATCTAAATACCAAGTTTCATTGCAATCGGTTCAGTAGTTTTTGTGTCCACACATCCATACATCCTCACAAACTTTCACGTTTATAATATTAGTAGGATGTCTTTTTTTGTTAAAGTTAAAAGACAACTCCCTCACTAGGAATGATTCCTGTGACGCGGGGGACTTTGCAAACATTCAAACAACAAACACAAACAAAGAACACCCAGACTCTTGACAACTATTTATGGATCACACACATTATGGAGACGCGATCACTTAACCCATTGCGTCATGCGTGCAGTCAGACTAAGTATGTATGTAATAGTTGTACTAAGTAGTACATAACTTCTTGAATTTTTAAGATCTCCGTAATATAGACCTAAGATCTGCCTTTAATCAGAACGCTGACGGTAAATAGGCACTATCAGTTTCGTATTTACCCTAGGGTAACTATTATCTTATCTGTGCCCTAGGGCCAATTGGGGCACGTGCCGAGTGGCCAGTGGGGCAGACTGTCGCTAGGAGAGACAGTCTAGTCGCTTTTCATAATCAACCCATTATTTGTTAGCTGCTTTCGATTTGACTTTTATGAAGGAAATTAAAGAAACTACCCAATGATCACCAGACAATACTCTAAAACTCATTATTTAGATACTCACTATTATTTATTAACCATAGATAAGTACCTTTTTCAACGAATAGCAACATAGAGCTACATACAACGCAAAAAATATAAAGGTTTGTCAAATATGTATATTTACAATTCATAAATAAAGAAATTTTGTTTATTCTTTTGAAAAGCGTTAATAAAAGCTAAAATGTGAAGATTTAATCGTATTTTTCTTTTCGTAATTTAACTGCAGGTCCATGTATATTACGAAATGTACGAATTTTCTTGTGCCAAAATTATTAAATACTAAAATTCACCCGCGTAAGTCCCGGTGCCATGGGAATATCGGGATAAAAATTAGCCTATGTGTTAATCCAAGTCTCCAGCTATCTACATATCAAGTTTCATCGCAATCGGTTCAGTAGTTTTTGCGTGAAAGAGTAACAAACATCCATACATCCATACATCCATACATCCACAAATCCATACATCCACACATACATACATCCTGACAAACTTTCACGTTTATAATATTAGTAGCAAGGACTAGCTGCGTCCCGCGGTTTCACCCACGTAAGGCCCGGTGCCGCTGGAATATCGGGATAAAAAGTAGCCTATGTGTTAATCCAAGTCTCCAGCTATCTACATAGCAAGTGTCATCGCAATCGGTTCAGTAGTTTTTGCGTGAAAGAGTAACAAACATCCATACATCCATACATCCTCACATACATACATCCATACATCCTCACAAACTTTCACGTTTATAATATTAGTAAGATAGGACTGCTTGTCACTTGCAAAACTTCATGTAGGTATCTAATACCTTTAAACGAGCAATTCTTGTATATATGTATATATATACCTATATATATGCCTATATATATATATATATATATATAATCTGAATCTAGGAAACGGTTCCAACGATTTTGGTGAAATTTTGTATACAGATAGAATTTTGCATTTTAAGTTCAGCTGCGTAGTTGTATTTCCTGTAAAAATGCAATTTTACAAAAAAAATTATACGATTTTACAAAAAGCTACCGAGCAAAGCTTGGTCTCCCAGGTGCTATCTATACTAATACAGTTAAGCTGAAGGATTTTCCTTTGTTTGGCGCTAATCTCAGATTCTATAACCCATATCAGGCCCATTTGAAAAAATCCACTTCCTTCCTTTTTTCTTAATAAAGGATATTAGCAACGTAGGTCACACATTACTAGCTGGAGGGCCAGCTAAGCTGTTTATAAGCTAAATGCTTGTGTTAGGAGTGCAGTGCAGGTTTTATCGCTAATACAAGAGATTCGAGCAGTTATTAGAAATGTTGAGTAAAACTGCCGCCAGAAACTCTTGTCCTCTTCGGCAAAAAAAAAAAACCGGACTACACTGGCAAAGCTTATCAAGTATGAAATAAATAGTGACCAAGGAGACCTTTTGTTAACTTTTTTTTTATTGAATGTAGTTCGAGCCAGGCCTTGTTTAGTAGGTATTTTACCTATTCAACATGTTAAAATAACCTGGTTAACAGTTAAATAATACTACTAATCCCACTAATGTTATAAATGTAAAAGTTTGGATGGATGGATGTTTGTTACTCTTTCACGCAGAAACCACTGAACCGATTGTGATGAAACTTAGTATGTAGATAGCTGGAGACCTGTATTAACACATAGGCTACTTTTTATCCCGATATTCCCACGGGATCGGGACTTACGTGGGTGAAACCGCGTGGCGTTGCTAGTAGATATTATAAACGTGAAAGTTTGTGAGGATGTATGGATGTTTGTTACTCTTTCACGCAAAAACTACTCAACCGATTGCGATGAAACTTGGTATGTAGATAGCTGGAGATCTAGATTAACACATAGGTTATTCCCACAGCCGATATTCCCACGGCACCGGGACTTACGCGGGGCGCAACTAGTACTATAATATACTAAGACATATTATAAGCACAGCGCTTTCCAGACCCAAATTACGTATTATAGCTACCTGGCCTAGCTGTACTAATGGTTCTAGAACACTTTAAAACATACTTGTATTTCTAATACATAGGTACCTACATACATAATTCACATGTAAACACACGAACAGAATATAATGTACGTGTTATAAAATGCCTCCTAATGAACTTTAATAGAACATGCTTAGTCGAACTAAATTGTAATTATCCGCTACAAGTTATTACAACACGGTTTTACTATTTTCGCTGTTCACACTTAATTTCCTGTGTATATTTTCGCTAAATTATAATATCTATTTGGATGCGTTTGCATTTAGCAATCGGTATATGGCAAAGTATTTGCTGCTTTTAATTTATACTCAGAACTAGCGACACGCCCCGGCTTCGCACGGGTGCAATGTACTAATGTGGATACGTAGATACTAATGTGGTGAACAAATATCGTCATACGATATTGTAGTGTATTGTATATGTAGTGATTATACCCCGATGCGCTGAATAATACGAAAATTATACCCCGATGCGCTGAATAATATGAAATTTCGAGTTGAGTTTTCAGAGATATTTAGAGAATTACCGAACTGAACCCTAAGATGTTTTTAACATCACACACACACAAGACGGCAAACCATAAAACGGGACCTTTGTTTCAGCCATTGGATGTCCATCTCCTCCTTGACTTCTAAGAAGACTGGTGGCAACATGTTTGTTTACCATCGAAGTAACATTAAGAAAAAACTATTTACTTAATTCAATATTTACCTATCATGCAGACTCCTATTTCGCTATGACCACACCTGAAACTTTTTGATTCGTAGATTTACATTTCATTCATTTTCCTGACGTGTAATCTGCACGTCAGGAAAATTATTTGTTTTGGTGTGACGAGTTTCCGAGTGTGAATTTCCTTATACCTGCAAAGCAGCGAAACTGTGGTTTTATTTGTATTACCCTATCTTATGCCAATAAACTACGTTCACAATCAAACAAACCGGGCTAAAACATGGGGCACCAGTTTTATATTTGACATATTAAATTGGAAGTTTCGTTATGATTATCCATATGTTTTTAACCAACTTCAAAAAAAGGAGGTTCTATGTTCAGCTGTATGTATTTTTATTATGTTTTTTCACCGATATTACCGTCATTTATGGATGATGGTATCTGAAGAAAAACGAAAAAAACCCTCAGAAATTATGTACAGATGTCCATATGATGTGTGTGTTTGTTGATTTTGCTGGAAATTAAGCAACATTGACTTTTAAATAGTGATCAACGTTATTGTTATTAACCGACTTAAAAAAGAAGGAGATTCTACGTTTAGCTGTTTGTATCTTTTTTATAACTTATTCAATCAAGTGCAGCATGCTAGACAAACTAAAAACCTTATCACCTTATCTTAATAAAGTATCTGGCTTATTAAACTAAAGTTAATATAATCTTAACGAATTGCAGTTCGGTAATTACATTACAGTTAGTAACTCTAAATGTCGTATATACTCAGTACGTAGGTACGTACCTTACTAAATCCCTACTAATGTTATAAATGCGAAAGTAATTCTGTCTGTCTGTCGTATGTCGGTCTGTCTGTCTGTCGCCCTTTCACGCAAAAACTACTGAACCGATTTAAATTAAATTTGGTACACAGATAGTCTAGAGCCTGAGAAAGGACATAGGCAGACATACTTTTTAATGCGAAAAATGGGTGTAAGGGGTTGAAAGGTGGAGATGAAAAGTTGCATGGAAATATCGTCAATTAGCCCAAAATAATTCAAAGTTCTACCCAAAGACACTATTCCACGCGGACGAAGTCGCGGGCACAGCTAGTATCATATATACTCAATACATACGTAGGTACGTACCTCACACTGAAAATGGAAACATAAACACTTTAAAAAAGTTAAACCGACTTCAAAAAACACTAAGTAAAAGCACTGAAAAGTAAAAAATAATCGATTTACAACTCATTTGAAAAAAGATTCTAAACGTGCGACAATTTCATAATAAAGTAGGTAATATTATAAAGGCACCCTGTAATTTATTTTTATTGTGAAATGGCATAGGCGTTTGTCTTCCAACTCACCTGATGGACAGTGACGATGAAGATGAAGATGGTACACGCCTATACAAGAGACACCTATTCACTCTACTCTTGAACGTTCCAGGATTATAATTGACCTACTGGTCTGTTTCAAGAATTTAATTTTCTTAGTGCTTTTTGAAGTCGGTTTAACTTTTTTTTAAGTATTTATTTTGTTTTTATCATTTACATTTTGTAAAATAAACTGGCTTTACTAAGCCTAAATAATGACACTAAACAGCATTTAAGTATGTATAACTGTGTAAAATTCTGGCTAAAAGGCAGTCAGGGTGTTCCGCAATGAACAGAACATTAAGTGATTTACATAGACACATGAGTTAAACTCATTATTGCTTTCTACAGGGAGAAAACTGTAATATCTACCTATCTTGGTTTAAAGACAACTCCCGCACTAGGAATGAATTCTGTATTGTTTGGGGGACTTTACAAACATTCAAACTACAGACATAAAAAACTCGGGGCAATGATTTATTAATTGTTTACCACCAAATTACCAAACAAGCATACGAGCCGCCTTTTAGCACAGGTAAGATAATGGTTACTTCGTAACTTTTAGTAAGCGGTTATCATCATCAATACAAATAAATAAAATTGAATTGTCTGTTCGCAATGTCAAAATAATAGTTTTTTTTAAGCTCATACAAGTATTTGCACGATACCTAAGCCTAAAAATCAGTTTTTACAATTTTTGTCTGTCTGTCTGTCTGTCTATTTGTTCCGGCTAATCTCCGGGTTTACCGATTTCCACGGGACTTCCACTGGCAGATAGCTGGTGTTATAAGGAGTAACTTGGGCTACTTTTATTTAGGAAAAAGAATTAGATATGTATGTACCTCAATTTTACCGGCACGATATTCCCCCAAAGGGAGGGACTGGGGGGCAGATTTTCAAAAATCAGTTTTTTCAGCATAACTTTTTTCCTATGGAAAATTTTTGGACCGTTTAACATTAATAGCATGCCCATAGTAAATACGAACATTTTTTAATACGAACCCTAAATGATACCATCCTTAACTTGGGGAGGGGGGGAAAACCAAAATTTGTTGGAAAAAAATTAGTAGCTCCAAAACTGTAAACTGAAAGCTAATTTTTTTTTCTATACAATGTAGACTAAAAAGTTATTAATGCGACTTATATTTTTGGAGATAAAAATTAAAAAAACACGAAATTCACCTCTGCGGGCCTGCTGCGGGACGGGATTTTTTTAATACGAATAAAGCAGAACAAGAATTTATTCAATTAGCTATTAGCTTTAGAGAGGTTTAGAAATGAGTATCAAGAAGGTTTTGGTCAAAAATATTCATTACAGTCTCGGGAGGTGTTCTATCAATCAATAGATTATTCACTCCCTTTTGACTGAATAATAGAATCATTACTCGATACTGTTTAGTGGACCCATCCTGCTCGACCATAATGTTGTCGAATTGAGTTCTATGATGAATCCGAACGGAGCACTGACCTCTATTGTACAAGTGTTTAGTAGAGGTCAGTGGAACGGAGTCAACATTAAGAAGCGTTGTTTTAAGAAATTGTATTTGTTTAAATAAAAAAATAGCTAAGAAGTCGATGACGATACCTTTTGACTGTTAGTTATATTGTATTACTAAGTCTTCGATTATGTAGCATTCAGAGATTGGACAAAAAAAACTACCTGTGTCCTTATCTTTCAATATCGATACTTTTCATAAGATTTGTTGTCAGTCTTTCCATTGTTGTGTATTTGTGTTCATGAAGTTTGTACTTTTATGATGTAGGCCTGTAGGTACGATATCGATATTACTGACACGAAATTTTGTAAATCACATAATTACCTTTTTTAATATCTACTTATAAATCGATTTCAAGTATACGTCTTAATAATGGCCTGTCCCTGTCCAAGGACATGATATCGAACCGATCGACAATATCACTAGTAGTAGCCACTATAGTAGTTACTTTTCATCATGAAATAGAACCGGACAAGTGCGAGTCTGACTCGCTCACCGAGGGTTCCGTAAGCAGACAAACTTCTAAACTTTGCGGTTCTAAAACTACTCTCCCATACATCGACAAAGTCAACTTTTCAAACGCAAAATATAAGTTTGTAATCTATTTTTAGATTTATAAACTATTTGTTAAGTGATATATGTAAGTAATAACAAACTAACAACTTTCGGATTTTTGTCTTTACTTGTGCTGTCAGATCTTGCTTCGCCGATTCTAGGTCAATGGGAAGTATCCTATAGCTTTTGATTTACCTGCGAAGTGTTCAAATTTGTTAAAATTTAAAGCTTATGGCCGTATCTTTCGATTACGTTGACTTAGAAGCTTGATTTTTTCTTTAATGATTTAATGTTAATTTGATGCCTCCACAGGTTCCTGAGAGAGAGGGTCTTGACAGACACACAGACGGATATAACTACAAATTAAGAACTTTCGGCTTTTTTCTTTACTTGTGCTGCCTGACCTTGCTTCTTACCAAATTTCATGATTCTAGATGAATGGGTTTTGTTTTGCCTACTAATAATGTTCAAGTTTAGTAAAATCAAAGGCTTAAGTGGCCATATCTTTTGATTGTGTTGACTTAGACTTTACAGCTTCAAGGGTCCGCAGACATAAGTAACTTGATGCGTTTACGCATTCCTGGGAAAAATGGTCTTGACAGATGGACAGACAGACGGACAACAAAGTGACCCTACCTATAAGGCTTCCTTTTTTCTACACATTAAAACAAAACTATTCTCCCAATCCCACTAATCCTACTAATATTATAAACATGAAAGTTTGTAAGTATGGTTGTATGGATGTTTGTTACTCTTTCACGCAAAAACCACAGAACCGATTGCGATGAAACTAGGTATGTAAATAGCTGAAGACTGAATTAACACATAGGCTACTTTTTATCCCGATATTCCCACGGCATCAGTTTAGTAGTTTTTACGTGAAAGAGCAACAAACATCCATACATCCTCACAGACTTTCACGTTTATAATATGAGTAGGATAAATTTAATGTTCGTTTGTTCAAAATCGCAAATCGCAAAAAGTTTGAACACTTTTTGATTGTTCTATATTTTTATATCTGAATGTATTTAAAAATGCAATTTATATGTAGGTATATTTAAATACACATATAAAGAGAATAATAATAACAATAACTTTATCTCATCTCTCATTTGTCTCTTTTGAAGTGATACTTTTTATGGAAGGGTAAACAGCTTCGCTACGTAACGCGTTACGGCGCCAGTCTGTCTGCCGTTTAAGTTATCACTTCTATCGGGCGTCGCGAGACGCACACGTCTCTTCTTTTATCTTGCTGTATTTTTAGTTAGTATTTTATGCGGCCGTACCGTTCATCCAATCATTATGAAATTATGCATAGGTAGCAGCAGCAGCAGCAGCAGCAGCAGGTGCAGAGAAGGACATTCATCCAGAAAAAAATACTCCCAACTACTCCCAAGGCATGGAAAAATTACTTTTACGCGAACAAAGCCGCGGGCAAAATCTAGTTATAAATACAAATTAAATGCTGTTCCTTGGAAAGCCCATCACTTAAGAATGGCTGACAGGATTTGACTAATTTGGTTTTAAAATATCCTTCATAGCTACCTAGCTCGTGCTTTGGTTCGTAAATTATATTTTATGAACACTTTATTTTACCCAAAATGTAATGAATTTAATAAATGATTTGATTTGATTTGGACTGCACGACCTAGGTACGTTTTAGAAAAAGAATATTTGGAAAATGGCCGAAAAATTTTAAAATGTTGGTATAAGTGGCAGTTTTTTTTTTGTTCTACGCTAAGAGCAGTCCTACGGAAGTATATAACAACAAAAAAATATTATTAGAGATTGAATAGGACAAGTCTCCAATCAATTTCTTATTTTAGCTTTATTTAAGAAAGCTTGCCGAAAATATTAATGGAAGTAGGATTATAAGCTATAATAAAATTATGTTACTCATAGCGCCATCTATATATTTTATAGTAATAATAGGGAATAGTTTATTAGCGCGCATTAGTTTATGCTTCAAGTTACAAGCTAATAATATAATATTATTATCTTACCACTTGCAAGTTCTTGTAATTTATGAACATTCATAGAGTATACAGAGTTTTGTCTCATTATTCAAATTATTATATTTAAGAAAAAATTAATAATGAAAACTAAAAAAGCATGGCATTTTAGCACCAGTAATTGGTGCAGAAATTCTATATTGAGAATAGCGTCATCTATCGGTATACACTTTTAAAATGATTTTTTAGATTTTACTTTTTAGTTTTCCGTTGACTTCATTTAATAAATATTGGTCCCAATTCTGTTACTTCACTCGCTAAATTAAAATTTACAAAATTTTCTTCATATAAGATGTAAACCTTGTACACTTCAAAACAAGGTCTTATTTCAAATTGAAACAAGTAGGTAACATATGTCGCTATCGAAATAAGCAATTCATTTGTCGACTTAAGTCTGATACGCTTAAATAAACTTTAATACTACGTAGCAAAAGCAGCTATCCGTTGAATGCCATCTCTTTTGCTCTGTGTTTTTAGTAAGCGTCTTCGTAGGTGTAGATTAAAAACACGTCATCCTTGTTCGTTTTGAACAAGTTTTTATACGGCAATTATACAGCGTTTGAATAAATGGAGACTCTCGCTGCGTGGAAATAAAGTTGAGTATACGTTGACAGGTTATAATGAAATTTAGCGGCGCTGAGAAATAGATGCTAGTAACAAATAGACCTTATTTCGAAGAACACTAGGTTGATTTCATATGAAGAAGTTAAGTCAGGTTTTAGTTTAGTCGAGTGTACAATAGAATCGGCACCATTATCTGCCATTAAAAACCAAAACTCTCTTATACTTTATCCGCGAAAATGCACAAATATAATGTAAAACTGTTTTGTATTTTAAATTGTAATCGAACGAAACGGTCGAGAAACGTCAAGTTGACAAGGGGATGCAGTCGTCATAGACAAAATACCGCTTTTTTATGAATGTTCTCTTTGGTCGCGCTGTTGCCAAATCGTACATCTTGAAATAAAAGCAGAATAGTTATACCAAAGATGTACCTAGTTTATTTGTAAAAACATATTCTCGACATATTCTTAATTTATTACTGGTATAACTATACTTCGTATAAGAATGGAATAAGCGCGGTATAACACATTTTTATTTGTAAGACCGATAAAATGGTTCCTGGTATTAATTGATGGACAGTCTTCATGCCGAGTTTTAGGTGGAACTCAAAACGCCATCTATGGAGCAGGTGTAATATAGACACGTGATTTGAAGTTAATACGGCTAACAGATGGCTTTTTACACAAATAAAGTTTTGTGTTTATGTTTTGTTCAGGAATTACCACTCGCAGGCTGCGTTTCCACCAAAGATGTGCGAGGTAGCTGAGCGATGCAAGGATGCGTAACCAAGCTGTGAAACGATGTGAGCGTTTCCACCCGAGATGTGCTAGGCCGCTGAGCGGTGCGAGGATGCGTAACGACGCGAGGATGTGTACAATACACATCGACCTCTAACAAACATCGTCTACCACACATCCCTCGCTTGTTTTGTACGTACATAAACTGAGCTAGGCTAGATAAATAAAGCGATTCTACTAAATATAACTGTAGGTATTAGCTCTGTCTCTGTGCGACCTGAATTGCGACTTTATGGTGTGGGAGTCAGAGTCGCTATTTATTTAAATGATTTTGCGTAGTGAAACTTCTGTACCTGTAAGTACTATTATGTGTTCTGTGCCTGTAGTCGATAATTTTAATGAATGAAGAGAATAATAATTAACAATCGGTAAAAATAAGTAATTTATTTACATCTTAACATTATTTAGATGGAATAAAATAGATTGTAGAGATGTCCTTAGTGTAGATGGTGGCTGTAATCTGAAACAAAAATGATGTAAATAGTATTAAGCAGTTTGAAGTTTAATAAATTTACGATAACCGATAGGTATTTGAATTGAACTCGAGGGGTTACTAGAAGTAAGTTAAACTGATGCCTGATCCGAATGTATGAATCAAGACCAAAGCTACTTACAGAAATTTTTATAATGTTATTATACATTCGTTGGAACAGCCTTCGCTGCTGTCAAGTTCATTATTTCTACTTGTAAACCTTCCTTCCCAAATGGTTGTCGGTTCTGTAGACTGTTTGGCTTGGCCATTCAAGCTTCACCCTTCTATCTGTCTCATCTACGAGGGCTGCACTAAAAGTATCGGGAATGGAATATTTCCACTGTTTCTGTCATATTAAAATCTTTTTAATTGAAAACTCCTTGGTTTTAAAAATCGAATACCATTTACCAGTAAAAACTTTTCAAAAGCTCGTCAAGAATCACTACTTATCTCTGTAATTCCTACGTTTTATATATGTATGTGTATGTATGTATACGGTTATATATATATATATTTGAATGTATATACGTATGTTTATATACATTCAAATATTAGTATTTGTGTGTATAGTAGTATTTGTTTAACGATGTCAATATATTGTTATGTACCTTAATAGATTTATACAATTGAAATGTATATTAGCACCCCATTATTGTAATTTTTCTCCTTCTCTGATCGTACACTCAAGTGCTAATAAGACAAATGTGCACCACAAATTACCTATTCCTAACTGTATAGTCCATCTACAGGTTGCCTGTAAGAGATTGCAGACTGCGATAAGGCCGCCTATTGTACTGCTGTTTCTAATGTATTTCTTTTTAATCGTATCCTATTTATGGTGTACAATAAAGAGTATCTATCTACCATTTATTTATTTAAAAAAAGATTCTCGGTCTTGTCACAAGGTTTTGTCAAACTTGTTTAGTCGTTGAGAAAATTGAATTGACTCGAGAAAATTCAAGAGCGATGATTTATTATGACTTTCGAAGTGGTTTAACACAAAAACAGTGTGTTGACCGGATGACTTCTGCATTTGGTGATGAAGCCCCATCCAAAACCACAATTTATCGCTGGTTTGCTGAATTTCAACGTGGACGTGTCAAGCTCAGTGATGATCCCCGTCAAGGTCGTCCAAAAACTGCAGTCACCCAAGAAAACGTTGATGCTGTGCGTAAGCTGATTGAGGAAGATCGACATGTGACATACCGCGAAATTCAGGCAACTTTAGACATTGGCATGAGTCAAATACAAATAATCTTGCATGAACAATTAGGTGTAAAAAAGTTGTTTTCCCGATAGATACCGCATTCGCTCTGTGAAGAGCAAAAACCGGCTTGCGTTACTTGGTGCGTCAGAACTCTCGAAAGATTCTACGCAGGATCTTCAAATGCTGTATACAACATCGTATCAGGTGACGAATCCTGGATATACGCGTACGAACCCGAAACAAAAAACCAGTCACGAGTTTGGATGTTCGAAAATGAGTTAGAGCCAATAAAAATTGTTCGTTCACGGAGTGTTGCAAAAAAAAATGGTGGCCACGTTCGTCTCCAAAACCGGCCATGTTGCGACTATTTCTCTTGAGGGACACAGAACGGTTAATGCAGAATGGTATACTAGCATTTGTTTGCCACAGGTCGTTTCTGAACTCCGTAAAGAGAACTGCAACCGCCGCATCATCCTCCATCACGACAATGCGAGTTCTCACACCGCGCACAGAACAAAAGAGTTTTTAAAGCAAGAAAACATAGAATTATTAGACCATCCGCCGTACAGTCCCGACCTAAGCCCTAATGATTTCTATACTTTCCCTAAAATAAAGAATAAATTGCGTGGTCAGAGATTTTCATCACCTGAAGAAGCTGTGGACGCCTACAAAACGGCCATTTTGGAGACCCCAACTTCCGAATGGAATGGTTGCTTCAATGATTATAATATAATAATAATAATAACTCCACACATCTCACACACGGCCGTCTGATCCCAAACTAGGCAGAGCCTGTACTATGGTAACCAGACTGCTGATAAACATACTTATATATTTTCTAAATACATACATATTATAGATAAATTACACCCAGACACAGAACAAATTATTGTGCTCATCACACAATTATTTGTCCTGGGTGGGAATCGAACCCACGACCTCTGGCTTAGCAGTCAGGGTCACTAACCACTAGGCCAACAGGCCAGTCTTTTTTTTTTTTTTTTTTTTTTTTTTTTTTTTTTTTTTTTTATAATAATAACTATTTTGGTTCCATCGTATGGAAAAATGTGTTAAATTTCGCGGAGAATACTTCGAAAAGCAATAAATACATTTTTAAATAGTAATGTTGTGTCACTCCCTTGATTCCCGAAATTTCGTATCTATCTAAGAGCTTTAGCATCATCCGACGTACGCATTCGCACCTTTGTCATTAAATTTTCATATCAGTTGTACAGTAGTTTTTGTGCTTCGCGTTTTTTTTTTTTTTATTATATGAGACAAAGCTCTTACAATACTATTACAGATGACATATTTGAGGACCGTTATACCTCGATGCTTTTCTAGATTTTTAATGAAAACCGAAAAAAAAGCCGATTGTCCAGTTATTTTGCAATAATAAACAATGAGGCGTATCTTCGTCGAAGTAGACACTTTAGTATGTTATTCTACTACTACTATTGTTATTATTATATATTTTTCTTCAAATTTCAAGCCAAGTATCGTATTGTTATAAAAGACCACCACCCTCTAATGTGATGGTACCTGGACTATTACTAAAGGTTAATCTATTGATAGGTAAGAAGTGGTATACACATCTAAGCACTAAACCACCAACTCTGGCCACCGTTTCTGACTACCCCTTCACTTGTACTTACATTTTTTAGTTTATAAAAACTAAAAAAAATCACGTTTTAATAACAAACCGAACTAAAAAGTAGAAAATATTTTTATAAATATGAAGAGTTTGTTGTATACCAATATAAAGTCAAAGTGTGGGGTGCTTGACATCAAATGTTACAAATAATTCATTGGTAAGTATATCAGTATAGTTGTTATAGTTATTATATTAAAGAACCCCACACATTTTTAAATTTTAATTATTTTGTTAAAAACTTAATTCTTATTTTACACTTATAACATTTTTTAGGGTTCCGTTCTTCAAAAGGGAAAAAGGAACCCTTATAGGATCACTTAGTCTCAGGAACCCGTTGATGCATCAAGTTGAAATTAGTACCAAATACTCAGATCAGCGGACCCTTGAAGCTGTAAAAAAATCCAGCTTCTAAGTCAACGCAATCAAAAGATACGGCCATTAAGCCTCAGATTTTAACAAATTTGAACATTTCGCATATAAATCAAAACCTATAGGGTACTTCCCATTGACCTAGAATCAAGACATTTGGTAAGTAAGATCTCACAGCACAAGTAAAGGAAAAAAACCGAAAGTCGTTAATTTCTTGTTATATCTGTCTGTCTGTGTGTCTGTCAATGGACGGACGTACTCTACATACAAGTTTGTTTGCTTACGGAACCCTTGGTGTGCGAGTCAGACTCACACTTCAGACTCACACTTGTCCGGTTTTTTTTATTATAATAAATCAGTGAACTTTTTATCGCTATGGAACCAACCCTTCCTATTTATAATTTTTTTTCTGCTTTTTAGTTTGGTTTCCTATTAAAGTGTTTATTAGTTTTTTTAACTATGATTTCTTTTTTTATGAAGTCTTGTATTTTTCGAATAAAAACTTTCGTGAGTGGTGTTCATATTAGTTAAGATATACGGTTTTACTCACGTGTATATTCGGGGATGCCCGACTAGTTTCGAACCCGACGGGGGCCCTTTATCAAGGGGTTAGGCGTCCTGCCGCGCCGGTTGCAGGTGCCAGACTCTCAAAGACAGAGTTATTGGTTAAATTGCAAAATTTTTAAGTTACTTGTTTGCTTGCATTGCTTTTCGCCGCGTGAGTGAGGTTACCGGAGGCTCTAACCCTTCCCTCTCCCTATTCCCGTCCTTCCCCTCTCTCCCCTCTCCCGTCTTCCCGCTCTTCCCCCCTCTCCCCCCTTCCCCTATTCCCACCTTAAAGAGCGGCAACGCACTTGTGACTCTCGAGTTACAGGTGCCCATGGGCGGCGGTAGTCATTTACCATCAGGTGACCCGTATGCTCGGTTGCCCCTAAACCATAAAAAAAAAAAAATTATAATATTTGGACAACTTGAAGTTGGTGAAAACTATGTTGAAAGATTCCGCTACATAGATATACGTTTATTATACAGGTCAAGCATATATAAACTGTTTAACAAATGAAGAACAATAATTGCTGAACTCAATGCATGTTTATATTGTGCATGGAATTTTTTTAATAAATTAAATATATTTTGATGGTTCCGTTTATTGTTCTTTAGTTTGATTAATTATTTATGCAGCAAAATATACCTTCATTTAGAGCTGTTGGCGCTAATGTAGTGGTACAAAATAACTAATAAGAAGATAGACACTCCCAGGATGTTGGAGAATACTGCCAACTGGATGTCTGTAATCATGGTGACTGATGTTTCTGAAACATACAACAAGCTAAATTAGAGTAGGTAATTTTATTATTATTTGAGAGTCCATGATGAGACCTATTAAGTAACAAGTAAACCCACCTTTAATATATATATGTATATGTATATTTATATTACTAAAGTCTAGTAATAGATAATCAATAGTAGTAAAGCATAATATTACAATTTATCTACTGTATTACAAATATTTTTGCGTCTAAAGTGCTTAGCCTATCTGATAGTTAGCGGTTGCTTATGTACACTTGCAATAACAGCAATCACTTGAATGTTGAAAACTTCCTCCTCCTATAGCTTTTGATGATGCTACTCTGCATCAGAGCATCAGCAGAGCAATGTACACTGTATATTCCCAATCTTCTGCTTTGAAGGTACTTCTACAGTTTAATAGAACACCATTGTATTATTTATTACAATACTGTAATTGGCAAACTGACAATATTTTTAAACAAACTGCTTATTGAAAAATCTATTGTTCCTGCGTCTCATCGGGCCGCGCGCGCCATGGCACCGAACCGGTTCCGCGGATCTCCGACCGGGCGGGGCAAGCTCGGTGCAGGCCAACTCACTCACTCAACAAGATTATATGCGTGCGCATCGCTAATTTTATTAAGATAAATACAGTCTTCAACGTGTTCATCTTTTAATTGCAACACACATCCAGTCAAGAACACCAGCCACACACCTGGAGCTTGGCATTCAAACATCTATTGATCCTTAGCTATTATTTTTGATAATGTACAATACTTCACACCTCTTTAACACTGTTTATTAGCTTCACTTGTAACTATGTAAACAAATCTTGGAAGTAAATTTTAATGTACTTCCATTGTCGTATCAAAGGAAAATTTGTATGTATATTGTTTTTTTTTTTTATACTATAGGGGGCAAACGAGCAGACGGGTCACCTGATGGTAAGTGACTACTGACACCCATGGACACCTGCAACTCAAGAGTCACAAGTGCGTTGCCGGCCTTTGAGATAGGAGTACGGTCTTTTCTTGAAGGTTTGAAGGTCATATCTGTAGTTTGATGACAATACTATAATTTAGCATAGTGGAGCTGATCTGATTATGAAGCCAGGAGGGGGAGAGTTGAACTCTTTTTTACTCTTTAATTCAGTTTGCCATTACAGCATGTTTTTTGAGTTTTACTAAACTATTACTATACTACAGTGATATTTTGAGTTATCTGTTTGTTATTATAAAAAAGGTTTGCAAATGAACATATAGATTTTTTTTTGGAATTGAGTTGGTGGTGATAGTAGTGTAATAGCAAATATTAATGCCCAGTGATTAAAAGTGAGTGTGTAACAAATCATAATGCTAAATTACACTTTAAAGAAGGCAAGATTTTGTATTTAGACTAGCCTGTTGGTTGTGACCCTGACTGCTGAGCCAGCTATTGTAGCTTCGATTCCCACCCAGGGCAAATAATTGTGTGATGAACATGATAATTTGTTCTGTGTCTGGGTGTAATTTATCTATAATATGTATTTAGAAATATATAAGTATGTTTATCAGCAGTCTGGGGACCATAGTATAGACTCTGCCTAGTTTGGGATCAGACGGCCGTGTGTGATATGTGTGTGGTTATTATTATTATTTATACTAAATTTAAATATTCTAGCATTATACTATACAATGTATTTTGCAGTTAGTTTCCTATATTATATATATAAATATATTGTTCATTAATATATAGGAAACTAACTATGAATTAATTGACCCCCATTTTGGATTATAATTTATGAGCAGTCAATGAAGGATATTATCTGCTGACTAGAAAATTCTCAGCTCAAATTTAGTTCGTCCGGCAGCTCTATATATAGAGGACAGACGTGTATAGTATTGCTGTAAATTGCAAAATGCTTTGGAAATACTTTATTTTAAGATTGACTGACTTATGGGTGATAGGATATCCTAAAACCTATAAATTCGTGTGGGTAAATCGTGGTAGATTAGCCTTCAAAGGTTGTAAATTTATAATAGGCAAGTCGCGCATATAAATAACACAATATATCATTCGAACATAAACATCAAGAAAAGAGCTGAGATATTTATTAATACTTACAAAACTGCAGATAATATTCTAAAAACGTACGCATATAAATCCGGCCACAACAACGATAACAAGTACACGTCAGAATTAAATGTCAAAAATGCAGTGTAGCCAGAGCTGCCAGAACACATGCATAGTCAGAGCCAGTAACCACCACGATAATACGTTTAACATTGTCTTCGTAGAGAGCACCGCATAATCTCGAAAACAAATAAAATATTAAAGTGGTTAGTAGAAGGGGGATATTTTAATCCAAGACTGCATCTTTTGTGACGTGTCGTACTTTTAGTTTGTGTACGATCTTGATATACTGGGTTCGATTACCGGGTCGGGAGTCGGGACACGACCGCAAAAAGAGTTTATCATTGCCGTTAATTCAGCTTATCGAACAGAGGGTTTCCTTCAAACTGAAAGTTTACTAAAGGGTCTTTCAAATAGAGCGGACCGATGTTAATAATCTGTGGGGGCCATTTTATTTTGGCGGCATCTGTCAAATCTGTTTTTTCTTATTCAGTCACTGATGCCAAATCACCGTGGCAAGTTATACGGTTGAGCAGCATGTGCAAATGATAGAACTTTATTATCAAAATGAGTGTTCGTTAGTGCAAACGTTGCGCCCATTTTACGGCAGACGCGGTGGCCCTTCAAAGTCTACTCTCCAACGATTGGTGACCAAATTTGAGACAACCGGTTCGGTAAACAAGTAACCAACACCTTTACGTCAAAGGAACGCCAGATCAGCCGAGAACATCGCCGCTGTACGTGAGAGTGTTCAGGAGACTCCGAGGCAGTCGATTTCTCGCCGTGCACAAGAACTCGGCCTTTCGCAGACTTCAACTTGGAGAATTTTGCGTCGGGACTTGGGCCTGCATCCGTACAAGATCCAACTGACCCAAGAGCTCAAAGTTAATGACCATAGACAACGCCGTGTGTTCGCTGAATGGGCTTCGGAACGCTTTGAAGAGGACCCCGATTTTGGCCGAAAAATAATCACATGGGATGACCACAACCCACATGAGGTTCACCAGGTGACAATGCATCCACAAAAAGTTACTGTTTGGTGCGGATTTTGGTCTGGCGGCGTCATTGGTCCGTACTTCTTCGAAAACGACGTTGGCGAGGCCATCACCGTCAACGGCGAGCGCTACAGATCAATGATAAACAATTTCTTTTGGCTTGAATTGAACAATATGGACGTGAATGTGGTAGAAAGATGGCGCTACTTGCCACACAGCGAACGACACAATGGACATTCTGCATGAACGGTTTGAGGGTAGGGTTATCTCTCGCAGAGGTGACGTGAATTGGCCACCAAGATCGTGTGATTTGACTCCGCTAGACTTTTTCTTGTGGGGTTTTCTGAAATCGCAGGTCTATGCCAATAAGCCACAATCGACCGTTGCCCTGAAAGCCAACATAACGCAGGCCGTCGTTCAGATTCAGCCGGATCTATGCAGCAGAGTCATTAAAAATTGGACATCTCGGATATGTGCCACCATACGAAACCGCGGCGGACATTTGAACGATGTCATATTCCATCCATAATGGCATAAATGGACCTTTCAAATAAAAAATAAATTTCGTTAATATCTCACATACATCTTGTTTTATTCAATTTTAACATCGACCCGTCCTTGTTGAAAGACCCTTTACTTCGTATTGGTAGTCAAGACTACCTATCTATTATAAACAGTCGCAAGTGAAATATTATAAAAGTGTTTAGTCATGTATTCGTTTTAAGGTTTATTATAATGATACGAATGTAGTACATGTACGTAAATATAAAAAACTGCCAGTCGTAGGACTGCACGTCAGAAGTGAAAACATAACTGACATATCTGTCATCTCATCTGAGCGTGACGGTCACGCGAGTTCAGTGCTTTTTCCCCATACCAAAAGTGCCCAACGTGCCTAAAGAAGTTTTCACTTCAAAAATTGTTAATAAGTAATTGTGAGTTGCCTATCAGAAGTGTTAATTTTTAAAGAAAGTGATGACATCTTCTAGTGATATCCAACAAACTGACGAACGTTTGGACGAAATTTTGAATAAAGGTTTTCGCTATTGAGCAATATAGGCGTTATAAATTTTCACCTTAATTACAATTATGTTTTTAAAGTAAAACTTATTTACGCACGCTTGACTTGGGGAGTAAACTGGTGAATGCGTGACGAGAGCATTACAAAAAGTGTGATCGGACGAGGCGAACGGAAGTTAAGAGGAAAATGTAAGTTAGTGAAGATAGAAAAAGAGAGAGTGACGTTTCGTATATTACTGTAGGGGCTAGAGAGAGAGGTGCGAGCACACATTTTCTTTCTCTCATAGTTACGTTTCGTATGAAGTTTTACTTCAGTCGTGTCAGGTCTACTCGTTTTATTGTTTATTTTAAAATATGAATTGTGCATACAATAAATACTCTATAGAACTAATTATATTTTTAAAGATTAATTATTAGTAAGGAGCTGACAGAACTCAATATTTAGATTAGCACCCTCTGGTGGATCTATATATGTGTTGTTAGCGTGACGGTCACGAGTTCAGTGCCTTTTCCGTACAGCAAAAGTGCATAGATTAGTTTTCACTTCAATAAAAAAAATCGGTTGACAGACAAAGCAGACAATTGTCCTAAACTGTTTTGTCTTACCTATTTTTATATATAGATTTTTCCGTGACTGGTATTTTCCAGGGTTTTTACCCCATATATTTACCCGAATGCACTTTCCCGTGTATTTACCGGGTAGATGCCCATCTTTACTTGTACTCACTGAGAAAAAGACTTGCACTATCTAACTATTAAAAAATTTAAATTTCGAATTATAAGTGTCAATATCATGTCAAAAAATAATCAAAAGTTTTACAAATTTCAGAACTATTTGTTATACATAAAAAACGCTAATCCGAGGTTCAAATTTATTAGCTCAAATGGGTATTAAAGATTGCATTGAATAATCTCAGAATTAATTATTATTCTGAGAATCATCAAAATGAACTAATAACTGATAATTTAATATGAACCGCTGATTTTCCCTTTTCATGGAGTTGTCCAGGTCAGTAAGTAAACAGTATATTTCTGATCAAGCAACCCCGACGCCCGAAATCTCCATATCGAATTGTCATTTACTCTTCAGTTTGTTTACGATTTGAAACTGTTCATATTATATTTAAGAGGTTGCAAGACGAAGTTTACTGTTGCTACATGAGTCCGTTACATTAAGCATAATAATGTACTTCACGTCAATAAGTTCACGATTGCTTCTTTACGATATCAATAGTTGGGATTTAAAAAAGAGCTATTGGTGTTACGAAGGCATACTGCGAGATGTGTCGTGGAGCGATGATAGCAAATATATATTGCAGGTAATTTTATTTAAATACTTGATTTAAACATAAAACAATCCAGAAATCCACTTAGGATTAGGTAACTCATACATGATTGTCATTGCTTGTAAGTACGTAATATGTCTGCATAGTTTTAATTAATCGCTGGGTGTGCCAAGAATTGTATTGTCTGGATAATGACACAATAATTGATGTATGAGAGTAGCCTGAGTTTGGGCTGAAACAGGAAGTAAAAACTACATTTATGTTTCGTCTATAATACTTTAACAATCACAGTTTTTTATGTGCTGATGCACTGGTTTCTCGTAGTGAATTACTTAAATGAAGGACGCATAGTCCGTCACCTGTTGTCTACTTCCTTTCTGGAATCACGTAAATAAAAAAAACAAGAACTTTAATACAGTATTCATTTCACTTTCTGATGCTTTAACATAAGATCTTTAAATTGTTTTTTTAGTTTACTAATTGTAATGAAATCAATCAGTTTTATTGATAAATACTTATGGGCAGTCAGGACTCTGGACTCTGGACTCTGGACTAAATAACAATAAAGTAGTGTATTGTGTAGAAATATGAGTAATTGCAGATGATTATACTTAATTATGTAAATATTTTATTTAATTATTTACATAACTTACATCATATATAAAATATATGCTTTATTAATAATAACTTCACACATAATTATATATTTCTAAATACATACATATTATAGGCAAATTACACCCAGACACAGAACAAATTATTTTGCTCATCACACAAGTATTTGTCCTGGGTGGGAATTGAACCCACAGGTTGTGGGTTCGACTTTCTTAGCAGTCAGGGTCACTAACCACTAGACCAACAGGCCAGTATTATTACTAAACTACTCTGAGGCTGCCTCCATCCTGCCTACATCCTTTTAAATGAATAGCATTGTTCTACATTTTGTTAGTTAATGTTTAAGTAATTTAGCTACAAGTGAGTTAAATTATTCTCAACATCAATAACAAGGATATGGTTTGTTTGAAATCATATTTATTAGTCTAAACAATGTCTATATACATTAATACACTGTTCCCCTTTTTTTGTGAAATCTGTTCCATTGGAACCACATATTTATAGCTATATCTATCTCTGTGCCAAATTTCATCTAGATCCATTCAGCTGTTTGTGCCTGTAAGAGTAACAAACATCCATCTATCCTCACAAACTTTCACCTTTAAAATATTAGTAAGAAAAATAAATTAGTTCTCAGATAAATAATATAGTTGTATGACTGGCCTGTTGGTCTAGTGATTAGTGACCCTGACTGCTGAGCCAGAGGTTGTGGGTTCTATTCCCATCTGAGTCTGGGTGTTCTTTGTGTCCGTTGTTTGTATGTTTGTAAAGACCCCACGACACAGGAGTAAATCCTAATGCGGGAGTTGTCTTTAAAAAAAAAAAATATTGTTTTCATATCTAGCAGAGGTTTTGAGGTAGAGGATTTTTACTTTTGATTATTCATTTTTTTTTCTTGATAAATATCGCCTAATAGTAATAGTACCTTAACTGAGAAGCAATATTATTGTGATAGAAGTAATATCTATAATTGTAGCCCATGTCTTGAACTTTATTAAATGTTAATACCCAAATAACATATAGATAGCCATTTTGACCAAACTTTACCCCTAATCTAATAAATTTATATGAATATACAAATCTTTTGGTGGACACTGCTAGAATGGCATTGGTTTGTAGGGCACTGGTAAATGCTTACTATCAGGTAGGTGGAATGTTCTTAAATGTTGGCTTGTATTTTATTTATTGTTTGCATAAAAAAAACATATAGACTGGATTACAAGTAAGCATTGAGGAGTGTGGCTATAAAACATTGCCATACAAGCTGGGTAACATTAACAAAATATCTTGTAGTTTCAAAGTTGGGACTTATGCCCAATTTATCTCAATAGAAGTTTCTTTATATTTAGACGTAAAATAAACTCGCGAGGTATTGGTGCCTACATATCTATTTGTCGAATTAGTGAAAAAGGTATGATGCTTGTGAATGTGGTTTCATAAGAATAAATGGGCAATGAGCAACATCAATTAAATTTTAAGCGTGAAAGCATTACAGTCAGACCGTAAAACTATGTTTCTAGCAATCATGCAATACTTCTCAGATCAGATGCAAATTTTTCATGCGCTTGTCAAGATCGCGTGTTGCCGCCGCATGCTTCCCTACATACCAGGACGCTACATAAGTTTTGTAGATTGTAATTTTTGAAGTGATAACTTCTTATGGGAGGGTAAACCGCTTCGTTACGTAACGCGTTACGGTGCCAGTCTGGCGTTTAAGTTATCACTTCTGTCGGGCGTCCCCAGACGCACACGTTTTTTTTTTCGAGGTGTAGTCTCCACTGACTGTTCTTAATACAGATCTTCATACATGTAAACTAGGTACTGAACACGTTGCTGCCTATGGAACACAGCCGTATTATCTCCTCCAAAGCTTTTCATCGTTTGAAAAACTTCGTCCCTTCAGTTGTTTTTTTTACATAAGGAAATAGTGCAGGCCGTCTATAAATTAGGGTGTCCCGGTGTATTTGATTACATCTTGGTGAAAATAGTACGTAGTTTTTCCGGCTCGATGTGCAGGGGCGTTATCTTGATGCAAAAGCTGAGTTTTTAAGGCTTCTAATGCTTGAGGTAAACATTCCTCAGTAATCCATGCAGTTGTAACAGTCTTCACTTTATCAAGCACAACCGTAGCCAATATTTCTTTCGAACTAAAAAATTAAGCAACCACTCTTTTCTTCTCGGATCGGGACATTTTCACAGAGGGCGGCGGTGGTTCATCTTCAATTACACTGGGATTAAGTAAGAACGTCGAAATAATACAGCCAGGTTTCGTTACATGTAAGAATAGAGTTCTCGTAGTTAGATCGGTCTTTAAATTTTTTTAACATATCATTTTCGTTTAGAAAATTAATTTTAAAATCGAACATACGGTTCTTTGCCTCCAAAGTTGTACTTTTTTAAATATAAAGAATTTATGGATATGACTTCATGTCACATAGTTTGCATACGACAAACTTACATATATTACTATTATTAAAATTGCAGAGGTCGGTCGCTGCAGTAGGAGAAAACTGCTATTCAGTAGTCTTCGGACAGCAGAATGTACGTCATGCTGACTGTCTCAAATTGCGCGTGAGAATTAACATGAAAGGCGGAATACTCAAGTAGATCTACTTAAAGCACTTGTTAGTGGTTCTTCTCCCGTTCGTTAACACCTGTTTTCGCCCGGTAGAATTCTTAGGTTTGCGAACGGGTCGTTTAAGGCACAAAATTGAGTAAGCTGCATCGAATAATTAAAGTATTTTCGCTCAAATTGACGCGAATTGTCATCCAGTTGCGTCTAACCACACCCAATTGCCCATCAGTTCATCTGGTCGCATGCATCTGCAAAATAAAAAGATTAACCATGAAATATTGAAACGAAGTTCCTTATCGTACGTTACACTTCAGACGCTCTTCCACGCCTTTTTCAAACGCAGCCACGGCATCTTCAGGGTTCATAAAACGAATTTCTCTAGTTTGTCTTTCGTCTGCGTTTGTGAATGTTCCCCGTTTTTGCAACATTTTTATTGGTACTCCGCTCCTATTGGTCGTAACGTGATGTTATATAGCCTTCCTCGATAAATGGGCCGTCCAACACTAAAAGAATTTTAGTATCAGTAGTACTGGAGATTACCCCGAACATTCAAACTCACAAACTTTACCTCTTTATAATATTAGTATAGATTTTTGGAAATAAATAAAAGTCACAAGGTGCCAGGACGGAACTCTAAGGAGGATGACTCACTAGCTCCACACCTTCGATACACAAATATTCGATAGTCTGTCTGGCGGAGTAAGCTGGCGCGTTGTCGTGGTGGAGGAGGATCCTGCTTCTTGGGCGCTGCTGTCACATGGTAACATTTTCCAAGACAACTGGTAAACAATGACTGACATACCAATCTGCAATAACAGTCCTTTTATCTTCTAGAATGATTTTTTGCGAAATGACCCGTCCGTCCAAAGAATGAGGCAGTCATCGTTTTCCCTTGACTTCTGGCTTTCTTTTCTTTTGTCGGAAATCCAATGGAAATCAAAAGACAACCTGCGCATGTTACCTTCTACCTTTTGAATCAGTAGTCGCCGTAGAAGAGAATCATCAGTGAGTTTGCTTCGACCACGTCTAAACTCATTAAACCAGTTGTAAACAGTGTCACGAGATGGGGCTTCTGAAATTCCAATTGAAGTCTATTGTAACATTGTTGTTGAATAAGACCGCAATGAAAGTCTTAATCATCAATTTTCTCTAGTCAAATCCGTTTCGATGCACGACAGACAGTTTTTAAATAGCTGCTAATGTGTAAAAACAAGAAATCATTAAACTACTAGAGATTCCCAAAGAGTTCCTAATTCGAAATTTTAATAAATTGTTCATCGGCTGCTTTTTTTACTGGCCTATTGTAAAAACTTTCAGTGTGACACACGTATATGACGAACACCTCCGCGTTTTTTTTTTCGTTTCATTATTTCTTATACTTTGCATTTACATCGGTCATTGTAATAGGTTTTTGAACCAAAATCAAAAAAGAAATATTAATATATCATAGTAATACATGTATAAAAAGGTTTTGTCATTAAATTATTATAACACGTTGTATGTAGCTTTCAGCTGGTTCTAAAAATGTAAACCGGCTATCACTCAACGCATAGTTATAATAATTCCACCTCACTCATTAATAATTCGACTTATCAGTAAAATAACATTTGTCAATCTACTTTTTCAGGTCAACTCAAAAGGTGTAGTAGAAATACTGAGCCCAGCTGACCATGACATTAGAACGTTACAACATATACCATTAAAAGACACATGGTCAGCTAGTTTTCATCGCGATGGCCATCGCAATATAGCCATTGGCACTAGAAGTGGTAACATGATAATATGGGATACAAAAAACAAAAATGTTACCAAAACATTCCCGACGCCATCACAGCAGTCTAGTGTGAACTTTGTTAGTTACAATGCCAAGAATACAAGCTTGGCAGCAGCCATGCATAATGGTGATGTTATTATTTATGGTCTTGTATCGAACATTCCTGTGTTAACAGTAAAACTTGCCTGCTCTAGAAGCATTTCAGCAATGAAGTTTCACCATGAATCTAGATCATTACTTGGTCTTGCTACTGATGAAGGCCATGTGGTAATGCGTGACATAACCACTAACAAAGACAAAGCGTACTTCCAGAATGTTCATGGCTCTCCCGTTAGTGATATTGCATATTCTTTGATTAATAGAGATGTAATGTTATCCACGGGGTATGATAAGGTTATGCATGTATACGATGTCAGGGTCCAGAATGTTGTTTCGACATTAAAAACTTCGTATGCTTTAACTTCGCTAGCCGTAAACATAGAGAATCAAGTGGCTTTCGGAACTAAGAATGGGGCTGTACTAATTTATGATCTTAGAGATTTAACTAATCCTATCAAAGTATTAAAAGGTCACGACGAAGAAGTTCATAGAGTTGCATTCCAACCGATTAAAAGAAAATTAGGATCAACTGATATTAGTCTTCGCGAAGACAATGAGACGACTACTCTGTCGACACCGAAAATCAATTCACCGGTTCGAGGCAGGACATCGGACATGTTCTTTATTACAGATTCTCCACCAAGAAATACCGATATTTCGGCTCAAGCTGGTGATACAAAAGCTGATTCCTTCCTAGTGATGATGGGTCTTGATAAATCTCATGAATGTGATGAAGAGGGAGACAAATCAATATCGCTAGAGCAAAAGAAAAGTGATAAATTAGAATTGCGATATCTACAACTAGATCCAGAAAGTAACTTAAGCAAAGTATCTACCCCTTTAAACAGCAGAACTACAGAAAACTTGGGCTTTCCATCACCATTGATTACAAATGGAATCACAGAAAATAGACAATTGTCCACCCCTGATGTATCAAATGTAAAAGCATCTAATTCTAATCAAGGCCTGATCCTGGATACTCAGGCTGCCGACGACCTAAAAGATTTTATAAAGTTAACTCTAACTGATATAGCAGATGATAACAGGAATTATTTCCTACACATTATGATGGCTTTGACCAAGCAAAAACTATATTTAGAGAAGAAAATAACATCCATGAGTGAGCAGGTACAAAATTTGGTTCACCATCAAAATGCTATAGTGGAGACAAATAGAAAATTGGCTTTGGAAATTGACCAGTTGAAAGCAAAGCAAAGTTACTAGAATATTTAGGCATAAAAGGAATACAAATATTAGTGCTATTGTGTTGCTAGCATAAAGTTGTTAAGTGTTTAAAGACAAAACTATTTTTGTTTTATTTTACTAAGGCTCCATGGGACCCATAATATTTATTTATTTTAAAAACTAATATCAACTTATTCTGGTAATTCTCATTTATAACAAAAAGCGGCTAGTTCCATTTATAAATAATATGTATAGGATATTTTTCAAAATAGAAATCTCAGCATATAAGTAGTTAGTGTAATATAAAAAATGCTACGAAGTCAAACAATTGAAGTTACTGAAATTCTATAAAATAAATACATTGTGCCAAATCTATTTTGTGTATTGTATCGATGAATTTATGAGTATATTTTATATTTAGTTTATACATGTGCCATCAGCGCCATTGTTTAAAGTAGTGATTCATTGACTAATATTATAAAAAGACATGGAGGTGGAAGGTCTAGTGCCTAGTACTTCAAAGTTCCTCCCTTTATACACGCCAGCTACTCTGCCTTATTAACACACTAGTCAATAAGTTACTTCTTTTGTAAATGGACAATAATGTTTTAAATTTCAGTGTACCTATTTGTAATTAAATACTGTGAATATTTGTATTTTATTGTTAGGTATTATTAATTTGTTGTTCATAATTACGTACTAAGTAGATGTGGATGCAATTAAACTGATTTAACTCCTCTCAGTTTTTTATTGATAAAACAACTTATCTTCACCGAAGCTTATGGATGTTACTATTCTGATAACTACCGTAAAAACCATTTTTTGGAAAATCTATATTTCAGGAAGGTTCTTTCTAATCGCAAAGTACGCCACTTTTAGGCCAATGGCGAACTGTGTGATAGCTAATGAAAAGTATAAATAGTTTGTACCAAGCTCCGCCAGTTCAAACTCCGAGAATCTAAGTTCCTGAATTTTTACATCGGATGCGGATGCAAATTCGGATTTTTTTAGTCTAAAGTCTAAATCAATGCGGAAGCTCCGCAATTGATGTGATGCGGATGCGAATATCCGCAACATCCCTGATCTGCACTAAGCATTCAAGTACCTACTGCTTCGCTGTTTGAGCATAAGAATGTTATTACTAGGTGCCCAAGTGTCCCTTGAAATATCAATACCAACGGGAATAGGGGCTTCTTCATGGTTACCCCAGGGTAACGATTGGGTGAATCACAGGGATTTTATTAGGTATATTTCAAATAAAAGTCTACCTATTGGTTTTGTACCAGTTGTAGATTTTTCCAAAAAATTCTTTACAGGAGGTCTAGTTATGATCCCTAGACCCCAAAACAACCTCCAGTTAAAAAGTTTATATATTTGCACGATAGAGGTCGCAATTATGCACCGATTGCTTTTAAACTTGGACGAAAATCAACAGGGTAAAAGTGAAGGTTAAGTTCGTGAATGGGGGATATTCCCCCAAAGGGGAGGACTGGGGGCAAATTTTCAAAAAAAATAAAAAAACGAAATCTACCTCTGAGGGCCCGGATTTCTTTTTATGGTATAGGCGGCAAACGAGCAGACGGGTCACCAGATAGTAAATGACTACCGCCGTCCACGGGCACCTGCAACTCAAGAGTCACAAGTGCGTTGCCGGCCTTTAAAGTAGGAGTACGGGAAAGGAGGAGAGAAGGGTTAGGGCTTCACTCGGCGAAAAGCAATGCAACCATGTTTTCTGTGAGGCCGTGGTATCACTCCGGTCCAGCCGGCCCATACGTGCCGAAGCATGACTCTCCCAAGATCCTAATTTAATATTTTCGAACATGGTAAGACGTTCTGATATTGCAGTTTGTCGAGTTTGGGGTTAATTGACGTAGGTACCTATATCTCAGAGCAAAGTTTAATTAATTTGTACCAATAATGTGCTTGATATTAGTCTTACTATTATAGTTGAGGACTATGATTACCTATCTAAGCAGGTATTTATTTGTTTAAAGAAATAGATTTACTTATCGACTTCGGGGCGCTCCACGCCTACGTATCCGGGCCTTCGGGGTCTTTGGCATTCCGGATTATCAATTTGGGTCCAAAAATGCGCAATTAGTACACTGCCTTCATCTTATGCATGGCCATAAAAATCTGAAAGAACATGAACCTCATCACGATTTTCTAAAACTAAGCGACCCTGGTACTACTGATGAAGTGATCTTGATCTGATTTGGTTAAATTAGGAATGACGCCCCGTATTCCTAATTTAACCAGATCTAATCTTTAGTTGACGTCGCTGGATGCAGGGCGCATCCAACTGGTCTTCTTGGAAGACATTAAGGGACATCCTATGCCTGAAATGATGATGATGATGATGAATCTTTAGTTATAATAAATAAATACCGCGCAATAAGTTTTGACTTTTGAGGGTCGGTCAGGAAGTTAGGATTAATAAGCAATTGGAACAATGTGATTGCACATTGTTGAAATCGCTTATTAAACAACGCATATAGGCACAGATTACTAAGTAGTTACTAATATAGGATATAGGTAAGATGGGGTAGGTAACCAAATGCTTAATTTTTGTAGCAGTATTGTATGTTAGCCGTGTATACGATAATATGGTTAATAATAATATATAATTTCCTCTGAACAGGTAGATTTACTTATTTTAATTATTTGGTGTTGGCAATATGTAATGTACCTATTAGATATTCGTGAAATAACAATTTGATCTGAATCTAAAACGAAAATATCGTTCGGACACTTCGATCTTTCGATTTCACAGAGTACTGTACTTTTATATAATACCGAGAGTCGAAGTATCTACGGACATAACTACCTATATCTTTCAATAGTGTACCTAACCATAATTTTTTTATTGCTGATACACAATTTACGATAATCGTTTTGCATTGCTTTGAAGTGTGAAAATCAATTATCCGTTCTTATTGTTTCTTGACATGTAACAATATAACAATGAAAACGGTAGGTAGGTATGTATATGTACTATCGCCTGAATGAACTTTGTGGCCACTTGGGCCAGTCAATATTACTGGATGACGAAGATTGATAAGGTAGGTATGTACTTATTCTAAAAAACTTTTACCACTAATAGTTTGGTTTTCGTTAAAGTACAGAAAAATATTCCAGTTAGCAAATTCAGATTTATCCACTTTTTCGCTGCTATTTTAGTATCGATAAAGCATAGGAGGGGAGAGCAGGTAGGATTCGTACTGCGGATCATGCTAATCGAACAGTAGTCATTTTTATCTACAAAACTAAACATGCGTGGATGCGTTCATGTTTTGATTCCTGCCCATACCACATAATACACTATACTAGTGGGAGGGCCATGCTTCGGCACGTATCCGCCGGCTCGACCGGAGTGATACCACGGTCTTACAGAAAACCGGCAGTTATAAAGCAATGATGCATTTGTGACTCTCGAGTTGTAGGTGCCCATGAGCGGCATTAGTCATTTACCATCAGGTGACCCTGACAGGTCTGCTCGTTTGCCCACTATCTATACTATTCTATTCTTGTTCCAACACAATAAAGTCCCAATTTAGGTCACACAGTGCTAATTTACCTATAGTTGCGTAGTAGTAGAAGTTGCTTCTCTGGACTCTATCGTGTAACTGTTCTGACTGTTCTAATCTGAATATTTAATTAAACAACATAAAGGAGGCTGAGCTTCAGTAGCTTCAGGGCGTCAGTAGTACAAACAACACCTTTTATTACTACAGTAGGGTTCTATGCTTGAAACTAAAAACTACGGGATAGGTACGAATATTTTTTCTATGAAGAGTGATAGAATGGGCAGGGGAATTCCTCCCCAGAGTTTCTGCAGTAGGTACTTATCATAGAGCAGAGCTATAAATATTTTACCTCTATGGTTCTTATCCATGTAAATTGACAACAGATTAGATTCTGTGACTATTAATCCTAACGTTTTGATTTCAGTTTGTCCTAGTTTGTCAGAGTTATTTCTTTCAAAATCAAAAAACCATTTACATATTAAAAGTAACATAGAATAGTTTTATTTGTTTTGCAGTGTGATTAAATGATTTAAGGTTGTATTTACAGGGTTTAACCTACTTTTAAGTATCAAATTGATTTATACATGCGTGTGAAAATGCACAGCGCAGATTATTATTTTTTGTTTACTCAGAACAAGACGAAATAACTAAACGTGTTGTCAGTTAGTTGTCGTTGTCATGCTCTATGTTAGCAAGTTTTATTTTTTTAAATTGTAATCTTAGTTTTAGGCGCCGAAATGGGTGAATTAACAGCCACAAATTTATTTGAATCACAAACTATATTCGCCGATCACAAGGACCTCATTCATGATGTTGCTTATGACTTTTACGGAGAGAGAATGGCTACTTGTTCAAGTGACCAGTATGTAAAGGTTGGTTATTTTGTTAACAAACAAAAACGCGGTTGGAACTCGTTTGGACTATATCATACCTATTATCTATTGTACGCACAACAAATAAACTTTTATGCCTAGTGATTAAAAAAATGTCTTTATTTATGCGGACCTAATTGTCTTGACTTGTTCATAGATACGTTTGATATTGGTCATTTGAGAAATTCTCTTTCGAATTTGGTTTTAATTGCACATCAATTAATATGTAACGTAGTCTTCATAATTTAGTATGACGAGAGAGGAGACTGAAATACACTAGTTAAACCCTTCTAGCTAAGTAATTGAAGGACATGCTGAAAAAAGAATCAGTCTTTTAGATGGTTATGGTCTATGTTCGATTTGAAGAAAGCCTGAACATCCGGCTTTAGATAACTTAATGGTAAACTTTGTATTTGAATCAAGGAATAAGAGAATGTTTAAGTTCACTTTGTAACTGCTTCCTATAGACTAAAAGAACTTAAGTTTCTAAGCATATATATTATACCATTTTTTTTTGAAAGCTTTATCTGTCGGTTTACTGTAAAATCCGCTTATAATGAGATCATAGGGAAGTGACGGACGTCATACAAAGCATAGTGTAAGAAAATAAACAACAACAAAAAACAAACAGAACTAAGTTTTAGTGATTTTTAGTCTATTTTAGAGAGTTTAGTAATAACAGAATTGGCACCAATTATTGTATCTATACAAACAATGTCATGTGCTTGGACTATAATATTGTTTTAGTGAAGGACAGGTTAAGAATCTCAGATTTTATTTGTTTTTATTATTTACTAACTTTTGCTCGAGGCTTTTGGATGCAATTGGTAGATTTTGGCCCCAATTCTGTTACTTCACACGCTAAATTAAAATTCACTAAATTTTCTTCATATAAGAAGTAAACCTTGCATACTTAGAAACAAGGTCTTATTTAAAATTGAAACAAGTAGGTAACATATGTCGCTATCGAAATAAGCAATTTATTTGTCGACTAAAGTCTGATACGCTTAAATAAACTGTTATACCACGTAGCGAGAGCCGCAATGCCATCTCTTTTGCTCTGTGTTTTTAGCAAGCGTCTTCGTAGGTGTACATTAAAAACACGTCGTCCATGTTCGATTTGAACAAGTTTTTATACAGCAATTATACAGCGTTTAAATAAATGAACACTCTCGCTGCGTGGAAATAAGGTTGAGTATACGTTGACAGGTTTTATTGAAATTTAGCGGCGCTGAGAAATAGATGCTAGTAATAAATAGACCTTATTCCGAAGAGCACTAGGTTGATTTCATATGAAGAAATTAAGTCAGGTTCTAGTTTAGTCGAGTGTACAATAGAATCGGCACCTTTGTCTAGCAATTAGGATACCCTTAGAGACCAGTACTTTTTTCTGGATGAAAAGTACCCTATCTCCTTTTTATGAACCCCGGACATTGTGAATGCAATGTTTCATGAAAAAGTTGGCATGAAATCATAAATAATTAACAAACTCACATCTGCATTTATAATATTAAATAGGATTTCTTATTTTATCTATGTGTTAGTCTTATTTTTTGACTTGCAGTTCTTGCGCGGTTTCGCTCGTGTGTACTATTTTGCCCGAAACCCTAATTCTTTCTCCAAAATAAAAATAGCCTAAGTTACTCCTTAACACCAGCTATCTGCCAGTGAAAGTCCTATAGAAATCGGTCCACCCGTTCCGGAGATTAGCCGGAACAAAAAGACATAGACACAAAAATATAAAACTATTATTTCAACATTACAAACAGACACTTCAATTTTATTTATTTGTATTGAGTATTTATGATAACTGTCTAATTGCCTATTAGACAAAGTTATGAAAAAAATAATGATTTGACATTTCTAGGTGTGGGATTCAGATGGGCAAGGTGGATGGCGCATCACAGCAAGCTGGAAGGCACACCATGGATCAGTGTGGAAGGTGACATGGGCGCACCCTGAGTTTGGACAAGTCATTGCAACATGTTCCTTTGATAGAACTGCTGCTATTTGGGAGGAAGTCGGTGAGTCTTAAGATAGAAAAGTCATCCTCCCAAGATCTGACAATATGCTAAATGGCACAGATGAACGTTTTTTTATAAAAATCTTTTTGCCATGGTATATTCCGAAATAAGGTATCTCAAATACTCTACACTTGCTAAATCTAATTGCTTTTTGGAATTTAAGGCATCTTTTTTCCATCCCTACATTCTCTGAGTTTCAATTAACATCTCCTTTGCATACTCAATATCCAGTCCAGATTTCCAGACTAGAGATGTTTTTTCTCATTTCTATCTTTATTTTCAATTGGTTAGTGAAAAAAAATCTTTACTAACGATAATGTCTGTTGATATACTTACACTTTTGTAAAGATAGTTTCAAGAATTTATGTTATACTCTACCTTCCACCTTCTACACAGTGTACCTACATACAATTTTAAAATCAAATTGGAAAATAAATTTCACCACTTTCATTTGTTTTTCTTATTGATAGGTGACACGGCTGCTTCGGGATCAGAGAAAGGCCTGCGCACTTGGTTGAAAAGGTCAAATCTTGTTGATTCTAGGACTTCTGTCACCGACGTCAAGTTTGGGCCCAAGCATTTGGGTTTACTGCTAGTCACTTGTTCCGCAGATGGTATCATAAGGTACTAAAACTTCTAAAATGAATTCTTGTTGTATCACACATGAAACAAGCCTAGCTTGAAGGTACGAAACCCAATGCAATAAATGCAAAATCCAGCAATTAAATTTAGATAAATAACTCTAATTGTCACTAGAAATTCTTTAAAATTGAACATTATTTTTTGGAGACAGTTCGACATATGTTATTGACGTAAGTATGTTCGCGTTACATATAGTTACGTTGCACATGTATTTGCAATACAACTCTTTTGTAAAGATAAAAAAATGCACGAAAAATGCACGAATTGAATAGGGCCACCCTTTTTGAAAAGTGTTTTGATTCTATCCGAAGGCAACTGTAACCAACCAAAAAATGTATTTAAATTTTATTCAATCGATAAGTGGAATTAAAATGCATTTCAATTTTACATTTTTAATTTCTGCATGTAAATTGATGTAAACGCCATGTTGCTCGATCGTCATGACGTCATATTGGCAGTTTGAAAATCTTCTGTAATGTTTTGTATTACATATTTTAGAATTTATGAGGCGCCTGATGTTATGAATCTGGCGCAATGGACCTTACAGCACGAAATACCAACCAAAGTGTCTATAAGCTGTCTGTCATGGAATCCTTCCCTGGCCAGGTAATAATTGTTAATATTTTTTCCTATAACAAACTTTAACACTAAATCTGTGTATAGGAATTCAAATTCAATATCTATATTTAAAAAAAATTATCATCAATTATTTGAAATTATATTTTTTTTTTTTTTTTATTATTAAAAATTATAGATAGCCTGTGTCGATCTATAACTGCCTGTTTCCAAATTATTAATCGTTGTAAGAAGAAATCTGGCAAACAAACTCACGGCCACTCCTTTCACCAGATAGTTATTACAATATATTAGTCAACTAGCAGCGCCCCGCGGTTTCACCCGCGTAAGTCCCGATCCCGTGCGAATATTGGGATAAAAAGTAGCCTATGCGTTAATCCAGGTCTCCAGCTATCTACATACCAAGATTCATCGCAACCGGTTTAGTGGTTTTTGCGTGATAGAGTAACAAACATCCATTCATCCAAACTTTTGCATTTATAATATTAGTGGGATTGTAGTTATTACAGCACTGTTTTGTTGTGCGCTATCATGTTTTTAAGATTAAAAGTAAATTTTTTTTTGTTTTCAGTAGTAGTTTCTATTTAGTATTTGAAATAGTCTGTTAATCGAAAACACAAACAACTCAAAACCATTCCAAGCATAAAAATGCTTGGGATTGAATCTCCATATAATCCACTACTTCAGGTACAGTAGTCGTTTTACTGTGGACTTAAATTTGTTTAGACTTAACATTTGTATACTTTCTGGGATTTTATTATAAAATCGTAAACACTGACCTCGAAATTACTTGTTAATTTTTTGGAGCCTAGAGACAGGTAGAACAAGTTTATGTTTATTGCGTGTGTTAAAACGTGGTTAAAAGAGTGTCTGTCACTGTTTTACAGAACCTATCTTAATTTTTTATTAAAGTAAACTAAGTTTTCATAAATATACTGACATGCTACCATCATTATGTTTATTTCCTTGAATTTCTGCCTCAGTGAAAAACGATTATCTAAGTTGTAAATTGCTCAGATAGCTCTCTTCTGCAGCACGAAGATAGATTGAACAAGAAGATAGAAGGAAACCATGTACATATGTATTATAGTCAAGAAAAGTCACAACTAATATAAATTTGCTCGTTTGTCAGAGTGGTGCACCCTCCCATGCTGGCGGTCGGCAGCGACGAGCCCAGCACCACGTTGGCGGCTGCTAACGTTCAAACCGACAAGTCAACTGCTTGTAACGGCAAAGTTTTCATATATGAGTGAGTACTTTAGAAAAATTATAGTTTCAGTTGAAATAGGACCGTCTGAATAAAGATCTAGATGATTTTCTAAGTGGAACTAGTCGAGTATCCCCGAAATACACAGGTGAGTAGAACCTTATATATCTTTAATAAAAAAATCTCTTTATTTAAGCCAAAACGGTACGTTCTGTAGTCTTGTGTGAAGTAACGGTTTATGAAGTCATACCCCGCTATTGTGAAATAGATAACTTTTAATGTATTATTTGACTACTACTTGATAGTGGATTATATTATTCTTATGAATACATCAATCATCAATACAAATAAATAAAATTGAAGTGTCTGTTTGTAATGTCAAAATAATAGTGTTTTTAAACTCATACAATTATTTGCACAAAACATAATATATATTATTATGTTTTATGCCTAAAAATCTGTTTTTTTAATTTTTGTGTGTCTGTTTGTTCCGGCTAATCTCCGGAACCGGTGAACCGATTTCCATAGGACTTTTACTAGCACAGATGGTGTTATAAAGAGTAACTTAGGCGGCTACTTTTTTTTTTTTTAATAATTAGGGTTCCGTGTAAAATAAATAAATATGTTGCCGCGCCGGAGCTCTTAGTGTATCCTAAAAAAAACAAGGAATCTAATTTTTCAAAGTTTTATTGTAACACTTAATTTTATAAGGACTATTAAATAAACATTTTTTTATAACAGCAGACAACTGTTACTTTTATCAATTACTTTTTAATATAGCTACACTATTAGTCAATATAATATGGTGATCTTTTAATGAGAGTACGTCGTGTTTACAGGTACAGTGAAAGCTCCCGGCGCTGGACTAGAACCGACTGTTTGTCTTCCGTACAGGAGCCCGTTAACGACATCGCCTTTGCGCCAAACCTCGGCAGGTCGTTCCACCTTCTCGCGGTCGCTACTAAAGATGTCCGCATCATCAAAATAGAACCTATTGCGTAAGTAATCATATTTATACCTATATTAAAAAACATTGTTTAAGTCTTGGCGAGATATATTTGATGAATGAAAGAATATGGGTGATTTTAGATTGTATAAAAGGATTTTTGATTGTATTGAAAAATGCGACATATGTTTTAAGGACATTCACGATACGGATATAATGATTTGAAGTGAACAGGATAGGTGTTTGGCCAGATACCGGATATACGGCCAACCTTAAAGCGGTATAGCCGGATATCCGACAAAAGAACGTGAACTGAAAATATATTTTTGAAGAATTTTATTTGCAGAAAAAAATAAAAACACGTCTTTCTCAGAATTTTATTCCGCACCGAATGAGCATAATTTTCTGTCTTTTCTAACGATTTTTCGTATAATTGTTTGGTACGCTTTGTTCTAACTAACTAAATAGCAAAATATTATACTCTATGTCACAACATAGAGTAAGTATAATATTTTGCTATTTAGTTAGTATTTTTAACGCAGTTTGATTTTTTATTTCATTTACTAATTCTTGTTTTCTGGTGAGTTACCAGAACTCACGGGGAAGCGAATAGGATAGCCATATCGCAAGCATATTTGTGAAGCCCACCGCGACACAGGAATATTACTAATGGGGGTTGCCTTTAATTTTAATATTATTTAGTGTGACCTTATATAAAGTTAATGTTGTGTTGCAGCGAGTCTGGCAGCGCTGGGGGCGGGGGCGGGGGCGCGCGGTTCAAGTGCGAGGTGCTGGCCGCCTTCGAGGAGCACTCGGCGTGCGTGTGGCGCGTGGCGTGGAACGTCACCGGCACGCTGCTCGCCTCCTCCGGGGACGACGCCACCGTCCGCCTCTGGAAGAGTCAGTATACACACACACTATTGTAGCTAGGGTGGCGGGGGCGGGGGCGCGTGGGGCAAGTGCGAGGTGCTGGCCGCCTTCGAGGAGCACTCGGCGTGCGTGTGGCGCGTGGCGTGGAACGTCACCGGCACGCTGCTCGCCTCCGGGGACGACGCCACCGTCCGCCTCTGGAAGAGTCAGTATACACACACTACTGTAGCTAGGGTGGCAGGGGCGGGGGCGCCGGGGCAAGTGCGAGGTGCTGGCCGCCTTCGAGGAGCACTCGGCGTGCGTGTGGCGCGTGGCGTGGGACGTCACCGGCGCGCTGCTCGCCTCCTCCGGGGACGACGCCACTCTGCCTCTGGAAGAGTCAGTATACACACACACTACTGTAGCAAGGGTGGCAGGGGCGGGGCGCGCGGTGCAAGTGCGAGATGCTGGCGGCACTCAACTCAACTACAGCACACTCTTATCTGAACACCACCTGCAACTTCAAAACCTCCTCTGCTCCACTAGCTATCTAATGTCACTGTATAGTCACAATATCCTTACTCTGACTGTTATATCTTGCTTATAAACCTTACCTTTACCTCTGGCATACGTTGATCGCCAATATCTTCAGGGACTATAATAATTAAATTTTATTAGTCTATACAGAGTGTTACAGAAAGGTGTGATCATATTTTAGGGTCGTATAGTAGAACTTCGTGAATAATGTAAAGCGCTAACAAATTAACGAAAATTGGTAATTTTCAATACAAAAATCTTATTTTGAAACTGATAAATTGACCGATAAAGCTAATATTTCGTAAGGGAGAGGGTTGGCATGGATGAAACTATGATATATAATACTGTTACGAATATCCCGCCATCTATTGGCGACTGTGGGAAGTCGTATAGAGCTACAAAATAAAGATACACGCCATCTGTTGAGACAACACGGAACTAAGTAGTTAGTTACCCATTAATGGAATATTCTACGATGTATTAGCGATTCTATTGTTGTGTAGAATTTACCAGAGGTGTCGCGATTTTTCTGGAAGTACCGTTTCGCTATATAAAGCGTGGCATTGCGGAGTAGTTGGTTAGTTTTCAAGTGAGTGTCAAGTGAGTTTAGTTTCAAGTGAGTATCAAGTGAATTAACAGCGACTAAAGTGTAAGTGAATTAAGAAGTTTAGTGTAATAGTGATAATAAATTATTGTAATTGTGTTGTTGCTAGTTTCCCTGTGTATTTTGTGATCTATTAAAATAAATTGTGTCTATTTCGGTAACAATCTTGTATAATTCTCTAATCCCGAACCTCAGCTCGTAACAATACCAAGAATGTTAATGGAATGTCCAGATTTTTCAGAAATTGTCTGCATAAATAAAATAATATTCAAAATAATGGAAATTGACATGATATCATATGAAATTCATAATACCTTGTTTAGAAATGTGCACCTATACTAGAAGGAGAACAAAAATATAAATCCATTTATATTCAAGCTAAATCAATTATTTACACAGCTACACAACACAACACAACACAACACACTGTTTAAGGCAATATAATCTGAACTGATATTAAAGTGTACGTCTGCTTGTTCACTTTTTGTAACTAAATAACTACTAACATAATATGAGCCGTTCGTAGTACAGTGGTAAATTAATATATTATTATATCTGTCTTAAGTAGACATTGGGTGGATATTATTTATTTGTGCCCCTCCCGTACCGACCCCCAGCCACCGCTGATGTAGTGTAAAGGACAAATATGTTCTACATTAAATATTTCGACCAGACAATGAACGTATCTATTTAGATATAGTTTAACGCCATGTTGTTCAAAACAATTTTGCAAATATTAAATTCATTTTATGATCAAAACTTAAATGGTAAATGTGAGTTATCTTCAAAAGATAGACATCACTGTTGCGGACTTTCTTTTAGATCTATTTACGAGAAATAATTCAGCCATGCATTCTCAAGAAGCGCGATTTTTCCCTCTATCGTCATAACTTTGGCTAATTTTCACATACATATGGAATATGTCCATCTGAAATAATGAACGTACAGTGGTTACAGAGATTACCTTCTACATGTATGAATATACACAATCTCACAAAATTCTCACTCTGTTTATAATAAATAGTAGTATAGATTAAAAATGTGTACCATATGTAAAGATGCAACACTGGCAGATATAAATTCAAAATAAATATTGTGTTGGAATCTGGAGACATGTCAAAACCACAGTAGTCTTGTACTTATTACGTACAATTAATTCTATAGGCTCGAGTATGAAGAAAAATTCGAATTCGAAAGTCTACCATTACTAAAGTATTCTTTCTTTAATTTCAGTGCAATACTTGAACCAGTGGAAGTGCGTGGCCGTGTTCAAGAGCGAGCCAGTGGGGGGAGAGTCACCCCCCTTGGCGCGGGCACACACCAACTACATGCGGATGGCCACGATGGCCAACCCCTCGCACATGCCCTTCCACTGACAGCGGCGCTACGGCTCCTGGGGCGTGCCTTAGCTCGGTAACTATCAGCACTCCTCCGCCGAGAAACCGCTAAACAAATAAATTTCGTTTGTGAAGTCAAAACAAAACCGTTTACCGAGAGCGCATGTTTAACTGGGCAATAAAATTGTGCGGAAAAATTCAATTATAATATAATCTATATGTTAGAACAGGCAGTTTCGCTTCTGTTCTTGTACTGCGGTCTCGCGGCGGAAGGTTGTTCTCGAACATTACATGTACCAAATTATTACAATAAGGACAAATTGATTATAAGTTAGACTTAAGGAAAACAATGTATAGCTGCTCTAAGTAATATAGCTAATTGTATAACATCTCCTTGCAGTTAAGCGACTGTCTTGTATCATTGTAAGTTATTTTTTTGTCTAAAATAAATTCAAGAAATTAAATAACAATTTTAATTACAAGACAACAACCTCATTCGAAACGAATTAATTACTTAACGAAGATACATATTAATGAAGATAAAAGAAAGTTACGTTGTTACGGAAGTCTAAATTGACCCGCGGGCGCCATCTATTGACGAGTAGAGAAAGTAATACATTATCTAAATTGACTACTGAACTAATGGTATATTTATAGAATGTCCCACAACATTGTGGGACATTCTATAAATATACCATTTTTTTTTTCTTTTAAAAGACAACTCCCCGCATTAGGAATTACTGGTGTCGCGGGGGACTTTAAAAACATACAAACAACAGACACAAAGAACACCCAGACTCAGGTGGGAATCGAACCCACGACCTGTCAGGGTCACTAACCACTAGGCCAACAAGCCAGTCCACAGTACCATTAGTTTCGTTCATTGTCAAAAGATGGCATGCGTGCATACTAGAAGTGTCCAGAGGGGTTTCGAGTTTTCGGGAAATTTCACGAACTATATTAAATAACGTTCGAAGTATATAAGGTAGTTGCATTGCAGTATGGATTCAGTTCTCGTTGAGCGATACTGCGAGTAACAAGTATAATTGTCCATTATTTAATTTTAATCTAATCCCGAACCCTGGTTCGTAACATACTTGTTTTAGGGATGGGCGGCCAGGTTTCTTATCCAGAGGTATATATGTAACAGCGATCAAGGTTGTCGTTTCATAGTTTTAGTATACAGTACTCTGGTTGCAGTCAGGGGTTTGTATAGAGTACTTGCTTAACTCGTCAGATCGAATTATTCATATTTTAAGCATTTCTGCAGATTAGTATTTTTTCGGATTCGCATTGCTTCAGATTATCATTCTTATCTAAAGACGAGCCTAAAGATCAACTTAACACTTGTTACTGATATACCCACCATTTTTACGGTTATTATCGAATGTTATGTTAGTTATGTTAATCGAGACTAACGCCACCTCCCGCCACCTCGGTTCAGTGTTTGATCCGAGATTATTCTACCCCGGTACTTGAATAATACTATTTACCGGACAAGATTTATTATTCATCTTGTCCGGTAAATAGTGACACGGAAAAACATTTTTCCGCCTTAACCAATGAGCATTGAAAACCTTACATTTATGAAATTAAGAATACTTATGATAATGTTCAACTTATATTACTTCAATAAAATACTTGCGTACAACATAACATAATACTCTATTATTTAGTACTTTATGTAAAACTCATTTATAAACAACAAAAACACTATTCCAAAAACGATTGCTTCTGACTTGTGTAACAAACTTCGTTATTCGCTTAATATTAATAAGTCACGTTAGAAATTTTGACATAGGCCGTCCGCACTCTAGCGACTAGTCGCCTAATGTTTAACGGACGAAATAATCAATGAAATCCAAAATATACATGTCAAGTCTTGATTTATATTTCCAGTGACATCAAATCGATTAGACATAAAAATATATCACTAATTTACAGATTTTGGATTGAATCGATCATTGATTTCTGCCGTTAGACGATTAGTCGCATGCGCTGTTGACTCGTTCGTGTCTACTTCATGGGTGCCGTGCGCCGGAGTCGCTGCAAGTGCGGCGTCTCCTTGCCCATGCTTCTTGTGGAGTACCAACCGACCTGCGATATTTTAAGCAGGTAATAAGGTGTGATCACATTTTAGGAACATTATGTATAGTCTGAAAATTAAAAGTAAGAAAATCAATGTTGCCTGACTAAATTAAAATATTTTTTTAAAATAAATTAGAAAATTTAAAATCTATCTGCATCGAAAGCGCGTTTTGCCGATTGGGACTACATTGAAAGGGTATGCTGGACCCATACCCTGTCAATGTAGTAGATAAGTGAAGTTATGCCTGTTGAGTGATTCTTCTCTACTAATACTACTCAATACGACACATTTTGTTCGTCAAAATATAAGTACCGGTCCGGTGGCCCTGGGATCTTGGTCTATTAGGCGATGAATATATTATTGGTATTGGAATATAATCTATACTAATATTATAAGCTGAAGAGTATGTTGTTTGGTTGAATGCGCTAATCTCAGGAACTGCTGGTTTGAATTGAAAAAATCTTTTAGTGTTGAATAGACCATTTATCGAGGAAGACTACCCATAGAAGTGGAGCAGTGATTATAAACACAGTTGCAACTGGGGACGGCTAGTTGCTTTATAATTTCATTCCAAATTTTAATAAAGACATTTTAACCATAAAAAGTGGTTATAAATAACTGTTACGCTTCTACAGTCTGTTTTCTTACTCTATTAATATTATCTCTATGGAAATAAAACGTACCGGCATTGCTCTCTCGCTCTTGCATTGACTGTTAGACGATGAATGTGGACTTACGATGTTACTGCAAAAAAAAAAAGAATTTGGATACATTGATATTTGAAACATGACATTGAAGTGACTTATCACATTAAACTGTCAATGTCTGAATTGATAAATTTATTAATCCAATTATTGGAATAAATTAAGTGTTAATAATTGCAATTTACAATTATTAATTGCCTAAAGTGATCTAAATTTGGATTTAACTAACTGATCTTAGAGCCTTGAGTACGGAGCGTAATTTTGTGTCTCTTGGCTTAGAAATATTTTTATGTATTTAATACATATAGGTATATTATAAATAAACACACAAACTAAAGCTCGTGACGTTGCAACAAACGCGAAGATCTTCAATATGCATCTGTTTTACCAACATCTGACCAACGTCTGTAGTTCTCATAAGTTTTTGAGTTAGAAATATCTCGAAAGATGGTAAATTCCAAAGGTGCCTCAGGCGCCCTATTAATGCTGCTTCATACTATAGCACCCCGATGGTGAATTTATGTCTCGCTCCACCGTCAAGGCCACATAGCCTCAAGTGCCAGCCTCAATTTCAGTTAATTAACATTTATATAATAATATATTAATGCGCCTAAGAACCATAGTGGCGAACGCTAAAATCATCATTAAAAGCGCTTCATCATCACTGCTGGACATAGGCCTGCTAGGCAGTGGCGTACATTAGCAGAGCCTAATGTACGCTCTAAGATAGCGTTCATTTTAAAAACTGTACTCAATGCGCTTAGCACCAGCGCTAAATATCCAATAAAGACCAAAATTAATGTGTGACTAAATGCGAGATCTATTTACCCCAAAGATGCTCGTTTAATGGTAGTTGCGTTGCTCTGCAGAAGGATCCTTGCTGGTGGGGTCACCAGCCCGCCACTTGCTCGCCAGCTGTACAGGACAAATTAAACGTTAACTGCTGCTTCCGTTAAAGTGACCTTTACTATCCTGACTTATGTTCATACCTGGACTAGATTCGAAAATTTAAATAATACATGGAACATAATTATGGAACATTAAATAAATATTTTTTAACAGCAATTGTTTAGACTTTAGAGCACACAAATCCAAAAATGAATATAATTATGTAATATGGTGAAATAATAAGTAGAAACTAAATCCGCCCGTGGATTAGAGTGTAATCATTTAAGAGAAAGATTCCCCCGGGGGGATTTGGTAGGTTAGAGTGGACTAGACCAATTCCCCATATAATTTCAGTTTTAATAAAAATAACTTAAAAATAAAGTACACAACCTGGATGGTAAGCCATTACAGGTGTATAAACTCGCGTTATTGCGTTTCCAACCATATCCCCCTCCCTCCTATGGAGCTGGCAAACCAGTATGGCATCAAAGTCGACATTGATCGATTATTTTGTAGTTTCTTTTAATGATTAATTGGAATAGGCAATAGAAGGTGACGATGAAGACACGCCTTTTAATATTCTGGATAAGGTTATAGTACTGTTGACCAAAAAGAAAAGTAGTCGACGCAAGGGGGACAATTGTTTCCACTCGTGTGTAAATTCAGTAAATTAGAGGATATAGACATTTGGAGATGTGGACATTCAAAGACAAAGACCACGACCGATTTTCCCGTTACCTATAAAAATATTATTTTGTTTAAACTTATTAATTACTAGCAGCGCCTCGCGGTTTCACCCGCGTAAGTCCCGATCCCGTGGGAATATCGCGATAAAAAGCGATAAAAAGTAGCCTATGCGTTAATCCAGGTCTCCAGCTATCTACATACCAAGTTTCATCGCAATGCCAGCCATCGTTCAGTGGTTTTTGTGTGAAAGAGTAACAAACATCCATCCATCCAAACTTTCACGTTTATAATATTAGTAAAATAAACTTTAAATTTTAAATAAACAAGTTACGCTTTCTAGTTTCCAGAAATTTCTAACTTGGTTATTTTTCCAGTATCATCCCGTACTGAAAAAATATCAACATTTGAAGCGGTCTTACCTCGGAAGACCGTCTCCTCCCTTCCTATAAAATTCCGCTCGTTTATCGCCAACTCTGTTCGGGCAACTGCTCAACCTTAGTGGCCGCTCGTCTTCTAGCGAAACTTTTCGGACAAACGGAATTCTTATATTTTTACTGCGCGTAACTTTGTTGCTGATGTCAGTACTTGAATGTTCGTCGATACTCGGCAGCCGCGGATCCAGACCGCAATCTCCGTTGTCATACACCTTGTACACCGGCTTCTTCATAATGTACATACTGTTTAATGGTCTGTTACTGGTTCTGGGGCTCTGGCTCTGCAATGGACACTTTTTGATTCTATCGGACGCTGGGATCTTAGGAGCTGGTTTAGTCGGTTCCGGCGCTATGTTTCGATTGACGAGGGTTGGCTTTGGTTGTTGGAGACAGGAGGATATACGGATCTTTTGAGTTGGCGGTGTGTATTTCAATGGTGCAGGCGAAGATGGAGTGGGGGCTTTGCTGGTGGAAGCGTCCGCGTCAGTTTCGTACTTGGGCCGGTATTCGGGCGGAGACAACGGACGCGGCTCCTGAGCGTTCGACGACCACAGTATGTCAGTGCCAGACATAGATTGCAGTGCGAGTAAGTGCGTCTTGATATTGTACACACCGGCTGTTGTCCCGAATGGCTCAGCTTTTATTTGAGCGACGACATCCATGACTGACATCTGACATAGTTCTGAAATCTGTCGGTATACCTGCAAATGGAGATGCAGGCATTATTGCGCCTTGTATGAAAAACATTTATTTTATTTTTAGCCTTTTCTAATCTTTATCCTTCTTTACAAATGACACCTGTGAAGCACGCGCGTATGTCGATGACAGAATGACAGCCTTTTTGACTGTTAGTGAGTCCCGACGTAAATGGGCGATATTTGTCGAAACCATAGGATAGGTTATGTTCATCAGTAGATGTTGCAAGACCGAGACGGTGGTGATGATGACAATGATGATTAATATGATTGATTCTCTCTGAATGATATGGAGAAAATCGATAGCGAAAGATAATTCTACTGTTTACGTTACTATTAAGTAACGTAAATAGTAGGTAGAAACTCATCCTAAGAGTCCTGCAAATAGTATATTGTATGTTGCAAAAACCGAAGATACAAATTTATTATTATCGAATAGCTCCGTTGTGCCTACGTTATAAATTGGCACTGAAAATCGGTACTGCGCTGTTTTATATCATCTCAGTGTATGCTGAGTGTCACCCCGAAATTGCAAAGTAGCAGCGTACTATGAGAGATAATTTCTTTAAAATTATTCTTCAATAAAAAATAAAAGGCATAATCAGATGTTGCCGCGGCAAGAATGACACGTCACCCACATACATTCTACATGACATAAATGACGTATTGTAGACATATCATAGACTAAAAATATGATGTTTGTGAAGTAGGTGAACAATATCAACGTATATTTTAAATATAGACTTAAGTAACATAGAAAAGAAAAATGTACACTAATGTTTTTACAATAAATTATATTTTCTTTCTTCTTCTTCTATAAAGTGTAAAGTAGGTTCAACGGTATCAAATTGAATGAAACCACGGCTGACAGTCAGTAGGGATGTTTTTTTTATTTATACAATGTCGTACCTACTGTAAAAAGATAAAATACCATTCTAATAATATTGAAATGCGAAATGTAAATTATACTTCTATTATTTAAAGTACATATTAAGAAGACGTAAGGTGAGTCATTCACTTACCTCCCTGTTGGTCGCAACCTCAATTATATTAAAAGGGTGGGTTCTCATCCTCATGCCGGGCCTCTTGATCCAGCAGTGGCGGGCCGCCTCATCGATCTTCATCCTCAATTCCACGTTGGGCTCCAATAAATGCTGGATAAATGCCTTGCACTCTGACAAACAAAATTATAAAAAAATCATTAGTAACGCCATATATACCAAAATAGTAAAACAGTCAATAACAAATAATCTCTCTAAAAGTATTTACAAACTGCAATTAGATAATTATAATATTATTATTTGAGATTAGGTGTTAAGAGACCCCTCATGTGTTATTTGAGATTAGGTGTTAAGAGACCCCTCATGTGTTATTTGAGATTAGGTGTTAAGAGACCCCTCATGTGTTTTTTGAGATTAGGTGTTAAGAGACCCCTCATGTGTTATTTGAGATTAGGTGTTAAGAGACCCCTCATGTGTTATTTGAGATTAGGTGTTAAGAGACCCCTCATGTGTTATTTGAGATTAGGTATTAAGAGATCCTCATGTGTTATTTGAGATTAGGTGTTAAGTGACCCCTCATGTGTTACACCCTGCCTCAGATAGATTTTCTTGTTCATGTTATTGTCCAGCCGATCCCCAATCCCACTTTTGTAATACAAGTTGAAATATTCTGAATTTCACAATAATTTTTTTACAGGTACGATGTGAACGGACCGCCAGGAGTTGGGAACATATGACTGTCAATATTTCGTGAAGTGTAACATATTAATAACTAGATCTTATAGTCTGCCAAGATCATGTGATATAAGAGTAATTGAACACCCTAGAAAACCATATTCTCTAAGATGGTGAGCATAACTTTTCAATGGTTTTCTATGTATTGAAATAATATTCAAAGAAGTAGGTAACTTATGGTACTAAAGTCACATTTTTTCACGGTTACTATATGTTAATTATAAGCTTTATTGGTTCTGATTATTATTAATGGTTATTAGAATAATAAAAACCTTTAGTATATGATATAGATATATATGTTTAACAAAAAAAAAATGTAGGACCCATAGTACAACCAGAGAATACATAATAGTACAGGTACAAAAGTCCCACTCGGCCAAATCATTTAAATAATACATTAAAATCGCATCGTATTCACCTAGAAGTTGCCCCTCTTTCTATTGCGTAACTCTTATCTGTTCTGACGATGCGGCGACGCGGCGACGTTAGGGTTGTCTTTTTTAAAGAATTAATCTGAATATTTAATTACCAGTCAGTTTTTACTATTTTTGTTAACAAATAACTAGGTACTAATAACTCGATAGTCAAGATACGAACAGATGACTCGACGTAACGCGGGAGTGAGCCTCGAACTAACGTGCGGCCCGGCCGGCACGCGGCAGCCTACTGGATTTTAGCACGTTTAGTCGACCCCGCCGGACTTAAACGGTACGGTAAATTATACTGAACAGCCAGTAATAATATTACTTAGTTTTGCTATTACCTTACCTACCGAAAGTTTGAACTTTTCATATATTTTTTTGGTTAATTACAGACGACTAAAAGAATTTTTTTTTTTAAATACTTGTCCTCAATGTTGTCAAAGACCCAATTATGTTTGTCTCACGACATAGTGTCCTTTTTATTCGCCCGTTCAATGAAAATAAAGCGAGAGCTGCATTAGGCGGACGTATACGTCTGAGACGTCTTACACGTGTAAGGTTGGTGCGCACATAAAATCGATGCAACGCGTGTCATTCAAGAATTCTTTAAATTTACTGTACGATTCATTCATTTTTAAGTAACTGATGATAACATAGTCGAAAACGTCGAAAAAGTCGGTGTGTCGATTTTATGTATACACCAACCTTACACGTGTAAGAAGTCTCAGACGTGTGCGTCGGCCTAATGTAGCTCTTGCTTAAGTGTGTTGTCCAGGAGGTAGTCAGCAGAAATCTTTGCTTTAGAACATCAGCTCTTGTAAATGTTTGTAATACCTACCTTACTTTAAGCAATAATTTTTAAGTATGTAATAAATGGATACAGAAAAAAATATTATCTTTCTCTAGTAAGTACAATACGTTATCTTTAGTAATGATTATTTTATAAAAAAATCAAATCATTTTTGGTAAAGCAGACGAAATAGACGTCCAATGGGCTCCTGTTTTTTTAAATAGATTCATTTCATTTAAACATAATACAAAATTTGCATAAGTATGATACTTGTGTATGTACCTGTACACACGTATATTATGAATATTATGCAATAGCTAGTAACATAATTACCAGACATTACGAAATATTCTTTAACATCGTATGTGGGGTATGGGTGAAACGGTAGTGGGATTTGTGTGTAAGGGGTGATGCGATGTATGTATGTGAAAGTGGTGGTGGGGTAGGGTGCGGTTGTTACCGGGCGATTGCGCGGCGAGTGCGGCGCGCTGCTTCCGCGTGAAGCCGCGCGTGATGGCGGCGCGCAGCAGCGGGCGCGAGCGGCCCTCGGCCTCGGCCGCGCCGCCCGCACCTCCGCCCCCGCCCCCGCTACCGCCCGTGAACGGCAGCCCGCCCGTCACCATGCCGTACACGATCACACCTCTGCACACATACACACATTCAATACTACAAAAATGGATTAAGGGCCATATTTTGCTTCTTAAACAGACTAGAAGCTCGAGGGATATTGTAAATTAGCATAGAATTGAAAAGCGGTACCAATAGACCTTTGATTGGTAGATGGAAATCTATTCACTGTCCGTAACACCATCTGAAGAATGAATTATTAGTGATAAACAATAAGGGATGGTTTTGTGATGTTTAGTTGTCATATACAGGGTTCGGGTCCCTTGAGCGAAAACTTTATACACTTTTCTTTGAAGTAAATAAAATAATCTATTATCGAGTCCATAAAATCAATCGATTATTGTCACAACTCGTCGTCTTATTTATAAAAAGAGAAGCATTAGCTAAAATGTCACTAACCCCACTATTGTTATAAATGTGAAAGTTTAGATGGATGGATGGACGTTTGTTATTCTTTCACGCAAAAACCACTGAACCGATTGGTATGTAGATAGCTGGAGACCTGGATTAAAATATAGGCTACTTTTTAGCCCGATATTCCCACGGGATCGGCACTTACGCGGATGAAACCGCGGGGCGCTGTTAGTATTATAAAGTTTATGAGGATGGGTGGATGTTTGTTACTCTTTCACGCAAAAACGACTGAACGGATCTGGATGTAATTTGGCACAGAGATAGATTTTAGTCTGGAATAGCACATCGGTTACCCGGAAAAATTTACGGTTCGTACAAATATAGGATAGATTTTACAAAAAAATTTAAAATAAAAATATCATTGAAAGTGAAAGTGAAATATCATCTTCATTTAAAGTGAATCACCCACATGAGTCACACATATTTTATAACAGACTAAAGGTAGTTCGTATGAGAAGTATTGGTAGATCAGGCTATAATGTAAAAGTGCGAACAGAAGTAAAAAAAGTCGTACATGCTCCAAAGATCTACTTCGGGTCCGTAGCGGCGTCCGTCGACGAACAGTTCGGGCGCTGCGTACTCCAGCGAGCCGCAAGGAGTACGCAGCGACGCACCGGAGCTCCACACGTTCGATAAACCAAAATCTGCGAAGCCGAAAATATCAAAATTAAATTTCAATACAAGAATAGCAGTGTTTAGTAACGCGCTAAAGAGAGATTCCGCCGACCAGGCTGGGTGATCATTCATGCCTGGCAAACCGCAGCGCAATGATTGTTGTCGACTAGTTGTAGGTATATATAGGATGATTCTGTCATCACCTGAAACCTGTTTTTTGTTTTGATATCACACTCAACAACTCACAGTTTGTAGACAGAGTGCACTCCGTGTGCATTAAATGTCTATATCCGCTCTATCGAAACTTCCTATTCGTACTTCGCCGCATTTGATATTTTTTATTGATTGCATTGACCACGAAGTTGGACAATATTATATTGCAGTATGTTTATGTCGCCACTATAGTACCTATAGAGTAAGCAACTTTCGTGGCAGTTATTATACTGACGTAGGTCTGCCATCAGTTAAATTACCGACCCCATAGAAAAACTTGAAAAATCCCGGATACATTTGTAATGTCCCAATTTTTTCCCGGACACCACAAAAATTTATGAAAACGGAGTTTCCATTTACATTTTTTTATCAATTAAAACAACTTGTTAACGATTCATTTAACAATTATAATTTTTCTCTGACATAGTCTCCGAGTTTTACCCGGACACCTTTTGAAAATCCCGTCCGGACGCTCCGCTCCGAAAATTTGGATAACTTTAAGTCAAGATAGTCCTCGAAACAAGTTGAAAATTAAGGGACTTTGCAGGTCGATTTAATAAATTCAAAGCCACCGATAAAGTGTAGTTGCGTACAAATCGAAACTTCGTGTATGTATTTCACCAAAAGAGAACAAAAAGAATATATTTTTTAAATATTTAGTTCAGGAAAACTTCTTAGTTTTTTTAGCGAAACAACGAAAATTAAATTTTTTTTTAAACTTTGAAGATCGATGAAACACTCAAGACAGTTTTATTTTATTTTTAAAGTTATTGTGTTAATCTACGATCAAATAGACAAATTTTAAGAGGTCTTGCGTTAAGACAAACAAAAATAATTTCGGAACAGTCCACTGTACGTAAGTACCTAACCATATCTATCATCAAGTCATCACATCGTCAGGGTGATGAGAAGTCAAATAATTATGCAAGCCGTACAAAACGATCTAAAGTAATCCTTTTTAATCTACGTCAAACGACATTTTATTCAAATTTATTAAAAGGAACCTGTGCCGTTTGTGTTTTAGGTAGACATTTAAAGTTTTTAATGCGACTCATATTTTTGGAGATAAAAATTAAATAAACACGAAATCTACCTCTGCGGGCCTGCTGCGGGCCCGGTTTTTTTTTACACTTTTACTAAAAGTTTTATTCAGACTCTTTTACTCTTATTTTATGATTTACTGTTTAATATCCAGCCGTCACTACTATCGATGCGATTCGTTCGAAACATCGCGGCATCGCTCGCGTTAACAAAAAGGTGTACCCTATACTGTGTGATGACTGTAATTAAAAAAAATTTTTTAGGGAAAGTGTTGGGACGTCCTTTTGGGATGTAGTGTACGTCCTGAAAAACTCCATTGTGCATATTGGAACTTGAATGGTTCACTACATATATGTCACAATCAATTCGCTCTCTGGAGTGTTTTTATCGCTCATGCCCGGGAGTGAAAAAGGCCGGGCCTTCGACTCAGCACAATGATTTTTGATAATCGAAAACTTTACTTACCAACTATTTTTATGAATTGCTTTGTTGTATCCAGCATAATGTTTTCCATTTTCAAGTCACTGGAATGTAAAAAAGCATTAAAAGAATCGGGAACAACTTGTTAACGGATTACAGATCTATTAACGATTGTTTAAAAGATAGCAGGTAATTAAATAAGCAATTTAAAGTGCTGGAGCAGTCTTCAGCAATAGAGGCCTTTTTGGTAGAGCAGATATCCAGAACAATAAAATAAAAAATAAACAGTATTGTTACTACCGTGCTTGTATCCAGGGCAAACGACTTTAAACCTCACTAGCATTCCCCGATTGTCACGTACCAAGAGCTACGTACGCCTGTACGTAGGTTATTTACAGCCGGGAATATTACTGACATAATGTGTAAAAGTACTGTGTCCGAGGGATAGTAAATTTATTATCAAAATCTAAGGCAAAGCGAGCGAAGCCGCGGGAAAGTGACGTGAACATTAAGAAAAGTGAACATACCGATGCACAACGCCCCTGGCGTGCATGTGTCGGACGGCGGACACGAGTTGCGCGGCGAGCGAGCGCGCGCGCGCCTCGGGCAGGCCGCGCGCCGCGCCGCGCGCGCCCAGCACGTGCGTGCACAGGTCGCCGCCCCCCGCAGCCTCCATCACCACGTACAGCCGAGGCCCGTGCTGAAAACATTACTTATTAAGCTATGATTTACCCCATTTATACTTCAGTTGTGCAGATACGATCTATAAAGAACGTAGCGCTCGCACTCAATGTCCGTTTCTAAGAGGTTCTTTTTTTTTGTTAATACGTTTAAAGTTCCTATGTTATCATAAAACTCATAAGGGAGTCTGCCACATGAAAAAGTTGTAACTATTTATTGTTATAATCAGTATCGATGTATACACATATATACCTTATAGATAGCTTAAGACAATCTGTAAAATGGGAGGGCTTAATGTGATGTGGTAGACGGTACAAAAACTGGGAAACAAGCTACAAGATGTAGGCGTTAGGAATTGTTACTAAAATCACTCGATGTTTCGACACGAGAGATTGTATTGGCTCGGTTATAACTATAACGGAAAAAAAAAGCCTCCTCTCAAACTTTTATTAATTTGTATTGCAGTATCAGTATGTAACGTAGATCAAAGCAGGTTTTTATAGGAGTGTGCCCATCAAGATTTTACTTAAAGGCTACTTTTATAAACTTAACTCAAAATTATTTAGTTATTTACAATAGTGTGGGAGTTTAGTTAGGCTAATAAATTTATTTATCACAGTTCCATTATTCGGGTTAATTTTTTGTTAAAAGCACGTAAGTGAGCGTACAAAAGCACGTAAGTGAGCGTACAAAAGCACAGATAAGATAATAGTTACTTCGTAAACAAAAGTCAGGGGGGGGGGTAAGTAAATGCCAGTGAACCCCGGCAGACTTGGCCGCCTGTTGAGCAAGGTGACCCCACTATGATGTAAGGAGGGGCCTGCCCCCTCTAATTTAGAGAGATCGAACTCTCTGCGTCTTGGACCTCCTTCTGCTAGGGCGACAAATACGGCACTATTTGTCGCATGCAATAGCATTGCCAGGATGGGCAATGGCAATTGCCCTTCCCTGCCCTCGTTCGATACGCCCATGTATGGCATGGTAGAATAAGGAACCAACCATCATAGTTTCGTACAGCGCCGCGATGCACGGGTGTCGTAGCTTGGCCATCACCCTTGGCTCCCGGTGCAGGTTCCGACGAGCATATTCTTCCTTGATACATGTCAAATCTATGATCTTAATGGCCACCTTAAACAAAGAACTGAGTATTCAATCAGTTATAAGCTGAATAACATTTATATACATGAATATATTTCAGTAGGAAGTTCAGTTTAATACAAAAATTATGCAAACCTACTGTTAAATGGTTGCTAGAGTAAAAAAAATAGTATTTCGCAGTTTGCAGTGGAATATATGTTTATTAGAGTTTTTTAAAGCAAATAAATAATTTGAATATGAATTAAGCAAAAAATAAATAAATTCAGATTTTTTTATAATAAGCCTTGTGTCAATGTACTCACATTTCCATTTAGTTATTTCTACGGAGTCGCCTCATGTCACTGTGGTTTCAAATTATGTGTTAAGGTCGACAGTGCGAATTAGCTTCAACAGCTAGCGGCGACGGTGGTGGTACAGGGACACAGGGTTATAAAATAGGTAGGTTATTATGTAACTGGTACTATGTAACTCAGATGGGAAACAAGCTCACATTCAGCTGAAACGGTCTGCACGGAAGGCGCAATGGTTCAAGTGGTCGCCTCGCCGAGTGTTGTTTAATTCAAAAGTTAATTTTTATCGTGGAAGAGCCATGCCCATTACCATGGCCTCACAGAAAACCGGCAGTAAAACAATGAATGCATTGCTTTTCGACGAGTGAGTGAGGTTACCGGAGGACCTAACCCTTGCCTCCCCCCCATTCCCCCTCATCCACCCTTCCCCTACTCCCACCTTAAAGGCCGGCAACGCACTTGTGATTTTTGAGTTGTAGGTGCTCATGGGAAGTGTTAGTCATTTACCATCAGGGAGGATCATCATTTACCCATCTGCTCGTTTACCCCCTCTCTACACAGTAAAAAAGAAAAAAAAACGGGTCAAAAATAAAATGTGATCCTCAAGTAGTTGTCCTGAGCCTAGGTGTTCTTTTTTTTATTAATGTTTGTAAAGTCCCCTGCAACACAGGAATCATGCCTAGAGCGGGGGTTGCCTTATTACAAAAAAAAATTGGTTATGTGGTAACCAGAGCCTATAAACATCGCAGTACTAACCCTCCATCCCCCGCCCGCGCTTTGAAGCTTGATGAACCTCCAACCGGGAGAAAAAACAGCACTACGGTACTACCTACTTACTAACCACTTTTGTATGATTTTTTCCGGTAAGTCGGCTCCAATTCGAGCTTGATCAGCTATCACTATGTCCTACAATCGTGAATAATAAATGTCGTCACGTTGGGCTCCTTGGGTATGGGAAAAAAAGCACTGAACTCGCGTGACCGTCACGCTCATGTATACAGATGTGTGCGTGTGTGATGTTGTTACTTCTGACGTGTAGTCCTACGACTGACAGTTATTTTTTATAGGGGGAATCACGAGCAGACGCGGGTCACCTGAAGATAAGACATGCACTAAGGCATGGAGACCTGCACTTCAAGAGTCACAAGTGCTTATGTCAGATTATCCTTTAAAATATTATCACTTCAGCTAGGTCACGGCGGGCAGTGTCACACTGAATACGCAAATGAAATAGATAATTATAGAAATAGACATATCCAGTTGCAATTAATTAGTTTGGACTGTATATATAAGAAAAAAAGAACAACTTTATACTCCATATAGAATAGAATATAGAATGATCAAGTCTGAAATAATTATAAACCATTGCACAAAGGGCGGCCCAATGTCTGAGGGACGATCATTAGAACTAAGGCCGGCATTATACATTTCTTAAAATCTTTATAATTAAATCAACCACTTTACCATTTAATCCAAAAAACACAAACATTTTTCGAAAGTCACATAAATATTGTACCATCAAATATTATTAGTAAATAATAAATGTCAATGTTACCTTTTTTCCTATAACTCTGTGTGTAGCCTCCTCAACTCTGGCGAAGTGTCCCTTCCCTAGTACTTTACCCGTCATCAGATAATTACCAACACTATACACTTGTCCCCTGTTCCTCGTCATGTTGGCAGTCTTCATAATATTACTTTTACTCACTAATTTCGTATCATAATTATATTATTTCAAACGTGAAAATAATATATTTATACTAAGAATACGAATATCACGTTTTCTCTCACGATTATTGTCGTATTTATTTGTAAACGTCATTATAAATGTTTGGGTACCATCTTTTGTTTGATCTTTAAAATTGGAACTATTTAGTGACAGGCGTGACATTTGATTGGACTATTTTTAACGGCTAAATCTAACTGCCAGCAACTACATCTGTCGAACGATGACACAAAATAGTTTTTTTTTAGGAACATGGTTCAGATAGCACACCGCGTCACCGCAAGTAGTCTAACGTAGTGTTTGTATACTCTTTGTGTACCTAGGTATATATTACTATTTGGCACGTAGGTAAGGCTCATCGTTTTATCGGCGAATGCATTTATTTACATTAGTAAGAAACAGTTAGCGGTGTAACACACTTAAGAACGCAGAGAGTCTTAAAATTAAAGAAAATGTTGACTACAATTTTAAGCATTACATTAAAAACTTCAAGTATGTTTAGAATTTCTAATATATTGTAAATTTTTCACATTTTCACGCTTGTGTATTTCCCTTTCCGAAGGGGTAGGCACGTTTTAACAGCTCTATATCGATTGGTTATAGATCCACATAATAACAGCGAGTCTTTTTTGCAAAGAGAAAAAAAACGATAACGATTTGTCTGACTCGGGATTCAATCCCAGAAACTCATGTCTCAACGCGGTGTCCTCGCACTCACACAACGGGTAAGTATCCTCGCGCCTTTAAAGAGAGGCGCTATAACAATATGTAATTTGTAAAGATTTGGATACATAGTAATTGTCTTATTTGATTACATCCATCAATGTACAAACATGTGTTTATCTATGCTATTTGTGATTCACACATATTTTTTGTTATTGCGACTATATTATAATCACAGAAATCTAAATAATGTATAAATGCTTTTAATACTCTCTCTGTGAAATCTACAAGTATTTATTACGTAATAATAAATACTTCAAGTTCAAAAGACACAGCAAAAAGATAAGTTTACTGTATGGGAAGTGGGAATCCCCTTTAATTTTTAAGTACTACTAGATATTTTTAACCGACGAAAAAAAAAAACCTACGTAGAGCCATGTCCATTTCTACGTACGTAGGTACAAATAAAATTTTGATAATTAATCGTTTTTCGATTAATTAATTTTGATAATTAGTTGTTTGGCGCCGACTCAAAATAAGTTTATATCAAATTTGATAGTATATGTAAATAAGCTCAATACTTAAGACTTAAGGTTTATTTATTTTTTGCTTTTTAGTTCTTTTCATCGGTTTAATTTTTTGTTAAAAAGATTCACGGATTGCATCAGTAAACAGAATATATACGCGCATGCGCGTGAGTGTGGGCACTAATTGAATCAGCGAAATCCACTGATTCAACCAGTAAAGGTCGAGCAAAATCTAACGATATCTCAGTAGGGGGAGAGGGGCGGTTGAAAAATTGCCAAAATCACCTCACGTAATTAATGGATGCCCCCCTTTGTTCTTATCGCAGCTATAGCATTAGGAACTCACTCTGAAAATTTCATATCAACATACTGGTATTTTTAATACGCTTTTATTAGCTGTAGTGAACACTTTATTACTTCCATACCCTAATGTAAATACATAGATGATAACATACATACATATTATAGATAAATTACACCCAGACACAGAACAACTGATCGTGCTCATCACACAATTATTTGTCCTGGGTGGGAATCGAACCCCCGACCTCTGGCTTAGCAGTCAGGGTCACTAACCACTAGACCACCAGGCCAGTCAATAGTACAATATGGAAGGATAAAATTGTGGTAATTCTATATTGTTTGTATTATTAATTGATTTTGTTAATAATTTTAATATTTAACAGACTAATAGTGTATAAAAGATATAAAATTATCGGTTGTTATTTATTCAATTCAATTACTTACTATTTTAATTATTTGATCGATTAAATATTATTATTTTAATAGTCATAAATATATATTAGAAAAAGAAAGAAAAACTAACTAAAAACTACTTACTTATTAATTTTATTGCGTAATTAAAGAAAGAAAGAAAGAGAAAGAACTACTTAATTATGATTATAATTAAGTAGTTCTTTCTCTTTCTTTTATTTTTCTTAAATATTCTTTTACGCTGTAGTAACATTTGCTAATTAAGAAGAGTTTTAATTAATGAGAACCTGCTCCTTTTGAAGTCGGTTAATTAAAAAAAGTATTACACGGTAGATGCATCTGTAGGTACTAGTAGGTACCCCACAATATCAGTCTATAAGACAGCCAAGAAAAGGCGTAGGCATAGTGTAGGTGACAAGTGCTGTAGCTAAATCTGTCGCCATTTTTATTTCCCACAAGGCGTAAGCGAATTTTGATGAGATGGATAGATATTACTTTTGTTTTGGTAAAGCTTTTTTCTCAGGAAGCCGTGGACTCATCAAGTTGCAATAAATACCAAATACATAACTCTGCGGTCCCTTGAAGTTTTAAAAAATCAAACTTCTAAGTCAACGCAATCAAAAGATATGGTCACTATTTATCTTTAATTTATATTTATTTGTAACTAACCATGTACCTTAACAAACCTTGGAAGTCAACTTGAACCTACTACTAATTATTGTCGTATCAAAATGAAACTTATGTAAGTATATGTAGTTTGGATGACACTGACAGTACTATAATTTGGCAAGGAGCTGATCTGATGATGGAGCCAGGAGTAGGATAGTAGAACTCTCCAGTGGGTGCTAGTAAATCCTTCGAGTAGTTACTATAGTTATATATGGCAATATAAATACAGTTGACACTTAGACGGACGGACAGCAAAGGCTTAGTAATGCGTTCCCGTTTGCACCCTTGAAAAGATAATTTATAGTCTAGGTGTAAGTTAATATTTTAATACTATTATTGCAAAAGATTCTATGTTAGAGAAAATAAATAAAAACAGAAATAAATCACAAACTTTATTTTTTCATATACTTAACATTAGTCTCGTTACATTCTCTTTCAACACCATAAAATGATACAGAAAATATTAATATAAAAAAAAAACAAAAGACAAATAACAAATAGGTATATTATTATGGCAAATATTACATAATTAAAGTAAAATTTTAAAATATTTTAATATTAGATATAGTCTGTGCGGTAAGAGAACCATCTTAGGATTTGAGATCGCAGCAGTGCTAAATTACCCTTTACACTGTTACATCATTATTGTTTACTGTATATTACAGTATTGTTTACTGTCGAACTATAATGAGGTAACAGCGTTGTCAACATAACAGAGGATTAATTTAGCACTGCTGCGACTTCAAATCCTACAACAGTTCTCTTTCCGCACAGACTCTACCACATTAAAAATAAAGAAAATAAGTATGTAAATTACAAGACAAGTACAAAAATAAGTAAGATCCTGTAATTTATTAATATGCCATTTATAATATAAATGTTAAAATTAATTACATATTACATTATAACATTATTAAGTATTCAGATTTCAACTTAACTAATAACTTACCTATTAGTTAAGTTGAAATCTGAATAATATTATTGTTATCTAGCCATGATTCAAAGGATTTCGACATTAAGGCTTTTTATGATGTTAGGTACTTATTACAAAGTATTGTTTTTTCCAAGTGACCTTATGTTTAAAGGGTAGGTACATTGTAGACAATTATGACGTAACAAAGGTCTTAGAAATATTGACTTAGTTGGCTGTCAAGTCAAATCAGTATCTATTTAGTAAACGTCAGCAGCATCGTCACACTTTTGTATGAAATATCTAGGCGTGACGTCACGCCTTACTGTTGTCAAATCATTCATTTTTAATGATAATTTGACGATTATAAAAAATAAAAACATTAAAGTTAAACTGGACGACAATATTCACACTATTTTAAGTTATTTTTATGGCCCGACTTGGCGAAATAACTTATTTTGAGTAGGCCAATTTCTCTACCCGATTCAATCAAGTAACGAAACAATTTTGTAAGTGAAAACTTTAGGCACGTTGGGCACTTTTGGTATGGGGAAAAGCACTGAACTCGCGTGACCGTCACGCTCAGATGACAGATGTGTCAGTTATGTTTTCACTCCTGACGTGCAGTCCTACGACTGACTGTTTTTGTGTGTTTAAATCAATGGGTATTTCGAGTTTTAGTCATGTAAAAGATGCTGCTGCTTTTGAAATAGTTTATAGTGAGCATGTATTACTATATAAGTATACTTTTAACGTAACAAAGCAGGATTCGAATGCATCCGAAACTAGTTAGCAAAAATGGTTCCTGAATTGGTCCAAATCACTCTGGTACGTCCAGAGAAATCAAACAACACCCTACATGAATGACATGAGGTATATATATAATCCTCAGAATCACTGCGTAGTAGCCCTGAAACTGGTAAGCCGGCCTTTTTGAGTGAATCAATTAGAAACGAGATTTCAGGAGTTACAAATTTAATAATAAATGCGTTACCACGTAAAACTGATTTAAAAAATGCTTCATTGAAAATGGGTTTGCTAGGTACATATACATGTATCTTGTCCGATGTAACAGGTACACCTAGACAGACATAATCTTTGCAAACGTCTACAAAAGTACCAGATGAGGACAATTGCGCCTTACGAAAAGCATCTTTTATTTCCGTATAAAACTGATTGTCTGATTGCTCTGCAGCCATTTCGTCCAATGCATTAGACAGAATTTCACAACGAGTCTGAATATTCAGCTTAAGCCAAGAACTTTGAAGTTCAAACAATTCACTTACTTCTTTCTTTAATATATTTTCATCACAAGATTGATACACCGACCTGATCGAATAAATAGCTTCCGATATTCTTGGTGGACCTCGGAAATCCGCAAAATTATTTACCCACACTACTTGTGAGAGAATACTGTGAGCTACCTCGTTGGTTTCTGCAATATCATTGGCCCATAGCGATACATAGTGTGGTCGGTATTGCTTTAAAAGCGATAGCAATTCCTTTCTCGTTCTGTATGCTTCTATGACCACTTCGGATGGCTGTGGACCCGAGATGTCTATGGCATCTATAAGGAATACGCGATCATTGAAGTGCAAAGTGTCAGATGACGACTCGCCGGTACCTTTCGTCTCCCCAGTTATATTCAAATTACCTTTCCAAGTGAGAGCATCCTTAAACTGCATATAAACACTTTCTTGCACAAGAATTCTTCGTAACCTCCACGGCACCTGCAATGTAATAATATAATAATAATAATTTTACACATCTCACACACGGCCGTCTGATCCCAAACTAGGCAGAGCCTGTACTACGTTAACCAGACTGCTGATCAAGATACTTATATATTACTAAATACATACATATTATAGATAAATTACAACCAGATACTGAACAAATTATCGTGCTCATCACACAATTATTTGTCTTGGGTGGGAATCGAACCCACGACCTCTGGCTTAGCAGTCAGGGTCACTAACCACTAGACCAACAGGCCAGTCTTCTGTCATGTCTGTTCTTCAGTCAATGTAACTACTTCAGTTAGCGAACTAGCCCTTTTTAAACTGACACGAGTTAAGATGGTCATCTTACCATTTTAATGCATGTCCTACCTGCTTAGATGATGTCAGGAACATGTCAACAGCGGAGTCTACATCTGCACTTTCAGATACCACGCCGACGGTACCGAGGGCTTCATTTCCAGCTAGAAAAAAAATTATAGCTATAATAAATAGTATTTTTATTACATACTAGCTTTTGACTTCAACTTTTTTTACGTTATACCGCAAACGGGCAAATGAGCAGACGGGTCACCTGATGGTAAATGACTACCGCCGCCCATGGGCACCTGTAACTCAAGAGTCACAAGTGCGTTGCCGCCCTTTAAGGTGGGAGTAGGGAAAGAGGGGGAGGGGGCGGAGAGTGGGAATAGGGGGAGGAAAGGACAAGAAGGGTTAGGGCCTCCGGTAACTTCACTCACGCGGCGAAAAGCAATGCAAGCATTGTTTCACTGCCGGTTTTCTGTGAGGCCGAGTGGTATCGAGCGGAGTCGTGCCGGCCCATGGCTCTCCCACGTTCACTCGCATTAATGTAATATTATCAATAAATTCTGCTTGACGATCATCTAAAAGTTGTGTTTGTTTATATTCCTCGGGAACAGTATTTTTTTCTGGATGAAAAGGTTACCCTACATTCTGTTCTGCACAGCTGACAACGTGTATTCAAACTGCACGGATGGCGCAATGGTTGAAGTGGTCACCTCGCCACTACGCCGCGCCGAGTGTTGTGGGTTCGAATCCTACACGGGACAAAAATTTGTGTGATCCACAAATAGTTGTCTCGAGTCTGGGTGTTCTTTGTGTCCGTTGTTTGAATGTTTGTGAAGGCCCCCGCGACACAGGATTAATCCTAATGCGGGAGTTGTCTTTTTAAAAAAAAAAAAAAAAAAAAAAGGTTCATGATGATCGGCTGAGTAGGTAGGGCGTTAAAGGGTGACAAATAAATGAACTCATGTTCGCATTTAGAATATTAGTATAATATAATAATATTAAAAAAATAAAAATTACCATGGTATACCAGAGCATCACCCCCGAACTGTGTTATCACAAGTAAACTGAAAATAATAATAGCATCTAGAAACATTGCCATTGCAAAAATAAAACAAATCTCTGGAGGGTAAGTATGTACATAATATACTAGTTGTGCCCGCGACCACAGAATACATAATAGTTGTCGCGACTTCATTAGCGTATATGCCGGAAAACATCAATATGTCGCTCCTCCTTCTGAAAGGGGGGAAGGCTCCAGGGAGGATGTTTTAAACTGTATTGGCCATGGGAAAACCATCCATTTGTTTTTTGTTTGGAAGCTCACATCACCAGGCTACCAATACGTGAGGCCGTATATCAGACCTAAACTGGTTAAACCACACGGTGTGTCTTACAGCGCCTGTAATGAGTGGACATAGTGGTACAGTGTAAATAAAGTCAACATCAAGGCCATTAATGTAATTTTTATGCATTTAATTTTGTTAATTACGCTTAATACGCTTTTACCCCCCCCCCCCCTCTTCTCATTACATTGACATTAATATGTGTGGATACTTACCCTGCGTCACGACACAGTTTTGTGAAGAGGTAACATATCGCTGCAGTTTCTTTACTTGCGACTATAGAAGGCAGCATACCACTGGGACTCAAATATACAAATGCCCTGACCACGAATCCAAATTCAAGTAGTGGTGTCTTTTGGCTCATTGAAAATTTTGAATAATGTAACTCCCTTTTAACTGAAAAAAAAAATAATTAAAAGTTTCTAATCAATCATTGCAATTAAACATTAATGGTCTAAGATTATACCGATTGAAACAATTCAAATTTCTGAATATACGAAATTCAAATTATTTTATGACATTTTATGATTTAACTTTAAATTATTTTTACATTCAGTATTTGAGTAAAATGTTGCGACCACAACAATAAAGAATAAATTCCGATTAAGAGTTTCTAAAAGTAACGGAGTTATTTTTACGTGTGGAAACCCCCACGGGTACACGCACGATGACATGGTTATGTCGGACTCGAACCGACTAAATCCACAAGGTTTACGACACTATAGGAGTTGAGGTATGTCCTAGAAGGATTACCACTCAATGACCGACAGACTTTGCCTTCCTGTCAGAACTTCTGGCGGTGTCGAATAGTGTGTTGGGGGGTCTTTTCCCTGTCCGACAGAGAGTCGTGAGTGGGATGCGTCACGCCACCGCTTCCGGCCTGCCTATGCTACCGAACCCGCTGCTCTTAGGACAGCCCTCATGAAGGCCGGAGATCGTTAAGCGCTCTCTGATTCTCTCCTGTTCCCTTTCCGCCGCCTCTTTGACGTACATCACCTCCTCGCACTCTCGCTTCGTACCATGGACAATACCATGGTCTCCAACGAGTGGCGACCTGCATCGATAGCCGCACGGCATTGATTCATCCACGCGGGACACTCAACCAAAGTATAAAATGCGGTGTCTTCGCGACAGTCTCCGCAATAATGATACGCTGGTGTTGGCTCTCGGCCTATGCGTCACAGGTACTTTTCAAAACAGCCGTACCCCGAAAGCACCTGTATCAACCGGTAAGAGAAGCAGCCATGTCGCCTCTCCACCGTCACCCTGGGTCTTTGCCCAAGCTGGTGCCTCGTAAAGAGCCAACGTAGAGTCAGAGAGCAAGAGGCGTCGGAACCGCCCAAGTTGGGCAACAGTCGCCAAAGCGCGGCTGCAACCTCCATTAGCTTAGGAACCAGATTCCGGAGGTGTGGTCCGAAGTCCTATCGGCTGTCAAATACGAGCCCTAAATGAAATGTTCAAAAGGTGTGGTCCGAAATTCAATCGGCTGTCAAATACGAGCCCTAAATGAAATGTTCAAATTTGTTAAAATGTAAGGCTTAAACAGCCGTATCTTTTAATTTTGCGTTGAAATAGAAGCTTGATGTTTTTACAGCTTCAAGGGAACCCAGACATAAGTATTAGATGATAACTTCAACTTGAGGTCTCAACGGGTTCCTGCGGAAAAGGGTCTTGATAGACACACAGACAGACAAACAGAAATTTTTGTCCTTTGAGTAACCCTATGAATTTTTCAGCAGAAAATTCCAACGACTTTCTTCTTTAGTTTTTTGTAAGCTGTTGCTCACACTCTATAATTAATTAAACAGTAGACTACTACTGGTAACAGTTAAATGGATAGGCAGTACCGGCAAGACCGGTTGGGCAATTGAAGATGCCCAACTGGTCAACTAACTTCATGTTACAGAAGATCATAGTAAGGCAGTGTTGCTACTGCAGGGCTGGTTCTACTGCACAGATCTCTGTCCTCCCCAACAGAGATAGGATCAGTAATGCATAATTCAGACAGACTACTGCTGTTTTGAGTGTTTATGTGGACTAGGCATGTGAACTTCTTCATCCACTTGATTGTAGGTACCTCTGTTTATTTCCCATAAACAGAGGTGTTAGACAAAGAGACCCACTTTCCCCCAAAACTGTTTACAGACATGCTGGAAAATATCTTCAGAAGACTTGACTGGGAAGGCTATGGCCTTAACATCAATGGCAGCCGCCTTAATTATTAGAAATTTGCTGATAACCTTATCTTGTTGGAAAAAGATCCAAGAAAACTACAGGCAATGGTACAAGCTCTAGCCATAAAAATCAAAGAAGTAGGTTTCGAAAATCAAAACCAACTCCACAGAGGCAAACGGAATTGATTGCTTGTGGCTGGAAAAATATTGGTCTCTAAAAATAATAACACACACTCAATACCACTGGGAGAAACTTGCAAAGTGCCAAAGAGCAATGAGAGAAGTATGTTGGGAATAAAACTCAATCAAAGAACTAGTAATGCAGAAAACAAAGGTTGCTGACATACTTACTCGGATTGACCACAAATGGGCTTGGACAGGTCACATGCTATGTTGCAAGACAAACAAATGGAGCAAGCCAGTCACCCTTAGGTACCCAAAAGACGGACTTAGAATACGGGGTCGCCCATCGAGAAGATGGGAAGATGATATCCGGCTGACCCTGGGACCATACTGGACTAAGGTTGGAGCTGACAGAGTTCAATGGTTGGTCTATCCACTCGTCATATCTGGCATCAAGTTTTGAACAATGCACAGATTCGAACTTGTTGATCCTATTCATAATAATGTGGATCTCCATTCGGGTTGATCGGTAGCCAACTGTAATTTATGCTTAAAATAATAATATACAATAAGTACATAATTAATAATTTTATGTTGATACTGAAATATCTCAAGGATGTCTGTATATTGAAACATTTAAGTTCAAATAGATGATAAAAGAAAATGATAGCAGAAAGAATACCTTAAATATTGCTTCTGATTAAATTTTAATATAATATGTACATACTATAGGTATAACTTACCTTCAGTATCAATCTGTGTAAGAATTTTATTGACATCACAGGATGACAGATAATATAATTGTTGAATGATCAGATTGATTTGTGCTTTTGTGTCTTCTATTGGGATTTTTCTGATTAAGCACTCTAGTTGTGTAAATAATTTTACATGTTTCTTTATCAGAACAGCTAAATTCTGAAGGTTACGTGATATTTCTGTATATTCTTTCGCTGGGTAGATGAAAGATAACGATGAGACAGCCCCATCAAAATACACACACTCACTAGTTTCCCTTAATTTTAATAATTCTTTTTGAATTAAATATTCCTTAAACAAAAAAGATGAAAATAATACATAGGTACCTATTATTCATTTAATAATTTTACAAAGTTCAGGAGAAGAGGCCCATAATATAAATTTTAAAATGCACAACTCAAGCATAAATTGCATGATTTTCAGCCTAGATTTGTTAACATACCAAAAACAATATTCTAACAATGGCCATCTGATCCAAAACTAGGCAGAGCCTGTACTATGTTAATGAGACTGCTGATAAACCTACTTAAATTTTACTAAATACAGGCACAGAATAAATAATCGTGCTCATCACACAATTATTTTTCCTGGGTGGGAATCTAACCTCTCTGGCTTAGCTGTCAGGATTACTGACCACTAGACCAACAAGCCAGTTAAATCATTCACAAGCAAAAAATAATTTTTTAAATCCAACTGGTAGTTTCAGACATTAGCATGTTTAAACAAATAAATAATCAAACAAAAAACTCTTCAATTTTATTATATTACATTGAAGCTTCATTACTAGATAAAGGAAAAACTGACTTTGGGTTTCATATTAGTTTTACTTGATAAGCTTAAAAATATCTGAGCTATATCAATAATTGGGTGGACATTAGAGAGAGAAGCTTCTCTTGTATGTCATATAAAGGAACCAAAGTACATACTATTGATTTTTTAAATTGGTGTTCTCAGACTCCGGTACTACATGAGTTTCTACCAAGATCAAGTTTGACTTAGGTACCTACCTACTTGGTCTTATTCTATGTCATTTATGTTTTATGGGTAAAGGTAAATATTACTATAGGTATAGCAAAATAAAGAGATATAATAATTCTCTTTACTTCCTAATAAAATAACTTTATTCAGAAGTATAAGAACTAGTGTCATCATGTCGAGGGCAAGAGCTTACTGCATTAGGTTCGGAACGTAGCCGTATCTCACAGTAATCAGTTCGTAGACCGCACGACCATCAGAATTCAGAACAAAAAGTCGAATTCGTATTCCATATTTAAAATATTAAGTACTAGCAGCGCCCCGTGGTTTAACGTCCTGATTCTGTGGGAATATCGGCATAAAAAGTAGCCTATGTGTTAATCCAGGTCTCCAGCTAATCGGTTCTAACGTAAATTATTACATATTAGTAAGATTTACTGTCTATATATACATACATGCGCAAGAGTTGTGTTAACTCCCATTTCATCAAACTTTAATTCCATATTATTCAGTTATTTTATGTAAACTTTTACACTCTTTTATTGTCTTGCAAAACTAAATAAAACTATTTATGATAACCAGGGATAAGTAAGTAATGATATGATTGATATGTAATAATAATTTATTAACATGCCATAGATACCGGTAGGTAAGTACTGATAAGAATGTCAAAAGTCATCAAGCAGGGTTGCCAACATTTTTAATTAAATGTATTTTCAGTTGAAATTTGGTACAGGTGAGTATGAAAAAAATTAAATTTATGAACAGTGTGAGAACTTTGTTTGCGCGATGTAGGATCAGTAGTGAGTGACTATGTAGTTCTCTGTCTTCACTAGATGAAAGTACATGCTGTAGTACGTTTTTACTTTATGTAGATGTCGCTACAAGTAGTCCTAAAAAACGATAATTTCCAGATTCAGGCAAATATAGTTATTACTTTTCTACCTTATGTTTAGGGCCATGATACGGCAGGAGCCGATCCTGGGCGAACCACTCAATATTTCCAAATTCTGTATCTTTGTCATATTATCGGGTTTTCATCGAATTCATGTTTTTAGTTTGATGAAAAACTAGATTTATTATATCTGCAAATCCTCTACGACATAACCATCAACAGCCCCTGATTTGGAGTTCTGATCGCAATAGGCTGAGAATGATTTTGCCCCCTCCTCTTCCCTCCTCGTCTCTTGTCTAGGAAGCCAGTGGGCGTACAAAAAAATAATAGACAGTCAGATAGTGTACGTCAACACCACGCCAATACATTGATCACAGAAGCTAGGGTTTTTACCGTTTTTCAATGGGGCAGGATATTTGTTACGTAACACGAGCATATGAATCTAAATGAACGTTATAAAGTGATAATGTAAGCACCATTACTTTATCCGTTTTTATTACCGGACTTGTTTCTAGAATCGAAAATGGTCAAAAATGAGGTGATCCGCCCTCTCTTAAAATATTCACCAGCACACTTGAAGTTTTAAGAACATTGACCCTTCGGGGGAGACGAAAGGCATCAGCGTCAGCAATAAGAAACTGAGATCTAAGATTTGCCGATGATCATCATCATCATCTTCTTGCCCTTATTTAGGGTCGGTACAATGTGTTCTCTTCTTCCATTCTACTCTGTCATTGTATCCGTCAACTTCTATACATAAAATTCTCATCACGACATTTTGCTCCTCCTTCCGCATCACCACGACAATCTTGCTCCTCAGAAAACGAAATCTTAACTTTCCTGGAAGACGTCGAGTAGGTATTATGCTCGTTGTTTTTATTTTATTCACTACCTACCGTTCATCTTGGTGCTCAGAAGTCCCAGCAGTGCGAGTGTTTTTTGTTTTTTTTTTTTTATGGTAGAGGGGGCAAACGAGCAGACGGGTCACCTGATGGTAAATGACTACCGCCGACCATGGGCACCTGTAACTCAAGAGACATAAGTGCGTTGCCGCCCTTTAAGGTGGGAGTTGGGGAAGAGGGGGATGAGAGGAGAAGCGGATTACAGGGGGGGGGGGAGAGGGGAAGGACGGGAATAGTAGAGAGGGAAGGGTTAGGGCCTCCGGTAATCTCACTCACGCGGCGAAAAGCAATACATTGCTTCATTGCCGGTTTTCTGTGAGGCCGTGGTATCGAGCGGAGTCGAACCGGCCCATACGTGCCGAAGCATGGCTCTCCTACGTAAGTGTGTGCGTGGAATTAGTCATAAGATAACCTTTTTAAAAGAATACCCAGCAAGAGTGTTTTCACAAATTTTCCATTTTGCTGATAGTGGCCCTGACGAAAACGATTACAAAACTGAAATAATGTACAGAAGAGTTAGTCGATGGTTGATCGTGAACATAAACTGAGCAGTGAGGTTTTAGTAGGCTTGACTCGGGCGTAAGCGCTTTTTCGTGGTTTGCATTGGCCCGTGCAAGTTCCCTAATAAAATAAGAAAAAAGATATACTGACCTTGAATACTGCTACTTTCCACTGGATATATGTTGCAAAATTATAATATTTTTTAGGTAAAAATACATGAAACGTATAAAAAAGGCTATTTATATGTGTACCCAGCTGCTGGGTTGTATATGGCGGCAGTTTGCGGCCCGCCGCCATGAAATGTCTCGTGGGAAATTAGCGACGAATGCGATGCTCTCGCGGACACGGGAAAGCTCCCAATTTTGAAGTTTTTAAACTTCGAACGAATGGTTGGTTGCCTTGAGACTGAGTACGGTTTCTTTTTAATAGGCGCGTAAAATAGCAATTTACGGTACCAATTACATTTTCTTGTCTGAATAATAAAGAACCTCGTCTATTACGTAATTATTTTGCTACTTAGCCGTTTCTACATTTGTGACTAATTTCTCAAGTTATTTACCCAAAAGAAATATTTACGCTGTCATATAACGTGAAGGCAGCAGTAGTTTTATTTAATAATTTTTTCGTGACTTTTTTAACAATTACTCTTGCTTATCTACAATATGACACTTTATCATACTTTTCACAAGCAAATATTTGATAATGTTCTGTTTATTTTTATTTATAATGGTTTTTTGGTGTTGGGTCTGTAATACGTTTTTCCAATAGTATTGTTCTAGTTCAAATACTTACAAGCTAAGCTATACTAAGTTTGGATTTGAGATGGAGATTATATTATGTATATTATTAGATAATAATAATATAGATATATACGACAGTTAGTCAGAATAAGGTCCTCACACTGACATTTTTCTACATCCAATTCAAGAGCCAAGAGAAAAATAGTATTATACCTTTGCCGATACTAAATGTGTATTAAAAAAATGTATATTCGCGTGTATCTTGAGGTGCAGAGAAGCGCGTTGAGCTATTTACTATTCAACAGGAAAATATATATTCTGGGTTTTTGATTGCATGACATTGCGATAAAATCAATATATTATTTCAAGAAAAGTCGCTCTTTCATTAAGACCTCATGAATGAATGTCAACAAAGTTGAAATGTATCAAATAAAGGGAGCCAGCTTTACAGGTTTTTTTCCCAAACCAAACGAAATGTTCTTTAGCCGTTGAATTGAGAGAGTATTATAGTAGTATATTTTACTTAACTTTAAAGTACGATTCCCACCGAACAGGCCTTGCCGCCGCGGGTAGACGGATCCGACCGACTGTGCCCTACCGCCGCCCCCGGTCGTATCCGAGCAGCTGCACCCACTTGCGTTCTGCTACCGCCACGCCCGTTCGGCTTCGCTGCCATGGCATGCGCGCGCGTCCTTTTAGATTTTCCATCCGGTCCGACCCGCTTCGGCGCGACCCGTTCGGTGGTAATCGTACTTAAGACTGTATTCCTTTAAGTTTCATTGAATTTCCACTGTGAAAGTTTAACAATTTTTAATGCCTGGTTCCAACTGTCAGCCCATCCCAGTTCATCAGATTTAGGGGTGTAGTGAGCCAAAATGAACGTAACATGCTTAATAGTTTAGAGGCGACATCTGGAGCACTATACCATTAACTCGGCCCTATCTTTTAGCGAGTGTAGCCGCGGGTACAGCTAGTCATTGCTCATGACTTTTAAATTCAAGTTGTATCTGCTATCTGTACCGTGAGTATTAATTTGTTTATTATTTTGTTTGCGCCTTTTATGAGCACAGACTACTAAGAGATATTAAGTAGTCACGTACATGAACAGTATTGTAAGGAGTATTTTGTTAAATGTGTGAAGTTAACATTGTTCGCAAGAAAAAAAGTTAACAGATGAAAACTTTTTAAAGAATTAAAATGGCTGCTGTTGGGAGGCCGCGCGCCGCGACCGTTGAGTTGAGATTAAAAAGAACTTTAATTGATTACGTGAGCCACTGGGCCCGAGCAAAAAAGGCACAAAGTTCTCGGGCCAACTAATTAACGCTCGATTTAAAGTTGAAAAGAAATCTGTGAAGAATCCTCTGCTCATAGTAGGTAGGTACCTGTTTTTTTTGTTCTGATAACTTAAGCAGGGCAGGATCAGGGTCCCGCGTCTGGCTGATCTATTAAAATTTAAAGAAATGTGTTCCATGGGTTCACTTTAAATAAAACAGAAGTTTATACCTCTACCAGTTGCCTATTAAAATATGACGATACGATGGCTGTCTTATGACATAAGTCATAAGATCACGCTATAAAACATCACGCTTATGTCGTACCGCATTACCTGGCCTGTTGGTCTAGTGGTTAGTGACCCTGACTGCTGAGCCAGAGGTCGTGGGTTCGATTCCCACCTGAGTCTGGGTGTTCTTTGTGTCCGTTGTTTGTATGTTTGTAAAGTCCCCCCCGACACAGGAGTAATTCCTAATGCGGGAGTTGTCTTTTTAAAGAGAGAGAATTATCGTGGGAGAGGAATTCAAGTTGCAGAGGAAATGCACTGTTGACTCTGTGGTTGACTCATAGACTCAAATGTCTTGAATCAGTAGTGTTGCGCTCACGTTGTTGTATTATTATGGTAGTTATATCTACACATATTCGGCAAAAATGTCATCCTTTACCGTATGTCCATGTAATAAGTCGATAAACAAGTCAGTTAGTAAGTATTCAAGTCACGAAAGTTTAAAAACAATTATTGGAACTAATACTCAGTATATTTCTTATTTGTTTTTTATGCGTCCATAAAGTCGCCGTCCCTGTTTTCTAGCTATCTACATACCAAGTTTCTTTACAATCGGTTCAGTAGTTTTTGAGTCAAAGACTAACAAACATCCATACACCCTCACAAACTTTCACGTATATAAGATTAGTAGGATTTTTTGTTTTTTTTTTTAAACATTTTGCAATAATGGTCACCGTGGCCGCGTAGTGTGTTCATCACACTTCTTCGCCAAAATCTCATACATATAGAACCTATTTGATATTCAATACACTCTTCCGGTATGTGCCTTAATTTTTTTTTCGCGAAAGCGAGAACACGGGGTACGTTTATTATACTTGGAAAATTGAGTGGGCCCATCGTTTATGAGGAATACCTACAGCGGAAAAAGAGCCGAAACTGCTTAGGGCTTTTAGCGCGAAAGGTTTTTTTGATTATTATGGGCTGGCCTACTTACTCTCAGTATTTTTAAGCCACTGAAGTTTCTAAATTATTCGTAACACCATGTTCGGAACATATCGAGCCGCGCAATAGAAATAAATTGTCAGTCTATGACGTACTTTGTTTTATAATATGACAAATATAATGATATTATTATTAATATATTTCCAAACATCACGTAAAAATTACTCGAAAGATTCTACTTCAATTTTGCACGCATATCGCATGGCAATCTTTAACAGAGAAGTAACATTTTTAATTAAAATATTTTAAAACTTGATTTTAGAAAATTTACTTATGAAAAAATAAACATCAACAAGCAATCATGAAGACGGAGCTACATGGAAGAGTGGCACTGCGTCAGAAGTGTAAATTAAAATAAAATGTGTTTACGATAAATATACCAAAGTATTCCAGATCATTGTTTTTATAAAATATAAAAAGTAATACTACTGTCTAAGGCATCGTAAATATACAATAAAATATAATTATTTGTGTAAATTCGCACATTCCTCTTTTATTAGCAGAGAAGCGAACGTGATCAGATTATCGCGGGCGAAACCAAGCAAACAATTTTACGATAGTATTTATGGCATTATACACGAGGAAAGTATAGGTCTGATATCGAATCCGCCTCTCATTCCGAGCTATAAATTATAATCGAGAAGAGGCCACAACTCGAGTCGCCAAAACGTGGAAATTTCCCGCGTTCACCCGCTGTCAATGTTACCAGCGACTATATTTTATTTATACCTTTTACGAGTGCTGCCAGCTATAAAAAAGTTTTAGTGGGTGTTGTAAAAGCCAAGGTGGTGTTTTTTTCTTACTCGTTAGAAAACAGCGTTGATAGGTTACAGGAGTTGTGTTTTATTAAACAGTCATGTTAGGTGGGTTTCTCCGGATGTTTGTAAATCGGTTTATAGACGCGTATAAGATAGTAACTTATCAGAACTTTATTTCTGTATATCGGAAACGATATTTTAACCAAAATTATCAGTACCTCGTAGTTGAAGAATGTAATGTCCCGTATCCCTGTTCTGAAATGATGAAGGTAGATAATGAAATATCAGTATAAATTCGAAAGTCAATTTGTGTTTGTTTGTTTGTCAAGCTTTCACGCGTTAATTACTAAACTGATCAACATGCACTTTCGCAACATGTTTTCAAGGATACAGAAAAAGATATAGGGTACTTTTTATTCAATTTTTGTTATCATATTTTTGGAGGTGCCATCTCATTTACACAGAGTTTACTTAATTGTATCCTTATAATATGCAAGATGAGTTTGAGCGCTTCTTGTGACCCCATGTTTAAATCTAAGTTTAGCTTCTTTTTCAGGATCATGACTAAAAACGCAACCCCAAATGAAACGCACTGGCTTTTATGTTCTAAAACAATGTCTTCGGGTAGTCAAGTTGTCCACGTCTCTCACGTTCGACCGTGGTGTTATGTATTTCAGGATTCATGTCTAACCTATTTTGTTGCACGATACATGATAAAAATATTTTATTTTGGATAGTCCATTTATCGAGGAAGGCTATAGGCTATATATCATCACGCTACGATAAATGGGAGCGGAGCATCAATGAAAAATATTGCAGAAACGGTTAAAAAAATTCTAATTATTTATTTCGGACTAAATCCATATTACGTTAGTAACAGTGGTCCCAATTCTGTTACTTCACTCGCTAAATTAAAATTCTCAAAATTTTCTTCATATAAGAAACAAGGTCTAATTTCAAATTGAAACAAGTAGGTAACATATGTCGCTATCGAATTAAGCATTTATTTGTCGACTAAAGTCTGATACGCTTAAATAAACTTTAATACCACGTGGCGAGAGCCGCTATACGTTGAGCGCCATCTCTTTTGCTCTGTGTTTTTAGTAAGCGTTTTCGTAGGTGTCGATTAAAATAACGTCATCTTAGTTCGTTTTGAACAAGTTTTTATACGGCATTTGAATAAATGAGGACTCTCGCCGCGTGGAAATAAAGTTGAGTATACGTTGACAGGTTTTAGTGAAATTTAGTGGCGCTGAGAAATAGATGGCAGTAACAGATAGACCTTATTACGAAAAATACAAGGTTGATTTCATATGAAGAAATTAAATCAGGTTTTAGTTTAGTCGAGTGTACAATAGAATCGGCACCAATGTGTCTTAAACTAGTGTTAGTCCCACTAATATTATAAATGTGAAAGTGTGGATGGATGGATGGATGTTTTTTACCCTTTCCACCACTGACCTGATTGCCATAAAACTTAGTATGTAGATAGCTGGAGACCTGGATTAACGCATAGGCTATCTTTTTATCCCGATATTCCCACGGGATCGGGACTTACGCGGGTGAAACCGCGAGGCGGTGCTAGTATACCGATAAAGCTAATAATTCGTATGATTGAAGGCTGACATGAATAGGGCACGCCACGATTGTGGCGGTAAGACCCATCATAGAGGATTGTCTAGAGAGGCCTCTCCTACTGGAGGTACTTACTGGACACGGCTGCTTCGGAAAGTACCTACCTGTGTAACATAGGCCGGGAACCAACGCCTGTGTGCCACCACTGCGGGGGCTGCAGCGGGAATACTGCACTTCACAGTCTGGCGGAGTGCAAAGCGTGGCCATTGGTGTGAGTAGGTTCTCGCTGGAAACGATGGTTATGGCCATGGTTCGGTGCGCATGTGAGAGAACATGGGATTCCACTGTCTCGTTTTGCGAGGAAGTGATGTATGCTGTATGCAAAAGAGGTGAGAGAAAAGGGAACAAGAGAGAACTACTTCTCTCTCGTCCCGCAAAATACGTATCAGGCGCCGGAGAGTGCAAAATGATCTCGAACCTCCATGAGTGCTTTTGTGAGGGTGACGGGCAGACCCGAAACGGCGGCGCGACGTGTTCCGCGTGCGCCTCTCTAAATCGGAGGGGGCAAGGCTCCTGTACCAAACTGTGGGGTCGCCTGTTGTTGAACAGGCGGCAAGTCTGCCTAGGCTCACAGGGATTTTCTTTCTAGGGTATACCAGAGTTCCCGGCCGTAGGACCCCGTGCTGGCAACTATATACCAATTACATACCAAAGATGTTGATGGAATTTTCTTAAAATATATGCATAAAAAAACACTTTGAAATTGGCATGAAAATTCATAATATGTTGTTTAGAAATGTACTGAATGCAATGCAAATGCACGTATCGTATTAGGAAAAGCGTTTTCCCAAGAAGAAAAGAATATTATCATACAATTTTTTCAAGCTGAATCAACTATTTCTCAGCTACACATAACGCTCCTAAAATTTGACAACACCTTTTTGTAACACCTGTGTAGGTATATAATATACATAGATATAATAAATTAATGTTAACCGAACAGTAAAAAAGAGGGGGTATTCGCACTCCGCCGCATCTACCGACCTTTATCAATGTCAAAATAAGTTTTTGGCTTTTGTGAGACTTCTCAATTTCTCTCTATTTGTGGCACTGCATGTACATTCCGTGATTGAACACTTTGTATACGTTTTAGTTAGGTCTGTCAGTCTGTTCTCTAGAAATTCCTTCCTTCCTTCCAGCTAGGACATACCCCGAGTCCCTTTCAATAGATTCACTTGTGGCGGAGCACCGTGTGGTTCATGGTTACCAGGTTTAATAGGAAGCAAATTGTCGCTGCATGTAGGTTGCGGGCTAGTCACATTCCTTGTAGAAGCTTTAGATTGTTAATGAAAAAGGTTTTGGGGTCACCAAATTGGGACGCATGTGGAAAAAAGGATGACATCTACCACATACTTATGGAATGTGTACGGTATGATGGCAAAAGAAACTAGTCGTTAAGTAAGTTTAAATTAACTCTGAACAATGTTGGCATAGTCCAAAGCATTTTAGCTGATCCAAATTCAGAGGCAGTTAAAATGCTTTATAATTTAATTTTAAGTAGAGAAAATAGTTCGTAAATACTTAATTTAGTAGTTAGCTTAGAATAAGGTACTATGGGATTGACATCGTCATTTTTATGTACAAAAACCCCTTGTCTCAAATAAAGAAAAAAAAAAGTGTATACCACCACATTTAAGCAATTAAAATGATTTGAATTTATATAGGATCCAGGAAATTAAGGACTTATTTAGACGATGCCTTTGCTTGCTTCTGATCTTTTTAATTTCGCACGTTTCGAATCGGTTGAGCCGTGTAATATCGCCATAAGATAACGTTGGCGTAAACACGGGGACATTACTTTGAGTTATGGCCGCTAAGCATTTGGTTCATACTCGTCGCCCTTGAATTTATAACCCAAATAAATCATGCCTATTCATCGGCATTTGTACGTGGGGCTGGTCATTGCAAACGAAAAAATTGTTTAAATATCCCTAAAACTTGTCATTTGAAATGAATTCGATTTGCTTTATTACAGACTGTGTAGGTACTTCTGAGATCTTTGTCATCTAACATGACGGTTGTTCGACATTTCTTTAACCTATCTTTTGGTCAATGGTAGGTTATTTTCTTGGAGGTTCTCGCGGCTGTCGGTTAAGTCACAGTATATGTATATACAGTATTGACTCGGTTCTGTCCTTGAAATAATTACCTACAACCGGACGGTACATAAACACGCGGTAGGGCTGCCTATAATTTCATCTACCTACTTGAGTTTATTTCTAATTTTGTGATTGTAAATATTATAATTTATTTTTTATAAAAAAATATGAAATTCGTTGTGAATGAAATAAGTGGTGTTTAAAAAAATACATGTGGTTTTTTATCAGTAGATTTATTAAAAAAATTACTGAAAAAAACTGAAAAATCAATTCAATTTTCTTTTCCTTGGAGTGTTGCAAGAGCAATAATTTTGATTCACTGTATTTTCAGTCTGTGTACAATTTTCAACTCCAATCGACAGAGCAGTTTGAGTTTGTTTGTCTTCTTTCCGAGAACCTCTTGGAACGGTACTAGGTAAGCTTGGCAGCATCAATAATGGAATGGCATTAGTTTTTAAAAGTATTGTCGTATGTCCTCCACATTAAAATATTTTTCACAAATCCGGTAGGCAATAAGGTTAGCTTTTTTTTTCTTAATCATTTTGACAAATCAGTTGCAGCCATTCAAGGCGTCTGAAAAAAAAGTAATTTCCTTTTATTCTGGGTGTTAAAATAAACTGCTGTCGCCGAAGGTTACCAACTTCAACACCTACCTACTCAACCAAAATGCGAGAAACAGCTGACGAATAACCGTCCGTAAAATTAACGTCCCCATTACCTACAGCACAGAGCAACTCAATAAAACATTTTTTTTTGGTCACCCATCCGATGTCGAACCGCTGCAAACGTTACTTAAGATCAAACCATCTCATCGCGTGTGCGCTACCTATAGCAATCAAAACCTCTACTAGCTACTACAAAATCTTATTTATAAAGTAAATTATAATGTTAATCTTACTAGGTAGGTACCTTCCATTTTTTACTTTCATAATCATGTCATAATGATATTTCGTCTGATTCAATAATATGTGTATGTAGCTAAATACATATGTAAATAGATAGCTTAGCCTAGGAACTACCTACTAGTTTTTTTAACGCGAGCGTGGGTACGTCACTCGTGTGTCACTTTTATCACCCTATATACTTATTAATCCATGTATTTTACTCGGTGAAAAAAGTGAAATACCTACATAATAAAAAGTAAACAAATTACGTACTAGTAGGTACATACAAATTATTTTATAGTCTTACCTTTCGGAGTGTCCAGGTAATTTGAAAAATGTTATATCGGGTGCGTTTTTGAAGAATTCAAGCAACCAAAAAACAGCACAATATAGTCTATAATTTCTATTTGCCATATTAAGTACTTAAGTATTTACTTTAATGAAATACACAAATCGCACGCTTATTGCTTAAAAGACGATCACACCGTTCGTCCCGTTTTCTTACGATGGTTTATAAAAAATAGTAAAGTGCCATCCATGAACTTAAAGTGATAACTAAGCTTTAGTTTTAGGTACGGTCATCAATAGGTGACAGCACTTTCTGTGCATATTTTTGATTGACCCGCTTGTATGGCAGTTCCATACCCCTGCTCTGGCATAAAAGTAATTTTTCCAGTAAGTACTTTTTCTGGATAAAAGGTACCGTATGGCGTCCATTAGACGCTCATGCAAGCGTCAATCAATTCCAAAAGTTGTTAGTGATTAATAAAATAATATCGACTCTGATTGACTTCAATCATACCAGAGGTTTTCTGAGAATACAGGTGTTCACTCAAGATTATATGGATACCTATTTATGAAAGAAGCCGGTAATGCAATTGTAATTGTGAGCAAAAAACTTAGATAAAAAGATAAAAAAAAATTATACGGTCGAATTGAGAACCTCCTTTTTTTTTCGTCGGTTAAAAAGGGATTACTACAGCCATATTTTAGCTGTAGCAGCTCTCTCCGGTAGTATGACCGTATGGTATTTATTTTCTTTTTAATAAAGCATTTGATTTATGGTCTTCTTTAAATATTGGTAACAATTTTACTAAATTTTGTTTTCTAAAATCAAATTAATAACATTAAAAGAACATGTCCTAACTAATATTATAAAATATGAAAGTGAGTTTGTTTGTTCGTTACGCTTTCACGCCCTAACTACTAAACCGAACCGAACCGAACACCATAAAATTTTCTATAAACGTTGTTAGGGGTACTGAAAATGACAGGGGGTAGATAACTAAGAAAATGTACCGTCCTCAGTCCACTCGTGACCACGATCGGTGCAATTCTATCGAAATGTCGGGTAGCCAAGAGGTATTGTACCTTTTAAATATTATCGCGATTAAGTCCCGAGTTACAGATGTAATATGTATTAAAATCGCGAATGTTTAAAAACCCTCTTCAGTCGTAACTAGAGTATTTTTGTAGATTCCGCAAACCAACAAAAATAAGTACAGTAAAGTGTAATGTAATGTAAATGTAAATAATAAAGTTGCTCTGTAGTGCACCATCAAACAAGGGCTGAATGGATTCATTCCTGTAGGATGACTATTTACTATCGAAATGCTAGGTAATTAGTTATTCGACAGGCACTGTGTAGTACTACGGAAGAAAATAATCATATCTCGTTGCCACTCTCCAGCTCATTATTTAAAATATTTCAAAAATATACATCGATCCCTTTCTCTATTGCTGTGTGATAAGACCAACATTAATTGAGCTTCGTATAATCTAAAACATTAGACGATTGCTTTTTCCTTTTACAATTATATTTGATACCTAGTTCAGTAATAACGATACGAAGCAAGTTTGTGTTCCATTAAAATTGTAGCGCTGAGAATTCCTTTACAAAATGATCTTTACATATGACTTTGCTATTTTACAACATATCATTTTACCCTCACACATTAACCGGATCTATACGAATATACAAAGGAAACGGAGTGTGAGAAAAAAACCTTTGTAATATAAGTGTTTACCTCGAAACGGGTGTGTGTTCCGCAAACAACATTTATAACCAAATGCGGGTAGTTTACACTGTTACCGAATGTACCTGCGAGTGTCTGCGCAATATCCGCTCCTACCTCATATCCGCTCTTCGTTCCCCGTCTTTAGAATACAGTAACAGGCATAAGCGAGAGCGGTGTAATGTATATTTTGGATTTTTGTTTATCACACATACACCAAAACATATTTCAGCGCCATCTAACAAAAATGAGCTGAACTACATAGTAACTATTAAACCCATTTCGCGCTAACTTCCCAATATCAACTTGCCGGCCGGCCCCGGCCCACCAGGAACAATCACTGAACTTTGGGAGAGGATTCCTCTTTGTGGTAGAAGAACTTATCGTTTTCAGCTTTTGTAGACAGAATATTTCTTTTTCTATCGACATAGTTGATGAACGAGCACACTGCTCGCCTGATAGTGCCTATATAAATATTTGCACTAAAAGTGGTGTTATTAGTGCGTTACTAAAATATTTCATAAAGAAATAACTACATCGATTACACAACGACATATATGTCACCGATAGAAGGACCCACAACAACAACACCAAGCCACTCCTCTTCTGTAGGAAGAAGGTGCTTTATGGAACGTCTAATTGTTTTGTAAGCTATTAGAAAACTGAATGGGGTTTTTCTAGTATTATGGACATATTAATTATATCTACATTTAATATATATATAACAAGTAAAAATAAAAAACTTAAAATACTCCCGATTCAAAATCAAAAATCTTTTATGCCACGTTCCAATAAACAAGAAACGATACGTTTTGCTTACGGACGGTAAAATTTTCGTTGAAAATGCAACGAAATTTTACCGTCCGTAAGCAAAACGAATCGTTTCTTGTGTATTGGAACGCGGCATTAAACGATCAGAAAAGAACTGATGATCTTCGAAAGGCTGGACAGATTTTCTTGAATTATTATAATTAAGTAAATACATTCGATTAAGTCCCATTTGCAACAAAAAAATCTAATTGAAATCGGTCCATTCGTATAAGAGCTATGATGTCACAGACAGACACATTACGTTAAACTTATAACACCTTGCCTTTTTACGTCAGGGGTTAAAAAATAAAAAAAATGTTCTTAAATTCACGAAGATTTACCTGGATTCTGTAAGGGTGAATTAAGTGTAACGATTAATGCCACTTAATGCACCTGAAGATAAATTTAGTGAATTAAGTAGACTTAATTTACGTAGACCATCGTCGTCATCCTATACCTTTATTGTTTGAAAGTTAGTTTAGAAGTCGCTATCTCTTATGCCTTAGCTAGTATGCAAAGCGAGCTAGTCGCAAAAGCAGGTAAGGTAGCGATATTAAGACGGTAGGCGTACTGGAGTAAGTCGCGACAGGTTTCGCAGCACAACCAAAGGATATACGATTTGAGCGGGGATAATATATCTGTCGGTTAGAAATTCATCTTTATTTACGATACCAACACTTGTTTAGTTGTAAATATAATTAGGTTAATCAAGTCACGTCTGGTCAAAGCTTCTTGACCCTTATTTTGAATATATGTATATTGATATATAGAATATTCTTTATTGTACATCATTAATAAAGTACAGTTAAAAAAATATTATCTTATAAATGAGAGTGTAAGATTCAGTATTGGTGTTGTCATTAATTATCTTTTGTAGTGTTGTTTACTCCGTACGACGCAGAAATATCTTGAAGATGACTGTCATCATAAGGGAATCCCACAATCCCACTAATATTATACATGTGAAAGTTTGGATAGATGTTTGTTACTCTTTCACGCAAAAACCACTGAACCGATTGCGATGAAACTTGGTATATAGATAGATATATAGATAGCTGAAGACCTCGATTAACGCATAGGCTACTTTTTATCCCGATATTCACACGGGATCGGGACATACGCGGGTGAACCCGTGGGGCGCTGCTGGTTTATAATATTTCATGACATATTACCTTATATTTTAGTACATTAAACCTAATTTAAAAGAATACCAATCGAATTGAGAACCTTCTCCTTTTTGAAGTCGGTCAAAAATATGTATATACAGACTATTTATATGCTTGCGTCATAAAATAATAATATTAATTAGAGTACAACGTGCAGTCTTATCGCAAAAAGTGATTTCTACCAGGCAACCTTAGGATGAAGATGATAACAAAATTATCCTGTAACATCATTCCATTCCATTTAACATCCTGTATATACGAGTACATTTAGATGGCGTGGTAATATTTTGGGTCGTATAGCAGACCCTGTAAATACCGGAAAGCGCTAACAATTTTAGGAATATTCGTGATACAAAAAGAAACTGACAAATTGAACTTTAAAATTGACCGATTAAGGTAACATATCGTATGAGAGAAGGCTGACATTACTGCTCTGGGTATTTAATACCAAGGATGTTGTTGGACTGTCCAGATTTTTCAGAAAAGTCTGCATAAAACAAAATCATTGAAATTGACTAGATAATTCATAACAATGTTGTTTAAAAATACGCACCTCCACAAGAAAAAAAAATGTTTTTTTCAAGTACCATTTTTTTTCTACTCCTAAAACTATGCCTGTAATTTGACCATACCTTTCTGTAACATCCTGTATATTATCTGTACTGCAGGCTTAGCATAGTTGATATTCTACGCTACTAAACGAGTTGATAACAGAACACAGCAAGCAATGTATGTATTATTTATTTGACCAGTTAGCTTTTCCTTTGGCAGGTAAGGACTGGCCTGTTGGTCTAGGGGCTAGTGATCCTGATGCTGAGCCAGAGGTCGTGGGTTCGATTCCCACCCAGGACGAATAATTGTGTGATGAGCACGATCATTTTGTTCTGGGTCTGGGTGTAATTTATCTATAATATGTATGTATTTAGATATTTATATATATATATATATATATATATATATATATATAAGTATGTTTATCAGCAGTCTGGTTACCATAGCACAGGCTTTGTTTGGGATCAGACGGCCGTGTGTCAGATGTGTAGAGTTATGTGAAATTATGTTATACTTTATTTTTGTTTGTTAGCTTTACCTTTTGATTAGAATTTGAAATCATACTGCTCCAGTCAAATCATATTGTGTGTGGGTTCGTTTTCCTACCAAAGGTACTCATAAATCACTACACACTTGATACACTAGATCATAATTAAATTGCATCAAGTAGCACATGGTGCATTCGTTAGTTTCACTTATGTTTTTTAGTTATTTTAGTTATTAGTTCAAATGTAAACCTTTATGTGGAATCTGTATTCCAATTTGAAGGAGGTTCAAGCCGTATCGTGCCTCCAATAAGAAAGTTCCCAAAATGAAGTTGTGTAACTTTTCCTTCGTAAGTAATTTATGAGTTTTGGCTTTGACACTCCAATCCACATGCACCCGACACATTGGCCATAACAAATGGGTGTTGAACACATCGCTGGGCCTAACAAAAGCCTTACATGTCTGATTAAGGGAGGAAAATCCAATAATTTGACATAAAGTTTCCAAACCACGCTGAGAGGCCCCTATTGAGATAGGCACGTTGTCCAGTACAAGAGACAAAGTGATAACATGGCATTGGTAGCTCTGACTTACTTTTCTTTCATGGAATAGCGGAAAATTTACTTACGAATCAAGAAATCTATTCACGTATTAATAAAAAAAAAGGTACGTCGAATATAGGGGGAAAACATGTTTCAATTTTTTTATTTTTTATTAAACACTTAAAGATCGTCAGTAGCTTCTAAACAAAGAAAAATTAACAACGAGACGTGGAAACACACGGTGAAGTTGATCCACAAGCTCAAAGTCACTGAGCGAGCTTATTAAGAGAGGTATGCTTATAGTGTCTCTGAGGGACAACATTCGTAAAGAAGTGATCCGACACAGAAACAAGGTAATCGACATAGCTCACATAATTAGCAAGCTAAAGTGGCAGTCGCTGGCCACATTGCAGTCTGAACCGATAACCGCTAGGGTAGAGGAGTTCCAGGCCCAGGGGAAACGTAGTATCGGACATAATGCGGCGAGGTTGAGTGACGATCGGCGCAAAACGGCGGGAAAAAACTGGATGAGGACAGCTGACGGCGAAAGAAGTGGACGATGAAAGGCTGACACGGTGATGATTATGAAAGAAAAATCAGCATAAACGTCTGAACTGAACTGAACTGTTTTATATTTATCTATTTATACATAGACATTTCATTTCAAGTCATTGAATAATAATAATAATAATAATAAAAGTGGAGGTCGTGGTTTTTTAAATGCCAAGACCCTCCATAACCGTGAGGTATGCAACCTTAGAGATAACTTCCTCTCCGTTGACCTGGATGTGTATCGGGATGTGGTGGCAGTTGACAACGGACTCACTCCGCTTGCTCTAGGAAAAGAGAACTGGCGTAAACCAGCAGTACTTACTATTATAGACCGCAGGGAGATATGGAAGAGTAAGGCGTAGCATGGACGTTTTTATCGGGTCTTAAATGGGCCCGATATAGATTTATTAGCATCAGTATCCTGGCTACGGTTCGGTGACCTCTTCGGAGAAACTGAAGGTTTTGTCTGTGCAATTACAGATGAAGTTGTTATGACGAATAACTATCGGAGATATATCCTGAAGGACGGCACAATTGACATTTGTCGGGCGTGTCATCGTCCCGGAGAAACCCTCAGGCATATAATTTCTGGTTGTCCTCGTCTTGCCAACGGCGAGTACTTGCATAGACATAACCAAGTGGCCAGGATAGTCCATCAGCAACTTGCTGTTAAATATAATCTTGTGGCTGTAGAGTTACAGGTATGTGCCCGACCCAGTTCTCGAAAATGGTCGTGCAACATTGTACTGGGATCGATCTATCATCACTGACAGGACTATTGTTGCCAATAAGCCTGATATAGTGGTGATAGACCGATTAGAGCGCCCAGCAATGATTATTGACATCACCATTCCCCATGACGACAATCTCTTAAAAGCCGAAAAAGATAAAGAAATAAAATATTTGGACCTAGCCCACGAGATTGTCGACATGTGGGATGTGGATTCAGCAATCATTCGACCAACACCTTCAGAGGCTCACGTTAGGCAGCTGGATTAAGAGCCTGATGCAGAAGGCAGTCCTCCTTGATACGGCACGCATAGTGAGGAGGTTTCTATCTCTGGAACCCTAACCACCGGTAGCTTGGTCCCTGTACCCGATACCGGTGGGAAACTATTTTTTATATTTTTAAATATATTTGTTTTTATTTTTTTTATAGTGAAAAATATAATTTATATGTATATTAAGTAAATAAAGAAAATAATATTAATAATAACCTGGCAACACTAAGAGGCAGTCTTGTTTTATAAGCGTATTTCTAATATTTAATATTTTTCAACATAATTTTCGATTGAATTTATATATTATCGAAATCTATAGACAAAAATGCATTTCCGAAATAAAATCAAAGTAAAAACAAGGAAAAAATTACAAAACTAAGCTAGAAACAGAATACTAAGACATGACATTTAATGTCATGTCATGTCACGCAAGAAAAAAATTATTTACTGAAACAAATGCAATTATTAATTAACAAGATTATTAGATGCTGACAAGATCCAGGGCAAAAGCAAAAATATCATCCCCGGACTCGTCGCTCACCTCCGCCCCGCGGCCCCCGGAAACCGTCGAGCTCGACATCGAGTGACGAGTTTTTCTCTCCGCCGACGTCGCCAACACCTGTGCGTCGGCAGGGGAAAGGCCGGCCACCGTCCTGCTTAGGACCCCGAGGACCACTGACCTCGAATAGGGCCCCCGCTACCGGTGGTGATGTGCGCCGCATGAAATGGACTTATTCAATGAATGAAAACGTCATGCGGGCATATTATCGGGCTACAGAGTTGGGAACTAACCTTACTGCGTACCGTGTTCGATTAGTGTCTCTGTTTCAGGAGCTTGAACCAGCTGTCAACGTATGCGCACAACATTTGTCGGATCAAGTACGGGCTATACAGCGCTGTCACCTGCTGGATGATACCGTACTTGAGAGGCTACGCTCTGACGTACGGAACAGCTTTGTTATCCCTTCTTCATCTCAAGTTGTGGGTCTGGTGACCAATCACACACCGCAATTGACACCACAGTTACATGTTGATGAAATTGTGGATAGTGAAGCTATATCTGTAAGTACCCAATACAACGAAAGGTTAAGGAGCGCCTTGGAGGATGCGATTCTGGAATACCGGTTTGTAAACCACATTAATAGACCTCATTTATCCCGTTTGCCTATGCATAGACGAAATATAGCGCTGGTGTGTGCCCTGGATTCGTTATTGTCTGACTATTTAGACAATAGCGAAGATCTTAGTGATACGCACTCTATTCTCTACTGTGCGGCTGTCGCAGCATGTCGAATAGCAGGCGTACATTATTCTGTAAATGCCGCTACTACTCGACCCAAGCCTGATGTGCCAGCCTGGCAGTGTAGAATCGAGCGTCGTATTGCTGAGGCCAGGACACTCATCGGTAAGCTAATCTGCTTTAGATCGGGTAACAGGCGGCCGACAGTGATGCGCTTTGTGAAACAGGCATTCTTGGGGACTGACATTAGTCCTCAACAATATATGTCATGTGTCATAGAGCGCATAGACTTCCTAAAGCAGAAAATTTATGCATGGGCAAATAGGATTCGAAGATACAAAAAGCGAACAGATCGGTATAATCAGAATCGTATGTTCCAAAGAAATGAGAAGTGGGTTTACCGAAAATGGGAACAATCAGATCCTTGTGTGAGTGACGGGCATTTCCCAGATGATGATGCTACAAATACATTTTGGCGTAACATCTGGTCGGTGCCTGTCACTTATTCAGAAGGTGATTGGATACGAGATGTCGGGCGCTCATGCGAGTCTATACAAGTAATGGAACCAATTTCCATAGCCACAGGTGACGTAAGTTGCGCAGTCCAGTCATTATCAAACTGGAAATCGGCTGGACCAGACGGACTGCACTACTTTTGGCTGAAATGGTTCCGAAGCTCGCATGCTCGTTTAGCATCTCAGTTCCAAGCAGCATTGGATTCCAGTTCATTACCCCAATTTTTGACAACTGGCGTAACCCACTTACTCTATAAATCTGGTAGTGTCATGGATCCCAAAAATTATAGACCGATTACATGCCTACCAACTATGTATAAGCTTCTAACATCTATTCTGAGACAAAAAATTACTACATATTTAAATAAAAATTCGATCATATCTATTTCTCAAAATGGATGTAGAAGCGGGACCGGTGGCACTAAAGAGCTCCTCATCATGGATATGGCCAACAGGTACGTCGTCACCGTAAGAATCTGGCGACATGTTGGATAGACTATAAGAAGGCCTTTGATTCGGTGCCACATACATGGCTTTTGAGAGTGCTAGAGTTGTATAAAGTTGATACAACTCTTTGCACTTTTTTGAAGTCATGTATGGGGCAGTGGAGAACGGCACTTCGCTATCCAGGATGTCGACAGATTGCGGCAAACGATGTACCAATAAAGATCGAGCGAGGTATATTTCAAGGTGATAGTTTGAGTCCCTTGTGGTTCTGCCTAGCTTTGAATCCTCTCAGTACGCTGTTAGAGGTTTCAGGGCTAGGCTATAAGTTGCAGAAAGACGATCGAGTTATATCTCACCTTTTGTACATGGACGATTTGAAACTTATTGCCCCCACTAATTTGCAATTGACAGCGTTACTGAAGGTGACTGAAAACTTTAGTAACTCTATCAAGATGGAATTTGGTGTGGACAAGTGTGCAGTCATGCATGTAAAGAAAGGCGTGATAGTAGAATCTAAAGGAGTCGAACTTTCAGATTCAACAAAACTCAGATCTCTGTCTGCCACTGAAAGCTACAAGTATCTAGGTATATCACAGTTATTGGGAATACCTGAATCTAATATGAAACAAGCGCTGCAGGAGCGCTTTTTTGGCCGCCTTTTATCAAGGGGTAACAAAATGCGTGCCTGCAACGGTTGGGTCATACCAGTTCTGATGTATTCCTTTGGTATACTTAGATGGACTCAGACCGAATTAGATGCCCTAGATAGGAGAGTCCGTACACTGCTGACTGCATTCCGAATGCACCACCCACGTTCATTGGTAATGAGGTTGTATATCCCGCGAAAGTTTGGGGGTCGTGGACTCTCAAACATTAAGGCCCTACACAATCGCGAGATATACAACCTTCGAGAATATTTTCTTCATACTGACGTGGGAGTGCATCGTAGTGTGGTCGCAGTGGACAACGCAGTGGACAACTCACTCCGCTCACTCTGGCTAAAGAGAACTGACGCAAGCCTGTAGTACCTAGTACTAATGATCGCAGGGAGGTATGGAAGGGCAAAGAACTTCATGGTCGTTTTTATCGGACCCTAAATGGTCCTGATATAGACTTTAAAGCGTCTACATCTAAGCTACGGTTTGGTGATCTTTTCGGAGAAACTGAAGGTTTTGTCTTTGCAATTATGAACGAAGTTGTTATGACGAAGAACTATCGGAAATATATCGTGAAAGATGGTACGGTGGACATCTGTCGGGCATGCCACCGTCCCGGTGAATCTATTCAGGCATATTATTTCTGGTTGTTCTCGTCTTGCCAACGGTGAATATTTGCACAGACACAAACAAGTGGCCAGGATTGTGCATCAACAACTTGCCCTTAGATACAATCTTGTGCGTTCCGAGGTGCCATATTACAGGTATGTGCCCGACCCAGTTCTCGAAAATGGTCGTGCCACATTGTATTGGGATCGATCTATCATCACTGACAGAACTATTGTTGCCAATAAACCTGACATTGTGGTGATAGATCGATTAGAGCGCCGCGCAATGATTATCGATATTGCTGTTCCTCATGACGATACCCTCGTGAAAGTTGAAAAAGAAAAAGAAATCAAATATTTGGATTTGTCTCACGAGATTGTCGATATGTGGAATGTCGATTCGGCGATCAATGTTCCGATTGTCGTATCTGCTCATGGATTGATAGCCAAAAGCCTCAATCAACACCGTAAGAGGCTCGCGTTAGATGGCTGGATCAAGGGACTGATGCAGAAGGCAGTTCTCCTCGACACGGCCCGTATAGTGAGGAGGTTCCTGTCTTTGAAGCCCTAACCACCGGTGTCTTGGTCCCTGTACCCGATGTCGGTGGTATACTATTTTTTATATTTTTAAATATATATTTTGTTTTATAGGTACGTATTTAAAAATGTAATAAATAAGTTTTATGTCGAATAAAGAGAATAATAATAACTCCACACATCTCACACACGGCCGTCTGATACCAAACTAGGCAGAGCCTGTACTATGGTAACCAGACTGCTGATAAACATACTTATATATTTCTAAATACATACATATTATAGATAAATTACACCCACACAGAACAAATTATCGTGCTCATCACACAATTATTTGTCCTGGGTGGGAATCGAACCCAAGACCTCTGGCTTAGCAGTCAGGGTCACCAACCACTAGACCAACAGGCCAGTCAATAATTGTAGAGTGATATTTGACAGCTTTGCGATGTAGTGTGGTGTTGGTTTTATATTCGTAAGGAATTGAGCAATCTATGCGGCCGGTAGTAAATTCACGCTGAAAGTGGAGACGGCTAGCATTTTATTTGCCGGAAGTAATCCAGACGGATTCCACAGACTTTTGTATAATTTTATAGTCACCTTAGTTTTGCAAACCTAATTTTCTGTAACTTCATCTGTCTAAACATTATGTTTTTTTATGGGATCAAGGGCAAACGAGCAGGCGGTAGTCACCTGATGGTAAGTGACTATCGCCGCCCATGAGCACCTGCAACTCGAGAGCCATAAGTGCGTTGCCGGCCTTTGAGGTGTTAATAGGGGAAGGGAGGGAAGAGGAGGATGGGGGCAAAAGAGGGGGATAGGGAAGAGTTAGGGCCTCCGGTAACCTCACTCACTCGACGAAATACTACACAAGAATTGCTTTACTACCGGTTTTCTGTGAAGCCGTGGTATTATTTCGGTCGAGACGGCCCATACATGCCGAAGTATGGCTCTCCCACTAGAAAATGTTCACGTCCGATTTATTAAATACTGGCTTTTGTCCTCGTAAAAGTAATTTTTTTATCCCTTTGGAACAGTAATATTTGCCGGATCACAGGTACCTTCTGTCCTTTCCGATAGCCGTCGCGAGGTCGAAGCGCTGCACCTACGCTGAGCACTCCACTATATGTACACCTGCTACCTGCTTACCAAAAAGAATGGATATGATGAATTTTTATATCCCTAAACTTAACAAATGATTGGTCTTCCATACAAACTTTGATCCCCTATTTTGCCGCTTTCAAGGCTTACACACTGCTGAACAGCCTTTAGAAGGTCTTGTTTATATCTCTATATCACAATTCATCCAAATAAACTGAACCCGTGATTGCTCTCCCACACAAACTTTGACATCCTATTGTGCCACCTTCAAGGCTTAAGGTTTTCGATGCAAAAAGTAGTCTATGTCCTTACTCTTGTTCATTTCTTTATCAAAATACATCAAAATAGGTTCATTGGTTTAGGCGTGAAAGCGTGACAGACAGATAGTCAGACAAACAGTCACTTTGGAATTTATAATATTAAGTATAGCATGGATGTTGATAGGAATTAACACAATCATGTACTTAATATGTATTACAAACCTTTAAATTACCTCACCAGGTTGAACTAGCCGTGGTCACAGGCTGGCTGGCTCAGCGGTGGAAGCCCTCCATTGTAGCGCATTTTCGATATTTTCGTTTTGCCCCGTACCGTCATATCATAGTATTAGACATACTGTACAACTATACAGTAACTATTATCTTATCAATGACTATACCAATAATTTCCCTATTCTGTAAGCAGACCAATGTGTCTCTAATTTGGTGTTTATCCGACTGCGCATATAAGCAAGGTGGCATGTTTTTTTTATCACTAGATTCCACACTATAGATAATTATAATTCAATCGCTTTACGTACAACATGAAAGAACGCAAAAGTTTAAAAGTTACAACTCTTTAAAACTTTTAGAAAATCAAGGATAACGCTCAAATTGGAACGACTTCGATGTTATCTTCTTACAAGTACATGTAAATATATAATACTTTATGACCTTTATTTCCAAATACAAACTTGACATCATAAAAAAGGTAATATCAAACGTAATCTTTTGAATTGCTGTGCAACGGCTTCACGTAAATATTTTTCGTAAAACTTAAGTCAGATTGATTAAAAAACTTTTTTACTGTCATTGATACAAGTTTATTTATGTGCCAAGTTTTTTTTTATATATTTACTTAATACAAAGTTACATTTGGCAGGAAATTAACCGTTTAAGGCCTACGATTGACATTTGCAGAGCGGAAAATTATGTAATGTCGTGCTCAAAAGTGCTAAGCAAAATATTGTTGAATGCCGAGACCTTTCCAATTGCTTGTTTTTACTTTTTACGGGTTGGTCGTTGCTTATGTGTATTTTAAAGAAGTGAAGAAAAGTGTAGTACTACTCTGCTTAAGTAGTTTCGCTGTAAGTAGAATGTACTGTACCAAAACGTTATCGCAGGCCGGTTACCCATAGCCGGGTTGAAACAGTCACTTCAAGTTAAAGGTTATTTTTTTCCGAGGATGGCAGCTGACTTCTGTTGTTGCCTTTTTAACAAAATTCCTATTAGTGTCATAAATCTATCACTAAACCATTGAACAAAATCGGACTGCATGTACCATCTAGGTCTTTACGCAGACCGCACCTCCTGTTCATTCCAAGTGTAAGCACGAACTACATGAAAAATTCCTACTTAATAAGAGCCAGCCGCATCCATAACATGGCATGTCTGAATGAAGATATCGAAATTTTCACCACCAATGTTACCAAAATGAAAAGGATCATGTGGAACCAGTTTTTCGAGGAATAGTATTAAGTTATTTATTACGATTACTTATGTTGGGTAACCTTTAAGTTGTTTAGATGTTAAGTTATTTGTACAACTGTTAAACTTATAATTGGCCATTACTAGCTATTACTAATTTGCACACTGTCTTTCCTAGCTGGAAGTTTTTTTTTTCCACACATCTCACACACGGCCGTCTGATCCCAAACTAGGCAGAGCCTGTACTATGGTAACCAGACTGCTGATAAACATACTTACATATTTCTAAATTCATACATATTATAGATAAATTACACCCAGACACAGAACAAATTATCGTGCTCATCACACAATTATTTGTCCTAGGTGGGAATCGAACCCACGACCTTTGCGTAGCAGTCAGGGTCACTAACCACTAGACCAACAGGCCAGTCAAAACATAATAAAATAAAATAAACAAATTCAAACATCTGTACCGTTAAGAACCATCTCCTTTGAAGGAGCTAGGTACGATTGACAATTTATTTAAATAATAAAGATTTCTTAAGTTTTACTGTGTAAACCTTAATTTTTTTTTTAATTTACGTCACTTTTTGTTTTGTTCAGCTGTCGCTATTCATAATTATATTATTTCATTACACAAATAATATAATATGAGAACGTTGTGTGCTCGAGTGCACGGACCTATTTTATTATTTGCGGCTACACTGACCTCACGGAACATTAGCCCGGGAAACGACGGAGGAGCTCGGAAGGGAAGATGGCAGGGTGTGCTTTGATACTTTTTATATGTGGCCCATTTCAATCCTTGTTATTTTACGATTGACTGAGAGTCAAATGACACTGAATTGGATATTATGGAGATAGTTTTTTTGTTGGGGAAGTTTTGTTTGCACACAAGGTATGCCGTATTATTTATTTCTTATTAAATAACAGGTACATTATGTATAATATAATAAGTAAATATAGTAATTTTGGCATTGAGGAACGCTTTTAAAATTTAATTTTAAGGATGAACCTCTTGGCCGTGACTGGCCTGTTGGCCTAATGGTTAGTGACCTTGACTACTACGTCAAAGGTCGCGGGTTCGAATCCCACCCGAGTCTAGGTGTTCTTTGTGCCCGTTGTTTGTATGTTTGTAAAGTCTCCCTCGACACAGGAGTCATTCCTAATGCGGGAGTTGTCTTTTTAAAAAGAAAAGAAAGAAATAAAAGAGTGCGAAGGCAACATGTAGATGCAGGCATCATATTAATGAATTCTTCAGATGACAGATGTTTTACAAGTGGTAGAAACACACGCAGGGAGGCGAAATCACTTCCAAGGCTTCAAGCAAAGTCCAATTCCACCCCCGAACATCGTTAAAAACCTTTTAAGACACGTGTTGGTTGTTATGCTTTGCTTGCCCAAAAGAATGTACTCCTTCTAGCAGAAATATATTATGAAATATCCACAGATATATTAAACAAAGGTTTTAAATGAACAAACGTGTATTCATTTTAAAATCATGTACCTATATGCAATATTCCTTCATTCGATCTTAAGTTTTAAAAGTGCTACAAATCACGTAGCACCGTGTCTACGCTTCTACGGCGTAGTAGTACAATTTGCTACACGTTTCTGACGTCACTATGGCTTGATTTTTGTTTATTGCTGTACCGCTGCGCCACTTAGATGAGTTAAAAATTAAAACAACAAATATTATAGCTTCTTAAAGACCAAAGAACAGTGGATTAAAGGCCAACAACGATGCTCAATGCTTTGTGGGCGACGGAGCGTGGCCATATTGGCTCTGTCGGTGACAGCAGCCTGCGGCGTGAAGCTTTGAATCTTCTTTGTCCTTTCCCAACTTAATATTGTCGGAGATCGTAGACATCTGTCTCTGTAATGCGAACTGTGAAAAATTGTCTTTTGTTGTTTGTGTTTTAAGGTGTTTTTATTAGAAAAATATTAAGGGACCTATTAAAAAATGGAACTGAAATCTTATTTATGAAAATTTCACAATCAAAATTTTCATAAATAAGAATCGGATTTGCGTGGGAGAGCCTGCTTCGGCACGTATTGGCCGGCTCGACTGGAGTTATCACTCCGTATAGCCAGCCAATACGTGCCACGGCCTCATAGAAAATCGGCCTAATAGCAACGATTGCGCTGTGTTTCGCTCTTAGAAAAGGGGATACAAGGGGGATTCTGTAGCTTGGTTAACAAATGAGGAATCGGGGTATACATCCGCAGAGGGTTCTATCCGCTAAATTGACTTATATTCTTTGTATATCTACATGATAAACGAATGTCTTCAAAAGAAGAAGTAGCCATTTTATATTTTAATTCCTCCAATACTCTTTCGATAACATTTTTTGGGAATTCGAAGACTAACATTCCCTGGAAGTCGCTGAGTGTCATACTCGGTATTCACTGTTGTCGATTCTGATATATGAAAATCACAGTAACAGTTCCTAAAGAATAGTCAGGTCGCGAAGGTCAGTTCAGTGGCATTTTTGTTTCTTTTTGTTAATTTTTTAATAGCTATAGATGAGTTTAACTTTTGACAGGCCTGTTAGTCAAATGGTCCTGACTGCTGAGGCAGAGGTCGTGGTTTCCCACCCAGGACAAATAATAGTGTAATGAGCACGGTCATTGTTCTGAGTCTGAGTGTAATTTATCTATTATTTGTGTTTATTTTTTATATATATAAATATGTTTATCAGTAGTCTGGTTACCATAGTACAGGCTCTGCTTTAGTGTGGGAGTAGGGATTAGGGTGTGTATGAGGTGTTCCATCAATTTAATATTCTTTTGTATTATCAAAAAAAAAAGTGCATCGGAGAGCACGTTAAGCCGTCGGTCACGGTTGCCATATGAACATCTGTGACATAAGTTACGGTTAGTTGGAGCCCTAAAAAAAGTCCGATAACCTGGTCGAACTACAGAACTTCGATATCGGTAAGTACTTGTTGTACGTGTGGTTGTGGTTGTGGAGGTCTGATGGAAGTCGTTTCACGTGAAATATCGAAGCCAACCCCAACTTAGTTGGGAAAAGAGCAATAAAAAAATAAAAGTTTTTTTAGATGCTAAGCTTTATTATTGTAAATAATATAATCAATTACGCTTGAATTTCGACTATGGGAAACCACTATGATAGATTAAAAATAGGTTAGAACTGCTTGCCTAAGTTTAGTTGGTTTACTGTGGAATGCTTGGCGAGTGGCAGCTCACTATATATAGGTAGCTTAAGCTTTACTAAGTAAGCAAGTCAAATATGTACAGCTTAAAGGCATTGTTGTTTGCTGGCATCCGATAACTCACGTCTTGACGTTGGGTTCCTTTCATGCTTAAACATGAAATCCATTGGACCGAGCTGACCAGGTTCATTTTTAAAAATACAATATAAATTGCAATGTGTTTTAAAATGTGTGTGGAATAATTAGCCGTTGTTAAATGAAAAGTCCAACGCCCAGAAATTGAGTTATGTATACCAAACTACTCTTTGTAGTCGATACTATCATACCACGAAAGCGTTCCAAGTTAATTAACTTGCATCATGATAATTTTGAAATACCGTACCAACCCACACGTTTTAAGAGACATCATTTTTTTCATCCATATGGCTTCAAGTTACTTAGATTGTCATTAAGAAACCCATATTATAAAGGAAATAATAATAAAAAAAAAATAATAAAGATAAATAATAAGAAATAAAAAAATATATATAATAGAGAAACAAAAACGAAATACCGCATATAAGTAACTCTGAATCGTGACTGAATGTACTTTTCATTAAACGACCACCAATTTTAAGTAAATTTATGTCGCACCTGATTCGCCTAACAAACATTTACCGGTAGGACTATCTTAGATCGTCGCCTATTGAGATATATTTTTCTCATCGCGTGCATCCGATTCGACCTTTTCGAAGATTCGAAGACGCCAGTGTTGTTGCGATAGCGATAGTTTCGTTATCGATAGTTGACCTAAAAATTGGAAAGTTTATCGATAGTGCTATCGAAAATATTTGAAATACCATCGATTAATATCGCTACTATGGATAATATCGGTATTATCGGATTAACAATACCGATACTACCCTATTGATGACGTTCGATACTATTGAGGTCAGGCAGAAGATCTAATGCGCAAGAAATTTTGAAGCTTGAACTCATTTATTTCAATAATTTATTATATTATCTAGGGGGTAAAACTCTCGATGCTATCGATGGTATTGTAATTAATATTATTATCAATACTATCGATCTCTAGCGATATTATTTCTTCATTCTGTCAATCAATACTATCGATAGTATTATCTAAGTCGAAAATTTGGATAGGACGACTGATGTTCAAGGCCTCGATACTATCACGTTACTATCGATAGACTATTGTTATTGCAACAATATTATGGCTGACCTATGTGGCACGATATCACAGGTTGCAAGTCCGATTCAGGTATAGAAATGTCTTTGTCAAAGGCAGATTTATGAATAAACAAAAAAATAGAAGGAATTGTCAATCAACTGCCAGCAGGTAGTTTGCATGTCATTCGCATCAATCGATACAATTAAACGGTCATGCATGCATGACAGTACCCAATGATCGTCTATTGTCCGCTTAAGACGTAATTGAAGTACTGCCTTGTCCTGAAGATAGTATATGTTGATTATAACACAATTCTAAGAATATATCTATATTGTAAAGCATTACATGTATTAAGAGCGATATTAAGCTTTTATCGTAAACAACAGGAATGTCTATAACGTATTTTACTCTTGGAGATGTTCCAGAATCTTCTCCGATTGACGATATATTTACAGTTTAAATTAAGAATGTCTAGTGGTATTTTGTATATGACCTCTTACAGGCTACTATGGGACGGAAAGAATATATGAGTAAAAGTTATAGGACAGTTGAGTGTTAATCTCAATTATGGTGGAGGAACGGATATTCCTCTGCCACAAAGCGAGGAATCTCCGAACAGGCTAAGAGATCATGCCTGGCGGACCGCGTCCCAACGGATGATGTTGGGTACTTGTATACGTATATTTATATTTATGTCCGTAAGAACTTCATTGCGAGGTGCAGGATCAGTAGAAACTAAATAGTTCAGCTGATCTTTGATGGCGCTTAAGTACTTTTTGCTGAATTTGGATGTCGAGTCGTATTTAGTGGTATTAATTAATTACAGGCACTATTACTACTTTCGATAGCAGTAGGGCAATAGAGAAAGTTGTCGCCTCCTCACTACGACGCGACGAGTTCTAGGGATCAGATGGGAGGGGACAAACGTTTCTATGATCCCCAAATAGTTCACCCGAGTATGGGTGTTCTTTGTGGCCGTTGTTGCCTTTTGAAATAAAAAAAAATCATTCGAAATAATTTTAAATGATATAAACGGAATTACCCTACTGTTTTTATTTTGGGTGGGGCGCTTTCGGCAGGCATCTACCGCGGGGGGCATCCATAAAATATTTTACGATCCTAATAAACTTGAACGTTGTTTTACTCACAAGAGCGAGTTCTGTAATGTTCTCCTAAGATGTTACTGTTAAATGACCGAGAAATTAGACATATTCGCTTATGTAGTGGTCGGTTTACCTAATGAAGGTTCCTACAAATTACTTTGGTAGAAAAAACTTCTGATTAAACGTTATGAGGTTATATTATAGTGTATGTTAGGTATTTGTGGTCTTATTACAACTTTTTTTCATTACCTAAGTTGGTAAGATAGGAAGTTGTAAGGAGTTTATTTCAGGGCATTTCCACGTGCATTATTATTTTTATTTTTAGCTGATCTCTTTAGTGATTATTTATGTTTTAGGTTTAATGTCTGTTTAGGTACTACTAAACTAATTAAACACCCTTCCTTGATTTCAAATTCTTTAACTTTCAAGTATTTAGTAGTATGGTAGTCATTTACTATCAAGAGATTTGTCCGCTCGTTTGCTCGTTTCAAAAAGTTCGTTTCGTGTAAAGGCCAAACACGTGTGAAAGTTAATACTTTGACACGTGTTTTGCCACTACCAAGTAATCTTGGTGCCAGCGCAAGATTGTGAATTATGGTATGGAGGTCCCTAACACACCTTGTAAGCAGATCTTTGTTGACGTAGTTCGGTTTGTATTTCCTGTTATTGGAATTTCGTCTAAGTTTATCTTTGGTTGATCATGTTTATAAACAGAGGGTGAGTGGTGGTTTGTTAATCCTCAATTACTATTTCCTCTATCATATATCTTTATCTTGTTGAAATATTTGATTTATTTTTATAGTTCAGAGTCTAGTCACTGCACTTCTGATGAGACCCCTTCCCAAAACTAACGTTTAGGCTCGCTGGAGAGGATAGCGACAATTTTAAAAGAGTGACAACCTATATAAATAGGAGTCTTTAAAAATAACATATATTATTTCACATTTATGGAAATCTTCATTACTGGGAAATCCTTTGATGATGAAAAATCTAATAAATCAGGCACTTATTGTCATCTGTAGGCTCACCAGTGGAAAGAACTGTTATTTTTAGAGTATTGATGCACTTTTGTAATTCATGACCTCGTGTGGTTATTGGTCAAGTTCCCCACAAGGTATGTTTACAGTTCCAGTCTCCACCAAATACATATTTGTTTCCAAGTTGTTTACAATAATGTTTTACATTACTTTTGACTATCACTGCCGTACCACCAACCACGGGAGGTGCCATGGATAGTTTTCAAACTGTAATTCTAAAATTTATTAATTTGTCTTATTAATGACTGTAGTGTTAAGATTTATTTCGCCTGAAATTCCCAAAAACCCGTTTATTATTAGAACAAGTCACGTCTAATACTTTTTTAGAAACAAGAAATGTACTATACATTGCTTGCTCCGTTAGCGCTAATTTAAAAGAGTACCTGGAAGACCGAGCTTCGTTCGATAGCTTTTTGTAAAATCATATTTTTATTTTTCGTAAAATTGCGTTTTTGCAAGAAATACAACTATGCATTTGAACTTAAAATGCAAAACTCTATCCGTATACAAAATTTTATTAAAATCGTTAGAGCCGTTTCTGAGAAACATGAAATATAAATACATACAAGAATTGCTGGTTTAAAGTAATAAGATATAACTGATGAATATAAAGTAGTATTTTAAACCGTAATATAAAGTACCTACAGAACAAGCAAAAGCAATTAAAAAGGTTTCTGAACATACACAAAAATATAAACATGTATCATAATACTTGCGTACCTGCAGCTTTATTGCCCATTCGTTCAATACCGGGCAAACCATTAAGTGAATACCTCATATTTCAAAAAGTAGCTGCCTAAGTATATAGCTAAGTATAGAGAATGTATATCGTTAAAGAACCCATGACTCCGGCTGAAAACAGAGACACGAGGCACAAAGAGCGTCCTCTCACCAAATTGACATTATATTCCACGCGAAAAATTTCTGTGATCCCTTTGACATTCCACAAATTTTATTGTTACGTTGCGTTATAAGGGTAGGCCTTCACTTACAGCTATACAATACGTGCATGTTAGGTTGACAGTTGAAGTTGGCTGCGAGAAACGTCGAAAGTATAGTTTTTTCTCTTTCATTCATGAACGATAATATGCACAACCGTACAGAAAAAAACAACTTCAACCCAGTCAAATGGGTATGCACACTATGCACATTGGCTCTAGTTTACAAATAATTGTGTGATGTGCATGATCATTTGTTCTGTGTCTGGGTGTAATTTATATATATATATATATATATATATTAATATACCTACATAAAAAAAAAAGTGACTGTTAAAGAGTAGGTACACATACATACAGACTTCCATGAACATAATTATAGATAGATAGATAGATAACACTTTATTTGTACACCAGTCTTACAGTAGAATTTAATACATACATTTGTCATACAGATAATGTACAAAGGGCGGCCTTATTGCAAAATGCAATCTCTTCCATGCAACCTTAGGAGAGTGTTTCGGAGAGACAGTTGTAGTTGGAGGTGCTTTTCAAATTTTTTATGAAAAACTATAACTAAATCAATATGAAAATATACAGATATCCTGTATATTTAGTCTACTTGTGCATAAATAAATACTAATATAAAACATACATAAACATATAATATATACTTAAGTCTATCATATAACAAACATACATATATATACATATTTTAATTTATACTCAACATACTTTAATAAGGAAATAATTAAACTAAGGTGATAAACAATATTCATGAACCACTTTCTTACAAATAAGAAAAAATAATTAAGAATTATATTATTACCGCTTATAGCTTTTGCCTGCGGCGTGGCTCAAGTTAATGTAGATTTGTCAATAAGTTCAGGTGTCAGTCGGGTACAGTATTTTATTCTCAATGAAATGTGTCCCTTTTTTTGTATTCCCGGCAACGTGTTTGCTTTCTTGACGACCGGTTAAGTGGTAAGGGCTGAAAGTGTAACGAAAAACTAACAAACTCATATTTATAATTTAAGTTAGGATGGGGCCGCGACGTGACGTGATGGTGGTCGGACGGATCATATTTAATCAGCGTAGTTGAAAAGACGCGACTTGTGTTGTGTAGATTATAAAAAAGTCTCGCTTTTCAATGTAATGGTTAGCTATACTCGTAATAGCCATTGGTTCAGAGCGATTATATTATATCGGTGACGAAGCTATTTTTTTTTTATACTAGGCAAAGTTTAAGTTAGTAAACCAGTAGGTACGCTACTAAGACTGTCATGGACTGACTGCAGGGAGTCCTGCCAGGCGTATTTGTTGTTCTCTGCCTCTTCTTAAAAATGTACTTACGTGTAATATTACCAAAAAAATCTACAATGGTAATAATAATTACCTTTTAATCATTATTATAACAACGAACAAAATATTAAATGTTTTTTCTAGCATATATTATCCTACTGCTGGGAAAAGGCGTTCCCCCAATCCTACCATATATCTTTTTCTGAGCCACCTCGAACAAGCCCTGGAGGTATGCGTGGAGGACATCACGCCTTTCTGGGTCTAGTCCTGCCAGGCACCCAGACGAGGAGGCTTTACGCATACAGCGGTCGTTACACATTCGGTTTACGTGACGCCCCCAGTATGCTGCGCTCCATTCGACAAGCTATTGACCATTAATTAGTCTTCTAAAAATACCAGCTGAATGAATTGATTTCATTGTTATTAATAATTAAATTCTCATCAACATAACAGCTTATCGACATTAAAACTTAGATGGAACATCTTCATAATACGAGAACTGTAAAAGGTTTCACTATATGTAATCACATCATGAAACCGGCATCCGTATCACATGTGAAAAAGCTTTCAAATGATGGAGTGACGTGTAAACGCTATAGGCAATACAGTCAACTCGTTTCAGTTCTAGCAAAAACATATCACGTAGCTTCAACTATCAGTGTGTCACTACCTTATACTGTTATCTGTATAAGTCGAGTTGAGTGTATACAATTAATTACAGGAACATATGTCGTAAGGTAAAGATATTTGAATTCATTGTTTTTGTTTTCATAACCAAGGATTTTTGTTTCAACCGAGATATTTTATGTATCAAACGTACATGAGTAAGTACAGTTCGTGACAAAATACTGTTTATAGCATTCATGAGGTAAAGTTTTCTACTTGATAAATAGCGCATGTCTCTTTAAATGTCCAGAGAGTAACAAATAAAAACGCATCAAGTAGTTAAGTATAGCAAATTAATATAAAAGGAACTTTCTATCTTTAAATATTCTTTTTAATGAATAACTTGTTTGCTAATACAGCACCTTAGGTTACTTGTCGCGTTCCAAGCAGTCCTGTAGAGGGACAAGGTTCTCACACACTGAGGAAAGGCCTCCAACTGTTCCGCAGGTGTTCGACGTTTCCAACATTTCCCTGAATATATGACACAGTTCACTGAGTGAAAAATGTAGGGTAAGGTAAGAATGACTTAAGATTTCTATAAAGCATAAACGTGTAGATAGAACATGTTTTGGAAAATAAATGATTCTCAAAACAATTGCAATGAACAACAACATAACATAGAAGCCAATGACGAACAATTAATGCTAACTATTGACGCAATTAAGTGTGAATTTATTGTCGCCATAAAGATATACACACAACGAACGCGGCGGGAATGCCGAATGCCGGCGGATTGTCGCGCGGCAGATTTATAGGTGCACTGTGAAACGCACCCACAGGGTTGCCAGACAAATATATTCTCCCTGTGCGACAGAAACTTTGGTGAGGGAACCTCAGGAACATTTTTACTGTTACAATAGGCAGTATTTTGATACTTGATACTTATGAAAAATATAAATTCAGATGACAGTTTATGACAAAAGTAAGATCACGATTCTGATTTAAATGGAGTGTGTGGAAATATCTTGTACTTTCACTCGCTAATTTTGCTACAGCTGTTTTTGCCATTGGCGTACAAATTTAACAAACTAAATGATTAAAAAGATTTTTGTCATTTTATGTTATTTTTTTGCAATATTAGAGGCACCAATAGGAAACTCTTTATTGTTAACATGTCACAAACTCTTCAGTTGTATTAAAAAAAACTGAACGCAAAAATCCAAAAAATTGTGGCAACTGTAGCAAAATTTATGAGTGAAAGTACCACTTTTCACAAAACATGACTTACGCCATTTTTTCTAAGAACAGGCCGAAATAAAAAAAAACATATTCGAATAGCTAACTAGCAGGCTCATCGGCAGGTACAGGGTTATCCATTTATTTACGCCACATCCTGTATTACCCACATTCGGTTTTTAGATTTAGTAAGTTGAATTTAGTTGCATTTCAAATAAGTTATGCTCCCTGTTTGGTAGGTACCTGTTTCGCTTGGTGATGTTGCCTACTACAGACACCAGTCTGTTGCAAAGGAAATAATTATGTTGTCGCCACATCAAAAACTCTTATTAATTTTATTAAAAATAGGGCCAAACTATAATAGATGATAACACAGTTCAATATTTAATAGAAATAAGTTAATAGACATTATTTTGACAATGAATAGTGAGGTTATAAAAGGGTAGGAATAAGTGGTTAACACTGACTTGAGTGCGAACAGAGGTACGAACAACTTAGCAGTTCCTGTTAGTTAGCGATTTTCATAGTTTATATCAGTGGTTTTGAGACTTACTAACAATTATTGTTCCTATTTATTGTTAGTTACTTTGTGGAAGAAATAGATTAGATTCACTGAATAAAAACAGACAGCTTTTTTTAATGAGTTTTTTGACCGAAAAGGTCAGTTTAGGTGTGAATATATGAAATTATCATAAGCACTAGGTATAAATACTTAAGCAAACACTCTGGGAATACGGTCAGATTGTCTCGCTCTCCGACTGATTTATAGCATTGCGCTTCCGAACGCACTAACAGGGTTGCCAAAGTGTCATTTGATAGTTTGGACGAGATAATACAATTTTTTTTTATGCAATAAAATATGCGTAAAAGCAAAGAGCAGAGATATTTTGACACTTAAGAATAGATAAGAAATGCGTTTTATATTCTATAAGATATGTCATTTTTCATTATTATTATCGCGCTCTTTTTTGGCCTCGTGGTTAAGTGATAACCGAGTAGGTTAGCATATTACAAAGTTAAGTAATATTAGTCAGGTCAGTCTAGGATGGGCGTTCATTCTTAACACATTGAGACCCCTTCGTGCCTCGGAGTGCTCGTTAAACCGGTCGGTCCCGGGTGCCATACAAACATCTGTGGCATTCGTTACAGGTAGTTGGAGCCCTAAAAAGTTCGACAATCTGAACTAACTACAGAACTTCGATATCGCCTAGTACTTGGGTTGTGGAGGTTTGATGGCAGTCGCTTCACGTAAAATATCAAATCTGTGTGTGTGATGTGTCGCCACATCTAACGCCATCTAACAAAAACAACTTGTAAAATGCTTCAGCCACCGATATAGTTTAAAAAAAAAAACAATCAATACACCGTATATAACAGACATTCAAGTATTTAGAATAATAGCAAATTTTAAACTGAGGGTTAAGTGGGTGTGTAATCTAGGGCATTTCCGTACATAATGGTTGAGGCACTTCGGGCCTTTAAAGTGAACTCACCTGCTACCAAACACTGTGTGTTATTAGATTCAACTTCATCGTTAACCGCGGTAGAGAAAAAACCTATGGATGTAGTCTCCATATCACAAGAAAAAGGAATTAGTACAATGTCAAAAGAAGTAAACTTTTGTTTACTTAAAAAAATTTTGTTTAAAAATAACAGCAAGATGGACCTACCTTCGCAAATAACATTCGTTCTTACATTTAAGCATAATTTATAAAATATATATTATTGAACCACTAGTTCTGGCACCACTTGCAGCCGTGTCATATTTGCGGAGATGGTTCCCGAAAATAAGAAATACACAAATAAACATACAAACATTGACACAAGGAATCAAAGGCGGTTTGAATCGCTGTCAACAAACACGCTCATGCCAGACATGGTAAATACTTACTAGAAATTTCATCACTACGGTTAAGGGCTGATTCTACTACAGCAAAATATAAATATGTCATAATATGTTACCTATAAGTTTGCGCTTATGTTTGAGTGCCAACATGCGGTTCGATTTCAAGGTCAGACAAATTTTTGTGCGTTGTTTTTCTGATAGAAAATCCTTAGTAGCAGAATGGAATGTGCAGACATGCTCGATCGACGGCAATAGGTTTTACTTCATTACGTGGGAGCAATAATATGTATAGCTAGCGAAATGTAGGTGTAATATACTTCTGATTGCCTCTTTATTAACAGACTTCAAAAAGGAGGAGGTTCTATGTTCCACTGTATATATATATTTTTTATGTATGTTCACCGATTACTCAAAGACGCCTGGACCGATTTGGATTTTTTTTAAACTTCTTGGCAGCAGCCAGTTCATGTCACAGGTCGACCCTGACGTTCACGAGCTATTGCTTATATATGCCCCCCTCAATCCGGATAAGCAATATCTTATTCCTTCCATTGCCCTCAATTCTTATCTATCTTTCAATATATTCCCAATTTTCCCAAGTGCCCAGTTGATGGCAATAGGCTTGCCCCTATTACATGAATAGGACCAAATTATATTTGGAAAAAAGTGAGTGTTTGATACGCCTCTGCCTTCAGGGACACAGGCGTGATTGTAAGATGATGATGATTATCATGATAAAGATATCATGATGATGATGATGATGATGAATTTTAAAGTAGGGTTAGTGAGGTTGGTGGCGATTGTTATAGACACCGTTGATCGTTAACCATAAGACGCATTGTGTTGTGTAAGTTGATAAACAAGCACACGATATTAATGATTAAAATATATTAATTGTAGTGATTGATTGATGATATTATAAACCGGTTTGTGATTAAATTAATGATATCAAATTAACAAGTATAAATTAAAAAAAAAAGTTTATCGCATTAGTGAGACTAGCCCTTATCAACGTGATGCTTGATGCAAAGTGTTTGCTCCGGTTTTGGCGATACATGTCTAGAGGTTTTTTTACTATCCCTCAAGGCTTTCCACATATTTAAGTATGGGCCGTGTTCCAAATTATACGGCTGTGATTTTTTTTATGCTCTAACCCTCGACTGTATAAAGAAATACGGGAAGCTAACCAGCTTCCAGAGTCCCTTGAGGAGTCTTGAGCGTTGTCAATCCAGATCTGTCGGTTCCCAGTTTAGATTTGCGTGCATACGCCTGATTCAATTGAGGGTCTTGATTTAACCGAACAGGAGGCAGAAGAGGGTAGCGTCTTGTTAGCTGTATCGGTATCAAATGCACTATTTAATTAACTTTAATATTGTAATTACTATCGTCACAAAATTAGTTGAACTACAGAAATCACGTAAAATACATTCTTTAATAGGTAATTTCCGTAAATAAGTAGGTATAATAAGTATATTAATTTACATGAAGTGCTCTTCTTTCAATTTACTACGCCGTAGGGCATTTGGGTTTAAAAAACGATGATTTGATTGCAGTATCGTGCACTATAGCTCCCAGAAGGGATGAATATGGGTCACCTAAATACATGCGCCCTAGCTTAGGGTGAAAACGTTTGTTACCGGCCGTTCTACGAGAAAAATATGAAAAGAGGTTTAATAAAAAAAGGTTACAAAGTAAAGAAGATTTATATTAACCAGAGATCGCTTGATGTTCGAACTCCGAGCATAATTCATTTTTGGTTGTCTTCACCAATATAACCTAAACTATCATTGTAAAGACTTACGTAGCATGACAGGTCAACATATATACTAAACGCGTGTAGCTTGATGTAGCCGTTTTCCCGTAATCATTTAACTTGGGACACACATTTAAAAAATATATTAGCTTTATGCACTTCTTCACTATGCTTCCCGTTCCAAATTTCACCATTCTGAGTTCACGAACTTCTCTTTAAAATCCGTACAAAGAAGATTAAGTGTTCGCAATACTATGTAATAATAGAGAAAGAACAGAAGTCAACGAGAAATACTCAAAGTACAAAGTGCAAATATAGATCAATTTCTGGCATTTTAAACAAGTAGATGTTATGGAGTTTGTCCCAAACTGTTTCCTTAAAATGATCTTGCAGCCTTAGCCAGTTATGTAGTTTAAAACCACTTTGTTTTGTACAGTAGCCATAATAAATCTGGAGAAGGTCAGAACCACTTCTCCTGAACACCAGCTTGAAGGTGATGTGTACAACCTCATCGTGAGGCTAAATGTGTTTATTATCCAAATATGATTTGAGTCCTTTTAGATTTTAATGTAAGAACTGAGAGAAGAAATATGATAAACTACTGGACTTCCGGTAAATGACTATCGACATTTCCTTGTCCCCAATGATTTAAGATATGAGTAGAACTGTCTAAAATGAGAAAGTAACATTTAAAATGTGAATCTTAACCTTTAATAAATCACGTAGGTTATTCAAATGTTCAGTTGTCTCCAAGGCACCCTTGCTCGTAGCCTCTTCATTTCGAACTTAATAAGTTCAATTTCTGTCTCACCCACTGGTTGCATATAAAACAGGTTTAAGTGCAGACTCTTTGCTCCAAACTAATAGCAAAGTACGGTGTTATTGTCTTCAACTTTTTATCTTTATCATTAGTAATTCTACAAAGAAGTAATAATATTGGTGTGATACTAAGATGTCTGAAGTATACCTCAGGTTTAACAATCACAGAAGGGACCTGTTAAACTTCTTTGCAAGTTCTTCGTAAGCATTTACAGGTGAGGATGAAGGTCCCCACTCAAGTAATCATGATCGTACCTTGCAATATTGAAGCTGATGAAAACATGACTCACTTGTAATATATGTACATATTATATTTGTAAAGAATCTTTTCCGTAACAGTATGGAGAGACGATATCAAAATAGTTTCAGTCCAGTTTATTTTGTTTATAAATTGACACAAGTGAAACAGCGGTAAAACGCAATTCAAACATTTCTCTACGTTTTCAATTGTGGGGTCAGTCGATTGGGCCAAGAGCGATGTAGCGAGAGCGTTGTATGGCACTATTTGTAAAGAAATCGTCCTTTTACAAGTTACAGACAGCCGCAGAACCGTAAATAATCAGGGTGATAAAGATTATATACAAACGTCTATTAGTTATGACTTTGATAAGTCATTTTTTACTAGCTTTCTCCAGCGGCTTCGTTCACGTCTGAGTTATTTTTCTATCCCTCGGGAACTATTATATTTTATGTAAGTATAATATTCTTTGTTTATGATGATTTTTAAGATATTAGGTGGTTTTTAGGTAGGTGATTTTGAAGGTCAGAAATTTATATTTGACTTTGTAATACAATTACTACATTTGTCTGTAGTTTTTTTTAAACAACCTATTATTTCGATTTTGTGTACTGATTTACGGATATTAGCATGTTGCTGTAGCATGACAGAAGCTGAATCTTTCCATTCGTTATTTTACTTATCTTCCATAAGGAATAAAAAATTGTGGACATGAATAGGTTTTCTCACCCTACCCCATACACCGATGTGCGCCATAACCACTGCAGGGGTTCAAAACTGCGCAATTGCAAGCTCCACGTGGCTCCAGGTTCATTCACCCCTTAATCATCTCGTCTTCAGCGACTTTAGTGCGTCGCAATAACGGCTATTATCATACATCATTTTGTTACCAACTTAAAAACCACATCCGGTTAGCAATTTTAAACTTTAAATTTGGCAAGTTAAGGTTTGTTTTGATAGAATTTATAATATTGTTTTTTGTAAATAGGTCGTGTTTTGTCTTGGTTGTCAATTAGGTCGCCATTTATGACGATATTTATTATACATATTTGTAGAGCATTACTAGTAGATAAACAATAGATGCATTTACTATAGGGCGCTTTGTATTAAATTCATGTAGACTTAGATGTTTGTATGGCATGAATAATAGGTGAAGTAATCCTGTCCTAAAAGAAGCACACTGACACCCGGTTTCTGAAAGACTGATCAAACTATTTTTCAACTTACAAAGTTATCCGGTTAGCAGTGGTGTCGAATCAATTCGAGTTTCTGCAACGTTGATCAAAGATAAATTTACTAATCTATGATCAATTTCATTAAACATTCGAATAGTATTTGATAAAAGATTTTATAATGACATTTGACAAAAGCTCTGTTAACTGATGATGAAATCAAAGTGCTTAATCATGCTTTCAGGAACACAATATATACTTGACAACAGATTTGACATAGGATTACTTAATTTATGTTATCTGGAACTTGCTACGAACTGCTAGGAGCAGTTCCCGCGCGACTTCGCTCGCGTGTACATATTCCTATATTTTGCACGGAACCCTAATTCTTTTTCCGTAATAAAAGTAGCCTAAGTTACTAATTATAACACCCATGGAAATCGGTTTACCCCACAATACAAAAGACCGGGATAAATCGATACTAGTAAAGTAGTTTTGTGTTTTTACAGAGAAGCAGGTTGCCATTGTCGTTGTCATGTCATTGTCGCGGGTTCAATTCCCGCTCATTTTTAATATTTGTATTCGGAAATATGTCTGATGGGATTGGTCTGCTTATTTCTATCTGTAAAATGTATAAATTTACCAAAAAAAAAAAATAGTTTGTAACCCTCATACTACAAGCTATAATTAGTTTGAGTGTTTAAAGCGTTGTCTGATATTAATATAATATATGTCCCAGAATATTATTATAAAATATTAAATAGAATAAGGGTTATCAAACCACTGCTGTTACAGGTGTGGTTAATACCAACCGTTCTACATAGTAAGTAACTAGTGATCCTGCATCGTGGCAAGTGAATATATACAACTTCCCAACACGCCCGTTTGGAGAGACATAACACCCGTTATCATTATACAACAAGCATACTTGTCAACCAAGTTAGACGAATAAAAACTACTAAGTTTACCCAGTCCTATTTTTATGTACAAGAATAAGAGTGAAGATGCTCACATCAGATATGTAAGCTAGACTGAGAAATCAAAGGCCTAAAGGTAGCTACGTCCCAGAGGTAAATGCTCCGGGATCAATACGATTGAACGAACCGTAATAATTTAACGAGTCATTACATGTCTGTTCTCATGTGCCAGCCCTTATTGACTGTGCTTTAGATAAAGGTCACTTTAGATGAGAGCAAATAGAATAAGATATTTTCTTGTATTCGAAATGGATCCCCCGAGTCCTTAATGGAGCACGCGAATGCCCTATATCACTGAATTTAGTAACTCCAGGAATAGCGATACACATCAAACAGTATCAAAAAGGAAATTACTTTGGTAGTTCTTTATATCCTACTGCGTGGAATGAAACTATATTGCGATTTAGGCGACAGGTACAACGCCATCTCTCGAGCCAAAGTGTAATTGTGAGATATTATTGTAGTTCTCCATTTTTAACCGACTTCAAAAAGGAGGAGGAGGTTCTCAATTCGATTGGTATTTTTTTTTTAACTACACTATTTAAATGTTATATGTATGTCACCGTTTGATTGTGAACATTCCCGCGATATTCTAAATTTAACGGTTTGACATTGATATATTATAAACTCGTCGAAGTCGTAGAAAAACGGCGGATTTGATTTTTAGACGATTTTTGTTTTTGACATAAACCTGCTGAAAACATTATACTTTTTTATTAAACAAAACAATTTTCAACGCTCATACACACTATAACATGTTCAGATTTCATTAACAGAAACAGCCGTTTACAAAATATTACGTAAAACATCATTTGAAAACTTTAAAGCGCTCTCATGTAAAGTTACTAAAAATCAAATCCGTCGTTTTTCTACGACGACGACGAACTATTGAGAAATAATACGTTAAATTGTAAATGATTGGTTGCAGTTCACAATTTTTCGTCAGTTTATAATACAAACATCACATTATTATTCTGATGCACTTGTTTAAGTCTTTAGCTCATCAGTAGTTATCATTATTAATAATATAATAATAACAACTTTATTTTCTCTGTCACACAGATAAGGTTACGACTAACATTTTTTAATCTAGTTGTTTATGTTACATGTGAGTCTGTGTGAGAGACTGGTATCTGTACTAGGTACGTAGACCTGTATTACAAATTACCAGCCTCTCCTAACTCTAATAAGTAATATTAGTAATATTATTAGGTTAAGTGCGTGAGAATGTGTGTGTGTGTGTGCGTGCGTGGGTGTGTGTGTGTGTGTGTGTGTGTGTGTGTGTGTGTGTGTGTGTGTGTGTGTGTGTGTGTGTGTGTATGTATTTATATATATATTGAGGTAAATGAAACATCACTTATGAGGTGGGTCAATATGACTCAAGAGGGGACTTGTAATAGGCTCTCTAATTATTACAAGTGAGTAAAAGATATTTTTTCTTCGTCCTACATTAAAGACATTTTCTAAGTATTTTTGTAGTAAAATCAGCGAATGTGACTACACCCTAAGGCTGCGTTTCCACCAGAGATGTGTTCCAACGAGGATGCGTAGCGAGGTATGTGTTTGTTAAGAACCAATAATTAATGGGTGTAATTCATTTATAATATGTATGTATTTAGAAATATATAAGTATGTTTATCAGCAGTCTGGTTACTATAGTACAGGCTCTGCCTAGTTTGGGATCAGACGGCCGCGTGTGAGATGTGTGGAGTTATTATTAATATTAATAGACTCGTTTCATTTACCTAGCTTCGCTCAGCGCAGCTCCTGTGGAAACGCCATAGCGGAGCGAGGTTTTTGTACCTACAAAACAAGCGAGGAATGGGTGCGAGGGGTGTGTGCGAGAGATGTGTGCGAGGGATGTGAGCGAGTTACCTCGCTCGCTCATATCTGAAAAGAGCCCGCTACACATCCTCGCACCGCTCATTTGCGCACCGTTTCACAGCGTCGCTACGCATCCTCGCACCGCTCAGCGGCCAAGCACATCTCTGGTGGAAACGCTCACATGATTTCACAGCTTCGTTACGCATCCTCGCACTCTCTCTCTCTTATAAATGCGAAAAAGAGTTTTTCCGTTTGTTTGTTTGTTACGCTTTCACGCGTTCAATACTCAACCGAACATTCATTATAAATTATGGTATACACGTACAGAAAAGGGCATGGCAACCTTTCCAGAGTCAGTACCGTTCAAAAAATTACTGTTCCCGAAGAAAATGAAATCAACTTGCAGCGAGAAAAAACACGTTCTTTATAAAAATTATAGTACTATACTATAATTAGGTAATCGAGCAATACCTCCATTACCCAAATGAAACAATGTACCGTTGTGTTTCGCCGAGTGAGCGAGGTTACCGAAGGACCCCTCCCCTCCTTCCCCTACTTAAGAGTAAACTTAAAGGCCGGCAACGCAATTTTGCCACTTGAGTTAGGCGCCCATTACGCGGTAGGTTTTGCTGTCAGTTTTGCTACAATCAAAACGGTGATTGACGAATAACCTATCGTATAATGCAGTGATTGTCGGTTGCATAATGAGATTTTAATGTCGATATTATTTCATTAATCACCAACGAACATCCGTCAATCATGACTTTTGGTGAAGATAAACGTTTGCATGAGCGTCTAATGGACGCCTTACATGTGTTCAATCACCATGGTACTTACCATCAGGTGACTCGTCTGCTTGTTTGCGCAATGTCTTATAAAAAAAAACAAACCCACTCAACTCCAGTCTTACAGTCCTTAACTAAAAAGATAAAACATTAAGTTGCTAATACACACTATATTTTTATGAATAAAGTGATAAGACGGAAAAACGTATTATAGAAGCACTTTACTGCAACTCAACTCTGCAAAATACTTGTTAATTCTGCACAATAGCTTCGCAGCAGTGGCTTCAAGACATTGTATTTAAGCTGTAGGTATTAAGACAAGGGGCTCGCTCAGCAAAACGCGGTTCTCATTGCTATTTAGATACTGTTATTGCACACATTCCAAACAGTTAAGTCTACATCCTTAAGAAAATCCATTTAGTAAGGGATATTTACCCGACGCAGGATGAATAGATAGTGATCGTCTATCCCAGTTAATAATCATGCCAATTTTATGCCTTAACTACTCAGCTGATCATCATTTGCGTACCCAGCTTTTTGGTCAGTTTTTTTTTGGCGGTCCAGTGGAGGTCAAATCAAAAATTGGACTTAAAATTATTTTGATAAACTTAATGCTACGTAAGCATAAAAAAGCCAAAAAGCCAGCTTCCTTTGCAACTAACTAAATATGTAAACTATTTTTGCAAGTCAATTTAAACCTACTTCTAATTGTTGTATGGAAACTTTGTATGTTTATGTAGTTTGCATGACAATACTTATTGTACATCTTGGAGCTGAGCTGATAATGGAGCCAGGAGGCGGATAGTGGATCTTGTGAGTCTCGGAAAGCGTGTTTTTTAACCCCGGACGCAAAAAGAGAGGGGTTAATAAGTCTGTTTCGGTAATATTTTAAAATGTTAGCAAATTTTTTGTTTTACTCTACAATGTAGACATTTAAACTTTTTAATGCTACTTATATTTGGAGATAAAAATTAAAAAAAACACGAAGTCTACCTCTGCGGGCCTGCTGCGAGCCCGGATATTTTTTATGCCAGACAGATGCGAAAGGTCGTAAAAGATGTTGGCATCTAGAATATAATATATATTATATAGTGTTGAAATACCTCAACTGAATTTAATCTGCTAGATGCGGGAAAGAAGAAAAACAAAAAGTAAAATACTGTAATAATTTGAAATCCACCTCAACGGTTTCGAAGCGAACTCCCATAGAAAGAATTCACAACAGCCATTCTTACATATTACACATTGCAGAAACACCTTCCAACAAAAATGTATTATTATACACGCAGCGAATTTAGCAGCGGCGCACAGTGTGGTATTTAGTCTCAAAAGCTGGTCAAAAATGTTTTATACATCTTAAGGCTATAAAACTACGTTCTTTATCCATTGTATATTACAGAATGGTAAAACAAAGACTTTTTTATATTTTAAAGCATTTAATCATCACTTTCGCTATCTGCAAAATTACTAACATTTGTTATATCACTTTCTAACAATATATTTAAAACATCTGAAGACAAGGGCTTTCTTTTCTTGTAGGAGATGCATCTTATACCCGTTATTAAAGGGTCAGAAGTTAAAAGAAGCCTGTTGAGTACATCCATGTTGTAAGCCACGCGCGAAAACTTTCTGGTATAATTTAATCTAAATAACCTAATGTGTTTATTTCGTGCGTCTGCTGCTTCTTCAGATAGTTGACCTATTGGAAGAATAGCTTCACTTATGACATCGGCTCCATGTTGTAGCACCTTGTGCATTGTAGGAGACATGGGGTAGAAACTATAGAGCGAGACGTATAACTTAGCCGTTTCTTGGCAATATTTTTCAAATTCTTTTATGTTGATTTTAAAACCGCAACACAATGCATCTAAAATTATTTTTAATCTGTATATTAAATGTTTATCTACTCCTGTTATCGCCGCTGATGTTTCATTTTCTTCGAAAAATCTTCTACTAGTATTTCCATCATTTGTATTTCCAAAATTGGCTTTAGGTATGTCCACTAAAAGTCCGAGTTTTTGTTTGAATTTATCCTGATTTTTTTTTTTTTATTATCTGTTACTTGTTTCTCCTCAGCAGTAAGCCTTACATTCCATATTTTTAGAGGCAGTTTATACGCTACATGTAAAATACTCTCAAAAAATCTTATGCGAGCATGCACTTAAATTTTGAAACTTAAATTTTCTTTCTTACACACTCTTTTCTTAGATAAATCGTTAAATTCTGTTGAAGTAGCATCACATATGTAACACCTCATCGTCGCATTGCATATTTTGCCATCTACCATGGTAAATAACAATTTATGTTTTATCGATATATTATTGTCAAATTCTGTGTTGGAAAGTGCAATAATTTGCGATTTTATATAATCAATTTTATCAGTTGTTACGTCATTGGTCTCCTTGATGAATCTTATTCTTATTGGGCGGCAGTAGCGAGGTGATGATGGTGTTGGGTTTTGCCAGAGAATTTTTTGTTCGTTCCCGTAAACTAATAGAAGCGGAACTAAAGAACTTTGAAAAATATTGGCATCAGAATCAGCTTCATTTTAAACTGCATCTGCTGAGATCCATCACAACCCCACTTACTTACTAAAACTAAAGATCGGTTTTCGTTATCACTCAAATGGTTTACAGCTTCTCCAAGATGTAAAATCAGTCGTGTTGCCGTATGATGCCCAGCTTTTGCACTTGCACTTCAGCACAGGTCTCGGTTACGCGGTGAATTTCAGGATAGCATTCCTTTTTAAATTTTTGAAGAATAGAATAACACGGGAAAAAGGTTTTATTCGTTTCTCGAATTCTTTCGTATTGGGCATTAGTAAGCCCTGCTTCGGTGTACATTGACAAAGCCTGTACAGGCGATAATTTTTGAGGTTGCTCACTTTTTTTATTATATTCTTCATTACTGTTACATATTTTTTTGCTCTTCGTGGACTTTTTGTAAGGACTTTTACAACTTTCGAAGCATGAACTTTGCCTGACTTACGCAGTTTCATTTGTGTAGCATACGTCAATTTTTCCTCATTTTTTGATCGCAAGTCTGTGGTTTTCCGTCTTTTGCTTCTTTCACTTGATTCTAAGAAAGATTTTTGAGGACGACCAGGGCTGACTCCTGTAACAACAACAAGTAATTTTTTTTTAAATACTCGGTCGTGCGGTGTTGTTCAAAGACTCCTTAGATTTCTAAAGGGTCTTTGTACGACACCGACACGCAAAAATAAAAATAATAATAAGAATAAATGTTTGCATCTATTGTGTCTCACGTAACTGCACTGGGAATCGATATAGTGCCGTTAAGCCACTCAGCATTGTCTTTCTCGAATCTTGATTTTGTTTTATGAGCAGCTAACCATTTCTGTTTAAATTGGTATTTGATAACAGAGAGCTTTTGCTTCATATCAGCTTTCCTTGTGTCATCTTCAGAATAATAGCTTATCAATTCTTGTTCCAAATATTCAAGCTTTCCATCAAATGTTAACTTATTTGAGTGCTGTATGATGTTATATAGCTCATTTCGAGTCATCAATCTGGTTCCAGGAGGTCCTAATAATAAAATAAACAACAACTGAATAAGAGTAAATAATTTGTAAGAATATGGTATTAAACAAAAAAAAATACTAAAAAAAGAGGGGCGGTTTGGGGCGGCAATTCTTTTAAGATTTTAATTCTATGCTAAGTATATTACACTACACAATAGTTTTCGTAACTTAGAAATGTTTAGAAATATAAGAAAACCCTTTATAAACATATTTTTTATTATTTTGGTAACAAATATTTACACCTAAGTGTTTCGATCTATAGATAATTATTGCCTTGAATTTTATTAAAAATATTTAGTAATATGTAAAGGACATACCTGCCATAGAAGTATCCATCACAAACATAACCACTAAATTGAATTTTCATAAAACCACAAGAGTTTTTAAAACAATAAAATGCGAGAGTTTCGACTAATCACACGACCACTTAGAGCGAACGGTAACTTCCGAATGATTATGTAGCGCGCTGTGACGGACGAGCTCTGTGCACTTTGCGGCTTTTGTTGCATCAAGAACTTAACTTATTAAGGAATGACAATACAATACCAGTAACTAATAAAAAGAAAAACGATTTTTGGCCAGGTTTTGATACTAAATACCACACTGTGCGGCGTGCGGTACGAGCGCAACACGTAACTTATGAGTTCTGAGCGATATTACGAGCACATATAACGCCTGCGACTTGATACGAGCAAACCACTAACGCTGCAAAAGGTTGCTCAGTAAAAAACGAAAGGCGTGTGGCACTTATGTTTTATTTAATACACGATCGTCTTTATCTTTATACCCTTAATAAGGTGGTACAGGCATACTTTGATTCGGTTAGCATTAGCGTGTGAAACATTATTAACGATCTTAAAGAAGATAACCAAGTGGTATCATTCCAATTTGTTATTTATGTAAGTTATAATATTTAAAAAGTTATAGTTTATGAATGCATGGTCTTAATTATGTGTATATATTTATATACGGGAATTACCGCGAACACACGCGCGCGATTGACTCAGCCTGTAACCATGGGCAGTGCAACCTGGTCGAAACAGGCGATTCAGAGGTACGTAATACTAGGTATGTAATACCAATTTCGTGATCGCGTTAGTTGCCGTATGTAAATACATAATTATATCATGGAACACGAACGTTTCATAGTTAGTAGTGCTTGGTCTTAGATTAATTTACTAATTTATAGTTTTTTTGTAATTATTTTAAAATATTAGGCAAGAAAAGACCAAAATCAATGAGAACATGTCCTGTGCCTGTTTCCGTGTTCTTTGTTTACTTACTTTTTAAACCAAATTATTAGTAAATTGTAAAAGCCTTAGGTATTTGAGAGCTGTATGTGCCATCCTGCCTAAGTAAAACATCACCAAAGTAATTAATTACAAAAAAAAAATGCCGTAACTCCTAAATAACCAGACCAACATTCGTTTCTCCAACAAAATATTTTCGTGAGAAAAGCGTAGAAATATAAGAAGCTGAATGCGGTGCCGAGACATTTACACCGAGTGAAAAACGGCAAATCTTTGGAGAATTCACTTTGAAATTATTGAAGGTCGTGCGCTGAATACGGTTAAGGCCACAGAATAGATTAGGTACCGGGGTGATGTATGTTGTTAGGCACGAATCTATGTTTTATTAATGGATTTGGAAACTTTATTTTTTCTTTGAATGTATCTGTAAATATGTATAATTTGCTAAAGAGAAATAACTTATGAATACGTACAGGAATTAACGCGATCACTTAATAGGTATTATATACCTTTGAATTGTCTGACGTTTCGACCAGGTTGCAACGGTTAAAACGTCAGTCAATTCACGGTTTTTTTTTTGGAATATCGAGATAAAGAGAAGCCTATGTGTTAATCCAGGTGTCCAGCTATCTACATACTAAGTTTCATCACAATCGGTTCTACTGAACCGATTGTCTTGTGATGTGATGTGATAAACAAACATCCATACATCACATAATAAAATGATTAAATACTTACGTAGGTACATATAAATTTTGAAAATTATTAAGTTTGTTGTTTGGCGCCGACTCAAAATAAGTTTATAACAAATTTGATAGGTTATGTAAATAAGCTCAATACTTAAGACTTAAGGTTCATTTATTTTTTGCTTTTTAGTTCTTTTCGTCGGTTTAATTTTTTGTTAAAAAGATTTTTATTAAGTTATCATTGACGATTAGCATGCAGCGGTTACTGTAATGGCGGGGTGTGGAGACAGATTTAATTCCAATTCGAAACGCATCAAGTAATTACAAATAAAGAGCACAAACTCCTACGACGTCGAGAGTGCGGGAAAATTGTATGTTGACCAAATTTTGCGTGGGATACGTCCTACTTCCTCAATTATTATGTTTTAAGTTGGCCTTCGATCAAGACAGATTAGATAGTAATCCAAGTTTTCATTTAAAATTGTTGCTTGGACATTACAACGCCGAAGCCGATTAGAAAACCACAAGGGACAGCCGAGGTCTAAGTCAATTGTTCTTTATTTCGTAAAAACAAAAGAACGGGTATATATATATGTCTAATCGTTACAAGTGACGTAGAATGACACAGATTTGAAATGTTTCGTAGTCATTTTTATGTTATTTATATTTATATTATATGTGTGTAATATTTTTTTGTTATTTATATATGTTATTATATTTTGTTATTATATTATATTTTTTATGGTATTTTCTTCCCCTACTCCCACCTTAAAAGCTGGCAACGGACTTGTGACTCTTGAGTTGCAGGTGCCCATGGGCGGCATCAGGTGACTCGTCTGCTCGTTTGCCCCTCTACCATAAAAAAAAAATATTGGTATGTCTTTATTTATTTACTACATTTTGCCCGCGACTTCGCTCGGGTTAATGTTGGTGACCATCTAAAAAAATATTTTTCTATCCCCCGGGGTCAATACTGTTCTGGATGAAAGGTACTTCTCTGTGTCCTTCACCCCTGAGGATGTTTTTGCAAAATTTCATGATGATCCGGTTGAGAAGTTATAAAATTGGGCAAAGGGCAGTAAGATGGTGATGATGATGATATATTATACACTTGTTATGCAAAAGTTATTTCAAAATTTAATTCCGCTCAAAGGGCTAAGTTTTTGAACCAGCTAGTGGGATGCTTCGGCACGTATGGGCCGGCTCGACCGGAGTGATACCACGGCCTCACAGAAAACCGACAGTGAAGCAATGCTTACATTGCTTTTCGGCTAGTGAGTGAGGTTACCAGAAGCAATAACCCTTCCCTTTCTCCCTCTACCCCTCTCCCCTCCTCTCCCCCTCTTCCCCTACTTCTACCTTAAAGGCCGGCAACGCACTTGTGACTCTTGAGTTGCAAGTGCCCATGGGCGGCGGTACTCACTTACCATCAGGTGACCCGTCTGCTCGTTGGCCCCCTATAACATAAAAAAAGTAAGTATTGATTTTATATTACTCTGCTGCATAGTGCTACTAAGTTATTTGTAACTCTGTTATTATAAATCATGGTCACCCTATCAGTTAACATGCGGGCAACATTAATTAGTAAATAGTTGAACGTCTGAGCATAGCAACAAAGCAAGATTTTTCTTCCACTCCACACGGCTATACGGTACACTTTAATTTTTATTAGTCTGCGAAAGGTTTTTCAAAACACGAAATTAGTGAATTTAAAATGGGTGTACATTTTAAATGTTAATTAAGCTTCGTGATAATTTGTGCTTTTGCATACCGGAAGTCAGTTACCGGATACCCGGTTAACTTTCAAAGCTTATGAAACAATGGAAATAGTTTTGGTGAGTTGAATACTGATAAGGAAGAGAAAATTATTACTGTTAGTTGTGTAATTTGAAACTGAAAAGTAGGTTTTAAGTTCATATTCATGAAAAATGATTCGACATAAAGTCTATTTAATAATTGTACACAGTTGACAAATTAATAAATAGCAACCGGCCCCGGCTTCGGACGGGTACAAGTTATACACCTAAACCTTCCTCGTGAATCACTCCGTCTATTAGTGATAACCGCATGGAAATCCGTTTAGTAGTTTTTCAGTTTATTGCGAGCAGACAAACAGACAGACGCGGCGGGGGACTTTGTTTTATAATATGTAGTGATAATGAAGTCAACATTTTCGAGTGAAATGACTTCTATAATTTTTTACATAAGTATACCATTAGACTCAGAATTTGAGGGACAATATTTCAAAATTTTACAATTTTTTTTTTCAATTATTCATTTTTCTAGTCCTTACAATATCGTAATCTGAATGCGCTCTCAATACTATGAAAAGATTTACAGAAAACATGAAATTAAAATTAAGTAATCTTTGAGTGTTACGTCTAGATTTTTTAATAAAAGCTGGGACACGCCCCGCAGTGCTGGTAAGCGTTTATAAACACGTTCAGGTTTCTAAATCTGTTTCATAAACGTACCCGAAATCAGCGGTTTTCTTCTTACGTTGCTAACCTAGTATTTCTTTTCATAGAGCTCTAATGGAAACCCTACACACTAGTCTCCATGGGCATACCGATGTCAGGAAGACAGCTGACGCTGTCAATCATAATAATATTTAACAAGTCTATCATAATATCAAGTCTTAATAAAGCCTTGATTAAGACTTAAAACATATAACACTTAACAACACTCTTAACAGAGCAGCCGTCCGACCGGCCATGACATACGGAGCCGAATGCTAGCCACTCAAAAAGCAGCATGTAAATCAATTACACTGCCAGAGATGAAGATGCTCTGGTGGGCAGGTGGTGTAACTATGCTGGATCATGTCAGAAACACACACATAAGAGGCACCTTTAAAGTGAGACCAATCCCAGATAAACTACAGGAGAGCCGTCTGCGGTGGTACGTACACGTTATCCGACCACATGACCAGAAAAGTGCTGGATATCGAAAACAAACCCCGAGGACGAGGAAGACCCCCAATCACATGGATGTCCGTAATAAATAAAAACCTCAAAGAAGCCCAAGTCAACAATGAGACGACCCAGGATCGAGTTATCTGGAAACGCATGACGCGGAGGGCCGACCCCAAATAAAATGGGAAAGAGCCAGACAAAGAAGAATTAAGACTTAAAACTTTTTTAAATAATTAGCTTTTGGAACGCCTGTTTTAGGAGCCCAGTCCTAAAAAAGACCCGGGAGCCTTAAATTTTGGCCTTTAAGACTTTCGGGTCTTTGAGAACACGTTAGACGGCTGGATCAAGGGACTGATGCAGAAGGCAGTTCTTCTCGACACGGCCCGTATAGTGAGGAGGTTCCTGTCTTTGGAGCCCTAGCCACCGGTATCTTGGTCCCTGTCCCCGATGTCGGTGGTCTACTATTTTTTACATTTTTAAATATATATTTTTATGTACATATTTAAAGATGCAATTTATATGGTTTAAAGATGAATAAATAGAATAATAATAACAACTTGAGCCACCTCTGACATGGCTCCGGCGGTCTCATCCCAAACGAGGCAGTGCCTGTAGTGTGGTAACCAGACTGTTGTATAACATACTTCAATATTCCTAAATGCATACATATTATAATTAGAGATAAAATACACCATGACACAGACCAAATGATCGTGCTCATCACACAATTATTTATCCTGGGTGGGAATCTACTCATCACCACTCTGGCTCAGCAGTCAGGATCATTAACCACTAGTAACAGGCCTGTATAACCGGACAAAACTCATGTATAACGTATGTTCGGCAACCTTTTGGTATTGCCTTTAGTATTCAACTGAACAAGCCCATTACTGATTAAAAAATTGGTTGTCTTTAAAGTCGGTTTACGGACGATAAAATTTTACATGATAACGTCAGAAGCAAACAGTGGAAGAGAGAAAGATGCGTCACAAGCCGAAGGCTTCGGCCGATCGTGCCTCTCTGTCGCTTGTTCCGCGCTCTCGCTTGCTCGGCTCATGCAGAACGTGACAATGAGTCATGCTTGTTCGTGCGTGCAGCTATAAGACGTTATCACATCAAATCTCTACGACGGTTTTTTGTTCTCAATATTAACTATTAACATAAACAAACTAAACACGTATGATGCAATTCTCTCAATCCCAGCTATTTCGCCAAGTCATTTTGAATAGCAGACGTAAGGTAATAAGATCTGGAGGTGGAACGTCTAATATTGCAACAATGTGTCATAGTTGTAAGTTGCATTTGTGTGCACGTCTTGGGACGATGCGCCCGACGGCCTGTCCAAAGTTAGCACCCCTTCATACTTAGCAGCTATCCCGAAACGAGAGACAACGTCATTGTTACCCTACACTTCTGAAATATACAATATACATTGCTCCTTTTATTTGAAACAAATATTTCATTTTAAATAAATACCGTAATGGATGTTAAAATTTAAGTATGTGAGTATGTTTCGTGCGTAATTTAGTACAGGTACGTTTGCAGCTTTTGTAATAAATTTCCTCAAGTTCTGTTTCGGTTAATATAATATGCCACCTTTGTTAACATGCGCGAGGCGGTAACCAAATATTGGTGTTCGTAACTTTTCAGTGACGCGAGTATTCATTAAGCTTTGATGCTGAATACATCGGCTGTGGAAACTTTGACATCATTAGATCACATGAAACGGAGTTTATTGGACAGTTATTTGACGAAACAGCTGGATCAATATGCTACTTTATTCTGAACATTGACATAAGGAGGGTTTTGTCGTGTTATATGTTCATTAGTCTTTTAGTCTTTAGATTAAGTAGCTTAAGTCTAACCGTATAGTTTTTAATAAATATGAATACCACTCACGAAATTTTTTATTGTAATTAAGACTTTTAGTCACATAAGCAACTCTTGTGCGTACTTGTTGCTGTTATAATTAAAAATATTGCGGAATTTATCACAACAAGGTAAATTATTTAGCCTTTACTTGTTTAATGAACTATTATATATATTAATATTCGGTTTACAAAATTATACTAGCAACGTGGGTTACACACTAATACTTGCTATTAGTAATATCCTGGTTAACCCCCCCAGCCAGACCTATGTCACTCGATGTACTTGCGCACGCTAAGTACCTACCGGCAGCTCGTCCGCCGGCGGACCTTCACTTAATATTGCAGTCGCGCCGACAGCTGCATCGCGAACACACCCATTTCTTTTTAAATTACAAAAACGTTAAATTAATTTAAAAAAAATTACCTTTCAACCCCATTTTCCCTTGTTTTCCACAAATTATTCATTAAAAAAATTTAAACAGTTTAAAAATCGAGATTTTAGAAAAGGGAAGAAGTTTATAAATCTTTACATAAAAATAAAACACATGTAGGATATTTGTATTCTAAAACATTGGAAATAAAAAAAAACGTTAAGTACTTAATTTACATAATAATCGTATTTTTTATAAAAAAAATATATTGAAGAGTACCCCTTACCAATTACCAACCTTGACAATTAAAACAAACCTACCGTTTTAATGTAATCAATATTTTTGTAGGGAGTGATTTATCTGTTACGTAGTAAATACTAAGTAATCTGTGCCTCAGCTAAGCTAAATACGTCGGCAGTGCCAGTGCAGTGGCGAAGATAGCTGAAGCCGATTTAAAAGACCCTAGGGACCGCCGAAGTTTAAGTCATTTGTTCTTTATTTGGTAAAAAAACAAAGAAATGGGTATGTGTAATCATTACAAGTGACGTGGAATGAATGACACAGATTTCAAATGTTTCATATTAATTTTTAGGGTTCGTTTTATCTACAGTTTCATTAAAATACATATAGATATATCAACCGTAGGAAAAATATACATAACCGTCTATGCTATAAAACCTACGAAAAACTATAAACAATCAATGATTTGAACAGTAACGATTAAAAAGCTTTGCCTCACAATGTTTGTCAAATGGTTTGACGGCTTCCGATTCATAAATCAGAACTTGACACCTGTAAGCCGTCAATCAATACTACACAAGTCTGATATCATGTCTGTAACGAATATGATATCAGACACACTGCCACTCTCGGTATTACCAAACTCGGGGGCCTATTCAATGTTCAGTTAACTTCGCGCGCTCACAGTTTTACAGCAGTTGTACAAGTAATTTTTAACACGTTTTTATAAGCTAAGATAGCTAGCTATCACTTCTTGTAACTAACTATGCAAACATATCTTGGAAGTAAAGTATTATCGTATCGAAGTGAAACGTTGTATGTAAATGTAGTTCGAATGAAAATACTATACTTTGGCATCTTGAAGCTAATCTGATGATGCAGTCAGAAGGAGGAACAATTACTATAAGCTCGATAATTGCTCCTAAATCCGTTTATGATTGATGGTAAATTAATATAATAATATCTATAAGAAGACTAGTGAACACAGAGTCAAGCAAAGTGCTCTATCAAATAAATAAGTTTCTCCTTTGTGCGAACTTTATAACTGGCGGGGATGCCATAAAAACATGTGGTTTGGTTACGATAAAGGGACTATTGTCGGTTTTTTCTTCCACTCCCCGATGTGTAATGGGAGACAAAAGTTGTGGTCACACGTTTTAATTTTTTCTTATTTTAATTTAAGGTGTCTTTTTTTTAAGTGAAAATTTCTTTAGCGGCGTTGTGCACTTTTTGGAATGAGTAAAAAATGTTAAACTCGCGTCAGGACACGTGACCCTGATCGAAAATGTGTCCGACTTTCATGTGGATTCTGCGCGATACTACTGTAGTTTGATATATACATACTAATTATATATTAGTTAACGCAAATTTCACAGATGGTGCAATTTTAAAATCGACATTTTACAATATTTACTATAAGTATTTATTTTCACTTCTGTCGGCAGTCCCATGACTGACATGACATGACATGCCTATTTTTTTATGGTATAGGGGGCAAACGAGCAGATGGGTCACCTGATGGTTAATAACTACCGCCGCCCATGGGCACCTGAAACTCAAGAGTCACAAGTGCGTTGCCGGCCTTTAAAGGGTGGAAGAGAGGAAGAGGCTGAGAGGGGGAGAAGAGGGAAGAGCGGGAAGAGGGGAAGAGGCTGAGAGGGGGAGAAGAGGGAAGAGCGGGAAGAAGGGGAGGAAGGGGGAAGAGGGGGAGGAAGAGGGAAGAGGGGGAGAGGGAAGGGTTAGGCCCCCAGTACCCTCACTCACGTAGCGAAAAGCAATGCAACCATTGCTTCACTGCCGGTTTTCTGTAAGGCCGTGGTATCACTACGGTCGAGCCGGCTTCCACGAAAAAATTGTTTAGAAGTTATCAGTGAGTGCTAGTTATTGTCACTCGCAGACTTTCCTTTGGTTACCTAAGTTATCTGAGCCCGTCCCAATATTAACATTTTTTTTTTCGTCCTAACATCTACTAAGCCATTTGTGTGGTTCTCTAGTTTTAAAGAAGATTTTTCCACCGTTGATAGTCTGCGTGACCGATCATCAGTGACAAGCTGAATTCAGACGTAGGGAAATGGGCAATTTTATCCGCGGTTTTCTTTCAACCAGCGCCAAGTAGGTCTGTGTCAGACCAAGTCTAATGTTCTTAAAATAATCAAGAGATAGCGAACATTTCAGCTACTTTCTCAACTATATCCTCTGATGATCAGACAGACACATCCACACATGGCCAGTATACATGATGGCTCCATATGATGGCACAGCTTACAAAAAATGTAAATGCTGTATTTCTTTAGTTAGCAAATTTAAACCTTAACCTCTGTCGATAGGCGTCAATATCGCTGTGGTCTTCAGTTTTGCGATGTTGATGTTGGTTTTACAATAGGTCTTAAGATTATATTACTTAAACCCTTTTATTACGTAACGTACATTAAATATTAATCTACGTTACGTACACGTATCTTTGACATTATTCACCTAACCTTAAACCAAATGAAACAACGCGGTTTAAAGAGTCTAAAATATTCTACAATTTGGAAGCCCCATTGCCAACTCCATAGAAAGATTGAATGCTATGGCGCGTTTAAGGAATATTGCGCTTTTTCCTTGATTTGTGAATTGAATTATTGTGTATTGGATTTATTTGAGGTTTTCGCTCGTTTTTTTGCTCTATTGTTGTTTTTACGACAATGTCCCGTATTGTAACTTTCGTGACTCGAGTTATTACTGTTGTCTGAAGATCTATGACGTAATACAATATTAGATATTGTCGCAATATAATTTACTAGACTGAATAGGTGACAAATATAACCTCGACAGGCCTGTTGGTCTAGTGGTTAGAGATCCTGACTGCTGAGCTAGAGGTTGTGGGTTCAATTCCCACCCAGGACAAATAATTGTGTGATAAGCATGATCATTTGTTCAGGTTTGGGTATAGTTTATCTATAGTATGTATGTATTTAAAAATATATAAGTATATTTATCAGCAGTACAGGCTCTGCCTAGTTTGGGATCAGACGGCCGTGTGTGAGATGTGTCCAGTTATTATTATTCTCTTTATTCATTTAAATATACAAATAAATTACATTTTAAATACATTCAGATTATAACAAAAATACATTTAAAAATATAAAAAATAGTGCCCCACCGGTATTGGGTACAGGGACCACGCTACCGGTGGTTAGGGTTCCAGAGACAAAAACCTCCTCACAATACGTGGCGTATCAAGAAGGACCGCCTTCTGCATCAGGCGCTTAATCCAGCTGCTTAACGTGAGCCTCTGAAGGTGTTGGTCGAGGCTCTTTGCAATCAACCCATGGGCTGATATGACTATTGGCACAATGATTGCTGAATCCACATCCCACATGTCGACCACCTCGTGGGCCAAATCCAAATCAATAATCACTGTTCGGCGCTCTAATCGATCTATTACCACTATGTCAGGCTTATTGGCAACAATAGTCCTGTCAGTGATGATAGATCGATCCTGATCGATCGATATAATAATAATAATAACGGCACAGCTGCAGCACGGCGCCACCTGAATTTGAGGCTACCGCTAACCGCCAGTGTGCTTTACGACGCGCCGCCCGCGAGGTGCAAGCTAATTTCATCGTCTTCTTTCAGACTGTGGTAAACATACTTATACACCGTATAAGTAACACCGTCGCAAGTTATTTACAAAAACGTCTTTCTTGGGATACTTATGACGATGCAAAAGGCAGTTCATCATTAAATGCGAAATTAAAGATTAATAGTTTGATTTTGAACTACGTAATGTAACGCGGGACGGTGAATGACCTTCAGCGTACGGCACCGTCGAAGCAGCTGATTGCATAAATGTTTTACGTTGCAATTTTTGGCCGTATGGGGTATTTACTGATTTTTTTTTGGTAAAATGTTCTGTTTACTCATTGTGATATCACTTTCATAGAAAAAAATAATTAAAAAACAATATACATATTAGTGTGAACTAAGACTTACACAGAACAGATATTATGCATATAATATATGAATTTTCCGGCAGAAATTTCCAATGATTTTCCACTCAGAATTATGGTCTGAATACACTATTTCAGGATTCGGTACGGTGTCACTTACACCCTGTATATTACTAAACACAGACATAATATAGATAAATAACACACAGACACAGAACAAATGATCATGCTCATCAGACAAATATTTGTTCTGGGTGGGAATCGAATTACGATGACGACCTCAGGCTCAACAGTCAGGATCACTAACCACTAGACCAATAGACCAGTCTAATGTAAGCTATATTTATACAATGTCAACTATACTTAGTTTATGTCTAGAAAGGTTGTACCTACTACTATATGCGGCAATACTAGAAAGGTACATTCACGAGTATGATTAAACTATGCACAGTTAGGGTCTAGACAGCGCTCGCTGTTTAATTTAGCAGCAAGTTATTATTATTATTAATTTCTCCATGAAAGAAATTCGTTTAGTCCACAACATATCCAGTATTAAGGTATGGGTGAATGCATCTGTCTGGTGCCAGTGGTGTGGAAAGTAGCCGTAGCCTCCGTCTAAAACAATTGATGAGAACACAAGCCATTTTGCTAAAGCAAGAGAGTTTAGAGGTTCCATACTCAAAATTAATTCAAATTCTGATAAAAAATTCAATAAAAAAGCGTTATTTTAATATATATATTTTTTTTAATTATGAAACTGGTTGATTCTACTTTCAATTGTTTTTCCTTACAGTTGTTTTCTAAAACAAAAGAGCACTTCTAGTAATTATACATACTAGCTGCCCCGACAGACTTCGTTCTGTCAAAAGTTAACGACGTCAAATGTTTGATAGCTGGGGACCTGTGTTTTAATTATTATTTACTCTGTGGTTTGTATAGGAAAAGAAAAGTGTTGTTTTAACTATTTTCCTAGCAGTTTTTACGTTTTTTCTCTCGATTTTCGATTCGGCCATGGTTTTTGCATTGGCCAGTATAACTTGAGCTGTAATTGTATGGACCTACTTACCATGACAGGTAATCACATATACTGGACGCGTGTAATTTCATTAAGCCATTTTCACATAATTTTTAAAGACATATTGTTTAAAAATTGTAATAACACCCTTCGTTACATCGAGGGTTAATAAAAATGAAAGTTTGTTTGTTCGTATTTCATGCGTTGCTGTACCGTTCAACCGATCGTCAATACACGTTTCCAGGGATACTGTAAAGGACTTTTTCCTGGATTAAAAGGTAGAAAAAAGTTCCCGAGGGATGGAGAAATTACTTTTAACTTTAATAAACATGAATGCCACTCACGAAACTGTTCATTAACCTCCGACGAAAAAGAGGGGTGTTATAAGGTTGACCTGTCTGTGTCTGTCTGTAGCACCGTAGCTCCCAAACGAACGTTTGAAAGATGACTTGATCGAGAGTGTTCTTATAATTCAAGAGAATTCTATATTCCAGAAAATCTTTCGTAGATTTTCGATGGAGAGATTCTTCGAATTCGAAGATCATTAACTCTTTTCTAACCGTTGAAGGGATTTCCAAAAATTTTTAAATTATTTATTTATTCTAATGCCACCACTTATGGTATACCTAAACTGTAGGTAAGTATATAAAGTTTGAATAAATAAATCACATCGTCGAATAGGGCCAAAAGGTTGCTTCAAAGCAACCTCCAGTTTTCGCCTTCGAAAATGTCCGAGCCATTGGAGCATGGTTTCCTCATTCATATGCTATGTATAGTAACATCAAGATAACATTATAAAAAGTGTCAGAACATTTTCGGGAGGTGTTTTATACAAATAGTGTTGGGCGTCATCGATTTGTCATGATAAGTCGATATTGACAATCGTTTCGTGACTTAGTTTTGACACAGTAAATGCTAAAGAATAATTATTAACTTGGTACGTAAGTTAAGCGTCAGTTAGCTAAGATAGACTCAATTATGACTTCTAATAATTTTTCTTGCAAAGCAATGCATACGTTTACGCTGCCGTGACCGTGGTATCATTCCGGTCGAGCCCATAAGTGCCGAAGCATGGCTCTCCCACGAACAAAATCTTCAATCCAGCTCTGCTTTAACCCAGCAGTTTTTTGGACATTTATAAACTTCCATCTTTGGTACAACATTTTGTCAAACACATTTTTATAATTGATATTTGTCAATTCCACAGCGATTTACTTAGTCTAGCTACCTATTTGTAATTACCGGAATAGCAAACGGTAAGGGATGTTGAATTCGCTTCCTTTATATTTATGTACCTAAATGTATTTATATATACTTATATATTTTCTTATTATATATTAACATTATAACACATTAAAATTCTTATTGAAAGCTGTGAAAATAAATAAAATTGTTAAATTTATATATATGTAATGTAGACAAATATATATATATATTTTTTTCTCTGTTGCTTACATAAGGACTGGTTGAAAACCAGCGCTAGACAATTGTTTAGCAGATGCTGAACCAGTACCTATTCGGCTGGCGCGTGATGTACACGTAAATAATGTATAACACTTACAATAATTACGTAGCTTAGTTTTATTACTTAGCATGTACTGTCCGTGTATCTCAAGCGTCGATGAATAAACATTTTTTCTTCTTTTCTTTCTTTCTTCTTCTTCTTCAAACTTCATCTGCTGCTTCTCTGCTTCTTTATTTAAAGTCGTACTAAAAGAAATAAAATGTACCTATTCTAAAAGAACACTCGATATAACTAATATCGCATCCCTATCAACGAGCCCATTTTTCGCAGCCCACTAAGTGAATGGCGGTAAAAAGCTGGCGTATTACGTGAATGCCTGTCTTTCAAAGCCAGAGCGTATGGATATGACGGGTATAATTCAAAAGGGGCCGCGAAATTGACGGTGTACCGACCTTATGACGATGTTTTTCGCGTTAAAATATGTACAAGCTACTCAGTTTAAATAGCTCCTTACATATTATGTATGCAGAGGAGTAGTATGAAATCGAAATTATTCAATATTAATTGTCGTATATATACGTGCGGTAATTTCTTTGAACCGATTATTTAGTCCTTATAGAATAAAGTGTTATTTAACATTGTATTCTTATTATTACTAGTTGTAGTTACAATATTAAATTGCTCTATTGCAGAAAAAATTCTACATTAACATGTTTAACGGACTAATGATCACCAATCAACTACCTATTACTATATTAAACTGAAGACTGCTTTGTGAAACTGACAAAAGAACAAATAGAAAATTCTGGTGACGAATGAACATTCCACGCATCTTTTGTAAATTCGCGAGATAGTGCAGCAACCAACGCCGCAGTATCCTCCGTTTACAATTTGGTATAATTTTCGATTAACGACTGTCTGGTCACCTGATGGTAAGTGACTACAACCGCCCATGGAGTGCCCACACCAGTAGTTCCAGAGTCATGTGCATCTTGCATGACTGTAATGCATGTGCATATTTTTGGCACATAAGATTCACAATGTGCATCATTTCAAACGTAACAATCGTCAAAAAGGCGATTAATTCCTTTTTCATCTCAGAGTTAGTCAACAGAGCTTAAGTTCGTTATACCCGCGGCCCATAACAGGAGGACTTTTATCTGTATGTATATATTTTAAATATTTTAAAGAAAATGTTTCTGGCTAATAAAGATTTAAATTTAAATTTGGAACATGCACATGCTTACTTTTTAATACATATTTTTTTAAATTAATTCTTACCAGCCAATATAGCACAAGTAACGGTTTTCCCCATAACTTGATATGCGGCCTAGTACTTTTAAATGTGGCCAGTAAGCCATCCGCCATTACGAATATTTTTTTACGCGGGAGAGCCATGCTTCGTTACCACGGCCTCACAGAAAACAATGAAGCAATGCTTGCATTGCATTTCGCGGCGTGAGTGAGGTTACCGGAGGCTCTAATTCTTCCCTCTCCCCTATTCCCGTCCTTCCCCTCTCCCCCTCCCTCCCTTCCAAACCCCTCTCCCCTCTTCCCGCTCTTCCCCCCTCTCCCCCTACTCAAACCTTAAAGGGCGGCACGCACTTGTTATTCTTGAGTTACAGGTGCCCATGGGCGGCGGTAGACATTTACCATCAGGTGACCCGTCTGCTCGTTTGCCCCCTATACTATAAAAAAAAATACGAGTAATGAATTAGTTAACCCTTTATTAACCGGCTTTAAAAATAGGAGCTTTTATGCATGATATGTACACATGCACATCACATCACTACTTCTCTATGTTTTATTTTCCGGTAATTCATTTCGTTTATAATGAAAGTCATAAATAAAATTATTTAAAAAGAGACACAGAAAGGAAGGAAACATAATATTAGATGTGATTATTCCGTTAATAAAGCAAGTTATTTGCGGCCGCAAAATGTGCTACAAACAGCCAAGCTGAAATTTTAATGAGAGCCCCCGGGCGCCATGGGCTCCAGTTAAGTGGATTGCACATACATCTCAAACGTTCAGTCATATATTTTCTTGTAAAAAATATAAAAATAACTTTTGCAATTTGTAGAGAAACATGCTGTTCAATGATCATAATGACCTTAATAGGTTAACATTTACTTAAAAAATATAGGAAAATGTTTTGAATTAATTCATATCTCCTGCCCGCGTATTCTCCAAATTGGGACAGAGTGCGGTTAGGCAAAATTTATCAAACTAATATTACAAATGTGAAAGTTTGGATGGATGGATGGATGGATGGATGGATGTTTGTTACTCTTTCACGCCAAAACAACTGAACCGATTGCGATGAAACTTGGTATGTAGATAGCTGGAGACCTGGATTAACACATAGGCTACTTTTTATCCCGATATTCCCACGGCACCAGGACTTATGAAACCACGGGGCGTAGCTAGTATTTAATAAAATGTCAAAGGACGTAAGGAAAATACTATCAATGAAAAGATAACAGCGTAGATGCTCTCTTTTTATTATTAAGGTATTGACCCCCCAAAGCCTTATATCAGAAGCACTACCTACGTGTTTTTTATGCATCTGTCTGTGGTAGCTCAAAAATGGTTGGACCAATGTAGATGCAGGTTTTTTTTATTATTAAGTCAGGTATTTTGAAGATCATCAGCCCTGCTCCTAATTGTTTAGCTATCCATGTCTGTGTGGGGACATAGTATTTTATTCGATTAACAAAAGTGTAAAATCTTTTATGGGGTACTGTGTTAAATTCTATAAAAAAATACCTCCTAATATTCTTCAACTAATGAGAAGAAATTTAAAACTTATGTAAATGTGTTGTTCATATGAGAACTGTGTAGTCACATATTAAGTTGAATTTCCTATGTTTCGTGGCAGTTTTTAGTATGTCATGCTCGCCTAGAAGTCCTGCCGATGGTATCCTTCGTGTCGGGCCCTTTCGGCTCCCTTCAATATGGTAGATCTGTATATGGCTGACGCGTGCGTCATGCATGACAATTAAAAAATACCTATAATTGGTTAATTTGGAATAAATGGATTCGACTTGATATATTAATAGGTTAAGGTGAAATTGATAACATTGCAGTTTTTGGCCGTATGGGGTATTTATTATTTTTTTTTCTGTAAAATGATCTTTTTACTCATTGTCGTATAACTTTTAACCAAAAAAAATTAAAATTGTAAAAAACAAAAATTTTCCGGCAAAAAATTCCAATGATTTTCAACTCAGAATGGTGGTCTGAAAACACTATTTCAATATTCGGTACGGTGTTTCTTATCTTTGTTTCATAGTCACGAAAGTCACCTTTTTTTTGTTTCTTATTCAAGAGTGAGCTTCCTGTGCGGAGTATTATTATTAATCACGTGTAAATGCTCTCTAACGTGTTCATCTGCAAACTGAAATTATAACATTTCAGTCCCCATTCGATCGGCTCGTTTTTCTCGCATCACTCGCTCCAGATTATCTTTTAATTATTCCCCGCTTGTATTTTTCCTCCAAAATACGCCATCATTATCAATATCCTCCTTTCTGATAGTATTTAATTTAATGTATTTAAATTTATTAAATTTATTCAACTGGATCTACAGAGTACAGAGTCACCTGAGTAAGAATTACTTTTAGACTACGGACTTGGAACTAAAATAAAAAAGACTTAATCAGGAAAAATAATTGTAGTTTGGTAAAACAAAAAAAAAACACTCTTTAATGGTGAACCGAAGTAAAAAGAAAAAAGAGTTCAATTATCCACCTCCTGGCTTTATCATCAGACCATTGTAACTAAGCCTAATCTGGTAGACTATTTAAAAATAATCCCAGGAACCCAAACTTAAGATATTTAGTAGTGGTCACTGAAAAGTTCCACTATTCACATCCTGGCTTCATCAGATCAGCTACAAGATGTCAAACTATGACATTATCATCCGAACTACATACACATATAAAGTTTCATTTAGGTACATTAATTAGAAGTAAGTTAAAATTCACTTCTAAGGTTTGTTTACAGTTAGTACATAGAACAATTATTTAGAAGTGAAGCTTATAAACGCGTGTTATAAATAATTTTCAATAAAGGACACTCCACTTCTATGACATTTTATACTTACATTGCAATTGGCTACGGTAATCGTTTCTTAGCGGGTGAATCACTTAGCTATTTTAGTCCATGTTTTCCGTACAAACTTTCTTAGATAAGTAGTATTTAACATTTAGCCTTAACATTTTTATTTAGTTTAACATCTTGGTGGTAATACAAGTTTGTAGGTCCAACTCTGACAGGTGGTATAACTCTACCAACACTGATTTTATCTTTAACAACAGTGCGCTGAAGCCCTGAAGAAAGAGTGTTGAAATGTCCATAAAAATCTTTAATAAATTACCTACGGGCACAAAAAGTGAAGAAAAAGACAACAAAACATTTTATTACAAAAATTCTACTACAGTATAAATTACTACTAAAATAAAAAAAATTAAACCTTAAAGTTATTTTAAGAAACTAAGTAGCTGCTCGTCCTGTCTCCTACTTTTCCCGTGCCCGACAGGGTCCATTGAACGTGGAAGGTGTTTCTATTGTCTTTTTGAAGTTAATAGGAAAAGATAAGATACGCTTCCATAGTGGCAGGTTAGGGATCTCATCAAACGATATTAAGGAAGCAAACACAAGTTGCCAACATGCTCTAAGCCCGTCTTACCTTGCTCATAAACAGCAAAGTAGATTACATTGTCGACAATATCCTATCTCCAAGGAAACTTGGACTTGAAACCGTGTTCTAACAGACCTCTTCGAGCAGGTATTTATTAATTTCATATTTTTTTAAATCATTATAATTATCTCAACTTAGCTTTTACTTTAATATTCGCAAAACCACAGGTACCAAAAGACGCGGAGAGAAAGCAACCACATACCAAGTAACCACATGGCCTGTATCTACTGATGAACCATAGATAATATAAATATAAATAAAGATAGTCATTTCAATAAATAACTACTCTCGCTACAAGCTAATAAATTATAATCTAGTTCACTCACCAAGCGATGCCTAAAAGTCATAAATATGTACAACATATCTGGCCACGCATTGCTGCTGCTAAGTAATTTACAATAAATAATATTGTGACTATAGATTAAGATAAAAACTATCCTATGTCTCTAATTGGACAAAACTGCACACAGTGTGCAAAATTTCATTAAAATCGGTTCATTAGTTTAGGAGTTTATTGCGAACAAACAACGTGACACGATTTTTTTCAGAAACTTTTATTTTGTAAAGAAAATAAATAGAAATGTGGACTAAAACTCTCTTGCATCTATGGGTTTTAGTAGCCAAAGACAGTTTTTAATAGATATTCTAGAAAAGCGCTATCCATTTGATTGGCCATTGTTGATTCTTTGGACTAAAAACTTTATCTTTGTGTATGTTTGTATAGCGCAGTGTAAATGAGTTAATCAGATCCGCCTAGTTTCGTTATAGCTTATAAGATGTAGCCTAAAGCCTGGCCAAGCGCGAGCGTTCAGTGTATGAAGGGTTATTAATATGCATGAGAGAGCTTATATCCTGCAGTGGGGGGTTAAGTCTCATCGCCAGGAGATATACGATGTTTTGATTAAAGTAGGTAAGTTTTGTTTATATTTATGGGTTTATTATATAACGTGGATTTAGTTATTTTATACGGCAATAGTTTTATACGGTATAATAAGAATATAAAAGATGATTCCTTGAAGAAACATTATTTTAAATATAATTTGGGAAGTTAAGAGGACCGCAGCTTCAAATAATTTAAGGTCCTCTTAGGACCGAAGCTTTTTTGTTGAAAGTGGACTCCGAAAGAAAGTACATTTCACCTCGCAGAAAATTTTAGGTTAAACGGCAATTCTAGTATATCTATTTCTACTGTAAAGAAAGGTTTTATGGGAGTGGGAGAAGGATAATATCATTAATGTTTCTAGTGCTTATGCCGATAACCACTTACCACTAGGGCGTCGCGCGCCTATATGCATTTTACGCCCTTTTTCTGAAAGGCTGATCAATGCAAAAATTTTTGATCGTATGTCAAATCTCTTGTCAAGTATATATTGAGTCGCTAAAAGCTTGATAAGGCACTTTGATTTGATCATCAAATCAGTTATCAGAGCTATCAAATTTTAATGCAAAATCTTATGTCAAATGCCCTCGAATGTTCGAATGTTGGTAGTATTTTTTTCTTCGATCAACGGCGGCAACGTTTTAATAACTAGAGTTGATTTGACACAACTGTTAACTTGACACCTCTGCTAATCGAACAAATCGGGTGGAAGTTGTATAAAACTTCAGTTACGTAACACTTTTTTTCGCACCACCACTGCGTGTATTTTTGTGTAGGTACCAACATGATAAAACAAATAATCGCACTATTTCAGAATCATTTAAATGTCCAATGATTTATGTCTCCCGATCGCCATTTAATTCAATAAATGTATAGGACCATTAATTTTTCACGTCCATTTATAAAAATATGTTTTTTGGTTATTTATGTTCCATTTCATTTATTTCAATTCATTTCTGGCGGACAAAAAGTAAAATTGTCCAGCGAACAATAGTTCGGTGTCGGTCGGGAAGCTTGTCAAACTTGCAGACTAGTGATGTGCTTCTATGACTAACTAAAACTAATTGAAATTGTTGTTTTGTAGGTTTGGATACGAGTTAGTCAATTTTAATACAGTTCCTTGTTGGATAAAGTGTCGAATGATCACAAGCGTGAGTAAGAGAATTCGAATTAGGGTGGGAAAAAGCATTACTTCCGAATTCTAGATGTCCAACTAGATTTCTTTCGTTGATTTTTGCCATTACAAAATGTCTCAATTATGTCGTATTTAGATAAACACCATTTAAGCTCTTTACATTAAATTCCAAATTCTAAAAGTTGTTTTTTATATGCATCTGAGCACTCTTTGTGCAGACGTCCAAAGGAGGTGAGGTATTAAAGCCTATAAATGTATTTATTTCATACATCTATATTCAGTAAAACATACTTAAGCACCATCTAGTGAAGACAAGCCGAACTGTGTAGAAACTACTAATTCCGCTTCGCACAATAAAAAGACTCACAGCGTCCCTCCACTATCCTTTTTTATGTAAATCTAGTTTTTATAAACCGACACAGAATTTACCATTAAGACTAAGAATCATGCTGCGTTTGACCAAATTCGTTCACAATGTTTAAAATCTTTACTAAGCACAGCGTATTTGTATGATCGGTACATCACTACGCCTTGTAGTGTCGCCGTCGCAGACGCTCGTATGAATTGCCTGTCGCCTCTTTCCGTCCGTGTTTCTTTGCCATTTGAGTTTAGTCTGGGATTCATTGCGCTGGATAGGTAGTAATCTAGCAGTTATTAATTATAAGATAACCCATGTTGTGGTAGATATATATTTTGGGGTTGAATGCATATTCATCATATTCTTTAAATTTGTAGACGGACGCTTAATTGAGGGTATACGATTTTACTTACATGCACTGCAACCATCGCAAAGTTTTACAGCTAAAGTTCAGTTAATTCATTCAGTGTACGGTTTGCTTTAAAGATATCCTAGTCTGGCAACCCAAATGAACGTTTAGGACAGTATTATATCTTTTAAAAAAAGTATCACCGACTTCAATGTGCTTTTTAGTGAAAAGTAGATGTATTTTGTTTAAATATGATATGGGTAGGCCAACCAAGCGCACTGCTCCAATGAGACAGCGAGGTTTCGGAGTAAACGAAAATATCATTGATGTATAAAGTTTTTAGATTTTTGTTAATTTTTCAAAAACCGCTCGACTGATTGCAATAAAATTTAATGGGACCACCTGGAAAGTACCATTTGAAACAAAAAAATAATTTTCCAAATTGGTGCAGGCGTATTCGAGTAATCGGTGAACATATATTAATATAAAAAAAAAGATTCCGACGAATTGAGAACCTCCTCCTTTTTTTAAGTCAGTTAAAAATGGTCCTTGAAAAGTGGTGATACCAGTAGCTTCTTGGAAAAATCATTGGAAAATACTTTGAGCCTAAAAGAAATACATAAATTAACAACTTCGTGCTTCGATTTTACTATATTCGGAATTTTATTACAATTCTTAATTAGACTAAAAGGTAATACTCCTTATCCAGTGTCCTCGAATCTAGAAGTTCGCCGTACTTTTGTACGTCGTTTGAAAGAAGTTACCTACTATAAATGAAGGCGGGTTTTATTTTTGTTTTGTTCTTACTAACAACTGCTACTTACAATGTGAAGTTGAGTCTAGTGGATTTTGTTCGTACTTAAATAATAAACAAGGAATATTCATCGTCTGATGTATTGTTTTAACTTTGCTTATTTTTGTTTTAGTTTTGAAGAGTTTATTGACTTAAGTTTGTGAAGGAGTAGTTACAGCATGTTTTAAAATTAAGTGCGCATAGTTTGAGTCGTGTTTCTAGACGTTAATGGGTTTGATGTAAGCAACTTCAAAAGTGCTTTGGGAGTTCCGTAGTTACCCTTATAATATTGAAACATCCGTCAGAGAAGAGACCACTCTTCAAAATAGCAAATTCAAATCTTTGGAGCTTAATTTAGCTAGCTAGCTTTTTTTTTAAATATTTTTTTTAGGATAAACCTGAGGGAACTATGCCGATGCTGGTAAAACTGTTCTGTACTCCGAAAAAAAGCATACTAGAATAAAATAATGAAGATCGAGAGAATTCTTACTAAATCAGCGTTTATTTCATACTCAGTTTTTACAAGCTAAGCTACATTTAATATCAGGTTCACAATCCAATAGGTAAAGCCAACGAGAAATGAAGTAGTCCATAAAAACGGCCACTCTTTAATCGCGATTAATTACAAGCTTGAGTTTACAGTAATAGCTATAAACTAGGTACGACAAAGCTTCATTTTCAATAAAAAGGAATAAAAAAAAATTGATTTTCGAGATGGACAAACTATCTACTTACAAGTTTGTACAGAACCAATCGGTGCGCAAGTCAGATTCGCCCTTGTCCGGTTTATTTATTTAGTAGCAGGCTCTATTGACGAACTAGTGTTTTCATTAAAAAAAAACTGCCAGTCGTCGGACTGCACATCAAAAGTGAAACACCACCCACGCATCAGTATCTGAGCGTGACGGTCACGCGAGTTCAGTGCTTTTTCCCCATACCAAAAAAATATTTTTGTCATCGACGCTTAAAATTGTAATTTTATCAACAATGTAATGAATTACAGTAGAATTTCGACGTCTGAGTGATCACAAATCGATATAAAAGTCCACGAAGCCACATAATAAGTCATCGATAATTCCTTGTCTGGAACAGCAGCCTGTGTCGGTAAATGTCGGGTACTACAAGTGCATGTCAAAAGTGTTTGTGTCATCATATCGCCGGGTCGATAGCTGAGTGTAATAGCTGGCGGAAACGAGCCAGACACCAACTCTGCATATTCCCCGATAGCTTTGCAAAGATGAACAAGCTAAGTTTCTTTTTTACATACCAATCGTTCGGTAACTTTTCAAAAGTTAACGACATTAGAAATTGTAGGTAACGAGATTGAGGTTCTTATATTAGTAATGTTTTATTCTAAAAAGTTAAACAATTGCTAACCAGGAACACATCAATAATTATGTACAAATGGGCGGCCTTATTGGTTGGGAGCAATTTCTTTCGAGGCATCTTTTAGATAAACACAGTTAATAAATAAATCATAAGTACTTTAAAAATACTAGTTTTTAAGGTGTTGTACATGATTTTTTTAAATGTGAAAACATCTTTAGGCACTGAACTCGCGTGACCGTCACGCTCAGATGCATATATACAGATGTGTTTGTTTGTGTGTCTGTATAATAATGTATACTATAATAATTTATATAAGTTATGTTTTCACTTCTGTTGTGCAGTCCTACGACTAAGATTTTTTTCTCGAGTCGAAGTTACCTTATTGGGAATGTACCAATAAAATACAGTTTAAATAGCATTATTGAGCTACACGATTTTTGGAGTTTACTCCTTAAGAATCGACATTCATATAAGGCGCCCGGTAAAAAAAAAAAAGAGTAAAATTTTGTGTTTACTCCTATCCTCGATGTATATAAGTAGATATGTGTATATGCCTGTGTTATATATATATATATATATATATATATATATATATATATATATATATAATGCAGCGTCTACAAATGATGAGAGAGATAGAGAGAAAGAGAGAAAGAAAGAGAGAGAGAGAGAGAGAGAGAGAGAGAGAGAGAGCCTCTAGTAAATTGTAAACTCCAGTCGTGCCTCAGAGCTGACACACGCCATTTTTTTTACTGAAGAAATACGGAAATGAAGAAAGTTTGACACAACTGATTTTTGCTCGTATTGGCCACCTTCCTGGGAAAGTCGCTTCACCCTATCATAGATCCTTGGTTTAATAACACTAATGGCTTAGTGCTGTTTTGTTCTGATGCTAAGTAGGGTTGCTACGAGTATATTTCTATGGGAAGAGCAACAGGGTTGGCAACGCACAAAAAATCACTGGAGTGTTAATACGCATCAACAACCACTTATCGGTAGACAGGGCGTGTGGTTGTTTGCGAACTTAAAAGTATAAAAAGTAAATAAAGATTTCTCTGTAATCGATCTCGGTGGCGCGGCAGTAGTGTATTCGGTTGCCACGCCGGGGCCGCAGGTTTGGTTCCCGCTCAGTGCAAACATTTGTATTGGGTATTTCTATGTATAATATGTACACAGTATTTGAATATAAAAAAACTTTGACGTGGGAAAGCCAGGCTTCGGCACGTATGGGCGGGCTTGACTCCGCTCGATACCATGGCCTCACAGAAAACCGGCAGTGAAGCAATGCTCGCATTGCTTTTCGCCGCGTGAGTGACAGTGAGTGGTTACAGGAGGCCCTAGGGCGGCTTGTGAACGCACTTGTGACTCTTGAGTTACAGGTGCCCATGGGCGGCGGTAGTCATTTACCATCAGGTGACCCGTCTGCTCGTTTCCCCGCTATACCATAAAAAAAAAGATGTCTGTATATTCGTGTCCTTTAACCCATACAACGTTTACTTTTAACACCCCTCATTTTGCGTCGGGGGTTACAAAATATCTGGGTCAAGTTATCTTTTCACTAGCAACCCGCCCCGGTTTCGCACGGGTAGCAGAGACATCTTCAACAATCATCATCATATTTTCACCAATTTACACAAAACCTTAACAAATTATATACTTAAACCTTCCTCATGAATCGCTCTATCTATTGGTAAAAACCGCATGAAAATCCGTTTAGTAGTTTTTGAGTTTATCGCGAACAGACAAACAGACAGACGCGGCGGGGGATTTTTTTTTTATAATATATAGTGATAGTGATTTATCGGAAAGACGGAGCCGTTCCTTTTAACTATCCGTACTTTTTCCTAATTGTCCTTACAGCTACAGTCTAATATAACGACAATAGGTTTCTCCTTGTACCACATTTCCTAACCTACAACCCTAGAATCAACGAATGACATTAGATACCAGTACTTAACCTAAAATATATACCATCAATTGTATACTAAACAGTCTTGATACACGAATATCGATAATAATATGAACTCAGATCGCGTTACAAGTAGGACTAATATTCCATTTGCCATGCTCTTACCAGTTCAGGCGAGTGCGGTCTCCAATTTCAAATACTGTCGCGCCAAACCAAAGTCAATCTTACTTCGTTTATGATAAGGAGATTTGGAATGTTGCTGTATGTTTGTTATAGGATTGGTTCGCTTGGGAAATTATGGAAATGGATATCGGTACCATAGTTGGCAGCTATTTTGCCAGATAAACGGCATTTGTGTAGTTCGATTGGAACCGGGGTGGAGATATTTTTGACTGTTACCAATCATTTGGGGTTTGTACATCTTTTTGGATGAATACCATAATTATTTTTTAATTTTAAAATAAAACTTTGGTCAAGACTGTGTAGTTGGCTTAGCTTTTTAAAGTTTTTATTTACTTTTTTACGGCTTTTTTTCTTTCTCACACTCGGCCGTCTTATCTTATAAATAGGCGGAGCCTGTATGGTAACCAAACTTCTGATAAACATACTTATATGTTACTAAATACAGTAAAAACTTTTCAAAAGCTTGTCAAGAATCACTACTTATCTGTAATTACTACGTTTTATATATGTATGTGTATACGGTTATATATATATTTATATATATATATATATTTGAATGTATATACGTATGTGTATATATATATATATATATATATATATATATATATATATATATATAATTATAGTATTTGTTTAACGATGTCAATATATTGTTATGTACCTTAATAGATTTATACGATTGAAATGTATATTAGCACCATTATTGTAATTTTTCTCCTTCTCTGATCGTACACTCAAGTGCTAATAAGACAAATGTGCACCACAAATTACCTATTCCTAACTGTATAGTCCATCTACAGGTTGCCTGTAAGAGATTGCAGACTGCGATAAGGCCGCCTATTGTACTGCTGTTTCTAATGTATTTCTTTTTAATTGTATCCTATTTATGGTGTGCAATAAAGAGTATCTATCTATCTATCTAAATACATACATGTCGAATATTATTTTGATTACTAGTTAATAGTAGAATATTTTTTAAAGTTTGTTTTTTTTTTATGTCGTTGGTAACACTACTTTGATAATGTTAGATGTCATGTGTCATGTCAACGAAATGTCACGGTCAGAGAGAAGATATAAGTTGTCAAGATGTGATGTTGTGAAAAGTTTGCTAAAATCATTAAAATACAAGAAAAGGATTAAAAGTGTGTCAATTCGTGAAATATCTCTACAACTTTTGGGGGCTCGTCCGGGATATTGTTCGTTTTGGCGCAGGTTGAAGATTGAAGAGATATTGCCGCAAGTCATTCGACCGAAGCACACGGGTACGCCGCCATTTTTCAACACTGTACTGCACTGTTTTACCGACGCTGCTGTTCCGCGTGAAGTTGGTACGAGTCAATGCACTGTTTTACCGACACTGTCGTAGAAAATGTTGCCAGCTGAAGAAAAAAAGTGCTAAAATGGTAGCTTTTCATTTTACTCCAAGATTAAGTTTTGAAGACTAAGAATAAATGAGTCAGAATAAGCCCTCATTTTGCACCAAGACTAAAAGACGAAATTCGGGTAAATTTAAGATTAGAACCGATTTATCAACTACGATGCCGCCGAAAAAAGATGAAAAGGATTTTGAAGACGAAGAACAAGAATGCGATGTGCAGATATCATTTAAAGACCTAGAGAAGTCGATGACTATTTTTACCGGAGATGACACCTACCCAATAGACACGTTTATTGATGAATTTGAGGACATTGCTCAGATTATGAAGTGGACAAAAATCGAGAAGCTGATTTATGCAAAGAGATTACTGGATGGAACTGCCAAGCTATTTTTACGATCTTTTGGGAAAGTAAAGGACTACGCGGCCCTTAAGAAGGCGCTCAAAGAAGAGTTTGGCCCTAAGATAAATAGTGCTAGCATACATAAGAAGCTCGCTTCTCGCAAGATGAAGAACGATGAATCATACCAGCAATATTTTCTATCAATGAGAGAGTTGGCACTACATGGCAAAATTGAAGACGCTGCGCTAATGGAATACGTTATTGATGGTATTCGAGACTTGGAGACTAGCAAGACTATTTTATATGGGGGTGCAGACATGAAAGAATTCCGTAAGAAGTTAGAAATCTATAGTGATTTCAGAAAGAAGATATCCAATAAACCTGCACAGACCGGTCATTCATCAGGGCATCACTCAGTTCGCAAGACAACGACGATGCACGTGAAACGATGCTACAACTGTGGTGAGACGGATCATCAATCATCTACCTGTTCAAAAGGCATCAAATGTTTTAAATGTAACGAGTACGGCCACAAATCAACAGAATGTTCAAACAAAGACAAATCCAAGAAGACACTAAATATTCAAAATAAAAATGTAAAAGAAGAACTTACCTATAAGAAAATTAAGATCAATGGAGAAGAGTTTTTAACAATGATTGATACTGGAAGCGATATTAATCTTATAACGAAATCAGAGTTCGAGAAAATCAAAGAAGGAATTGAAGACTATAAATTGGAATCGACGTGTATAACAGGAATAGCTGACAATAAAGTTTGTACTGTAGGGATGTTTACAATCCAAGTACTATTTGATGAATACTACACAGATGTTAAATTTCATGTCGTAAAAGATACTGAGATACCGGTAACTATGCTGATTGGAAACCCTATACTGAAAGACTTCGAAGTGTCATTTACACCAGATGGTATCTTTATGAAGAAGATTATTCACCTTACACTCCTAATGAAGGAAAAAGACGAACAACAATATGATATAGAAGATACTACCCATGCTGAAAAGATAAAAAAGATGTGTGAAGAATACAAGCCTAATGAAAAGAAGAAAGAAAGCAGCGTTGAACTAAGATTAATACTGACTAATGAAGACCCTGTATTCCAAAACCCACGACGCCTGTCACCCTTAGAAATGGAAGCTGTAAATATACAAATAAAAGAATGGCTAGACAAAGGAATAATAAAACCTAGCAAATCCGACTTCGCTTGTCCTATAGTTCTGGCCGATAAGAAAGATGGATCACGTAGAATGTGTGTCGATTTTCGAAGACTAAATAAGAAAGTCATTAAAGAGAGATTTCCCTTACCTATAATCGAAGACCAGATTGATAAATTGAAGGAGGCAAAGATGTTCACGTCTCTTGATTTAAAAAACGGATTTTTGCATGTCAATGTACACGAAGACAGCCAGAAGTACACCTTATTCGTAACTCCCCAAGGTCAATACGAATTCAAGAAGATGCCTTTTGGGTTGTGTACAGCACCATCAGTTTTTCAAAGATATATCAACGATATTTTCAGCGATCTAATAATCGATGGAACTCTGTTAGTATATTTGGATGATTTAATAATACCATCGACAACAGAAGAAGAAGGAGTTACTAAGTTAGAGAAAGTACTTAACAGAGGAGAAGAGTTTGGTCTAGAATTTAACTGGAAGAAATGTCATTTTCTGAAGAAAGAAATCCAATATCTAGGCTACATCATATGCGATAATAAAGTACGACCATCTCAAGAAAAGATAAATGCTGTGGCAAAATTTAAGAAGCCACATAATATAAAGTCTATTCAGTCCTTTCTGGGACTAACCGGATATTTCAGAAAGTTCGTTAAAAACTATTCCCTGATTGCGAAACCAATGACGGATATGTTAAAGAAAGATGCTACGTTTGATTTTGATGAAAGATGTGAAAACGCTTTTGTTGAATTGAAGCAGATATTGTGTAGTTCACCAGTCCTGAGAATATACAATGCAAATTTAGAGACAGAGTTGCACACCGACGCTAGCGCAGACGGATATGGAGCTGTTCTTTTACAGAGAAGCCCTGAAGACAATCATTTTCACCCCGTTCACTACATGAGTAAGAAAACGACTCCAGCTGAAAGGAAATATCATAGCTATTATCTAGAAGTCCTAGCAATCGTCGCTGCTATAAAGAAGTTTCGAGTCTACTTGCTTGGAATACGTTTTAAGATTATTACGGATTGCTCTGCCCTAACAATGACATTACAAAAGAGAGACTTACCACCAAGAGTTGCTCGTTGGGCTCTGTTACTTGAAGAATATGATTATACTGTCGAGCATAGAGCGGGGATACGAATGAGACATGCAGACGCGCTGAGCCGGTATCCTATTTGTGCTATCCTCACGGAGACTACAGCTCGCATTAGAAACGCACAGAATGAAGACGATTACGTAAGACTTGTGAAGAAAATTTTAGAAACACAGAATTATCAAGACTATATCCTAGAAAACGAAATACTATATAGAATAAAGGATGGCAATAAACTAATTGTAATACCTAAGAAAATGCAATATGAAATAATAAGAAAAAATCATGAGAAAGGACATTTTGGTATAGTTAAGACAGAAGAACTAGTAAACCGAGAATACTTTATTGAGAATTTAACAGAGAAGACTAAGAAAGTAATAGCCAATTGCGTGGAATGTATTCTTATATCACATAAAAGAGGTAAAAAAGAAGGATTCCTACACCCGATAGACAAAGGAAATACTCCACTATCAACATACCATGTCGATCATCTAGGACCAATGGCTTCGACCCATAAGAATTACAAGTACATTCTCACCGTCGTAGATGCCTATACAAAGTTTACATGGATTTACCCTACCAAGACTCTTACTACCGAAGAAACGTTAGAAAAACTAAGACTACAACAACAGATTTTTGGTTCTCCTGAAAGAATGATTACTGACCGAAATGCTGCTTTTACAGGAAATGACTTTCAAGAATATTGTAGAAGTGAAAATATAAAGCACTACACAATTACTACAGGACAACCTAGAGGAAACGGCCAAGTTGAGCGCATCCACCAGATTATCATCGCTGTATTAAGCAAACTGAGTGCTGACGACCCGACAAAATGGTACCGTCGTGTATCTAAAGTCCAGAGATGCATTAACGGTACATATCAACGGAGCATCAAAATGACGCCATTTGAACTCCCTTTTGGCACTAAAATGAGAGACGAAGATGAAGAACTTCAGGAGTTAATACAAGAAGAAAATATAGAAAACTTTAACGAAAAAAGAAAAATACTTCGAAACAAAGCCAGAGAATCAATACAGAAAGTACAAGAAGAAAACATAAAAAACTACAATAAGAAACGAAAGGAAGCAAATATTTACACTGTTGGCGATTTGGTAGCTATAAAAAAGACTCAGTTCTCACAAGGGAGTAAGCTGTACCCTAAATATTTGGGACCCTATGAGATCGTAAGATGCAACCGAAACGATCGATACGCCGTGAAGAAGATTGGATTCAGCGAAGGTCCAACTAATACAACAACTTCAGCTGATTTTATGAAACCATGGATCTCGCCGGAGGACGATTCATCTGGGGCAGATGAATGATCAGGACGGCCGTGTCGAATATTATTTTGATTACTAGTTAATAGTAGAATATTTTTTAAAGTTTGTTTTTTTTTTATGTCGTTGGTAACACTACTTTGATAATGTTAGATGTCATGTGTCATGTCAACGAAATGTCACGGTCAGAGAGAAGATATAAGTTGTCAAGATGTGATGTTGTGAAAAGTTTGCTAAAATCATTAAAATACAAGAAAAGGATTAAAAGTGTGTCAATTCGTGAAATATCTCTACATACATATCACTACATATTATAAAACAAATTGTGTCTGTCTGTTCGCAATAAAATGAAAAACTGCTTAACGGATTTTCATGCGGTTGTCACTAATAGACAGAGTGATTCATGAGGAAGGTTTAGGTGTATAATTTGTTAAGGTTTTGTGTAAATTGATTGAAATATGTTGATGATTGTTGAAGATGTCTCTGCTACCCGTGCGAAGCCGGGACGGGTTGCTAGTCACTACATATTATAAAACAAAGTCCCCCGCCGCGTCTGTCTGTTTGTCTGATAGCGATAAACTCAAAAACTACTAAACGGATTTTCATGCGGTTTTTACCAATAGATAAGCGATTTTGGTTTCTCTATTACACCCAAAAGTTCAAAGTCTCGTCTATATCTATACCAAAATTCATAAAGATTGATTCAGTAATTTAGGCATGAAACAAACAAACAGACAGACACATTTATAATATTAATATAGGTATGCAAAAGGGCAAATGTTTCTTGCCTCACCAACTCTTTGGGCTACCGATAAGAATAGCTTCAAAAAGCGCCACATTTTCAAACATATCTGCGAAACTTGTGAATAAAAGAAAGTAAATAAATCAGAGCTGACAAATCGCAAGGGTGGCGTGCGGAGAACCCATACGTTACTGACTCTATTCAGGACTTTTTACTCTCTCTAGTACCAGACACCGGCGGTAGGTGTCGCCACCGGAGTTGGCCAAGATTGATAAACTACCCCGCTTCTTGTTGAATACCCTCTATGACGGGAGTAAATTAAAAATGTTCGTTTGGGTAAGTGCCTTTTTAGTTCTGTGATGTTTTAGCTTTGAATGAATTATTCTTTGTTCTCTATCTAACTGTTATTTTTGTTTGAAAGAGGCACAGATGGATTACGTAGGAGGCCAGAGAAGTCATTCTATTCTCGGTGGAGAGGGAATCATGTTGTTGTCTGTGCAGAGATGGCGCAGTGGTTTGAATTAGAGATGTTGCAGATGCAGAAATCTACGTAGAGCCTTTACTATGGTAACCAGACTGCTGATAAACATACTTATATTTTTCTAAATGTATAAAAGTATAAGTAATAATAATATATGTGGTCGCCACATCAAACACTCTTATTTATAAAATAGGGACAAATTATAATAGATGATAAGTATGATAAATGATAACACAGTTCACTATTTAATAAAAAAAAGTTAATAGATACTAATTTGACTGGTTATACCGGTAACGCAATACTATTGGTCGATTGATAAATATTAACAAATAGTGGGATTATAAAAGGGTAAGAATAAGTTTAGAACTTCACTTGAGTGCAAACAGAGGTACGAACAACTTGGCAGTTATTGTTAGTTTGTGATTTTCATAGTTTATATCAGTGGTTTTGAGACTGTTTCTTATATGTAATTTCTATATATGTAAGATTAAGTTAGGATTTTAGAGTAACCGGGTAACCGGATAACATGTAAGCGCTTGTTCGAGCTGAACGAAAAGTACTAAGACTAAGTAACAAAGGGAAGACTTTTATATAAGTATTTTATATTTTCAATGAACTTGTTTCAGTTCAAAGCAAATAGAAGTTTTAATCCGGTCAAATTGGCGCCTTGTCACACGGCGTGAGAGCGAGGCGCGTCGGTGCTGTGTGTGGCCATTAGAACTACGGGCCACAAGCGATAGTTTCATAAGATCTTGGTAATCTATGTACATACATTATGGTTAAAGATGCGGTGTGATATGAATGATTAAAGATATACGGTTTTACTCACGTGTTTATTTTGGGTATGCCCGCCAAGTGTGACGTCCGACACCGACGAGACAAGCCGTTTCACCCCTTGATAAAGGGCCCCCATTGGACCTGCAACTCATCTGACATCCTTGCAATACCCATTTGAGTAAAACTGAATATTTATAATTAATATAAATAACACTTACAAAAGTTTTTATTCTGATATTGACTTCTGATTCAATAATGTTTGATATTCTTTTTTAATGATAACTAATGAACTCTCCTAATTTTAAGAATATACTATAGAATATCCATAGAGAAATAAATATCTATAATAACTTATTTATAGTAAATTTTGAAACAGTAGATGCCTAAAAAATATATTTTAAGGTATTAATTGAAATACCTGCCCAATACGTACATTCATACGGTCGAAAAAAGTCTTTAAAGGCGTTCTGAGAGAACTAATAGTAATCGCTGTGAAAGCGGTCTCATCCCTTGTGTTTATGCATACATTAGATTGCGCATGCACCTTCCCATCCCCTTTTATTTTTTGTATAATCACGAATGGTACAAGATTTTCTAAGTGCTCACACGATTTTTGATGGGGCTTATCAAATTTGTGATAAGAGAGCAAATTGAAATTTAAAAGCGCCATTTTCAAAGCTCCAAATTTACCAAAGCCCGCGCTTTCAAGTCGTGTGAATCGACATTAATTGCACACAAATTGTGTTTTGTGTCCTGTAATCCCGTGTTAATAAAGGTAAATCGTTAGCTGGAAAAGTATTAATGTACTGAATAGAAAATTAAACTGTGCTGTGAGAAAACCTTCCGCGTGAAGCGAAGTCATCAGGGTTTTCCGTACCTATTGAATTTGGTCGAATTACATTGGAATAATTTCCAATTTAGATTTTCTTGAAATGTTATTTATGTATTCTATGGTTATTTTATTGAGTATTTTTTTTTCAATATCGTTATTCAATATTGTGTCCTGATTGTACATATTTAGCAGTACAGTTTTTGATCGATTTTTTGCCCCAAAAATATCACGTTGTCACAAATATAAATTGGACAACTTTCTGTAGATCACACCATATCTGGAGATCGTAACCTTCCTAATATTATAAAGGCGAAAGTTTGTGAGGTGGATGTATGGATGTTTGTGTTCAAAAACAGCTGAACGGATCAGGATGAAATTTAGCACAGATTATAGTCAATACTGGAATAGCACATACGCTACTTTTTATCCCGGAAAAATGTACGGTTTCAGATTGTAGATTGAATTGTAAATTTCATCAAAATCGCGGGTAACTGTTAGTACTCAATAATCAAGGTCTTGATGGGTGAGCACTTTCTACTTCTAAAAGTATTTAACTATCTATCTAAGAAAACTTATTTTGAAAATTATCTTGTTGAATTTATTCTATAGTTAAAGGGTGTGGATCTCGTGATTACCCTCGGCGACTCCTGTGGCGTCGAGTAGTGTCAGTTTGAAGACCATAAAATACAGCTATTTCTGTAATTCTAAGACTGTTGACCAAATATGTATGTTCGTAAAAAATGCTGTACCGGTTTAATTCTCTAGCGCATTAGACATTTCCTCTTTTTTTACCGAGAGAGCAAAACATCTCCTTTTCAGATATGGACTATTCGGCTTTTCTATATCTGTCTTCATGTGTACCCACAATTTTTTTTATTTTCTTGACAAAGGTTTGACATAGTTTTTTTTCTACATTAATTTGTTGGAGGCGTTTATCGATTGAAAGCAAGGATGGCTATTTGTTCACATGCTTGATATTTAGCACCACTGGTTCCAAGTACAAATAAACCTATATTTCTACCATATTTTAATGACTTTAAGGTTCAAAATATTAAGAAAATCACTACAGAGGAGAAGGGACAAATCGGTATATGCAGGCCCTTTGAAAGAACTCAATATACTTTATTTTCATAAAGCCCAAAGGCGAAACAACGAAATTTTTATGTTGTCTATTTACTCTTAAATCTATAGAGACGTGATTAATGCCTTTTTTCGCATGTCCATTCCTGCAGCGATGTAAAAGCCCGTGTTAATGCATTCTTTATGACATCACTAGTCCGTAGTGTTGTGTTTCACGGGACTGAATAGATTTATAGGTGCAATATTTATCTTGATGCATTAGCGGGATTACAGTGTGTTAGCTCCAAGTTTATTTATTTAACGTAAGAGAGTGAGTTTTTTTTTAACTGTTTTGTGAAGATTTAGACATTTGTTCAAGTGTGCTGTTGGGGTAACATAATGTATATTGTAGCTGTACCTACAACCCCTTTGGCGTTGAAGGTCAAAAGTATTCCACATTAATTATGACCTCTGGTCTGGGGAGGCCAAGACATCAAGCCATCTCTAAATATAAAGATGTTCCTTATATTACATAAACAAAATCCTTAAATCTATGGGCATACAAGCACATTGCCAGCGTGATGGTAAACGGTTATCGATGCACATAAATCATCAATACAAATAAATAAAATTGAAGTGTCTGTTTTTAATGTCAAAATCATAGTTTTTTTTTAAGCTCATACAGTTATTTGCACGATACCTATGCTTTAAAACAGGTTTTTTTTTAATTTTTGTGTGTCTGTTTCGACTAATCTCACTGACGGGTGGACTGATTTTCACGGGACTTTCACTGGCAGATAGATGATGTTATAAGAAGTAACTTAAGCTACTTTTATTTTGCACGCGAGCAAAACCGCGTGGGGACTGCTAGTATTTAATAAACCGACCGATATGGCGACATCTACATACAGCGAAAAGTAGTTTAGTGTGTCTTCGTTAGAATACATTGAGGTATGCCTCAATGTCTGTTTTCTGACGAAGACGCACCAGACTACGGAGTAACTACTAATCCTGCATCGTGCTATGGAAGTTCTCGCCACCATTAGTATACATACAACTTCCCAACACCAACCATAGGGCCGCGGTCCACCAGGCATGAGGATTCGCCCTTTGTGTTGGAGAGACACAGTAACCGTTCCTAGACAGTTACTACTGCGTTGCATAAACTACACAATACCCAATATTATATCAAGAGTATAAACTATAAACATAACGTAGTGTTAAATCGATCAAACCCCGGCAGGTCCTAGGCACTACAATGCTATCTTGTCTACTTGGAGGTAGACGAACACTTTCCCCCCCCATGAGAACTGTACGTGTAATATGAACTGGCTGCCTTCCCTGACAAAATACAGGTATTTTTTTTTATGGTATAAGGATCATTCGAGCAGACGGGTCACCTGATGGTAAATTACTACCGCCGCCCATGGACACCTGCAACTCACTCAAAAGTCACAAATGCGTTGCCAGCCTTTAAGGTGGGAGTAAGAGGAAGAGGAGGGGAGGGGGGAGGAGCGGGAAGAGGGGAGAGGAGTAGAGGGAAGGGTTAGGGCCTCCGGTAACCCCACTCACGAGGCGAAAAGCAATGCAATCATTGCTTCATTGCTGGTTTTCTGTGAAGCCGTGGTATTAATACGGTCGCGCCGGCCCATACGTGCCAAAGCATGGCTCTCCCACTTTATTACTTCACTATTCTTCGGGATTATAGTGAATATAATCCCAAAAACATTTCGTTTGTATTATATAATATTCTTGTATTATCAAGTAAATGATGCTCATAAAATAGGATAATTACTTCAGTTTTAATTTAAAACTGAAATAACCCATTGTTTAGGGAAATAAGTAGCTCGTAGAGAGCACATTAACGTTGTGCAAAACAATATAGTACTTGAATACAACAGAGCAACAATAGAAATGGAGTTGCTATTTCTTTGTAAAGAGGAAGGTTCCGTAGATATACTTTTTAACACAGCTTAGACACAAATGAAACACAAAGTAATGGCGTGAATAGTGTTACTCCAGAAGCTCAAAGGCTCACATGAAATGGTGCCGTGACATCATTACAAATGATGAATCTTCGATTTGTACCATTAACGACCGTGTGTATCAGCAGAGGTGGCGCTTTTGATTTCCGCTCGGCAAATGTTGTGTAGGTATATGTCCCAGAATATTAAGCGGCGATAGCGAGATGGTCGGACTTGCGATCGCGTTTGAACAGGTTACAGAAGAGATGTCTGAGTTTAATGTATTTCTTTTTTGTATGGGTATCTGGTAGTAGAAAATACCATGAACAAACTTTTTTTTAGAGTATTTATTCTAGTTACAGAGATTTCCTTTCTAGGGTACACAAGACCCGGCAAGAAGACCCAGTGACAGAACACTGCGTGGTTTTAGTCGGTTCGAGTCGGACATACCGCTTTATCGTTTGGCCCGGTGAGGTGACGACCAGTGTTGGATTCCACGATAAAAAAATTCGGGCCCGCAGCAGGCCCGCAGAGGTAGATTTCGTCTTTTTTTTTTATTTTTTGTGAAAATCTACCCCCAGTCCCACCCTTTTAGGGTATATCCCCCAGTCACGAACTTAACCTTCATTTTTGCCCTGTTGATTTGTCGCCCAAGTTTGAAAGCAATCGGTGCATAATTGCGACCTCTATCGTGCCGGTAAAATTGAGGTGCATACATATATATATACTTTTTTACTGGCGGTTATTTTGGGGTCTAGGGATCATAACTAGACTACCTGTGAAGAAATGTTTGGAAAACTGTTACAAAGACTTTTCTTCGAAATGTACCTAAAATAGAGTGAATTTGGCGGTTAATTATGTAATAACAATACAGTGTAGTAAAAAATACAAAGTTTCCGAGAATTGTGGTTAACATACTATGTTGTTTGTTATAAAGATACTTCGTCGAATATTTTTACACTTTTATTTTTCAACCCCCGACGTAAAAAGGAGATGTTATAAGTTTAAAGTGTGTATCTGTGGCGTCGTAGCTCTTAAACGGATGGACCGATTTTGATTTAGTTTTTTTTGTTTGTAAGGTGACTTACTTAATCGAGAGTATTCTTAACTATAATTCAAAAAATCTGTTCAACCTTTCGAAGATCATCAGCAGTTTTCTAATCGTTGAAGGGACTTTTTTTTTAAATGACTACCGCCGCCCGTGGGCAACTCAAGAGTCACAAGTGGGTTGCCGGCCGGGATACAAGCGTGTGTGTATGTATGTCTGTATTAATAAGCTTAGAATAATAAAATATATAGAGCCTTACCAACCAGCCTTTTCTTGAAATCTTCCTTCGTCCCGGCTCTGTCCCGGTTTTTTTAGTTATAACACACGGTGTTTAAAAATGTGAGCTTAGTGTAGACACTTCGTCAGCATATAAACTTTAAGTATTTCAAATTTCATAATCTTCGGTGATCGAAATTTGCTTAAAAAGGAGTAAAAATAATTCTCTGCACGTTTTATATATAAAATATTAATAAAACTAGTAGTATCTAAGCTGGTTGAACCCTAAGAGTTTTAGGGACTTACATTATATCATCACCCTCCGTGGACTTACATTATATCATCACCCTCCGTGCCTTTTTCCCAACAAAATCGGGGTCGGCTTTCAGTCTTTACGTGAAGCGACTGCCATCAGTCCTCCACAACCCAAGTACTAGGCGATATCGAAGTTCTGTAGTTAGACCAGGTTGTCGGACTTTTTAGGGTTTCAAATATCCATAACGAATGAAACAGATGTTAGTATGGGACCGACGATTTAATATGCTCTCCGATGCCCGAAGGGGTCTCTCACCCATCCTAGACTGACCTGGCTAGTATTCCTTAACTTTGTAATGTGGTTACCACTTAGCCACGAACCCCTCTTAAGGACTTACATAGTGTGTTAATTTTAGACACAATAACAAATGGCGGTGTTAATTCCCAAAGCAATCTATTACAAGGCGGGTCGTATATTTTTTATTTCACAATATAAACAACTCCTTTTGCAGATTACAAAATTTCCCTATTAGCTTTTAACAGAATATGTGTGTAAAGTCAAACCAAAATCTCGTCAAAGATAACACCTTGCGGTTCTTTACGTAGCATTATAAAAAGCGAGTTGAAGGAACCCTAAAGGTGTATAAAATAGCCGGTGGGCGTAAACACGAGCGTTAATTAATTACCTGCGGAACCCACCCTGTGTTTACATACGGACAAAAAGTCCGCGCCAACTCCGCGGCTACGGACACCACATATTTTTTTCGTGTTTGGACTTATATAATTTATTTCGTTTGTCTTTTATTAAGTGATGATGATGATGATGTTGATGATGTTTCGACCAGGTGGTCACAAGCTAACACGCCTCTTAAAATTACTATTCTATTTTCTTATGTATTTTTTTCTTCCCAGTCCCCTGAGAACTGAGGAGAAAATGTACTAAGGTTTTGTCCTGAGCTCTGTCTATCCGTCGCGTGCTGTCTACATACATTAATATCTACAAGTTAGCGACGTGCGACTACATCATCTAGAAATACCTTTAAAAATATAAATACAAAATAAATCTAACTTAACAAGTTTTATAAAATGAAATCGTATTTGTCGTGAGTAAAATCAATTCGAGTCGCAATGCACGTGTCGAAAATTGTGCGCCGCTGGCAAAAGTCCATGAGGCGTTTTTATTTCATACATTTTATTGGTATTGCTAACGGTGTTGTGTAAACATAATGTTTAATATTGTTGTGTACCTTTCTAGAAGCTTTTTCAAAAAGTGTATTTTTTAGATTCACTAAATTATAAAGGACATATATGGTTCCTTTTTTAAAAGAATACTTATAATAATTCTTAAGAAACCCTCCAGCTTTCCTTAGATGCTGTGATAGTCGTGGGTTCACGTCGTTTGTATACCGGTTGGGGTTTGAACCCACAACCACTTAATCGCTAGTCCCAAGCCTCCGGCATTACCGCTACCGCTTAAAAATCAATATTAAGGCAATGATTTTATAGGCAAGTATTAAAAATCAATAATAAATGAAGTCAACATTGCTATTAGCAGCGTGTGACATGCAATTGACATCACAGATATGCTGCGATTGATGGCATTGTTATCTGGTGTGAAGTATTGCACGCGAGACGTCCATCAGCCTTCGACAACGGTAATGATCCCACCGGCCTTTACAGCTGTGTGTATATTGCTTAGTGTATTATTACTACATATTATAAAACAAAGTCCCCGCCGCGGCTGTCTGTCTGTCTGTCTGTTCGCGATAAACTGAAAAACTACCGAATGGATTTTCATGCGGTTTTCACCAATAGACAGAGTGATTCATGAGGAAGGTTTAGGTGTATAATTTGTTAACGTTTTGTGTAAATTGGTTGAAATATGATTATGATTGTTGAAGATGTCTCTGCTACCCGTGCGAAGCCGGAGCAGGTTGCTAGTGATATTAGTAAGAAAATGTCAGGAATGACGATAGTAATTGAACAAATGTTTAATAGAATTCGTAGCAGGATACTTATTCCTGGCTTTCTCTGGACGTCTTAAATAAAGCATATAAAAAGATAATTCTTACGTAATTAGAATTTACAATATCTCGAATCCGTGAAAAGGAATATTTTAAATATTACTTTCCTTGAGCGACTTAAGATGTGAAGCAAACATTCAGAACTGGGCTATGGCTGCATTTTCTATATCTAATCAGGACACTTCTGACTCATTAAGTTTACAATTTACTGAAGGTAATAAATAGTCGTACTTCTTACTGATTCTTATCAGGTAAGCTTGTTAGCTACCATAATAGTTTACCATTTTATATATTCCTGCATTTATAGTAGACGTATTGGACATCCATATTTCGTTATCTACAGTTGGTGCTACTTAGAAGTCTCACAGGAGATATACTAATCTATTAGACCCGGTTATCGAACCTATGACATAATGACCGCATTCAAACATTAGCTACACTTTATGTTACGCGAGAAAGACGACAGGCTGATGGTTTTAAAAATCTTAAAATGTTATATTATTTTGAGTTCATAGAATAGATAACAATATTCAAATTCTAAACCACGTAACTAGTTACTAAACCAATTAGTAATTTTATTAAGAAACAATATTGACACTATGATCATCACTGATTTTGATTATTTTTATTTTTGTTTTATTTTTAAGTTCATGACTTATGTAGTAATTAATTAATACATGAACTAAAAAAACATGTCTGTTCATTGGACAAACATTCTAACGTAATACCGAACATCAACAGCGAGTAGATCACTCCATCTACTTGCTATCCGCGCCGTCAAGTTAAAAATTTGAATTATAACAACGTAATATTTTCTGGTTAATATTTCTCAAGAAATCTCATACACAGCGCGGTCGGCTAATCGCATGGCTATAAATCGGTAGCGGTTGTCAATTATCATTTGTTGCGAGCGGAGCCAGCGATGGGTCTGACGACATCTTAGAAGGGATAAGACTGGGTAATATTCAGACTAGAATGAAGACTGTCTCGTTAAGGATAAGCTGGGTCTTATGTTTGCATTTGATCAAAGTCAAATATATTTATATAGTCACTGTCAATAGGGTGCTTTGTGGAAAGTAAAACAAATAATATATAAATAATACCATGTTGCTAATAGGTAAGATCATTACTATTTTTTTTTTATGGGGGCAAACGAGCAGACGGGTCATCTGATGGTAAATGACTACCGCCGTCCACCGGTACCCACCTGCAACTCAAGAGTCACAAGTTCGTTGCCGGCCTTTAAGTTGATGGTTGAGGGGGGGAAGAAGGGGCCAGAGTGGAAGAGGGGGGGGGGGAAGATTGAGGGTTAAGGCCTCCGGTAACTTCACTCACTCGGCGAAAAGCAAATTGCTTCACTGCCGGTTTTCTGTGAGGCCGTGGTATCACACCGGACGAGCCGGCCCATACGTGCCGAAGCATGGCCTGTCAATGTCGATTTATAACCACCTGTTTCCAAGTAGTTGAGCCATGTGAGAAGAAATCTTAAGAATCGTAAAAGCCTGGGTTCGATTTTTTGACTTAAGTAAAAGATTATTGGCATGTTCAGTAGCAGTTAGAACTCAACAAGAAGTTAGATAGTTATAAGTATTAAGTAATATTCTGCTAAGGCTTAAAGTGACACAGACAGAAAACTGACAACAATTTACCACATTGATAGAGAAACACACGATCGCTCTCAATAAGGTATGACTAAAAGATAACTGCGAAAATGAAAACACCTTTTGAGGACATAGTTAAAAGCTTCCGGCAGCAACGCGCTATGTTAGATATCCAATAATGAAACAAAATGCTAGTCGTAAGACTGCACATCAGAAGTGAAACCATAACTTATTACATATACACACGCAGACACAAATCTGTATATACGTATCTGATCGTGACAGTCACGAGAATCAGTGCTTTTTCCCCATACCAAAAGTGCACAACGTGCCTAAAGAAGTTTTTACTTCAAAAACTTGTTTTTTCATAATAATTTTGACCTATCATCGGGTTTGAAGATAACTTATTTATTTTAAAACTTATTTTATAATAAGATAAGAATGTCCACTCTATACTTTTGTCACCGCCAGCATTGTAGACGTTAGGTTCTGATAAATCTAGATGGCGGAGAGACTCGAGTTGTTATTGATGACGTACTCATCGATCTACCGTTTCAATTCTTATTTTGTACAAATTTTTAAGCATTCTTTTTTATAGATATTCCTGACTCTATATACCACTTTTGTCTTGAGATACACGCACTAAGAATCTTTAAATTTGGAACTTCTGTTGTACAAGTGTTAATACCTTGTTATTTAAAAGTCATAAATCATAAATTACTGTTGTATAGCCCAGTCAACATCGCTGTTTTATGATAAACATTGAACATTTCGATTACCACGCATTTTTTTTTGGACAAGTAGTAAAAAAATGCGCTGATAAAGAATTTCGATATCCGCAGTCTGGACAAGTGGGGCGACATTTTTTTTAACAATTTTACGAAAAAAAAGACTTTTTACTTTTCGTGTGATATCTCGTTTCCAGTACGTTTTTCGTTATATGTGCCTAGAGCTTTTTTGTTCTCCATTAAATTACCTACAAAATGAGACCTGATAAAAGTCGTTTAGTGCTTTTGTTTAACAGCAAATGAAGCTCTAAGTTAAAAAATTGCGTTTTTTCTACATTTCATAACTTTGAGGGGAGCGTACGTAGAAATCTGAAACTTCCTAAATTGTAGCTTGTGATGACATTAAAAAGTCGTATAAATTTCAACAAAATGGGTTTAAACTTTTTAAATTATTAAAAATATTTTTTTTAGCTCAATTGCAGAATGCACCATTTTTTTTTAAATTTTAGAGTCGGACTAGCTTAAAAAAATTATAAAAAAACATTTTAGTTTATGAGCCCGTTGGAATTTTTAAGAAATATCGATTTTAACCGATTTTATGACGATAATTTGACGTATAAAACTACAGGTCCCTTTTTTTTAAATAACCACCTTTTATATCTCATTAAATATATTACATATTAAAAAGCTGTATCAGTATATTTAAAAATTGCAGTGGCAGTACATATATGTTTTTAGTAAATGTCCCGTATCAGCTTATTCAAACAATGATACTTAATGTTTTTAATACATACTTATTTGAGGTAATTTGAAATTAATTATTCAGATCGAAAAAGCGTTATTTATCTAAGAATCTTCAGTGAGTCTTAGTTCCTTTTCGTACTCAAAGATTAATTGGTAAAAATTACTATAGGTCTTATACCCAAAACATACAAATGCAAAGAAATTATTATTAAAATAAACATAATGCTGCTTCACTTAAAATGATAAATAAAGCATTAATAGCTCAATCTGTAAGCGGGACAGATAAAAAATGAATTCAAACGCGCTCTCCAAATGGAAATACATATTTTTTTAAAATCATGCATAGCTCAAAGGGAATGGTAAAAATAATATTTTTTCAAAGCGACATGTTTACAGCTGTGCGGTTTCAGAACGTTCACTGGTTAGACTGAATATCTTGGATATTGTAATTTAAGTTTTTTAGTACTTTGAACAGTTTTTAGTATACACGCGAGTAACATCTCAAAGAGTAGTAACTAGACAAATGTGTAATTAAAACGTTTATTTAACAACTTGTTCTTTAAATAACTTTTACGTTTATTATAAATTGTATCTAGTTATTTTTTTAATTTTATAATGTTACGGAACTGAGACAAAATAAAAGCCTCTTATTTGTATATTTAACTAGCAAATCGCCCCGGCTTCGCACGGGTAGCAGAGACATTTTCAACAATCATCAACACATTTCAATCAATTTACACAAATACTTAACAAATTATACACCTAAACCTTCAAATTCAAATTCAAAATCACTTATTCAATTAAGACACTAAGTGACATTTATGAACGTTAAATTGAAGATAGAGTTAAAATCATAGATCGGCACAAACAGACGCCACAGCATGTACTGGAGTGTCGAGGTAAATGTTTCCAAAATGCGTAGAGCCTTATGAGAAGAATACTGGCAAAGAAACTCATGGCCACTCTTTTTAAAAGTCAGATCTTCAGGTACAATAGTGTTATTGTTACACGAAAGGTAAACAGGATGCAAGCTGAATCACTCTGTCTATTAGTGAAAACCGAATGAAAATCCGTTCAGTTGTTTTTCAGTTTATCGCGAACAGACATACAGAGAGACAGACGCAGCGGGTACTTTGTTTCATAATATTTAGTGATGATGATATTATTTTCAGGGCAAAGAGTAGGTATACAAACACTACGTTAGAGTTAAGACAGTGAGTGAAAAAGCTTGTTCATTCGCAAGTTAAGTTAGGAATAAGGTGGATGACTGTCAAGTCAAATCACTTTCAATTCACTGTCAAATCACTGTCAATTCGCTTTTTAATAAAAGTCAAAACGGAAGGTTCGGTACATTCTTGTATGAAATACAAAGGCATGACGTAACGCCTCAGTGTTGGCAAATCATGCTCTTTTTAAGTTGACTTGACAATTATAAAATAAATTAAAAACTTTGTGTAAAAATGGAGGACAATTTTCGCAGTATTTTAAGATGTGCGTTGCCTGATTTAAACGAAATAATTTATTATGAACATAGGAATGTACCCAATTTTAAGTAGGGATGCTTTAACCTTTAAGGAAATAAAAAGAAAACTATTAGCTACATTAAAATAATAAGACTAAAAGTAGTACAAATCGTAAGCGTATCGGCGTAGACATTCTGTAACTGAATAATTGATAAGTCATACGGAAGTAATTTGATAAGCCTATATCATTAAAAAAATTAAACAAGAAAATAAAGTTGTTAGCCTAACTAAACAATTACACTAATGTTTTAAACCTAAATATTTTGAGTCGGCGCCAAGCATACAAACACGTTAATTAATTGTTAGGTAAAAAAAATGACACGGTGGCGACGAGAGGCGCTAAAATGTTTTTGAATTTTATTTTGTTTGTATGTTTAATATTTTGTTTGTATGTTTAATTTTATTTTGTTTGTATGTTTAATTTTATTTTGTTTGTATGTTTAATTTTATTTTGTTTGTATGTTTAATAACCTTCTCCGTTTTCTCCTCAGTAATAAAGTAAAATGATTGCCAAAAATGCCTACAGTAATTTTAAAGCTTGTTTAAATTATCCCTAAATTAAGTTTTAGTTAGAGAGCAACCAAAGAAACCGATTTAAGAAACAGAGTTAAACTTTGAAGTTGCTTCTCTGTAGTATTACCATTTTGGACTTATCAACTTTTTCCCGCCATGCACGGAAATGAAGCACCACCCAAAACGAAATGATAATTATATAATGATTTTGACGACCTATTTTGTGGCACAGCGGCTGAGCATTTGACAGCCCCGTCAAGAGTCGCGGGTTAGATTGCCGTTAAGTGCAAATGTTTGTATGCAATTGTTTTCAATGCGTTTCGCCGAGTGAGAGAGGTTACCGGGGGCGCTAACCATTTCCTCTCCCCTTCTTCACCCCTTTCCCTACTCTCACCTTAAAGGCCGGCAACGCATTTGTGACTCTTGAGTTGTAGGTGCCCATGGACGGCGGTAGTCACTTACCAGCAGGTGACTCGTCTGCTCGCTCACTCTAGGGGGTGAACGAGCAGACGGGTCACTGAGTCATATATGTAACAGTAGCTGACCCGCGCAACTTCGTCCGCGTTTGTATATTTCCCCGTTTTTGCAACGTTTGTCATGGATGCTCCGCTCCTATTGTTTTTAACGTGATGTTATATAGCCTATAGCCTTCCTCGATAAATGGGCTATCCAACACTAAAAGAAGTTTTCAATTCAGTAGTTCTCGAGATTAGCTTTATAATATTAGTATAGATTGTGTTATTAAACTAACTTCGTTTGATAAAAGAATAAAACTTGTAAATAAGTAATGAAATTAAAATAGATCCTATTTTTTCACATATTTCACAGCATTTTCTAGAACTAAACTAAGCTTAACTTGTACTATGGCTTCTTATATATGAATGATGATGCTTAGGTATATATTTTTTTTTGTAAATAAATACATATAATAAATAGAACACTGCTACTATACACCCTAATTACCTATCACTCGTATCAGGTTTCGTGAATCAAGCTTGTTTTCAATCATTACTCTGTCTCAGTCTGCTTAATTAAGTTATTATAAGACTGTTTACTTAAAACGATAACGTAATGTCTCCTCTACTTAGCTGGAAATCTCGAGTTAAAATTTATTTTAGCAATCTTGGCAAAAGCTGTGATCTAGTTGAAACATAGCCTTAATTACCGAGGGGTAATTGACCTATAAATAGTGGGGGTTGGCCCGCATGTCGGGGTGTTGCCATGTATGTTTATTTTAGCGAGCTTTTTGGTGTTAGACTGTGTACGAATAACTGTGGGATTTTAAATTATTTGGAAAAACTGTTCAACTAGAAAATGCAATGTGATGCGATGTCTAACTGTTGGTTCTTGGGTGAGGATAAGTATTGTAGGGTTCGATTTTTTATTATAATAGGGGAAAAAAGAGAAGAGCAGACGGGTCACCTAATGGTGACTACCTTCGCCCATGGACACCTGCAACTCAAGAGTCACAAGTGCTTTGCCGGCCTTCAGATGGGAGTACGCTCTTTTCTTGAAGGTTTGAAGGTCGTATCCGTTGGACACATGTCCTCTAGAACTCATACTCAACTTCAGAAATGGAGTGTCAATATTCAAACAATAATTGCATATCTCTGTCTGTCATTAATAAACTTTGATGAATAAACATTTCTGGTATGACTTCATGTAGTTTCTATTTTATTTGTTATGGTATGTTGTTATTTAGGTATATACATATTTTTGACGTCATACCCAAGTACCTACACGTTTCACTAATGACGCTGTTTTGTGTGGTGCAACACGAATGTTTTTTAGACGGCGATGAAAACGAGAGGTTGCATAAATAAATGAGAAATACACAACAAATTTTCCCACCTCATAAATACACGTAGATAGTAGACGGTAGATAAGAAGATTAAATTATTTAAAGACCGGTTTGGAACTGTCCGTTGAATGTTACTTGCATGAATCTCAGCAAAATGTTTGTGCTTTCAAGGCAAAATCTGTTTATGTTGGACTGGCCCAGAAAATAATGTCATATCGTATATTGGCTGCTGCGGAAGCATTGCAGGCCAATAACACAGTAGAGCGATACACAATATTTGAAAGTTTTACAAAGTGTTTCTGAAATGTGTGCTATATTTTAAAAGCTGTATGTATAGCAAAACAAGTTGAATTAGTGTGATAAAAAAATTATATAAAAATATATTATAACATAAATGACCTTTGACTCTTGAGTTGCAGGTGTCCATGGGCAAAGGTTGTCACTTACCATCATGTGACCCGTCTGCTCGTTTGCCCCCTATAATATAAAAGATAAAAAATGAACTCATATTATATTTGAAATAGTTTAAAAAAAATACATTATTTAACTTATTACTCCTAAGATAATCCTTACTACTATTATGAACTCTGTATAGTAACTCTATATAGTAACTCTGTCTGTCTGTCTGTCGCCCTTTCACGCCAAAACTACTGAACCAATTTCAATGAAATTTGGTACACAGATAGTCTAGAGCCTGAGAAAGGACTTAGGCTACTTTTTAATGTGAAAACAGGGGTGTAAGGGGTTAAAAGGTGGGGATGAAAAGTTGCATGGAAGTATCGTCATATTTAGAGCTAGAAGCTTGAAACTTATATTTTAGGCTGTTGGTTCGATATAAATACACTATTCAACGCGGACGAAGTCGCGGGCACAGCTAGTAGAATATATACGTACACCAGACTTAGACTAATAATAATTCTTCCCGAGAAACTGTACAACTGGGGCACCAGTTTTTTTTTGCAGACAGAAGCATCATCCTCATGCTCCCATTCCAAGTCTGTCAATGCTGGTGTCCCACAAAGATGTGTGCTGTCACCCACGCTGTTTCTTGTACATATCAATGATATGCTGCAAATCAGCAGCATTCATTGATGTGCAGATGATAGCACGAGTGATGCCTTTTACACCGTCCGGCTAATATTTCTTCGGAAAACGTAATCAATTAACTTGAACAGAACTTGTGTCTGAAATCGAATCTTCAGTTTTAGATTGGGGTCGACTTAATCTAGTCCAAGTTCCACGAAGACACAGGTTTGCGTGTTCACCGCCAAAAAAATATACCATTTGTTGTATCACCTCGCTTTGAAATGAATACAAACACCTATTTTGGTGCAAACGCGAGACATGTTATTGTTCCTCCACTGTTTCTTTTGATGTACTTATTGTATTTTCTGTATACCGATTTCTGTTTATTTTTTTTTTATAGATATAGGTATATAATTTGGAATAACTTTAATCTTAGCACCAAAATAAATGGATTTTCTTTCTTCTTCTTTCTTTCTTTGCCACAGCCAACATCGGAATCCTTGGCGTTGATTTATCGAGCGAAGTCCAGTTTCGCGGTCATTAGTCTCGAAGAAGCTTGTTGTGCTGAACAGATCGAGACGGTATTTCACTCCGGCCCACCGCCTATAACTTTATAAGGCGCAGGTTCTCTTGCATATAGAGTACTGTTCTCATCTCTATTAAGTACTAAGTTCTCCCTTTAGATCGCATTCAACGGAGAGCGACGAGCGATTTCGGGTCGGATTGACCCCTTGGCGTTGCGTAAATATGTAGCTTCACTCTCGTAGCATTCTCTATTGCTTGTACTATGGAGAATGCTCCCAAGAATTGTTCAGACTTATACTAGCCGCATCTGTCCGCCGTCGTTTAACGGTATAAAATTTCCATCCACATCATTTGGATAATTGGCACTCCACCACTGTGTATTTCTCGCACCTCGCACAGCTAATATGTGGAACAAATTGTCACCTGCGGTGTTGCCGGACCGATACCACCACCTGTAAAGTGTTGTGACTCTTGAGTTGCAGGGATCCATGGGCGGCGGTAGTCACTTACTATCAGGTGACCCGTCTGTGCGTTTTAAATTAATAGTACTTTTAATTTAGAAATACTATACAATAAAATATAAAACATATAAAAATAACATCATAATCAAAAATAAATAAATTATATTTTACATGTCAAACAAAAAAAACACAATTTATATTAAGGCGTGTCATGATTTAAAATATTAAACATTAAATATTTATTTTTACCAAAAATTATAATGAATTGAGTTTTTTTGTGTTTTATTTTAAGTAATCAGAGATAAACACATATTGAAATACAGCCACAGATAAAATAAAGCAGATATATTTTGATTGAATTCGAATTGCACGCTAGAGCTCCCATTAAATGCATACGAAAACAACATTGTATCTTTTTATTTCAATTTAAAACGATATTTGCGCTTATTATTGGCGAATGCCGGCGTGCATATCATAAATTTTAAAATTAAACCGGACGAGATTCCGTACCGTTAATAACTTGTATCGAAGGTAAACAGTGTTGCAACCGGTGGATGGGTGTTTGCATACATAAATACATTGTTTGATAAGCCAATTGGCACTACTATTGGTCCGCATTGAGCTTGCTCTTACTTCTCCTGAAGTCTACCGCTAATCGTGAATGCGTAAAGGCTCGCTAGCGATATGTTCAATTAGTTCTATCGAAAATAGTATATTTTTTTATGAGATTATGCTGCCGTGCGATAGCCAAGTTATTCAATTTATTAAAAAAATAATGATTTAATATTGACACGCTCACTATAAAATGTTGTTATTTAGCAAATTAAGTCACAATTAGATCTCACAACTTCTTGCGGGAGAAGACTGCGTTGCGACTTACGAGACTTGGGTTTTTTATTTGTTATATTTTTAATAGGATTCAGTATATAAGTTTTCCTTGTTATATTAGACTTAAGAATACAAGTTTATGTACTTAGTTCCCCTTAATTTTAATCCCACTAATATTATAAATGTGAAAGTTTGGATGAATGGATGGATGTTTATTACTCTTTCACGCCAAAACTAATGAACCGATTGCACTGAAACTTGGTATGTAGATAGCTGGAGACCTGGATTAACATATAGGCTACTTTTTATCCCGATATCCTCACGAGATCGGGAGTTACGCGGGTGAAACCGCGGGGCGCTGCTAGTCTGTAATATTTGAAAACACCAATAACTAAACACTTTTTACTTAATGTTCCTTAGAGAACAGTGATGGTAGGGGCGGCCATATTTGCCAACTCCGTAATGCAAGCCCATGGATAAAATTGAACTATTTAAACATTGGTTCTATTTGCTTAAATACATAACACACACAAACTTCGAAACGGAATACCCGAGGCTATTTACGTGAAATTTTCGTAATATAAAGTTTTCTTTGATTAAAATTGCGATGCCTCCCGGCGTGAACGCGGTCGGGTTAAATTGTTAGTGATCATTGGGCTGAATGTTTTATACCTGCGGAGTTTATAATAACCTATTTGCAGAGTTTTATGATTTAACTAGCAGTTCCCGCGCGGCTTCGTTCGCGTGTATATATCTCTATATTTTGCGTGGAAACCTAATTCTTTTTCCAAAATAAAAGTAGTGAAAGGTACTCCTTATAACACCAGATTTCTGCTAGTGAAAGTCCCGTGGAAATCCGTCCACCCGTTCCGGAGATTACTTAAGACAAACAGACAGACAGACAGACAAAAATTAAAAAACTGATTTTTAGGCATAGGTATCATGCAAATAACTGTATGAGCTTAAAAATAACACATTTCAATTTTATTTATTTGTATTGATAATACCTTTTAAAGTTTTAAGCGGGGTTGTTTCGGGTATCTTTATAACTAATACTGAAGGTGAAAGCTGATACTTAAAATATGTGTACAAAACTGGCACATCATAATGCTGTCAAATTGAAGTGAACACTATTGGAGCTGCTGGACTTCAAAAAAATCAGGCAGTGCACCTTTCAGTTGTTTTTAGGGTTCCGTTCCTCATAAGGAAAAAAGGAACGCTTAAAGGATCACTTTGTTGTCCGTATGTCTGTCTGTCAAGAAGCTTTTTCTCAGGAACCAATGGACGTATGTATGTTTGTTACTCTTTCACGCCAAAACTACTAAACCGATTGCGATGAAACTTGGTAAATAGATAGCTGGAAACCTGGATTAACACATAGGCTACTTTTTATCCCGATATTACCACGGGATCGGGACTTACGCTAGTGAAACCGCGATGCGCTGCTAGTTTATAATATTAGTGTGATTTCGTTGTAGCCTACTTCTTAGGAAATAAAACTCTCGTTCCAAGAATCATACAGACTAATTGTCTAAAGCTCTCGGAATATAAAAGTTCTTGACCGCCACGTCAGACCGAGCCTCTCGGAGGGTAAGATCTTGAGTGATACATTTATCATTGACCCTCCTACTAGCGCGAGTTTAATGTTTAGTTACACATTGCTATATTATACATCGCGGAATTGCATTAAAAGCTGACATGGTTTTACCGATTTTGGAGAAGGCATTTTGGTTTGATATATCTTGAGTTTTTTTTTTATTTAATTTCAAAAAATTTGTAAAATAGCTTTATTTTCGGAAAATTTATGTTTTTAGATAATAAAAGCGGATGAATCGTCACCCAAAAGGATTGGTGGTTGATGGAGAGGGTCACGCCCTGACTTGAAAACGACTTATGTCCGGTTCCTATAATCAGGAAACGATTCGTTTTGCTTACGGACGGTAAATTTTCATTGAATTTTCAACGAAAATATTACCATTACCCTATGATTATTGGAACCGGACATTAATCATTTTCATTCATATTTTTTATGTTTTCTAGTTCTTTGCAGAAGGTTCTTACGGAACACGAAAAAAAATAAAGAATATTGAGTAGAAAATTGGTTTCCGTGGGAATTTGAATTTCCACGCCAACGAAGTCGCGAGAAACACCTAGTATGTAATAAAAATGGACGCACTAAGGAGATCTGTAGAAAATAGAGCCGGGTGGGTGATATGTGTAAGGTAGAATTCTAAGGAAACTATATATGAAAGTGCTGGCTATGCTGATGTGACTTGGCACTCTATGTCACTTCAGCATTGCCAATTAATCGCGTGTATGCTTTTTACACAAATTGCAGTTTTAGTTGTGATGTTAGGTATGAGTCAAGATAACCTTCAAAGAGTAAACCAACACTACGTACCTTGTTGCATGATTTACATCTTTTCACATTTAATTGAAAAATAACATCTTTTTTTAATGTTATAGGGGGCAAATGAGCAGACGGGTCGTGTCGAAGTGCGATGCTGGCCTTTAAGGTGGGAGTAGGGGAAGGAGGAATAAGAGGCGAGGAAGGGAGAGAAGAAGATCGAAAAGAGCGAAAAGCAATGGAAGCATTGCTTCACTGCCGGTTTTCTGTGAGGCCGTGGTATCACTCCGGTCGAGCCGGCTCATATGTGCTGAACATGGCTCTCCCCCTGAAGAACCAGTTCTTGACTAGACATAGACATCAAGCTTCATTTACCAGGAAATTAAATAATGCGTTTTCCATTACGCAAACAAATTTCTTCCTCATTGTATTTCTACTGAAAATCCCAAACATGTAGATAGGGCTTTAGGTACCGCAGTAAATAAAAATAGGGATGGCGTGAACACGAGTTAAATCATTTTTGTGATTTATTTTGGTCAGTGGATACCCTTTATAATACGTTGTTAGATCGCTTATTGTTCTGTTGGAAACGTTGGAAAATATTTCAATTGTGAATGAGAATGTTCCCTTATAAATAACATTTTCGGAATGGGGTTTAAATTACATTTACTTCCAGAGTAAATTAAAAATTAAAAAATAATGAATTAGTTAATTAATTGTAATTTTTATTTGACCGATGTAATCATTACAATTAAAATTAATTAGTAAACTTTATTTATCGTTCTGACCGATGTAATAATTACTAAAAATAAATTGTAAGTATTGTTTACTGACTAGCTTGTTGGCCTAGTGGTTAGTGACCCTGACTGCTATGCTACAGGTCGTGGGTTCGATTCCCATCTGAGTCTGGGTGTTCTTTTTGTCCGGTGTTTTTATGTTTGTAAAACTGCCCGCGACACAGAAGTAATTCCTAATGCGGGAGTTGTCTTTTAAAAAAAAAAAGAAGAAAAAAAAAGTATTTTAATTCTTAACATAAAAGCAACTGATGACACGAGACCTCCTAAAACCTTCAATTTACTCCTTTTATCATTATCATCGGTTTTTCTTTTCAACGCGCTGTATTGCTGATTTTTTTTTTATAAGATAATAATAAAAAGTGTTGCGAATGCGAAAGCAACAAACAAAAAGAATTTAATTCTTCTGTAATATCTTTGACAAATTAAGTATTTATTGTTTTCTGTATGTCAAATTCAGATCTCTCAGGTCTACTGAATATGAAATAAAGAAAGAAGAAGAAAGAAGAAAGAAGAATGAAGAAAGAAGAAAGAAGAAAGAAAGAAATTGTTATTGCTATAAGTAGATTTACTTCTTAGTAAAGCAGAACTTCTGCAGTACTTTATCTATAGGTGCCGAACCCGCTTTGCGCAGCTCTCGTTTTGTTTAATTGAGACCTGAAACTATAGGTACTGCTACGTGCCAGGGTTCGTGATTAGACCAATATACTTATTTGTTACGAAGTAGACACAATTTATTTAAATAATTCGCAATTAACAACCATTCTCACTGATATTCGCTTGTAAGTACCGTTCGCTATTCTTCGCACTTCCTCACTCACCGTACTAGAATGTTTAGCAGGTTGCCGACGCCTTTTTATACTGGTGGCTTTATCTCATAGAAAGTTCTAGAACTAGGCATCCATCGGGAAACTTCTAGAACATCGTAGAACATTCTCGAATGTTAGAAATATTTCTCGGAAATTTCGATTAGTTCCGCTAATCCATAATAGAAGGGTCACGCACCGCAACTTAATCTTCTTTTAAAAGTCAGACTTAGACGGCATGAGGCTGATTTCATTTCATTCACTTGGTCAGCCTAATCCCACTAATAATATTATAAATGTGAAAGTTTGGATGGATGGATGTTTGTTACTCTTTCACGCCAAAACTACTGAATCGATTGCGATGAAACTTGGTATGTAGATAGCTGGAGACCTGGATTAACATATAAGCTATCCCGATATTCACACGGGATCGGGACTTACGCGGGATAAACCGCGGGGCGCAATGAATGAAATCAATCTCTAAATTATTCAATTTGCGAATTTTATGGAAAACCTCTCCAGTTACAATCATCACAATTTTTACTTATTGATTGTTTTGTACAGCATGGCTGTCGAACAAGCACACGGAAAACCTGATGGTGATAGTTACAAGTACATATAAACATTTGCAATGCACTTGCAATGCAAATGTTTGTGTTGTTCGTGCATTAAAAGCATTATACACATTAATAGTTAATTGCGGTCTCATGTTTTTGTTTATTAATTTAACATTTTGGCTTATGAAACAAACATTGCTATTCAAATTTGGAATTTCTTCGTCAGCGAGCTAATATTTTTTCTTTCTATTTATATGTTATTTTCATAACATATATGTCAAAAGGAATAACAACATAAATGCCTTGTGGTTTTTAAGGGCTCTGTCGGACTTTTACCGACTAAAAACCACTTAAGTGTTCCGCTACTTGCCTATCATCGGGGGAAAGAGAATCGCCAATGCATACTCCCGCAACCCTCGTCAGGTATTGCCCTAGACGGGCCCCAACACCCGGTGCGACCATCACTCGTCGGCCGCACTCCTTTGAGAAGCGCACACTGAAACACTGCGCGCTGGCTCTGTGGCCTGTATCATCTGTTCGGACGACGACTTTCCCAAAAGTTCGTCACCCGCAGGCCGCTTCCTAAGGCGGCCGGAGATCATTAAACGCCCCTCGCCACCCAGTTCGTCTGCTGCGAGCAGAGAGAGTCGGACTCCGCTCTCTCTCTCGTTCCACTGTCTCCTTTGCCGATATCATCTCCTCCTAGAATTAGGCGACGGCGTTCCATGCGCTCTCGCTCCAGATCATGGACTGAACCACGGTTTTGAGTTAGAGATTACCCGCAGCACCTACTGCTACGACGAGATCACGGCGCTGACTAGCCCAGGCTGGCAGGCAACATGGCTTGTGCTCAACTAATTATAGGCAACCATCGATCGTAGATCGTTAGATGGGCCGCTCCATATTAAAGAGCGCACAATATTATGTCATTATGCAAAGTGGTGCACGCACAACTCTTCTTAGTACGCAACAAGTGCATGCTGTGAGTGGACGCGGACTTAAAAAAATATTTTACTTTTTTTCTTGTTTAATCACTTAATTATGCCTTCGTGTTCATTTTGGATGTGTAAAAACACAAGCCGAAACACAAATAAAGATTATTCTATGACGAGTGTGACGTACCCAACGTGCCAAACCGATGACAACTCCGTGACGCGTGGGGGCCTATCTAACGATCTACGATCGATGTAGGCAACCACAGCTAACACAAACAAAACTACCTATTGTTTCTTCTGAACTTGTTCCGTTAAATTAAATAAAAATAAAAATACAACAAATATATTATGTATAATTAAAGTAAATTATTTAAATCTTAAGCCAATGGTGTATAACATCAAATAATTTATGTTACCCTCTCAAGTCCGATCTCAAGACAACACAAAATCCCTCTCCACCGCAACCTCGAGCCGTTTCACTTTATTACCAAACCAATATATTATAGTTTAACTCACTTAATTACCCATTAGGCCTTTAAGTAAAGGTTGACAAATTAACATACACATACGGCTATTACTATCGTATATCAAATGTGATTAACACAAAAGTGGTTAAAGGTCCTAACTGACTGCAGTGGACAGTATCGTATTTATCTGGTTGAAAACCAGCGCTAGGCACATGTCTCGCAAATGCTGAACCAGACCCTATTCGTCGGGCACGTGAGGTACACATGTTTTAAGCGCGTTTATTGTCTTAAGGTGTAAGTTTATTTTACTATAGTTATTGTGTGTCTTAGGTGTCTACGAATAAACATTTTTCTTTCTTTCAATCTGAGTATTAACCGTCGAGGACACAGTAAAATGTTTTTTTTTTGCTAATGCCTTTTTCTTTGTTACTCCTATATATTCCTTTTTCTGTTCCTCACCGTTAACGTTATTGGCTTTGTCCAACAGAAACTTCAATAGGTCTCAAGTCCAAATTCAAAATCAAAATTTTGTAATGCATTGTTCATATAAAAGAACCAGCAGCGCCTCGCGGTTTCACCCGCGTAAGTAGCCTATGCGTTAATCCAGGTCTACATACCAAGTTTCGCAATCGGTCCAGTATTCTTAAGCCAATTCGTTACAAATATACTTACATACAAATCTTTCCTCTCTAAAATATTAGTATAGAAGTATAGATGAATTCAGTACTAAAAACCTATATTACGTTTGTTGTATTTGTCATTTTTACGATACACACATACATAATAGGCTCGTGATGTTGCCGGGCGCAGGCCCTATCATAATACCAGCGCTGCAGTCTCACAGGCTGCAGCAATATGCTGAGATAGGTGCCTTTTCTGGCATTGCACAGGGCACTTTAATTACTACCGATATATTTATTTTTTATTTATTTTTTTGGAAAAATTGTGTGCGGTCCTGTGAATGTCAGAATAAATGTTTCTCTCTCTCTCTCTCTCTCTTTTTATATAACAAAATCTGCTACAATTGGTGAGAGTCTTTCAACTTAGCTAATCAATGTTGATATACGGTCTAGTAAAGTAATTGAACAACGAATTCAGTGATACCTATAGGAAATTGTCTATAAGATTATAGCGTCTCAGTATCAGATAATAATTCTCTTATTGTCTCATCTATGTTAAACTTTCTTTACATTCCTCTTCATCTCTTCCCGCCATCTGTATAAATTTTTGATATTATAACACATTACTGTAATAATATATTGTACAGACACATTAGTGTGCATTTACCCTTAATGTAACGGACTCCCAAAGATTAGAGCGCGGACTAATATTTATCATTTTAATTAAAATCTCAAAGCTTATGATTTATGGCTGCTTCCAGGTAATGTTTTACTTTTTAATTCCCCTGGCATGGAGAACTTGAAGAAGGATTTAAACTTTGGACGAGGTTTTATTTAGCTTATATTTCTTCGTTAAAGGTAAGGAAATATGTTGTGTATACCTTAATTTATTTTAAAATATAATATTTATTTCGATACACATTCTCCTCTTTAGATTGATCATACATAGCACTCATAGCTGGTGGTATGTGGTAATTGCTATTATTGAATTTAACGGTGAACGCGGCAGTAAAATGTCGCTTCAATGGTTACTGTTAGGTAAAGTTCTAAGTAGATGTGAATGAATAAGGAAAATGTAAGAGTAATAACAGTATTGACATAGGTACCTATAATTATAAGTCGTGACTCTGTGTGTCACGGACCTCCTTTTTAGTATATAAGAGTGTAGACTATCTATACATCTATCTATATAGACTATGAGTAATCTATCTGATTGAATGCAAAGTGACTTCCTACAATATTTTTTCACTCCTTTCAAAGTAATGCTTGCATTGTGAGGGAGTGAGGTTACTGGAGGCCTTAACCCCTCTCCCCCCTCCTTAACTACTCCCCCCTTCCTCTACCACCTTAAGGGCCGGCCACGCACTTGTGACTCTTGAATAGCAGGTGTCCATGGGCGCCGGTAGTCACTTACCATCAGGTGAGGTCTGTTCGTTTGCAACATACCCCCTATCCAATAAAAAAAATTTGAACCCGCAACAACTTGATTGCAAGTCAGACGACTGTCATTTTATTTTCAAACATCAATATTCAATACATTCATCACTTACTATAGATTCATTAAAAAAAAAAAACTAAAACCTACACCGATCGTGTGTCATGAATATAAAATAGAACGCGGTATCTAACATTCAATATTTTAAAAAGTCAGGTGTGATGGATTGCGCTTTGTGCATGTTACCATGTTATTTGAGATATTAAAAAGTAAAAAAAAAACTTGTCGCTACTACACAGTGATAAATTATTATCACAGATTATTATCAGATTTGCAATACCTTTGTGTAGTTTACCTATAACGTTACCATAGACTATAGGTGGTATCTGCTTTGTTGATATAATTTACTAACTGTTGCCTGCGACTTTGTTCGCGTGTAAATATCTCACGGGAACAGCTCATTTTCCGGGATAAAAAGTAGCGTATGTGCTATTCCATCCTATAATCCATCTCTATGCCAAATTTCATCCAGATTCGTTCAGCCGTTCTGGCGTAATTGAGTAACAAACATCGATCCATTGAAACTTTGCCTTTTATAATAGTAACTAGTAGTAGATTGTGACCATAGTAAATAATCTTAAATTGAGTTCCTTTTTATATAACTAAGAAGGCAAACAATCACGCGCTAATATGCGCCTAGAATATGGTACTTAAGATGGTCACATCAAGTAGAAGCCAGACATAATTCGCTTTAAACAGGCATACCAATTATTGTACTGTAGTAGGGTTGACAGTTTAAAAAATGATTTATAGTCAAAATGAACTATTCGAGTAAGCAAAACATTCATTTTATTGAAATTGTTGCAACCTTAGTACAAAGGAAATGTTTTTATATTTTTTTTTTTGATATTATTTTTTTTTTATAACGAAGAGTGCTTTTTTTTTGGAAATTACTACTTTCTCTAACCATCTAATAAATTAGAATCTTTCGTTATTTCTCACGATGCCGTTTTTATCACGTCTAATTTCTTGAATATACGTACGTACCTACGTCTACAGCTTGTTGGAGAAGATACACCAAGTATTTTCTTGTATGCTTTCAAGCTTTTTTTAAAATTTTCATTAACATTTTAAAGAAACTGCATCTAAGTAAAATATGTTCCTAACATACACACGTTTGCTTACGTAACAAAAAGCAGACTTAACTTCACAGTTTAATGCCATTAGCAATAGAAAAGTTCAGTTTCCCGTCCAAAGTCCGGACGGTAACCCATCGGTAAGTTAACACAAGCATCGTGACAAATAAGCGTGTGTGAAGAACGGACTGCACTGCTCATCCATCATTGGTGAGGATGGAACGAAACACGCCGTAGATACTCCGTCTGCTCGATTAATCAACTTGTATACGTATGCACTTAAGGCAATCTTTGGATGATGCGATGGATGCAGTGAAAAATTGAAAAAGATGCGTTTGTCGTAGGAACATGAAATGGATATACTCGTGTGTAGTATTTATTAACTTTTACGTGTCATCGTTGCAAACTGAATGAACGACAAAGTGATTAGGATGAGTTTTGTCGTAGAACAATGAAATTGATGTATGTCGTCGATGTGTAATGAATACACGACAAAGTGATTATGTCACACTTGTAAGGACTAATATCGCACAGCGTCTCCGACACCGACAAAGCCTATAATATTTAATTAAAAACCACTTACATACAAGTAGCCAGAGCGTCCAGTAGAAAGAATTTCTTTAAAAAAAGTATCACTGACTTCAATGCGCCTCAAAATACCCAAATCGCTTTAAGTGAAAATTTGAAGAGATCCCTCGATTTCTCTAGGATTCCATCATCAGATCCTGACCCGATGACCATGGGACCACCTGAAAAGTATACCCTTTTAAACAAATCGGTCCAGGTGTCTTTGAATAATCGGCGAACATACATACAAACAAAAAAAAGCCTCGTGGGCATGTTATAGTTCTGAAGTGCTTGCACTATATGACTTGGCAATGAACAGGAAAGCGTAGCTCAGTCACTAGCTAGGTTCAAGTCAAAATGGCAGGGAGCCACCGGGTTGATGAGATAGATCAATAATCGTGTAAATCATTTTCAACGATGTATGTCCTAAATCTTAGACAAAGAGACAGAGAGACAGACCACTGGTGCTGCAAGTGTTTATAAGCAATTGTATTGAAAAAAAAAGTGTCTATAAAAGTCTATTTTATAGAACTCTCTACAAGATCTAATAACGCAACTTAAGACAGTTAAATTGCAATGTGAATGTGCCGCTTTAATTTACGTGTATACAAAATTCGATTAAGGTCGTGTTTCGGGTGTTTTTGTTAACTTATGAACCGGATGCAATGTTTTGCAGTTGTATTTTGTATGTTCTCTCTGTGACGTGAAATAATTTAGTTTCAGCTAGTTAATTCGCGTACAGTCGTTATGAAAAGTTGCATTGCGAGTAATGAAATGGATTAATGTCTTCAGTTCTTCTTGACGTACAATTTGCAAACAAGGTACAACATGTATTTTGTTCTTGTTTTTAAAATTCGAGTTGTTCTTTGTTTTAAGACTTTTATTCACACATTAAATTTGTATCTGTTTTTTTTAGGGGGCAAACGAGCAGACGGGTCATCTGATGGTAAATGACTATCACCACCCATGGGCTCCTGTAACTCAAGAGTCACAAGTGCGTTGCCGCCCTTTAAGATGGGAGTAGGGGAAGAGGGGGAGAGGGGGGCGGGGGGAACAGTGGGAAGATGGGAGGAGAAGGGGAGAGGGGAAGGACGGGAATAGGGGAGAGGGAAGGGTTAGGGCCTCTGGTAACCTCACTCACGCGGCGAAAAGCAATACAAGCATTGTTTCACTGCCGGTTTTCTGTGAGGCCGTGGTATGGAACGGAGTCGTGCCGGCATACGTGCCGAAGCATGGCTCTCCCACGTAAATTCTGTCAGGTAATAATAATGTAAGCATGTGTTTTATGTAATTTTTGTATAGTTTAAAAGAGCAAAAGAAAGTTTAAAAGAAGAATAAAAATAACTAGATAAGAAGGACAGTAAGCATGCATGGGCTACTATTTACACATATAGTGATTATCTGTTTTTGGTTGTGATTAAACGAAATACACGCTTAACTAAAATTACATTGGTTATAATGTCATGCTCGTCTAAATAGATGCTTTTACAGTTAAATTAAATCTAAAACAAACCTGTCAACAATTCCAACATTAGGTGAAAATCGTCTCGTCTACAAATGTGTCGTGTCGTACGTCTAATAAAGAAATAAAAAAAAACAATCCACGGTCCTAATTCAAAAAAGAAAATCTTGCATTCCAAATTTAAACAGCAATTACGTTCGACAGAAGGTAAGTCCGGCTGTCTTTTTACGGAGCAAAGGCTCTTGAGTGTAGGGCCTTTGAGCGTCGAGGCCTGCCTCTTGCCTCGGGCTAGGCCACTCGAGTCCTTGTGTGCGCCTCGCTGCGCTAACTGTTGCATGAGGCCAAGACTTTTTATTTGAAGTTCTTTTAGAGTATGTACGGGACGTAAGTTCAAGAATGTGGAAGTACCAAGTTATGTGTGTAGCTTTAGATATTGTATGTGCTGTTGTATATCGTATGTGCTAATGTGTGTAAATGATGTATTGCAAAGTATATACAAGTATGTCTATATAATCCTAACACATCTTACAAACTTTATCAAGGCGAAAGTTTGTGAGGTTGAATGGATGTTTTTTACCCTTTTACGCAAAAATGGTTAAACTGACCTGGATGAAATTTGGCACAGAGATAGATTATATTCTGGAATAGCACGTAACGAACGAAGTCAGTAAGTTTGATCGTTTATTTATTTGTCTGTCTGTTTATCAGAAGAACTCTCTCGTTTCTCGTCTGCCTTCATCCAGAAGAAATAGTATTGTTCGCGATTGATAAAAAATTACTTTTACGGGAGCGCAGAGACGGGTAAGAGTTGTAATGGCAAGAGTCTGTGTCTGTCTTTGATGTATATTTTTTTCTTATTGTGTAAACCAGCAGTCGGGTCACCTGATGTTAAATGACTACCGCCGCCCATGGGTACCTGCAACTCAAGAGTCACAAGTGCGTTGCCGCGTTTTAAGGTGGGGGTACGGGAATTGTGGAGGAGGGGAAGGGGCAAGAGGGAGGTAAGGGTTAGGTCCTCCGGTAACATCATTCACTCGGTGAAAAGCAATGCAAGCATTCCTTCACTGCCGGTTTGGTTGTGAGGCCGTGGTATCACTCGGGTCGAGCCGGCCTATACGTGCCGAAGCATGACTCTACCCCGAAAAAAAATACTATAACTTGTAAATAAACACCACGTATAGTCATTGCCATAGTTCACTATATAACTTTTTTTATATCTGTCTTGTAGTATCCATTTTAGAACACGGATATGCCTAGAGTTATTGTTTTAAACAAACATACCCAGGCTAAAGAAAATAGACATACTTACTCATGTATACAAATATCTACACTAAGCGGAAATCGAACCCATAACCTCAGAGGTGGCAGTAGGATGTTCTACCACCCGTACCGCTACCAATAAATAAACTAAAAAGTTGCACAAGCTTACAAATTGCAGATATTATCGAGGTGCATGGTACAGGGAGAAAACCATACCAACGAACTCATTACCCGACGACACGAGATCAAAAGAGAGTGTTGTTTATTTATTTGAACGCCGACCCCTGAGACTAGATGTTTTATTTCACTCTTATACTAACAAGACGTGCTCGTATAATAGCTAAAAAATACACCATGACACGTATTTGAATCAGTAGAGGTTTGTTTACGTCACAGGAGTGTGGGGATGGTTTTTAAAGAGAGGTTTCGGGAAGGTTCTATTGAGTATGTATTTCTGTAGATGGTTAAGGTCAAATGAGCTTTAGGGAGAGGGAAATAGGGTTATAATCGTACGTAGGGTTACTTACAATCAGACAGAGTAGTATAGGACCTTTTAAAGATCTAGCTTCTGCCCGCGGCTGAGTGATGGAGGCGTGAAACAAACTAAATTTCGTTTCGTTTATAATATAACTAGCTGACCCGCGCAACTTCGTCTGCGTTTGTAAATGTTCCCCGTTTTTGCAATATTTTTCATTGATGCTCCGCTCCTATTGATCGTAGCGTGATGTTATATAGCTTATAGCCTTCCTCGATAAATGGGCTATCTAACGCTAAAAGAATATTCAAAATCGGATGAATAGTACCGGAGATTACCCTGAACAGCCAAACTCACAAATTTTACCTCTTTATAATATTAGTATAGACTAGCTGTTACCCGCGGCTTCGTTCGCGTGGAAACTGTGGTGAATACTATCCCACGGAAACTGTACATTTTTACAGGATATTGTATGAAAATATAGTAAATACTAGCAGCCTGCCCCGGCTTCGCACGGGTAGCATATATATCTTCAACATTATTATCATATTTCAACCACTTTTCGCAAAACTTCAACAAATTATACACCTTATCCATCCTCACGAATCGCTCTATCTATTCGTGAAAACCGCATGAAAATCCGTTCAGTAGTTTTTGAGTTTATCGCTAACAGACAGACATACAAATAGACAGATGCGTTTTATAATATGCAGTGATTGTAAAAACTCGAAATTAAAATTGCGCCATCTTGTGTGAAAGTTGCTCGAACTAATATATGGATAATTAGTATACAATCAACATCAAATTTCAGTAGTCTCGCGCGAAATCCGCAGATGGTGTAAATAAAATAATTCAAATTGCGGTCAGCATTTTTCGTTGCGCCAACACTCTTTTCCGTCTCGCCGCCGCCGCCGCCGCCGAGCGGCTGTGTAACGTACGATAAGAAATTTCTTTACAAAAAACTCTTTAGCGTTTATTATATTAGTATAAATGTAGAATTACAAAGTTACTTAAGCAGTTTGTATGTCTAGGAAATGGGAGTGAAATGAAATAATATATATATATATGTTTGCTAGAAATACCTTAGAGTTATGATGCTTGGTGAGTGAGTGAGTTATGCCAAGTTCCTATAATCAAGAAACGATTCGTTTTGCTTACGGACGGTAAAAATTTTCGTTGAAAGGGCATTAGTCGGTGACAATATTTTTATACGAGTATCTACATTCCTAATGTGCCCGGTTAAAGGCAGTTGGCTTGCCTCCTATGATATGAGTGCGACTAAATTATTGTTGGCAAATTATGGGTGTTTAATACGCCTCTGGTTAACCTTTCGGGGGTACAGGTGTGAGCGTATGTATGTAATTTCCATGATTTAAATTGAATTTGAAAAAAGCAGATAGTACTTTTTTTTATACGAAGATAAATACCCTACTCTACTCACTACCCTACAACACAGAGCCCTCTCTATAGAAATTTTGGGCACATACACAGGGTGCTTTCTATAGAAACTTGGCATGCTTATACAGGGTACCCGTTATAAAAACTTCGGGGATTCTGTATACAGAGTGCGCTGTTATCGTAAGTTGAAATCTCTTTGCAGTGTGCGGGAAATGAGTGTTGATCTATTGCTCGTTTTTCGTCGAGCACTGATGAGTGTACGTGAGTTGATTCCAGTTGGAAATGCGAGGGTTTATTCAGTCTTTCACGTTGTCTTTTCTTGTTAGTACTTTGCCTGCAGATTGGCAAGTAAACGTGTGTGCTCCAAGTTTTATGTTCGTTATTTGAATGGATGGATTGTCTTTTATTGTAATGCTGAGGTATAACACCTTGTCTTTGTAGTCTATTTAAATTTTATGTGATCCTAAAGGTGGTAACCAGGGAAGTTTTAAACACTCATTTTGTTCCAGGTAATAGCCAAAATGAGTCTGTCTGTTGGTTAAGTGGTTAGTGATCTGCTGAGCCAGATGTCATGACCATTTATCTGAAACCTATATATAAGTATGTACATGGTTAACTACCAATACTATCAAAGTGCTGTTTTTCTGCAGGTTTTTTTACCTCAACCAGTGGTTACTAGACTCCGTATTGGGCAGATAACACACATGACAGTTCTAATTTAATTTTTTCTATCTATTCTAGTAAATTTCAGTGAAGCAATGCTTCATTGCTTTTCGCCGATTGAGTGAGGTTACCGGAGGCCCTAACACTTCCCTTTCCCCCTCTTCCATGGGCAACGGTAGTCACTTACCATCAGGTGACCCGTCTGCTCGTTTGAACTCAATAACATAAAAAAAATGACTCACACGGGTCAGTTGGTCTAGTTTTTAATGATCCTGACCGCTGAGCCAGAGGTCGAAGGTTCGCTACCGACCCAGGACAAATATTTGTATGGTAAGTATTTTTTTTTAGTAAAATATAAGTTTGTTTATCAGCAGTCTGGAGTACAGGTACGGTGCAATTTGGGATCGGACGATTTTCTGTAGAACAATCAAGGTCTTGGTAAGTATTATTAAGTAAATATCCTTTAGAAAAAGACGCAAACAAAGTGATTTTCTCCTCAATATTAAATTCGTTTAACCCACTAAACCGTTACTACAATTCCGAAGCATCAATTCACCCATATTTTGTGACCCAATTTGATCACTTACGATATTACAGATGTAGACAATAATGGCGTCTTATAAAGAATGCATTAGGGTCACCAAAAGGCAAGTTTTCAAATGGTATACTATGTAAAATGCATGTAGGGTTAGGCCCTGAGTTGACGAATGAAACGAGAGTTAATACCGACTTCACCCCTGTCGGCGTCGAAAAGATTTCCCTCGGGAATGTCACACGTACTGTGAAACCCTTTGACGTGGCCCACGATAGAAACGGAAGCGGCAATCTTATTATGTAATCATCCATCACTGGTCTAGTGACGGGGAAAACAGCATTCCTATGAAATTGACTACTATTGATCGGTGTATAAAATGAGTAATTGCTTTGCTAAATATTTTTGGCAAAAGTAGTAGGTTTAAGTCTATTTCGTGAGAAGCATATTGAGTGAGAAGTTAGACAATAAAAAACTGGTAACGGGGTGGAAGATCCTCATGGATATCCTCCATGGAAACCTGAATTGGGTCCGTTTTTTGGCACTAACGGTAATCATAGCTGGAAAATTGTTTATATTTTTTATGTGTTGCCAGAAACAACATTTCTTTCTTTCTGTCTTTCCTCCGCCCTTGTGGGAGCCGAAGGGGTCAGTCGGAGTGTTACCGACTAACAACCACCACGGTGTTCAGCTGCTTGTCCATGATCGGGGGAGCATCGCCATTGCATTCTTCTGCAACCCCTGATAGATCTAGTAACTGGAATCTTAACTATATTTAACTATGTAATATTTATTACATTTATAGTTTACATTTCCATACTCAATTTTTGTAAAGTTCTTAATTAAAATACTTCTTGAAACCGATCTGTGATTTCTAAAGTAATATTTTCAGCACTAACATCTTAGTGTAACTACATACCTGATGGTATTTCTGTATTATTTTAGTTGTTAGTTGTTAATTTTGTAGTTGTTGAACAACTCACTTGATCATGAATCAAGTACTAAGATGATTCTTTAGAAATAGAAAATTGCCCAAAATTTTAAAAGTTATTAACTTACGAATATAACGATTATAATACGATTTTTGTGTTTTTCTTCATTACACGTGTTTCTCTGGACTTGACTTGAATTACATGATATGAAAAGGTATCACCGGAGTTAAGGAAAAGTAAATGCATAAATAGAAGACAATAATTAGACAGAGTTGTTTATTTAAAAAACTGTTTGTACAATAAGAAAAACATTATTTATTGGTAGTTTAATAGGCATTTCATATTTGTAATTATAACATTTCTTATATCATATTAATAAAGCTCTTCAGTCAGTCTGATTTTCTTCTGTTATCCAGATAAGTTTTAACACTGACAGAGCAACATTCGATTGTAATAAAAAGTTAAAAACATTTGTAAAATATTTTATTTGAATACATCACAATTTGATTTGTAAACCAATCTATGAAACAAATTTCCTGACCGATACGACCGATACCTTCAAATTTTTAAGAAAAAATCTACTACTTTAAAGATAGGCAACGCACTTGTCTCTCTTGAGGTGCAGATGCCCTTGGCCGGTGGTAGTATCTTACTATTAGGTAACCCGTCTGCTCGTTTGCATCCTATATCATAAAAAATATATTATATTATAAATCGCCGTCGCTTATGCCGTAGATCACTATCCCTACAGAGGTCGGAGTAATATTTTAAGCGGCTTTGAATCATCGCTACAACTCTTTTTCGATACTTGCCATATTGGTATTGTGACTTTAAGTACTTAGATAATACCGGATTATGTTTGTACCAATTACTCTTACTTATCAGTTTTGCGAATTTTGATTACAAAATAAATAATAATAATAAAAAAAGCATTCTGGGACATGTTACGCAGCTCTAACTAGATACAAACTAAGCTTAGCTTGTATTCTAGAACACGGATACACAAAACATACTTAGATAAACCTTATAAACAAATATATATATGTACATTATACTAGAAACACCCAGAGCAAAACTCAACCCAAAATGTTCCCAACAAAAAGTTGGGCAGATCGATAAGAGCAACCTATTTATCGATTTGCCCAACTAGTCACTTGGCACAATCGAGATAATTATGGGTGTGCGCTTCGTAATGTAGATCTTCTATGTTAGCTGTGTGTTAATGTGCGAAAAAGTGCTTGTGCTAAATTTAATAATTAATTAAAACAACTTTTAAGGTTTATTTTTGAGTAAATTTAACTTGACATTAAGATTGTTGTGTCGAAGTCAAATTAAACAAAATACCAGTGGCACACATTTGTTACAACAGTTACAAAATACCAGTGGCACACATTTGTTACAACAGTTACAACATACCAGTGGCACACATTTGTTACAACAGTTACAAAATACCAGTGGCACACATTTGTTACAACAGTTACAAAATACCAGTGGCACACATTTGTTACAACAGTTACAAAATACCAGTGGCACACATTTGTTACAACAGTTTCAAAATACCAGTGGCACACATTTGTTACAACAGTTTCAAAATACCAGTGGCACACATTTGTTACAACAGTTTCAAAATACCAGTGGCACACATTTGTTACAACAGTTTCAAAATACCAGTGGCACACATTTGTTACAACAGTTTCAAAATACCAGTGGCACACATTTGTTACAACAGTTTCAAAATACCAGTGGCACACATTTGTTACAACAGTTACAAAATACCAGTGGCACACATTTGTTACAACAGTTACAAAATACCAGTGGCACACATTTGTTACAACAGTTTCAAAATACCAGTGGCACACATTTGTTACAACAGTTTCAAAATACCAGTGGCACACATTTGTTACAACAGTTACAAAATACCAGTGGCACACATTTGTTACAACAGTTTCAAAATACCAGTGGCACACATTTGTTACAACAGTTACAAAATACCAGTGGCACACATTTGTTACAACAGTTACAAAATACCAGTGGCACACATTTGTTACAACAGTTTCAAAATACCAGTGGCACACATTTGTTACAACAGTTACAAAATACCAGTGGCACACATTTGTTACAACAGTTTCAAAACCAGTGGTACTATATAAAGCTTAGTATTTAACCTGATTCATTTTCATATGGTTTTTCTTAATTTTAATACCAATTCATAAAAAAAAAATATTTTTAGTAAAATAACTTTAGCAAATTTAGATTTTTTTATTTATTCTTTTGCAGAATGTAGGTACATGAGTTGGTACATAGTCTGGACAGTAAAAGTTTCACTACATTTGGCCTCACGGCATGCAAAAGTTAAATTTTAAATTACTTCTTTTAATAATTATCAATTAGAAAAGAATACATATAAGATTTTCTTTTCACCAAACCAAAGAAAAAAAAACCGGACCCGCAGCAGGCCCGCAGAGGTAGATTTTTTATTTTTTTTGTAAATCTGCCCCCCAGTCCTCCACTATGGGCATGCTATTAAAGTTAAACGTCCATACATTTTCCATAGGAAAAAAGTTATGCTGAAAAACTAGTTTTTGTAAATCTGCCCCCCAGTCCCCCACTATGGGAGAATATCCCCCATTCACGAACTTAACCTTAATTTTTTCTTGGAAATCTACCTAATATTACCGATTACTATATCCAGATAATTCTACGTTTGTATGAAAGAATCTAATCGGTATCGATTTAATTGAATTTCGTTAGAGTCTCACTGCTTCCTCGAAACACAAATATTTCTGCTGATATAATTAGCGTTAGAAGCAAGAATATAGCTAATAGCTTGTCAACCGATGTCTAATATTAAGAAAAGCTGCTTTTGTGTTTGCAACCTTTTAATCAAATTATAGAGATCGTGGTCACGGGATGGCATGGATTGATCAGCATTGAGCCTAAGATTGCAATAAGTAAGCAGAAGAAATCGCAAGAAGGTCCATTTATATATATGTGATTAGCTGATACACAGCTTCAAAACGGGAACATTTGAAAAAATAAAATGAGGAATAAAAGAAATAGCGATGAGGTGACTTTGTTGAAAATTGATTAAGGTAAAACATCTACTCTACAGGAGACTGTAGTTAAACTGCACTGAGACCGTAATACCGTAATATTCCTACTGACGTGACTAGGGTTGCTAGAGTTTCAAATAGTTCGACCAGGTCAGGGTCGCATATCTGTAACTCGTACTGGCTGTAGCCGGGAACTCCGAGCCCTCTAAAATTATGTGATTGCGAGTCTATAAGTAAATACTTTTATAGCCTGACCCTTGCTAGGAATACAATGGAACAAAGAAAATATTACGTTAATATGAGGGCAGAGCTCTCAAGCAAATGTTATTGCGCATCAAATAGGACTGGGTTGTCCCCACGGAGCCCCAAAATGTCTACATCGGTAAGCGTTAATTACGTTAAACTAAATCACACGAAGACATATTGCTAAGTATTGTGTGGGGCCAGGAAAATTACCGATACAGTTGCTTTGTCATATAGATAATGTGTACGTATGGTTGATGCTTGGTGATGGAGTTTTTAAATCAGCTTTCCTGACCCGATGCAGGATAAGTTGTTATGGAGCGGTATAGCTTGTCTTTGTTAGAAGGCGCTCACTAGATAATAGATATGATCTGAGGTGCTGACTATATCATCACAGTTGGTGAGATAATAAAGAGATACATTAGTTGTTTTCATAGACACGTTTACTCGTCGTTTAAATAATTCTTTATGTATCGCTGGGGACTTAAAAAACATTGAAACAACGTACACAAAGAACCCCCGAACTCGAGATAACTGTTTGTGGATCACACAGATTTTTTGTGGGAATCGAACACTCAGAACTTGTTGCAGTTTAGTGTCAAGACAGCCACTTCCCACTGCTCTGACTCCTGCATACTAGGATCAACTACCAGTAACCCACGAAAATACTACAGAAAGTTACCTACACAATTTTAAAAGGCACACTAATATTATAAATGTGAAAGTTTGGATGGATGGATGTTTGTTACTCTTTCACGCAAGAACCACTGAACCGATAGACATAGACTATTTTTTACCTCGATATTCAAACAATATCGGGACTAACGCGGGTAAAACCGCAGGGCGCTGCGGTTTCACCCCCTTTAATCATTACTTTAATGGAGAAGTTCAAGGTATTGGGTATATTACCCCCATGTGGGTAATCCACATTAAGATCCTGACCAAAATCTGTGAAACGTAACATTGTCTTATATAGACTCTAGCTAGACTCTCGTTTATGGATATACCATGTATCGTATTGCATGGCGTCTATTACACGTTCATGCAAGTGCGAATTCCAAAAGTCAAGACTGATGGGTTGCACGATGTAAAAATCTAAATCTCCAGATTTGGGCAATCAATATCATGCAACCATCAGTCACTGTCTTAGACGATAGGTTATCAGTCAGTTATAGGCTGGATTGTGATAATAAAACTATTATTTCATCTATGGCAAAACCTACCGTGTAATGGACGCCTAAAAGCCTGTACAAACTGTACTATAACGCAACGTAAACATATCTGCAGGTCGCTATTCTAATGGCCACACCCTCGGGGAATTCGTAGCCCGGCGTGGAACGCAGCGGATCCCTGATTTATGTGGAACCCATATAAACGCAATCTGCTTAATTGCCGTCTGCTACAGCGATAAGCTATGCCATGCCAACCGATAGTTTTAATTCTTTTCGAAATGATAGTCTTAGACAATGTGATGTGAATGGCAAGTAGTTTCAATTGTTAATTAATGGTACGAATTTTCAGATTGCAAAATCGTTCTCTTTAATTTAAGACTGTTATTCAAATAATTATAACCATGCTAACTTTTAAACTTTCGCGTTCCATGATATAATATTGTTTACGTATTTAGTCAGCCTGTGACCACGGCCAGTGCAACCTGGTCGAAACGTCAGGCAATTCAGAGGTATGTAATACCTTTTCGTGATCGCGTTAATTCCCGTTTAAATACCTAATTATAATTATAACTATGGTTTGACAATGCTAGTGGTAGTATGACCATCAAGGACAGTCAAATTCCAGTCAAGTTAAATAACGCCATTTACCTAAAGTGAATTTCATGTCACGAGTAGTGAAATAAATAAACAATAATAATTTAAATAACAGTAAATAAACATTAATTGCAGCACAAGTTTTTATTTTGTTTTAATTATAATTACTCAAAACCGAAAACTGTGTGGTTTTAGTCCTTTACCCTCACCGTTTGGCCTCAGTTAGGTGACGACCCGTGGGGGTTTTCGCACAAAAAAGGGAAAGATACATCAGAGATATTAGTTAGGTAGGGCGACTAGAAATTAAATGGTCTTATACTACATACTAGTTAAGATGAAACTGCTTGTGTTTCCTCGTTAGCTCTGTCTCTTGATAGTGTAGTGCTTCTTATCACAGAAGCAGGGACAGTTTTTGCTCTTCTACTTTCATTTCCCCAATGGCAATCTTCAGCTGCCGATCTTCTGATTCTTTATAAAATGCAATCATCCTTTGTATCAAGGTCCATCAGTTTGTGATAACTACTACTACTACTACTGTGCTTCGGTTGACATCTATGTGGACGTAGAGTGATCTCCACATTAATGAAATAGGGGATTTTTTTCTTAAAACTTTTGGACGTGTTCAACGACAAGACACGAGTCGAGGTATACACCTTGACTTGCCGTAGCGTGCGCTTTCATATTACGTACTAGCTCCGCCCCGAGTCAAGGTGCTACGGGAATATCGGGATAAAATAAAAATATAGCCTATGTGTTAATCCAGGTCGCCAGCTATCTTACTTACCAAGTTTCATCGCAATCGGTTCAGTAGTTTTTGCGTGAAAGAGTAACAAACATCCAAACATCCTCAGAAACTTTCACGTTTATAATATTAGTAGGATGATATTCTTATAAGTCCCTGACTAGTATTTAAATTTGTTACTTAAGAATTTGGATAAATCCATCAAGAATATTTTACCTTTATAAAGACTTTAAAAATAAAAAGAAGAGATTTCTCGCATGTATATGTGTTTGGCTACTGGTCTAATAAGCGTGATATCTCTTCAACACGATAGGAGAATCCTCGTACCAAGCTTATTGATTGTACCTGCTGGGGACAGCCAAGCTGTCATAGAAAGATAATTAAATAAATTCTTAGAATTTTAATTACGCGATGCAGGATTTTTAATGATAAAGCAGTTCAGGTTATCTTCGTTATATGAAACAGAGGGAGTGTTGAATTAACAGTGAAGTCACAATTTCTTAATTAGACTATTGTCAGTGAGCTTGCTAACTTCACAAGTTCACAGTAATGTAAGCGAAGTTGAACAATACTTTATACTGTGTTATTCAAATCTCTCACTCATAACGGCTTCTTTTAACTCCAAATAAATTCTGATTCAAATAAAGCTTCATAATGTCAGAAGTGCGTTCCTCATAAAGTAACAAAACCTTTTTTAAATCAACGGTACATTTAACATTTCCACATTACGTACACATTACACCTTAATTCACAAACAGAAGCGGTGTATACAAAATATTTTTAGCATTTCAATCAGCCTCCCCTCGTTGTGTCAAAACAAAATGTCTTTTTTTTCCGTTGGCTCGCGAAACCATCTCATGTGCCCTCCGGTTTTAACTTCAAGTACAAATTAAAAATGCTTTTCTGGTGCCTATTCTGGTGTATCAGTTTTTTGGAAGGAATTTTTTTATTAGTATGCGTAACGTATTTTTTATTAGGTTGACTCGCTTATTAGGCACTAAACGTTACTAATGGCATCTATGAGAAGGTAAGAACGCTTCTAATAATTTTTTTTACTCTACAGAATACTAGTGCAGTGCTGTTATGTTCGCTGATGAGTTAGATCATTAGAGCTTCTTTAACCGCTTTCGGAAAAATCTTCGTTAGCCGCTCAACATCTAACTTGCCATGTGTTTGTTTGTCACAAATAGTGTGTTAGAAAAATAAAATAACTTAACTATATTAAAAATGCCGGTGCATTCAACAACTTTCTTTGATAAATTATGTATGGTTCTGCCCATCCGTTTGTGGAATGAATTACCGGTACAAATTCGACAAGCAAGAAACCCTTACAGCTTTTAAAAATTTGGTCAAGCAACATTATCTGTCACTATAATACTATTCTATTCTTTACGATAACTAAGATCTAAATTGCTGTCTATAATAATATGCTGTGTGTGTAGTATATGTGTGTGAATGTGTATGTATATGTACATACAGATACATACACATTCACACATATACATATATAATTAGTATTTGTCAATATCTAGAATAGTACGCCATCAACTACTATGTTTTTATTAAATAATTTGGAAATTATCTCCATCCTAAAGGTTGTCTGGTAGAGATCGCCTTTAGCGATAAGACCGCCCATTGTACTCTAGTTTGTAAGATTATTTTTCAACTGTATTTTATTAACGGTGTACAATAAAGATTATTCTATCTATCTATCTATCTATCTAACTTTTAAAAAATACACTACCCCTCGACTTACTCCAAGCTATTTCTGATGCGGCGTCCAGTTTCACACTTAATCTACTTCTTCTTGGACCTAGCTTTCATAATAGTCGAATGCTCAATCTAACCACCACAGAGATCGTTAAAATATAATTTTATCGGAAACTCATTCTCATGTAAAGATGTTTAAGAACACAACTAATGACGCTGTTACTAGAAAGATATTTCTGGAACCTGAATAATGACAAAAGTAAAAATCGTATATTTTGTGAATAGACCCCTCACCGAGTCCCCCGCGTAACTTACACCCTTCGTTAATGAAGGCGATATTCTTTTTCGATTTTCATCTAAAACAAAAGGTGAATATTTTTGGCAGACGGCAGGCAGGTGGGGAGTGATATACGTAGACATGCCTCATGTTTTGATAATAATGTTTCTGTACATTTAGAACGAGTTTTTATAGGCAGTTTCCTGAACAAATTGATGTGTGTTGTTCTTGTCAGATTACTTTTGCCTACAGACTTGAGCTGTCGGTATTGGTTTTTAAATGGAATGAGAGTTTGTTTTTTTATTTTAAGACAGTTGAACGTTAGGAATATCTTTTGAGAAAAAAATGAAATCATTGTTACTGTGTTAATGTGTAAGAATAATTTTTAAAGGTAAACTATGTAATAGAATATGTGTTAAGGGGTTTATATACTACAGTATAGAATTTAAAGTTAGCTAGAACTCCTGTTGTACTAGTTCTGATTAGTAAGGACGTCTGAGTGCAGGCCACGCTACGGTCATACGACTATTTCGGGCCTTAAGGATACCTTTAAGGCCCGAAATGGAGTATTGCGTAGCGTTAAGGTGCCCCCTTCCCATAGGAAGTTACACACAGTTACATAATGTTGCATACAGTTGCTTATCAAAAGCGGGTGCTTCGGAATGAAGTTGTGTCGCATATCCCAGAAGCCAACACCCTTGCTGTCATCGTGGAAACAAACCTGTAGTATGAGATCCACATTTTAGTGGAGCGCTGGGCATGATTTCCAAGACCTCGTAATAACTATCGGTGCGGAAAGCCTCTGGCTAGACACTGTGACACTATCTACGCTAAAGAGACGACGACAAGAGAACAGAACAATTTTGGGATTTTTCCGTCTCGCTCGTAATAAGTAAGTACTGCATAAAGGTGATATGTATGTACGTCGCATTTTACAAAGGAGCTATTTTGTCGCCTTGGATTAATAGTTAGTACTTTATGCAATAATTTAATTCAACTTTGAACTATTCTACAAAACAAATATTATTTTCTCTTTCTTTCTCAGAATTAATAATTGTTTTTTCACATCTCACACATGGCCGTCTGATCCCAAACTAGGCAGTGTCTGTACTAAGGTAACTAGACTGCTGGTAAACATCAACTACATATTATTATTATAAAACAAAGTCCCCCGCCGCGTCTGTCTGTTTGTCTGTTCACGATAAACTGAAAAACTACTGAACGGATTTTTATGCGGTTTTCACTAATAGACAAAGTGATTCATGAGGGCGGTTTAGGTGTATATTTGTTAAGGTTTTGTGTAAATTGGTTGAAATATGATGATGATTGTTGAAGATGTCTCTGCTACCCGTGCCAAGCCGGGGCGGGTTGCTAGTACTTATATACTTCTAAATACATACATATTATAGATAAATTACACCCAGACACAGAACAAATGATCATACTATGAATGCAACAGAATTTGTAGGTATCCTAGAAATTTTAATTAATGTTATATTAGGAAACCTATTTCTGTTATATATGTGATAAAGATTTTGTCAACCAATTCAGGCAGCCCTCGGGGACAGTATTTTTTTTTGGATAAAAGTTACCCCATGTCTTTTTCCACACTGCTGACAACATGAGTGGAAACTTTAATGGTGATTGGTTGAGTGACGGAGGCGTGAAAGCGTACAAACATACAAACTCACTTTTGCATTTATAATATCAGTCAGGACGCACAATAATCATACATTTAAAATTCAAAACACCCCCGATAGAAAATATCTAATTTTCTCCAAACGGATGAACAGATTTTCTAGAATTACATCTAAGAACACTCTCGATCAAGTCACCTTTCAAAGAAAAAAACACGCACTTAAATCGGTTTATTCGTTTGGGAGTTACGATGCCACAGACAGACACACAGTTATTCAGAGACAGATATACAGACATACAGACACGTCAAACTTAAAACTACCCTCTTTTTGCGTCGAGGGTTAAAAAGAAGTTATTTGTGCTTGTAACTCAAATATTTAGCAACTTACAAACCCTATAGGATATTTAATGGGGTTGACGGAGTAGACAGGTAGTAATATATGTTATTACTCGATGAAGTAATTTGTGATGATTTGACGGTTCTTGTGAGAGCTGTTCTTCAAGTTTTTATGGATTTTGAAACTACTAATGACCACGTACGTTGATCTGTTTAGACATGTCACATTTTATTACAAATCTTTATAGATATCAGTACTTTAAACCCGTAGATGACAAAGTTGCAAGGTTTTATATAAAATTTATTCATAAATTTAAGAGTCTTTGTCATTTGAAGAAATAAAATTCGTTAGTAGCAAATGTTTTAGTAATAGCATTAAGTAGATACACAGGTAAGGATCCCAGTGGCAAGAAAACATTATGTAATCAAAGTCTACAGTTGTTGTTACAGAGACCGATAAAACAAGTTCTAACTTTGCAAACGATTTACAAAGTTTAACAAAAGACGGTGAAGGTATTTACAGAAATACAGCTACCTTCTTAATTTTGTTAAAAATAAGGGCATTGTTACCGAAATAATAAAAGATTTAAGAAGTTATATAAATTGAGGACATTTTTGTAGAAATATAACTATCTGAAATTTAGACAGTTTACAAGGCAGACAGAACAATGGAGAACTTTAAAGGCGAGAAATAAAATCAATAGGAAAAAACCGGTTGATACCTTCATATACTATCTCGAAAAATTATTTTAGAATTACGATCAAAGCCAAGCATAAATGTATCCGATGTTTTATTCTGCTTATTATAAAAAATGTTGCTAACAGGAATTACTTAAAAAATTAACTACACGCCAAACATAGGTTTCTTTTAAGAACATGTTTCGGAAATTGAAATTCGGAAAACCCGGAATTCGGAATATTTTGAACTATCATATACTGCTATACTGTGTTAATAAAATCATAAAATTATGCTCGATACCTTATCCCATTCTTTGTCGGTCATTTGTTTTCTCATGTCTTCAGTAGTGAGGTCATCAGTCGTGATATAGCTTGCATACTACATGCTAAGAATGCTGTTCGGTTGGAAAATAATTCACATTTTTAATAATAATAACCTTTATTTGATAAGAACATTGTCATAAAGATGGTATAAATTCGTCTTACGACTAAGTGCAGAACGTTTTACGTTTCACAACCTTATTTTATTTCATTTTAAATTTACAACTAAACAACTTACAACAAATCAGTCGAGAAGTCATTTACATAATAATGGCATTCATCGATCTACATAGACTACATAAACTAAAGGATCAGAATGGTGTTAACTGTGACAAGAGCTGTGTGCTTGTTTGTCAACATATAAAAAAGTGTGTTCTTTATTCTCAGCAATCCTGAATGGTTTTCCTTTGAAAAAGTTTAATATACAGACTTCCTATATCCACGATTTTATGGCAAATACTTCTGAGGTACAATTGTCATCGTTTACCAAACACAACTTCTACAAAACTAACCACCTGCCTTAAAATTTACATTCTACTCCATAATAAAGTAATAAAAAACTAAATTTATTCATACCTCGACAGGTTTAAAGTAACTCGAAAATTTACTGTTATAGTCGCGGCCATTTTAACTATAAAGACGTTTCGTACTACGGTATGGTAAAATAGTACAAATGTAATAATAACAAATGGGAACTCCTGAAGGTGTTACCATGTAAGAGAATTGTGCTAGAAATATATCGATTTATATTCATATCTTTATAGTTATTTGGTTTTCTGTATGGTTTTATGTAAGTCGGTAGTTATTGTTAGAGCCTTGCGTATAATGGTTTGTAATAAAAAAAATGTTCTCTTTATCCTGGTAAAAACATCTCTATGGACAAGCTAAATTTTTACAACACTATAACTATTTTTTATTGGAATGCTTTAGAGCTAAGTCATATTGTATGTACGTATGAACTAAGTTTTTGTTTACTATTATATCATAAAAAAAAATTTCAACATCATCCTGCGCGCCTTTTCCCAGATAAGTTGAGGTCGGCTTTCAGTCTAACCACGATACGGCCAAACTTCGATATTTTACGTGAAGGGACTGCCATCAGACCAGTACAACCCAAGTACTAGGCGATATCGAAGTTCTGTGGTTAGACCAGATTGTCGGACTTTTTAGGGCTCCAACTACTCGAAGCTCTAAAGTTGATGTAAATCTATACTAAATTATAAAGCTGAAGAGTTTGTTTGTTTGTTTGTTAAGTTTTGTTTAATCTAAGGAACTAACTGGTTTGAATTGAAAAATTCTTTTAGTGTTGGATAGTCCATTTATGGGGGAAGGCTATAGACTATATAACATCACGCTACGACCAATTGGAGCGGAGTATCAATGACAAATGTTGCAAAAACTTGGAAAAATTACAAACGAGGACGAAGTTGCGCGGGTCAGATAGTATATGCAGAGATTATATATTACACACATTAAATTCAATTTTATAATTTCTTCACAGTTAACAAGCACCTATAGGCAGACATTTAACGAGATTGAATTCCTGAAAGGTGTCGGGATAAGCCTCACTAGTAGGATCTACATTTTTAAGAGATTCAAACTGTTAACCAAATTTAAAAAAGAAAGCGTAAATATATTTCGATCAGCAATTGAATTAATCGATGTAACAAAGCCAGGTGAAGTTGCTGATATAATTAATGATTGGGTAAGTACAGTTTTATGCAGTAAGTTGCCGTATTTTGGTAAGATAAAACTGTATGAGAAACTAATGCCACAGCATGCATGCATCCGGGACCGACAGCTTAACGTGCTCTCCGAGGCACGGAGCACATTCAAATTCATTCAATGACATTTTTTACGGTCTATAAAGTATTCTTTATTATTAATCTCTACGAAAAGTACGTAAGTAAGACTGGCCTGTTGGTCTAGTGGTTAGTGATCCTGACTGTTGAGCCTGAGCCAGAGTTCGTGGGTTGGATTCCCACCCAGGACAAATAATTGTGTGATGAGCATGATCATTTGTTCTATGTCTGGGTATAATTTATCTATATTATGTATGTATTTAAAAATATGTAAGTATGTTTATCAGCAGTCTGGTAACCATAGCACAGGCTTTGCCTAGTTTGGGATCAGACGGCCGTGTGTGAAATGTGTCAAGTTATTACAAAGTTATTGGGATGCTATATGTATGTATAGTATAAACAAAATACACTGTATCATGTTCGCCATTGGACGTCCATAGCTTTGATCGCCACATGATAATCCTCTTTGTTATGCTATATATGGCTTATCCTTTGCCACTTCATGTTGCAAATAACCTATGTATCTATCAATCTATCTACGGCTTGTCACAAAATGCACAGTTGATTTAAATAGATGTAAATATTAAAGTTGCAACACCCCAGTTACATTTCGATACAAAGGCTAGAACAAATCGTAAAATAAAATTATAGAGACAATGTAAGTGACGATAAGCTACAAAAATTGACCTGTTCTTCAAATGGAACCATAGGAATATCAGACATGTAAAACGCAAACATTCTAATGTACTGAAATACAGCAGTCTACTGACGCCACCGCACCGTCTCGCCAGCTAGAGTTTATATTTGCGTTACAATGGATGGTATCCCAGTTGAAAAATATTTAGGTAGATAGATACACTTTATTACACACCAAAAAATGACATCAGCAATCGGTAGAATATAATAAACCGGTAGTCTCTTACAGACAACCTTGGCTGGATTATGCTACTTAGGTAATGGGCAGATTGTGGAGCACAACTACTCAAACATTTACATGGATCAAAAATTATCCCAAAGACATTCATTTTAAGCGAACTACTGTCAAATTTAGGGTATATTAAAATAATGTTGGATGGTAATAGTTTTATGTACATAAAACATCACTGCTTACCTCGGTAGGCTAATCAGCAGGAGCGATAGACACATTTCACTTTTGAATTATTAAATTATGCTTTTCTTTAACCAGGAAATTAATTTTAAGTATGCACGTGTTGTAAAGCTGCTTGTACACTGTCACACCGAACAAGACAATGTTTGCAGTTAAAATTACAATCCAGTCTTGAGATTTTAACATAATACCATGAGAATGCGTTTATTTAAAAAAAATAAACATTAGGTAGCTGACTGAAAATTGTACTTACTGAAAACTATTTTATCTTTGGCCATACAACTAAGTAGGCAAATTCATTCCAATTCATTCAAACCAATTCATCAAATTTAATTAATGACATTTTTTTTTTCATTATTATAAACAAACTTTTATGATTTTTTTCGCAAAGAATCAACATTTTTAAAACAAAATGAAGAATTCACCTGGCCAATAAGCGATGGAAATGAACTGGAAAATTTAAGGTGAGTCCCTTCGCTTCGTTGCTTTGGTAGGTAAGGTATCGAGCCCTACCGATTTGTATATAAATTTTTTTTTCCATCTATTAAAGTGACAGCCATTCAAAACCTACTTTCAACGGAAAACCTAGAAACCGAGACTCAAGACCTCAAAACACTGCGTTACCGAGGCAATCCTTTATGATAACTCATAATCCACATGATGCCACGATGTGCGCCTACCTTAATTACTCGATTGTTCGTGGAGATCATAAAACGCAACAGTTTACTGTACACCTGTCATGGCCGTTTGACATGCCAACCTACTATTATAATAACGACCTATGACACCGATATCTCACATTTATAGCCATGATTTCATATCGATAACAAAGCGGCTTATTTTTACCGATTATTCTGTTTGTCGATTATAATTAAATCGGATTATCGATATTATTGCTGGCAGGCGGTTTGTTTAGCTTTAATTTTTTTATTAAACATGGGTTAAAGAAATCCAGGTATAAAAAATGTGATTAAAAACTAAAATTCAGTAAATTTAATTAATTATATTGGAATTTGGTTCAACGCTAATCTCAGGAACTACTGGTTCAAATTGAAAAAATATTTTTGTGTTGTATAGCCCATTTATCGAGAAAGGCTATAGGCTATATGACATCATGCTACGACCAATAGGAGCAGAGCAATGACCATAAACGCATAGTTAAGGATATACGGTTTTACTCACGCGTGTATTTCGGGGATGTCTGATTAGTTTTGGACCCTTTATCAAGAGGTGAAGCGACCTTCCACATCGAAGTTAAGCGCCACACTCATCGCCTCCGAAATAATGAAAAAAACGTGTATCTTTAATATATGACAAAGATTCAGTGTTTACTGGTAGCGTGGTAAAAATACTTTAGCTTTACCACGTTTGCTCTCACCGAATTTGGTCACCGAAGGCGACGATTAGTTGATTGATTTTATTTGATTCTAAGAATGTTCTAGTTCTTAAAGTAATCAAATTGATATAAAAGGTCAAAGATGTTAATTCAACAAAAACAAGTTCATAGATTTAACGAAAAACTAAGTAAGGACATATGGTGAAGACAAATGGATGGCATTGACTATTCCTATGTCTGTGGGAGCTTCACAAACATTCGAACAATAGATACAAAGAACATCGAGGCTCGGGACAACTGTTTGTGGGTCACACGAATTGTAGTCCCGTGTGGGATTTGAACCCGCAACATTCGGCGTAGCGTAGTGGCGGGGTGACCACTTAAACCATTGCCATCCGTGCAGTCTTATAAATAATTAATAAATAAATAATTATGAAACATCACAGTATTAAGAGAGTCGCTTAAAATAAGCCCCTATTAAAATACTACAGTTCGTTAGAATTGATAAAAAAGATACGAAGAAATAATGATAAATGATATTAAATCCCAAAGAAATAAGTGATTGACTAATTGATTGATGATAGGTAGAAAAAAATCCTACCCGTTGATGTTCGATCAATATAAATATTAAGAACAAAACTTACTTTTTTAATGTTTTCAACAAATGAAAAGTTTCTTTATAAAATTAATATATATATAATAAAATTAATCCAATAAAAGAAACACAATGATCTAATTTAAATTATGGATTATTTTATAAGTTGTGTTTCTTCGTTTTGAACAACGAATTATTCTAGTATCAGTTGTTATGTAAAGCCGCAATGATAGCCATATTATTTATTAAACCCCGTGTATCGTGTCGACCACAAATAGGACAAGTTGTTGACTTAGTAACGCAGAACTTTTGATCATGTCCAAAATGTTAACGGTTTGAACAACAAACTACTTTATAACATCTATGAATCTACTATTCCAGTTTTAGTAGAACTTCTCCGAAGTCGTCACCAGATGTTTACAAACTTTGGAATCTAATTCTAATCCTATCCACTCGCGTCCGTTTGCGAATGCACGATACCTAGTAATTTTAGTTAATGATATAATTATCAAGTTACTAGTAGTCTTTAAAAAAAAAAAACTACTAAAAAAGTGTCACAATAAATTGTGTCGTAATCAGCTGCATTCTTCATTGCTATATTTTCCATCCTTACCGGTGGAATATTTTCTTATAATACCTTGAGTACAAACAATTCTAATAACAAAATAAATGTTGAAATCGGTTCACAAATAACGTAAATATCGCGTAACATACACACTAGAAAAACAGTCTAAAGAGAACCTTCTCCTTTTTGAAGTCGGTTAAAAATAGATTTTGGAACGAAGCTCCTTATCGCACGTTACACTTCAGACGCTCGGCGGATCGGGGCTAGGCGGAAAAAGTGTTAGTGCAATGAAAACTGCTGACCGCGAATTTATCTTTTGATTTATTTTCTGTAGATTATGTATGTGGTTGTATACTAATTATACATTTACTAGTCTGGCCACTCTCACAGATAGCATAATTTTAATTTCGAGTTCTAAGAATACCTATTTAGATACTATTACTATATACAATTAATTCAATCTATTTAATATATTTATATCAACCGGAGTGATACCACGGTTTCACTGAAAACCGGAAGTGAAATTGCTTCACTGCCGGTTTTCAGTGAAACCGTCACTCACGCTTACTCGGCGAAAAGTCATGCAAGCATTGGCTTGCATTGCTTTTCGTCGAGTGAGTGAGGTTACTGGAGGTTCTTACCCTTCCCCCTCCCTCTTCCCATTTAAATGCCGGCAACGCACTTGTGACTCTTGAGTTGCAGGTGCCCATGGGCGGCGGTAGTCATTTACCATCACGTGACCCGTTTGCTCGTTTGCCCCCTATAACATAAAAAACAAAAAATAATATAATATAATAAACTTAGTGGATTTAAAGAATCCTAAAAACGTACATAACCCTGTCTATGCTGCCGCTCAGTCGGGAAAAAGAAGGCATATTTAATGGCACATTGTATTAAAGTGATTGAAACTGATATCATAGTTCCAAAGACCATACACACATACATAATATGGTTCAAAATCTCACTCTGAGCAACAAAGGGATTACACCACCTACATAATATAGAGCCAGACCGTTATCCTTGTTCAGTCCTTGGCCTCGCCGCAAAGGGCCCAAGGCTGCTGTATTACCACGTTCTGTAATCCAACTCGATGCATTTGCTTGCTCATTTCATAGTTGGAAGTCATAGATTATGTAAAAGTTAAAGATGTGACACATGATTATATATAACACAGTTGAATATTCTCGTTAGTGTAGTTTTGTTAAGAAGTAAATGTTATTGAAAAAAACTAAAAACTCGACTGCATGAAAAATTGTAAACTTAAAATTTTCAAACTTACCTACTTAATAAATGAATTGAAAATATAGAAATATGGCGCAAAAAATCTGCCATTTTAATTTTTATAATTTTGATATACCCAGTGTCACTCTTACAATTGAGACGAATCTAACAACGACCCTCGAGCTAAAATCCATCAAGCCGTTTAGGCTATAGAGCGTCAGAAACAAATATACATACACTCGAAAAACATAACCCTCCTTCTGGTGGCGCAGTGGCGATAAAAAAAAAGACCTTTTTAGAAAACTAGTTAAGTACTGGGTTTCTAAAAAGGTTTGTCACGTCAGTGACATGGCATATTGTGGAACGTTACCCATTTAAGAATTTTAATTGTTTTTAATTTTTTTATGTTATTTTGTTGAATAAAATAATTTTCATTATTCTTTCTTCTTTCTTTGATATAATATATCTCTTTATTGTACACCAAAATGATTTTGAAGAGTAGAAGCACAGCAATGTTTTGTGGTAGATACAATTTGATATTCAGTTTGCAACATTTTTTGTGTTAGATATAGTACTTTTAAGGGCTGGTATTAAAAGGGCTAGTAAAGTCTTGGATTTGGTCTCGACAGACGATTGGACAGTTACAAATGTGAATTTTTTTAAATAAAAAAAAAAAATTAATATTCAAATAATTATTTGCAGGTTTTAAAGATATACGGTTTTATTTCGAGAGTGCTTCAAGTTTCGGATCCTAGAGAGAGCTTTATCAAGGAGCAAAGCGACCTATAGCGTAGGTGTCTGTATTTGCACTGGCACCATCATCTTTAATAACTACGCATGTCACTAACGGAAGTTATTATCTTGAAATAATTATTTAGAGAGACTCGTCTCATTTATTCAAATCAAAAATAATCTTTGACATTTTGTGTGGGTGGCAGCTAATACAGGCAGGGAGCTAACCTTGTACTTTCTAATGCAAGGCTGCTGTGCCACGTTAATTTAGAACTGCATGACGTGTAATGACGTCATACCAGTATTGTATACTCTGTGGGGTGTGAAAGGCCACTCTTGAACGTACAGGATGATGGAGTAAACACGTGTGAATTTCAGAGATATGTATTGTAACGCGTGGAGTACTTTTTCTAAAACAACTGCGGCGTACTCCAACACGTGTAAAGCTTGGGGCTTTATGGTAACCAGGTTCGATAGGTTCTATCTAGAGGAGGAAAATTAAAAGAGCAGGCAAACGCACTATGCGATATAATCAGGATCAGATTATTCGTGTAACAATTATAACTTCAAACAAATTAATTATAAATAATACTTCTTGAATTAATCTATGCACATTGCACGTCAGTCGTCAAGCCCGTCCTCTGGCCTCTGGGCGACTGTCTTTTCTTCTATTGTTATTCTTCATAAAATATTTCGAACATGTTCTAAATTCGAGTTTGGGGCCACCCGTACAGGCCTCTCGCATTTCAAAGAGTTATTATTTCAATCGAAGGAGTATGCAAGCTGTGCGAGAGGTCTCATCACTACAGTATTATTAAGTGATAGCCTTTATATTTAGGAGAAAAAAGTGATGCTGTAGGTTCTCAAAGTGGGTTAAAATGCTTAGGGTACATTATCATACATCGAAATGAAATTACACGGATAAATCCCATTCAATCAATGTCCCTCATGTTCACTAAACCTTTTCAGGTAGATCCAATTGGAGTATAAGTTGGCAACACCGCATTTTACATAATCGCCATAAATAAGTCATATACATAACAACACAAATTATTTGAATTTGAATAGTGATTTGTAGGTTAAACTCTCTTCTCAATCTCTCTTTCAAATTAATACATTTTTTTGCTCTTTCGAGCCAGGATTGAAGGATAACAATTTCTTGAAACTTCGTATACACGAAAATCCCAACAAATCCCATTTATGTAATTGTTATATTTTTTTTATGAATTTCTTAAAAAAGAGTATCTGATGTGTGAGACCGCATAATTTCTCTCACTTCATCACGCATCTTTTTGTATATAGACATACTGGTTATATACCAATTGTATAGTTTCACAGTCTGCATTTGTAGTTACAAGCCAACCTACAAATTTAGACGAAGTCACCGGCGACCGAGGTAGTATTGTGTAACTGTGGACGCATATCGCATGGACATGGTCGGCCTGGTCCATTTCAATTGTCCTCTTCCCATGTGACCTAAGAGAACATTAGCAATTTGTACGTCACGTTGGCAATTTATTATCACGATGGAGCAGACTGCAAATACGATTTTTGGCACTGTACTATACCATTGTTTTCTGTTTGAAAGCCCTTACTCTAGGAACGATCTTTTAAGGCGTATGCATAGTCCACTAAAGTGTATTTAACGTTAGTTAATTTTGGAATTGCTCAAGTGCCAGAAAATTAAATCAATCCCAGTAATTTCAATTCACACAAAAAAGTGATTCACCTGATGATAAGCAGTTACTGTAGCCTGTGTATGTTTGTTTGTTGTTGTATATAGGCCCTGTCTGTTTTAAATGTTCCATAAAACTTTTGTATCGTAAACGGCGACTCACAGTTTTAAGCTTTTAGTTCTAGGAAGAATAAAAATCAGCCGGCAACGTCCCTCGAGTCCATCGTTTATAAAGTATGAAACAAAATTTTAAGAGCGATGGTCTCCTCCCCCATGGGCATACAATAACGCAATCATTCACTTATTCACTTGTTTAGTTATTTGTATATTTCTGACAAAGATGAACCGACCTTTTGTGGGGAATTAAGTGAGTGATATGTTTCGTCTCTAAGGGCCAGAAAACTTGATATTACATATTACAGGACCCAATAGTTTTGAGTATAACATTATGTTATATTAATCATTTGGTTGTGATAGTTTGGCTCCAGTTTCAGCTCTATCACTATAAGATTATCTTGTAGTCTATGAAAGAGTATGCACATTTGTCCAGAAGATAACTTTACCTACAATTTGAAGAATTTCACATTGGCACGTATAACGTGACAGTAGCGTAATTTCGATTTCGTTAGAGATGCCTCAACAAGGCATCAATCTAGCAATCAAGACTTATCCCGGGTTCAAACCCGACGCAATATGATGTTTAGTTCTGTTATTATGGTGGTTATGATCATTCCAGTTACCTTATAAATACACTTTATATGCATATGTCTTAAGTAAGTGGTATAAAACTTAACATATTTATTTATTTTTAGTCCAATACATAAACATATTCAAAAAAATTATCACCGAATTCAATACGCCAAAATCATGATAAATTGCAAACATCTGTAATAATAATAATAATAATAAATACTCTTTATTGTACACCAAAAAAAGGAAACAATACATGAACAATTTCAAACGTATTCTTCCTTCCCTCAATTTTAAACCCTTAGAGGTGGAAATTTTTCTTCAAATTTAAATAAAACCGACCAACCTTGAGTAAAACTAATTCATTTAAATTTAGAATGAAATCTGTTTACAAATGGCGAAAATATCGCGTAACATACACAGAAAAAAAAAATGCTCGAATTGAGAAACTCCTCAGTTTTTTAATCGGTTTAAAAATATTAACGCACTCATCCGATATCAGATACGAGTGTACTCTTAATTATTGTGACATGAGCGATCGCTACATTGCACTTCCTTTTGTATTTATGGAATGTTTACGCAAGAGTTCTACATTAGAGAATAAAAATTAAATATTTGTGGCGACTTCCACATACAACAACAAGAAACATCTACAACCTACTAATCCTGCATCGCGCTATGAGAGTTCTCGCGCCGATTAGTATATATACAACTTCCCAACATCAACCGTTGGGCCGCGGCCCGCCAAGCATGATCTAGCCTGACCTAGCCTGGTCGGAGGATCCTCCCTTTGTGTTGGAGGAACATGACACCCGTTCATCTACATTTGATTATATTTAATCTTACTAATAGCTTAAAAAATCTTCTTGTTATAAATAACAAGATCTTTGTTACTCTACTTGCTTAAAAGACAACAAAAGTTAAAAAAGAAACTCAACAGATCTATGAATCGCAGAAATAACTATTTCCATGTGGAGTTCTGTCGTAACATGGGTAGTTGTCGCCTGGATGGCGGCACGAAGAAATCCGAAACCACTGTGCCTTGTTTCTATTTGATGCTAGAAGGTAATCCGTATTGTCCTATTATGACGAAAACTTTGCCTAGCAATTAATAATTAATATAGGTAATTACAAACAGTAGTTAAACTTAAATTTGGTTAGATGGTTTTACGACTAGCTTATATTCGCCAAAAAAAAACAAAACATTGAAAATTCCCGCTTGGGCAATGAAACGTCTGAGGAAATATCTTCCCTTACTTAAACTTTGAAATTTGCAGGTCGTTTCGTATCGTTCTGTCAAGAATAAAGTCAAACACACAATGATGTTTGCAAAAAAAAATGAGTCCGTGATCCGACACCATGAAATATATGTAGTTTACGTGTTCTAAAGAAATTACCAACTCCCAACTTACCTACCTGTATAAGTAATTTACTAACGTCGTTATTGAATAGAAGTTTCTAGAACTAGGTAACACGAAGTAGTTCGAGTTAGCTTGGGTTGCAAGTTCAAATAGCCTTGCACCGGTACAAGTTATTCATCATTGTTATTGCAAAAACTCGAATGTTTTTGATGAAGGTTCTTGAAAGGTAATCACGGTGTGGAAACATGGAAAACCTGCAAACCTGCTAAGTGATGATGTATGTAAACATGTACTATTTATTATTTTATACACCCTTCCAAAAGGCTCTAACGAAATCTTTAAATTGCAGTAAAAGTATTCCAAGAATCGCGGTACACAAAATGAATAAATCTCCAAAGAAATAAGCAAATTATGTAAATATGTATATCGCAACAACTCCAAATCATAACAACGACGAAATAAGCATCGAAATGGTAACATTCTTAATCTGCGCAAACAGATAATATTCAAAACAAAACAATTTTGAAAACAGAAATGTATCAAGTAAAAGTGTTCTTTATTACTACATGGATACGAAACAAGAAGATAGCAGACTCCAAGCAGATCATAACCAATTAGAATGATCTCTAAACTGCCAGAGATTTCCATTTCTTTCGTCATTGGTATATTAACGCGCGGGGGACAAGGTAGGTCAGTTAATTTTGGACGTTCCGCTTCAAATAGACTTGAAAACAAAGCGCGGATTGTAAGAAAATCCCGCCCGGGACCCGTACCTAGCATTCGTTCTACCAAATTACTGAAATTTCATTCAGCCAACGGACTCCTGGGGGGGTGGGGAGCAATATACGAAAGAAATTAACAATGATTATGGATGCGGCTATTTAGTAATCATGATTTTCAACAGCAGTCTATAATAACACAGAGTTCATTGTCTGACTACGGAACAATATAACATAATGTGTATATGTGTGTGTGATCATTTCTACGTGCGTGTATGTGTACTGCATAAGGTAGGTAAAGGTAGGAACTAAATGGTTGACTATTAATGATAATATAATCTCCTTTTGAGCTTTGCCGTAGTCGGTTAATAAGAGTAACAGTAAAGCAAAGAAAAAGTAGCTTATTGTATACCAACTCTAACAAAACAAAAAAATAAAATAAAATCCAAATAAAAAGGAAAACTCTAAATAAAAAAACCTTATAAAGTATTTCAGCCAGAAAGCCTAGAGAAAATACCACACTATTTCTGTATGGGGTGAGAGTAATTTGGTTTGGTTTCGGGTTTGGTATTCGTTTATGATAGATATTTAATTAATATTTTGTGCTATAGACCAGAATGTTTCATTAATAGTACACTAGGCATATCTAGTAATCTCTCTTTAGATCTAATTGTTATCTTTTTGTGTTATAGGGGTAATCGAGCAAACGGGTAACCTGATGGTAAATGACTACCGCCGCCCATGGGCACCTGCAACTCAAGAGTCGCAAGTGCGTTGCCGGCCTTTAAGGGAAAGGGTGGAAGAGGGGAGAGGGGGGTAGGAAAGGGTTAGGGCCTCCGGTAACCTCACTCACTCGGCGAAAAGCAATGCAAGCATTCCTGTACAGTCGGTTTTCTGTGAGGCCGTGGTATCACTCCGGTCGAGACGGCTCATACGTGCCGAAGCATGGCTCTCCCACAATAATGGTAGCCAGGAAGAGATCGCAAATCGTGATAAGGTCGTCAATGGTACGAGCCGTTGCTAAGGACTTTAGTTTATAAGAACATAATTATTTATTATATATTATTGACTGGCCTGTTGGTCTAATGGTTAGTGACCCTGACTGCTCAGCCAGAGGTCGTGGGTTCGATTCCCACCCGGGACAAAGAATTGTGTGATGAACACAATAATTTGTACTGTGTCTGGGTGTAATATATCTATAATATGTATGTATTTAGAAATATATAAGTATGTTTATCAGCAGTCTGGTTACCATAGAACAGGCTCTGCCTAGTTTGGGATCAGACGGCCGTGTGTGAGATGTGTGGAGTTATTATTATTATTATTATATTATGTACTAGTATATGTATACAAATTTGACTATTAGTGTACAATAAAGAGGTTATCTATCGTTTCATCTATATTTTAGACCACAGTACTGCAATATTATTAGTGTATAGTCAAAATAACCAATTCAATCGCCTACATATGATGACGAAGAACTTTAAAGCTCTAGGGAGGACAAGCCTCTTGCCTTATACTGTTTGGAAGAAACTGGTTTTATGCTTTTTAGGATGTTGCCCGTATTTGAAATGTTGTTTAGTTTATTGGCTTGATAAAAGTTATTTTTAACAAATATGCCACATCCATAAGAACACATTACGTCCTGCATCAATGTATTTTGTGTTGGAATTTACCCAGTTTTATAAAACCAAAGCGGGTGAAATGAGCTTAGCGGTGGATCGTGTAGCGCTCTCTGAGTGCTCGGCTACTTAGCGGCTGCGGACCGTACTGTGTTCCTTTGTATTACTTGTGTACTTTAATATATATAGCATACATTCCGAAAAAAAAAAAATTGCGGCCACTCTATTTCGGTTCATGTTCTGTGTAGTGCAGCACTTTTCAGACAATTATAATAATAATAATAATTACTTCACACATCTCACACACGACCGTCTGATCCCAAACTAGGCAGAACCTGTACTATGATAACCAGCCTGCGGATGAACATACTTATTTATTTCTAAATGCATACATATTATAGATAAATTACACCAAGACACAGAACAAATGATCATGCTCGCCGCACAATTAATTGTCCTGGGTGGAAATCGAACCCATGACCTCTGGCTCAGCATTCAGGTTCAGTAACCACTAGACCAACAGGCCAGTCAACTAAGAACTCAAGAATAAACTGAAAGTCACACTATCTGCCAATAGCCCGTGCTTTTTATTGATAATGAGCATTTTATAATGTTATCCACATCAAAAACTCTAATTTATTATATTAAAAATAGGGGTAAACTATAATAGATGATAAAACAGTTCACTATTTAATAAAAAAATGTTAATAGACATTATTATGACTAGTTAGAACGGTAACGCAATGCTATTGGTCGGTTGATAAATAGTGGGGTTTTATAAGGCCATGCTAACATTATAAGTTGTTAACAATCCATCCTTCCATCGCCTTCTTTTCTTACCTACCTTACTCTCACAATATACCCCCAATTTTCCTACAGAGGTTGACGGCAATAGGCTTCCCCATATTACGTGAGAAGGACTAAATTATAGTTGGCAAGGTATGGGTGTTCAATACACCTCTGCCTACCCCTTTGGTGATACAGAAGTGAGAGTATGTCTGAGAGTAGCTTGTTCCGAATTTATTTCGGTCGTAATTACACTCCGGTTAGCCTGTATGAAATGAGTAAAAAATAAACTCAACGCAAATAACATGTTTTACTTCGACAGCTAATCCTATCGATTACAATTCTCCGTACATTTTCAATCAACCCAGTAGCAATATTTTATTTTTCATTTTCTGAAACATTAAAATACTAGCCGTAAAAGGGTAAGTCCGTTGAAAATTCGTAACACAAAGGGAATCAATGATTGAAGAATAAATAAAACAGCGCTGGACAGTGTTCGGTGCGAGTTACCAGTGGAAAAATATTTTTTTTGCCCATTTTTTTCGATATAAACTTTTATATTCTCTTTCACAAAGAGTTATCGATAAGCCTGTAAATGATAGGATTTCTGCATGAATATTTTTTGTGCATATTTTATTGAAATGCAGATTTAATAACTCGTTTACGGACGGAATGTATTTTTATTAAATATCGAAATACGTAATAAAACTATGTCTGTTAGTCATCATAAAATAAAATATCAGTCTAACGTCGTTTGTAATAATTTGTATGTTGATATAAAAATCGAAATGTTGGTGCCGGACAGGGCAGGTCATTACCCTTTTAGAGAGGGAGTGAGTAAAAACAAAACAAAGTTTAAAAACAAAAAATATATGAACACATAACCCTCTTTTCTTTCTTTGGACATTATATTAAAAGTCATAAATAAAATACAAAATTAAATATGCATAGTATAAGAATAGGGTCGTTTTTTATTTGAAATTTGAAACTATTTATTTTTACTTTTGTTTCTGTTAAATGAAGAAATGGTACTAAAATATTTTTGATGCATGAACTTATAAAAAATATACCCCTTATACATAAAAAGTGTACCTGGATCCTGATAATCCTTGAAGACGTAGACACACCTCTTCTCAAGAATTATGAGGATCCTGGCAGTGGGTTCCAGCTATAACATAACCCATTAAGGAGCGAAACCGATTCGAATATTCGCAGATCTGAAACACGCTAAAGATCGGTATATGGTTTCCGAGAAATAGCATTCATACGAATGTTGACCAAATTTTTTTCAAGTGGAGGTAAGATCCGAGTACATGCACGTCTAGTGGAAGCAAATCAGTGATAAAAATAAATACATACGTACATTAAGAGCTCCAACAATTATAAATTTCGATTATCATCGTCTCAATTCAATAATATTCTAGAGATAATTACTGCATCTTCATAGAAATTGACCGGTAATCCATTATTCAATGCAAAGGATTATTGGACGGCCAGTCGGCGTGCAAATTCATATCTCTAAGCCGTTGTTAATCGCAGGTTAATCCCGATAATTGACCAAGCAAGTAGTTGATTGGTTGGCTGTATGCAGCCAAGATTGTGTCGATACATGCCTATTAATCATTTTAATTATAAATTGAGCATGTGGCTGTCGGGTTTTGATGTTTAGAATACGTATAGGGTACTAATATGAGTTCTAACGAGGCAATAGTATTTAGGAGTTTTCGGTTTTGCATTGTATTTCGTTAACCTGATGAGCCATGTCTGATGGCAAGCTTCATTTTGTTGCCTATGTGCCTAAAAACATCCAAGTTAGTAAAAAAAAATGGCGGATTTATCGTGCTACAGACTAGGCACTTGCGCTGGTCTTTATTTTGTACCGAACCTTAGCTAACGTGTTAAATTCTCAAGCACAGTTTTTAGCTTGTCAAGTTTTCAAGTGAGTGTGTCAAGTACACATCGATTTGTAATCAAAATGTCGAGCGTATGGAGCAGACAGACAACGAACTCTGTATTTGTTAAATATTGGGTAATGGTAGTTGGTTTTTTCCTATTAGAGTTTCATTCTTCCTGCAGAACATGCCATGCAGATTTTTCACTTCATTTACTTTAAGAATCCAATAATTGTCGTTTGTAATGAGCAAACACTTTAGATTATCTCACAGTTTTTCGTGATTTCATGAAAGTCGTACGAGTTACCGTTAGTAAGGACAGAGTGATTCAATCTAATGTAGGTGTTAAAAAGATTAAAAAAGCATACAAGCAGGGTCCCGGCCCGCATATATGCTCTTTTCGAATGAAAGCAACATTCACGTGAATAAAATCTGTACGTTGTTTTTCAAGAGAGAAATTGGATAAATTATTTAGTTAATTCTATTTTTATCTCAGACTGTTCTCATTGTTGTTTCGTTATAACTTGATTTTATATTTAATGGCATACATAGACAGTCTTTTAGACAATATTGAACTCTTGTGTACAGCGTCTAGTAATATGATGATCATTATTATTATATGACTACGATTGTCAAAATTTCTTGCTTTTCTTGTGTTGCTAACTTACAAAGAACTGCTTTCATCAAACGGAACCAGAAAGTTTTTAAGAAGTTAATATCATGAGTTCGCTTTGTGTCGGGCCCGTTCTTAATAGACTGCTCATCCTAAAAATCCTATCCTATAATCCGGCAATCGAACACAGGATCACTCAATCGCACGTAAACATTAGCGCCAACTTATGCTACGCTGATCAAGAAGTCAAGTCAGTTAAATCTAGCATAGATTTGTCATAAATGTTAGTTGTTCTTGACATCATCATCGGCTTTTACGTCTATAGCAGAAGAGAGACACCGCTTTTGGTGAGTGTTAAGATGTATACGGGAACAACACACCCTGCTACAAGCATGACAGGAGAAGTTTGCAAATCCAAGTTCCAGTAAATTTAGATGTTACATAACACACTGATTACAAACACTTGCAACATCATATTAGTTTGGATATTTGTTTAGGCAAAGGGGTTTTATTTATTGCATAGCACAATGAATAAAGGCCCCGATAGCGCTGCGCCGCAAAGCTACAAAAACAATAAATAAATAAAACCTTCCTTCTACAAAAACAAAACTGGCAACAAAAGTGCGACTGGTACAATAAATAATTTCCTCAGATAAACAGAAGGCATTGAAGACGAATTTATATTAGTTTGAAAACAATTTACTTCGGGCTTGCACCTTGGAAAAACTCTAAACAAATCACGAGACTCGACGAACTATCGTGCAGTAGTCCTTCCGTGCTGCACGGTGCACAAATAGAGGATTTATTCTGATAACCATCACTTGAGGGACCGCTTTGTTATCTATTTTTGCTGTAAGTTAAATGACGCAGGCTATTGGATTATCAAAAGCACATACCGTTTTAAAAAAAGTCGATTTATAATACCAGATAATAACAGATACTTAATATATCTTATTATATATATAACAAAAAATAATTATCTGGTTATATTTTTCGTCAGAGTTTCCGAGTTCCGAGCCGTTTGCGACGCATATTTAAATACTCTTTGCTCTTCTGTTATTCTTCTACTTCATCGTAAGGATTACGTAAACTGAAGAGAAATCCCGGGGTAATAGGTGGATATACAACGGTCCCCTTTTTTAAGTTAGTTAATAATAAAATTTGTAATTTGTGGTTATACAACACAAATGAAATAATAAAGACTGTTATGGCTCACCGCGAGGAACAACAGTCTTGTACAGGTTGAAGGTACATTCGTGGTTTTGTAGGTCAAGATTTTATTCAGGGTTTCACCGATATTTGTTTTGGAGCTATATTTTACATACGTACGTGCATTTTTGTCATACGTATATGCACAAATAAAAGTTATGCAAATTAGAAAATTAAGTAACTTTTAACAAAACATTGATTTTATTATAATTGATTTATCTGAAGTTAAATAAAAAAAAAAATGAGTGTGCTTTAGACCACACGACTGAAGTAAAACTTCATAGGAAACGTAACTGGCTATGAAAGAAAGGCAGAAAGAAAATGTGTGCTCGCATCTCTCTCTCTTGCCCATACAGTAATATACGAAACGTAACTCTCTCTCTTTTTATCTTCACTAACTTATATCTCCCTCTCAACTTCCGTTCGTCTCGCCCGATCACACTTTTCGTAACGTGCGTAAAGAAGTTTTACTTCAAAAATATTGATAACATCCTTTGCCTTGCAATTTGCCACTGTTCCTAAAGGTGTGTTCAATTAATTTGTATTATTTTATGTCGTGACCCCAATTTGAGTCCAATTTATACGAAACTTGTCCGATACCTGTCGTTGACAGTTTCGTTTCAGTGAAACTTTTCTTTGTTAAGCCACGGTGTGGCGACGAAGTTGCCTCGTTATTTCCTAAGATGCGATATTGGCCTCCCCAATGTTCTCAGTCTTATACTACATGTGGGTTTGACGATTTGGCAGGTGTAGACTGGTGCATATTATACCAGGCTTATGCCACTTGATGTACTTACGTGCGCTAAACAACTACCGGCCGCACGGCCGCTGGCGGCCCTTGTACGTAATACGCAGTCTCGCGCAGTGCCAGGTTGCCGACAGCTGTAGCGCGCGCTCACGCTTTTATTTTTGAATTTTTACGTGATTCGAAATCGTATTTTTATACCTTTATATACTTTAAATACAGACAAATTGACATGGTTTCTGTTAGTTTATGTGCTGTACATGGACGTAGATCCAGTAAGAGAAAAAATTAACAAAATCTGTAATTGTTTTTGTTTTCAAATATACTTTGTTCTATTTAGATGTTTTGGATTCTGTTACAAATAAATAAGAGTTAATACGGTTTTCGCTGTCACATAGAGTCGTTTTTTAGATAAATCAAAATCAAAATCATTGATTTCAATTAAATCACTATAGGTATTTTTGAATTGTCAGGAGTAGTAGTCAGTCAGACTAAGTCAGTCGTGAAGCTAGTTGCCTGTTCCAATCCATAGATCCAGCGATAAGGATTTCTATGCCGTTTCTTTAATATACAGATACCTACTTAATTCGAATGGTAAACCATTTGAATTATACAATTTATTTAATTAATCAAGTGTTTATTTCGAATACAAATAGTTAATTCTGTAATAAAAGTAATTAATAATGGTTTACCATTCTTATTAAATATTTATAATAGTAAAGAAAATACGTAATTTTGAAATGGTTTTAAGATTCTATTTATGGAAAAAATATATACTTATGTAAGTACTAAATACCTTATCTTTATAATTTTTAAGTCAATGCTACTTTATTAGTTTATAATTATAAGAATGCCATAACTACAAGAAATTAAACCTTTAGTACCTAGGTACCTTATTTTTTTATTAGAAAGCAAAACGCCACCGCGCTAGCGGTGCGTCCAGCCGACCAAAACTTTTCGTTTATAGATTTTGTCGGCACTATTGTCGTCAAGGACAACGACGCATCTACTCGTGTAGTGAATTCCACGCGTTTGATTTTGAAAAGATTGGGATGTAGGTACTCAACTTTAATTAAGTAACATCAACAATATACATATGCAACATTGTTCTTTAGATTTATCACTACATCACATCTATACTAATATTATAAAGCTAAAGAGTTCGTTTGTTTGGTTGAAGCGCTAATCTCAGAAACTGCTGGTTCGAATTGAAAAATTGTTAAAATTTTGTGTTGGATGGACTATCCATTTATAGGGGAAGGCTATAATATATAACATCACGCTACGACAAATTCTTTAAGTTTCTTTTCTCGAATAATTTATTGATGTTTCTCGTTAGAGGTTTGGTTAAGCAAGGTCACGTGGCTTCGGCGATAAGTTTTAGAAGCGATTTGTTGTTAAGTGTTTCGTATTAGTAAACTTACGGGGATGTGGTATTAAGTGTTACACTTTTCTAAGTCAGGTAACATACCCGATTTTTTGTGTAATAAAACTTTACGTAATTAACATAGCCTTTTTTTATAAAAATATAGATATTTAATATTACACAAAAAGAGGTAACCCTAAACTCATTACGGCAACGCAACCATGCGCTATTGCGAGGCAATAATATTTGTGTTTTAAGAACATTAAAGATCATTTTCGCATGCAGGGGTCGACGCTCGGAAAGAGTAGGTAATTAAAACGGTAGGTATGGACGTTTTTGCAGGGAGTGATTTATCTGTTACGTAGCAACTACTTAGTAATCTGTGATTATACTTTATATCCCTCGGGAGGTCGCTGCTCGAGCTGGAAGCTTAGAGCCCTCCATTAGCATAGAAAACCGCGGTTAACAGACAACTTGGCTGTTTCATTTCAAAGCCTAGTTATGGCCTGAAACTAAAATTTAAATTAGAGTGCATCAAGGTAAAATAGGCCAACTTTGAATAAAATTAATGTTAAGTAAAAAAAACCGTAATGGTTGTATTAAAACACAGTTTGAACCGTGAAGGCAAGAAGTAAACTATCCAAAGTATTAAAACTTAACAACACCAACAATGGGACGAGATGACGAATGAAAATAACATGAATTATGAAATTCGTTAAATCGTCCCAATCTGCCGACTTTGTTTTGAGACGAGATGACGAACAACCCTTTTGAAGTTATTTATTGCAAATATAATTAAATATAACTATTTATATAAAAACCATAGGTAAGGTCTATAGGTTATACTGGTATTACAGCTGGTTAGCTGTAGAACTGGTTTTACTCTACGGTAAAGAAACCTGGCATACGAAAACTGATGAGCAAAAACTACACACAACTGAAATACGCATGCTACTAAAATTGTAAACGAGTATGTATGCGCTTGTTTCAAAGTCGCACCTATCACCGATGGTCTAATGGTTAGTGATCCTGACTGCTGAGCCAGAGGTCGTGGGTTCGATTCAAACCCAGGACAAGTAATTGTGTGATGGCATGATCATTCTGTGTCTGGGTGTAATTTATCTATAGTAGGTATGTGTATAAATAGAAATATATTATAATTTACTAGCAACCCGCCCCGGCTTCGCACGGGTAGCAGAGACATCTTCAACAATCATCAATATACTTCAATCAATTTACACAAAATCTTAACAAATTACTAACATATAAACTTTCCTCATAAATCAATGTCTATTAGTGAAAACCGCATGAAAATCCGTTCATTAGTTTTTCAGTTTATCGCGAACAGACAGACGGACAGACGTGGCGGCGGATTTTGTTTCATAATATGTAGTGATTTATGTAATGTGTATGTTTATCAGTAGTATGTAAATAAAATAATAATAATGAATCCAAAAAAATATAAATAAAAAAAAAGAAAGGAGAGTATATATATACTATTTGTATTGCCGTTTGCCGCTATAACCACAAATTATAAAAATAAAATAAAATAGTTTCGTTTTGGGTTATGGCAATTTAGAGATTTAGTATCTCTAAAAGAGAGATCTCTTCGTAATATAATATGGATGACATATTTTACATATCATACATACGTACGAAAAAGGGTAAAAGAGTAAACTGGTGTTTTTGTTTTTTTAACATTAACAGTTTTATCGATCACAAAAAGAGATTATTCCCGTACCGGGAATCGAACCCGAGCCTCCTGGGTGAAAGCCAGGTATCCTAGCCACTAGACCATACGGGATGTTACACATGTATACCATAACGTTAATCTGATGTAACCTTTTTTATAAAAAACAAAGATATAGCGATTTCAATACGTCAAACATCAACAACTACAAAGAAATAAGTGATTCACGTTGCTGATACGATTAAAAATAATAATCGATTTTATATCAGAAGTTTTAAACGATATTTTTTTTATAGTGGGTGCAAACGAGCAGACGGGTCACCTGATGGTAAATGACCGCCGCCCATGGGCACCTGCAGGGAGGAAGAGGAGGAGAGGTGGGGGGAGGTGGGAACATTGCTTCAGTGCCGGTTTTCTGTGAGGCCGTGGTATCACTCCGGTCGAGCCGGCCCATACGTGCCGAAGCATGGCTCTCCCACGATAAAAAGTTAAGATTAGTTAAAAACGCTGAAGTTGTTTAGTAAATTAATTGACCCACGTTTAATACTGTGTTATTCATTTGAACTGATTATTGTTGTTACTGAGAAATCAAGTGACCAATCTAACGCGTATGAAGAATAGAAAATACGAATTTCAATATTTACTTTAAGTTTGAACTTGAGTTATAACATTGTGATGTTATTTATTGCAAATAATTGATAAAGACATGCCATAAATAATAATACAATGTAATGTAATGTAATGTAAAATATTTGCATGTTAAAAATATGTCAAAAATGTGCTGAACTATTATAATCCTTGATTTGTAAGAACCTATGTACTTACCACATTTTACTGCAAATAAAGATATTCTATTCTATTCTAAATAAAACTTATAAACAATTTATACTATTGGATAGCACTCATACCTACACTCACACACACTCACACACACAAACACACACACACACACACACACACACGCACATTCGCACGCACACACATTCACACGCACACCGTGTAGAACAAAATATAATTCTATTTTAGGTTTTTATCTTTGTAAGTAATTGCATTTATTTTGTATTTTTGATAAGTCATGCACCCCACTTGGTCCAAGAGGGAGCCTGGTGATCTGTGACACAGGTCTTCCTACTACAGACACCAGTCTCTCACAATGGAAACTATTGTTGTAAATACTATTTATTGTGTAATATAACTGAACTGTAGTTGCCTTTGTGGAAGAAAAATAAAATACCTTTCATTTCATTTCATAAATATTGAATATCGATTTATAAACATGCAGTATAAATATTTGTTCTCATCACTACGTACAATAGAACGTAATACTTTTATTGCGTAAAACAATAATCATTTATTTTGAAAGAAAAATACAACATGTATAGAATTGGTAACCAGACTGCTGATAAACATACTTATATATTTCTAAATACATAAATATTATAGATAAATTACACCCAGATACAGAACAAATGATCGTGCTCATCACACAAATATTTGTCTTGGGTGGGAATCGAACCCACGACCTCTGGCTTAGCAGTCAGGGTCACTAACCACTAGACCAACAGGCCAGTCAAAATATCTAAGTAAACACCATTATTAACTGGAGACGGACATTACCTAATATTATTACAGAGGCATTAAACACGGTAATGCGCTTGAAATGGATATTCAGTAAGCCGGAAAGCGATCGCACGGTGAATTCAGATTCCCTATTAACATTAACAAGCATTGCAAATGCCTAAAGTTGGGGCTCCACTGATATGACAAGTGGGAATGACACATTTGACATCTGTAATTTTTTTTATTACTTTAATTATTAAATTATAATTCTTTAAAGTTAAAATTAAATAAATAATAACTTCAAGCAGGTCACTAATTAAAAAGTATTCTAAATATAAATTTTGATTAATGACATATTTTAATGTAAGCTTTTTATCAGTAACTAGCTGTGCCCGCGACTTCGTCCGCGTGGAATAGTGTATTTATATCGAATCAACAGCCTAAAAAATAAGTTTCAAGCTTCTAGCCCTAAATATGAAGATACTTCCATACACCTTTTCATCCCCACCTTTCGACCCCTTACACCCTTTTTTTTCGCATTAAAAAGTAGCCTATGTCCTTTCTCAGGCTCTAGACTATCTGTGTACCAAGTTTCATTTAAATCGGTTTAGTAGTTTTGCGTGAAAGAGCGACAGACAGACAGACAGAGTTACTTTCGCATTTATAACATTATAGTAAGGATAGTCGAGTGGTCTTGCCATTGGCTTCTCACGCTCTGAATAACATATGTTTAACACAGACAATGATAAAAGTTTAATCCTTTTCTTCCTTTTTTTCCTAATTTCAACTATCTAGAGTGGATGGACACAATCAAACTCTCCGTAGTGAAAATACACTTTTTTTATGAATAATGGCCTATGAATTGCGTTTGACACATACATTTTTTATTGGAAATCTATAGCAGCATTATTAAACTAACTACCTTGCACTTTTATCTCATCTTATCTTCATCGTATTAAGTCTATATCTGTACATTTAAACAACTAAACAAAGTGTATTAAATTGGCCCCTCCCAATTTGGCCTCACTCAACAAAGGGACAACTGATCATGATGATAGATTGATTTTTGCAGGATACATGTAAAAAGTTTTTTTTAAAAGTGATTTTCAACCGCATTGGTTTGTTTAATCAGATTATATAAAGTAGGTAAGGTATTGAACCATAAAATAATATTCTTTGAATAAAATAATTTCTAACTACCACTTTCAGATAAAGAATAAGACTTTGAAAATACACAGTCCAAACAATACTGGTACGGTACTGGCACTTACAATATGATAACATCAACATCAACCTACCCGCTGTGACTAAGACCATACCCTAGTCTGGTCACTGTTGAGAGAGGCGGAGCGTAGAGCGAGTATAACTTAATTATATAATTGTACCAATGTTTGGCCATAGTGGAACTACACACTATCTCGAAAATAATCTAGTTATCATACACAGAGATTAGACTTGTTTTGTTTCTGTGGCACTGAGACCGTGTACTGCGGTATAGTTTTGTGGCGAAAAATTTGATAAGGTCATTACGTTTTTATTGCTTAATAATTTAAACAACATTTTTAAATATTTATCTTTAACTAGCAACCCGCTTCGCACGAGTAGTAGAGACATCTTCAACAATCATCATCATATTTCAATCAATTTACACAAGACGTTATAAGATTATACACCTAACCACCTTCCTCATGAATCACTCTGTCTATTGGTGAAAGCCGCATGAAAATCCGTTCAGTAGTTTTTCAGTTTATTGCGAACAGACTGACAGACAGACGCGGCGGAGGACTTTGTTTTATAATATGTAGTGACTAGCAACCCTCCCCGGCTTCGCTCGGGTACAATTTATATACCTAAACCTTCCTCATGAATCACTCTGTCTATTAGTGAAAACCGCATGAAAATCCGTTCAGTTGTTTTTCAGTTTATCACGAACAGAAAAACAGACAGAAGCGGCGGGAGACTTTGTTTCATACATTGACACTGAAAAAAACAAAATGGTCGTGGACTCAGCATATGGATGACAGGGCTAAGTACGCTAGCCGCTGTAGTTCTGTCCAAGCCATTAATAACAATCTTAGAATAAACACAACACAGCTTATATCGATGAACACTCACTCAACTTCAGCGATTTCTTCTCTCATGCCTACCTAGCCCTACCTCCAATGTCTCCATCCCCGTAGAGCGTGGAGGGCCACACACAACACAAGAAAACCATCACATAAATGTTTGTCTTTTGGTTCTCAGTTTTTGTATTAATGTGTATCATATTTATCACTAGTCGTTCCTGTAGTTTCACTGGCGTTTATGGTCACTGCTCAGCTCCGAAGTGTCGTAGAGTAATGTTACATAGCCGATAACCATTCTCAATGAATACTCTATCCAATACAAAAATAGTTTTCGAATCCGACTGGTAGTTCTAGAGATTAGCTCGTCTAAACAAACCGACAAGAAATCTCTTCAGCTTTATTTTGTTAGTATAGATTTATCTCCCATCCTTCATTACAGTAGAGATATTAGCGAAGACACTGTCTCACTTTGAAAGTTATCAGGCATGCTTTCTCATCCCTTTTTTTGTTTCTTAGCTACCGCTAAGAAGCAAAACTCTTTGCTATCAAAGAGTCCAATTTGGAAGAGTTCAAGAGTCCAGTGAAAAGCTATCATCACTTACATTCCAGTAGAAAACTCCTCAAATATTAGTCTATTACTTATCCTTGCAATGTGCCAACCTACTCGGTAACTATTATGCCATGAGTCCCTCAATCGAGCTTCATACAGTAATCGTTACATATTAACCTCAAAATATTGGTTTTACGCAAGCATATAATCGCAATTAGCTGCCATTTAAATGATTCTAAACATGTTCTGATTTTGAATGGACATTAATAGGAACTAGAGGTAGTTTGGTGCTCAAATTTCGACCAAAACTCATTAAATTTTAAACCTGTTTGTAACATAAATCGAGATGCATGATTTGGATTCTCATTGTACTGACTTTCCGGACCGTGACAGGTCAAAATTATACTGGACATGTGTAGTTTTATGTAGCTGTTTTCACATTACTATTAAATTTAAAACACATATTGTTTCAAAATATATTAGCTTTCTATTACTCCGTGCGCAAAATTTATAGAAAAAGGGGTACAAAGAATTGCTATTCACATATTAATTTATACTCGTAGATATAAGCCGCTATTGCGTATTATATACAGGCTTTGAGCATAAACAAGCATTTACGCAATCATATTCAATTCATGAAACCCTGTTATGTAGTCAATTACTAATACCCGTTGATATTAATCAGACAACATTATATAAAATTGGTTTCCACTCTGAGCTGAAATTTCAGGGTAGGATTTCAAAGAAAATGTTGTATTGTTTTCTAGCGATGTTTTATTACTATCAAATGATAGTCGTGGTATTATAGGCCTGTTATTGCCTCACTTCTTTTTATAAACGTTTTATTCCGAGTACGAGACTTGAAACAATTTCCAACAAATACGGGGAACATGCACAAATGGGCATTATAACCATTTGATTTATGCGTAATATTGTAGGTGAGAGAAACTAATCACTCACCTTTAGTTTACCTATGATTTTTTTTTAGGAATTACTCCTGTGTCGCTGGGGACTTTACAAACATACAAATAACGGACACAAAGAACACCCAGACTCGGGTAGGAATCTAACCCACGACCTCTGGCTCGGCAGTCAGGGTCACTAACCACTAGACCAACAGGCCTAATGGTTAATCTGAACGGACTGCAATCCATTGTGAGGGAAAACCAAATCCCCTAAGAAAATCACCAGATGAGGCAAATATGAACTGATAACCAGACACGTATTTCGTCTCTGCATGTATTAAGTGATAGTTCCACAGTAAATCAGCACCTGAGACCGACACTATTCGTCGCTTCGTCCCGTTATAAATAACTTGATATCAGGCCTTAAACTAGTCGGCTATCCCCGAAATACGCGAGAATGAAGGTGTACATCTTAAAAAAATATTATTTAACACTTTTAATTTTTTTTTGACGTTTCCAGACATTAAAATCAAAATATTTGGTTCATAGCTTTGACTCTTCTTGTATCAGAAATCATAAATTTGCTTGAAATTTTCAAGCGTTCTAATCAATGCGGTCTACTTTCAAAAACATATTATACACAGTGGAGTTTGTTTAGAGGTACTCGTAAAGACCTTATCTCTTAGACTTTTTGGTTCATTTGGCGATTAGCATCTTTTATCCGGAACGTGCTTAATGCAAAGTCCGAAAGCAGCTTTTTCTGTCGAGCCGTAACAACGGACCAGAAACGTTAATTAAAACTTTCGACCTATGGAAAATACTCGGGCGGATCGAATTAGTTGAGGAGCCTATTTCAATAGCCTATTTCTCATTGCCATACCGAAATGAAACTATGAATGTATTTTTTTTTTATGGTATAGGGGGCAAACGAGCAGACGGGTCACCTGATGGTAAATGACTACCGCCGCTCATGGGCACCTGTTATTCAGAGTCACAAGTGCGTTGCCGCCCTTTAAGGTGGGGGTAGGGGAAGAGGAGGAGAGGGGGGAAGAGCGGGAAGACGGGAGAGGGGGATTAGAGGGGAGGATAGAAGAGAGAGGGGAAGGACGGGAATAGGGGAGAGGGAACGGTTAGGGCCTCCGGTAACCTCAATCATGCGGTGAAAAGCAATGCAAACATTGTTTCACTGCCGGTTTTCTGTGAGGCCGTGGTATCGATCGGAGTCGAGCCGGCCCATACGTGCCGAAGCAAGGCTCTCCCACGTGTATATGTAGTTTGGATGACAATACTATAATTTAGCATCTTGAAGCTGATCTGATGATGTAGCAGGAAGTGGACTCTCCAGTGGCTACTAGTAAACCTCTTGAGTTTGGGCTCATATGATTTATTTTGGTAACTCCAGATTTCAATATCAATTGCCAAAACTTTGTGAAGTGCTGCTAGTGTTAGCTTAGTGCAGTCTTCTGTACCTCACCGCACCGCACCTCCAGCCGATTGATCAGCTCCCATTTGTTCTGTTAAAATATAAAAATTTTATTCCTTTGTAAACTATGAAAAATAAATTATAGCGAAGGTATACATATTATAATACTCGTATAAGAGAGAAACAGTCTTCCACTGAGAGTATAGCGGTTTTCAGTCTTTAAATACTCGAAGAGTTTCCCCCTCTTCTCTAGTATTTCTAGTAGGAGGAAAACATCTAGAATGTATTGCTCTGTGTTTATTAAATCTCGGAAAGTAATCTTCTTTGCTTTTATTAAACACTTGCCAATTAAAACCATACTCACAATTCCGCTCCGTCGGTCAAAGCAATTGCCACTCAGCCCCCACCTTTACCCTCCCAATTTGCGTCAGCACATATCATAATTATCCGATATAATACCATAAAAATAAAATTAAACGAATCCCAGTCGAGTTAATGAGAGTGTTACATATCTGTTTCATTTTGCAGATTTACTTTATTAATAAGCAGAACGTGTTACTCGAAATTTAACCGATTAATTCCCTATTGATCTTGTTTTTTATTATTAAATTAAATTAAATATCATGTATTAAAAAGTGTTCCCATGTCATATGATGGTGTCTACTATGTTACGGGTTGGACTTGATAGACAAGCTTATGGTTCATCTATTATTCATTCTAGAGGTAGTCGCCTAATCTGATAATAAGACAATAAATATATATATTACACATACACACACACACACACACACATACACACACACACACATACACACACACATACACACACATACACACACACACACACACATACACACACATACACACACACATACACGCACATATAAATATCCACGCTTAAACACATGCGTGGACAACATTACTGTAACATCAATATTGGGGGGCCTGGAGCTCTAAAATACAGGCCAAGGCTTAGTTTAGACTCCAGATCGCCCACAAATTACAAATTAAGCTAAACTTTTGTCAACTTAGATATTAAGACTTGTGTAATTTGTGGAGATAAATAAAACATATTATTATTATTATTATCTAATGGAATATTGCAATACTTATACACTAATTTGTAAACCTACAAAGTATGAAATTAATTGCTCCACAGGTTTTTTTAATCAGTTGACGGGTTATTTTATTAAAATATTTTAACTTAAAACGAAAGAGAAGGTTATAAGCTATGAATCGCAGAAACACTAAATTATATAATGAGAAGTGTCTAAAAGCTTACGCTGGCTTATTTTACGAAAGGAGTGCACGCGGGGAGTTATATAAATACTTGATGATTTCAGTGAAGAGTCTTCAAGATGTAAACTGCAGGATATCTCCGCAATTTTGACTGCAATCTTTTCCGGTATTTTCCGGCCGGTACCTTCACCAATACGACCGGATCCGGGCCGGGCCGGACTGAAATTGGCATATCATAAAATTTTTTGGTTGGTAGCAATATGAACTGTATATAAGAGGTTTAAGGAGTTATCATACATTTTATAAAAAAATACCGTTTAGACAGACAATAAGCTTTGTACCCAACAATTAAAATCTAGTATCCAAAGTAATTAGTTAAATCTCAGTGTTCGTATTAGCAATATTAATCTCTATTAAGTTGAGTTTTTCTAAAGTTCATGCACGACGTTAGTAAAAATATTCAAATGTAACTTATACATCTTAATCAACAAAGAGCACCTTAAAACACAATAATTATGTTATTCTATCTTAAATAATTATTTAAGACAACATTACTTAAATGACATTAAGTAATTATTTTTGGTATAAACATTGTAAATAGTAGCATACAAATGGTGTTACTTGTATCGTTTGCTTATGGATTCTTCTTACAGATCTAACAGTTACAAATATAGCCAGCGGTTAAAAATACCCTTTCGGTTTTTGTGCGGTAGTGACTAAACAAGTAACAATGCGCTGGAAGCCTTTCAAAAGCTGGAGTCGATTCCTTTCGGTATATATCGGATATGTATGGTAACGGATCCGGTTGATGTCTAATGATGCCGGATCCGCCGGATTGCCTGGTCCGGTTTTCCGGATTGCAATCTAATAATAAATAGGTGAATTACACGACTTGGAAAATAAATAAAGAGAATTATATATCTATGTATATGTATACTTTCTTAGCTTTGTGCTTCAGATAATATACACAATGGGTGGTTTGAACTGTCAATACCAATGTTTCAGCTGTCAATTTATATATATACAAATGTACATAAATTGACAGCTAAAACACGTGTATGTACAGATATACGAATAATCTTCTTTGATCGCAAAACATAATATTATTGTAGAGGCTATGAAATATATATATATATATGTATTCATACCGTAATAAGTACCAGTATGCCGAAATAACTATGACATCACCAGTCATCTTCAATTAACATAGAATTATATAATACCTAACGACTGATATGTATCTATCAAAGGACTCTATAAATAATATTTAATAAAGCGCATTTAAGTAAGGCTGGATGTACACCGATGAAATGTATCTGGAAAAAAAGATATTCTATAGTAGAGTATTTTGCTTCGATTTTGACTACAACAGTTTCTTACCAGTCTCATTATCATCTTCATACTTTTTTCCCAAATTTTATTTGGGGTCAGCGCAATGTTACACATTATAAATGGGTTTCTTTTATAAAACCTAGAACGCGGGGTCACGTACCTGTGATCGGAGAAGCCAATAGGAGAGGGACTGGCCGATTTTGTTATCTTAGGAGTCACATCGTCATCATCTTGGCGTTGAATCCCTAACAGATACACCAGATATTAAACAGTTTTGTATGGTGGCCAGAGATATTGGTTGCTGAATGAACAGTAGGTATCCAATCCACACAGTTTTCAGTTCAGTCCTCCTCTATACCTTCAAGTCAAGTCAGCGCTCATTGACACGTGAAAACATTTTGCGTCCTCGGGTATTTGATATGTCTTTTGTAAGTTGAGAATAGACTAGTCTAATCTCGTTCTTTTCGCGAACCTTTTGGCCTATATTATCTTCTTGCAAGACTAACCAGCTGAGTTTAGAATTAAGCAAATAAACTGATTAGTTACAGCATTTTCGGTGTTTAATTACAGATGGGACTGGTCTTCTGCTGAAATTTATAGGGACAAGGAGTCTTGAGACACATGAGATCTAAACTAATGTCTTATTTTTGAATTTTCGAAGGTAAGGAGAACTCAACTTCACACAGGCCACTGCTGGGCATGAGACTCTCAGTATCTATACTAATCTAATCTATACTAATATTATAAATCGAAAAGTAACTCTGTCTGGCTGCTGGTCTGTTGCGTTTTTTAGGCCTATTTCAATGAATTTTAATATGGAGATAGAGAGGATCTTGGAGTAGGACATAAGCTACTTTCTGTATAAAACTTTTTATCGGAGAAATTCTACGCAGACAAAGTTGGGGGCACCAGCTAATATTGAATGAACCCTACTTTAACAGCTTTTTATGCCCTCCTAAAATGTTGGCGATTTTGTCATCTGCGGTATTAGAACTTAAGCGACGATATGAGCTACTTTTTATAAAAGCATCTATATATAGGTACTTATTAAAATTCTACGTTTTGGTTACATTTTATAAATATCCTTAACTGTTGTTCCGTTTGCCTAACTAATGATCACTGATGATATAGATGGTAAGTAAAAGCTGCTCCAATTTGATCCATCACAAGGCAACAATATATCCAGTTCCCCCTTTGAAACCATGTACTCCATACCTAACATTTGGAGGTATATTGTATGCCAAAGTAACATAATCCGAAGCCGGCAGGGTCGCCCAATTACCTCCGGTTATGGCTCATAATTTAGCTAAATGCCAGGCCGCGATAATTGATACCGTCTGTTATGCTTTCATGGACTTGCGGAGTTTGATTGCATGTATCTACGTGATTTAGCTATTGTTACTATGTAAAAAAAGCACTTGTGTGTGTGAGAGAGAGAGGCAATTATTGTTTATTTATATTTTAAGGGAAGTACTCGTACTTAGGGATTAAACTCTTTTGAACTCACCTGTAAAATTACATAATGCAGGCGTCTGTGTTAATGTTTATTAAACTACTGAAGTACTTACCTTTAAATGGAGTTCTATATTAACTATAAATATTTTCGGTTTGTCCAAATTATCAGGTGTAACTTTTGTTGAATGACATGTATCTTATTAATCTTCAACATGCATTATAACCATCATTCACACCACATCACATGACATCTTATATCAACTTAGTATGTGTCCGATAGCCAATGTTCTTACGGGTAAGCAGCGCAGGCTCATTGATCGGCTGGTGGTTAAATTTCGACCACCTTTGAATATTTAGTTTTTACATCGTTGACCAGTGTAACTGAACTGTAATTTTATAGACTTTTCTTACCGTGTAATGCCGCGTTTCTATAATTAACAAACGATAATGACAAAAAAAAACGAATCGGTTCTTGAATATAAGAACGCGGCATAAGCCAACATAATTACTGGACCCCCTTTTTTTTTTTTTTGTTGACGGGGTGGAAAATCCCTTCGGATCTCCGGCTCCTCGGGGACGCAGGAGCCAGGAGTGGATGTGGTGTTTCCACTAAAAACCACCCCGACAGCCGGTCTCAGGCGCCCTGCTCTGGGGAGGACCCGGACCATATTATTTCAGGTCCCCCCCCGGATCGACGCCGCGCCTGGCCAAGCCCTATCCCGGGGAAAACAGGCTTCCCCACGCCTATCGGCCAAATCAATGTGTGTAGCAGCCCGATGAATGATTGCTGGCGGGGACAGGTCTCGTCCGACGTCGACCAGGATCTCACGTTCAGACGCCCACGCAGGGCAGTCTTCCAGCGTATGCTGTTCGGAGTCCCAGTCGACTGCGCAGTGGTGGCATTGTGCCGTCTCCTCGCGTCCAAACCGATTCAGGTACTCACCGAAGCAACCATGCCCAGTGAGTACCTGCGTCAGTCGGTAGGTGACGCGACCTCCTTCCCTACCTACCCAAGCTTCGAGGTTAGGCAGAACGGCACTGACAGCGCGTTGGCGCGCATTCCGCGGCTGCTCCAATCGCGCGCCACTGCGCCAGTGCCTGTCGGTGAGCGTTCCGCTGCATTTCGAGCTCGTCCTGGTCTTCCCCACCCTCAACCCGGCGGATCGCGCAAGTCTGATCATAGACCCTCGCGTCCATATCCGCCAGGATATCAAAAGGCGTGAAACGTGAAAGGACTGTGGCCGCTTCCCACGAAATTGTGCGGTAGCCTCGTACGATCCTAATGGCCGCTACCCGCTGCGCTTGATTGAGCTTAGCTCGACAGCGGGAGGAGGCCGATAGGCGCTTGGCCCATATCGGCGCTCCATAGAGGGCTATGGATCGTATCACCGCACAGTAGAGGCGGCGAACTTCCTCCCGCGGACCCCCTAGATTAGGCAACAGCCTCTGTAGGGAGCCCGCAATTACTGGACCCCTGAAGTTTCTTGTATCCGTTTTCACATAATTTTTAAATTTTATAAGGTATATTTAAAAAAAAATAACTTTCTGCTCTTCTCCTACATTTAATCGTCATGCATTTCGAATTTCACAAAGTACAAATTTCGTGGATGGACGGTCCGCCGAATTTGCTTAAAAAGGGTCTCAGAACTTTCTTCATGTACCTGTTAATATATAGATACCACTAGATATAAAAGTGACTACGACTGCATTTGAAATGTATTTTTTAACATTGTGGTAGCACACAAGCAAATATGTAGAATGTCAGACGGAAAGAACATATTAAGATACTTATAACCACAGTAGAACCGCGTATAGCTCTGTATATTGAAATGAGTCGTCGCCGTCGCACAAGAGATTAGGGCATACCTACCTAAGTAAAGCAAATTCAATTTGCTGAACTAATACGTACGCATGTAGGGAAATACGTTTACATTACGGCCCAAATAGGGAATAAGTGCCAGAGCGGTAATACACGCATTGCCAACCCTATTATAAACATATACAACCCTACATATTTTTTCCCGTTAGTACTTGATTTTGAAGGACTTCTATAGTGGAGACACTTAGTGAAATCCACGTTAATTACATTAATTATTTTGAATCTTGACGATTAACTGCACGGATGGCGCAATGGTTTAAGTGGTCACCTCGCCACTACGCCGCGCCGAGTGTTGTGGGTTCGAATCCTACACGGGGCAAAAATTTGTGTCATCCACAAATAGTTGTCCCGAGTCTGGGTGTTCTTTGGGTCCGTTGTTTGAATGTTTGTGAAGCCCCCCGCGACACTGGGTTATTCCTAATGCGGGAGTTGTCTTTTTAAAAAACGATAAACGAAACAAAACAAGGCCTAGATAGGATTTATTTATTTTTTTGTTCAAACAAAAAACGTACAGTTTTATTATATTAGTATAGGTTATAGCATAGATTAGTATATATACACAGTACAGATAGAAAGGTTCTATAGAACCTCTGTAGAGAGAAATAAGTCACTCTAAATTAGTTCTACAAGTGGCTATTACTACACCTGAGGAAACGAAATTTGGAAGGCTGCCTACTAGTAGATTCTTTTAAAGGAACACGCATAGCATAAGTATATTATGCATGTTGACCGGCTTATACGCGAAAACTCCGGTAGAAGCTCGAACTAACGTGCTTACATAAATTGTCTCTGTGCATGATTTAACTACTGTTAGCACCTAGCGCTCCATGCATTTTTATTTCTTCGCACATTATCCTGGGTATAATACAGTCGGGTATAAAAGTGAAAGTTTTTAATTTAATTTTTTTTTTTTTTTTATTTTGTTTGGAAAATAGGATGTTGCCTCTTCTGATTCTTTATTCTAACATAGATACATTTATTCTGTGTCTGGGTGTAATTTGTCTATAATATGTATGTATTGTATATAAATAATAAGTATGTTTATCAACAGTCTGGTTATCATAGTACAGGCTCTGTCTAGTTCGGGATCAGACAGCCGTATGTGAGAGGTGTCTCAAGTTACTATTATTATTTCTAAAATAAAAAGGTTCGAGCGTAATGTATACGTATTTATGTATTCTGCTTGGAGTATTGATAGCTAATATTTAGCTCGTTCTCAGTAATGTTCAGAACCGCGAAATTAATTAATTTGAATGATTGTAATTACTGTATAGTTAAACACCATATTTATATTATTAATGGCACTTCACTGCACTTAAAATGCGGTTTCTTTAAACTGGCTTGTTGGCCTAGTGGTTAGTGACCCTGACTGCTATGCTACAGGTCGTGGGTTCGATTCCCATCTGAGTCTGGGTGTTCTTTGTGTCCGTTGTTTGTATGTTTGTAAAGTCGCCCGCGACACAGGAGTAATTCCTAATGCGAGCGTTGTCTATAAAAAAGAAAAAAAAAGGCAAGCTGAGCCCGAAGTGACTACTATTTGCATGTCTGGGCTGCATCTTTTTAACTCGCTAAATATACGAGCTCTAGAGTTTGTAATAATAAAAATTCGGTGATCAATTTCATAAAAAAATGCCATGATTTGAAAAAAAAAAAAAATTTAATTATAACCACAGTGTCAGACGATATACTGTCTCGAGTTGACATTTTGCTTCGCTCTATGAGCCCCTGTTCTGCCCGAAATCTTCTATGAATACTACTCTCGGAAGTTATTATTCTTATGAGTTATCGTCATCTGTAAATATGAACAATAGCGTTTAGTGACAGCGGCTGCCGGAAGCTCAGATGATATGATGTAAACCAAACATGTCCAATCTATTAAATGCAATGAAAGATAATGACAGGCAGATGTTGGATGAAGGTGGGGCAACATTGATCTCCTACAAGAATGTTAGTGTAGGGCTAGTGGAATTTTAATAGCGAAATCTAGCTAACTATCTCTTGCATAATATTTTCCACTATGTCCAGTTATCACTAGCAACCATTTACGCAAGGTATACCCTTCTAAGATAAAACTGACTGTAACATCCCGAGCACCGTTGGTATCGCCTGTACATTTACATACATTCGCCATATATTCGCCGCTCGGACATACATTACGGACTATCGCGTATAATATGACGATAAGTAACGTTGTCCTGGCCATAATCTACAGTTGAATCTGAATAACGAAGGAGTTTTGGTAACTATGGATTTATGGTGGACCGTTGTTTTGATCGGGTTTGTAAATAACGTTTTTTGTGTTATAGAGTAAAAATGATTCATAACTGGTGTAGCATAAAAACGAGTTATTGTTATAAAGCGGGTATCTCTCTGGTTAAACGATAAAATGAGAGTACGTTTCCGATTTAACTAATATTTTAAAGGACGCAATATATACCAGAAATATATTTGCTGATATTTAAGTAAAAGAAAAAACACTCAGTGCCGATCAGATAGTTTAGCTCAAAAGCTTACTTTGTTTACTTCCAAACTCCATTGACAATGAAAAACCAGTTACCAGCCATACCAGCATAACTGAATCTACAAAATTTGATTAAATCCTTACTACTCAACAGATCATTATCATATTTTGCGCACATGTTGTCAGGGGTGCGGAAAATGATATATTTGCCTTTTATCCATAATAACAACTCTGTTCTCGAGGGATACCTAAATTCATTATCAAAATCTATATCCACGCGAGTGAAGTCGCAAAAGCTAGTATGCCTAATTTAATTTACTAATGATTCATAACAGAATAGTTTTTTAACCCCCGAAACACTCCAGCCAAAATCTTAATGCATTGGGTGTTATGTAAAGATGAGTGTATTAAAGAAGGCCTTATATATTATCTTTCTCTTACTGGCTGCATACACAATAGAGGGAAGAAAAAAATACAGCTCATAATTTGTAACAACATACCAAACTGCGAGTAACTAACTCGAGACATGCTCGACAATAACCTGATAGAATGTCATCCAAGTATAACAGGCACTCCATTAGTTCTCTTACCGTACAATTTTACTGACAAATGAGAATTATAACAAAATCTTTACTATTTTATCATAATTCTCAAATCGTTTTGGCAATAGAAAGTACACGTCTTAATTAACCAGAAACAAATCTTTATGGCAATAAAGTTGATTCATTAAACAATTTTAATTTGCAGTAATTCAACGCTACTGGTCGAGGTCAACGGCATAATTCATAAGATTTTGCGAATTTGATTATTGGTGTATTCTATTCATAGCTTATAAAGTACAGTTAATATTCACATATTGAGGGTTACGTGACGCCCGTCAAACACCTACCGTAAAAAAGGGGTTTCAGAAAGTTATAGTTGTATTTTAAAGTTGGTATAGACTCAGTGGGTTACAAGCTTACAAACGCTAACCGCCTAAACAAAGACTGGGATACTGACTTAAAGCATCATAATTAAGGGATCAAGGTTGCGCCATCTTCATTTAACGTCGTAAAAGAGTAATAGAAAGAACAATTCTTGGTATTTCTCGACGCGATATTATTTGGGACGAAGAAATCTTTATTCTAGTCTAGTAACCGAAATATTTCTTGCCATTAGCAAGTAGCGATGAGCAGGAAATATAAAAGAAGAACTGACAACCGGTGGTGTAGAAATGTTTTCCAAATGAGACCTTGGAAAGCAGAATATCATTGGCTGTCCTCATACCCGGTTTCTGAAAGATTGATCAACCCAAAAGTTAACTAATCATAGGTCTAATCTCTTGTCAAGTATATATTGAGTTGCTGAAAGATAGATGGATAGATAGATAGATAGTACTCTTTATTGTACACCAAACACATGATATATATACATATAAAAAAACAACTTAAACATAAAATGCACAATGGGCGGCCTTATCACAATAAGCAAGCACTCACAAGCACGATTAAACTCTTTTATTTGATCGTCGGATCAGTTAACAGAGCTGTCAAATTTTACTGCAAAATCTTATGTCAAATGCCATTCGAATGTTCGAGTGTTGTTAGTATATTCTTTGATCAACGTTTCAGAAACTCAAGCTGATATTGTACGGGCCAACGACCGTACATTTTGCGATGATTTTGTTACAAATGCAATTCAGTTCACCTTCAGCAAGCGTATCGTGTACTCATTAGCATATATCATATCATTTTAGTGCGTGAATCAATAAAATAGTTTACAAGAAAAATATCTATCCTTCCTATCATCTATCACGCAGTGTACGTGACCCGTACAAATATGGTCCTTCGACGCCTTCACTTGTGAGATTAGGGCAGTGTTTGGTCAGATATTGTTCCATGTTTCGCGAGTGAACAGAACTAGCAGTGTGGAGGTTTGTACTGCCAGCAAGCGTGCAGTATAAAGTAGAAGCAGCAGCAATCATCGAGGATCAACAAGGATCCCTTGTTGGTGAGCAACAAGGCTCTCCGTGTGGAAGTTCAAGTAAGATCTTTCCATTTATTTTATTAGCAATATGTCGTCTTTGGAGGACATTTTAGCAAATCAGCAACAGCTACTCGGTGCGATAGAACAGATTTACACAAATTTTAAGAAGGATAGCTCGGATCGTAAAACTTCGGACTACATACACCGAAGATTGGACACATTGGATGCATACTGGCAAGATTATCAATCAAATCATATGCGATTTAGAATATGCCGAATTTCATACTTATTTCACTTCAAAACAATACGACATTGTGAAAGAGAAAGATGAAAAAGTTCGAGGACTTATTCAACAATATCAACGACCCGACGACAGACCGTCAACACTATCATTAAAACCTGCAACTTCTCTTGGAACGTCTGGTTCCACCTAGCAATCAACACCCTCCTCAAGGGTACAGGGTTCCAGTAGCAAGACTGATGAAATGATAAGAAAACAATTAAGTAATTTCAAGGCCTTTGAACATTCAGTTTCCAAGATTAACCTAGACGTTGTCACGGAGAAATGGGAATTTGAACATCTATTGAAGACAGTACAAGATCGCTGGTCTAGAATAGATACCCAGCATTGGGAATTAGACAGTGAGTTAGGAGACAGAAACCAAGAGTACTACAGCACGTACCTCAAATATGAGAATACATATAACGACGAAATAAAGGCAATTAACGAGAAAATGTGATCACATAGGGAACAAGCTACTCCAAAAATAGAGATTCCAACGTTCGGAGGCAGCTATCACCAGTGGACGTCCTTCAAGGACCTCTTCACTGAATTAATTCATAACAATCCAGGACTCTCCAGCGCTCAGAAGATGCAGTTCCTTAAGACGAAGGTCAAAGGGGAAGCCGAACGTCTTATACAACATCTTCCAATCACCTCTGATAATTACATAATTAGCTGAGATATTTTAAATCACAGATACGACAACAAAGGAATGATTTTACGTCCCATATTAATATCCTATTAAACTTGCCAATTTCACAGCAAGCATCCATCAACCACATAAAGCGTATACATGATATCGCACAGGAAGCGCTGAATGCCATCTCTTGATGGCATTCAGCGCTTGGCGTAGATGTTACATCCTGGCATCCGTTAGTGGTACATCTTTTATGTCAAAAACTAGATTCAGATACTTTTTCGGAATATAATATATCTATAAAACAACCCCGAGAGTTACTTGATTTGAAAGAATTCTTAATGTTTTTAGAAAACAAATTCACTAGCATGGAGGTGAGCAGGCGAAAACAAGAGAATTATATTCAAAAACCGATTCCTTCGAATAACAAATCGATGGGAAATAGCCATACAAACCCTTCAAAATCATATAATTATAAACAGACGTACTCTAGTAACAAGCATATTTCACAATTGCGAAGCGACAAAAAGTCGGACTTTGGTATATATCATTGCCCAATCTGCAATGACACACATGCATTATATTTTTGCAAACAATTCTTAGAAATGGGGCCAAATAAGAAAAAGCAAATTGTTTCAAACCTAAATTTATGTCTAAATTGCTTATATGACCATAACGGAAAAGCATGTTTGTCAAAAAAGCGTTGTCGTGAATGGTTCCAGTAGCAAGACTGATGAAATGATAAGAAAACAATTAAGTAATTTCAAGGCCTTTGAACATTCAGTTTCCAAGATTAACCTAGACGTTGTCACGGAGAAATGGGAATTTGAACATCTATTGAAGACAGTACAAGATCGCTGGTCTAGAATAGATACCCAGCATTGGGAATTAGACAGTGAGTTAGGAGACAGAAACCAAGAGTACTACAGCACGTACCTCAAATATGAGAATACATATAACGACGAAATAAAGGCAATTAACGAGAAAATGTGATCACATAGGGAACAAGCTACTCCAAAAATAGAGATTCCAACGTTCGGAGGCAGCTATCACCAGTGGACGTCCTTCAAGGACCTCTTCACTGAATTAATTCATAACAATCCAGGACTCTCCAGCGCTCAGAAGATGCAGTTCCTTAAGACGAAGGTCAAAGGGGAAGCCGAACGTCTTATACAACATCTTCCAATCACCTCTGATAATTACATAATTAGCTGAGATATTTTAAATCACAGATACGACAACAAAGGAATGATTTTACGTCCCATATTAATATCCTATTAAACTTGCCAATTTCACAGCAAGCATCCATCAACCACATAAAGCGTATACATGATATCGCACAGGAAGCGCTGAATGCCATCTCTTGATGGCATTCAGCGCTTGGCGTAGATGTTACATCCTGGCATCCGTTAGTGGTACATCTTTTATGTCAAAAACTAGATTCAGATACTTTTTCGGAATATAATATATCTATAAAACAACCCCGAGAGTTACTTGATTTGAAAGAATTTTTAATGTTTTTAGAAAACAAATTCACTAGCATGGAGGTGAGCAGGCGAAAACAAGAGAATTATATTCAAAAACCGATTCCTTCGAATAACAAATCGATGGGAAATAGCCATACAAACCCTTCAAAATCATATAATTATAAACAGACGTACTCTAGTAACAAGCATATTTCACAATTGCGAAGCGACAAAAAGTCGGACTTTGGTATATATCATTGCCCAATCTGCAATGACACACATGCATTATATTTTTGCAAACAATTCTTAGAAATGGGGCCAAATAAGAAAAAGCAAATTGTTTCAAACCTAAATTTATGTCTAAATTGCTTATATGACCATAACGGAAAAGCATGTTTGTCAAAAAAGCGTTGTCGTGAATGCAATGAATTTCACAATACATTATTACACGAATCGTATCATCAGCAAAATAGTATTGCAAAACCGTCTACGAGCACGCAGCTAGACGATGCGCGTTCGAATCACGACCGTATGCAAAAAGGTAACACTCACGTAGCGCAACAACACATGATTTCTGCGATATTGTTGTCGCACTTTTAGTTCAAAAGGCAGACGGAACTTATCCCTTATCACGGAGAACGGTGCACAGTTACTAGGTTTGTCTCGACATAAAAGCAATAACATTATTACCGGTATTGGACTCACTGAAAACCGTTGCAAAGGGATAATGACATTAAACTGTATGTCAATAGTCTCTCCTTATTCGTTCAATATTGATGTGTACATCATGAAGAATCTTACAAAATACTTACCAACTTATACCTTCCCTAAGATGGCATGTCCATTCTTAGATAATCTAGAATTAGCAGACCCTGATTATAACGTAAGCCGCCCCATAGACATACTGCTGGGTGCTGATGTATACTCCAATATCATCTTAGGAGGGATGTGTAGACTCAGTGAGTCGCTTCCCATTGCACAACAAACTCGTCCGGGTCGGATATTATGCGGTGATATGAAATCGCTCTCGTGTAACGTCATACAAATAAATCTAGACGAAATCCAGCAATTTTGGGAGTTAGAAGACGTTACAGAAGATAAAACATTATCTTTTGAAGACATGTCATGCATTCAGTCCTATAAGTCAAGTACGATACGTTTAGAAGACGGAAGGTACCAAGTAAGACTGGCATTAAAACCAGGTTTACAAGAAAATTTAGGCAAGTCAAAAAATAAAGCTATAGCTAAATTCTTACAGTTAGAGAAAAAGTTACACAATAATATATCTATTTTTAGCGAATATAAATCATTCATTGATAAATACAAACCATTAGGTCACATGAAACCGGCAGTGAGTAATCAGACTCTTGAATGCTTTTTGCCACATCACTGCGTTTTACGCAAGGACTCTACTACTACGGCACTACGAGTTGTTTACAATGCATCATCAAAAACTTCGACTATAACACATTGAATGATTTAATGTATAGTGGACCGAACTTGCAGCAAGATCTTCAATCTTTATCTTGAAATGGAGGCAATATCGATATGCATTTACAGCAGATATTGAGAAGATGTTCAGGCAAATATGGGTCCACCCTGAAGACCAACTTCTGTAGAAAGTAGTATGGCGAGACGATCCACACAAAAAATTAAACCAATATCAACTTAAAACAACAACAAAGACAAAGACAGCGCCATTCCTCGCCATGATGACTTTAAGACAATTAGGAAAGGACGAAGGATACAAGTTCCCGGAAGCAGCTAAGCTCATCGAGGATTCATTTTATATGGATGACGCCGTTCATGGCAACCACTCTCTATCATCCGCTAAGAAAATTCAGTTTGACATACCACGATGGTACGGTACTCAATCAACAAGTGAAGTCGAATTACATGGGTTTTGTGATGCCTCAACAAAATCTTACGCCTGTGTTATATACTGTAGAGTGAAAAATTCAGAAAAATCAATAGTTTTGGTTGCCGGAAAATCCAAACTAGTTCCTACTAGCAAACAATTATCATTGCCCAGATTGGAGTTGTGTGGGGCAGAACTACTTGCCAAACTAATGGCAAAGGTACAACACTGCTTGGCCGGTTACAACAAAAGTATATTTGGATGGTGCGATTCCACGGCGGTGCTGGGGTGGCTCCATGGTGAGCCTAGCCGGCGGAAATTGTTTGTAGCGAATAGAACGAAGCAAATTACGGAGGTTATGCCACCACATTGCTGGCGATATGTTAAGTCACATGAAAATCCCGCTGATTGTGCAAGCAAAGGATTGACCGTATCTCAGTAATAAAGCAAAGCAGAAAATAATTATGCAAGTTCAGCATGAGGAATTTTGGAAAGATATATGTGAACTAAAGCAACATGGCAAACTAAACTCTAAGAGTAAACTGTTAAATCTAAACCCATTCCTAGATAAAAAAGATAGCTTGAGAGTTGGGGGCAGATTACGTAAAGCAAACATGAGCCTTGACATGCAACATCCCATTATCCTTCCCCACAATGGACGGTTGACTGAATTACTAATACAAAATGCACACCAAACAATGCTTCACGCCGGAGCTCGATTAACACTGAGTTTCATTCGCCGAAAGTATTGGATTTTAGGCGGTAACACAGCTACAAAAATGCAGATAAGACGATGTGTAGTCTGTAGAAAACAAAATCCGTATTTTCAACCACAGATAATGGGAGACTTGCCCGAATCAAGGACCAATCCATCACGACCTTTTACCCATACAGGCATAGATTTTACCGGCCACATTTACGTTAAGGCCAGTAAAGGACGAAGCATAACGGCTACAAAAGGGTATGTCGCTGTCTTCGTTTGTATGGTTACGAAGGCAGTTCACCTCGAACTCGTAAGTGACTTAAGCACCTCGACTTTTCTTGCAGCATTAAAAAGGATGGCCGCTCGCAGAAGAACGCCCCGTGAAATCTACAGCGATAATGGACGTAACTTTGTCGGCGCTAACAAAATCTTACAACAAGAGTACCCAGACCTTCTTCATATCATGCAAAGCAAGGAGTTATCTTCAGAAGTATTAAACATGGAAATAAAATGGAATTTCAATGCACCATCATGACCTCCTGCAGGTGGTTTATGGGAAGCAACTGTAAAAAGCTTTAAGTACCACTTTAAAAGGGTCATTGGCGAACAAATTTTAACCTACGAAGAGCTGTACACCCTACTCACTCAAATACAAGCCTGTCTGAATGCGAGACCATTATGCCCTATATCAGAAAATCCCGACGATTAAGATTTCTTAACACCAGCTCACTTTCTCACAGGTGGTTCTAACGTCAATTTACACGATACAGAAACAGATTTAAGAACTCGGTGGCAGCTGACGCAAAGAATAGTCTAAGATCTCTGGAAGCGATGGAGACATGAGTATTTAGTACAAATAACGGCACGGAGTAAGTGACGACAAACAAAAAATAACGTTCAACTGAATGACGTAGTTATGGTTCACGATGATAACCTTCCTCCAGGAAAATGGTTGATGGGCAGTATCGTCGAATTATATCCCGAAACCGACGGGCGGGTCCGTGTGGTAATGCTGAAAACCAAAAGCGGTACCTTGAAACGTCCTGTAACAAAGTTATCTATATTACCTATTAACGAGAATCTCCAAACAGCAGAAAACTAGCATTGTTTCAAACGCTTGCATCGCTAAAACAAATCCTACGACGTGTAAAACAAATCGATTTAACATAGCCTCAATTTTTACATACATCATGTTGTTTTTAACTATGATAACAAAATGTCAAGGTGCTCTTAATATCACAAAATTCAGAAATAATCAACATATTTAATTCGACAAATTATCAAACATGAAAATCATAAGAACTGATTGGAAATTAATTATATATTACAACATGGAACCTTATTGGGAAGGTATCAGAGCTCTAAACAAAGTATTCAAATCATGTGTTATGATACCGGAGCATTCACCTTGTGACATAATATTATTACAATTACGTCACGGATACGATGAACTTGAGGACAATAACCACAGGTTACTCAGTCAGCACTTTGACACGCAACCAAACAGGTGGCGACGCGGTCTTATTGACGGTGTCGGTTACATTGCAAACAGCCTGTTCGGCGTATTGGACAGTAGATTCGCGGAACAATACGAGAAAGATATTAAGCTCCTTCGTAACAATCAAAAACATATATAACTATTTCATTCCTAACAAAATTCGTGTTTTGAAAGAAAATCAAGGCCAAATCGAGAGCATCTCACATAATCACGACGTTCATCACTATACAGTAATATACACAGTGGTGGGTATTGTAGTCATACTCGTTGGGATCGTCGGGTGGAAGGCGAGGTGCGGACGCGCAGGGCCCCCACGAAGCAGGGAAGAAACGGCCCCTTCGCCACCGTTGGAACTGGTCAATGTGGCCTCCGCCAGTACTAGTGATCGGTGTTTAAAAAAGTGGAAGGTTTTCGTAGTTCGTGTAGTGAGTGTAAAAATAAACGTGATTAAGGCACGTCGCCTTTTGTGAGAAAATCAGTTTTTAAAGTGTGTGAGCAAACTATAGTTGTGTAGATTAAAATTATTAGAGACAATAAGAATATCATTCCTAGCATTTAAGGACCAAGTGGCTCACCTTGTTAATCATATATCATTGACTTCCCATTTCACTTTACCTTCTCATCTTTTGCCCCCGGGAACATGTACGGGCCAACGACCGTACATTTTGCCGCGGTCAGCATTTTACGCTGACAGCGATGATTTTGTTACAAAATGCAATTCAGTTCACCTTCAGCAAGCGTATCGTGTACTCATTAGCATATATCATATAATTTTAGTGCGTGAATCAATAAAATAGTTTACAAGAAAAATATCTATCCTTTCTATCATCTATCACGCAGTGTACGTGACCCGTACAGATATCATGACATCGCTGTTACCTTAACAGCTCTGTTAGTTGAACAATATTTTGATCAACTTTTCAGAAAACCGAGTGCCAACGTATCAAACTAAGATCCTAACTAATTATATATTATAAAATTGTAAGTGTACAATGTACTGTTGTACCCAAAACTCTAGCTTTGTATAACTAAGCAAGTTCTACGGCTAGAGTGAACTATTGTATGCAGATAAAGAGATTTTCGATAAATTCTAACATAGCTAGATTTTTTATTTTTTATAGTATGCTCGTTTGCCCATAGTTAAAGCAGTCGGGTCACCTAATGGTAAGTGACTAGCATCGCTCCTGAACACCTGCAACTCAAAAGTCACAAGTGCGTTGCCGGCCTTTGAGGCCTACGCTCTTTTCTTGAACTTTTGAAGGTCGTATCGGTCCGGAAATACCGCAGAAGACAATTTGTTCCGCTTATGACTTGTACTCTCACAAACAATGCCCTGTTACATCATAGGAATATTAATTTTTGCCCTGGAAGCTTTCCATGATGAATTTTATTATCGGCCTGGTCCCCGCTGAATCCAAATTGGGCCATTAGTTTCGAATTGATAACACACTTAGACGTTAAACAATCATTTTTCCCTCCTCGTGAAGATTTTCGTTGATTTATTTCGGAAACGTATTTCATTATATAAAGGAAATGTTATGTAAATTGCAAATTATGCTTCGAATCCGGTGACAGCTTTCAAAGAAAGTAGTCGATTTTACTTATTGAACTTGGCAACTTGAGTGGCCAAAGCACAAGGCTTCGTTATTATAATATATTCCAAGCAAAGGTGAAAAGACAAAACTCATCTGTGGTACCTACCGACTTCAAGGCTTTCAAAAAAAGCTTTGATATTATTAAGTTTTAGTTAAATAAAGTCATATTTGTATAATTATGTTCTAAAGCGTACTAAACCGTAGACAACACTTCATTCAAGACAAAAAACCTTGGAATTCAATTATTTTAAAATTATACGTAAATGGAAGCTATTGTGCTTCTTACTATTTTATCAATTAGATTCACAATAAAATATGTTTACATCGGTTAAGCATAAGTCATTGAAGTCATTATTAATTACAAATAAAAAAAAAGACCAATGACTTCGTGGCTTCTTCTTCAATATGGATTCTTATTTATTCTATTCTATTATTCTATTCTTATCATGTGAGTACAATATTTTGGAATCGGCTTTAATTTTATAAGTTCTTGAATTTTTTTTGTAAATTCTTTTATTAATTTTACCTAGATTAAATGATATGATGATGAATGAATGATAATAATAAAATATTTATTCATTTATTAACATGGAATAAAGGAAATAAACCCACTGAATCGTGAATATTACATCCTTTGGGATCTCAGTAACAAATAAATAAACCAACTATCCTTTACACAGGACACCTGCGCCTGTCACCGACGTACGACAGGAACTAAATTAAATGTCGTATTGTAACATGTACTTGGTTAAGGACATTGGTCAATTGATATATTGGGTATCCCTTAGATATTTTAGATTACAGGCTTTTCCCCGACTGAAAATTGGACACTGCACTTCAGTGGCCCGGAGAAAGGGAAAAGCCATGTTACCAAGATTGGTGTCTCTTTTTAATTCTTTATATGTCAAACTGGGGGCAAAATGTTTTATGTCTGTTTGTTTTTTTTTTTTTATGTCATCTCTAAATATGACAATGGCAAAGTGAGTAAGCTCAGCTATTTCAGATATATTTTCTGGAAAATAAAACAAATTTACCTTTTTAATATATTTTAACTTGATGGCAAACAGTCACAATAGCCTCCTATGAAATTACAGTTTCTTAAAAATAAAAAAAAACACGTTTTAATGCCGAATCGAATTAAAAAGTTAAAAAAAGTTCCACTTTCCACCTCCTGGCTTCACCGTCAGACCATCTTTACGAAGCCTTGCATAAATTCTTTAAATTTGTGACATATTTAAATGTAATTTTTTTTTCTTATCATTATTTGTACACCATGTAATGTGGTAGGATGTAGTGGTACTTTAACGTAACATTTAAGATCCAAATCTGTTGGACTCGTCCAAACGAATCATATGACTCTAATCCCTCCCTCCGTCATTGGCACTGGCGATCTTAAGGTGGCTCAAAGCTTGCATACTATTATTGCTTGTTAACCGCTGTATTTGTATGTAGAGCAGTCAGTCAACAATAGGCTCTCTGTCTGTGTAAAACAAAAAATATACCAACTTGGTTTGGTTTGTATTAAAAATTCGTTAAGTTATTAAAACCAAAAAGTCGTGTTGCTAAAGTCGAGACACGTAGGGTGAGTTTGGAAAACAGCGACTGTTCCGAAGTATCAGAGCAGATGCGATTAAATTGGAAAACATTCACTCAATTTCCGGAGCGAGATCTGTTCTGTACCGGCAGCAAAAAAAATGAACGAATGATAAAATTGATTGATTCGTTTGATTAGTATTTGGAATGTTAACTTTTTAAATGATTGATGAGAATGTTATGGTATTTTCTGATAGCACCCTTCACGATTGATCATACGTTTGCTAACGATTTCAATCGATGTTTCTTTTGAATGCTTCTGATTAAGCTACTTTTTTTTATTTTGGAATATTAAAAGAGTCTTTTTTTCCCATTAATTTTAATATTATTATTTAGTAGTTGCTGCGTATTAAAAACAAACTAACTCATTTTCAAATTTATAATATTAGTAAGGATTGATGAACCTAAATACACAAGTGACTACTTATGCATTAGTAATACTAGTCCCTTGGAGCACTGACTTGACATACTCACTTCCAAGAAAAAAAAACAGAAACTAGCAGTTCTATCACGTCACGATCTTCTGTAAGGTAATGTTAAAACTCCAATAATAGTATTTTTTAGGTGCATCAATTAGTAGAATATTATAAATCTAAAAATAAGTTTGTTTGTTCGTTTATTTCTTAACTTCTTAACCGATCATAATTCTGTATACACGTTGTCAGAGATACAAAAATAGACATAGGGTACCTTTTATCCCAAAAAAAATTTGTTCCCAAAATACACATTAACGCGAGCGAAGCCGCGGATAAAACCTAGTTGTTGTTTTATAAAATAAAAATATTATCAGTTATTAGGAGAAGTAGTTACCGTTATATATTTATTTAGTTTTAAATTAACCTAACAAGATAAATTCGAAGACAATAAGCGATGAACCCCTAATTTGCTTATGAATGTTTCTGCAGACGGTACACGAGCAAGCACGTCGCTACGCTCGCCGGCTGCAGTCTGACAAATCCACGGCGCGGTGAGTAGCCGATAGTAAGACGTATATATTTGCTGACTCTACGATAAGGGCACCATGACTACTAAGAAAAAATGGGATTTACAGTAATTAAATTGATGATTCTCAACTCGGCATTTACGCTTAAAATACATATGTACCTAAGGCGGAACTGTATCGTGGACGGCTTAAATCTACTCACCTGACTGTTAGCCTATAGCAGTTTGGTCAGTTCTTATATTATGTAACATAAATAAGTAAGGTGTTTTACCCACTTCTTAACTGTCTATGTGTTTGTTTCTTTGTTCGGTCTAGACAGTCTCGCTTACACCTGTGTGTGGGGTTCCAGGATGCATGTTACTACTTAAACTGCAGGATGACTAGCAAATTCGTCGATTCTATTAACCCAAGGGGCGACGGGTTGAACTATTTGCCCGTTACTGCGGACTACTGGCGGATTCCTGACTTGGCAAACGGATCTGAGCAGAATAGAAACGAGTGCGTTTTTTCTGTTTTTTCTTCAGCGCAGTCGCAAAAAAACAGAACTTAGTTGCCCCCTACTTAGTAATCCCCTATCTATGGCGACGTAATTACTCGGCAGCAACATATTTAATTATTATTACAGCCCAACCTGTTTAGAAAAAAAAATCTGTATGAAAAAATACTTTTTTAAGACCAGCTTTTATAAATTTTTATGTTACTATTATTTTAATTTATTTTTATTTTATTTATTTATTGTCATCAAAACGATACGTGTATACAAAATATCAGCTTAATCGGTTGAGGATAACTGCTTTAAAATTCAGTTGCAATATTTGATCCGAACAAACATACGTACAAACATTGCAAGTTAAATAAAAGCTTTTGAAAATACCGTGTTAAGAAAATTTCTAGATTTGTTTTAGGCCTCGGTCACGAAGTCAGCGGGAGCGGGGCGGCAGCGGCAGCGACGCGGGGAGCGGGCGGCGAGCGGTGTACGAGCGGTGCGTACCAATCTAGCGGTGCCCGCGCGTCTGCATTGACGTAGTGTTGAGTTGTAGTATTCTTTTTAGATTTTTAACGACTGAAGTTTCAAAATGCCCGCCGAGGTGTTGCAGCAAAATATTACAACGATTTTTGATAGAATTTGAAATATGGAACAGCAAAGACAAAGACACTTATTGCTCGTAACACAACACTACGCCGCTCAGTCTGCCCGCTGGCTTCGATACCGGGTACAGCGTTGCCGCGCTGCTCCCCGCGCCGCTCCCCGCGCCGCTCCCCGCGCCGCTCCCCACGCCGCTCCCCGCGCCGCTCCCCGCGCCGCTCCCCACGCCGCCGCCGCCTCCGCCACCCCACTCCCGCTGACTTCGTAACCGAGGCTTTAAAGTTGTTGTTTCTGTCATGTAGTAGTAGTAGCTGTAGTTTAGCTTGAAATATAAAGTAATAATCAGTGATAGTTATAACAAATCTCAAGAATATAAAAGCAAATTGTGAAAACAAACATAGGCAGCATAAGTTACCAGTACCAGTGACTTTTGCAACTCGACGTTTGAGCTTAATCTTTACTTCAGCAACATTTATTTGTCTGTAATTCATATTTATGTTGTTAAAAATTGTAAAAAATTTCACTGGCACAAAATTCAATAAATCAAAATTAGGAATATATGTATTTTCGTTGACGTCCCTATTTTTACAATGTCCCTGAATATACATGATACGTGGGGTCCCTACCTTATGCTATCGAGGAATCTAAAGGACTGCACGTTTTTAAATTACTAACCATGGTGCTGAGGTAGCGAACTGCTTAATACTTTCTTCTCAGTTTTGCTTTATGAGCTTGATTCATACTGGTGATTGATTGCTTGAAATCAATCCTGTTTGAATGCGACAGAAATAAAAATCAAAGATGCCGTTTACTTGTTTATTTGGAAACCTTCTGTGAGCAAAATAAATTTAACTGTGAATTTAGTAAATATGGCTTCCCTAGTTCAATAGTAAGACACAACATCTTGAATATTTTAAGTTTCTTGTTTTTAGTTTTTTATACAACTGATTTCGTTGTTTTAAAAGGAAGTGATACCATGGTCTGTTGGTCTAGTGGTTAGTGACCCTGACTGCTAAGCCAGAGGTCGTGGGTTCGATTCCCATCCAGGACAAATAATTGTGTGATGAGCACGATAATTTGTTCTGTGTCTGTGTGTAATTTATCTATAATATGTATGTATTTAGAAATATATAAGTATGTTTATCAGCAGTCTGGTTACCATAGTACAGGCTCTGCCTAGTTTGGGATCAGACAGCCGTGTGTGAGATGTGTGATATTATTATTATATTATTATTAGTAACAAAATCAGTCGGTAGTTATTTCTTATTCAAGTAAGGAAATCAATCAAATAAGAAGTTAAAATTAAAAGTATATAACACTTAAATAACCCAAAACAGACCTTGGTAAAATTTCTTATTGAACTAGAACAGCTAAATGAGAGAGATTACTTATAAATTAATTTAAATACATAATTATAAAGAAAAAAATTGTCATTAGAATCCCGATTTATTGGTTCAATCTCAGAAGATCCATTGCCCAGATCCATAATGGATCAAGTGACTATTTTTTTTCTCATTAGATCTATTTATGAAAAAATATGGATCTAACGAGAATTTTTGCGGGAATGGTTTTAAATTATTGGTAGTAGTGCTGCTGATAAGCTTGATAATCTAGTTCGTGGTCAGTGATCATGGATGCTAAGCCAGAAGTCGTGAGTTCGATTCCCACACACGACAAATACTTGTGTGATGAGAACGATAATTTGACAGACACAGGTACTGGGTATAATTTATCTATTGTTGTCGCCACATCAAAAACTCTTATTTATTTTATTAAAAATAGGGCCAAACTATAATAGATGATAACACAGTTCACTATTTAATAAAAATAAGTTAATAGATATTATTTTGACTTATTATACCGGTAACGCAATACTATTGGTCAATTGATAAATATTAACAAATTGTGGGTTTATAAAAGGAGAAATAAGATGAGAACTTCACTTGAGTGCAAACAGAGGTACGAACAACTTGGCAGTTGCTGTTAGTTAGTGATTTTCATAGTTTATATCAGTGGTTTTGAGACTGTTTCTAACACTATGATTTTTTTTTAAGAATACTAGCAACGTGGGTCACACATTACTAGTATTCTTGTTAACCCCTCCAGTTTAGCTAAATGCTTGTGTTCAATATGTATGTATTTAGTAATATATAAGTACTAGCATCGTCCCGCGGTTTCACCCTATATGTTAATCTAGGTCTCCAGCTATCTACATACCAAGTTTCATCGCAATCGGTTCAGTAGATTTGGCCTGAAAAAATAACAAACAACCATACATTCATACATCCATACATCCATACATCCTGACAAACTTTTATAATATTAGTAGGATACAATGAGCTTTTAAGCATTCTATTAGTGAAAATAGCATGAAAATCCATTTAGTAGTTTTTCAGTTTATCGCGAACAGACAGACAGACAGACAGACGCGGCGGGGGACTTTGTTTTATATAATACTAGCGGCGCCCCGCGGTTTCACCCGCTCAAGTCCCTATCCCGTGGGAATATCGGGATAAAAAGTAGCCTATAGTAGGTCTCCAGCTATCTACATACCAAGATTCAGTAGTTTTGGCGTGAAAAAGTAACAAACATCCATACATCCATACATCCATACATTCACACATCCATACATCCATACATCCTCACAAACTTTCACGTTTATAATATTAGTAGGATGGTTAACAGCAGTCTGGTTACCATAGAACAGGCTCCTTTTAATTCGAGATCAGACGGCCCCATGTGGTGTCTCAAGTTATTATTATTATAGTGATAAGGTCACTAGCCTATTTCACCTCTTTTCGGTGACGTCTAGCTCGAAATATGATATCAAATAACTTTCACTTATTTGTTGGATATATTGGCCATCTATAAGTGAGTGTTGCAAAATTGAAAATACTGTTTAATACGTAATTACGCAGTTACACAGTCCTGTATATGATTGGAGCTTCATAGATTCTTAATCTTTTTTTTTACTATGTAAATGGCGCCGTATGAGCGGTCATCTAAACAATTGTTACTGTTTCGACTATTGTGATCTGTGAAGAGAGAATTCATAGGACCGTTCGCAATATAAGTAGACATAAATGCAGGGGCGGCCCTAGGGCGGTGCGAGCGGTGCGGCTGCACCGGGCGCCATTTATGGGTGTCCAAAATATTCTGTATATGAGGACTAAAAAAAAAATTCCATCACATTTTTTTATGGCGAATAACATACGAAAATTGAGGTTTTGAATTTATAGGGGCGCTATTTTGGGGTCTCGCACCACCTAAAAATGTAGCTAGGGTCGCTACTGCATAAGTGTAAAATTTAAATAAGTCAGAGATAATTACATCAATACAAATAAATAAAATGGTTTTTTAAGCTCATACAGTTTTTTGCACAATACCTATGCCTAAAAATCAGTTAAAATTTTTGTCTGTCTGGCTGATGGTTCCGGCTAATCACCGGATCGGGTGGACCGATTTCTGGCAGATAGCTGGTGTATAAGAAGTAACTTAGGCTACTTTTATTTTGGAAAATTAGGGTTCTACGCAAAATATGTATAAATATGTACACACGAGCGTAGACGCGTGGGACTGCTAGTACATAATATAATTATGTTGAAGGGAATAAACGCGATCACGTATTTAAAAGGTTTTACAAACTTTGATTTGCCTTACGTTTCGATCAGGTTGGACTAGCCGTGGTCACAGGCTAACTGGTTACATACATGTACATTAAATTATTGATTACACTAATATACACTTATAAATTTAATATTATACTAATTAGCCAGGACACACAATATATTGAACTGCTAACTATAGTTGTTGAATCAAGACATTTTTATGTTTATTGTGTTTACACAATAAAACTAGTTTACTCATTGTGTTTACACAATGAGTAAACTAGTTTTAGTAACTAAATGTTTACCAACTAGTACAATATTTTATTATTAACATAACGTTGTAAGAGGAAAATCAGGGATTATTTTCTATCTCGGCAATAACCAGACTGATGTTAAGTTTTATATGTATGTATTTATTATATTGTACATGTGCTGGTGTTCCTGTCCTAGTTCGCCTCTCCAGCCTCATACTCCTGTACTACCGGTGACTGGAGAGGCTACAAGGTCACAGAGGTCACACACAAACATACTAGGTACCTCTCGGTACAAATTTTCCTTCCTTCTTTCCCGTCTTAAAATGAGTACATTCCCAAGGAGGGTTGGCGTCTGGCCATAAAAGAAACCAGTCAAACTCTTTTCGCAATGTTACACATTGCGCCGACCCCAATGAAAATGGCAGGAAGATGATGTGTAAATATATGTATAAATATTGCGTAATTAATAAGTACTTATTGTTATAGTATACATTATATAGGTATACTTTTACATTTAATTACTTTACATCGTCATCATCATCATCCGCGCCTTTCGGCCTTTCCCAACTAAGTTTGGGTCGTCTTTTAGTCTAACCACGATTCGGCCCAACTTCGATATTTTACATGTAGCGACTGCCATCAGACCGCCACAACCCAAGTACTAGGCGATATTGAAGTTCTGTAGTTAGACCAGGTTGTTGGACTTTTTAGGGCTCCAACTACCCGTAACGAATGCCACAGATGTTCGTATGTCATCCGGGACCGACATCTTAACGTGCTCTCCGAGGCACGGGTTTCAATATGTTAATAACGGTCACACATCTTAAGACTGCTCGGTTACCACTTAGCCAAGAGCCCCTCATTTAATTACTTTACATATGTAGGTATGTATGTAGTTCTATATTTTTATCTCAATTATCTTTACGTACACACGACTTTGTCTCTTATTTATTTTTAATATCCTCTCTTTACTCCCAGAGTTTGCTGGAAGAGCTCGCCTTTGTCATACCATTTTCCTTATGTGAAAAATGTATCACACGAAAAAATTGGTTATTATTCTATTTTTCTAACTACGGTGGAAAGCAGGCTTCGCAGTCACCGTAGCTTAGCAAAACGGTCGTTAATAGTGATATGAAACTTTAGCGCCTGAAGTAAAATTAAGATAACTTGTAAGTTGTTTGTGCTATAAGCATTTATTGCAGGAGTTTCGTAGAAATATATTTTGTTTGCTACCTAAGTTATGTCGCAGATCAATTAAGACCTAATAAATAAGTACCAATGAATATGTGTAGCTTATATAGTAAATGGCAGGTTTATTTAATTTTCTAATCGTTATGGTAAGATAAAGAAAATTATGTCCTCCTAGAAAAAATAATAATTTTCCAGACTAGTTTAGATAAAGTTAAATACTAATTACCAAAGTTAAGTATCTTATCGGCATCAGGTACAGGGACCAAACTACCGGTGGTTAGAGCTACAGAGACAGGCATCTCCTTATTACTATTTTTTATTAGTAACTAGCGACTCGCCTCGGCTTCGCAATCGCCCCGGTTGCTTTGTAGATACTAATGTGGCGAACAATTATCGTCATATTTCAACAAATTAACACAAAACAATATTAAGCTATACTTATAAATCTTCCTCTTGAAACACTCTATCTATTAATGAAAACCGCATTAAAATCCGTTGAGTAGATTAAAAGATCTAGCATACAGACGGCGGGAAGCGAGCTTATTTTATACTATGTAAAGATTATGGAAATTGAATGTTGAAAAACAAGTTTTTATGAAAAACAAATGTTGAAACCTTTCTTGTCAATAAATCGAAAACCCAACGATAACAAGCCAACACATTATTATTACAAAACCCATAAATGCCGTGTTTACGGAATTTAGCACATCTTAACACATTACGCGGCGCGTAAACCCCGGCCATCATACATGATGTATACTCGTTACGGCGCTGAGGTGTGAGGAATTGGCGGGAGCAGTGAATTTTTAACGACATTAACCATGCCTTCACGGGATTTAGTACACCATTTGTATTTCAGAAAACGGAGACTATTAGAAAATTTAATGAAGAGAGGAAGAGACATTTTGGAAAAGGAATGAATGTAGATTCAGTGTCCATGATTGTATTAGGTATATTCGTTTAAATATCGATGATAATATTACATTTTAAGGAACTTCATGCAGCATTAGTGACCAATTATTCTTCTGAAACATCAAATTAAGTAAAAATTATGTTAATAACTCGACACATCTCACACACGGCGTCTGATCCCAAACTAGGCAGAGCCTATACTATGGTAACCAGACTGCTGATAAACATACTTATATATTTCTAAATATATACATATTATAGATAAATTACACCCAGACACAGAACAAATGATCATGCTCATCACACAATTATTTGTCTTGGGTGGGAATCGAAGCCACGACCTCTGGCTCAGCAGTCAGGGTCACTTAGCGTCGCCATTTATCTTCGGATTGTAAACTCCATCGATGGCAACAGCCATCAATCAATCAATCAAATCATTTATTTGTAAAACATAGGTATTTACAATCAATGTGGTCTTATAAATAAATGTTATTCCGCTATGTTTTGCCATCAAGTCATACAAATATTAACATTATTTAATTTGTTACATATTACAATTAGTAGGATATAATTACAATTTACTAAATAACATTATGCATTATATTGAAAATGTGATTATTATTAATGTCAATTATTACATTGAATTATATATTAGGAAAATATAAGTAATAATAAAATAAAAACAAGCAAAAAATCAAAAATTACAATAGTCTGTCATTTAAAAAGTCATTTATACTATAATAGCATTTATTAACAAGTAGTTGATGTAGTGCTTTCTTCAATTGGGTCAAGTGTAAATTTTTCAGAGGATCAGGTAATTTATTGAAGATTTTTGGGGCCATACCATAAAAACTTTTTTGCATAAGTGCTGTCCTACATTTTATTTGACATAATTTATTAGTATATTGAGAACGCACAGGTCCTCTTCGAATGTTTGATAGTTTTTCAAATAAATGCATATTAGTTTTTACAAACACAATAGTCTCGAGTATATATAAGGAAGGAAATGTCAATATTTTTAGTGATTTAAAATATGGTACACAACTGTCTGTTGACTTTAATCCACAAATAGCTCTAACACACTTTTTTTGCATTTTAAAAACAAGCTCTCGCTCCGTTGAATGGCCCCAAAAGATAACACCAAATCTTAAAATTGAAGCTATCATCCCATGAAACGCAGTTAACAACACTTCATTATCAACTTTCTTCGACAGCTGTGAAAGTGCATATGCAGATTTACTAAGCCGTTTACACACTTGTTCCACATGGGCTTTCCAATTGAGTTGACGATCGACTGTTATCCCCAAGAACTTGGCCGCACTTACTCTTTCAATTTCGCAATTTTTATAGATCAAATCAATATCAGTTATTTCACGCCTTTGATTGAAATGCATGATTTTCGTTTTGATTAGATTTATTTTCAAATTATTTTTGTCAAGCCAATTTATTATGTTATGTAATGTATTATCAATGTCAATTTTATATGTAATTAAGTTCGAGCATTTGATGACACATGTGCTATCATCAGCGAAAAGGACCATTTGTTGTTCTGTACATTTTGGTAAATCATTAATATAGATTAGGAAAAGTAACGGTCCTAGTACACTTCCCTGAGGGACGCCACATTGGACGTGCCGCGGGTTTGACACGTATTTTTTTTCCATTTTACTTTTAAGGCAAATCCTATTAATTTCAGTACATTGTGTCTTGTTACTCAAATACGATTTCAAAAGTTTGTGTGCAGTTCCTCGTATACCATAACCATATAATTTATCCAGCAAAATTTTATGATCCACGTAGTCGAATGCCTTCGTCATGTCCGTATATATCGCGCAAACGGGAGTTTTTTTTGTCTACACATTTGATAACACCAGACAAAAGATCATAAATGGTCATATTTATAGTTGTGTTTTTTCGAAACCCTTTTTGTTCATTGCAAAAAAGGTCATATTTAGTAAAAAAGTCATATATGGAATTATACATATAACTTTTTCAAATTTTTTTGAAAATATGGGTATTTTAGCGATAGGGCGGTAGTTATGCATTTCATTTCTTGCGCCTTTCTTGTAAAGTAATTTCACAACGACTCTTTTTAAACTACGTGGATATACGCCTTCATTTATACCTAAATTTATTATGTGTGTTAGTAGTGGTGCTATTATCTCTTTAACAATTTTGATTACCTTAGTGCACACACCATCATATCCATAAGTATTTGTATTTTTTAAGCTATTAACGATTCTAATAATGTCATTTTCTAATACTGGTGATAAAAATAAGGAAAGTAATGTCAAATTATTATAATTGTTATTATTATTATTAATGTCAGGCTTAATATTATTCACAATGTCATCAATAAAATAGTTATTGAATTCATTTGTGATGTCTTTTGGATTTGTAATGTCAATGTTATTATTATTAATAAGCATTATTTGCTCCTGTGGTTGGTTTATTCTTGTTTTATTAATTATTTGCCAGGTGGCTCTAGATTTGTTATGTGAGGTATTTATATAATGATTGTTCTGAGCTTTTTGGGTCAGTTTAATAATTTTTTTGTACAAATATGTATAATTTTTGAAGGTACTTCTATTTACGGGGTTAGGATTTAATCTATAATGCCATAGTAATTTACGTTGTCTTTGGCTGCAAATTTTTATACCTTTCGATATCCATTTACTTTTAACATTTGAGTTTACGGTTACTATTTTTTTTGGAAAACACAACTTGTATAGTAAAGTAAAATCCTGCATAAAATTGTCATACGCTTCGTTAGTGCTATTTGTTGTGTAAACATCTTGGAAAGAAAGGCATTGCAAATGATTTTTAAATTTAATTAGATTATCCCTAGAAATATCTTGGCGGGTAATTTTCCAGTATTTCAGTCGGCACGTATTTTTAATTGGCACTTTCAGCAACTGAGCTGTGTGATCTGATAAGCAAAGATCAATAATTTCATAGTCACAATCCTTGTGATAGTTATGAGCAAAATTGTCGATACACGTTTTACTTGACAATCGAGTAGGTGCCCGTATTGATAGTTTTAAGTTATAGTTTAACAAGAAACATTCGAATTCTAAAGTAATATTATTCAATTTTAATACGTCAATATTAAAGTCTCCACACAATATCACCTTTTTGTTGGAAAAATTAATTTTACTTAGGATATTTTCTAGTGTCTCATAAAATATTTCATAATTATGCTTAGGCACCCTGTAAATACAAATTATAACTATATGATGAACCAGCAGTTCTACGGCGCAACATTCGATGACCCCTGAGATCAATTGTTTCGACACCTCTATTAATTCTTTAAATCGTATGCCTTCTCTAACAAATATACATGTTCCTCCCCGTTTTATGTTCCTAGAATAGAATGTGGCAGGATGGAAATTTGGTATGTATAGTAACTCTTCATGACCCTGTTGTATAAAATGCTCAGTGATGCAAAGTACGTCGATAACTGTATTTTGTTGCTGAAATTCATCTATTTTTACCGTCAACAAATCAACTTTGTTCATTAAACCTGCTATATTCTGGTGTAGAATAGTTAGGTACTTACAGAAAAAACTGGGAATTATTGTGCGTTTGTGTTGGTGTTATAGTATTGTCATCATGATAAAATATGTCGTTATCTGTTTGTGTACTTACATTAATCATATTTTTTGTACATATTTGGTGTGGTTTTTGTTTGTTATACGTCTCGTAGTTTATTATATAAGTGTATTGAAGAATTTCCTTAAGTAGCCGTTGAGATATATGCACCGGTAGAAAACTATAGCTAGGTAAGTAAGTGGAATACCCCATGTTAAGGTAGCCTACGTTATTGTAACGGGAACATGTAAATTTAAGTGAGTAATTTAACATTTTTTCATTTAAGGTTCTATTGAAGGGTGCCTCAGATACAATTATGTTTGTGTTTTTTGTTGCAAACAGGAAACAGTCTAAGTTACGTTGAAATGATGTTGGGTTTCTGTCATTTGTACCACCTAAAACAATTACAATGTCATTTTTGTTTAAGTTACATAATAGTGTTTTTTCGCTACGTAGAATTTCCCCTACATCCGCGCCCGGCTTCCAAAAACAGCTAACCATAAAGTTAGGTCCCAGAAGATTTTGTAGATATTTTTGTACATAGCGCCCTTGTTGATCTGCCAAAATAATGATTCTACTTTTTGAAAATGGCCTGCTACCTGATTGTTGTGAAATGTTTTTCTGTGAATGCTTTGAAATTTCTTCAGTTTGCAGTGTCAGTTTTTGTGTTGGGGTTAATTGTTTATTATTTGTCAACAAGTGGTACTTCTCATTTTTTTGCAGACCGTCTGGTTTTTCTGTGTTACTCTGGGTTTTTTGGATTTCCAAAATATTTTGCTTACTTTTTGTAACAGTGGTCGAATACAACCTTTGTATTGTAGTATTTTTTGTAGAACCTTTTCTTTCGGACATAGTTTGATTCGTTTTCGTAAAGGGTTGCTCTTTAGTATTTGTAGGCGTTTGGTTATTGTTCTGTTTCAATTTTCGTTTGTGTCCTGAAAGTGGTGTCATTTTTAAAATGTCACTTGAATTAATTCTCTTGTATGTTTCAATAATTTTTTTGCACTTTTGTAATTCTGATTTCAGTTTTTGATCTTCAATATTCAGATTTTCAATTTCCGCATGAGCGCTTTCAATATTGTTCGCCATTTCATGCAATTTTTCTTGCAGATCTATGTCAGTTTGGCTAGTATTTATTGACGAATCTCGTAGACTCACTATTGATGTGTCAAATAGCGTCGTATGGTCAGTAGATAAATCATTTAGCGAGATGGTTTTACGCCTTTTTCGAAAAGTAATATTATTATCCATGTTTATTTGGTAAAAGCGCCACCTTGTTGGTAGCCCTAAACACTACTAGCTTAAATCGATGTCACGTATTAGTTTAAAGTATTTAATTTCGCTGTTCGACACTAGATGTTAATTTTAACATCCAGTGTAATAACAAATTAGTGTTTCTTCTATCCACCTCTGGCTGCGCTAGTTTGTATGTCCTAACTTTAAATATATTTTTCTTAACGGTCACAATTTATTGTTATTTTGTTAATTTTTGATAAAAGTTTGTCAGTATTTGTTAAAGTTCAATTGAAAGCACTGGATACCTTTTATATTCAATGTTCATACTCCATCAGTACTCACTGCACAATTGTTTTTGGTTTTAACACTTCAAAACAATTAGTCACTTTCATTAAGATTTTTTGTAATATTAGTACATAGTTTTTAGAGATAACACTTTTTCATAGCATTTGCATAGCTATTTCACTATTTTAACGTTTAAAATCCAGAAAGTCTTCCTTAATGCATTTTTAAATAAATTATTTATACGTTCGGACACAAACACAGTGTTTACAAGACGGCGGCGCCATCTGGTGATGCCATAAAATAAACCTTAACGAATTGACGCACGATTACCATATGTGACGAATTGACATAACTATATATTATGTAGGAGAGGCAAACCGAACGGACTCAACAAAGACCTTACTAGTCACTGTTCAGGTCCTCTTTTCCCCTGCCTGGAAGTAATACTTCGACAACTGTTTCGCCATTACACGAGACATCTTCAGAAGTTCCGATGGGGTGGGTAGATATATTTTTTTAAACCTTTACGAGTCATCACTTAACCGGTGAAGTGTACGTTGGATTTAAGCCGACTAATACTACACGGTGTTCCGTCACTAGTTTCTTCATAACAAGGGACCTGGATACCGTAGGATCAAAGAAAGAAAGAAACAAAGAAGAAAGCCTCCGAGAACCCCTGCAGAACTAGCCAATTTATCTTCCGAAACATCAAATTAAGTAAAAATTATGTTAATAACTCGACACATCTCACACACGGCGTCTGATCCCAAACTAGGCAGAGCCTATACCAGTGTAACCAGACTGCTGTTAAACATACTTATATATTTCTAAATACATACATATTATAGATAAATTACACCCAGACACAGAACAAATGATCATGCTCATCACACAATTATTTGTCTTGGGTGGGAATCAAAGCCACGACCTCTGGCTCAGCAGTCAGGGTCACTAACCACTAGACCAACAGGCCAGTCAAATTTCATCATTTATCTTCGGCTTGTAAACTCTATCGATGGCAACAGCTTTAAAATAAACCTTAACGAATTGACGCACGATTACCATATGTGACGAATTGACATAACTATATATTATGTAAGAGAGGCAAACCGAACGGTCTCAACAAAGACCTTACTAGTCACTGTTTCAGTTTCTTCTTTTCCCCTGCCTGGAAGTAATACTTTGACAAGTGTTTCGCCATTACACGAGACATCTTCAAAAGTTCCGATGGGGTGTTTTACCTTCCTCAATTATGTACTTGATCAAGTAACCGCTAGATTGTGGATTCAATATCTGAGATTAGCCAATAAGAATACAATTTAATTTACGATGAAATTAATCTCACAATACTATAACAGGTAGAATGACACTCTAGCGGGCATTTACTGATAGACTAAGTCTTTCTAAGGACGTCTTTTAAAAGTCCTTATTGGGGTCCGCGGGATCGGTACACTAAAGAATTAATGGGCCTGCCCAATGTCAAATGTTTACTCGTATCTATAAACAATGACAACGCCAATATTGTTCTTCATGCCCCCTTTCATCCCTTATAATGGGTTCTGGTAACCTTATTTCCCCAATAAAAACATAGAGCTGCACTGATCTGATAGCTGCGCTGTTTATTTTATCTGTGAGCGGTTTTCTGTTGGGTAGATATTTTTTTTTTTGACCTCTACGAGTCATCACTTAACCGGAGCTAACGGTGAAGTGGTATGTCGGATTTGGATTTACTAAAACTACACGGTGTTCCGTCACTAGTTTCTTCATTACAGAGGACCCGGATAACGTAGGAAGAAAGAAAAAAGAAAGAAAGAAGAAAGAAAGAAAGACAGAAAGAAAGACAGAAGAAAGAAAGAAGAAAGCCTCCGAACCCCTGCAGAACTAGTCTAGGACAGATAGGTACTACATGCTTATACGTATGTTGTGAGTTTACTTGTATGGTATCTAAATAAAATAAGGGGAAAACAAGTTACTGATTTAAAACATAAAAAAACACAACTGTCCTGCCGAAAAACGAATTGAAGATTTTTTTTCCATTCGAAAATGGCGTCACATATTAATTATTTAAAAAAATATATACAGCCTGTGTTTTTTGGGTGATGTAAAAATTCTAACGACACCCTATACATCCAAGTCTGTTTAGGCATTTAGAACTTATGGTGAAATAAAGAAACTTTTTTTTTGGGCAGTCATGTAAAAATAATAAAATATTAGCACAGAGAAGTGACATTCTATTTATCAACAATTTATTAAACTACAAAAATAAATATTCATAAAAATACATTTTCAATCAGATAAAAACTAAAACAAGTCGAATATTTACATAGCCGGTACAGTCAGCCGCATATTTCAACCAATTTATAAGTTTATACAAAACATGCTAGTAACGTTTGTTTGCGCATTTATTATTTACGACCAACTGTACTTGTCACGCTAACTTTTTTACACTTTACTACTTATCATCGGTGTATAAACACAATTATTTAGCTGACTGTATCATAATCGGTTGGCGCATACAATGGGTGGCGTTGTGTATACACTGCATTACTTTTTTTTGTATTTACTATTGATAATTTTATATTTAGGGTTCCTTACAGCCGAATGCAACAAACGCAATCCTTGTAGGATCGCTCGTGCGTCTGTCTGTCCGTCTGCCACAGCGTATTTGCTCCGAATCTACTGGATCGATGAAGTTGAAATTTGGTACACATATCAATTTCTGTGACTCAAACACAGTGCAAAGTAAATAAATGAATTTTGAATATGGGGGTTACCTTTGGGGTAAAAATTAGAAAAAAAAAATGCAAACTGTCCCGTTTCACATAAATACGTATGAATTGAAAGGGATTGTTGTGAAGGTATCAAATATATATTTTTTTTATAATCTTAAGATCAATATTGTTAATGTTATTTTAGAAAATAAATGAAAATTCTATTATTCCTATGTATAGATATAGATTGAAAATAATATGGAAGATACATATTTATCGGACGGAGCCCTCTTCACGTGAGTTAAACTCGCACTTGGTCGGTGTTTTTAAATATAACTAGAAACCCGTCCCCGCTTCTCACGGGTAGCAGAGACATCTTAAATAATCATCGTCATATTTCAACCAATTTACACACACCTTCTTCATGAATCGCTCTATCTATTGGTGAAAACCGCATGAAAATCCGTTCGTTAGTTTTTCGGTTTATCGCGAACAGACAGACAGACAGACGCGGCGGGGGCTTTGTTTTATAATATGTAGTGATTTAATTTCTGTGATGTACTAGAAACTAGAGACTCGATTACAGAGTATATTTCATGCGATTCAATGACGGTAGCGTTAAGTCGTTGGACTTGCAATCAAGTGGATACAATTTCGAATCCCACTCAGTACCTACAGAGATTTTAAGTGTTAATAAAAATGCATAATTATGTGTTATGTGTAACCCGAGTTACTAGTAATCTTTCATCATCTTTATCATCATCATTTATATATATGAATGAAATGATGAAATAAATGATGATGATGAGTTTTTGAAAAAAAAAGATTTTATCTACTTTAAAAACATTTCACTAATTTGTATATGTACCTACTCTAATCACTTCATGAAACAAATTGGATAAAACACCATACAAACTAATCATCTACATATGTATCAACGTACATGAAAATACATGTTCCCTTGCAATATACAAATATTAAAGTTTTGCAACCCATTCGTTTCATAGATTTAATTTAAACCTATATAAAACAAGTCGAATTTACAGCCGCATGTCGCCGCAAATGTGGGAGCGCTGGAAAAAATAAAAATGTTACCGCACACGCTCGGTAATGGGATACCAGCATGCAAACTCCCTTAAATATGGGAAAGTTATCTTTTATGGTACCGATGGGACCTGTAGAGGTCTTTTATAATTATATTAATTAATACCCTTTAATATACACATGAGTAATAATGAAGGTTACAAATAAGTGCATGACGTGTTGACTTGAGTAAATTAATCTGGATTTTATATTTTAAGTGCATTATTTGTGTTATTATAAACTTGTCAACGATACTAATTATGAATAGTGTAATTAAATAGTTGGGAGGGAAAATTAGTTTCGCTTATTGTCTTAAGTTTTCTAGTAGTCTATATTTATTCTTATAGATTATGTTGTTTAGAAATATTTCTAAACAACATAATCTGTTTTAGCTATCAATGGACATGGCAGTCTGAGATCAATTAGTTGAAAATTGTTTATTCGGCATTGAAATTATTCTATAATATTATAATATTTATTTGAGACATAAGATCATTTGGCTGAATCTCTATAAGGAACCGCCAATTCAGACCGCTGCGGAACATTGATAAAATAAAATATTGTAAATTAACAATGAACTATTTAAATCCGTTAGAGATCTATATAAATAAAAATGAATCGCCAAATGTGTTGCTAAGCGCAAAGCTCGAGAACGGCTTGACCAATTCGGCAATTTTTTTTTTCATATTTTCGTTAAGGCACAAGGATGGTTCTTATGGAAAGAAAAAACGTAAAAGTTGGGAGGAAAATAGTAAAAACAACACTTTTATTTTCGTATACAAACCATACTTGGTTTGTATAGAAAATTTAGTACTCTAAATAATAATTAAAACCCACGTCTCGAGCTGTCAAACATTTGACGTCAATCAATAACTTTTGACAGAACGAAGTCTGTCCGGGCAGCTAGTACTATATAAATGACACCGTAACCTACTCAAACCTCTCTCCTTTTATAAATATTTTATAGGCATGAATAATAAAAATAAAAGAGTCACTTAATGTTGTTAAAATTGCTTAAACTTTTTTTTTATTCTGACACTTCATGCACAAAACAATTGCACAGTGAAAGACTTAAAACCTTAGACGTTTTCTACTAGTCTACCTTAGGGCTGAGAAGAAATGAGTGAATAGGTTTCGTAGTAGTGCAGATTTAAGTAAAAAAATATCTATACTAATATTATAAAGGTGAAGAGTTTGTTTAGTTGAACGTGCTAATCTCAGAAACTACTAGTTCAAATTGAAAAATTTACATACAAAGTCCTACACAGAAGATGTCAATTAATAAGTATACATAGTCGGTCAATTTTCAACAGTTTTGAATTGCTTGTTTTATTTCAATAACCAGTATAACCTGAACTGTTATTATGTAGACTTTTGTATCATAAGAGGTCAAAATATATGGCTTTGTAGTAAAGAATTCGATGTGTGAGTCAGTGATAGTTTTATCATGTGATCATCTAAATACTGGCCACTTAATATTATCATTTTGTGTTAACGTGGGAGAGCCACGCTTCGGCACATCTGGGCCAGCTCGACTCCGCTCGATACCACGGCCTCACAGAAAACCGCGTGAGTGAGGTTACCGGAGGCCCTAACCCTTCCCTCTCCCCTATTCCCGTCCTTTTCTCCTCCGTAATCCCCATCTCCCCTATTCCCACTCACCGCCCCCTCCCCCCCTACTCCCACCTTAAAGGGCGGCAACCCACTTGTGACTCTTGAGTTACAGGTGCCTATGGGCGGCGGTAGTCATATAAAATCAGGTGAACCCTCTGCTCGTTTGGCCCCTATAACATAAAAAAAAAATATCAGACAGGGCTGTAAGCTTTTTTGCACCTCTATGATAACAACTAGTATTTTATTATTAACGTAGTGTAATGTTGTCGTTTGCTAATTCTGTAGACTCTCCTCCTATTGCTAGATTGCATATCATACCTCGTCTTTAATCTTTCGTAACCTTTGCATTATCCAATAAGTTTATTCATATTAAGTCTAGTCTCGTAGTTAAAGGGCCTCGAACTTCCCGTCAACTACCATTTCGAGTTACAGACCTATGACCCTGATATGCCAGGGCTAATGCTTTCACTCTCAAATCCATCTCCACAAACAATAAAAAAAAAAACAATATCCCTTGCCTTCCATTGATTTCCCTTCTTACCTACATTCCCCTTTCAATAAACTCCTATTTTTTCCATCTTTAATTCCCAAACTGCTCCGTTGATGGCAATGGCTAGCTTCTTATTACGTGAGTGGGACCAAATTATAATTGGCAAAATGTGGGCACGCCTCTGCCTTCCCCTTCCGGGATACAGGCGTATGTATGTATGTAAGTCTAGATTGTTCCAGGATGTTCAAGAGTTCACTTACTTCGAGGAGTTATTACCGTTTCCTATAACGGCATAACCTACTACTAAATACATTAGACGTGTGGAGGAACGGGTGTTATGTCCCTCCAACACATAGGGAGGATCCTCCGACCAGGCGAGGTGATCATGCCTGGCGGGCCGCGGCCCAACGGTTGATGTTGGGAAGTTGTATATATACTAATCGCGCGATGCAGGATGAGTAGTCACTTCGTAGTTCAGCTCTTCTTCGCTAGATGATGTTGGAGTATGTTTTTGCTATATGTGGAAGTCGCCACAGACGTAATCACCGTTTTTGTATTTGAAATTTCGAATGTTCTAGAATAATTTCTCATCTCTCTATGGCTAGATTATTAATAGACTGGCTGTTGTGTTATGAATATAACAATAAATAATATATTAGATATTTAAACAACTTTGTTGTATATTAAATTTTTTGTCAAATGCCTTAAATAAATAAATACTATGCGATTATAAATGTCAAAAAAATTTAAAATAGCATAGTTTGCCACTGAGTGAAACAATAAATAAATCTAGGCACAATACGATTTATCTGTGGCAACCCAGCCCCGTCAACCACGTTCGTTCAAATGAGTAATGTGGGACGTGGCTGGGGTTTGAATTGATTCAGAGTGTTAATACTACACCTTTTGGGTGGCGGTACCATTAAAGGGATTGTTGTGTAGGTACTGTCTGGTTAAACTGTTAACGGAACTATAGACAACGTAAATCGTAAATTGATTACAATTGCTTACTACTTACTAAAGTATCGAGTGTATTACGAGTTAAGGCTCTACCGATTTGTGGTAGAATTAAGTCCGTCAGTATGTCAGGATCGTAGGAAAAGGAGCTCTTTCATCTCTGCCTACCCCTGGACGGGAATAAGGCGTGAGAATGTGTATATAAGGAAATGCTGTCTTTTACAATAAGGAGACATTAAGTAGATTGATGACTATTACTTGAATCAGCCATTCTCTAACATCATTATACGATGCTACACGCCTCGCCAATATAGTAGCTGATGATTGGGTTTTCACATAAAATACTCTTAACGAAAATCCCTTTCACTCAGTAAATATTTATTAAATAATTTTGCATTAGCCCGGACTTAGTTCGCGGTGGAGTACCATAATCCGCTTACGTCTACGGTGTGCAACCATAGATCAACGGACGAAGGAGATGTGGCAGTAGGCATTAATAGTAGACAAGTCTGTAAATAAGATTTCTATATAAATATTGGGAGTATCATATCTAAATCTCTGGTTTCTTCTTCTATGTAATTGTGGTGTATGTAGTAGGTATATAACCTTATTACTATCTTATTTAAACAGTTTTATTATGTATGTATAAATGTGTAGTCTTACTTTTGATTTAGTGGTTTCAATTCGTCACCAAATACATCCCGTTACAAGAACTGCCAAAGCAATGTTGTGAATTCCTAGTCTGAACGGATAGTTTGATTACCTGCCACTTATTTATTTGTGTACGCAGTGTGCTTATCCAGTTTCATATTTTATTTGCTACAGGTTCTACCTATATGCTTCCGACTGTATAGAAAATAATTTATCAGTCTTTTAGCACTTAATGCTCCAGGCTTCGGCACGTATGGGCCTGCTCGACCGGAATCACGGCCTCTCAGAAAACCAGCGTGAAGCAATTCTTGTGTTGTATTTCTTTGAGTGACAGTTTACTGGAAGCCTTAACTCCCCCTCCCCCTTCTTCCCCTACTCCCACCTTAAAAGCCGGCAACGCACTTGTGACTCTTGAGTTGCAGGTATCCATGGGCGGTAGTAGTCACTTACCATCAGGTGACCCGTTTGCCCACTATACAATAAGAAAAGCATATTATGATGTTTTTAATTTTTATTGTGTTAGGTAGTAAATGCAGACACTTAGAGAAGTGACCAATCTGTACCATTTATATTACTATTCCTGTGAGAGGTTTACTCACAATGTGCAAGTTCTCTACACTGCAACATACTACATATTGACATAATCTACTATACTTTCATGCACATAGAAGATTTTATAACTATCGAAGTTCCGCTGTTACGTCCGTCAATTCAGGTCTCGGCTTAGGGGCTAAAACTTGTTACTGAAATCTGCATAAACTTATCATGCAAGTCTAATGCCGCGTTCCAATAAACAAGAATCGATTCGTTTTGATTACGGACGGTAAAATTTCGTCGAATTTTCGACGATAATTTTACCGTCCGTAAGCAAAACGAATCGTTTTTTGTTTATTGGAACGCGACATAAATATGTTTAAGAGTACTCCAGATAATCTTATCGAGTAACTTTAATGTATTTTTATCGATATAGGATTACGATTCTATGTAAAATAAATCATGATTAAAATGTTCTCCAGCGTAAACAGACAATGAATTATTAGAGAAATATGTTTTAATTCCCGTGTTTTATCAAAAGCAACGCGGCGACCTAGCTTTCTTACTAATCTCTCGCTATGCATACTAATAAAAGGTTTACTTGTTTGTAGTCAATAACATTTAAAACAACTGAACCGATTTTAATAATTATTTTACCATTTGAAAGCCTTTTATTTTAACCCAAAACGTAGTAAGCGCGGATGGAGTCACACAGCTAGTGTTAAAATATTTTTTAACAAAAAATTAAATCGACGAAAAAACTAAAAAGCAAAATATAAATAAACCTTAAGTCTGATAAATGATTAATTACCTACGTAGAGCCATGTCCATTTCTACGTAGGTACATATAAAATTTTGATAATAAATCAGTTTGTTGTTTGGCGCCGACTCAAAATAAGTTTATATAAAATTTGATAGTTTATGTAAATAAGCTCAATAGACTAATAGACTTAAGGTTTATTTATTTTTAGCTTTTTAGGTCTTTTCGTCGGTTTAATTTTTTTTATTTTATGATTTTTTTCATCATCAGCTCAGCAACATGAAGTGATGATTTCTAAAAGCAAATACCTGATAAAGTAATGAAAAGTAAACAGAAACAATATTCGTTCCTACAATTTTCGAGGGTTTCTCTCAATTTTATCAGGATCCCACCATCAGATCCTGACATGGGGCCACCCTTCAGGTAGGGTATACTAACAAAAAAAAAAAGAATAATCAAAATCGGTTCATAAATGACGGAGTTAGGGCTGAACATACATAAAAAAAAGTATTATACGGTCGAATTGCGAACCCCCTTTTTTTCGTCGGTTAAAAATAGAGAGCTTTCTAATACTTGACATGTATCTTAAGGCCGTTGTTAGTTTAAAAAATACCAAACTGTAGATAGATAGATAGATAGATTACACTTTATTTGTACACCAGGGTTTTACAAAGAATATGTAACAGAAGTGTACAAAGGGCGGCCTTATCGCTTAAAGCAATATCTTCCAGGCAACCTTGGGATGGAATGGAGTTATTTTATTAAACAGGTGGTAATCGTTGACGTTAAATTAAAATGTGGTTAATGCTTATCATCTATAACATACACACAATACTCAATAATTATACCTACTTATACTTACTCAAGTACTCTTATATACATAAATAAAAATACAAATATACCCACAAATAGACATACACATATACACAATAAATAATGTATACATCATATTTTAAATATAGTTTTATAGTGACGGATAATACTCTTGTAATATTGTTTTGAACTTAGCTAACGATTGTGCTCTTCTGATAGCAACAGGCAGTCCATTCCATAAACGCACGGCTTCTACAGTAAATAATTTGTCATAAAAATTGCTGGAATGTCCTGGCATTTCCAGTCTCAAGTTTTCAGTTGTAGACTGTAGACAATGTTTATAATTCTTATTGTAGCTAATTTGATTCGAAGATTGTTGCCGCATATACCATTACCAAAATTTTCGGAAAAATAATTGAAATAATGAAGCATAAGTCTATCATCTTTTTCTTGATTTAATTACGTCATTTTATTTCATACATTGCATTGTATTATATATACTGCACTATATATACTGCACTATATATTCTATATACTGTAGTATAAACTTCTTTATATACCAAATATAATATCATAACCGATTAGATTAAGCACAAAATGTAATCTTACTTTTCTATTTATTTAATCTCAATTAGCACTTCTAAAAACGATTAAATTGGTAACCAAAGATTCAGGTTATCGGAATCAAACATTAAATATGTATATAAAAAAAACAAAATAGTATCAAAGAATATAAATATCGGTCTCAACTCTAAATCTTGTTCATCCAAAAAAAAAACACCAATTGTCACTTTTAAACTTTACAAAAATATCCTAAGGATACATTAGTGAATAAATTTCGCATATTATACATTTTGCGTCCAAGATATTAATGGCACCCGTCTGGTACTAAATCAGCCACAAAAGGAACAAAAAAGTACCACTTTGATCTCATAATGATGTATAGCCAATGTAGCGGTTTTATTTTAATGTTTCGTAATTGAATATGTTTTGAATTTCAGTTGGAGGAAATGTTAATGTCATCGTTGATTTTAATCGCATTATTTGGTGTCTCTTTGATTACATTTTAGCGAATTATTTACATTTCAATCTGTTTTAATGTCTTACTCTGATATTAAATTGCTTTATATTTTTTATTATTATTTCCATGCTATAATTTTTCATTTCTAATGTGGAAAAACAAAGTGTGACGTATGTCCAAGGGAGGAGCATTCAAGCGCACCAGGTGATCAATGGTCATGCCTGGTGGGCCACAATCCTGGTGTACCTGTCCATGTGGGTGGTGGTGCAAGAACTTTCATTGCGCGTTGCAGGATCAGTAGATCTAAATAGTTCGACATATCTTCGCCAGATAACGCCAAGGTAAGGTAGATATTTGCCGGTGCTAAGCTAGATACTATATAAAGACTTTTACCGGTACCGGTTTAAAAAGATGAAGCTATCAGCTTATTTCTTTACTGAATATAGCTAGGGAACGGTTGAACTTGCATTGTTTTGGGGCATTATAGCCGAAACAGTGATAACCGAGTGGTCGAACTATTGGCCTCTCAATTAGGTAGGTACTCGCAAGTAGGCAGTTCGACACCTCCGACTTTTAGAAGTTAATGTTTGTAACATTCAGTGTAGTGTAGTAATTAGTGCTTGCTGTAAAGATGCTAGAAAACATCGTAAGACAACGGCATACTTAAAAAAAATTTAATGCTGAAAGTTAAGTGCAGTCTGACAACCAGCTATAGGCCAAGGTAGACAAGGGCCAATACTCTCTCATACTGAGAGAAGACATATCGGTGAAACAGTTACTAAAGAGGACAGATATTAGCATTAATGGTGGGTATATTTTTTTAAATAAGCTAAAGTACGTTTGTACTGAAAGAGGTTATTCTTTTTTTAATGGATTAATCAAAGCAGAGTCAGATTTATATTTAAAAAATATTCCTATTGTTAAATGTGGGAATTTAAACATACTATAAGAAAAAAAACAGATTCAACTTACATATTAACACATAATTAAAATTAAATGAAAAAGGATTCGCAGAAATGATATCTAATTTAATAAATTAATTCTATCAAAAGTACTTCAACCGTGAAATACAAACGAGTTTAATGTTGAATGCTTCATGATAATACTAAGATTTAACTCGAACTTCTAAGAAATATAGCATCAATGGCTGCTACCACTAGTTTTTAAGTCTAACACACAACAAGACGTTCTGAATCGGATATTTCTTTGGTGTAGCTTCGTGGACAGAAATCGAGTATGATGATATTATAACCATAAATCATTTATTTGAATAAAAAACCGTAAAAAGATGTTACAGTTTAAAATTTCCGCCATATTCTACCTCAACAACACTTAGTCATTCATTAAATTACTGTCCCATACATCGATATACTCGTACTGCTAAAATAAAAATGTGTAGTAAAAAAAATATTATTTTATGTGATATAACGACAAATTAACGACTGACTTTTTCCTTAGTAGTACTGTGAGACCTTGCTTCTTACCTTTCATGAATCTACCGACATATTATTATGAATGTTTTGATTTACCTTTTTTTTCGTTTTATCGAAACCCCCTCGGGTCATCACCCCACTGGGGCTGCCAGTGAACTGGTATGTCGGAATCGAACCGACTAAAACCACATGATGTTCCGCCATAAATAAGTCTATTGCAAGGGACTCGGGTATACCCTAGGAAGGAAGTCCCCGAGAACTTGGCCGACTCTTAAACAAAAGGCAGGCACGCCCTTGCGAGCGTGGGGGCCTTGCGGGTCCAGTGTAGAATGTTTTAATTTACCTACGAAATGTTTAAATTGTAAATTGTAAATGTAAGAGCTTGATTTTTTAACAGCTTTAAGGGACCGCAGACATACGTAATTCATGTCAATTTCAACTTGATGCCTCCACTGGTTTTTGAGAAAAAAAAGGCCTTGAAAGACAGACAAACGGACAACAAAGTGTTAGTGTAAGGGTTTTTTTTTTTAAAGGAACAGAACCGTAAAAATGAGTGACAAATTTCCTATAGTTTTACTATAGTCGCAAAAACATTACCAAGCTATACGAAAGAACTCGTGGTAGGTTCCACATTTAATTTCACGCCTAGTTTCATCGGTTAAACGCATAATAACTTGTATTTACCGCAAAGTTTCGAATATTCTTCGAAATAAACAAATATGAGGTACAAAAAAGGCTTCTTACAATTTTATTGTTTCATAAAATTTTTGGGCACAATTAGTAATATTTCACGGAATTTTTAGCATCACGCCTAATTTATTTTACACATTAAGGAATTATTCACCGTTTACATACGCTGACTCAACAATAACAGTTGTGACCAAAGAGATTAATGAAAAAAGTGTACTTTTTATTTGTTTTTATCGACTTATAATAAAATAAGAGAATGTGGTATCATTCCATGTTTGTGTTCCATGTTGTTTTTTATCTATATTCACCGATGTCTCTGTAGTTCATTTAAAAAAAATTTTTTTTTCGTCCGATCGGTAGAAAAAAAAAAGCTGTAGGACCACATGTTAACAGGAGGTTATTCATAACAATTTTCTTCATATGTTTATAAGAGATATAAATTACTGTAAATAAACAAGCGCCGATTCAGGAGGGCAATGACGTAAACACTCTCTAAGAACGGAATTTTTCAAATGAATTTACTAAAAGGGTCAAAAGGGAATGGCCAAACACTTATGTATTAATTCTTTTAAAAGAAACATTCTTGAAAAGAAATATTCACTCTTTTGTTTAGCAGTAAACTACCAACCCGGCTTCGCACGGGTAGCCGAGACATCTTCAACAAACGTCAATATATTTTAATCAATTTACACAAAATCTTAACTAATTATACACCTAAATCTTCCTCCTGAATCACTCTATCTATTAGTGAAAATGGCATGAAAATCCGTTTAGTAGTTTTTCAGTTTATCGCGAACAACTATAGATAGACCGATGCGGCGGAGGATTTTGTTTTATAATGTGTAGTGATAGTGATATAGATTTTTACCAAGATATTTAGTGATTATTTCAGTCTAATTAAATCAAACCAATGCGAGGAAAGTTTGTATGGTAATTGTGTCATCGTCTTAAATATATGTATTACAGATACAAACTTTTATATCGACTTTTATGAACGTAACCTCAAATAGAGAAAATTGCCATGGTATAAACGTATTCTACCCCCTAAAAACTCAACATGTACGTATTTAACCCCTTTTAAAGTCCATGGAAAATTACTGACACATGTTAATATTTATTTGTAACAGACCAATAACTTTACCTGAAAATTATGACAACGTTATTGACATTACATGATTATACAGGCTGGTCATAAACCGGACACCGCCACGGTGTCCGGTTTCTCGGACATCGGATTTTTGACATAGGCATAAAAATTTCTTAAAAAAAATGCAAGTTACAACAAAAATCGTAATATGGCGATTTTTGGAGTGTTATGTATAGCCGACAATAATAGTTGATTTTTGTTGAAATAAATAAATTTTGCCTATTCCTAATGTAGGTGCACATTTTAAAATACCACATTATGATTCTTATGTAAATTTCAATGATTTTGTTTTTATTTTATGAAAACATTTTTTAGGAAAATCTGGACATTCCATCAACACCCGATGTTGAATATAGTTTCATTCACGTCAGCCCTCTCTGATACGAAATATTATTTCTATCAGGAAATTTTCAAATTTAATTTTTCAGTTTCAAAATAAGATTCATCTAAAAATCTCCAATTTTCATAACATTTTTAGCGTTTTACGTTATTCACGGGGTCTACTATACGACCCTCAAATATGACCATACCTTTCTGTAACACCCTGCATATTGTTATCAATACATACATACAAATAAATAAAATTTAAGTGTCTGTTTGTAATGACAAAATAATAGTTTTGTTTAAGCTCATACAGTTATTTTTACGATACCTATGTCTAAAAATCAGTTTTAAATATTTTGGTCTGTCTGTTTATTCCGGCTAATCTCCGAAACGGGGCACTTTCAATGGCAGATGGCGTTATAAGGAGTAACTTAGGCAAATTTTAATTTGAAAAAAGAATTACGGTTCGCGCAAAATATATAAATAATTATGTACACGCAAGCGAGGCCGCGCGGAAACTGCTAGTTTCCTATTTTTTGTATTATATTATATTATAGTATTGTATTATTTGGGCGCAAGATGTGCCTTTCCATCACTTCCTCGTACTAGTAAAAAATACCGCACAAAAACTTAGCGCAAGTGAAATGCTACTAACTTAGGTATTTTTCTATGGGCCTATGCAGCCTGAAATAAATAATGTTCAATTAATTATTGTCATAATAATTAATAAAAAAAATATTGCTTAAAAAACGAATAAATTTCTAAGATGAATAATATTAGTCAACAAATCTTTGTACACTAGGGGTTCATAACAATTGGTTTACTAATATTATTAAAATAAAACTTTTTTTTCCCTATAAATAACCCATTAACTTTTTAACCGCCTAATGAAATCCGCCACTTATTCCTAATAGAGAACTCCTAAAGCAAGACTATTGTTCGCACGCTGACTCAGATTCATCAGTCAACATCTATCATCCCATTACACGGTAGGTTATCCTCATTTATAGCCGTGACTGCGCTAAAACTGAGAGCAAAACTTATTGTGTCTTGACCTTCTCGTCAAGAGCTGTCGGAGCTCTCTGGTGGGGAGGGAGGGGTTGCAATTGAGCTGCCACTATTGTCGCCTAGTTTGTTTAAAAAATATCTTTGGTATGTTATAATAACATTTTATTATTCACGACACGCTTTCTATCCACCACCATCCTTCTCAATTTTATTGAATATTAGCTGACCCGACAGACGTCCTGTCTTAACTATGAATCTTGGTATTCGAATTGGTATAATTAGTAAGGAAAAAATATTCCAAAAACATAGTTCCGACCGATGCGCATCTGTTTTAAACATTTGCAGCGCGCATTCTGTCAATTGTGCCAACTGTCAAACGAGTGACAGTTGTCAAAAGCGCTAAGGTAACATTAGAAAAGTTAAGTCTTTAAGTTTTCTTAGACTTTTTAATTTTTCGAGCAACTTTCTCATATTTTTTTTCATAAGAACCTTCTCCTGACAATAACAAACACAAAAATAAAAGAATTTGCGAAATCGGTCCAGCCTTTCACGCGTGATGCCGTGACCAAGGGAAATAGGGATTCATTTATATATACCTATCTAATACCTTTAAACGAGCAATTCTTGTCATATATATTGTAATATATATGTCATCCAGGTACTATATGATTATCTCTGTCTTCATACAGTCTTTATTTCTCAAGATTTAATTAAAGTTCAAAGATTGGACAGTGGTTAATGATAAAAAAATAGGCAGTCATGGGACTGCCGACAGAAGTGAAAACTTAAATGAAACGACGAACTTAAAACGTCACATTAGCAGGTTGGTGACATTAATTAATAAGGAGCTGAAAGAACTCAATGTTTAGGTTAGCGCCCTCTAGTGGATCTATACATGTATTATTAGTGTGACGGTCATGAGTTCAGTGTTTTATCCTCTTAGCAAAAGTGCACAAACGAAGTTTTCACTTAAAAAATCTGGGACATTTATTTTACACAGCGCTATCTAGACTAAAACTAAGCATAGACCTGCTTAGTTTTGGTATATACTATGCATCCTTAAACACGGGTAAACAATTTTTTTTTGTAACTACACATTAGGATATTTGCACTCGGCAAGAATTAAACCCGCAAATGGTTTTGGCTGTTTTTTTTAATAACCCACCGCCAGCCTTTTTTTTTATGCGTGTGGAAACCCTCTCGGGCCATCACCCCACCGAGGTTTTCGGTGAGCCGGTGTGTCGGAATCGAAACGACTAAAGACACACTTTGTGCCGTACTGCACTTAAAATAGGAGGGATCTGGGAACAGCCGCCTGCCTTACGCCACCCCTCCTTGGAAATGTAGTCGTTTTAAGTAAGAAGAAAGAAGGAAGAAGGTAAATTTGTATCAGGAAAAATGGCTAGGTAAAGGAACTTTAGGCTATTATCTTATCTGTGCTTTAGGTAAGAGATACCGCAAATCTTGGATAGGGAACAGGACTGAGACTGCAGTAGCCCGCAGAGGCCGTGGTCGCGTACCCGAATGTTCATCGTTAAATCTAAATAATAATTTCCAAGTTCCTAACCATCATGTAGGACATTCTTCATCGTTACGGTTGGCAAGAATCTTCCCATAATTAAACCTTGCAAAGCCTATACAATTAACGGGAAGTGGGCCGGTCTATTTCCAGTAACTGCGTGGCAAAACAGCATGTAATAACACGTATTATAATTTAAATTGAGAATGGCTGTTTAAATATTTGCTTAGTATAAATAAAGTGCACACATATTACAAGGGTATCCATGTTCTTTGTGATGAACATAATGATTCGCTAATGATTCATTATGCACCTGCTCTATAACATCGATCATTCTTTATGCAAACCTGTCTGTTGTACAGATAGCAAAAATAAATCATTATTTTTTATTAAATATTTGTCTTGTCGGTCACGTGCGTTAACTTGATCCTCATGCCTCCATGAGCGCTGGAGGCGTGAGGTCCTGGCAGGGTCGCCATGTATTGTAAAAAGGTTGTTTATTAGAGAAACCCAGTGTGGCTGTAGAAATATGTATATTTATGTTTTTCCATCGTTGTAGTATAATTAAAAGAGAGTTAATAACTAGCATACAATATATTTTATATTGAACCAATTCCGTGATAGACCACCACTGATAGATATATAAAAATGCAGTTATAATATAATATAAAATGCAGTTATAAATAATGAATTAAGGCAATATGCCACAACCTGTCGCCCGATACAGGGGTCCCAAGACAGACTCCCTGAATTAGAGAAGCGAGGCCCTTGCAATTAACATTTAGATCGCTGGCTCACATTCATCTGTGCCTTACTCTTATCTTCTATCTTATCTGCAGTTTAACCACAAATATTACTGTTACAGTTTTCACAACCTGATTTGAGATACTAAATTAAGTGACATAATATTACAGCCAAGCCAAGATAAGTATGGCAGGGGTTTACGGGGATTTCCTTTCTCGGCTACATCCAGAGAGCTGGTGATAAGACAATGACATAGAACGTATATTATTCTCTTAGGACTTTCTGTTCGAAAATTGACACTAGCATACCATTGAGTCTAGAATACCCGGCAGGTACGTAACAATACATGCATACAAGTGTACCGGTATGGGTGTGGGTAAACAAAAATTTACTTTGATTAACTGATCAAGTGAATCTGAGATTCGTGGTGACGTATTATGAAATTTATTCCAAGTAAGGGAAAAAAGATGATTGATTAATGTAAAATCAGAATTCCATCATGCATAGTTTGTTATAAGAACTCTCTATAAGAGCAACCGTTAAATAATTATTCGCCACTCAGTTATAAGATACCGTTGCTACATGCTACCGGCATGTAGCTGGTACGCCATCTTCCCATTGAGTAACGTTTGAGTGTTCGACCGCAAGTTATAAAAAAAAATTTGGAATATCATAAAGTAAGTAAGTAAAACACGAAGTATCGTTTATATAAAATAGAGCAAGTACTTTAAACAAAAACAAAGAACTTAATTTGAACACCAAATAAAATATACAAAATGAAAACAAGACTGTGTGGCTGACCACACTGAACTAATTACTGCACCTCGAGGCAATTTGGTCCACAGCACAAGCTGTAGCGGTTTGAGCTTGAAACTGTTTTAAAAGAAAATATGAAACAATATAATAAGCTATTATATGTGCAGTTCCTCGCATAAAGAACTTATTTACATTACAATGGTTAAAAAAATGTTACTAAACGTAATCAAACATCATCCTTAACTTTTCAATAAGATAAACATTCCTATCTTTGATCATTATGTGTCTATGTACACTGTGTACAGACTGTTGAGGATATAATTAATGTTAGTTATTATTTCGTTTATCAGCATTGGTTAAAAGCATTTTAAAATAGTTAGGTTTATGAATACTATTGTCCGAAAAAATTGATTTGAATTTAATCATGAAAATTTTTGGGCTTGAAAAATGTGATGATTAATGCCGCGTTCCAATAAACAAGAAACGATTCGTTTTGCTTAAGAACGGTAAAATTTCTTTGAATTTTCAATGAAAATTTTACGGGACGCGGCATAAGTGAATATAAAATATATTCATAAGTTAATCTTTACTTTGGAAATGAAATCAATAATTATTATTTTTGATAGCTATATATATTGTGTGCTAAACATTTGCAATTAGGATTTTATTTGGTATACGTTTTTTTATTGGAATTTGGATTTTATTTAGTTATTTCTCTTTAGTTACCTTTAAATTTAATTATATTCATATATTTAATGGTAAAAATAAAACCTGATTTGTCCTTTATAAAAACTATGAACAGTAATTATTTAGAACTGCAATAATAAAATGCCTAAAGTTAGCTAGTGACGAAACTGCAAAATAAGTACAAGTAATGAATCTGTAACAAAACCTAGCTCATCGTGAAATCGCTTCCGCTCTTAGCTTAGATCGTCAACTTAAAATCCATGACTCACAAAATTTTCTCTTATCAAAAAGCCCTTTGTTAAACATTGCACACTAAAATGTGGTGCAACGGACTAAGCACAAAGCGTTGCATTGGGCAAATATTTGCACAAATGTTTGCACAGTTGTTTATAAAATGTGGTACATTGATAGACAATGCCTTTTTTATACGTTTCTTCTGGGTGTATTGAACTTTATTGTGTAAGGTTATCAACCGGTTATTGAATCTTTTCATTTATTTTCCTTCCTCCTTTCAGGGAAAACTCTTAGTTATTCTACAATGGGTTCGAGAGACAGCATTAATATACATAACACAAACATATTATTATAAGTTTATAACACTATTTCGTAACAAGTATAAATAAAAAAAAATAATAGATTCGACTCAAAACGATTAGAAAAAAGCTGATGATCTTCGAACACCTGAACAGATTTTCTTGAATTATAGCTAAGAACACTCTCGATCAAGTCACCCTTCAAACTAAAAATAATCTAAATAAAAATTGATATATCCATTTTGGGGCTATGATGCCACAGATATACACACAGAAACATACATTCCTTCCTTTTGGGTCGGGGATTGAAAATGTTCTAGTATCCATATATCCATATAGTACTGTAATAACCATCGTTGTTTTCTATATCTAGTCTCAAATTAAATACTAGAAGTTAATAAAAATACTTTTGGTAACAAGACGTAATGAGTGACCACGGTATTTGATCGATATTTGAGAAATCAGAAGCAGGAGTATTGATTTAGACATTGCCCTATATGTATATTATTGTATATCCTACAATATATATTTATATATATATGTATATTTTTTTTAAAACATCTAGAATTATTCAGGAAATTAGAATTAGACTTCGGTTACTGAAAAGAAATGCTTATTATATATTATATGTGCATAAAATTAAATAATGTAACTGAATACTTAAACAACAAATTTACCAATCTATAGATTAATTATTATAAATAAACAAACACGTAATACTACTATGTGACATAGCCAATTTGACAAAAGATACATGCACGCTACTGCAAGTCTGAATATGTGTGAACAATCATTTATTGTAAGACCCATTGTATACAACAATAAATTATTTCAATTGAAAGGATTTGATTTTCTTATAATACTAAATGCGAAGAGACTCGACTCTAATATAATTAATATAACTATATTCTATTTTCAAATGTATTTAAAAAATAGAACACTTAAATCATATCTATTATATATATATCTATTATTAACATAATATAATAAATATAACTTTATTCTATTTTCAAATGTATTTGAAAAATAGAACACTTAAATCATATCTGTTATATATATCTATTATTAATAGAATATAATAAATATAACTTTATTCTATTTTCAAATGTATTTGAAAAATAGAACACTTACTTCAATCATATCTATTATATATATAACTATTATTAATATAATATAATAAATATAACTATATTCTATTTTCAAATGTATTTGAAAAATAGAACACTTAAATCATATCTATTGTATAACTATTATTAATATAATATAATAAATATAACTATATTCTATTTTCAAATGTATTTGAAAAATAGAACACTCACTTAAATCACTTAAACTCTAGCATGCAGTTCTAGATGCACCATTTTCTTTGTCCACTGTACATGTAGTTTGTATGACAATTGGGTATCTTGCAGCTGATGAGTGAGTCAAAAGGTGGATTCTTTAGTAGGTACTAGTAAACTTCTTGAGTTTTGAGCTCAAGCCATAACAAACATTAAAAAATTGTGATGTTCTGTGAATTGGAGGATAGGCCCAAAACATATTTACTCTACTTATACTAATACTGTTACGATTCAGCCTATTTTTTTTATGGTATAGGGGGCAAACGAGTAGGCGGGTCACCTGTTGGTAAATGGCTACCGCCGCCCATGGGCACCTGGATCCCCAGAGGCACAAGTGCGTTGCCGGCCTTTAAGGTGGGAGTAGGGGAAGGGTGGAAGAGGGGAGGGGGAGAGAAGGGTGGAAGAGGAGGGAGAAGGGGTAAGGCCTCTGGTAACCTCACTTACTCGGCGAAAAGCAATCCAAGTATTGTTTCACTGCCGGTTTTCTGGGAGGTATGGCTCTCCCACGATAAAATAATAGAGCCAGTAGTAATCTGAACTAATCTTACTAATATTATAAATACGAAAGTATGTGCTACTTTTTATCTGGCATATATTCTGAATGGTTTAAATTAAGACTTTGATCATGTGTTATATATCAGTGCAGGGTAGAGTTTGACTTGTTAACCCCGACGCAAAAAGGAGAGGTGTTATAATATGTAAGTTTAACGTGTGTATCTGTGGCATCAAAGCTCCCAAACAGATGGACAGATTTTGGTTTAGTTGTTTTTTGTTTGCAAGGTGACTTGATCGAGTGTTCTTAGCTTAATATTAATTCAAGAAAATCTGTACGGTACGAAGTTCTTTTTTCTAATCCTTGTGTTGTTGCGTTATTTTGAATTTATACTTGCTTATATATTAAAATTACACACAAATGTTAAACGACAGTCACCAAACGTATATTCCCAACATCAAAATCAATACATACAACGTAGTACGTCCGTCCTGACTGAAAATTTATGGCATAAAGGAATATTCTAAATAAGTCATAAAATACATGCTCTTGCAAATAACCCGCTTGCCTTGATTTAGGAGCGGGCCATGAAAATATTATGTTTAGGAGAAATTGATGTTATGTAACGAACATTTTATGTCGACTGAATGCTTGATACGTGTCTTTTTTATGTTTATTTACGTGAATTATTCATTGAATCGTGGACGAGAGTTAGCGGGGAATACCGAATAGATACTGTACTTATAATATAAATAGGATATATTTCCTCTACAATTAAGGTGGCAAGATTACGAACTGCTTCAGGATATGAATATACCTATAAACACGCGTATAAGCAATTCTTTTGATGTCATTTCATACTGGCCTCTGGTAATCCTTTGTCAATTAATCAAAAATCTGACTTAACTTGTGACTTTTGAGTACCAGGTGTCCATGGGCGGGTCACTTACCATCAAGTGACCCGTCTGCTCGTTTTCCCCCTTTACCATTAAAAATAAAACCTAATTAGCTGCCGTCTTCAAGTAGAAGTCTGCTATACCCACTCTTACTGATGTCACGATGTGAAATTTAATTTCTTACTTATTATTTTAAAAATAACAATTTTCGTGAGTGGTATTCATGTTAATAAAAACAACATACCTACGGTTTTACTCACTAGTGTATTTCGGGGATGCCCTTCTAGTTGCAGATCCGACTGGACCCTTTGTTAAGGCATGGAGCGACCTTCCGCGTCGGCGTCAGCCGCTACACCTTCCTTAATAAATATAGTTATTCTGTTTAAAAAATGGTAATCTACTAGCTTCAACTACTTGGATGGATGTCTGTCATTTTAACAAAAATGCCTATATCCCATGGGATACGATAGAAGATACGATTAGAAATAAGACCTGAATGGGTCCAGGTCTTATTTCTAATATCTAAAAAGTAAAGAAATTTGTATTATAATTATGTATTTACAGGGAAGTTAACGTGATCACGAAATAGGTATTGCATATCTCTGAATTGCCTGACGTTTCGACCAGGTTGCACTAGCCGTGGTCAAAGTTTGACAGTAAGAAAAAAATTACTTGTAATCGGTGATTAAGATTTTGTTTTTTGTTTCATTGACAACATTCTACGTTGTACATGATTTCCTTTTAAAGATTCATGATTGAAACGAACCGTTTATGGGTTCCAGGTTACTTTTTTCTTTTAAAAACTAAGACTGTAAGCTTTTTAAACCAGACCTATTTAAGTTTTATCACCGACTTTTCATCATGAAGGCAGTGACGATGAAGTTCTATCGACCTTAGTAACCAACGAAAACACAATTCATCGATGCTATTAAAATGTCCCAATTGGAAAGCAATCTCCTGAAGGCCAATGAACAGTAGCATTTACGTTACTGTCTCGTGTTGAAACTTTGATTTTTGATGCATCTCTGAGTCTTTTCTATGTTGTTATTATATCCTCTAGTCCCTGCTAAATAAATTTACTAGTTACTGCTCGCGGCTTCACTCGTTTGACTGTATTTTGTCAATGGACGTATATTTCAAAAGCGTAGCGTAATGGCTAACGCTAGCGTCGGACTTGCGATCAAGTGTTTGTGGGTTCGAACCTCAGTGCACTACCGACGTGAACCCACTCCTAACACAAGCATTTTGCTTAGTTGGAGGGGTTACTCTTTTTATGGATTTAAGGTACCATAATTATGTCCTTTCTATATCTTTGATAGCGTTAAATCGTGAAAGTGTCACGAACAAACAAATAAACTCAATTTCGCATTGATAATTTTATAAAGGAAATGATTAAATAGAGAATTGAGTGAGTTAACAATCGCTTCTTCGTTTACAAATGACTCACACGTGTTCGTAAGCGATATAATTTTTATCCATGAATATTTTAGCGTAATTATGAATGCCAGTGAAGTGTTTACTCGTGAGTCATTTGACAGTGAGTGGGTAACGCCATCGCCACCAAACGTCTATTTTAAACGACACGTGTCAGTTGAACAGCTACTTACTGCAGTATATCAATGTTACAATTTTCCTTTTGTCTGACTAATCGTTGCGATAATTTTTTTTGGTAAATATTTTTGTATGAAATTATAACATGGACTTTTGTATATTACACGGATATTTCTTTTTTCCTCATTTCTCTAATTAAGTCAGTGTTAGGATGAGTAAGTGCACAGGCAATTTAAGCAAATGATTATTTATATATTCATTTATTTAAATGCTGCTTTTTTATGATTTTAATAACAAAATCCGGAACATATTATATGTATCTGCATCCAGTCTAGAATGCAGAAGGTCTACGTTTAGCAATGAAATGCAATAGGCTAACTGATTGATTGATTGGTTGATTAAATCAGAAGGCTGATTATTGTGCTTTTATTAGGTGTGTGTGTATTTATTTCATAAATAGCATATCGCAGGTAGTGTTTTTATTCCGAAGTAAAATGTATGAACTGTTTCATCGACTGTCCAGACTTGCTAGGCACCTTAAAACTTACGACAATACATATTTTGTAATGACAGTGAATCTCTTTAACGCGTTTCAGATTTAAATGTTGTCAAAATAGCTTAAGGATATGGACAAGGATGTGTTTGCATTTAGTTTTCATTCGCATCTCAAAAATAACACTACAGATCTTCTAGCTGTCACAACAATTAATTAGTCTTAAAATAGATAACTCTGTGACGTAGTTCCGGCGCGATCTTATGTATCGGAAGGGGATGTTTACGGCGACGATTTATATACACCGAAAGGTATGGTACGTGGGCACTTTATTGATAAACGTATCTACATATATTATTCTGAATTTATTTAAAGGTCAATGAAGAGTTTTGTTCAGATTTGTTACCTGCTACATTTTATACTAAGTATATCTGTTAATAAATATTTTGATAACAAAATTTGTTTTTGTCGTAAAAAAACCACCAGTACTATCTAGTCAGCTACTAAATCAAGGAGTATCAGAAAATAAGTAGGTAGATGATGATGACGAAGTCGGCATGATAATGTTTATATTCGCAAAATAAATAGTCATCTTTAACTAATTTACCTTTTAAACGACATCCCTTAAAAATGTACAAGAGATTTCTACAAGTGACTTCAAATCTTCTTGAAACATGCCTCGGACAATTTGTCACAGTTTTCTCATTGGATTTCATTTTTGAATTATAGTATTATTAGTGGTCTCACCACTTGGGGATGGGATGGAGGAAAAAAACTCAAATCTCTTCACAATAGACATACTATATAATAAAAATTACTTTTAAATTGAAAATCTCCTCTTATTTTTAAATGTTAACGAGAGAGTTTTATTCAACAGCCCTTAATACTTTATATTTTGTTAACAGACTATATTTTTAATTTATAAATTACAGCTGTTTTAGATTAGATTTAGATGAAAACAGCTAATCAAAAGTTGACATTTCATACACCTAAAATAAAAACTCCATGACTACAAACGAACACTGTAAATTAACCTAGTACGCCGCGCCGTATGACTAACATGTTCAGCCAGGAAGACCTTGGTGTATCTGATGTTCTACATTTACTTGCGTGACTCAGTATTGTAGTAGATTTTAAAATTCAACTCTTAATTCTAAACCAACTGTATCGCCATCTTTCTTAATTAGTTACGTGTTGTAGATGTGAGTCACAATCTAATGTTATGTGTATATTGTCATAGAAATTAAGGCTTTCTTCACACTAAAACATTTTCAACATCGTCAAATAATCTGCACAGTGTCACGCATGGGTGTACTGAGGGGGGATTATATCCCCCCCCCCCAGATAGTTTTTGTATGCTTACATAGTATTTGGTTTATTAAAGTAATGTTTAAGTGAAGTTTCTGATTTGACTTGCCTCAAAAAAAAATCTACAGGCCGTTTGTATTCTTCTTTCTCACTACAATAGCTAAAAATTTAGTAAATTAATGATGGTAATTTCGTTACTTTGTTCCTATGTAAAACCTTTAAAACATAATATTTTTTATAATTTTTTCCTTACCCATTAAGCAGAATTTGGGATTCATAAATGTGTGGTAAACACAAATTTAATAAAAAATATAATTCAATTTAACCGACTGACTCATCTCATTACGGTCCAAACGTATCAAAATTAAAATAATTTAACTACATCGCAATAATTTTCCCTAATTAATTAGTTTAGTGTGAAAATTAGTCACTCGCAACATTGTGGTTTGAATTATTGTATTACCGAAACGAGAGAGTTTTTGTTATAAGTAGATAATTAATTTATACGTCACCTATTCTGTTACAATCTAAAACTAGTCTTAATAAGAAAACAAGAAGAAGTAACCCCCATGGGGACCATCGAGTATTCGGAGTAGTGGTTATGTCAGAATTGTTTCAGTTCCAAATGTTCCAAGGCCTTTTATATGATGAAACTTTATGTTACATTGTCCTCACATGTAACTACTTGTATAAACTAAAAATTTATAAAAATAACATGTTGATAAAGTGTCATTGGACTGACTGACTCCTACTTGTGACGATTTAAAAATACGTATGTATTTGGTTGAATTGTAATATTTGTAATACGTTAATTTGTTTTTTGAAGCGAACATATTAAAGGTGAGAGACGGTGTTCCCAGGAATAACATAAAAAAAATCTACTATCCTAATATCAATAATACCTACTATCAAGTTATATGAATTTCCATTTATCATACACAGTAATAGGATTAACTGAATTTTTAAATACACCGCCATTTATTTATTTAAATCTCTTAGAAAAACGTGGGAGAGCCATGCTTTGGCACGTAAGGACCGGCTCGACCGGAGTGATACTACGACCTCACAGAAACCCGCAGTGTAGCAATGATTGCATTGCTTTTCGCCGAGTGAGTAAGGTTACCGGAGGCCCTAACCTTCCCCCCCCTCTCCTCCCACTCTTCCACCTTTTCAATACTCCTACTTTAAAGGGCGGCAACGCACTTGTGACTCTTAACGTAACTGTACTTAACTTGAACGTAAACTTCGATAGATAAATGGAATGAACTACTAAATTATATTTTGCGTATCAAAATTGAAGTTAGAACCAATCGATATTCCGTCTTGGAGATCGAGAAATCTTTCTTGGAAACCATCTGTGGCAGTTAAAAACAAAGTGTTGGATGATGTTGCCCTGGCAAATATTACAGTTAACACCGCCCGAGTTCATTAGCAGATAATTCCGCAACTCTTTAAGTCGAAATATATTTGAATGCAGTTTTTGATTTGTTTTTGTCCAGAACATGTGGCTTCTTAAGGCGAAATCGGTGTGGTAATGGCGTTGAATTATCTATTAGTTTGTTCCCAGCACGATTACTATGTCTCTAAATATCTGATTTACTTTCCACCAGACCACGGCCGACTCAAGGCTTGCCCCGACGCGGTGTAAAATGTATGTAAGCAAGATAAGAAGTTGCGAAAGTAATATTTGAAATGATGTTCATCAGACACGTGTTACTAATTTAAAAAAAATATCAATCGGAGTATGGTGTCAAAACTTGTAAATAATAGGCATCGACTCAAAAAAGAGTAAAGAGAATAAAAAGCTATTAAAAATTATTATCCGCACCGAGCTGAGTACTACAAGTTTGAATGTGGACTGGCCAACTAAACAATTCTCGAGTGACCAGCAATGTTGGCAGCCTTGCCAAGCTTGCAACTTTTTGTGGAACACAATACAATGCTGCCAACTGCAATGAAAACCTTTGAAAACCGAACCTAATTCTTAAAGACGTAAGAGACAGAATTTTAGGAACAGACCCTATTTGAGGGTAGTTTCAAACTTGGTTTTGAAGTTATATACAAAACTGGACAGTGTTAATAGTTAGTATCCTTCGAATTGTTATTATATACTTTTTGTTTTGGAGCCAAATGGAGGACGTTTGTCGGCATTTTGGGGATGGTACAGGGTTTGTTAATTTTAGACGTGACTAAATGTGGGGGTTTTTAAACTAAAATTCTTACAGTTGCAGTCACTTAGCCTGAGCACAAATATCATTTTATTTTATTACTAACCGCTAAGAGATAAGAATATGAATTTTATCACTACATATCATAAAATAAAGTCCTCCGCCGCGGGTCTGTGTTTCTGTCTGTCTGAACGCTATAAAGTCTAAAAGTACAGAGCGAATTTTTATACAGTTTTCACCAATAGATACAGTGATTCATGAGGGTAGTTCAGGTGCATAATTTATTAAAGTTTTGCATTACTTTGCTGAAATGCAACGACGACCGTTGAAAATGTTAGAAAAAATCATGCCAACTAGGAGCTTTACTCGCGCTTTACGCCGCATAAACCAATAGAGTTATATGAAAACAATGTATTACGGAATTATTCCTCTTGAAAAAATCTAATAGAATTTACAACGATTCTAAGATTTACTCAGAATAACGAAAAAATATTCCTAGAAAATACTTTTAAACATATCTATGAATCAAGCGATTTTATGTGAATATTTCTTTAATTAAATTAGACCATATTTTTTAGAATCTTATATAGATTAAGATTAACCCTATCCCAAACTATTCGCATCACTAGTTAAATTTTTACAAGTGTGTGTTTACATTTTAATATAACAGACATGTTTAACGTAATAGGCTGATAAGATGACTGCGACAGAAAAAAATAGTAGGCATATATGCTCTGCTACCCGTGCGAAGTCGGTTGCTAGTATAATATAAGAATTATATTATACTAGCAAAGATTAGTATAATATTAGATGATGTAATTACGTTATCTAGTCATTTGTTTTGTCACTCCTGCCTCTAAGTATTTTAATAACCATTTTAATTCTTAGAACAATCATTGTATTCTGAAGATTAAATTATTTCTGTTATTTATTTGAATTTCAACGTGAAATCATGAACTTACAAACCCATTTGCACTCGTAACAATCACTTGTAACAATAATTTAACACATTAAAGGATAATAATAGTAGAAAATTAATAATCATTTGATAAACGAGAAGCCGTACATGAAATAATCTGTCGTATTTCTGTAGATGAAAGAATGTCGAAAGAAATATCTGGTGATGTAGTAACATTGGCAATGGGTAATCTACAACATTTTTGTAGAAGAGATTGAAATTATTGAATAATAAAGACCATGTGAGGTGTTTTAAGAACATTGATTGTGTTTCGACCAGGTATAAGTAACTGTCAGACGAGGGGAACACCTTTAACAATGAAATAAAAAAAATGATAAAATATAGCAACATAGTAACACTGTAAGGGCGGAAAATGCAATTCCTTATCCTTAGAGGGTCAATTGGATACGATGGAAGGCAAACTTATAAAGGTAATTGAAGTTTTAACATTTTATGTTTTATTTCTTTTTAGTAATTGGTTTTTTATATATTAATAAAATTTTAAATTAAATTTTTGGAAAAGTTAAATTTATTGTCTCGTTAATTTTATTATGTTGATACATATACCTATACATAAGTCTATTAAGAAATATAATTCCGGTAAAAAACCATTAATGTATCAAAATATTACGAGCTTTTTCAGTGCTGATCTGTAATCAGGTGACAACTATAAACAGATCACTTTATTGAACAAGTCCCTCAGTAGTACCTATCACTCCTATTTATTTTTAGAGAAGTTTTGAATATGTCTTTTAGACTGAAAAGTTTTTGTATATTTATTTGTACTCAGTACAAAATTCTGTAAATTTCACAAATAATACATCATGCTGGTCATCCCATGAGCTTGTTAATCTATACCTCAATAGATAAACAAACCCATATATCTCATAAGTGCGGCTATAAAACCACATAAAGATTTACCCTCTATTTCAACCATCGGTTTCTTTAAAAGCCATTGTGGGGTTATTCCAGCAATACCTTTTTCTCTTATACCACAATTCCACCTAAATTTCTTTTGAACCCCGTCTATACATCAACTTTAGTTCCACCTAGTAATCTGTACTAACCTCAAATACTTTTGTAAGATACGATACGACTCCGATACGAGTAAAAAAAAAGAATAGAATATAGAATAGAATAGAATATTCTTTATTGTACACCATAAAAACTTACAATAGATCTTAAATTTAATTTAAATGCTAGGTACAATGGGCGGTCTTATCGCTATAAGCGATCTCTACCAGATAACCTTTGGATGGAATTAGTGTCAGTAGTAATTGGTGGCTGACGGTGTACTATATATAACAATACCTATACTTAAAAAGGTTTATTGAAAGTGAACCAAAAATTAGTTTAAAGTAGTTCAAAGACGGCCTTATGCGTATAGTACCTCTGATTACATATATCCAGGGCCCTTTGGGCCTCAAGGCATCGATATATCAGTCCTTGAAACCTTAATTTGAATCGTACCTTTACGTGATGGGTGGTAACCATCTTGAACCATAATAAACACTAGGAGGTAGAGCGTGATATTACATACACGTCCTTTTGTTGTGTATCTGATTTTATTTTATTTAATTTTACAAACATTAATATTAAGAACGAAACTAACAATTTGCTATGGGTAAGACATTGGATCCGGTCACACAGTTATACCAAACTACTTAGTAATCTGTGGTTGTACTAGCACAGGGGTCATTGAATTCTTAACTATGTATGTACACGTCTATTATGTCAAAGAATTATTGATTTGTAGGATATTTACAACTTGTTGGGTTGCTTTCGACATCTAGGTTTATGGCTTTTGAACACATGGCCAGAATCGAGTAGCCTTTTGTGCCTTATAAAGGTATACAAGACACGGTCTAACCCAGTAACTACTTTTTAAACAGACAGCTTTTAAAATAAATAATTAGTTTTACTGCAATGTCACTTCACGACTTCTTTTAGTATATCGTATACACTAAATTTCCCACACTTGCGGGTAACTTAGCTTCACCGACCACGCCCATCAATCTATGCTATCCACAATGAATGTACAGACTCCGTACGTTACCACATTTTTTTATCAACTGGACACGGCGAATTAGATCTTATTTCAACGTAATAAAGATTGCAATGACCACAGAGATATCTTGAATAAGGCGGATCGCGGTTAGAAATTGATTGTGGAACTCTTTACAGTGCTTAATGAAAGAATTGAAACAGATAGAATAGAGTTGGACCGGGCTGACTGTGGGTTGCTTGAATTTAGTTTGCTTTAAATAAATTTTGGAATTTACTTAATTTTCAAAATTTATTACTGGCGTAAATTTTGTTTAAGAAGAATTTACTTGTGGATTAAGTAAAACTCTTCGGACTTTATGCTTTTGCTATAAATTTAAGTTAAGTGGTAGATTATTTAGTAGTTACTAATTTACAGAGAAAATAAATAAAATAAAAAATCGACTAATAAGTTCGTGTAACAAGTATACTTAAATTGAAAATCCCTTTAATGATTTAAAAATAGGTGGTAATCTTCAAACGACTGAACAGATTTTCTTTTATTATAAATAAGAGCACTCTCAATCAAGTCACCTTTCAAAGAAAAAACAAATCAAAATCGGTCTATCCGCTTAGGAGCTACGATGCCACAGACGGACACATAGATAAAAATGTCAATCTTATAACTGTCCTCTTTGCGTTGGGGGTTAAAAAAGTTCTCTATTAGACGCTATTACTTTTGCTTAATTAATTTAATCGTTAAATAAAAAAATAAATACCAATATTACAAAAACACGGCACCTTGTGTTTTCAAAAGCTTTTCCTAACAATTAGATACCAATAAAATTGGAATTCTTAGATGGAAAGAAATACTTAGATGAATCATCATCATCATTATCATTTCAGCCATAGAATGTCCACTGTTTGACATAGACCTCTCTAAATGACTTCCAAGAAGAGCGGTTGTGATGGATAGTCTTATAATGTTCATAAATTGAGCCTCATTAACCTTTTTTTTTTTTTTCTGAATTTCCCTTTATTTAGAACATAATTTCCGCTTACTAAGCGTCATTTAAATCGTCTTTCAAAGTTGTACCTCAAAAATATCCTACTAATATTATAAATGTGAAAGTTTGTGAGGATGTATGGATGTTTGTTACTCTTTCACGCCAAAACTGCTAAACTGATTGCGATGAAACTTGGTATGTAGATAGCTAGAGACCTGGATTAACATATAGGCTTTTTATCCAGATATTCCCACGGGATCGGGACTTACGCGGGTGAAACCGCGGGGCGCTGCTAGTTAATAATACTCAAAGTTACATTTTTAAGACACTTTTATTAACTTAACTTGTATCTACCTATGTAAATAAATCTCGGTAGTTTAACTTACTTCTAATAATTTTCTTATCGAAATGAAACTATGCAATACTAATGCGAAGTAGCATAATGCTGAGTTAAGGACCATTTTTGTCTCATGCACAGGTATTTTATTATTTATTTATTCTTATTTTTTCTTGCGCAAAACCATGTACCATGTTTGAGTCAGAATAAAAATATTTCTTTCTTTCTTTCTTTCTTTCTTTGTTATGTATATGTAGTTCGGAAAACGATACTATTATTTGGCATCTTGGAGCTGGTCTCATGATGGGCCAGAATGGATAGTGGGACTTTTTTGTCCGCTATTATAGGGTGTTTTTTTATTTTGTTTCTTAACTATAATTATTTAGTTCCTTAGTAAATACGTGTAATAACTACTTTATGATCGAAGCGGATGTGGTTCAAGTACCACTATTTTTTAATAAACTGTTGACTCACTTGTTGGTCTAGTGGTTAGTAATCCTGACTGCTTTTCGGGTTCGATTCCCACCCAGAACAAATAATTGTGTGATGAGCACGATCATATGTTTTTTTTTGTCTAAGTATCATTTTATCTATAATATGTATTTGGGAATATATAAGTATGTTTATCAGCAGTCTGGTTACCATAATACAGGCTCAGCTTAGTTTGGGATCAGACGGCCGTTTGTGAGACGTGTCATGTTATTATTATACGAATAACATTTTTTTTTTAAATTCACAAACACTAAAAACATTTCAATAAAAAAAAAACATTTTATTAAAATTTATTTGCTTGTTTTGATGCTGAATCAAAAATAGTTAAGTACATTAGTTGGAGGAGCTTAGCAAGTACTAATTGTATTTGTTAAATTCAGTATTTATTTCGCCAGTTCTGTGATTTCTTAAAAGTTTTTATTAATTCAAATCACCAAAACCTTCAATACAAATTTTCATTCGAATCTCGACCTTAATCAAATTCTGCTGTGTTACTCAAGATGTTCCGTGTATAAAGCGTATTTACCTGTGTATAAACCCTGCTTACCTACACCTTAACAAGATTTTAGATAATTGTGAAGAAACAATGAGTTTCTCTAGCAGTACCTATTTGTTAAAACAAATCGTCCAAATCAGCTGGCTTTAAGCTGTCGTCAGCGGAGTCAAATAGCTACGACGAATTTCAATACATAAGTGTCACTGTAAAGGGTATCACAAAAGATCAGTTACCAATAGATAATATTGTATTCCTTAATAGCTTAGCTTTAGAAATATATAATTATTAAATAACCTAAAGATAATTTTTATGTATCGGATTCAGATTTGTGATCTAATGTTACTAAAACCCAAGAAAGATGTCATAATTATAAATGCGAAATGAATGCGTTTGGATGGATGGATGTTTACTCAATCACGCCAGAACGGCCGAACTGATCTGGATAAAATTTGGCACAGAGATAGAATATGATCTGGAATAGCACATAGGCTAGGCACTTTTTATCCCGTAAAATGTACGGTTCATTATCAAAATTTCCACAAACGAACAAAGTCGAAGGCAACAGCTAGTATAAAGTATTTTATCGTCATCATATCAGCTTTAGGATATCCTTTGCTGAAAATAGTCTCTTCTTTGCGATTTCTTTCCAAGTAGAAGGACATTCTCAAACAAAAAATGCTACTCATTACTTTATTGCATTCCATAATTACATTGATAAGGTGGTAAATATAAGGGTAGAATTAATTATGGACCCTGTTGGGCACCGCAAAGTTTTTATTAGCAGAGAGGAGGAAGAGAGATTTTTATAAGAATAATAATAAGAGTCAAGTATATGAATTGTATGCTTCATTATATTTATTGAAGCATACAATACATACAGTTGACTCATGTATTTTTTGTTTTATTTGTATTTAAAAAAGAATATGTATTACTCTAGATGGCACATTATAAACAATAATAAAATGTACAGTGTCTTATGTATTGTATACTTATACTGTTTTATCTATATTATCAATGATATTTTTAATATAGAGGCGAGACCAGTCTTGTCCACTCTGTTTACCTAGTTAAAATGAAATCTAAAAGCTGTGTGAACTTCGACTTCTGTTCGGTTCCTACTGTCGGAAATTGTCTATTCTTGTCACGCGCACCTCACGTAGGTCGATATGACAGCTACAGTCTCCAAAATTGAATTGATTTTTATCAAGCTCCGGGCTAACTCTGCGATTTTTTAGATGATTCTCCCTCTTTTTATTATTTGTTCTAGAAGGGTAATTTTTATTCTGCCGTGTGTAGTGAATACAGATGATCTTGTTTGTCGGTTTGATATTATTGTTTGAATTGTATTTGTCCCATTTCGGAATAAATGAGATACATGTGTCAAACATTTTATCGATATTGTGACTCAGCACCATTTAGCGTAGACAAAGCAAACTACTTCGTATCTTTTGATCCTGCATCGCGTAATGAGAGTTAGCAACATCTATCGTTGGGTCATCCGGCATGCTCATTTTATCCTTTCTGGCTTTGTCACCCCGTTCTTCAATAGTGATAATTTATTGATTAAATAATCTTAGCCTTTAATTGTAATCGAATCTAAGTGTATATACCTATGTCACCAAGTAAACATATCCAAAATTCGGTGAGAGTTAAAAAGCTTCCGAGTTTTTTTTATAGAAATTATATTCTACATCATCGAATAGCCTTTCTGTCTACATACTTTTTCAGCCATAAAAGAAGTGGGCAAAATGCCCGCCCGTACTGGTGACAATTATCTACCAGACACAAATTATAGTTCCAAGAAGGGGAATCATAAAACTCAATAGGTGTTTTTTTACATCACTAAACCATGTTTGTAGTCAACTATACTTATAAGTAGTTGTTTCAGCTCTAAGAAGATAACCTCATCAGTTATTATTGCATTAATATAATAACAGTAATCTATATATTTATACGTGAAGTTAATTCTTTGTACGCATTAAAAAAATTGCTAATGTTACCCGCGACTTCCTACATTCAAATGAATCACGGGAATCGTACATTTTCCAGAATAAAAAGCCTATATGCTCAGACTATATAGGTAATCTATCTATATGCCAAATTTTATCCAGATCCATCCATCCCGCCCTTCTGGTGGGATTGAGTAAAAAACATACATCCAAAGTCATTGTATTTATTTTGCAATGACGGCCTATTATCCTCTTACTTCAGCTTAAGCCTGGCTTTGTGTTTAATTAATAGGTGATAATACTGTAGTGTCAACCGACTCCGGGTTCACGTGAGTCTTAGGTACCTACACGAAAAGGTTTTGGAACCTTTAATTTAACACTTCAAATACCTAAGGCAGGTATTCGAATTTTCGCGTGTTTATGTATTTAAAATGAAGGCATTACATCTTACAAAGCCTAATGCAATATTGTGCACATTGTATGTTGTTTCTGTCACAAGTTGCACTAGGGAACGTTAAGGCGCAATGAAGTTGATTCCTTAGTTTATTTCTTCTTTCTTTCTAGAGGGCAAACGAGCAGACGGGTCACCTGATGGTAAATGACTATCGCCGCCCATGGGCACCTGTAACTCAAAAGTTACAAGTGCGTTGCCGCCCTTTACGGTGGGAGTAGTGGAAAAGGGGGACAGGGGGGAAGAGTGGGAAGCGGGGAAAGGGGGATTTGAGTTGAGGAGAGGGAGGAGAGGGGAAGGACGGAAAAGAGCTGATGATCTTCGAACGGGTGAACAGATTTTCTTAAATTGTATCTAAGAACACTTTCCATCACGTCACCTTTCAAACAAAAAAAAATCTCAAATCGGTCCATTCGTTTGGAAGCTACGATGCCACAGATAGACACACATACACGTCAAACTTATAACACCTCTCTTTTTGCGTCCGGGGTTAATAATCCAGGAAAAGAGAGTATAAAAAAAAGGATAATTCAGACATTATTAGTAAATTTACACTGGCACGGCAACAATATTATTCCTGACACGGTTATTTCATGAAGAGCTTTCCTCAATTTCAGGAACATAATACAATGTTATTTCAGTTACAATCTCGTACAAGATGGATGTTTATATTTTTTAACGTATGCATTTGCTAGTCTAACATTTTGTACAATATAATTATTTATAAGCGAAGCGAAGTAGTCAACAAAACATTTTTTTTTTTAATATTGTTAATAATTTCATGTGTTTAGAGATGTAATGTAGAAATTCAAATAAAACATTACTATCACGTCACAATTTTATGATATATCAATATTTGTTTACAGTCCTTCTATAACAATTTTTAAACTTATATTAATTTTTGAGGACTAAAAAAGCTCCCTTTTTATTTTATTTTTATTTGTCGACGGTACTTTGTGGTTGGGTTTTCCTTTATTAACAACCAGCATTAGTCTGCAAGCAGCGCAAGGTTCAATAACAGCTATATCTTGTTCGTTCATCACTCATAGCTCCTATATTTTCGATGAAAAAATCTAAATTCGAATCAAGAAAATGTATTTTCAAATAAATGTTCTATTTCATTATGAAAGGCTTGCAACATTTTATAAATATTGCGGGGATTCGTAATTCCCTAAAAAAAATTCAATGTCTGGAACGAACGAAGTCCGGACTTCCTTTTCAATATCTTTAGAAAGAAAGAAAGGCTAGGGCTAGGCTAAGTCTTGAAGTGAATGCTGGATCTTTTATTAACTCTCTGATCTGGACTTACAAATATCTACTCCTTAGTTTTGGCTTCATAGCTTGCTTTAGAGTCACTTGAAATCGGTCCGGTTTTAGGTGGCTTAAGTATTGGAAGCTCATTCGAATGTGGTAGTGTATTCGTGACAAATGATACATCTGGATAATTTGTGTGCTTAGATTTCCTTTAAAAATTATAATAAATAAATACTAAAGAAGTGCAGCAGATTTAGTGCAGAAAAAAAATAACTCCTAGTGTAGTCTCTTACATTTGTATCCACTTCTTATATAAGCACTTGGCTAAGAAGGGAATGACAAGAAGTAGTGTGTGATCCACGTGACTAGTAGTTTTTAAAGGGATTTTTGATAGGGTTGGCGCACACAAGTGAGACATTTTGTGTTGAGAATATTTACAGGCCTCTCTTCCCGACTACCAGACCGGTCGTGTCGTTATTTGAAAACAGCCAATTTTTTGCCTACTTAAACTTACACTTATGTCATAATCATGTACACTATGGCAAGGAAAAACCGCAATATTTACCAGTTATGAGGATTGATCGCTCTTATAAAATGTCTATGGCAGTCATGAGTAAGCGGCGTAATATCTACAAGGAAGTTACCACTCACGTACAAACAAATAAGAGATCACGTCCACTGCCATAACAACAAATAAAGGCGTCAGCAGAATACAGTTACACGCGCAAACCCCTCTCTCAAGTTAATGTAAATAACTAGTATATAAGTCACTGTAAATAAATCAACTATTGAATATTCGAGAGTCACAGAAGTCTTTCAATACCTCCGCAAAATGTCTATCATTAATGCTTATTATGAACATCAAAGCGATTTCATTTTCTTTAATAATGTCAAACCGATATCATTATAAATGATTGCTCATGCATTATATCTGAAGGCTTACTACTAATACTTTGAAGACTACGCGAGGTATAATTATGGCACAATAGGACACTAAGAGAATTAATAATTAGAATTCAAAGCGTAGGTGTTTCATTGACCCGTCCGTTTTTTTAAGAGTCCAGACTTTGTGTTCTCCCCTCCTCGCCACTCACATTGTTGAGTTTGTATATGTGAAAAAAAATTCACGGCAATAGAATATATAAGTTAGTTGTAGTAGTAGTAAGAGGAAAATTATCATAGCAAAGCAGGTTTTTTTTTATGGTATAGGGGGCAAACGAGGAGACGGGTCACCTGATGGTAAATGGCTACCGCCGCCCATGGGCATCTGCAACTCAAGAGTCACAAGTGCGTTGCTGGCCTTTAAGGTGAGAGTAGGGGAAGAGTGGAAGGGAGGAGGGTTGGAGGGAAGGGTCTAAGAAGGGGAGGGGGGGGAGGGAAGGATTAGGGCCTACGTAACCTCACTCACTCGGCGAAAAGCAATGCAAGTATTGCTTTACTGTTGGTTTTTTGTAAGGCCGTGCTATCACTCCGGTCGAGCCAGCCCATACGTGCCGAAGCATGGCTCTCCCACGAGGCTTTAAAAGTTAACGAATAATAGTCGGCCAACTTACAAAAGGTACTCGAAAAAGTAAATATTTATTAAGAATATAAGGTTAAAATTCGCTTCACCCTCAATACTCGCGCCCCGCGGTTTCACCCGCGTAAGTCCCGATCCCGAGCAAATATCGGGCCAAAAAGTAGCCTATATGTTAATCCAGGTCTCCAGTTATCTACATACCAAGTTTCACCGCAATCCGTTCAGTGGTTTTTGCGTGAAAGAGTCACAAACATCCATCCATACATCCATACATCCTTACAAACTTTCACGTTTATAATATTAGTAGGATAGAACAATGTAAGTTTAAAGTATGTGTATACTACTAATACAAGTCGTTTACATGTAAGTTGACGATATACAATAAAAAATGGAAAATAACTAGTACTTAGATTAAACTAAATAAAATATTACGATGATCTATTTATATAAAAATGAATCACTATTTACTTTGTCACGGCATCACGCGTGAACGGTTGGACCGATTTCGCTAATTATTTTGTTTGTTTGTTATTGTCAGGAGAAGGTTCTTATTAAAAGAAAAAAATATGAAAGTTGCGCGGATAATTAGAAAATTTAAGAAATTTTAACGACCATATTAACTTTTCTAATGTAACCTTAGCGCTTTTGATATACCTGTCAGTCGTTTGACAGTTAGCGCGATTGACAGAATGCGCGCTGCAAATTATACAAATTTTTTTTTTTCGGGTCACCTAGTTATTTATAGATTACAATTATTCCGATATGTCATTACATTCCCTGTTATCACACCAAACTTGTCGAAAAAAAACCTCATGAGGTGTCTATGGGACACCCGGTTGGAACGAAGATCCTTTCTCTAAATGTATTTGATAGATTTGAATAAGTTGTATCAAAATATAGTAAATATTGTAAAATCCTGAAATTACAATTGCACAATCTGTGAAAGTTGCCTGAACTAATAACTGGATAATTAGTATACAATCAATACCAAAGTAGAGTAGTATCGCGCAGAATCCACATATGGCATAAAGAAAATAAATCAACTCACGGTCAGCATTTTTCGTTGCACTAACACTTTTTTCCGTGTGGACCTCATCCGCTGAGTGTCTGAAGTGTAACGTGCAATAAGAAACTTGGTTCGAAATATGTCGCGTTTGATTTTCATTCAAAAACATGTTAATCATTTAAATAGTTTTGGCTCAAGGGCTATTAGTAGTTGAACATAAGTGCCATGATGGTTGACAGGTAAGGAGCAGGTGTTGTCTAGGTCTAACACTGCGCATATTGAGGTCCCCCGTCGGGTCCATTAATCAGCTAGTCGTGTGTCCCCGAAATACACAAAACAGTATTTATAAATACGGATACTGCCCACGAAAGTTTTTATTCTAATTGAAAAGGCAAAATTCCATACCAATTCCATTGAAATTTACTTAAATGAAGTAAACAACGGAACCCTACACTGCGCATGGCCCGACACACACTTAGCTAGTTTATTAATTCAATTAAGCTGGCGAACACATACAAAGCCATCAGATGATAAACAATTACCAGGACCAGGAACACAAACACTTGTAAGACAATAGGACCTTGCGCATTGCCAACCCTATGCCTATGCCTATTACCCCAAGAACGCTGGTGATTTAGAAATGCCAGAATACAATGTTAGTTCTGGTGGTTAGACACGGTTGATGTGCTTTCCTATTTGGTCGGCTTCACTGGGGAGAGATCTATTGCGTTCGACCTCCTAAATTAGAATTAATTAACAAGAAATAAAAGGTCAAGGTGTGCTCTGAGATATAGTTATGGCAGGTTTAAAATAGATTTCACTAAGTTCATGGCAATAATTAGCATTCCTACAAAACCCTGTCACCGCTTATTGAATCTGATGTGAAGTATCATACAGTTTAAAATGTTGTTGTGGGTTTATGTTACGTAGACGTTTTAAATGAGACGGGAAAGAAGGAAGAAGGTAAATTTGTATAAGGAAAAATGGGTAGGGAGAGGAAACTAGGGTAAGGAATATCGCAAGTCTCGGATGGGGAACGTGACTGAATCGTCAGTAGCTCGCACAGGCCTGGTTCACGTATCCCAATGTTCTGTATTTCCTGTGACTGAAGAGGCCAATAGGACAGGAACACCAGCTGTTCCATGTACCTATTCATGTCTGTTTATATGTACCTTTAAAAGTACATACACAGACTTTTCGCTCGCATATAGCTTTGGCAGATATATAGATCAAATATAAATTACATGATTCACTCACTTGACTTACTCAGTCCGTGAGTTTATCATGAATTTATGTGTTATATATATCAGCCATTAGGCATAAAAGGCTGAAATTAGTTGTTTTGAAGGTATCTATTGCATTAAATACCTAACATTGAGTTCGGAAGTAATTCTAGGTGCTAATAACTCTTTAAAAGTTTTTAGTTCTCATTAGAATTCCCCCGAATACCTTAGGTGAGAATGCTTTATTAGTAATGTTAAAATGAAAATGTTGCTTGCGTTACTACTGCAGATTTTACAAATGTACGATTATTTTCGGATAGTTAATTATTAATGTTGCTTGAAAGTGACATATGGAGCAGTTTGTCGAAAGCGAAAACAATGCTATCATTTCCCATACAATTGAACTTTTAATTTAGTATCTTCCTATTATTTTGCGAAATTGAACAACACTAAAATTATCTGCCTCTTATTAAAAATAACCTGCAATAGTAAAGCAAGCAACATTTTCATTATAATTTTAAAATCAACGGACAGAATTTCGAACAAAAGCCATTATTAGTAAATAGACATAGGCCAGATGGTAAAAATTTAAAGTAAAATTACAAATTCTGAAATACAAACGGACATTCAGAGTAAAAAGGACAGCATAATACGGTACAAAAGTTGTCTGAAATGTAACAATTGCCATTGAAAATAATTAAGTCACATCACGTAGACACGACCGGAGGAGTTCACAAGTTCGTCTGAACCGTGCCTTATCTTCAACTTCAAACTCTGATTGGTTGTTGAGCATTTGAAAGTATTAAAATAATGGTGTGTTCAGGCTACCTAAGATACATTCAGCACTACAGTTTGAAGATGACAAAAAAATTATCAAATAAATCATACTTTCCACAAGATTCTTTCAATTGTGAAAAATTAAAAAAAGGAGAGTGGCCTGTGAGTTTCTTACATGTTTTTTCAAGCGAGTTTAACAATTTGGAACCATTGTGCCGATAGTCATTTCGGCCCATGGGTTAATTGCTAAGAGCCTCGACCAACACCTTCAGAGGCTCACGTTAGGCAGCTGGATTAAGAGCCTGATGCAGAAGGCAGTCCTCCTTGATACGGCACGCATTGTGAGGAGGTTTCTATCTCTGGAACCCTAACCACCGGTAGCTTGGTCCCTGTACCCGATACCGGTGGGACACTATTTTTTTATATTTTTAAATATATTTGTTTTTATTTTTATATAGTGAATGTATTTAAAAATGTAATTTATATGTATATTAAGTAAATAAAGAGAATAATAATAATAACTCCACACATCTCACACACGCCCGTCTGATCCCAAACTAGGCAGAGCCTGTACTATGGTAACCAGACTGCTGATAAACATACTTATATATTTCTAAATACATACATATTATAAATAGATAAATTACAGCTAGACACAGAACAAATAATCGTGCTCATCACACAATTATTTGTCCTGGGTGGGAATCGAACCCACGACCTCTGGCTTAGCAGTAAGGGTCACTAACCACTAGACCAAGAGGCCTGTCATCAGCTATGTGGAATATGTTTCAAGACATCATTTTATTATTATACTATTTGTTATTTTTGGTTGGCAATGATTACAAGGTTCAGATTAAAAAAAAATGTTTGGTATCAAAGTGAATAATAACTTCAATTGCTGACTGGCTTGTTGGCCTAGTGGTTAGTGACCCTGACTGCTATGCTACAGGTCGTGGGTTCGATTCCCACCTGAGTCTGGGTGTTCTTTGTGTCCGTTGTTTGTATGTTTGTAAAGTCCCCCGCGACACAGGAGTAACTCCTAATGCGGGAGTTGTCTTTTAAAAAAAAAAAAGAAAAAAAAAAAACGATTATACTTGCTGTCCAATTCACAATGCAATAGCTAAAGATACTGACGAAATAATAAGACAAGAAAAACACTCTTTGAAATAGCTATTTATTAACCGACTTCAAAAGGAGGAGGAGGTTATATATTCGGCTTTACGTTTTCTTTACGTTTGTGGTATGCTTCCCAGGTGGTCCCTAAAATCCAGCCAAATAGGAGTAGTAGGAAAATTTACTTTTCAGTTCTATAAAAGGTTACCTGGTCCGTTCTTTTTTGCGATGGGAAATATTTTTTTTAGGGTATAGGGGGCAAAAGAGCAGACGGTTCACATGATGGTAAGTGACTACCGCCGCCCATGGGCACCTGCAACTCAAGAGTCACAAGCGCGTTGCCAGCCTTTAGGCTGGGAGCCTACTCCCTCTTCTCCTAGGAAAGGGTTAGGGTAATTCAATTCAATTAAAAAAAATCTTTATTTCATAAAATTGGCCATCAATTATTCGAAATCGTCGATTTAATAAATAATTATTATAATTAAAAATTATAGATCAACACACACAGAGTCACCGCAACAATAGTTTGCTGCGGCAAATGTAAAATGATTAAAGGAAACAAAATGGATAACATCATATCACATCTGCCTGTTTCGATCTATAACCGCCCGTTTCCAAATGGTTGAGCCTTGTGAGAAGAAATCGGGCAAACAAACTCACGGCTACTCTTTTAAAAAAGAAAAACCAGACTCCGGTAACCTCACTCACTCGTCGAAAAACAATGCAATCATTGCTTTACTGCCGGTTTTCAAGTCCATAGTCTGTGAGGCCGTGGTATCACTCCGGTCGAGCCGGCCCATACGTGCCGAAGCATGGCTCTCCCACGAAAAATATTGATAAATTATAATTTATCAATTATTATTTTTTTTATTTTCTTACTTGAAAAAAAAAAGGAAATGAATTTGAATTAAAGTTTTACTAATAAGTCATAGAATTAAGGAACAAACTGCGGCAACTGTCGTTAGGATACTTCACACTTTAGTGGAGTGCTCAGCGTGGTCCGTGAACCTCGGGGCGGCTATTGGCGTGGTTAGCCTCTCGCTAGAGACCATGGTTCTGTCTATTGTTCAAAGTGAGAGTGCGAGGGATTCCGCTGCTTCATATTGTGAGAAAGCGATGTCTGCTAAAAATGCAGCTGAAAGGGAACGGAAGAGGTAGTATCTACTGCTCTGTCTCCCTGTGTCCCGTCCTTGTTTCGAAAAAGGCCTCTTATACGAGACGAACACGGGACTACGACCCCCATCAGCGATGACCTGAGGGTAATGGGTGACACTGCTAGGTAACCCTAGTATTGCCATTTTTCCAGAAGCAGGCCTGAGACGGTGACGCGACGTGTTTCGCGCGCGCCTCTATGAACTGGAAGAGGGGGCAAGGCCCTCCAGACCGGCATCGGTGTAGCTGCTTACTGTACTGATTAATTTCTGTGGGGATTATCGGGGATTTCTTTCCTTGCAGTAGACCAACTTGTGACGGAACAACGTGCACTGTTAAAAAAGGACGGTTCATATTCGTTAAAAACCTCAATCACAAACATAATTTTCTTTTTTATTTGCAGTTCGTGTGTACATATTTATATAGTTTGCCCGGAACCCTAACTCTTTTTCTAAAATAAAAATAGTCCAAGTTATTCCTAATAATACCAGCTATCTGCCAGTGAAAGTCCCGGTAAACTCATTCCGGAGATTAGCCGAAACAAACAGACAGACAAAAAAGTTAAAAACTGATTTTTAGGCATAGGTATCGTGCAAATAACTGTATGAGCTTAAAAAAAAAACTATTGTTTTGTCATTACAAACAGACACTTCAATGTTAGTTATTTGTATTGATTTCTTTTTTTATTCATCAATAAAAGCGTCTTAGTCGTATTTGTTACACCTCGGTTAATAAAAATATATTCTAAGAGTTGTTCAGTTTCGGACTAATAAAAAAAAGGCAATATAAGTTGCAACATCAAGGGACATGCATGTGTTTGCTGAAAACATACATCTAAGCAGTGTTCTAGAAAACGTAGATCAAGTTATGCCTTGTTTGGGTTCAAATAGCGCTGTGTAATAATTTCCAGAAAATTATTATTAGAATATTTTCATCACGATGCTATAAGTTAGCGTCTATGAAAGAAAAGAACGACCCACCAACCGAGAATAATTTAACATATTACTCATAATACATAATAGGACTGCTATGAAGCGTAATATTTCGGTTTAATAGAAAATATTTACGATGGCAACATTCGGTTGAAGCATTTAGGCGTGCAGTCAGTTCGATCGATCACTAGGCAGTGTTTGGTTGAGTGAGTTCTGATTACATATCGCTACTCTGTGCTGCCGAGCACGTTTTGCTGTCGGTTTCAGATGTCATCCGAATTGTGGAGTTTCCAATACCATGTATGATTAGTAATGCCACAAATACCCTTCAGATTATGTCTTACAAAATGGAATATTTATTACATTATAATTAAACTAGCAGCGCCCCGCGGTTTCACCCGCGTAAGTCCCGATCCCGTGAGAATATCGGGCTAAAAAGCCTATATGTTAATCCAGGTCTCCAGCTATCTACATACCAAGTTTCATGGCTATCGGTTCAGTAGTTTTGGCGTGAAAGAGTAACAAACATCCATACATCCATACTCACAAACTTTCACGTTTATAATATTAGTAGGATGTGTTCAAGAATTTGTGTATAAAATACTGTGAAATACCTATATTATCGGGTAAATGGCAAGATAAAAATATTGAAAATATGCGGGTGGGTAAAAATCCTTTTACCTCACAGATGACACTCGTCGGACATTACTGTCCCAGTCACTCAATGGTCATGCCCCGTTTAGTAATTTCGAAACTTGAGATACTTCAAAAAAGGTTTCAACTACTTGTTCCTTCGTTGAAATATGTATATTATGTAAGTTAATTGAATTAACACCTCCGAGCCTATTCCTAACTAAGTCAGGGTCGGCTTTCAGTCTAACTACGAAACGGCTGAACTTCGGTATTTTACGTGAAGCGACTACCATCAGACCTCCACAATCTAAAAAGTACTGGGCGATATCGAAGCTCTGTAGATAATCCAGGTTGTGTTTTTATAGAGCTCCTACTACCCATAACGAATGCCACAGATATTCGTTAATTTCATCTGTAAGCATTTCTGGTACCGGGACCGAGCTTTCTCGCAGTTTGAGAGGGGTGTAGCTTTATCATAATTTGTGGAGTCCCACCTACACCTGACTTTACAAATCTTCGAAAACATCATCGAAGACTCATAGTTATGCAAGTTTCGTTTCTATGTTTTTCATTGAATCCGAATTTTACACATTATCGCAAGGAGTTAACAGTGAAAAAGACGGGAGAATGCCGACATCGAAGTAATAAACAACATTTATACATTCAGTTTCTTACAAAGTAATTATAATTACCATCTTCTTATAGGTCGATGGGTAACTTCAATTTAACCTCTTTCTATCATTCAATCACATCGGTAATGTGATTAGTATACATTTTACTTTAACTATTAACCCATATTAAAAGAAAATGCAAGGCTCCAAAGATCCATCAAAACAAGTTTCACGATAATTGCTCGGCACGGACAATTTTCTTATAAACGCCACTTTATAATCACGCTATCGCAAAAACAGGGTGACCCCTATGTGCAGTAGGGTTGACACCATAGTTTTGTATCGTAAAATTATTAAGAGTTTATGAATATAATTTAAAGTTCAATTGCTAAAATTCTTCATTCAATTATATTATAACTCTCAAAGATATTGCGGCCAACTTATAAGTTACCATTGCCCATAACTGTTTAACGAATGACAGTGACGGTGATAATCACACTGAGAAGACAATAAGAATATACTTCTATAACTCAAATTCCAGTATAGTGTCCAAAAATTTACTGTGACATAATATCGATGTCTATCTTCAAATTTGTTAACTTGTGTTCGAGGGTCAGGCGCAGTTTAAATCACACAAAAATTACCGGTTGATGTTAGTGATAATTCAAAGTGACAGGAAAATTAGAAAGCAAAGACTCCTGTTGTCATCTGTTGTATCCAGTTACATAAAAAATTAATAAAGCATTTTCTGAATCTAGAAGTAATATTGATTTTAGCCGATGACTGCTTAGTAAGCGAAGGTTTATTTTTTAAATATATTATATTTCTTTCATTTACTATTTTCGTACAACCCAGTACGCGGCAACCCTACTGCAATACCCGGGCGCGATGACAAACTAACGGCTTAGCGAGGTCGCGAGAGATGCGCGTACGCACTATTGTAACAAAGTGTATCGGTTACACTGGTGGTCATTCGAAGTATTAACAACTAAATGTAAACTACTAAAGGCACTGTAAAAGAAATTAGTTTTCTTACAAAAGTAACAAATAAACTAAGTGATTCTTAAATAAATTAATGCAATAGTTTATTTAGTTTTTCTTTGTTCCTTGCCTACTTAAATTATTATAACAGCTCTTGGAACTAGTGATAGCGCAGTAAGTATGTAACAAATAACAATAAAGTAAGTAAGTAACACTATGACCAATATTGCGGCTGCAGTGATTAAAATTTTGGATGACGGAGCTGTGGACTTGCATAAACTATAAATCGTAACCCAGAAACAGAACAGAAACATCCTATTTTCTTTTTCTCAAGTTTCTAGAGCACGGAAGCTATCTATTATAGTCTCTCGCGGCTTCAAGTTGGCTGGCGTGATTCCCTAGTGTTCGTTCCATGGCTTTTTCATAAAGTTATATCTATAAAAGGAGAGTTATCCCTATAGTACACTTATATCCATATTCTTCTTTAGGAAAGGTATAAAAACAGCAAATAATAGTATAAGGACCTGGCAGTATGATCTATGGATAAAGCTAGAAAAGATACAAAGACATTCTACATATTTAAATTATGTATTAAGAAATTGAATATTTATACACATTTTGATTTAAAATCTTTTATTCGCGAAGCAATGTACAGCATCCAGTACAAAACTTTCTCCAAACATTCGAACGAAAGTCAAGCGCCGGCGCAGACGATCTAATGATCAGTGGCGCCGCCTAGCGGCGTATAACGGATTCTTGATTGGTTAATTTATGTTTACACCTTTATTATGCCTATAATTTGTGTAGATGCTCCTGTAAACCATGGGTTATCGTAGCGGGAAGTTGTATATCGCTAGTTGGCCTATTGTCTTGTATCGTATTGTAATACGAATACATAGCAACATATTATCTCAGTTGGAACAGTTATGATAAACATTAAACCTCTTAAGCTTTAAAATGAGAACCTTTCATTTCCACACAGAGTATTTTTTCAAATTATAGACAGACCACTTTTCCTGGTTTTCCTGTAGGTGATAATGTCCGTCTTAGGATGTGACCATTCTTAACACATTGAGACCCCGTCGGTCCCGGTTGCCATACGAAGAACTGTGGCATTCATTACGGATAGTAGGAGCCCTAATAAAAACAACCTCGGCTATCTATAGAACTTCGATATCGCCTAGTACTTGGGTTGTGGAAGTCTGATGGTAGTCGGTTCACGTAAAATATCCAAGTTCGGCCGTTTCGTAGTTAGACTGACAGCCGACCCTAAGTTAGTAGGGAAAAGGCTCGGAGGATGTTTAGACAAAAACAATGTAAAAAGTTAGTTTGCGCTGGAAATCGTGAAACCGTGGACTGAACGCTAGTATTTACAAGCATATATTAAAGATGGAAATTTAATCTGATTATAGAAAAGCAGGACTTGTTTTTACAATTTATTATTTAATTAGTATGCGGTTGAGAAATCGTACAACTTCTAGAAACGTTACTGTTAAAGTATAATAAAGTAAGTGTCTATTGGTATGCAAACCTAAATTTAAAAACATACTTACTGGAATATAGAACAACATTGTTTAGAGAAACATAAAAAGATTCAATCAAATATGATTTCAGTAGAGACTTTCACAATTTTCTTTTTTAAATTCCTTTTCAATATGTGATTTTTCGTATGTATTTCTGGGCAAATAAAAAATAGGGTAATTTTGAGATAATTCATTTTTCATACGTAACTATCAATTCCCTACGCGTCAATAAATATAAAATAATAATAATAAATTGTAATAAGCCAAATTTTTTAACAAAACAACTAAAAATATATTTTTTTTTTATTTGTTCAGACAATAGAGTATTAACTCAAAAATAACTTGATAACCTGCAATCTTTTAAATAATTCACTAATACAGAAATCCCTTAAATTTAACAATAATCTATATACAGAGTTCACTTTTTATAATCTTTAACAGGAAGCGAGTAATCAGTTTTCTGTCGTTTCTGAAAAAAGCTTCATTTTGAGTTGATACACTCTTGTAATAGCAGTGCGATATGTATTATTAGCATGACGGTCCGAGTTCAGTGCTTTTTTTCCCATAGCAAAAGTGCACAACGTCCCGAAAGAAGTTTTCACTTCAAGAATATAAGAAGGTACGCGTATTTTTCTTACTCAAATTACTAAACTTTGGAAACACATCCTTAAACAATATTTCTGTTTTTTTTTTAAATATATATATATTTTTTAATGGTATAGGGGGCAAACGAGCAGACGGGTCACCTGATGGTAAATGACTACCGCCGCCCATGGGCACCTGTAACTCAAGAGTCACAAGTGCGTTGCCGCCCTTTAAGGTGGGAGTAGGGGAGAAGGGAGGGAAGAGTGGGAATACGGGAGAAGGTGATTAGAGGGGGTAGAGGGGATGGACGGGAATAGGGGAGAGGGAAGGGTTAGGGCGAAAAGCAATGCAAGCATTGTTTCACTACCCGTTTCCTGTGAGGCCGTGGTATCGAGCGGAGTCGAGCCGGCCCATACGTGAAGAAGCATGGCTCTCCCACGTAAATATGACTTGTGACATATGTATTTTTGTATTTTTTCCTTTCTTCTCTGTGCTGTATTCGACAGATATTATAATAACATAAATAAAGCATATTTTTGTTATGAATCCGTGACTTGTGACATTGTATTTTTGCACATCAATAAACGTTTTCCTTTCTTCTCTACGTGGTGCATGACTGTTATTATAATCATTTACTTTATGAAAGTGTTAATGATCTAAAATCTCTGACTAAGTTGAACCAGGTCTCGGTTTAACGACAACGAAGAATAACGATCACCAAAATATACACATTTCAACACCGTGAACGAGAAACAAAGCATATTTCTAAAATATACGTTTTATTATGAAAAACAATAAGGTTTTAAAGTTGTCAACGGTCCATACATTCTCATTAAGATTCGAGAGAATAAGTGTTCCGTTGAAAAGATGATAGGCTTGCCTCTGTTGATCGCGTTTTGTACGTGTTTTATTGAAACATTCAATCGTACACATTTAAGAAGTAATCTTTGAAAAAAAAACATTTGTAATCTAGCCATTTAAGCTGGTGACGGGCAATTAAGCAAACTTTGCTCTAGAAGTTTTGCTATTTATTATATTTTTCCGCTTTTGATTTAGCAATGACTGGACACAGAAGTATTAAATCATTACATATATTATGAATTTATGAGAAATAAAGAACCATCATGATCATCATGTCAGTCAATGGACGTCCATTACTGTTTAGACAAAGATCAATATTGCACCGTCCTCATCCAACGGTTCCTGGCTTTTTAATAGGTTTTCGGTTTATGTAGAAAAATACCATTTGTAATTGTATCTTAACAAGATCATCGTAAATCTTGTTGACGCCTTAGTGATATATAAAGTATACCTTGTTTATAAAAACAAATGTTTTCAAAAACTTTGTAAGCACGAAAACACGCGGCACGATCCTGGTTTTAAACAACACCGTGCCTTACTTGTGACACTTGGTTTTAATTTATAAGTGAAATGTTGGGTTTACAAACTTTTCTTGTGTATCTGTTGCTCGTTTGTGAGTTCGCGGATTATCACTTGAGTGAGAAAGAAGTGATTCATGTTATTATTTTGCAATACGGTGATATATGGTCAGTGTCAAAGGATCGTGTTTCTTTCGGCTGTCTTGTTAAAAATATCTTCTGCTTGTTCCTGCTAACAGATGTAGGGTAATGAGGATCTGAATCGTTGAATTTATGTATTGTAGTTAAAACTTTTAACTGTTACCTGGAATTTTCTTCGTTTCGTAGTCTAAACATAAGTTATTTGAATCCCAGAATAAAAAAATAAGAAAAAAGTAATGCTCTATGTGGCATACGATTGCAACGTCACGTGCGTCGTTTATCCGATAAAAATCTATGGTTGTGAATGGTAGAATATTAATTGTAAACTAAGGCTGTACCTATATGCTTTTAAATCGTATTGTTATATCATTGGCGATCCAAAAATGCTTACATGTAAATTTATTTGAATAAATATGTATTTGATTGATTAAATGATTGATTGAAAAGTCGCATGTTTGATTCCTGCTTAGTGCAAATATGTATGCATTAGTATAGGTATTTCTATGTAATATTATGAATATATTAATCGTATCGAAAATATCGATCGTAGTACAAGCTATGCTTAGTTTGGATCTCGAAAGTGTGGTGTGATTTTTCTCAGGACGAAAGTGTATCCCTTAGATGCCGAAATTTCTAAATTAGAAATATTCAGGCGAAGTCGCGTCTACGGGGCTTTAATTTACAACTCTCTACCGAAACCGATAACCTCTCTTCCATATAAAACATTCTGCTGTGAGTTACGAAAGTGGTTAGCAAAAGAATGTTATTATTCCCTTGATGAATTCTCCAGAAATAACTCTCGTAAATTTTACAACTTTGGAAGTTTATTAGGTTATAGGTAATAAGTATAACTTATATATATTGTAATAATATAAACAGAAATATTTTGTTTTATGTAAAAAGAATAACAATAGCTGATTATACTTTTTTATTATAATTACGCTCCACATTTTATTACGACCTAAACATAATTTATTATCATATCCCACTGAAAAGTGGATTTATCTCGAAAACATTGTCGCGCGATGATATTTTACGATTTCAAATGTGGTCTAAAACTGGAAGAATAGTTTTATACACTTCAGTGTATTCATTCAATCAATATAAATGTTTGCAATAAGCATTACGTTGCAGTCCAATTCATTACCACCACTTAGGTTGCCTAAATATAGTTAATAATTGTAAGTTAATTAATACATGTAGGTACATATTAAAAAAAACCCGACAAGTGCGAGTCTGACTCACGCACCGAGGGTTCCGTAAGCAAGCAAACTTGTATGTAGGTACGTCCATCTAGCCTGTTGGTCTACTGTTGGATTCTGACTGCTTAACCAGAGGTCGACGAATAACCTATCGTCTAATGCAGTGATTGACGGTTCCATGATGAGATTTTCAAATCGATATTATTTCATCAATCATTAACGAACATCCGCCAATCATGACTTTTGGTAATGATTGATGTTTGCATGAGCGTCTGATGGACGCCTATAGGAAATTGCGAACGTGACTTTGTTTGTTGTATTTTACGCTTTCACGCTTTTTCTACTCAACCAATCATCATTAATTGCACACACGTTACCAGGGGTACAGAAAACAACATTAGAATTCATCCAGAAAAACAACTATTCTCGAAGGATAGAAAAATAACTTTTACGCGAGCGAAGCCGCAAGCAGAAGCTAATTATTGCTAAATTATAAAACAAGTAAAAATAATATATAAACTACTAGCTATCCGACCACGCGTTGCTGTGGCAAAGTAATTAGCAATAAAAAATTGTGACTATAAATTGAGATAAAAACTATCATATCTCTTATTAAAATGGGTTCATTACTTTAAGAGTTTTTTTGCGAACAATCAATGTGACACGATTTTTAGGGTTCCGTACCTCGAAAGGAGAAAACGGAACCCTTATAGGATCACTTTGTTGTCCGTCCGTCTGAAGGTCTGTCTGTCTGTCAAGACCCTTTTTCTCAGGAACGCGCTGAGATATCAAGCTGAAATTTATACCAAATACTAAAATTTACTGTCCTTTAGAGCTGTGAAAAAATCAAACTACTAAGCCAACGCAATCAGAAGATACAGCCGTTTATGCCGAAAATTTCCGCAAATTTTCGACACTCGCAAGGGAATCTAAACCTACAGGGTACTTATCGTGAACTCAGAATCTTGAAATTTCGTACGAAGCAACGTCCTATAGCACAGATAAAGGAAATATTGCGAAAACCGTAAACTTTTAGTTACATCATATAATAAAAATATTTTACGGAACCCTCGGTGCGCGAGTCCGACTCGCACTTGGCCGGTTTTTTTATATATAAAGATTACTGAGAGCTAGTGCCCTCATATACAACAGCAACGCCGTGTACCAATGCATATCAATCAAATGATAAGAGAACACGTCTACAGTTTTCAATTTTGATTCCCTACACACTCTGCACCGCTTTCTACAAACTATGAAATTGGGTTAAGAAGGCACTTAACTCATTAATGCTTTAGCTCAAAACAGATGGGTACTTAAATTTAATTTAAACCAACATCAACAACTATCTTTGATAGTGAAACTCTCTAATATTATAAGGTGTAGGTATACATATAAAACAAAAGTTCGCGTCGCAGTTAATGACTCAAATTATTGTGCCTTTGGGGCTCATTGTAAATTCCCATATAACGAACCCCTATTACGCGTGTACGCAAACGAACGCAAGTTGCTTAACAAGCGTTGTATCTTCACGAAAATTTCTACCTTACTACTAAAGGTTACAAGTTTATTTTCTATGAAAGTGTTTCGATGGGACCTCTTACCTGTTTTGGGTGGGCCACTTGCCTTCATAAATGCCAATGACATAAAGTATATTTTGATGGGAAAGCGCTGCCCATAAAGTTATTGGGGATATTAATATGAAATTATATAATTATATTAAGGATGGAGGTATTAATATCATGGGGTTTTGCTTTACCAGCGGATAAAGTACGAAAAACTTGATTGAATTAATACTTATTAATAGTTAATATTGCATCATATACACGGTGTAAGCAACACCGTGCCTAATACTCAAATAAAGTATTCAGACCATCATTCTGAGTCTGAAAACAATTTGAATTTTCTGCCGAAAAATTCATGTTTTTTTTTATGATTTTACATTTTTTGATTAAAGTGATATCACAATGAGTTAACAGAACATTTTCCCAAAAAAAAGCCGCATAAGGGCAAAAACTGCAATATAATCAATCAAACAACATCTAAACCTTTTATGCAATCAGCTTGTGTCGACGGCGCCGAACGTTTAAGAGCTTTCACCGAACCGAACAAAAAGAATACCTACGTTTACGTTAGTACGCCTACATTGCGCCAAATGCAACTAATGACTATAAATCCTTAATCTCACATTAAGACCATTGAACTGACTTTTGTATCCACAGAAAGACATTTTTCGCGTAGCTCAAACCTACATGCTGTATAATACAAATATTTAGCTTAGGTGCGATTATAAACGATATTACTAGTAATGTGTGATATGCATAGCGGTAAAAAATAAAATAAACAAGTTTGTTAATTTTTACTGCTAAGCAGATAATAAGTGAGTTGGCAAAAGCAGAAGTTGCACACTACCAATTATACCATACGCGGGCTTTACACTCGCGTGAGAATCGCGCAGTGTTTTCATGAACTTCGCACGAATAGATCGTTCGTCTACACTAGCAAAATTTCACAGTCACGTTTGCGCGCTCTTTGAAAATGATCGCTAATTTGGCTACTATCGTTTTTGCGACAATCTGTGCTATGGCATATTACAATTATGGCTATATTAAAAATAAAAAATCGCTATGGCTCTGGCGCTGTTTGATAACATTCAAGCAGTGATACGATCGAGCCACTGCGAGCACTCGTGCTCCCATGTCTCGAAGCGCGAACGCGAAGCCGCGAAACCATCTACATTCGCGTTTCTTTCGCGCCGCAAGTGTAGATCTGGCTTAATGCGGGCAGATGATGTGTGATTTCTGGGAGTGGCTGAGCAATTTCCTTTACAATTTGAAAACAAATATTGTACCCGAAGGGTAGAAAAATAGATGCTCAATGATTGTTCACCCACTGAGTTTTGATCTGAATTGATTCTGTTGAATCTTGGTACAATATTATATAATTCTAATAACACTACAACGAAATGGAGACCTGTTGTTGATCTGATGATGGAGATGGAAGACAGTCGAGAGAACACCTCAACGGTTTACAGCAGCTATCTCGTGGTTGGGTTTATACATTCATTGGAATGAGAACTATAAAATCGTTGTTTAAATATTTATTAAGTAAGTTAGGTAAATAAGAACTTTTAAAAAGTAACAAACAAATGAATTAAAAATAAAAACTTGAAAAAAGTAATTAAGCCGACAAGAGAAGAAAAGAACTGAAAAGCGAAAAATGAATAATTAAACTTTTTAGCCTAACTAAACTCCTACACCAAAAATAACCCCACCACCATAACACTATAAAACATACAACAAACAGACAAACAAAAAAATTATTTGAAAACATTTCGGCAAACAGACACACCACGTCGCAGCGCCGCGCCGGTGCCAACATTTCATATTACGTAATAATTAATTTGCTTGTTTGTATGTTTGGCGCCAGCCAAGTTATAGTTAGCAAAATGTGGGTGTTTATTACAACTCTGCCTATGCGTTTGGGAATAGAGGCGTGAATAAATATCTGTATAACTTGACAGATCATGCATTCTCGTAAAAATGCTTGCTGTTTTATTACATCATGTTAATTCTCAGCCACCAGCGGATATAGTCCGATAACCTTATCTTTCAACTTCCTCGAAACATAACACCAGGTACCGTTTGCGAATAAATTCGTGTGAACGCCGACCGCTTCCTGCGGTTGGGATCCGCCACTCGGATAGTTTTTTTACTCTGACCGTACTCGATGTTGTGGGGCTTGAATGAATCATATGTTGATGGTTTTGGTGAAAACTACTTACATTAATGGATTAATTAAATTAAATACTGCAAGTGTAAGTAAACCTTTTAATTTTTGTGTTTATAAATACGATTACCAGATAGACTGAACAAAGCAACCTACTGTTGCCGTGACATTGTGTTGATCTATAAATTTTAGTAAAAAAAAAAAAGAAAAATTCATAATTTTGTTTAAGAATTTTATGAAATAAAGATAGTATGGCTTAATTTGGAACAGGCTTATGTCCAGCAGTGGACTGCGATATTGCTTTAGTAAAACATACAACGGCCATCCTGAACCAATCTTCAGCATGTGCTAAATCTGTTTATATGTGATTCGGCAATTCTCTTCGATGAAATTTAGTTTCTGAAACGTCTTTCAACATCGGCCAAAATTTGCCGACCTAGCGTAACAAAAAAACCGTACATCTGTACAGTTACCTTGGAGGGGCCGTCGGCTATAAATGCAATATTCAAATTGAAGAATAGTTTTATATAATATATAATACTTGCATTGGTTGGTATTTTTACAAGACTGCCTAAAAAAGGAGTGTAATGTTTTTAGCGTTCATGCACATTTTACAAAATGTATGTATGGGGTTTCGTAGAATCTTTACATCAACTCGAGTGACTTGAAACAACATTACACACACACGTTACATTATTGCGGATGTGTGGCGCTTAATATATTTTTTCGGCTTGTGTTTTTATTTTTTTACATTTTATTAGTAACTTGTTAAGTGTGTTTATCTATTTTCTTGAGCCCATAGTACAATCTTTGTTCAATTTGGGTCTGGATAAAGTTTTATGATATGTCCCAGAATATTGTATTATTTCTTATAATATGATTTACTTTGACGTTTGTTTATTAAATACGAGTACAGTCTCAGTTCTTGAAGTTTGTTATGTTTGACATTTCTTTAGACATCATCTTCGAGACAAATATATTCCTACCACATGATTATTTTAGCTTCAGTCACAAAATAGTTTTTCTTATTTGAGTACCTACAGAATTTCATTTGAGACAAAAAATAATGACTTTATTTATTACTATCAGCGTCTCGCGGTTTCACCCGCGTAAGTCCCGATCTCGTAGGAATGTTGGGATAAAAAGTAGCCTGTGCGTTAATCCAGGTATCCAGCTATCTACATACCGAGTTTCATCGCAATAGGTCCAGTAGTTTTTGTGTGAAAAATTACAAACATACACACAAATGTTTCCTCTTTATAATATTAGTTTAGATAGACACGCCAACAGTATACATACAACATTTAAGAATAACATACAATATGGTTTTTATATGCAGACGCACAAAAAAGGCACGCACAGTATAAACCAATATAGTCTTGACTATATTGGTGTCAACAAGTTAAAAAACTTATTAATTCTTCGTCTCGCTTATATTTATTGAAACATAAAAAATTGCAGTTATTATTAACAAAATAAGATGAATAAAAAAGTTATCCAGGTTTTTGTTAATAACTCAAAAGCTATTAATATTTTAGAATTTTTGAAAAAAGATCCTCAAAGAGGAGGAAATTTACAATATAAAATTTGGACTCCCGGAATTCTATCTTCATTATTTATAATTTTTATTCAACGCCGAAAATGGGTCTCCGCGCAGCCGTCAGGGTATGAGCGCAACGCCGCTTGAGACAGTATATGTGGTATATGACACAAAATATTTTTTTACAGCATTAAATATTAATTTAAAAATTTTAAAAAATTACGGTGTTATCAGAACACTAGAATATAATAAAGCCCCGTTAAAAAAATGTCTCGATTATTCAAAAAGTTATATAATTGTTACTTAACCATTTTTTTTCCAATCTTTGTTATTACAAATATCGACATGCAAGTTTAAATATTTGACCTAAAATACATTGTTTGTTTTGCTTCTTGAAGCCTCTCTTATATAGATATTTAATAAGATCATGCAATAAAAGTTTATTTAAGTTTGATAATATAAAAATTATGTACGTCAGCTAATGCGACACACTCTAGGAGCAGGGAGCCAGTGAAGGTTTGTAGTTCAACGGTGGATCTCCTAGAAAAATAACAAGAACTCCAGTGCGCTGAGACAGTCATAATCTCTGTAAGAAATACGAGACAGCATTATTTTATGTTCAACCGGATTAAACCACGACCATGGTGAATAATGTGGAGAATTTCATTCTAGAAATGCTGCAATGTGGGATGTCTCTTAACTTAAATATGAAATACTTACTGGTAAAACCTCGTAATAAAAACTTACTGGTTGTCCTATATAGATATTTCCATTAGAGATTTAGTCACCCATTTAGGATAATGTTATAATCAGTTGTAGACAGAGGTAAAGAAACACACTTTGCAATATGTAACTAGCGTTTAATTTTTCAAAGTTCACGAAATCCCCAAAAATTATGAAGTTACCGCTGACGTGTCAATCTCACAGAATATTAGCTGTGGCTTTGCCCGCTTTTACCTACCACTGAAATAAAATTTAGCCTATGTTACTTCTGGATAAAGTAACTTTCTACAAAAAAGAAATTAAAATCGGTTCAGTAGTTTCAGAGTACATCGATTATAAACAAAAAATATTTCCTCTTCCGAATATTACTAAAGATGATCTAGCATCATTGTATCGTTGTTTCTACGGCATTTCGTCTATCGTCAGATCCTCGTTTTTTCTCCCTAAACTGCTTCCTGTAAGACAGACGTAGTGATACACATATACTAACAAACAGCTCCCATTAATAAAAGCTATTGACACTAAAATTACTCCTTAATATTCAAGTTGAAAAGCCCATAAAATTTATACACTAGAATCTAATCCTATTGAACAAAATCAATAAAGAAATTGAACAACCCTGTTTACTGTTTGTGACAAGTTTAGCCGTCAATATCAAAATTCAAAGGCTTTGGTAATGCATGTGTAAAATTAGTTGCCTATTCAGTCGTTGTGTAGGCCCGGGGCGGCATGCTATTAATGTTCATGTCATACAGCGCGATTTATTTGGTTGCGTACCTACTTAGCTCTAAGCTCTGCAGGTATTCTATTCTCCTGGTATATTGGTACGCTACGAATGTGTATAATTTAGGCAGGAAGAGCTCTATTTTAGGATTGTTTGTATTCAGTATAGAGATTTTATGATATCCTGGTATTTCTGATGCGGTACAGCGTTTCTATGGTGAAAATTACTTTCGACAAATTGTAATTTAAAAAGTAACTGAGGGGAGAAATCCACCACTCAGCCTCGGTTTTTAAACCATTACGATGACATCAGTTAAGAACAAACTTTAAAAAATTGCATTAAATAAGGAAGAGAAACCAAATAAAAAATTAAGGTAGCTCAATAATTAATGCTATGCTATATCTGATCGCCTTATTCCGGTACCGAGAGCACATTAATGGACCATTCATATCATCGTGCTTTGTATATTGAAATGTACGAATTTATTTTGCCAATCTATGAATTTTGCCACACCGTCATTTCACCTTGTTATAATTATTTTGTGTGTTATACAATGGTAACCCACGGATAGCATCGTCTGATCTTCATACCTTGGCTAAGACGAAGATAAGACCTTAGAACAAACTTGTTGAAGTGAGAGAGATGGGATGCTATGAATGTGACCTATTAGGTGCGTTAGTGGAGCTGAGTGTATCTAGCTATATGTAAAGTTAGCTCGCTTATGTCGTAAACATAATATCATCGTGGTACTTTTTTATAGCTAGTCCTTCTCTCACATTTACCACACATTATGAATACATAAAGTCGTAACTTAGCATACATCATTTATGCAAAGGTTGCGTTGTAGTTATTGAATTTAGAAACAGTACTACATGAAATTTTAATTAATCAATTAAGATAGTCATTGTCTCTATACTAAAAGAAATTATTCTCAAATTATATTTAGATATTACTGGCTGTAAGGATTTTTATGCCCTAAATATGTCACTTAAACGCCAGACAGATTGGCGCCGTAACGCGTCACATAACAAAAATCTCAAACGATTAAAGACGTGCAACTAACTGTTCGTTATTTAAATTATATAAAATGTCAATAGGGAATATGCATGTATTTTTTTATCTTTTATTGACATGTTCCATCATTCTACCCTAATAAAAAATATAAATAACCTTGGCAATGTTCAAAATAATTTTAAAAATAACATTGAAAACATCGATAAAATTTGATCTGTTTGAACGCCGCCATATTTCGCGGGCCTTGGATGACGTCACGTTCCACGCTTAGTGTTTGTTTCATACACTTACTTGAAATGTTACAGTAATTTTATACCGATTTCCAGTTGTAATTACTATTTATTGTAATAATTAAACGATGGATAAAGTTTAAAAACCATTTTATAGGTATTGCCTTGTCCCTAAGTGTAAAAACGCTATAAGAAGTATACCCAATACAGTATTTTTCCTGTACAAAATAATAATGTAAAATACGAAAACAATGGTGTAGATTAATGAGAAGAGATGAAGTATCTTCAATATCGTGTTTATATTGTTGTGAAGATTAGTTTAATGTAAGCATATTACAATTTAATTGCTAGTATAGTGTGAATTAGTCTGCAGTAATTTATGTTTGTTTTAAATATCAAGCAGAAGGCAACTTGCTTGTCTACTTAAGCTAGGTAACAAAAGTCCAATAAAACTTTATGAATATAACTAACTATACATATCTTACTTATCCTTTAGATTATAATATAACAAGTACTATAATAATTACCTTCCGGCTTTTACTCCTTTAATCTCAGCGGACGTAAAATCTGGATTTGATGCATAATAATATATAGTCCTCATGAATTCACCTATTTTCGGTAGTTGTCAGATTGTGCTTTGACAAAACTACATTCAGTCATTATCCTAGATGATTTCTAATATCACTAGAATGCTTAAATTGCATTGGCTAAGAGCAAAAACCACAGGAACACCTATCTTTCTCCGTAACACTACGAATATAGGCGCCGATAAATGACAAAACGTGGAATGTCACGTCATGTTTTGTTTCGACCAACGGTGAAGCGTTTTGCAAAGTTGAATTTCGCGCCCTTATTTTGCATATTTTAATTAATATTTTTTGCAATTAAACACGAACTAAATAAGAAAATAATTGTTTAGGCATGATATCTGGACAATAAAGATTCAAGGGAAAATTAATCAAGTAAATTTAAACAACATGCATATTCCCTCTTCCTGTCTTAAAGTATGTATATATATACCTCTTTCGGCCAAAGCTCACTATTCCTATCTCATCACATTTCATAAAAGTAAAATATTATTAACGCAACAAATTGGCATCCTGTCTCCCAGCCTAAAAGGCGTGATAAGGCAATATTTTGGAGCGCAGCACGCACCGTCAACTGTGTTATTCAAATTTCCTTTAAATAACTTTAATAGTACTTGGAGGTGACTTTATTACACGGTTCACTGTTCTTGACACAGTGACTGTCACTGCTTCTGTTAGATAATATTGCGTTTAGGCGTGTGCGTTTTTGGTGTGTAACATTTTGCAGCGAGAAGCTTATGATTTACAGTACCCAGTCGATACTGGGCACAAAACTGCATCTTAATGAAATACTTTATTAACGTTGATTAAACAAACAAACACACGGATCATAAGACGCAAAACAGGTACTGGTGGTTATTATAATTGGAAACAGCAGTTTTGTAATCAATTGATTGGTCTGTTGGTCTAGTAGTTAGTGATCTTGACTGCTGAGTGTGTATAAATATATAAATAATTTTGTGATGAGCACGATCATTTGTTCTGTGTCTGGGTTTATTTTATCTATTATTGTGTGGTGTGACTAGGATGGACAAGGTGAAAAATGAATAGGGGAGCCTGAAAATAGCACCAGTGGATGAAAAGCTGAGGAGCAATAGGTTATTGTGGTATGGACATGTGATGCGGAGGGATGAGCAAAATGTGGTGAAAAGAGTTTTATGTATGGATGTTGACTGGTACAAGGGAAGAGGGCGGCCAAAGAAAAGATGGATGGACTGTGTGAAGAAGATATGGCTAGAAAGGGAGTAAGCAGTGAAATTACGAACGATAGAGTAGAATAGAAGAATAAAACATATTGCACCGACCCCAAATAAAATTGGGACAAGGGTAGCCAGATGATGATGTGTTATTAATATATATATATATAAGTATGTTAATCAGCAGTCTACAGCGTCTACAAATGATGAGAAAGAGAGAGAGAGAGAGAGAGAGATACAGAGAGAGCCTCCAGTAAATTGTAAACTCCTCCTTGTAAACTTGCAAACCGATTGCGATAACACTTGGTATATAGATATCTGGAGACTTGGATAGGCTACTTTTTATCCCTATATTCCCCTATATTCCCACGGCAACGGAACATACACGGGTGAAACCACGGGGCGCAGTTAATTCTCCCATACGTTCCAAGCATAAATTCCAGCTTTTTATTAAAATCTCTCAATATTGTGCGTTCACGTGCACTTCTTATTGATTTTCTTAAAAACTATTTTCCATAATACACCACTGCCTACCTCTATAGGGATTCAGGCGTGAGTGTATATATGTATGTATGTACTCTGTACAAAAGTTAAAAGTGTCCTGAAAAAAAAAACACATGAGCATCCCATCAAACTCACAGACGTACACCAATCTACATCATCTTAACCCCAAAAGGCTACTCAAAGTGGCATTACTCAGTATTAATACTACATAATATAACAATTTCAACTATTTCACTTACGGTCTACGGTCTACCAATATAGACATCAATAGCGAGGAAATACGGTAAAATCTTTCAGCAGTTGCTAACTTTGGATCCTTTGAGAATCGAGGTATACAGTTGAACAGGGTGTTTATAGAGAGAGATGATATTAAAACGGTATGGCAACGGCAAAAAATTGTCGAAGAGAATATTTACACATTTAAATAAGTAAAAAAAAAAGTTATTTAAAAATTGTTACTTGTGTTACGATATTTATAGACTTTCATTTCATACATTTCCATGGGCAAATCATTAGGGTAAAAAACTGTGTCTAACCAGTATGATTTTAACTCTAAAATACTCATTGTTCTCTCGTATTCTCAATTCTTGGAGAAATAATAATAGGTCATAGAGTAGTAATGGAGCCCTTATTTTTACCCGGCTGGTTTAAAATAAATTTTTAATCGGTTGATTTGAGTTTGAATTGAAAGGCGAAGGACTGTCGTAAAGAGACAATCCTAGTGGCATCAGCATATTGAAAGCGTTGTTAAAATATTTTCTAATTCGATACTTAAAAATTTTAAACTCCCATCCTTATAATCATTTACCATTGGTAATTTTTCTTTACAAATCAGAAAGTGTAATATTGTATTTATGTCTTTTAAAACACATTCTAGCAAAGGATGTGTCATAACACTAATAATATGACTTAGCAAAAACTTGTTCCACAGATTGGTTATGCAAGGCAAAAAAAAAACCTGGAAAACCTCACAGTGGTGGAGTGCCAATTTATCAACCAAGAATTATCAATTACAGAAAATTCACCATATACTGACAGCTGAATCTGCCACCGTGTCTTCTTCAGTAGAATCTGTATGACATCGTTTGTAGTGGTGCTTCCAGGTGTTAACATTTGAATAAACTCAACAATACCGAAACATAAAGAAAAATAAAAAATAAAGCTATAGTAAGGATACCAAAACAAGAATCTAAATCGTTTCCACATCATTTTATCTCCATAACCACCCAAATTTTACTCAAGCAAATTGTTAAACTAATATATAAATTCGTTGAAAGTCAGTGGCTTCCATTCAGCCTTCGCTAACTTAGATTCAATTAAATTCGGTTACTATTAATTTGTTCCAATACCATGTTGGCGGTACCAAATAATTTATTAGGGAGCCCCTTTGTGGCAGTACGCACTCAAATTTGATCAATGATGTTATTAATCTGGAGTGGATTATTAATTATTGGATCTTCTGTACGGCTGCTGGTGTGACTGTCAGGTTGGTAAATGTTTTGTTTGACCTTAGAACCAACATTGGGCCCAACATAGCCAGGCTTACAACACGAAAATTCAAATCTAGAATCATAGTAAACCTTTATTTTTGAGAAGTCTCAATTCCAGCGCATTTGGAATCAGCTAGTACTGTGATTTAAATTGGGAATTAGGAAACCAGGACTTTAAAATCAAATGGTTTTCAATTCCCAACCCGATTCTTACTAAAAATACATTTGGATCCTTTATCAATAAAGCTATTTTTAAAAGATCTCATTTCTTTGCGTCTTTGTTTTTTCTCTTAGGAATTATGTAACTTGTAAAGGTAGGTAGTTATAATCGCATTTTACGTATTTCTAGTTCTTTATCTAAATTATCGATATTTATGTATTAAACATTGCGAATTTTACTAAAATTGTTAACGTTTCACAGGTTCCTCTATAAAACTTGCCGTCTACTTGCTTTGGTGTCGGTGTTTTTATGTATAATATACAGCGTGTAAGTAAGTTTTAATTTTAGACTCAGAATGATGGTCTGAATACACTATTATATAATTATAGTATTCGGTACGGTGTTCTTACACCCTGTATGTGTGTATATAAAAAAATCTGTATACTCATAGTACATATATACATAGCTCTGTTTAGTTTGGGTCTTGATAGCGCTGTGTAATATGTACCAGAGTAAATATTCAAGAAAAGAATGTAGTCCCACCTCAAAGGCTGGCAATGCACTTGCGCCTCTTAAGGTGTCCGTGGGGGGTAGAAGTCACTTAACATCAGTTGACCCGTCTGCTCGTTTGCCCCATATACTATAAAAAGAAAAAGAAGCACCTTGCTTCTTCCTTTAGATTGTTAAAACCACTTTTATGTTACCTGATTATTTTTTCATCTCAATATAGTTTTATGTAACATAGCATTTCGAATATTGCTTAATAGAATATGCGTGGTGTATTTCTTGCAAATTTTTTTTTTAAACAAGACAGATAAGGAAAAACAGACATTCAAAATGTAAGAATTAGGTGGCTTAAAAAACTAAAGGGGGTTTGTAATGTTCCGGGTAATTTCTTGCTAGGTCATTACCAGGCCTCTGGTGCCAAAAAGTCACAAGATCATGCGTATTACTTAAGAAACAACTGCAGAGGGTTAGTTCCTTGAAGGGTCATCGTCATAGGTAAATTATACTTTTGTAACTGAGCACCGCATGGTTTTTATTTTTAACCGACTTCAAAAGAATGAGGTTCTACATTCGACAGATTTTTTGTGTGTGTTTGTTACGTGATATCTTTTCCATTTTTAAACCGATTTTAATGATTTTAATTACATTTTTTTTATTGAATTGGTTGTCCTCAAGGTGGTCTCATGTAAATTTGAAGAAAATATTCCACTTCTAAGAATGGAAAATCAAGGGATGAAAAATATAGCTTATTACTATTTGTCACGAATTAGGCACATAGAAGTCGGTGTAAGTTTTTATATTACCCGTATTTTTGTGACGTGATATTTAAAAGAGATTATATTATTATGTAGGAAAGTAGCATTATGTAGTTTATGTAGTAAGGGATTTGTCCTGTAAAAAAAATAGTTTTTTTAATAGTATGAATCCCACCCACATTCCCAATTCACTTCCATCCTTAGCAAAGCGGGAGGTAAAATGACAACAATAGGTTAATTAATACGGAAAAAGAGGCCACCACACTTTTGGGTTTTAAATGATATTTAAATGAAACTCGACATTCTTTTTTTTATTCAAATACAATTTTTTTCTAATCCCACTTCATTTAACAAACTACTCATCTTCAACATCTTAATTCCGAATTCCCATTCTTATGACAAATATCCCAGCTACTCTTAAAATAAATTAAAGAAATATATTCAACTATAAAACCATAATCTTAACAGTCTAGTTATGAAACTTTCCGTTGAAAACCGTAACTTCAAGTCTTTACGGGGAAAATTTAACTGTCCAAGTTTCAGAATATACTTCATAAAGTATATTCGCCGGTCATAAACCGTAAACGTATTTCAGCTGAAACTGAAAACCGTCTCCGTTCATAGTTTCTCAAAATGAGCTATATCAACTTATGTATAGGGTAGTGAAAAATGAAATAAGAACATATCAAATTATTTGAATACATATTCATGGGTCTGCTGGTGTAGTGGTTAGTATGTTATTAAAAATAGGGACAAACTATAATAGATGATAACACAGTTCACTATTTAATAAAAATAAGTTAATAGATATTATTTTGACTGGTTATACCGGTAACGCAATACTATTGGTCGATTGATAAATATTAACAAATAGTGGGATTATAAAAGGGTAGGAATATGTTTAGAACGATGGACTTGAGTGCAAACAGAGGTACGAACAACATAGCAGTTACTGTTAGTTAGTGATTTTCATAGTTTATATCAGTGGTTTCGGGACTGTTTCTTACACAAACAAGGTGGCACACGATCGATAGGTTACAAACAACTAGCTGTTGTCCTCGGCTTCGTTCATGTGGAAATATCCCACGAAAACTGTACATTTTCCGGGATAACAAGTAGCTTAAGTGCTATTCCAGACTATAATCTATCTCTGTGCCAAGTTTCATCCAGATCTGTTCAGCCGTTTTGGCATATACAAAATTTTGCATTTATAACAGAAGTAAGATCCCCAAGAAGAATTGATAACCCGAGTGGGGTTATCAATTCTTCTTGGGGATCTTACAGCAGAAATACAACACTACGCCAGTAGTTTTGCGTAAAATTGAAATATTTTCTCAGTCACATGGCTCCATTTCAAACAGAAATACCCTGTGCCCATTCTTTAGCACTGTTGTTATTTGTAATGTTTGTTTGCTCAGTGAAAGTGGTGGTGAAATTGATAAATATGGTCAGGCACAAACCGGTCGAGAAAGGTCAACACCTACTTGCAAAACTTGTTCACGCTTTTACTTTGCGGTGTCAGTAGGGTTCCTAGCACTACGTCAGATTTGTAATAATATGTAGGCCACGGCTTATACATGATAACTGATAATTAACTTTTAAAAAAGTATTATCCACTTCAATAATAATAATAATAACTTTACACTAGGCAGAGCCTGTACTACTGTAACCATACTGCTGATAAACATACTTATATATTTCTAATTACATACATATTATAGATAAATTACACCCAGACACATAACAAATGATCATGCTCATCACACAATTATTTGTCCTGGGAGGGAATCGAACCCACGACCTCTGGCTCAACAGTCAGGATCAATATAATATACCACCAGACGAACAGGCTAGTCATGATAAATTGCAATAAGCTGCCTTATAGGAGGAACATTTTTTTTTTATTTTTAAATGGGACCAACCTAAGGTACAATCAATTCAATAAAAAAAGACTTATTGAAATCGATTCATAAATAGGATATCGCGTAACATGCACAAAAAAAAAACAATATTCCGTCGAATTGAGAACGCGCAACGGTTGCCACTACGCCACTCCGAGTATTGTGGGTTAAAATTCCACACGGGATAAAAATTTGTGTGACTTACGAATAGTTGTCCCGACTATGAGTGTTATTTCTGTATGTTGTTGAAATGTTTGTGAAGAGCCCCGCGACACAGGAATGTTCCAAATGTAAATGTATATAACTTTTTTCAAAAGAATAAAATATGAAAGAAAACAGTCGAATAAACGTACATACGAGTACACATACACATACACATACACATACACATACACATACACATACACATTTTCACTATTTTTTTATCCCTTAGAATGTACTTTTTAAATATAACGTCATGCAGATTGAAGAGTTTGATGATGTTCTCATGTAGGTATTTCGTTATCAGATCTTGACAAAATTTATATTTGATCCCTAATTTGTTCTCATGATAACAAAAAAGCATTTAAATAGAACAATGTCGTAAGTATTACTACTGAATATACTCAAAACATTACAACGAATGAAAATGCAGCTCATAAGGAGTTAAAAAACAAGAAAAAAAACTTCACATAAACTATGCATCGAATTATGAGGGCTGAGTATTTTTGTTCCGAAATAGCTAACTCTGAGGTAAGGCCAACTTTTCCTGTAACCATTACATTATAATGGATTTCCGGGAAGGAAGTCTGTGTTAGCTGTTAAAGGTAAAAAAAAATGGAGCGAAAAACGAAACACGAAATGCTTCTATTTTCGAAATGATCCACTAACAGTACCTTAGTACCAGGGGACTGGTGTACTTCCCAGTTCATCCCATTTACTTCCGACAATCAAACCACTGTGCTCTCGCAGGCTGAGTTCAAAACATTTACCGAAACTCCGGCCCTATCATCAAGTAATTCGTAGCTTGGTGTAAAGCATGAGGGGAGCGGTGAGCGGAAACATACCTGTTAGAATTACTCAGAATAATGTAGATTTCATTTAATATCATGTAATAAAGAGTGATTTACTTTATTTATTTAATAAGTATAAATATGAAATTTAAAATAACCCCGACTCGAAAATTCTGACAACGATTAAAAAAGAGCTGATGATCTTCGAACAGCCCAGCAGATTTTCTTGAATTATAACTAAGAACGCTCTCGATTAAGTTAATATTCAAACTGAAAAAGAACAAATCAAAATCAGTCCATCCCTTTACAAACACACAGATAAACATGTTCAACTTAAAAGACTCATCCTTTTGCGGTGGGGGTTATAAAACCCCACAGTGTCTCGAGGAACTTTACCGTCATACAACTGCCCATAAACTACATCTACACCCGAGACCAATATGTATGTCTAAATGATTGTACAGTCCACTGTACAATCATTTAGACAAACATATGGAATGCGCAGATCCATTTGATCCATCAAATGGATCTGCGCATTCCATTATAATATATTATGACAAAATATACATTTGATATTATTATTATACGCTTAAGAGTTTGATTGTTTAAATGGATGCATTTATCTCACATTCTATTAGTGTGATACTGACATTAGCGTGGCCAAAGACGGCCAAAGGCCTCAAAAAGGAGGAGGTTCTCAATAATAGATAAGACTTCAAAAAATATCTTTGCAATTTGTGAGCCGATTTCAATAAAAAAAATTGGATGTACTAGGTTCCATTTAAATGTGAAGAAAATATTTCCCCTCTGTGGGTGAGAAAGTAAAAGAGAAAAGAGATAATGAAGGGGTAATGAATACAACTTCTTACAATTTATCATGATTTAGCACCATTGAAGTCGGTTTTCCTTTTAGGTAGATTTTTCGAAGAAAAGTCTACCTATTGGTTTTGTACGAGTTGTTGAGTTTTCCAAAAATTATAAATATAAATACATACATACATATATACATACATACATACATATGCGACCTTATGCGACTTAAATTTTTGGAGATAAAAATTTAAAAAACACGAAATCTACCTCTGCGGGCCTGCTGCGGGACCGGATTTTTATTAAGTTAATTATATCAAAGTAATTCTTATGTCCTCCGTGGTCTAAACCAAAGCTCCGCAAGCGCAAGCGACTCTCAACATCCTATATCCCACACCATACAGCTAGGGAATCCCTCTTACTAATGGTGCGCGGTTGAAAGCACCCAGTGTTTACTTTTATTGTCGAAATAAATCTGTCTTAACTGTCCCGATAATCGTCGGTAACTGTTTGCTACGTAAATATTGCAAGGTTATATTAGTAAGATAACAGAATTCTGTTTATTTTGCAACGTTTTAGGGTTGACTTGAATGTTCGATTCAGTGTGCTCTTTTAAGGTCAGGACTATAAATATCAAACGAGGTTATTTGTAACTGATCTACATTATGAGTATGAGCAAAAATTTGTTTATTTCTATTGGAATTAAAAACCTCTGGCTCTGCGGTTAGGATCACTAACCAATAGACCAACAGACTCGTCTAATGGTTAGCGATTAGCAATGACAATGAACCCTGACTTAATTAGAACTGTGACTTGTGTTACCTATCCTATACGAAGTCTAGTGACGTTTGACATATTTTTATAAAAATCGTTGTGTAGTAATGCTTACTTTTCATTTTAAATGTTTAAGTATACAAAAGTCCTAAATGTGTTTTATTTTTATTATATTGGTCAATAAAATTCTTCCTTTTCAATCTCGATAATTAAACTTTATGGTGGAAAATATTTAAATCATACAAATAAGTCTACCTTTTGGTTTTGTACCAGTTGTCGAGTTTTCCAAAAAAATCTTTACCAGAGGTCTAGTTATGATCCTTAGACCCCAAAACAACCGCCAGTTAAAAAGTTTATATATATACATGTATATATGTATATATCACAATTTTACCGGCACGATAGAGGTCGCAATTATGCACCGATTGCTTTCAAACTTGGACGACAAATCAATAGGGCAAAACTGAAGGTTAAGTTTGTGAATGGGGGATATTCCCCCAAAAGAGGGGACTGGGGGCAGATTATCAAAGAAAATAAAAAACACGAAATCTACCTCAGCGGGCCTGCTGCGAGCCCATTTTTTTTTAAATTACATTAATAATACTGTTTCGGACTTTTATTTTCTTTAATTTTTTTTCTTACTGGGTCTACATTCATGTAAAGCACATAAACTACAAGAAAGTATGTAAATTTTCATCGTGAATGTGACAGTATTTAAAGAATATATCAATAAGATCTCAAATTAAGTTTTATGTACTTAAAAATGAAAACCATTATCGCGTGACTGCGATAAGGTCCACCGGCGGACCTGTGGCCGGTATGTATTTACCGTGCGCAAGTACATCAAGCGACTGAGGCCTGGTTTAGGTTAGTGGTAAGTACATCGGTAGAGTGGAACAAAACTTGAAGGAGGAAGGGCCCAGTAGCTTTCTGTTCGAATTAAACTCCCTCCAAAATCCGTGGTTAACTACCAGTAAAGTGCTATTTTTCTGCAGGTTGCTTACCTCAACCAGAGGTCACTAGACTACGTATTGGGTAGTTAACACAAGTGACAGTTCTAATGATGTCAGAGCTCATTGTCATCGATAATCGCTAGCCATTAGACGTGCCTGTTGGTCTTGTGGTCAGTGATCCCGACCGCTGAGCCAGAGGTCGAGGGTTCGATTCCAACCCAGAACAAATAATTGTGTGATGGGAACGATCATCTGTTCTGTCTGGGTGTAATTAATTTAGTAATACATAAGTATGTATATCAGCAGTCTGGTTATCATAGTACAGGCTATGCCTAGTTTGCGATCAGACGGCCGTGTGTGAGGCGCCTTAAGTTATTTTAATTATTATTATAAGGCCCATGTACTTTACCAATTGGGTTGTATAAAGATAAGCTTAACTGGTACTGCCTAAGAACAAAACCTGACCTTTTGTTAATGTGTTTTAACATTAAAAACAACACAAATAACGAATTCCCAAGAGACAAAGTTAAACATTATCTCTTTTAAATGGTACGTTATACAAATCATTGCACCCTCAACTCATACCGCACATAAAAACACAACAACTAAAATGGCGAACATAAAAAGCCCATTTAAAAAACAATCCCACAGACAATAGACGGCGTAATTATGTCGAAATCGTAAAGCGTCGCTATCAAATATTTTGCACCTCAGTTAACGAGCGGATCTTGCAGTAAAACCTTGTGTATTTCTCATATAAACTGGGCATCATACATTGACGGGTTAGCTTATATTACAGTTAGGGTGCGGTCGTAAGGACAGCAGCACCTAAATTAAAACTAAAATCTTAACTTTATAAATGCTAATGTGAGTTTGTTTGTGACGCTTTCTCAGCTTAACTACTCAGCTGATCATGATGAAATTTCGCATACCCGTTAACAGCAGTACACAAAAGAACATAGATAGGTAGATAACTGCTCATCATGCTTAACACGCAATTAATTGTCCTGGGTGGGAATCGAACCCACGACCTTTGGCTCACTAGTCAGGATGACTAACCACAAGACCAACAGGCCAGTCCATATAGATAGGCACTCTTTATTGCACACCATGAATAGGATACAATCACGGAAAAGTACATTAAACAGTAGTACATTGCTAGTGCATTGAATTTGGATGGACTATACTGTATAGAACACATACAGGTAATATATACAGGTAATTTGTTGTGCACATTTGGTTTATTAGTATTTGAATGTGACGTCAGCATAGGGGATGAAAAAATAACTATTTCTTGAGCGAAAAAGCTTAATAAATGTATAAAAAAACAGGTTAATGGTTTTTACTTAATAAAAGCCGGCTGTATCGCCGGACTCTTTCGGAAGCGGCCGTGCCAACTCGTATCCCTAAACAACACAGGAACAAGGACTAAACATGAAGCACCTACCTACTTCTACTCTTCTAGTTCCATTTACCAGCCCCACTCTTCCGCTGTCTCTCTTGAAATATATTTTTATTTTTTAAAATAAAAAGCTTTAGACGTAAGTTTTATACTTCAAACACCTCAAATTCAAAACAATGTTTCTCTTATAAAAAATAGCCCTTGTTATTCACGAAATCGTACAACATCCAATTTAATGAAAAATATATATTCTGACTATACCTTTCCTAACACGTTGTGTCACGTGTAATCACTTTGTCCTGTACTCAAAGGGAATTACGTGTGAAAGTTTCACACAATACTACACGACTTACTGTCGAGCTTCGAACGTCATTTATCTTTATTTAGTCGTATTTTATTACCGAGTGTTTTTATAACAGTAAAAGTTGTTTAACATTGTAATGAATATCATAATTATTTAGGTATTACTACTTGTGACACGTTCTTTCAACAATATTTATCTTATTTAATCATAACGACCACATCCAAAGGTGACTGCTTCAGTCTGTTGTTTGCACCAGACGTCACCACAGTACCGGGGTAATTGTCAACTTTAATATTGGAATCATACCGAATGAACACATTGTGTTCCTTCACGGGAATCAAGAACTCCGACTTCCGTCGTCGAGTTTTTTCAGGCATTTTGTCATGGCAAATTAATGCGAGAGTTCAAGTATTCTTGAAATAATTTCAGTCTACAGTGTACGGTTCTCAATCTAGATAATCAAATTATACGCAGGAGTGTACGTAGAAGAGGAGGTTTGCGCCGTTTTAGTTATTCTAATCGATTTTCAATTTCATCTATAACTATTCCTAAATAATTCCAGAGTATAATAAAACGCTGTTACTTATATCAGGAAATAGTAACCATTTTTCTTTTTGCAAGTAAGCGGTCAATGTATGACGAACGTCATTAGTGATGTATGCATGCGAGTAAGGGACTAGTTTTATTGCGCCTCAGTTTTATAGTTCCGCCTATAGCCGGTAGCGACAGGCGCTGGGTGCAAGTTTTAGGGAATTAGGTTGGGGCCATAAAGTGACAGAGCTGATGAGGAGAGCAGGGAGTGGACTGTGGAAATTAAAGTTCTGAAACAGCTTTAATCTGAAGAGTCTCTACTTCAATCAAATGATAATAGATAACAATTATATTTTAATTGTATTTACTTTATTTTTTGCATCGTAATCGTTAAAGATGCCAATGAGTCATGGATGGGGTCAAGCGACATATGCCACAATTATATATATTTTAATATAATTGACGTGTAAAAGTGTCTGAAAAGATCTATTTAAAAATAAATCATTTAATCATTCAATCAAATAAATAAATACCAGTTTTAAACGTAGTGTTTACACCTGTAAAACTGATATTTATCCGGTGTCGCTGGACCGGATAACAGCTAATTTTACAATCATAAATGTATCAATTCTACCCTACCAAACACAAATCATGTTCATTATTATAGTACTATTTAAATAGCAGACGTGCGAGTAATCTTTATTGACGGGTAGCGCGAATATCTATTTATTTAACCGTCTATTAGTCTAGTAAATCTTTTGTCCCTAAGTTATTATTTTATCTTTAAGCAACGGGTTTTAAAACAAGTACAAATTTTTTATGTTAAACGTTTCCTTTAAAGTTTAGGTACGACATCACCAAGAACAACTGCAACATTTAACGACACTGTTTATTCCGCTCGAACATAATTCGTGGCCCAACCAAGCACGAATGTGTCCACCCCTTAATCCGGTTATTTTACGACTCGCCTTTTGTCGTCGCCGGCACTGAACTCCGGACCATTTTCATTTATCGGGGCGTATTGTGTCCGCGTTTATGCTACCCGATTTAGTTTAGTATGTCGCGTAGTTTTTTACACCGGTACGCTTTTTTCGTAAATTTTATTTGGTTTACAAGGTAGAACGTGTTAAATGACGTGACGTTTTTATTATACTACAAAGATAGCAAACAAGTATAGGTACGTCTAGATGGTTACTCGGACTTTCCAGCAACAGCCACTTTTAGTTACACATTTGCGATCCTGATCTGCTAGAGCTATAGCATACAGTCCTCAATCCATTCGTATAAGCCATATCCCTTCGATTACTTTCCCTTCTTACCTACCTTTCCCATTACTCCCAATTTTCCTACTTAATTCCCAAAGTGCCAAAGTTGATGGCAATCAGCTCGCCCTCTGTTACGTAAGTGGGACTAAACTATGGTAGGCAAAATTTGGCAACTGCCTACCCCTTTTTGATTTTGTTTGATAGTAGATAATCCGTTACTGAAAGCGTGGCACACTTGAAGACGTAAAGTTATGCACATAGGACAAAGGATATCAGACTGGGGATTTTCCCCGTCCTAAGAACCCTGTTTCATCTTACAAAAGCTAGCGTTAAGTTCTAGTTCTGACGGTAAGTGGGGATCCCAGAGCTTTTTGGCGGCGTACTCGTATACAGTAGTTAGACAGCACGTGTTTACCAACCGAGCCATAGAAGAGGAAACGCTAAAAGTACACTGTCACGTTGAGCAGGTTTTTGACTTTTCTGTATGATGAAGACTTGGACTTAGGCCCTTCTGTTTAAGTTAGAGCTTTCATCTTAAAACACGTTCGCAGACGCAAATGAAGCGTTCAGCTAAGAATTGTCGCTTTTTAATTTTTTATACATCTAAGTTGCCAAAATTACAAACAGGCACCATCGATTTTTACAAGGTCTATAGCTTTTAATTGAATAAACAATAATTACGCAATCAAAACATTTCTAGTTATATATTACAAACAAACAATATTATTGGGTTGACTAACAAATTTATTGGTGAAACCATTCAAACTAATCAGTACCGAAGTTCACACAAAGTGATTTCGAACACTTCATCACGAACTATGTATTCGGAAATATACATTGAATATTGGAGGTCAATATAATATATGAATATGCTACAATACCAATAACTACATATTCAGGAATACATATTGAATGTCGTAAATAAATTAATATATGAATATCAGTTCATCCAAAAATAACGGCAACCATTTCAATGGAAGCGATCTACAATTTTATTGGTAATACACAACTCAAATCGTGTTTAGGTGAAAGAAACAAATAGACGTGGCACTAAAGAAAATATTCATTTAAATCTTTTTTTTTAATTGACCTTGTTTCAATAAACTTTCAAATAGAAATATGTTTTTTTTTTTATGGTATAGGGGGAAACGAGCAGACGGGTCACCTGATGGTAAATGACTACCGCCGCCCATGGGCACCTGTAACTTAAGAGTAACAAGTGCGTTGCCGCCCTTAAGGTGGGAGTAGGAGAAGAGGGGGACAGCCCCTCTCTCTCTCTTCACTACGTATTTTGTTTATACTGCCCCCACCTCACCAACGCAATTGTTATAAAAGTAGGGTCAGTATACCTGCATCTCGTTTCCCAAACCAACGTCCCGGGACGCAGGGACCTTTATACGGCAGGTCTTACCTCCAACGCCAAGGCGCCGGTACTAATTAAGGCTAGTTACCCGTATGCCTATCGGTCACAGAAGATCGCCACTCGTGAAACCACACTCGCAGCGACCCCCCGTTCGCAACCAGCACACTCCCTATTGTCCAGATAGGTACCGGAGCTGTAAGGCACGCTCACTTCCCGCATATTTGCATATGCTCGCGGTAACACCGCTAGGTTCGTCAGAGAAGCCGACTACCAGTATCCAGCTGGTTCCGGAGCTGTCAGCACGCTCACATCCCGATCTACAATCAAGTGTAGGTCTACCCTGGCCTACGGTCGGGTGTCCGGATCAGTGTCTAGTCACCTTTCTACTTGCTAAGCAGGCAAGTACCCGAGCTGCATCGGTCCGACGGGGCCTCTGCTAAAGGACGCTCCAAGCCTCGCAGCGGAAAACCAAGGAGCCCTTCGCCTTAGACCGGTTAATTCCGCTGCTCGCTGCGCGCGAGAACTGACGCTCCACCAACAGTAGTGGAGCAAACGCACGTGCCCGTTCTCTGCAGCTAACCACAATACCCCCACGAGTCCAACTCCAAAACCGGTATCTGACAGCTTTCGCCATCAGAGGGCTCAGGATCCGGTTCCCGTGGTACCCTGATCTAACAGCCGGACCCGTAGTTCCGGCTGCGAACCTATCTACTCCGGGTGGCTAGTAGATAGGGAAGAGGGGGACAGGGGAAAGAGTGGGAAGAAGGGAGAGAGGGAGAGGAGAAGGACGGGAATAGGGGAGAGGGAAGGGTTAGGGCCTCCGGTACACTCGCTGCTTTGAGTTAGTGCTATTTTTAATACAACTAACTTGTCCTTTTAAGGGGCGGAACCCTAAGAACTTTCCACTGCTGCAAAACCATATGAATGGTCTCCTAGCTCGATAGGTGGTATTAGGATTGAACTATAATGTAATATGATTTCCAATTGGCATTGTAAATAGTGAGAATTCTAGTTTCTTCGTCATCGAACGGTAAGATAAAACGCGTATTAATTGACTCTCGCTCTTAAACTCTGGTTTTTATCCGTCAGTAATATTATTGTTATATGACCGGTTACAAGTATTGCGTTTATGTTAATTTCATCAGTTTTTCTGCTTTTTGGAAACTAAATATAATTTTTCGAATTGCCGCATCTAATCGTTTGTATATCTCCATACGTCATACTCCACAACAGCTATCGAGTTTCTTTGATAGCTCAACGTTAATTTGACAAGGGTATTGAATTGCAAACGTACGCCTATGTAATGTTCACGTGTCTGATGTATCGATTCAAGGGGTGTGGCTTTACGGTTCATTTTGTGAAATGAATTTGAACTGTCCACATCTATTTAATTTGGTGTTATGATAGTTTGTATTACGTGTTGGTAACTCTAGAACTGTATAATAAAAATTCACGGAATTCCCTAACAATGTTAAAGCTTTACGACATTCACGGGGTCTTCTATACGACCCTAAAATATGACCACAGCTATAACAGCCTGTAAATCCTGATGAAGGAATTGTAAAAATAATTATATTGCTATATAAAAGGGCTATTATATTTATAAAATACTAGTAACCCGTCCCGGCTTTGCACGGGTAGCAGAGACATCTTCAACAATCATCATCATATTTCAACCAATTTACACAAAACCTTAACAAATTATATACCTAAACCTTCCTCATGAATTGCTCTATCTATTGGTGAAAACCGCAAGAAAATCCCTTCACTAGTTTTTCAGTTTATCGCGAACAGACAGACGCGACAGGGGAATTTGTTTTATAATATGTAGTGATACAATATATTAGCAGACCCGACAGACGTTGTCCTGCCCAAACGTAGGATTTTTTCTTTGGTGTCATAATTATTTCGACAATAAAACAAATACGCTAACATCAAGACACTAAAATCTTAAAAAAATAATAGTACTAAAAAGTAATCCAGAACTCGATTGTAGCGTCACCTACCGGGCACAAATGGTAAATCTAAACCATCCAGGGACCCACTCAAATACAAAAAGACTGAGAAAGACGGAGATGATCACAAATAAACATAGTCAAGGAGATCTTAGACTTTTTAAACTATTTGACCCCCGTCTAGCTATTAGCAGGAGAGATAAGAAAGAAAGAAAGAAAGAAAGAAAGAAAGAATATTTTATTTGGTACAGTCAGAGACACTTAATTGTTATATACCCATCCATTAAAACTTACAATAACTTAGATAGATTAACTTAGATAAGTACCTAGGAGTGACACTAGACACAAAACTCGTATCGAGCGGGCATCTTGACGCAAAATTTAACAAAGCCCGCATTATTTTCTGTCTGTGTATTGTCAAGCACCGTCAGAAACAAAGTGCAGCAATGCCATTGACTCGCATCGCAGAGATTTTCGGCCGACACTGGATGCATGCACTAATTGCACAGCCCGCACAGCTGCCTTTGAAGTGGCTCTCGATCTAGCAGAGAGCCACTAATTGCTGCCCTTTGCGACAGGATCTTCGAAAGAAGGTTCTAATAACAACTACAGGAAAATGACCGAGATTTATCTGGCATAAATCAAATCTGGATTTACACGGACAGTTTCAAGGGTCAGGGACTGAAGCCGCAGTTTTCTTACAAGACTTCAGTCCACTTTAGACCATGAACAGAACCATGGTCTCTAGCGTGGGGCTACCCACACCAATAGCCGTCACAAGGCCGTACCGCTGTTGCGTCCACGCTAAGCACTTCACTAGAGTGTGCAGTGCGGTGTCCTAGCGACAGAATCCGCAGTAGTGGCACGCAGGCGTTGACTCCCAGCCTATACGACACAAGTACTTACCAAAGTGGCCGTGTCCGGTGAGTATCTGCGTCAACCGGTAGGAGAGGCTGCCATGTTGCCTCTCCAGCCAATTATCTGTGGTGGGTCTTACCGATGTGGGTGCAAGGCGGGTGGGTCTCGGCGTGTCCTGTGTTGCAATAACCTAGGCCGCCCTAAGACCTTTGGAGGGCAACACCGGTAACTCCATTCTCATTTATGTCAGGATTCGTCGGTAGTATCAAGAAATTCCTTAAAAAAATCCGGCTTTTTCCGGTATTTATCCAGAAATTTTCTTTCATACAAAGCTTGTGAAGAAAATTACGAACACAATAAAAAAAATTGCCAAATTGTTTGAGCGATTAGCAATTGATGCTCCGGCACACAAAAGGTAATGTTAAAAAAATATTGCACAATTTAAATGTATTATACATAATTAAAACGCTTAACGTTTGAACTGGCCGCTGGTAACGTATAGTGAAATATGTTTTCCGATTTATCATATAAGTACATCAAGAAAAAAAATGTTTCGGAACTTCGAAATATTTTTCATAAATATATAAAAACTAGCAGTGCCCCGCAGTTTCACCCGCGTAAGTCCGGATCCCGAGGGAATATCGGGATAAAAAGCCTATGCGTTAATCCAGGTCTCCAGTTATCTACATACCAAGTTTCATCGCAATCGGTTTAGTGGTTTTTGCGTGAAAGAGTAACAAACATCCATCCACCTAAACTTTCACATTTATAATATTAGTGGGATGTAAGTGTCTCTTTAATATTAATTTCACATAGGTACCGCTAAAGCGGCTTATATAGTACCTGCAGAGGTACTATATAAAGACGTATAATCTGGAGAACCTAGTTTTAGAAAGGAAAGGTTCCCGAGGTCCTTTAGTCCGTAAAGGACCTTTGATGTCTTGCCATTAGATGGACCGACGACGAGTTCAAAACGGTAGAGAGCGAGACAGAGAGAGATAGCGAAGAGAATTTTTTTATTGAAAATAATGAGAAATTTTTGTGAATGTCTCCTTACAATGTAATTATCTCCAGACCTTGAACACTACAATCAATATATCTTATAGCTTTACATGTCTACATCTCCTTTGTGTGTCCGTCTGTTGTACACAAGTCACCAAATTAGTAAGGGGCTGGTATTAGTATCATTTGATATGGTGATTTCACCTATAATACTTGAGACAGTAGCAATTGCGTAAGTTATGATAATATAACCCAACAAGTGATCCACGCACACGTTTTGTGGTTGTATAATAAGTGTTTTATACAACAACACATCATAATACGCTTAAAACTTCGAGATAAACCTATAGAGTGGTACAAAATGGTGGTCGACAAGAAACAGGATAGATCGAGGGAGTGGTACCGTGGTAGGTTATAGGCAGAAAAACCCTCCCAGTGACGACCGACCTTAATTTATTGATTGTAAACATAATAATTTGAGCGTTTCATTAAATTCGATATTCGATATTAATTGATATTCGAACTTGCCATTAATGCTTATACAGGTATAATGATAGCATTTTGTACTCAAATGAAATTTTGTTTACGGCCTGTTATTGAATGTGTAATGGTGTGGAATGATTTTGTGTTGAAACGTGGATGGATAGATAAGTTATGCGAATGACTAGCCATTTTTAAAGGTACATTTTTATTTGCTTTGAGTATAATATCGTTGTAGTACTATTTTGGAAATGGAAAAAATACCACACAAATTTAAGATACTGGTATACTAAATACTTGGTATACTTCAGGTTTCAGGCAATATGCGTAATGTTGTGTCAACTATGCCAAAAATTTCATGGATGCCTGACTGCACGGGTAGCGCAATGGTTAAAGTGGTCGCCACGCCACTACGCCGCACCGAGTGTTGTGGGTTCGATTCGAAAAATTTGTGTGATCAACAAACAGTTGTCCAGAGTCTGGGTGAATTGAATTGAATGAATTCCCCGCGATGCAGGAATCTTACCTAATGCGGGAGATGTCTTTTAAAACAAATGAAAAAAAAATAAACTTCTGCCATACTCCCAAATTTATCTAATCAAGTACTTAGGACTCATAAAGTCTAAATCATAAAGTGACACAGCTCTCTTTTGCAGAAGCAGACCTGAGATGGTGGCGCGACGTGTTCCGCGCGCGCCTATGAAGGAAGGGGGGCGAGGCCCCTCCGTACATTTTGGTGTGGCTGCTTATTATTTAACAGGCAGCCAAGGTCTGCCGGAGTTCTCGGGGACTTCCTAGGGTATACCCGAGTCCTTTGCAATAGACCCACTTATGTCGGAACACCGTGGGGTTTTAGTCGGTTTAATTCCGACATACCACTTCACCGCCAGCCTCGGTGAGGTGATGACCCGTGGGGGTTTCCACACGATAAAAAAAAAGCTCTCTTTTCCTTCACCAAATTTTTCCTCTTTGTCCTCCAATTTGCTGAGGGATGTGGATTTATAACATTTTTAACTTCTCTAATCTTCTAATTAAGATTCTAAGACAGAGTACCTATCCGTTAGCACTGTGGTTTATCCTGGTGTACAGGAATTTATCACTGAATTAGAATTGTCAGTGGGATTAGTCACATTTCATATAGTGATTAAACCTACAATACTCGATCCAGTAGCAATTGTTCAAGTGATCATATTCAGACACAACAATTCACCTAACCCGACGTCTGTTCTGTGTTGTATATTACACTACATTTATCACTTGCAAATATTTTATGAATAAAAGGTTTTAAAAGTCTTTTCCCCGCCACAACATCATGTCAAAAATTCTATTCACTTTCTATTCCTCGGAAATGTTCAGTAGAATGCCCATAAACGCTAGTCTCAAAATTTAAATATAGCAGGCGTCTGGACGCCGAGCGCGATTGATGTTTATACATATGTACAGACGCCGAGACACCTCGACGAACGTACGAAGGTAAAGGATAATAAAATATGGAGAAGGTATCATAAATGTTAAACAAATTCACTAAGTAACAACAGTGTTAGACTTTATGGCCAAAGCGAAGGAAGCAGGTTCGAATTTAATTCCGGATACTAACAGTAAATCCTAACACAATCTCGGTTTATTTTGGATAATACGGGTATTAATCAAGCGTGATCCATGTTTCTAGAAACATTTTTACGTGGGAGAGCCATGCTTCGGTACGTATCAGCCGGCTCGACCCCACTCGATACCACGGCCTCACAGAAGACCGGTAGTGAATCAATGCTTGCATTGCATTTCGCCGCGTGAGTGAGGATACCGGAGGCCCTAACCCTTCCCTCTCCCCTATTCCCGTCCTTCCCTTCTCCCCTCTTCCCCCTCTTTTCCTACTCCCACCTTAAACGGCGGCAACGCACTTGTGACTCTTTGAGTTACAGGTGCCCATGGGCGGCGGTAGTCTTTTAGCATCAGGTGACCCGTCTGCTCGTTTGCCCCCTATACCATTAAAAAACAAACATGTTTAGGAACTAGATATGATGAGCTAGGTAAATGTGCCTAATGTAAATGTACCTGCGTGCCGTCATAGAGGCCTATCTGCGCGACAGGACGGTGAAGTTTGTCGATCGAAACGGGGTGGAGAATCGAAGGGAGGTGTGTTGCGGGGTTCCTCAGGGGTCCGTATTGGGCCCACTGTTATGGAACCTCGCATACGACGCTGTCCTTCGCACTAGTCTGCCCTCTGGCCTAAGTGTCGTCTGCTATGCGGACGATACCTTAATACTGGCTAGAGGGTCACGCTTTGAGGATGTGCTTAGGCTCGCCGAGCAAGGGGTGGCTTGTGTCGTGGAAAAGATTCGTGAGCTGGGCCTGAGGGTAGCGCCTCAGAAAACTGAGGCGATATGGTTCCATGGCCTACGTAAGCGCCAGGAACCACCCAGCTCATACCTCCGGGTGGATGACACTGAAGTCCAGGTGGGCAAGTACATGAAGTACCTAGGCCTCATCCTGGACAGTCGGTGGAGCTTCGAAGAGCATTTCGGGCGACTAGTCCCTCGAGTAAGAGGGGTAGCAGGGGCGTTACATCGTCTGCTGCCCAATCTCGGGGGACCACGGGAAGAAGTTCGCTGCCTCTACATGGGCGTCGTGCGATCCATGGTCCTCTATGGGGCGCCCGTCTGGTCAAAGGACCTGGCGGGCTCCTCCCGCTGTAAGGCTCAACTCGGGAGTCTGCAGCGGCTGATGGCCATACGGATCGCACGGGGCTACCGCACGATCTCGTACGAGGCAGCGTTGGTTCTGGCGCGGTCTCCGCCGTTCGACATTCTGGCCAACATGGACACGATGGTCTACGACCAAATTCGTTCTGTCGGTCAGAGTGACGAAGGGGCGGCGCCGGATCACGAGCCCGGAATGTTACGGCGGAATGCACACACGCGAAGGCGACGAAGGGGACGCGGTAGAGGCCGCTAGCTCCCCAATCGTCGCCTAAGGGTCGTTTGTGGCCACATCTGGGGAAGATGTGACCGCTGTAGGCGACCCGAGAACGGTGACACCCCGGTGCGGCCCGGGGGGTGTCGTCCAAGGCGGGTCGGTTTTCCGCGTCTTAACGTGTAAAGCGGTGAGAGGCGTGACACCGACCTGCCACGGGGGTGACTCTGGTCACCCCGGGATGTACCTCAGTCATGAGCTACGGCAGGGGGGACTCCAGAAGCCGCCGATGCGTTCCTGGAGCTCCTCCCGACTGCCGAGGTAGGCCGCCGCGGTGGTTTAGTGGGTAGACCGGTTCGCCGGGAGTCCCACACACGCCCTTCGTATCCCCGACGGAGGGTATGGTGCGAAAAGCATTCCCCGCGTAAAAAAAAAAAAAAAAAAAAAAAAAAAAAAAAAAAAAAAAAAAAAGGTAAATGTGCCTGGCGGACTACGCGATGCATAGTAGCAGTATAACTTGGTCAGATGCAATTCAGTTTTTCTTAGTTAGACGTTAAACTGTAACACTGCTTCTTCTCATTATGAGTGAAAATTAGCAGTCTTCACAGACATTCGAAATATTTTAGAAAATATTCAATGTGTAAATTTCCTCACAGAGCTTTCATTTGCCATTAAAACAAGTGAAATCAAAAACTCAGCACTTCACGATTGGAAATAGACAGATTAGGATGCAATCAGTTTTTAAGGTTTATAAAATCTATATTTCTTTTATTAACTAAATTAAATTGTTTCACCTTGTACATGTAGTGTATTAATGCGTACAGATCAATGACAAGAAATCTTGAATATCCTATTCACAAACACTTATGCCTTATTCTGTGCCTATTGTTTCGGTATCACTAAAATATTATATTTGTACATATCAGGTATGTACAAAAAATATGTTTTGCGCATGTGAATTTCTCAAATATTACACGCATATCTTCATTGGGGGCTAATATTTACATATTAAAATACCTTAAAATGTATATACCTTTAAACAGAAAGCAAAGTTCCCTTCGTAACTGCAGGATGAACACACAGACGGTAGGTGCAGGCCGCCAGACGCGGTGACTGACCTGCGACCTTGATATGCAATTTACGATAAATAGCCTTGTAGTATGTAGGCATATTTCCATTAGCTTTATTGTTAAGGTTTATAATATTTTCAGTGTGGGATTTATGGACTTTAATATGTCGAGAATAAGGCAATAGATATAATCTCTGATATAGGGTACATTGGCATATTCACGATATTATAAATATTGTTTCTGGAAAGTTTATAATCTATCAACGTCAAATCGTCAAAATGTGAACTGATATCAAACTGGTATGCGTCAATACACACCTTACGCATTGATTCTTTGAACGTTAGTAGTTTTCGATTTCTTTATTGTGTTACTACACGTGACGTAGTTATTAATCTAAAAAATCTAACAAAAATTACATTCCTAATAATAACAATTAATTCTGAATCTAATTTTACTTACGAGTATTTACTTAACTAACTTTATGGGTGCAGAATGAACTACGGCCAAGGCCGACCAAGGACGATTCACAACTTTACGGATGATAAAACCGGATAGATTATAAACCCTACAGGCTTTTCACAATTTTACGATATGAAATTAATAGATTATAAACTATGGAGAAATAGTACGATTAATTTGTCAATGGTTGGTTGCAGTAATAGAGTAGGTTGCAGTTCATATTTTTTCCTTAGTTTATAATATCTAAACTAAACTAACGATTATAACTATCGATAACGAACACACTTAACTGTAGTTTTATTGTATAGCTTATATAACAAAACGGGTGAAGACACTGTCTCCTGTAACACAGGTTATCACCTACCACAGGAGGCAGGGTTCCAATGTATTGTGACAATGGCTATGTAAAAAAAAAAAAAACATATGGTCAAATATCCAAATAATTTAAGTCGCTTTTCTCTTCAACGTATTACAGTAAGGTGTAGTCAGACTTAAGGGCACAAATTGTTGGAAAATTTTGTGATTTCAATACCTTATTGTGAAACTGACAATATGAAATCGACAAAGCCAATATTTTGTAAGAGATAAGACTATTATGTAAGAAACTGAAGGTGATAAATATTAAGGTAGTTGATAGAATGCATGGTTTTTGGGAGACGTGCGTATGAAAATAATAATAATAATGAATTTGTCATGAAAGTTTGTTGCGTAGAAATGTATGTCCACACGACTTAAAAAGCATTTTTCGTAAAACAACTTACATTTATATCTCTCAACTATTAATTAGCTATGACAATCCTATGACCACGACTTCTTAATCACATTGAACTGGTTTTTGGTTGTCACAGACGGGACGAATGCAAATAGATAGCTTATTAACTAGCACAACAAATGAATATCTATAGGATTGTAATCGAATCCCGAGCGTAGAGGACGTCGGCGGCGGTATCAACCGTCGACGGGGCCGCAGGCTGCCAGAGAGTGGGGACCTCTGGTGGCAAATTAATTGCTGCGGTAGGCGATAGGATGGCGGCCCGATCGCATCTTTGCGATCATCGGGCTGCTACACATATTGATTAGGCCGATAGGCGTGGGGAAGCCTGTTTTCCCCGGGATAGGACTTGGCCAGGCGCGGCGTCGATCCGGGGGGGGACCTGAAATAATATGGTCCGGGTCCTCCCCAGAGCAGGGCGCCTGAGACCGGCTGTCGGGGTGGTTTTTAGTTGAAACACCACATACTCCTGGCTCCTGCGTCCCCGAGGAGCCGGAGATCCGAAGGGATTTTCCACCCCGTCAACAAAAAAAAAAAAAAAGGATTCTAATCGAGGTTTCTCGAATGAGTTAAAAACGGGAGGTATTCTTCGGAAGAGCTATAAATACCTTGTATTGGAAGCTACATTGTGACAATAATAAAAAATTATTTGAATGAGGTCTTTATTTATGTACAGTACCTTCTGTCCACCAATATTTCCTTGTGCTCCCATATAATTGCATTGGTTTTTTTACGAGGTTTTTGTATGCTTAAAGCGGGTAGATGGATTTTAATAAATATTGTGGTGCAATAGATAGGATAGGTTTTATTTATATTAAAATACATATCTTTTTACTGTGTCTACCAAAATATATACTAAAAATGAACCTAGTATGAAGCGATCTCCGGTGCTTCTAATATAAAGTTTTCAAAACTCGGTTTCTACAACAACGAGAAAATAATTAAAAGATACCCGTTTCTTTAAAGTTAAATTAAAATATTAAAACAATCGAAAATGTGCAGGTGGAAAAAGGTTTCACGTCTCGACGACGGAGGGCCTGAACCACTGATACAGTCAGCATGTGACCACGGCCCGTGTAAACTGGTTGAAACGCCAGGCAATTCAAAGGTATGAAATACCTATTTCGTGATCGCGTTAATTGCCGTATGTTTACATAATTATATCTACATTATATGAGCGAAGTCGTGGTCTACAACTAGCATTGTATAAAATTTACATGCATTGTCGTCTTAGTGCCAGTAGCCGTTGTATGAAGCCATCTTCGGTTTCCAGCTAACTATAAATGGTTAGGTCCATAAAACCAAACAATGCAGCAAATCTCTCCGCTACTAAACCACACAAAGCTGTAACACATGAATGCATATATTTATTCCATATAATAATTCCACAAAATACTAATTCACTGTCTCATAAAATTAAATCTGTCATCATAAACTGAACGAATGTCAAGCTCTTAGTACACACATAGTATTTCACTCCTCAAGTAATTTCGCTATATTGGGATAAGGTTCATTTTTGTACGATTCCTTGTAAATGTAATTTCAACCTCAAGGCCAAATGAAACTGAGCCAAAAACGTGTCCATTACCACAATTAATCGTACATTCTAATAATGAAAAGGATTTTGATCCTTATTTATCTTCCAAATTACGAGTGTTTTTCGCTTGAAGACTGTATGTAAAGTTGTAAAATGTTTTCTTTTTGCGATACTAACAGTATGTACCAAATGGATTAAAGGATGAATATTGTCTTTAAATTGCTTACCTACATGATATTTGGGTTTGGAGTAATAACTGTAGTTGCTAATGTTTTGATACGCAATTCTTCTTCTTCTTGATAGAACAGTCGTGGTCAGGCTTATTGTACTACAGCTCTCCGCTTGTCTCTTGCTGATGCTAGACGGGCATTTTCATTGATGGAGTGCCTGGTCGTTACAGTCTCATGGTCGGTTATAATTTATTTATTTTATTTATGGTACTAAGCCATTATTCGTGTAGATGCTGGCCTGAGATACAAGTATTGATTTCGAGTAAGAAACATCTGCAAATAAACACTCCGGTTAGAGGAGGATGCTCTTCTCAAAATAGATGTGGTTACAAGAAATTAAGACCAAAAAAGGCGACGAGTTGATGGAAAGTCTACAGTGGGTAAAACAATATCCGATTCTGGAAATAGTTCTAACATGGGATGTTTGGAGTAGCTTTGGTCATCAGATTTAAAGTGTAAATACCCAGGTTTCTAGGTTACATAAAAGCTCTGATAGGACCAATTGCGATTGTCTCTGTAAACAGGGATGGAAGCAAGACCCATTGCACTTTTTATTGCTCCTGGGTAATGCTAGGTTCAGGATTTATCGGGAACTTAAGCGGCAACGTATCGTACGCAACTTAAAAGTATCTACATCATTGGTAGAGGTATTATCAAGAAAGCGTAATTGATCATAGTAAGTTTTTAGTCATTTCAATTAAAAGATAATAATAAACCTCTGGAGATTATCACACTATATAACTAAGAATGCGACCCTCTGCAAGATGGAAGCACCTTCGTTTTGGTCCACCATCTTTTATAGTACCTGAAACTTTCTAAACCTTGACATTACATTTACTTAAACTTGTTTATAGTAAAGCTTTGAATATTTATTTTTAATATAGGTACAATTTTTTCCAACGGTATTAAAATTATTAGTTTAAAGAAACTAAAATTGTATAAGACTAACTAGCTGATAATAAAATCTTAAACTCGATAACTCTAGACCTTTTAGATAATTCAGTTCAATTTATCTCCGCTAGATGGCGCTAGGGGTATCCTTCGTACTAAGAAGTTTAGGTCCAGAATAAGAATTCACACGCACTTTCGTCTTACAACAATATTCGACGATGGGTTGCTAGTTAGTCTTAAAGAGATTGTGACCGGGATAGACTGTGAATATACTGAGAATCGTACCTTAAACTTTAGAATGCAAGTTCTATTTCAGCCCTATTTGACTGACCTGTTTGTCTAGTGGATAGGGACCCTGACTGCTGAGCCAGAGGTCGTGGGTTCGATTTCCACCCACGACCAATCATTGTGTGATGAGCACGATCATTTGTTCTGTGTCTGGCTGTAATTTATCTATAATATGTATGTATTTAGAAATATATAAGTATGTTATGCAGTTTTGTTACCATAGTACAGGTGCTGCCTAGTTTGAGATCTGACGGCCGTGTGTAAGACGTGTCAAGGTATTATATTATCAAAGACTGTCCCACTGCTGGGCATGACTACCGGCTCCCTGTAGTATACTGTCTTAGTACAAAAGTTCTCCCTAATGTAAGTAACATTACGTAAAACTTTTAGATACAAAGACCACTTCACGATTATTTCATTCATTGTAAAAGCAGATCATATTTAATACCTTATAATACGTACATATAAAAATTGACACATAAATGACAAAGTAACAAGCCCTTACAAGTACCTATTACTTAATGATAGATAACTTCGCTTGATAATAATAAAACTATTTTGGCAGGAATTAACGCGATCTCTCATTTAAAGGGTATTCTGTACCTTTGATTTGCCTGACTTTTCGACCAGACCGTGGCCACACGCTGACTGTGTATGCTGCTGTAATTTCATTACTTCACTAGATCCTTCCCGCGACTTTGTCCACGTTGACTATACCTAGATTAAGATAAAATATATTGCTTATCGAGAATGTTAAATAAAACACATTTATAACAAATTTCATGTCGATTTGCCTATAGTTTTCTGATAATCCCATAGGAACTTAACATTTTACCGGGATAAAAAGTATCCTATGTTAATCCAGGTAATAAACTACCTGTGTATCAAATTTAATCTAAATGTGCATTTTACGTGGTTGAGTAACAAACATTCAAACATACAAGCTTTCACATTCATAATTTTAGTAGGATGATAACCGATCCGTTTAAAATTTAACATAATAAATACTTTACGTTTTGTTATAAGTATTAAATAATGAGGTAATAATAACAATTCAAGTAACTCAGTCAACATTTCTAATTTAAAGCAGCTCACAGTTCCATTTCCCAGCAAACGATAAAAACTCCACCAAATCTCAGTTGAGTAAGTCTACATCACTGATATAGATTAAAACAGTATAACTGTCTGTGTAGAGACACAATCTCTTGTTTCTAGTCGGGTAGAGTCGTTAGACAAAAGACAAATACGCAACACTTTCTTGTACGGACAGAAAATAAAGAGAGATTAAAAGTAAAGACCGGGAACGACGGCGCGTAGGGCTGTCACAACACTTCTGAACAACATATTATTAATTTTAATTTTATTTATTAATATTATATAACTTTTCTAAGCTAACTAAAATAAAATGTAAGCGAGCCCTTTTAAATTACCTAATGTCACTGAGTCCTTTCTTGATTCAACTTACAACAACAAAAAATTGGTTATACTTGACTGATCTGTGAAACAGTTCTACTGTAATATTAATGACTACCAAATCTCAATTTTGCATATCTCAATCCATCTCCACATATTTGTAACTAGCAGTCCCCGCAGTTTCACCTGCGTTTATAGTCACTGCTCCGCTCGTATTAGTCTTAGCGTCTTAGCGCCTTCCTCGATACATGGGCTATCTAACAATGAAAGAATTTTTCCTGAAATTAGCGCGTTCAAGCAAACAAACAAACTCTTCAGCTATTTATTAGTATAGATTTAGGATAATATTAGCACTGAGGAACAGCTACCTCCTGAGATGAAGTCTCAACTAGTTCCGAAAGTACTTAATTACATTGTTAAAATAGCCTAAAATGAACTTACTGACTTTAGGTTTATTACTTCACTTTATTAGGTTTATTTTGAAAATACATAATTTCAATTTCAGAACCTAAAACCTCTGTTCAAAACAGAAGTTTAGACAATCAATTCTTCACAAGACCTACGTACTACAATTCTAATGATTAATTACGTTCACTACCTAGCTTTGACTATTTAGTCTTTAACATTAGTAGTTGTAGCATTACAAGCGAACGTAAGGAAGTAGGGCGCAGCGGATTGTTGATCAAAAAGAGTCACCTAACCTCGTTACGCACCCGTTTCTCTACTAATAACTAGAATCGTAAAAAGTCTATGGATGGGGAAATATGGTAGGTAACAAGACATTTTTAAAGTAAGAAAATGTAAGAATGTACAGGGGCCATATTATGTTAAAATTACATTTAAAAATAAAATCCCGTGCACATGTCTAGTTAAAAAAACGTCGACGTGACAGCCCTGACGATATCACAGGCTTGAAGTAAACAGCTACACTGCAATTATCGGGACATATTTGTCACGAACTAACTGCTAATCTTTTACTATTTAGTTCGGATCTAAGCGCCCACTTAATTATTTACTTGGCCTTAGATTTACAAGTCACTTACGAACTAAGTGATGTGTTTGATTTAAGTGCCATCTAGCGATTACAACCGTTACAGTTGATACCGACTCTGAAGAATGCGTAAAACAGAAAAGAAATAAGAGGACGAGGTAGGCCATATCAGTTTTCTGTTCGAATTGAAGCCATCTTAGCAAAGTTTGCGATTTTTCATTAACTAGCTGTTGCCGTTTCTTTCAGGATAAAAAGCCTATGTGCTATTCCAGACTATGGTCTATCTCTATGCCAAAATTCATCCAGATCCGTTAAGCCGTTTTTGCGAGAAAAAGTAAAAAACATTCATCCGTCCATCCTCACAAATATTCACATTTATAATATTAGTAAGATAGTACAGCAGCGTAGTGATAACTTTGGTGTTTAAAGGCATCGGTAATTGTTTAATAGGAAGCAGATCTAACAATGTTGTTTTGTTTTGAATAATTTTAAACCAACATACCGACATACCGATCGACGTACATCGACGATACGAAATACGACGAAATATCATTAAAAAAATATATTTAGTAGCCGTAAAGTTGGCTAAAATACCCAACTTTAACTTCAACCTAAAGCTAAAGGCATAAACTATGAAATAAAAATATAGAGTACTCTCCTATAGTAAAAAAAAATGTTTAACAGTCACGTCAAGTAAACATAAGCTTTTTTCTTTTTTTTGAAAAGACAACTCCCGCATTAGGAATTACTCCTGTGTCGGCGGACTTTACAAACATATAAACAACGGACACAAGTCGAACCCACAACCTATGGCATAGCAGTCAGGGTCACTAACCACTAGGCAAACAGGCCAGTCAAGTAAACATAAGACTGAAAAACTATATAACCGTTTTCGAGTTTCTTATTATTTTTTAATTGTTAAACCAAATATTAAAAGTAAATCATTTGGTAACAGGTATGACGTCACAACTAATTATTTCACACAAATTTCTACCGTGCCACTTTGACGTTTAATAAAGAAGCACTGATTTGACTTGACAGTTTTATATCGTACAATTGGCAAAGAAACCGAATAATTTACTCAAAAATATATTACAATGAAATTAATAACCACCACTTGCAAGTTAAAAATAAATTAAGTGTGTAAAATAGTGGTTAGTGACCCTGACTGCTATGCCATAGGTCGTGGATTCGATTCTCACCCGAGTCTGGGTGTTCTTTAAGTCCGCTGTTTGTATGTTTGTAAAGTCCCTCGCGACATAGGAATAATTCTTAATACGAGTTTTCTTTAAAAAAAAATGTCACTCAAAAAAGACTGCACGTCAGAAGTGAAAACACATACACACACACACACGTATATATATATATATATAATAAGGTGCTGATCAATGTCTATGTTTAGATTAGCACCCTCTAGTGGATCTATATATGTATTATTAGCGTGACGGTAACGAGTTCAGTGCTTTTTCCCCATAGCAAAAGTGCACAAAAGTGCCTAAAAAAAGTTTTCACTTAAAAATAAAACCTTATACATTTAAATGTACGAATAAGAGTTACACCAGGTTTACAATCCGATTTAAGTTATATTATACGTCTAGGTTTACAGTAAAATAAGTACGTTTTACGTGGGCGAGTCATGCTTTGGCACGTATGGGCCGGCTCGACACCGCTGGATACCACGGTCTCACAGAAAACGGCAGTGAAACAATGCTTGCATTGCTTTTCGCAGCGTGAGTGATGTAACCGGAGGCCCTAATCCTGCGCCCTTTTATTCCATGGGCCCCGTCGTGGTCCACCCCCTGGCGCCTCTATCGAGGTTAACTCGTTCCTCGTACCGGTTCAGGCCCACATTAAATATCTGGGCCTGATCCTCGACGGTAGGTGGCGCTTCGACGAGCACTTCCAACAGCTTGCTCCCAGGCTGATCGGCGCTGCGTCCGCCCTTGGGCGACTCTTGCCCAATTTGGGCGGACCCAGCGTCGCTACGAGGCGGCTGTACACGGGGGTTGTCCGGTCAATGGCACTTTACGGTGCACCGGTGTGGGCGGAGGCTCTGACCGCCCAGAATAGAGCACGCCTCGGGCGCCCTCAGAGGGTTATGTCGGTTAGAGCCATACGTGGATACCGCACCGTGTCGACGGAGGTGGCGTGCGCGTTGGCCGGGACTCCCCCGTGGGATTTGGAGGCGGAAGTGCTCGCCGAAGTATATCGGCGAACGGCTGAGTTCGGGGCGGGAGGCGGCAGTTGGCCCCCGCCCGAAGAGGTACGCGAATGGCGTAATGGCTCGTTGGTCGTCCCGGCTGGAGGCTCCACGTGCTGGCTTTGCCGCCGTGGAGGCGCTCCAGCCGGTCATCGTCGAGTGGGCAGGGCGGCAGCACGCGACCCTTTCCTTCCGACTGACGCAGGTTCTTTCCGGGCACGGCTGCTTCGGGCGACGCAGCGTCGGGCCCTCACTGCAGTCATCGGAGGGGATCTCTCGCTACCGGCCGTCATACGCTCCATGGCCGGTACCGACAGGAATTTTACTGCGGTCGCGACCTTCTGTGAGGACGTCATCTCGCAGAAGGAGGCGGCGGAAAGGGTCCGGGAGGACGATCTCCACTCGGACCTAATTCGCCGCCAGCGAACCGGGCGGCGGAGGCGCGCTTACCAGCGCCTCATGCCGCCCTGAGTGTGGTTGCGGGTGGACGGGACGGGTTTTCCTCTCCACCCGCTATAGTGGCAACGCACTTGTGACTCTTCAGTTACAGGTGATCATAGGCGGCGGTAGTCATGTAACAACAGGTGACCCGTCTGCTCGTTTGCCCCCTATACCATAAAAAAAAGTAACATCCTGCGAAAAAAGAAATACTCACGGTAACACATCAATTGCCTTTTATTGATTGAAACACCTTTTTTAAATCCCGACGCAAAATTCCGTGTTATAAGTTTAACCTGTGTTTCTGTGTGTCTGTTTGTGGCATCATAGCTTCTAAACGGATGGACTGATTTGGATTTAGAATTTTTTGTTTGAAAGGTGACTCGATCGAGAGTGTTCTTAGCTATAATTTATTAAAATTTGTTCAGCCGTTTGTAGGTCGTCGACTTTCTTGGAATCATTTTCTAATCATGCTTTTTTATATTTTATTTATAATTGTATAACAAGTTTATATTTTTAGTTTCATTGTTATTATTAATCCCACCAGCCAAGTGATATACAAACTTAGCAACAGAATAAAACAGGATAACGTCAAAATAATTTATACTTAATTTTTTAGCAAAGAAAATGTCTTGTTCCAAATTTAAAATACGAAGAAAAACAAACTATGAACATATAATGCCCACTTCATTATAATTTGTAGCAATCTGGATATGAAGGCGCCGCAATGAATCATGCATATGATGACTAACAGCTTACGTTGGAACTGAACATTTTACGCAGTATTGAAATTATAAAATTAGGTCACATTTTGAATTCTTAATTAGTTTATACTTGTGGTTCTGTATCTGCAATATCATTTTAAATATCGAAATATTAGCTGATGCAACATACTTTCTATCTAAATTACAAAAATCCTAGTGAAAAAAACATTTCAGTTTTCCAAGGTTTTTCACTTTTTTGTTGTAGGTAAAAAAAATAGGGAAAATAAAAAAGGATATGACGTCAGAGAGCTTGGACGTCCCGGCCACAGCCAGTTCAAGGTAGTCAAGGTACAGGAATGCGTCTCTGACTTGCTCGAGTTATTGTTTACACCCCTCAATTCATCCGTAAAAGCAATATCCCTTTTCCCTTCATTACATTCCTTTCCCACCTACCTTCCCTGTTCAATACACAACCAATTTTCCCATCTTTAATTCCCACACTGCCCGGTTGACGGCAATAGGCTTGTCCCCTATTACGTGAGTTGGACTACCCCTTTGGGGATACAGGCGTGAGTGTATGTAATAAAATAGCTTTATTGAATTTTGACAGGACGACGTCAGCTGGTTTAAAATAATAATTTTCGAAATCGGTTTAGCCGTTTTTGATTGATGAGTTTGCAAAGGAACAGCATTTAATTTTTATTTATATTTATATGTATGAAATCCTGGATCCGTTAACATTTGGTACTAGGATAGTGCTGTTTTGGAGCTGCCATGGAGTGTTGGAAATTTGTGATCGCAGTCCTCTCCAGACATGAGTTGGTAAACGGCCAACGGCTGACACTCTGCTTGAGTGTCCTGGGGATTTATTGTCCTAGTTTATACCGTCAATACCGGTAGAGGGGCCTTCGGCAACAGTCTCACTCCACGTCATAGAGCGACGTAAGCAGAGCTTGAATTATGGGTTATAGACTACTTACATAATTATATATTTGTTTTTAAATAAATTCATACATATACATAGAACACCTAGACTATCGAAATCGAACTGGCGACCCCCGGCGCGGCACTACTGTACTAAACCCGGCCATGAGGTGGTGGGCAGAGGATACTCCTACCACCTCACCATTTCAAGCTCTGGGATGGGTACCCATGCTGAAAAATCGATAGTCATAAATACCGTGTCGCCGAGGCAGTCAATATTTCAACAAAGTACAACATGATATATATACATACGGAACCCTAATTTGTTTGTCTGTCTGCAAAAACAATAACTCGTTAATTGCCGTGCCATAATTAAGCTTGAAATGAGTCACAACTTTCATAGCTCTTTGTTTACACTAACATGAGGGCAACGCGGAAGGGCTTAGTACTAGATACATCATAATGACACCAGACCTTGGGTTAGTAAATAATCCTTTGTGTGAAGAATAAAGGGCTTTCGTTAATTTGCATTATGCTGTGCGCATCAAGGAAATGGCGCAGTTGCATCGAGACTCTTCCTTTTACGTTTTATGTTTTGCATATTTTTTCGCAATTGAAAAGTCTGTATACAAGTTTGGGAAATGGATGAGACGTGGAGTAGGTTCAAAGTATTGTTCGACGGTGTAGGATAGGAATTAGATTTCCTCTGGTCTGGATGTCTTAATAAAAGCTGTTCCCGGATTCCTCCTATTTTAGGCGCAGTACGGCACACCGTGTGGTTTTAGTCGGTTCGATTCCGACACACCGCCTCACCGAAAACCCCGGTGGGGTGGCGGCCCGAGGGGGTTTGCACACGCACAAAAAAAAAGGGATCTCCAATTCCCAAAAGTCTAGATTCTTAAAATGTCTGGTCCAATTTTATATCACCAGGACGAGATTCCTTTTTATATTTTTAATTAAAATCGAGTTTTTACTTCTATTTGGATTTCAATTTTGATTTAAACTCATTCAAAGTCGAACTCAGAAAGGAAATAAAATCTAAACCAGTAGAGTAGAAAACAGATTATTCCATAGAAAATTTAAACGCCACTCCGGCTTTAGGATCGTCTTTTCGAAAATGACAATTTCTTGCTTAAAATTACAATTTGCATACATTTTCAACTTGTCTTGTGTGATTGTGTATTTCTGTAAATGACCGCTTTCCAAAAACCACAAAGGAAAAGCCGCTGCAAATGAGGCCCGCAAACAACTGAATGTAGAAAAATAAATGAAGATATTTCTTTTCAAAATGTATAAGTTACATTTGTTCTTGGATAATTTATTTTTACTTCACTTTTACTTTTTCAATCATTTTTAATTATTCTCCTTACATTGATATTTGTTTCTTCTTTCTCTTTCTTTCTTTACAGTGTGAATATAGTCCATCGTAACGTTGTCTGTAAGAGATGGTAGACTGCGAGACGACCGCCCATTGTACTGTTACTTTTAATATTATATTTCTAGATTGTTTATTACTTTTTTGGTGTGCAATAAGGAGCCTCTCTATAACTTTAAAGCCCTATATTAAAAAATATAGAAAAAACTATTATAAGTCTTAAAAATATAGAAATTTTAGACAGTGGTCTTGTAGAGAACTTGTCATTTTCAGCAAGCCCTTGACTCAGTTTGTAATATTATAAACAAAGGGTGAGAGAGATGTTGTATATGACTTTCACGATGTTATACTTACGAAGTAACTATTATGTTATCTGTGGTTACACTAATCTCCGACGTTCAGTAACGAGGAAAGACAGACACCCTGGACATTTAAGGAGGATTCTCACAACAATCATTAGACGTTGTAGAAGCAGACGTAACAGGATACTGGACCTATACACACCAGACTTTCTAGAAGGGTAGACTTTGTCATTACATTAAGAAAGCTACCAAATAGTAGGCTTTGATCTATTAAGCAACCGCTAGAAGAGACCTTCAATGTCTATGCCTAACTTCTCTAGGACACTTTGATCGTACAGAAGACTTAATTAGATGAGTAGTTTCACGAAAGTTTTATCCAAAGAGATGAAAAGTTACGAGTGGTTATAGGCAACGATAACCTCTAACCAATATACGATTAATCAACTTAGATACACATACACACATGTACGAGCAAACCCGTACATTATCATAGTTAATGTTTTCTGCATACGCTAGCACCAACTGCGCGGTGCCGCGTTTGCTTCAACAATTATTATTGTATCATTTGCATTTACTTATTTATTTATTTAATACTTTATGCACAACATGTACACAGGCGGACTTAATGCCAAAGGCATTCTCTGCCAGTCTACCTTAAGGTGGTGTAGAAAATAATGAAGTAGGTGCATTGGGAAGCATACGGATGAGTGTAATATCAGAAGAAATAAATATATATATATATATATATACGAAAAAGCAATAAATAAATATTTACATAGATACATACATGAATATATAAATATAGTTATATAAATAATAGATACATAAACATATTTTTTTTTCTACTGTTCTGATGATTCTGCTAGTTTACTGAAGAGGAGAGCACGAACCTTTGTTTTAAATGATAGGCGACTAGGTGCCATCCTGATTTCCTGCGGTAGAGCGTTCCAGAGGAGGACAGACTGAATAATGAAAGAAGAGTTGACACACGCTGAAGAATGGCTGGGACATAATAGGAGAAGATTATTTGAAGAGCATTTAGTACCAAAATAAACTTTAAGGGAGTAAACGTTGTTGCAATCAAAGAAACCTCGGCTCGCGGTACTCATAGTTGTCATCAGCACAAGGTGTAAGGTCTCTCACCGTACACATAAAGTACAGTTGGCGAAATGTTGGTGTTCCACATTTTGCTGTACTTTGGTCCCACTCGCGTTAGGCCTCGGACACGAAGTCAGCAGGAGCGGGGCGGCGGCGGCGGCGGGGCGAGGTGCGCGTGAAACGCTCTCGTACGCCGCCGCCGCTGCCTTCGAGGCCAGTCCCAAATAAATGTATGCATTGAAACACGCCGCTCCCCGCGCCGCGGCCGCTCCTGCTGACTTCGAGACCGAGCCTATTGTCGTCAACCTTGCACTTTGACCATTAAACATAAAAAATTGGGAGTATATTATTGTTATTATTGAGTAGAAAAGAAGGCAAGATCGATTTTCCTTCACTGCCACACTTTTTTCACAGTGGGAGAGCCATGATTCGGCACGTGAAGCAATGCTTACATTGCTTTTCGCCTAGTTAGTGAGGTTACCGGAGGCCCTAACCCTTCCCTGTTCCTTTTCCCTTCCTCGCCCCTTATTCGCATACTCCCACCTTAAAGGCCGGCAACGAACTTCTGACTTTTGAGTTGCATGGGCGGCGGTAGTTATTTACCATCAGGTGACCCGTCTGCTCGTTTGCTCCCATAAAAAAACTGCATTCCCTGGATATTTTTTTTTTCTTTTTTAAAGACTACTAGTAACGTGGGTCACACATTACTAGTATTCTTGTTAACCCCTCCAGCTAAGCTAAATGCTTGTGTTAGGAGTGGGTTCACGACGGTAGTGCACCGGGGTGGGGTTCGAACCCGCAACCACTTGATCGCAAGTCCGACGCTTTAGCCATTACGCTACCGCCGCTTAATATATATTACTGATACGGATGCTTAATAATATTTAATTTGTCAAGTTCATCCTTGTTTTCTAAATTTCCACTAAATGTTAAACGATGAGGAAACTCCAAAACAGTAATTCATTAATTATACATAAGTTTTGACCTTTATATCATTAATTAGTCTGGACTTCATTAATAACTCTTAGACATTTAAGTAAAAGATTTTAAAGTGACATTACTCGGATTGAATCTCTAAAAGAAGATCTATTGAGGTGTTACCATTCCTTTGCTAGACCCCAGCCCCGCAGTGTGATGTACTTTTTTAAAAAACTAAAAAATGTTTTTACAAGAGAACACACTTTTTTTTTTATTCTAAATTATTTAACAGCGCTTTTTAGATATAAACGAACCATAGCCTGAACGATGGTTTCTAGAATACAGATAAAAACTTAAATACACTGTTTTGTAAACAGAAGCGTAATGGCTAAGGCGTCGGACTTGCGATCTAGTAGTTGCGGGCTCGAACTCCACCCAGTGCACTACTCTCCTTTTTTTTTTTGTGCGTGTGGAAACCCCCTCGGGCCGTCACCCCACCGATGTTTTCGGTAGGACGGTGTGTCAGAATCGAACCGACTAAAACCACGCGGTGTGCCGTACTGCGCCTTAAGTAGGAGGCATCCGGGAACAGCTTTTATTAATCCGGATAAAAACATCCGGAACCCTCCTAGCGCCTGCCCGCAAAAGCGCGGGCACCTTCTAGTAAAAAGTGAACTACTCTCCTACTACAAGCATTTAGCTTAGCTGGAGGGGTTAACGAGAATACTAGCAAAGTGTGAATAACGATGCTAGTATTCTTTAAAAAAAAAAACATAAATATGCACACAGGCGAATAGATATATTCATGTAACAAATATTTGCATTGAGTGGATTTGAATCGAACCTGCAACGCGACGTTGCAGCCTGACTCTGCCGCCGCGCCACATAGATTGTCAATAACAGATGCTTATTACAGCACACTCAAAACAAATTATTTGTTAATCACACAAAGTATTGTACCATTAGAATCGAACCATCAACACTCGACGCAGTGACAATAATTGTCGAAGTAAGCACATAAACCACTGCGCCACTCATGTGGTCACTATGTGGTTACCATAAAAGGCTAAACTTCGCTAAAGGAGTGTATACGTGCCTATTATTATCAATAAATATTCCATCAAAAACTCAATAAATATATCTATGCATAAGTAAATAAAGGCATTTACATACAAATCATACACATAGACGGTACAGGCTGGGTTCATAATGACGTTGGACCAAGTGAGGTGTGTAACAGGTCGTCTGGACATCGCCGGGTGAACGGCTAGCGTAGGCGGGTCACTCACACCCGATGAAAGGATATACGGATAGAAAGAATGTCAAGCATACTGCAAGCAAAATAAAGTAATCAGTATAGTACTTAGTAGTTATTCTTATTTATCTTTTAAAAAGGTACAATCGACTTTAATGCCCATATTAAGTCACCCTTCGGGTGAAAATTTATTTCCGAATTCTCATGGATATACTCCGAATATCACAATTATCTCTCACAATTATATTGACGAAGATGTGTCACAAAACTAAACACAAAAATATATAGACGCATTGCATTGATAGTCTTTAAGCGTTAAAAACATGTAATGTAAAAATAATTTTTCTAGACACTTTTATAAAAGGATCAAATTACTAAAATCAGTTCCATTTTGTTTAGGTATCGTTATAAATTTACAAAAACTTAAGAATTGGCTAGCCGTAGCAGTGTGTTTCCTAAACGAATGTTTTCGTTCACTCACGTATTGTAATGATAAGATCGCGAATTTGTTAAAACATTAGCAAATGTTAGCCCTCGATTGCTATCACTATAATATTTATACATTATGGAACCATGTATGATTGTGACTGGACAGAGTTATTATTTATGTCACGTATTGCCTCAAGTTTGTGCCTTAAGGGGTTTAAAGACCGTTTAAAAAATTCTAGCTTCTTGTGTGTTCGACTGGTTTATTTAAGGATAACTGATGTTTGTTTTTTTTTTTTGCGCATTACTTTTACCTGCTAGTCAAATTGTATAATTTCATCACATTAAATACGAATGAAGGGAAAAATTAATTATATTATCATTTATTTACCAAATAAGCAATAAGGCTTTATGGAAGTTTATACATATACTGCATTTCATTCAATTTCAAATCACTTTATTTTATATTTTTATCGCTAGACGGGGATTAGCTTTACCAACCATTAACCATATTCTCCAACATTAGAAATCCTGTGGATATAAAACTTCTGTGCAAATTTTTACGCAAAAGTACACCCCTATATAACAATATTTGAGGATTATACTTTTCAAATTTTAGTGAGGTATAACAAACATTTTAGAATAAACATTGTTTTTAAATATTAATTCTCTCAGAAATTACATCAGTTGTTATGAAAATTTGTTGACTAATTTTAAAGTCCACAATATCTTCGAAACATTTTATTATTCTACGATCAATATTAAAGAAAAGGGATCATTTACCTAACTTTTAGATAATAGAACAATTGTTTAAAATGCCACTTGAACAACTCTTAACCTCCTGCTAAATAGGCTGTACAAATTTTACAGTCGTGTGTCACACGGCCACCCGCCAAAACTGCCAGACAGACAAATGAATTCACAAGTTCTGGAAACTTCTCCAGAGTTTTGTGATAGACTTAGATCCGCTCTTGTAGTCGAGTATGTCACTCGCAATAACTTTACCAATCAAGTAGTTTTAGAAGTATCTTGTGATCTTAGTTAGTGCTAGTGAATTCTACTTCTAGAGTTTCTAATACGTGTTTTGTTAGTTTGTAAGTCAGATGGAAATGTTATCAGATTTTAAGGCGTCTTTATGACATTTAAGAATAGATGCCATACGTTGAAACTGAAATAGTAGAAGCTCTTTTTGTTGGCTGGTTCTATTCCCAACGGTAATTTTATTCTATATTTTTGTATAACTAAAATGCAGTGATTGTGAAATAGGCGGTCTCTTAATAATACGATTAGATTTACTTTTACATTTTAAGTACGCTTTCTAACTAGTGGCCAGTCAGGTAATTGTTTTTTTCATGCGATACAGGGCAAACGAGCAGACGGGGCACCTGATGGTAAGTGACTACCGCCGCTAAACCTATTCACTCAACATTTAAACGTTCCAGGATTATATTGGACTGGAAAAATAGACGCAGGCAGATCATTCCACACTTTGGCGATGCGAAAGCAAAAAACCGGCCAAGTGCATAGTCTAAGCCAAGACACTTAAATATTTATTTTATTTTGTTTTTAGTATTTGTTGTTACAGCAGCAACAAAAATACATCATCTGTGAAAATTTCAACTGTCTAGCTATCACGGTTTATGAGATACAGCCTGGTGACAGACAGAAAGACGGATAGTGGAGTCTTGGTAATAGGGTTCCGTTTTTACGCTTTGGGTACGGAACCCTAAGAAGGAGCTGAAAATGCGTTTAGTTCGACTTTTTAGTGTTTCGACAACGAAAGGACGGAAACTTCGTTTGCGCCTAGTAGTTCGATAAAGAAATGGCGAGGGTTCAATTAATTCGAAGAGAGTTTTTACACACTCACCAAAGTCAATCCCACTTATATTATAAATGTAAAGGTTTGGATGGATGGATGGATGTTTGTTACTCTTTCACGCCAAAACCACTAAACCGATTGCGATGAAACTTGGAATGTAGATAGCTGGAGACCTGGATTAACATATAGGCTACTTTTTATCCCGATATTCCCACGGGATCGGGACTTACGTGGGTGAAAACGTGGGGCGCTGCTAGTACTATATAATAAGTGAATCATAAAGAATGTTGGTGTCCGGATAGGCTTAATTAAACCTTTCTTGGCAAGCAACGGATCGCAGAATATTTGAATTGTAGGTTTACTAAGGACTTAAAATTTCTTCATTCTTATATATTATATTGCTAGAATGTAAGGGCCAAAGGACGCCCACACAGTACTTCTCGTCCTATTCTGTAGAGCGTTCAGTAGGTTATGAAAATTCAAAAGCAATAAAAATTTCCTGTGGTACAAAACTGTACCGCGCGGTGTGAACACTTCTATTGAAATACTAACAGATCGGTCCTTTCCGAAATCCGTCCAGATCTTTATTCTTACTGAATACACCAGCCATTAAGAGCAATTTGGCAAGAACCTGTACTTGAAAAAAAGATTGGCGTGGGAACGAACTGAAAGAGACAGCCTTCAGACAGTAGAAACCATTGTACTATCAACTTACCTATCCGAATTACCGTAGGTGCAGGATTTATCACTGGTTTTGATAGTATCTTTTAGAATCATAGTAAACGAATATGATTATGAAACGATAAACCTGATACCTATTAGACATTTAAACAGCATAAATAAATGCAACTTGAATAACACAACATCAGCTGACGTCAAGGCAATTACTGAAACAGTTTCCACGCTCATGTATCATACAGTTAACTACACTTTTAACAACATAAAATTATGATATCATATCAATTATAGTTAAGAGTAGTTTAATTTTTGTAAAAAAAAAATAGCTTAATAAAGATAGTTATTTTTTATTCAAAAGATATTAAAAAAAAATTAACAAATAATGATATTTCCATGGGTCTTAAATGTTTATTCAAAGCTAGCTTATGCGCATGGTTTCGCTCGTTTTAATGTAGCTATCGTAATTTTATTTTTAGAAGAATATTAGCAATGTGGGTCACACATTACTAGTATTCTTGTTAACCCCTCCAGCTAAGCTAAATGTTTGTGTTAGGAGTGGGTTCACGTTGGTAGTGCACTGGGTGGGGTTTGAACCATCAACCACTTGATCGCAAGTCCGACGCCTTAGCCATTACGCTACTGCCGCTTTAATTTTTTTTTTTTATGGTATAGGGGGCAAACGAGCAGACGGGTCACCTGATGGTAAATGACTACCGCCGCCCATGGGCACCTGTAACTCAAAGAGTCACAAGTGCGTTGCCGCCCTTTAAGGTGGGAGTAGGAGAAAAGGAAGAGGGGGGAAGAGGGGAGAACGGAAGGACGAGAATAGGGGAGAGGGAAGGGTTAGGGCCTCCGGTATCCTCACTCACGCGGCGAAATGCAATGCAAGCATTGCTTCACTACCGGTTTTCTGTGAGGCCGTGGTATCGAGCGGAGTCGAGCTGGCTCATACGTGCCGAAGCATGGCTCTCCCACGTAAAATTATTGTAAAATTGTAAAAAAAATTGTAAAAATAATTAATGCAAGTACCTCTCAGAAACTGTACTTTTTCTGCATATAAAGTACCCTATGACATCTGTAGCACAAATAACGTGTAGGTTCTACCCAAAATTTCATGATATGCAGTTGAGTAGTTTAGACATGAAAAAGTAACAAGCAAACGCACATTAAATATTTTCATAATTAATACGTTAGAGCGCACGGTTGTTGCTCACTAACGCATTAATCAGCTTTGGATACAAATAGAAACTTCCTGTACAATATACATTTAGTAAAGACGGAAAGAATGCTGTACTGAAAATGCAATACTAAAAAATTGCCTTTGCACTCGTCTAGTACCTCCTGCAAGAAATATCGAGACACTGCTACAAGAACACAATACCAAGATTTTCTCCACGGTCTTCTGTAAGGTGAAAACACTAACCCATTTGATGACAAGATACACTCATAAATTAAGTAGCTAATGTCACCATTAAACCTCTGATTCATAAACTCAAGTACATAATGATCTTCTCGGGGCTGACCTTAAACCCAATAGTCACCATAAATGTTATCTCAACACAGTATTTTCTATAAATAATTTTAACTTTTGCAAATTAATTGCGATATTCTGCTTACATATCATAAATGTTTAGATTAAACTATAACCAGTGTAGATCGTTAGTTCAACGTAGGCATATAAAGTGCTCAAAACGGGAACATTAAATACAATTATAGTGGTATATAAAACGCTATAATAATATTATATTAAAGCAATAAAACCCAATAGCTCAGGATGGTGAGGTATTTGTCGAAGGCGATGATTTACTGGAAGTGACTTAATGCGATAAAAATACGAATACTTGGAAGCACTCCGCTGGAGACGAAGGTATGTATGCAATAATAGAATACATACATTAAAAAAAATACTTATTTATTTTACTTTGCACGTAATACTGTAGGCAGGAGGCAATAGGCATTCTTAAACAGTCACCTAAGATAAAGCAAAGATGACGAAGAAACGCTTTATGCGGTGATAAAATCAATCCTATGATATAAAGGAATGATCAGTTGACCAGGCTTTTTAGCCTGATCAGTTGATCATTCCTTTGATTGATTTGATTGATCGCTAGGCATTAGCCTAACGGGTAACTATTGAGTAATATGTGCGTGTATCAGCCCGCGCCTATTGGGAACTCGTTTGCTATATAGGTACGAATAAATTTGAAAACTTTTATAGCACGATTCAGGATCAGCTGTTTTTTAGTATTTCTACTACATTTACTGTCTGCCTCTCTCTTCTTTCTAATTTTTTCAGATATATTATCTGGTAAAGTCTGGTTAAATCTGGTAGAAGGGTTGCGGTTAAGATTGACCATTAACGAAAATACGAAGATAACACCCAGAATAATGTAATTAGATATAATTATTCATACAAATATTTGCACTAAGGCGGAATCAAATCCACCACTTCTAATGTTGCAGTCCAATGCTCTATCACCGCAACATACAGGTGGTAGATAACTTCTCGCTCTACACTGTCTAATCTAAATATTAATCATTCACATCGCCTTACTTCTATTTTCACAACATCTTTGTGAGTTTAATTTTACGAGTCAAATAAATTTGCGCACGAGTTTCCGGATTTAATGCGAACATCTCAAGGTTGCTGACGCAGTTGCACACCGATGCGGCTGTTTTGTTAATAAATGCACAGACGCACTTACAAACATACCGTTAAATGGTTATAATAAGCTATGATTGAAGATTCAATTTGCTGTACGACGTTTACAGAGAGAAAGAAGATGATCTCAACAAGAAAGGTTGATTCGTGCAATAGGAACAGCTAGGTTACTGGATCGACCCTAAAAAGGAATTCACGACCATCCCAAGGCAAGCTCTGAGCTTTGACTATTGTCACCACGGAGCAGATATTGTCACTCACAGTCCAAAAGCGTCTTACATCTTTATTTATTTATAAAGTCACTAGGATGATGAATAAGTACTAGGTGAGCGATTACTGTAGTCTATGAAAAGTTGATATATTAGAAGTATTAGTCACACATTGAGAACAATTAAAAAGCTAAATAGGCAATAAAAGTAAATGCAATAATGGCACTCTGGTGTCAAATTTAAAGGAACTTTGTCAGCAGGGCGCTAGCTACTTCAGGAAGTCTGAAAATTTTTTTGTAAGAGAGGCAGAACAGAGCTGACACCGTTTTAGTATAGTGTGGCAGCATCCGTGGTTAAGGTTCTGTAATGTAACCACTTAACATACAGAGTGTGTCATTTTCCTGTGCTATACTTTTGTAGTACATGTGAAAAGACGGTAGGAAAACAAGGTTATTCGACTTCGCTCTTCTATATTTGGAAATTTGTCGACAGGATCATGTGTATATAATCAATTTTTAAATATTTTTATTAAGTAATGGAATAGGCGTTTGTCTTCCAACTCACCTGATGGAAAGTGAAAACGAAGATGGTTCACGCCTATCTAAGAGACACCTATTCACTCTACTCTTTAACGTTTCAGGATTATAATTGTCAGTTGTCAAAAAATTTAAGTTGACAAACACGCTCATGGCCCGTTCGATGGTAAGCTGTTATAGGAGCCTGTCAACAGACAAAACCCTACTGGTGTAACTTGCACGTTGACTATCTAATTCCAACCTTGATGACACCACCCACGACCAAAAATACATTATAACAGTAAATAGTGCTGGTTTACCATAGTCTCCTGTAGACTGAAGTTGCTTCTCCTGAGTATTGTTATCTCTCTATGCTGTACAATACCTACATCTTTTAGTACCTGTATAATATAATAACATGTTGTCGTAATGTCTTAAAAACATAAGAAAATGAGTAAAAAAATTTTGACTTCAACAAAATATTTCTACAAAATGTGCACAGAAACCGACGCGCGACGCAAAGTAATCGTTTATACCGCTTTTATGAGTGCTATTATAATAAGCGAAATAAGTCGAGTCATATCGCGGAAGAGATGCGTTCGTATGCTGCCCACGCACCGCTTTAGTACTGCAAGGACGACACAAAGCAGACATATTGGAGAAAGTAAAGTCGTATGCGCTTTTTTGATGCTGTAAATATTTCAATATTTTAAGATTAACTCCAACATGCTAAATTATAGTACTGTCATCCGACCTATATAATATACATACAACGTTTTATTTCGATATGACAATTAGAATTAGGTAAAAATTTACTTTCAAGATTTGTTTACAGTACCTGGGAGACGAAGCTTCGCTCGGTAGCTTTTTGTAATATCGCCATTTCTTTTAAATATTTTATATTTCTAAAGGGGCGTTTTTACAGGAAATACAATGATATAGATGAACTCAAAATGCAAAACTGTACCGGTATACAAAATTTAATAAAAATCGTTTGAGCCGTTTCCGAGATATGCTAAATACATACAAGAATACATTAAATACAAACATACATACAAGATTTGCTCGTTTAAAGTAATAAGATATAGAGAGTAAGAAGAAGATACAAGTGAAGTTATTAAACGCGTGTTAAAAGGAAATAGGAAGTTTATGGATGAGTAAAAATCATAAAACAATGATGTTAAATTGACTCTTTACATTGAACATTCAAATGTAGTCTATGTAGTCTACGCATTCTGCAATTTTAACGTTAATGATTCACTTATAAACTTCTGCATTATTTCTGTTCTATGACAAAAGTATGGATCATTGACTCGTTTGGCCGGCGAAGTTAATTTATTAACCGGCTCCGTTTGGCGCTATACTCACTGTATAAATATAATGACTTATGAAAAACAGTTAACATTCATCCCGTCATCATTACGACAGATCATTATAAATAGCTGCTGGTTTTTCTGTTGTGGAATTTATTGTTCTCGAGTTTTTTCTTTCAAATGTATTATCATTATCACATTTCATGAAATATGGCGGACTGGGACCGAAAGTCAATGTTTCAATTTCCAAAACTTCTCATAAGAGTTTGTATTATTTAAAAAGGGAATCTTTGTGTTTGTAGGTTATTTGCTAATGCGTTAAACTTGTGATCGAACCTCACCCATAAGATAAACGATTTCACCTCCATGGCTGTTCACCACCTTCGTGGGTAGGTAGTGGGCAAGTAGGTAAGTAAGATTTACATAATGTTTGCGGCGTTAGCGTAATGGCTAAGGCATCGGGCTGGCGGTCAACTAGTTGCGGGCTTGAAACCTACCAACACAAGCATTTAGCTTAGCTGGGGTGGTTAACAAGAAAACTAGTAATGTGTAACCCACGTAGTATAATAGTAAGTATTCTTTATTTAAAAAAGACCTTATTTTAAAAAGCCTCTCACTCATTGAAATAATAACTGTTCCGAACAGAAGTAAACGCCACCGCTGAGGACACTCATCACTGAGTAACGGAAATCTCAGTCAAACAATTGTATTATCCCTATAGTGCCGCCCATATTAAAATCAAAATAAAAGAACTCTTTGACCTTAAAATGTATATCAGACCATCTTTTACTTTCGAGATATTCTAGCTTTATTAAGCTATTCATATAAAAAAATCCTTACTCATAGGTGTTAACATTTTGTAACATGTTCGAACAGTCTCATTTACACAATTCTTACTACTTTTACAAATGCGAAAGGTTGGATGGGTGGATGTTTGTTACTCTATCACGCTAGAACAGCTGAACGGATCTGGATAATAATTTGAGACATCTCACATACGGCCGTCAGACCCCAAGCCAGGCATAGGCTGTTCTATGGTAACCGGATTGCTGATGAAGAAGCTTCGAAATTTAAAATTTGTATGCCTTATGGCAGAATGTACCAGGATCTTAAAATTGTTACATAACATCTTAATTCTTCTTACCGACATTCTGTACAAATAAAGATTGATTTGATTTGATTTGATTAAATACATACCTACACATTATAGATAAATTACACCCAGACACAACAAATGACCAACAGGCCAGTTAAATTTGTCACAGAGATAGATTACAGTCTGGAATAGCACATAGACTTTTTAATCTTTATCTCGGAAAATGTACGATACCCGTGGAATATTTCCACGTGAACAAAAAGTTTTTTTTTGTTTTTAAGCACTAATCTTAGGTGTTCCAATTTAAAAAAAAAAAAAAGTTTACATTTTGAATGTGAGACTATGACTCAGAAAAATTCAAGCCTCGTTTAATATTTTCAGAAAATCAGACGCCCACTCTAGGGAATTATCTGTGACGTTGGGCCTTAACAAATATATAATTAACGGACACAGAGCACATAATTACTCAGGATAATATCTGTGAATTAAGCAAATAATTGTATATTAAGTTAAAAATCAACATCGGCGTACTTACGGTGTGTGATTATCACTTTCGTCTCAATGGAATGCATGTGTTTAAGGGAGGATTTACGAAACACCGGGTATGTGCACATACGTCATACTTTTCTATGAACAACATCGTGCTAACACTGCGATATTAAAAAGCATAATTTTTGTATGACATGTCATGAAAGTTGGTAGGACCACGATACGGTTCAAACAACCTACATAGGTACATTTTGGGACTTATGTCTCTAATCCATTGTTATCGAAGTATTCGCTTAAACAACTTTGCCATCTTTTATATACCTATAGCTTTCAATTACCTTTAATTAATAAACCTTGAACCCCTAATAATAGCTTATATGTAATTTTAAATCAAATTACATGAAAACCATTTAACAGCCTCCGGCTATATTTCGGTCGACCTCGCTTGAACTCTATTTAACTGGCCTTGGAACTTTGAAGTTGGGAGTATCCCTATAAAAGAAAGAGTTAACTGGAGACCTAAGGCTTTCCCTTGCATTAACACACTACAGTTAGAAACTCGACAACCTCCTTCGTAGCATTAAGGAAGAAGGTTGTGACTAGCTTACCTGGCGTAGAACACATACCCATAACAGGCGGTTGTCATGCAGTGACACTAAGTAGGGAAGTCCGATGTGACGTTACACCGCTCGTACAATGTAAGAGTGACTATGAGGTCTCGGACACGAAGTCAGCGGGAGCGGGGCGGCGCGGCGCCGGGGCGAGCGGCGAGGCAACGCTCTCGTGCGCCGCTCACCGTCCGCTCCCCGCGCCGCTGCCTTCGAGGCCAGTTCCATATAAATGTATGCATTGAAACGCGCCGTTCCCCGCGCCGCCACCGCTACCGCCCCGCTCCCGCTGACTTCGTGACCGAGGCCTGAAGGACGAGGGCAATCACTGTAAAAAAGACTACAGTTTCTAGTTCATTGAGCACATATTAGATTGGGGCCTAGTTAATAAAAAGACAGCATACAAAAATTTTATAAATGTTTTCATAAAATGTAGACTGCATTAAAATGAATTCTAATGATAAAAACAAGGACAGAACGACTTCGACAATGCATGTAGTTATTTAAAAAAATAATTAAAATCTTTTCTATTTGTTGCTCATTTAGTGCAAGTTGAAGGATAATTCTTGCAGCGATAAAGTTAGTAACGTAGTAATAGCCTTGGAATATTTATCAGTAGCGGTAACTGTTTAATATTTAGCAACCGTATCTTTGTTAGCCATCTTAGTGGTTAAAAAGTACATACGTAGGTACATATAAACCATAACCACCCACGGCGATAAAATTCGTGTTTAATGAGCATGAAATAGATCCAAAACTCTTTGGCAACCAATTGGCATTACATTTGTTCCTATTTGAATAGCCCTTGTAACACTGACAACTTATGGGTACAGCTACCAAATTTTAATTTAGTCTTTATTCATAAAATTTAAGGTAGGAAATTGCTTAGCAATACTTTGTACGGGTTACCACACGTTTGTAATTTGAATTATACTGCTGTATTGACAAACGTCCTGTGAAATGAAAGCCTAATTTTATTACCAGGGCTATTACTTCGGGTATATTGTAAGGGTCCCGGTGTAATATGCGTTTTCTATTACTATGTATGCTCTTACTTTAGTACGAAATTATAGTTTTGGTTGTGTTTTGTTTATGTTGATTCACGCTATTTGTGAACTCAGCAGATTTATTGTGTACTCATAAAGTGGAATTTGCGTGAAATGAGAGTAAAAAGATGTAGATAGGGCTTCCAAAATCCTTTAAAAATAAGACGTTTCATCCGCCTGTCTTGCCCTGACCGTGTGATGAAGATGAGTTCGATTAGAAACTCGACAACCTCCTTCCTTCCTTCCTTCTCCTTATTAAGGAAGGAGGTTGTGGGTGACTTACCTGGCGTAATACTAAAAACAACCCACAACGGGAAGCTGTCGTGCAGTGACGCTCTAAGTAGAAATTTTGTAAAAAGTATGTAACGAAAGACAGAAATTAACAATTTTGTAAAGCTTTTCTTTTTTAAAATAATCGAAATTGGTACCATAAATTTAGGTACTTAAAAAATCTCTCGTTTTATGTAATCGGTTAAAATATGACTTTACTCATTTATATTAGTATTTCTACGCAAAAATTTATTTAGTAAAGCTCAGATGCAGAAATTACACCAATAAACACTTAATTTTTTAATCAACTTTAAAAAAGGAGGAAGTTGTGTTCGTCTGTATGTATTCTTTAAATGTAGGCTCACTATATTTCCGTCATCTGTGGACCGATTTAAAAAAAAACATTTTTTGTTTGAAAGGGTATGCTAAAACGATTAAAACCCTCAGAAATTAAGGACAGATGATTTTTCTTAAATAAAGCAATTCTGATGTTTAAAGTGATGCATGTTAATGTTATTAACCAACTTCAAAATAAAGACGGAGGTTCTACGTTCAATTGTGTGTATATTTTTATGACTGATTAGCAGCGCCTCGCGGTTTCACCCGCGGAAGTCCCGATCCCTTGGGAATATCGGCATAAAAAGTAGCCTATGCGTTAATCCAGGTCTCCAGCTATCGGGTCCGGATGTCTTAATAAAAGCTGTTCCCGGATCCCTCCTAATTTAGGCGCAGTGCGGCACACCGTGTGGTTTTAGTCGGTTCGATTCCGACACACCGCCTCACCGAAAACCCCGGTGGGGTGACGGCCCGAGGGGGTTTCCACACGCACAAAAAAAAAAGGTCTCCAGCTATCTACATACCAAGTTTCATAGCAATCTTTTTTGTGGATTTTGCGTGAAAGAGTAACAAACATCCATCCAAACTTTCACATTTATAATAGAAGTGGGGTTAATGGGATTCATTCAAGTACAGCAAGTTGCCAGACAAACTAAAAACCTTACATCTTTATCTAATTAAAAAAGTATTGAGCTTCATACATTTAATATAATCTAATGTACTGCTGTTACTTAAATTACAGTATGTAATGTTTTAAATACGTCCGCCCATTTGGTTTACTTAGCGTGAAGAAAGCAGCCCATCTATCGAGTATTTGGCTTGGCACCGCATTCAACCAGACCAGTAGATATTTTCAGATGTTAGTTTTGCACATTTTATGTTTTTAATATCATGTATTACACTAGGTGTTTCCCGCAGTTCCCGCGTTTATGGTCACTCCGCTCCGAAGCATCGTAGGGTGATGTTACATGGCCTATACTCATTTAAAAAAATACCTTCTTGAACAACAAAAACACAGTAACAAATTTAATTTACCTTAGTTTTCTGGCCCAATAGCTATGTAACCCTAGTATTGTTTATGCTGCAGGCTATAATTGTGTAGGTGATAGTGTGACGTGTGGGTATTTTTTTTCCTTTGTTATTCTCTGTTAGGGACCCGAAACGGAAGGTAGTGATTATTGGGTATAATGATTGTATGTACACAATTATGTAATTTATCTATAATATATGTATTTAGAAATATAATAAACATTTACAGAAACGTGGTCGGATTCGTGGCATTGACGTGTCACGTCAGTGTCATGTAACAATGACACGTCGAGAATTTACATTGTTTTTTTTAAATTATTTAATACCTATGTTTTTATTTGTATTTATTATACGGTGTGTTTTTTAGAATAATATATTTTTCTTTGTTCTATATCTTTTCTTAATGAATACTCTATCTAACAATAAAATATATTTTTGGAATCCGTCTGCAGTTACAGAATTTTGCGCGTTTAAACAAACAAACAAAAACTTCTTCATATTTATTACATTAGTTTAGAATTGAAAATTAATCAACCCAAATTTAAGATGCTCACAGTAATTTCCATTTAGTCAAAAATGATCTAATGGTGCATATGTAGACAATTTTATAACAACTATTTTTTAAGACAAAGTCACGTTTTGATCCATTAACGTATTTAGTTCAAAACAGTTGCTCCATTTTTTTAACAAGGCCAAACAAAGGACACATATTGTCAGTAATATGTAAAATACTAAGAATTAGACTTGAGTGTTTACTTTGATTTTTTTTTGTTTTTTGAAGAATAACCAAGCGAGGTTTTATATGAAAATACTTCTGTTTCACAAGAGGGACTTTTCGAACAAGTACTTAATCACCGGGCAAAAAGTGCATCCAAATTTAGAACAAATATCTGCAAGTAAAATCAATTTTTTTTTTTATGGGAATGGTGGGGGCAAACGAGCAGACGGGCACCTGATGGTATGTTACTATCGCCGCCCATGGGCACCCAAGAAAACCGGCCGTGAAGCAATGCTGAACCGATTGCGTTGCGTTGTTGTTGTTTTGTTTGTGTTGTATTGTTGTTGCAGCGTTGTATTTCGCCGAGTGAGTGAGGTTACCAGAGGGCCAAACCCCCTCCCTCCTACCCCCACTTCCACCTTAACGGCCGGCAACGCACTTGTGACTCTTCAGTTGCAAGTAAAAAAAAACTTTCCTTTTTTAGGTGTGAGGACAAGTACCCTGACGGAGGCGTTTCCCATTTTTTCAGAGGGAATTGATTTATTAAATGATTTATTAAATTGATTTATAAAACACGTACAATTAAACAACCTTCTCGAACAACAAAATTATGTTGTTGGTTCTAAAATAGTTTTAGTTTGTCTATGATTCGCTGACTGCCATGCAAGTATTTTCGTAGTTCATTACCCTCAAATCTGGTGCATCAAAGGGATTAAGTCCCAATTGCCATTGCGTCTGCTGCACACAAAGAGACTAGTCCTAATTAATAATTAAGAAATTTCCACAACAATGCACAAACAAACATTACAATAATATTAGTATTAATACACAAACAAGGCGGAGTTATTTCAAATTCATTTATGTATGCAGTCGGCATGCCAATTGTGAGTTGCTGTCATTCGGACAACGACAATATATAGGTTTTCGGTATGTCTGTTGCAATGTGCAAAATTTTGCAATATTTATCTTGAATACGACTCGTTTTGCAATGATATTTTGCATTTGTGTTGTCCCGTTGCATATGCATTGGAACGAATGTTTTGTCTTTTACAAATGTTTTTTTTTCGTAAAAATTTTCTCTGCTTTGTTAACTGTAAAGGAAATGTGTCGTGTAAACAATATACCGATTTTTTGGTAACTGTCATTAACATTAATTTTATATTTTTGACATGCCATATATACTTTTAGATATAGGTATGTATACGAATACAACGGAATATATATATTATTGCGTTTTCTCCTACTTTTAGATGTCCGACTCATTTGAAATGTTACAGATATAGTAATACTAGCAGCGCCCCGCGATTTCACCCGCGTAAGTCCCGATCCCGTGGGAATATCGGAATAAAAAGTATGTCTATGCGTTAATCCAGGTCTCCAGCTGTCTACATACCAAGTTTCAGTGGTTTTTGCGTGAAAGAGTAACAAACATCCATCCATCCAAACTTTCACATTTATAATAAAATGAAAATAAGGAGAACGATAGAGAGCTGATAGTGGCGCGACGTGTTCCGGGCACCTCTCTGAATTAGAGAGAACAAGGCAGGGTATGAATTAAGGCAAGGTACGCGGGGAGATTACCGGCGTTCAACAGGCAACCAAGTTCATCGGAGTTTACAGTTTTTAGACAATAAGACCCCCTGACGGAACATCGTGTGATCGTATTCAGTCCGAATCCGACATGTCACCTCATAGTTAGAATCTATGAGGTCAGCAAAAACACTTGAGATAAAATCTCGACATGAATCGAATCAAATCGAAATATATACTTTGTTATCTCAACTTCTTTCAGGCTCTCAAAGATTGTATATTACCAATGACAGGATAACTGATTAATTAATATTTACACTGGTCCTTATATGATGGATTAGATCATAATTTTTATTTTGTTGTAAGTTCTACTTCATACGAATATTTCCAAAGCCTATGCTCATAAAGATGGCAGGGTTCAACGTCCCGATCCTGTGTTCCAGTCTACGACCTATCGATTAGTAGTAAACAACCATCAGCTATTCAATTTGCTAAATAATGGACATCTGACATTAAAAGTTTAATGCTTTCGGCAAGTGGTTGAACTCTGATTTTCTATCTTCTAGTGCGAGTTCTTTAAGTAATGGGTAACGTATATTAAGAGTTATAGATCATTAATATTCATATAGATTGTTGAAATCAAACTCTGCTTCAACTCTGCCGTGTAAATTGCACACGCACACTTTCTTTTATATTGCAAGTGCATCGGTAAGTAACTCGTATGGAGCACTCAGTTTTTATGTCTATCAGTTTGTATGCTAACGACTGATTCGTTATTACTATTTATTATTATTAATTACAAGAAGTATATATATATAGCAGTAAGTCAGAGGGCTCGGACTTCCTGGCTACACCCTTTTTCCTTTTTTTTAAAATACAACACCCGCATTAGGAATTACTCCTGTGTCGCGGGGGACTTTACAAACATACAAAAAACAGACACAAAGAACATACAGACTCGGATGGGAATCGAACCCACGACCTATGGCATAGCAGTCAGGGTCACTAACCACTAGGCCAACAGGCCAATCGACCCAGTTCGAATTACAGTTATGCGACCTAGACCTGCTCGAGTTATTGCTTGGGCCATGCCCCGATCCATCCTTATCAGCAATATTCCTTTCTTTTTGTTGCCTTCCCTTCTTACCCACCTTTTAATATCCTTCCCAAAAAATTCCTAAATTCCCAAAGTGGGACCAAATTATAGTGTGCAAAATCTGGGTGTTTAATACGCCTCTGCCTACCCCTTCGGCGATATAGGCGTGATTATGTGTATGTATGTAAGAAGACATCAGTCGAGTGATTGCTATTTGTATTTCTAGTGTCCAGGCAAGTACTAAAGACCAAAGTTTTCGTTATAATAATATGCCAACGGTTGCCACCAGTTCATTAAAATCGTTCTAGTCAATCCTAAGGTTGCCTGAAGAGATTGCTTTAAGCGATCAGGCCAATTTTTGTACATTTTCAATGCTTCTTATTATCTAAACTAAAATTATGAAGACGAGACATTTGTGTGTATGCTTTCACACAAAAACTACTAAACGGATTGCGATGAAACTTGGTATGTAGATAGCGGGAGACCTGGATTAACGCATAGGCTGGTTTTTATCCCGACATTCATACGGGATCGGGACTTACGCAGGTGAAACCGCGAGGCGCTGCTAGTGTATCATATTTTCTGTAAAACTTGGTGTACAAATAAATTATTATCTATGTATCTAAAGTAAGTGATTTAAAAAGCGTAAGTAAGTACTCTAAATACATATAAAAATCATCTTAAACATAAAATGCACAATGGGTGGCCTTATGTCCTTCCCTTGAAAATATTTGGAAGGGTGTATCACCACTGTTGCTAATCTGCAATGATCAACTGAGCCCCAAAGTTGAAATTGGCGTCAATTGCTAAGGTATTTTAAGTAAGCTACGTTAATTTTGAAATTTGAAATACATTGTAATGAATTTAAACGCGATAAAAGCTCAAATTCTTTAAAATAAGATCTAAACAATTAAGCTTTAACTACATATATATGAAGATCTGTATTGAAATAATAATGCTCTATTCATTTGAACCCAAAAAAAGAAGAAGCATTGTAATTACAATTGAGGTACAAAACATATTGAAAAGTAAACAGATCCCCTAATAGACACGCCAGAAATTTGTCATTAACAATATTATTTATCCAAACTAAACATTTCAATGGCTTTAATACCTTCTTCAGAATGTGTAGAGAGCTCCGACAGCCAGACGAAGGTAGACATCGCTTACTTTCGGTTTCAACAACGTCTGCTGACGATCACTGTAAGAATAAATTCTAATCGAGTCCTGGTCATTGTTTGAGTTTACAGTTTTTGTCTTAAGGTATGAAGTCTGTTCACGTACCATGATTAATAGTGATACACTCGCGCTGTCTGGTTTGATGATAGATTCACAAATTTTAGTAAGTATCTTTTTACATTATCTGTTCAGACATTGCGTGAAGTTATTATTATTATTGCAGTAGCATTTTCTTTTTCTTTGCAACTAATATTATAGATTTCCAATATCTATAAACACTTGCGCCAATTTGCTAGAAGAAAAACAGTACTCCGTTAGTAGTACTGTCTTGTACGGAGTGTTTAGAGAAAAGGTTGGTATCCGTAAAGGTGTGGGTATGTAGGTATGTGTGTGCATATATACACAATCGAATTTGAGAGTGCGTGTGAAAGAGCGTGCATTAATTTATGGATGTCTGCGTGTATGTGCGTCTGATAATTGCCAGAGAGCTCCAATTAGGAGCAGATACAAGTTCCAACAGAGCCTTGCTGAATAACAAAATATTAAACACACGATTATGACGAATCTGTAGCCTTTTTTGTGATACTTCAAGGTGAAAGTACAACAGCATCCTCGTTTTGTCCACTGCACTTGTTTACATGATACATTATCATGAGCAGTTCGTTTTGGGTAAATATTACCAGTATAATCTCGCACTGTTTCTCAAATATTTACCTTTTATGTGTTCGTCGCTTTAAGTAACATTGGTTTTCATGTTACGCTATAATTTTGGGAATCTGTTTTTAAATAACATCTTTTATTCAAGTAATTATGACGTTTTTAGCAGCTGGCCGGCTAGAGATGGTCGAATATGGTGTTGCAGAGGTAGAATATCGATCGACAATGATAATGATAAAAAAATATGTGTTTTCGCCACATCCACCACAGCAAGCTCATTTGGTTTTTAATTAGCAAATATTGCTCATTTATTGTTTTTTTTTAATTATTTACCATTGACAAGAAATAGTGTGCTGTAGTGTTATATCCCAGACACAATTGGAGGATCTTGAGGACTAGGTTAGTCCACGGGTCGCGACCGCAATGGGTGAAGTTGTATAATCATAATCAGAACCCCATTGTGCGATGCAGAATCCTTAGTAAGTACGAAGTTTGGCTGATCTTCGCTAGATGCCGCTAAAGTATGTTTTTGCTACATGTCAATTTTGCCACACATTATGCACAATAACCACTTTTTCAACAGTAAGTTATAAAAGAAAGGGACAATTAAATACGAGCGCTTCAGACGTCATTAAAATTCATGAACGCTGCGGGTACCGCCTGTATTAATTATCCATATCAACTCTTTAATCCTTATTAACATAATTTTGTGCGGCACACCGTGATTCCAAATAATACATTTACATTTCATCCGTATCATCTTTTCAGGGATTACAGTCATGGAACATATTGCAATTATTATAACCATCGAAAACCACAAACAGAAATTCATTACATATGCACATTTTAATATAATGTGTCGTTATAGGAAATTACAGTAGGTGAAAAACAGCTCTTTTGCAAAGTGAAGATGCTTATGCCCAGAAGTGAAATGATCTAATAAAATACGGGTGTTGACGACTTAAATCATTTACACGTTTTGTTAACGCTTGATCGGTATCTATCTAACTCAAAATCTATCTAACTGTCTATGGAACGAAATTTTTAAACGTATTTTTACTAAGTTCAAGACATCCGATTGACTTGAAATTTACACCAATCAAAAACCGACGACAATACAAGACCAAAATTAATTATTTAATTTACAATATTTTTAGAATAATTTTATTTTTATAAATAACTACCGTCAAGCACCCCATGCTCTTTTACAATCAAAAATTATTTCTTACTTTTGTACGGTTTGCTTTTAAAGCGTGTTTTCTAGTTTCTTTTAAACGTGAATCATTTATTTTCTTATTTTTTAGTCCATTGACGTCACGTGCTCGTTGACAATCATACAATATTTCTTCATGAAGACTACTCACCAAGAGAAACGAACGGCGGAACGCTAGTAATGCCATGTATGTGCAGCTTTTAAGAGGCCTCCTTACAATAGTCCAAGCCGAGCAGAAATCTGCTTTGTCCCATTCGATAGCTATTATGCAGAAGTATAGTACTCCTGCATTTCCATAGGCTTAAAGTGGTTTAGTCGGTTGGACTGTGACATAACCGCTCACAAGGTGGTGGTACTCAGAGATTCCCACTAAGGAAAAATCTGTTTTGAATTACGTGACGGTAATTTGTGTCACACTGATTTTCTTTGATCACATAAGCAGATGACGGAAAAGCCTGTCATATTTTGATTAAGGCTATAAGAATTGGAACCCCAATAAAAATCTACTGCTTTGTCGATTGTTATGAATTAAAGTTGTTATTATTCAGGATTTTGCAACTGTTTCTTTCAATCTAATGAGAATTTATGCACTTGGTCACCACTCCATGAGTTGATCTGTAGCAATATTGTCTCCTTAATTAATTTGGAGTGCCGGAAAAATAAAACAAAAACGTCTTTAAATAATAAATTAAAAAGCGGTACTCTTAAACAAAACCTTCGCCCACACATTGTCATACTAATTATTATGAGTCAAAGTCACTTCAGTCGACCCCTCCCCCCCCTCCCCCTTTCCTCACGTGTGTTAATCGAGATGCAAGTATAATGCCTCCCTTTGACTTATTTTTCCTTTGTTAAACTGCATTTTTCCGCGAACAGAGTGACAAAGTAAGATGAAACAAGCTCGCCTAATTAGCGGTGGAAACATAGGGGGCGGGTATTTTGTGCGTGCACACAATATCTACTTATAGTAAACAAGGTCACTTCAATATGAAATACTGTTGGAATGAAGGTACTGCAAGTACTGATGTGAACCAGGAGACTGTAAATAAGCAAAGGTACTAACTTAGTAGGCACTCGAATAAAACTTAGTAGGTGCTGTTGAAAAAAAATAGGCAGACGATGTGCGAGTGACACGAGTGGTTTTTATATAAACCAGTAACCACAGAACTTTGGACCACTTAATCCTTAACCATTTACGCTGTGCCGTTTTGTCCTATTTCTACATTAAATACTTTTTGGTCAAAGAGCAACTTTTGCCGTAACATGTCTATTAAATATTTTTTAAGTACTTTTTGAAATCTCATGTTCAAACCGCTACGTTCCCGCCTACAACAAACCATCTTATATTTCATCACAACGCAGTATTGAGGATATGACGACTAACTTTCGAGAATTCATAATAGCGTTTGATGCAACCGCGTGTAATATACACTTAATAAATACACACATACATGTTTACTTTTCACTGTCCCGGCATCATTGGTTGGAGTGGTGTCGTAAGAGTGACTGTTGACTGCCCTGAATCACGACATTTTGTTATCATGAAAGAAACTTTACGTTGCCACTAATCTAGGCCCTGATCACATTTAATTTATTAACAAATAAGTATTTACATGTCTAACTCTCGCTTTAATACCAGTTCATAATACCTATCTAATTTTTTTTTTCATTATAATGTACTCGTAGTTAAACGGTTACTCCTAACTATTACAATCTAGACCTTGAGGCTAATAAGTAATTTAAATTTAACTTAATTTGCTAAAAACTTACAAAGTTAAGAATGTGTCCGTGGTGTCAAGGAGCTGGTTAGCCTCAACGTTCATATCTAATTATATATAATAATAAGAACACTAAATTCCACTCAACTTGGTAATATTAAAACATATAGAAATGATTCCCTTTTGGGCTTCAACGGTGGCAAAAATTTCAAATCTTATATTGACATCGTTTTCACAAAGAATACTTCATTAAGCTTTTCATAATTCCACATCAAACAACGTCAAACCACCAAGGAAATTTTCCCCCACAAACACTCAATAGATAAACAATTTTATTTACAAACACGCCTTAATATAAAGGGTTCGATAAATAAAACATAATACCGCATTATAGCGGAGCGGGTGAGCTCTGAATAATTCAGTATAATCACCATGAAAAGATCAAAGCAATGCGATGTGCTGTTTACCCGTATAATTTACCGAGGCATTTTCTATTAGTAGCTTTACAAATAGAAAGCCTGATACTGATAACTATCCTGCAAAGGCGGTTGTAGAAGTCAATCTTTATATATAAATTTATTTTGTACGTGTGGAAACCCCCTTGGGCCGTCACCCCGCCGGGGTTTTCGCTGGGGCGGTGTGTCGGAATCAAACCGACTAAAACCACACGGTGTGCCGTACTACGCCTAAAATTGGAGGGTTCCAGGAACAGCTTTTTTTAAGACATTCGGGCCCAACCTTTATATATCCTGGAACAACTGCTGCCCAGAGATATAATGAATAAAAATAACCCGCTCAAAGCGTGATGCATGATGTCATTCAATTTCTCTTTGCTTTATTTCGCTGAGTATTATCAATAGCGTGCAGATTAGGCTTTGCACAAAAAATTTAAATTAAGACGTTAATTTTATTCAAATCACACAGACTTGCGGCTTAAAGGAAAGATACTTTTCTTCTTGAGATTTCACTTGACTTTTATGTTCCGGTACTCTTGTTTTATTACATACCTTTGAATTGCCTGGCGTTTCGACCAGGTTGCACTGGCCGTGTTCGTGTTGCTTTAACTTTAGAGTACAAAATATATTTTTTTCTGCTGAGTGACCTTTGCTTATCAGTAAAAGTCCATTTGTTTATTCCTCGGTTGTTTGGTTTACTATTTCTATGAGTACTTACTAACAGCACTTAAAATTAACGTTTCAGGATCTTCTCCAATCTCTCTTGTTACCTAAATGTGAAAGGAACAAGGGCCAAGGAAATACGTAACTTTGTAATAGTAATAATTTATTATGGTGAAGGACGCGTAGTTAATATGGTAGATTACGAGATGTGACAAGGAAATACTCACTTTTAATTAGTAATTTTCTATGGAGAATCACTCGTAGAGACATCAAGAGAATGCCAGTTTCTTCACAAAGATCAGAAAGCGGAAGATGGATTCGTTGTGCATTTTGGGTAGCAAAAAATTCCTCCGAAAGTCAAACAATATTTCCATTGACAGTTTTGAAGACCTTTACTCATCACAAGATATAAAATCTTCAGCTTTCTGAACTTGATACTATTATTTCAAGTAGATACGAGTAATACGCTCCTGTTATGCCCTCCTCACACCTCTGACTTGGTCAACTCTTCCTTCTATGTTCAATCAGTTCTTTTTTGGAATGCGCTCCCGGTCGAAATCAGGATGACCACAAACCGTTTTTTGTTCAAGAAGAAAGTACGTGAACTTCTTCACAATGAGTTGGCAGAACGTTCACTACGATAGTTACTTACACGACGGCGTTTTTTAGTATTAATATGTATGTGTATGTATATTGTGTATGTGTGTACTTCTTTTATGGGTTCTGTATGTATTATATATTTTTATGCTGTAATGACGTATAGCAAGCTATTTATGTAAGTAATAGTATTTATTTCATGTAACATGTGTATCTTCTTTGTTATGACTAAGTAGATTTTATAAGTGTTATAAACAACTCCAAATGTTAAATTCTATTTGTGCATCTACCGTTTAATATTTCTACATCACCCCAAGGTTGACTGGCAGAGAATGCCCTGGGCATTAAGTCCGCCTTTGTGCAAAGTGTGCATTAAGTTTAAATAAATAAATAAATAAAAATAAATAATATCCACTATTAGCCTAACCAGACATAGATAAATAAGTAACTTTCGCCGTTTTTATGATATGAAATGGTCAGGCAGTCCAAATTTAATTTAAAAGCTTGCGTTAATTCCCATTACTGAAAATACCTGTTGAAAAAATGGCATATTCATAAAATAGGGCAATAATGCCACTATTCATACAAAAGGTGGACAGCAAGAACAACAGACCTGCAAGTGCTATAAAAGCCTGACCTACTGCTAAGTCGTTAATTATATTTTTTAAGCACAGGTGGACATAAAACAATTGTCTTTCCGCTGTCTGTAACTTAATAGGTTAATTAAGACGTCTCGTGTAACTAAAATACCTCACAATAAGCCAGATACAAAAAAAAAAATATCCTGACGCTCGTTGAATAATCTCAAATACTTGCAAAAAAATATCAGTGATGAGACAATGAACCCGGGGTAGAAAAATCTCAGGTGAGCTCGGGACACTGAATTCGCTTGCAACATCTTCGAAAACTGAAACTTCTGCTGAACGTTTTTAAATTTATGGTATTAGTATGTGAACGAATTGTCTGAATGTAGATCCAGCATCTTCTTTGCGGGCGCAATTCGTAAAAACAATATTTGTACTCAGAGTGTTTTTGAAAGAGAGAGTTTTATTTCTCTATGTTTAAACTAACTATAATTTTGCAATTGGTATCAAGTTACTTTGTGACCAAGGTGATGAAAGATATTTATTTGATCACAACTTTCTTCATTGTTGGTTATTGTACAAAATATCGAAAGTACTGACCCAAACTTTCCCCACTTCGGCACTTGTGTATTTGAATCTGAAAAAATAGTTATTGCATATGTATGATATTAAATTGGCATGTTAATTAATTAGTTTACCAAAAATTTTCTTGTATTCTTTAAAGTAACTTATTAAACGGACAGTACTCCTTTTAAGTGAGCTTCGGCTGAAGGTTCTAGAGTTAACTTAATTTTTTTTTGTAATTTTCAATTAGTAAAATAACTCGACAAATGCAAGTGGTGGAGCGCCAATATATTTATAAAATGCATACATAATCGCACCATAATATATTTCGTTATATTATAAATTTCATAGTCTTTATAGTAAACCACATTCTGTTTGTCGAATGCAATTAGTGCTGCTACTGCTGTAATATTGCCAATGTACTCGACGATCTCAAGAGATGGCGTTAGCAGTCTTCAAATAATGTAAACGCGCTGCACCTGATTGGTGCAAGAAAAAACGGACATACCCTGCTCTCATCGCGTTTCGCGAAGAAGACGCCTTTAATATAAAAATTTTGTTCCGCCACGGACATCAGTTATATTTCTCGTGAAAAGAAGCTGATTTTCCGTTAGTCCTATAGCCGTGTAGTGTTTGGACTCGCTTGTAACCTTTACAAGGTGTATGTGGAGTGCTCCAGTCTACGATCGTGACCGGCCGGTCAATACCTTGCAAGAGACCGTAGAAACCTCGCCGCTGCTCGCTGCCTTCTGGAGGATCGGGACTTGGTCGGTGTTGCAGGTTAGTGCTGGCATGATTGGTTTGATCGATAGAAGTGGTTTACTTCCCTACACCTCGTACGCTAACTGTTGAGCAATCACACCCTGGTCGGGCTATTTACACGCCTGACCATATAATTTGGTCCTTACGAGTACGGATAGGCCAGTGATTCACGTAAATATTGGTGAATTTACTTTTCTATTCATACCATAAAAAAGATTCACGTAATTTTAGTGAATTCTTGCCGCCATTTTTCCTCGCTCACAGATTTACGTAAAATTGGTAAATTCTGTGTTTAAAACGCACGAGAACTACGTAATTATTGGTAGACTCGTATTTAAATATAATTAATTGTTAGATTTGGTGAATTACGTATTAATTGGTAATAATATCCATTATACTCAATTTAGTTGAACTTATTTATACCTACCCACTTATTAACCGCTCCACCACTGTACTTTACGCTAAGTCATTTTAGGATTTAAATTTAACTTGTGTTTTTACACTAACTAGGTAGATATATCTATCACTTTGTAGTTGTATTGTGATATTATTTTATAAACATGACGGAAAGCGAATCAAGCCGCGAAGTCATGTTGGTTATGTTGAATCAAAAGAAAGATTTATTATTTCAACGTATTAATCGTATGTACACATCGTCGAAAGGTATAATTTCTTTCGATTCATCAACGCGAGCTAACGAGAATTTTCTGGCTGAAACGGAGATGATAGATGAGTTACGCGATAAATTTGAGTCCATTGTTGATAAAATAAATAATATAAATTTGTTATCAAAGATTACGGTCAATCCCGAGTATTCTTGCCTCGATTCATTTGATGATTTATACTCGAGAGTTAAACGCGTTAGAAATAAAATATTAACCACTTCTAAGGTGCGTTCACTCGAGACCAGTAGCTCGATCAAGTCCGTAGTGAAATTAGAACCTTTAGTAATTCCGAGTTTTGACGGACGCCCTGAAAACTGGAATACCTTTTATCAGTCTTTTAAAGCTAATATTCATTTGAATCAACAGCTTTCTGACTCGCAACGTGTACAGTATCTAATTTCTAAACTCACCCACGACGCACTAAAATTCACTTCCGGTATTATTCCGTCAGGTGAAACATATAAAATACTGTGGGATAGTTTGGTTAAGAAATACCACGACAAACGCTCATTAGGTACATATTATCTCAATAATATACTGGACTTAAAAACTTGCTCGCACACTGCGAACGCTCTTGATACCTTTGTTAGTAAATACTCCGCTTCGATTTCAGCTCTAAAAGAATTAGGCATAACAGATCTAACTGATTTTATTTTTCTTCAATGCGCTTTGAGAAGGATGGATCCTCAAACCATCCAAGCCTTTGAACTTTCGATTCGGGATGTGGAAGTGCCTACGACACAACAGCTTATCGCTTTTATACAAGATCAGGCTAAGATTTTGGAGCGCTCAAACCCGCGAAATTCGTCATATACGAAACCCGCTGCTGTTGTTACGTCGCCCTCACGCGACCGGCGCGTTCATCACACCTCCAAATCTTTTGTCGCCAGTGAGTCCGCTAATAATGCAAATACTCTCACATATTCGGCGCCCGCAGCAGTTACCGCGAATTGTTGTTTGTGTAGTGGTAACCATCGACATTTATATGATTGCGCTCAGTTTAAAAATATGCGAGACGCAAGGGCTAGATATGAGTTTATTAAATCGAAGTACGGTTGCGTTAATTGTTTAAGCACTTTACATAAACTTCCGGATTGTAAGAGTACGTCAGTCTGTTTCTGTAATAAAAGACACCATAGGTTATTGCATTTTGATAGTAATAATTCGCAATCGCATGCGGCTATGGTAAATACCGCCGTCGCGTACTCGCCGCCGCCCGCTCATCGAGCGACCGTTACTTCGCCCGCGCCTTCTCATCGCGCTCACACGACTTCGTCATGCATCCGAGCGCCCCCGCTTGCTACAGAACCAGTTACACATACACAGTCTTACACTTCTTGTCATAAGGGTGATATACTTTTGTCAACCGCTCAGGTATACGCGCGCTCTAAGGGTAGCGCTGGTATCAAATCTGTAGTTAGGTGTTTGATAGATAATGGCTCGCAGAATAATCTAATAACATCTGCTTGTTCTAATTTATTAAATTTACCGATAATACCGTTGAATAATTCCTATGTTAAAGGTGTTGGTTCCGCTTCAAGTCCGATAATCGGTTATGTTCATTTAGACATTGAATCCCGTATTTATCCGGATCAGAAATACACTATACATGCGCTTGTTGTAGAATGCATTACGGATCAATTGCCTTCGAAATTTATCGATTGTGATCGCGACCTAGATTTTCGTAACCTTCCGCTCGCTGACTTAAGCTGGAATATTCCGGGCAAGATTGATTTATTGTTAGGTGCCCAGCTATTCCCATTTATATACTTAGGAAATATGGTCGAGTGTGGGCCGCGCGCACCGTGTGCTTTATCTACAACATTTGGTTACGTACTTATGGGAGATTACCCGCGTAAACATATTTTACCTACTGCCGCGTCTTTTTCTGCGTTAGCGCTTAATGATATAGTGCAAAAGTTCTGGGAACTTGAAGAAGTACCCATGAAACGCTTGTTGTCACCAGAGGAGACAGATTGCGAAAATATTTTCACGGCTACCGTGACCCGTGACGACGTAGGTCGTTATACAGTTGCATTACCGTTCTGTAGGGACCCTTCGGAATTAGGTAATTCGCACGCTACCGCTTATCGCCGTTTCGTTTCACTCGAGCGTAAGCTCCGTCAGGCACCGATAGTGCGCGAAAATTATAACAAGGTTATTCAGGATTATATTGATAACAATTACCTCAGTCCTGTTAAAGAATCTGAGCTGTCCTCTGATGGTTATTATATACTGCATCACGCAGTAGTCCGACCTGATAAACCGATGCCGCGCATCGTATTGGACGCGAGTGCTAAAACGCATACAGGACTTTCGCTTAACGATATATTACATATTGGACCCAATTTACAGGCCGATCTGTTTTTATTATTGTTAGGTTTTAGATTATTTCCTATTGCAATGAACGCTGATATAAAACAATATTATTTACGGATTGGTGTACCAGTAGACCAACATAAATACCTACGCATTTTATTTAGATTCAACGAATCGGAAAAAATTCGAACTTATGCCTTTAATAGGCAACCTTTCGGTCTCAAGTCAAGCCCTTACATAGCTATGCGCACTGTGCGACAGCTGGCTACTGACATGAGTCCGCTCTATCCTGATGCCGCGAAAGTGGCAGAGACCTGTCTGTATATGGACGATTTGGTTCTTTCTATTGCAAATGAGGATACTGCCACGCAATTAGCTCACAACTTGATTAAGTTTTTCAAATCGGGTGACTTTGACTTAGTGAAGTGGTCTAGCAATTCACCAGTGCTACTTGACTCGCTTCCCGACACGCACCGCAAGTCGCTTGATTTTGATGTTGACAATAATGTCTCTAAGGTCTTAGGTCTCTCATGGGAACCATGTGAAGATAATTTTCATTTCACATGCGCCGCAATTAATGAAAGGTGCACCAAGAGAAACATACTCTCGATGGTTGCACGACTATTTGACGTGCTCGGATTGGTCGCGCCTGTGATTCTCTATGCCAAGTTGTTAATTAAGGAACTGTGGCTCAGCAAGTGTGATTGGGACGATCCTGCACCGGAGCACATACGCACCCGTTTTTTCGCTCTTGCGCAAGAACTTCAAATGCTTGACACTTTAAGGATTCCACGTCATGTAGGCGTCGAAGTTGGTTGTGAATTACGTCTTGTTGCTTTTTGTGATGCTAGCATGAATGGTCTGGGATGTGTCATTTATGCCCATTGTACCTACCCGTCTGGCATTCAAACTCGCATTCTTTGCGCTAAATCAAAGGTTTCGCCAACAAAAATCACTACGCTTAGAATTATGCGCTATTTTACTTATGTCAAAAATAATAAAAACTGTGCGAGACACATATGCAACACGTATGACCATTGCCGGGATATACGCATTTTCTGATTCCACTATTGCTTTATCATGGGTTCATTCTTCACCACATCGTTGGTCAGTTTTCGTCGGTAATCGCGTCGCTCAGTGCCAAGAAAACTTGGACTCTAAACATTTTTATCATATTGCCGGAGCTAGTAATCCAAGTGATTGTCTTTCGCGTGGTATGCTTCCATCGCAACTTTTGACCCACGATTTGTGGTGGAAAGGTCCTCCGTGGATTCGCAGCTCATCTGAGAAGTGGCCGATTAAGCCATTCTCGCTTAATAATTGCTCTGTCTTGCCTGAACTCAAGGCAAATGTGTTGGCTGCCATTACTCACACAGAGCCGCCGTTGCTGTGTACGTTAGCACAACGTGTTTCTTCTTGGGAAAAGTTGCTACGTATCACCGCATATGTATTAAAATTCGCAAGACCTAAAGTTAAGGTCGAACCTCGTTCTATAGCAGGGTTGACAAGTGCTGAGAATGCGTTAATTCTCGCCGTTCAATCTGTGCACTTCTGTGAAGATATCAAATTGATCAAGGCTGATAAATTAAATTCAAAAAAGCTGCAAAGCCTCTTCGTCTTCTTAGACAAACAAGGGATTTTACGCATTGGAGGAAGACTTTCTGGATCAATGCTTCCTTTCGAAGCTAAACATCCGGTTCTCCTCCCTAAACGCGATCATGTCGTTGACTTAATAATACAGCATTTTCATGTTGTCAATTGTCACACCGGACCTGGACTTCTTATGTCTATTATACGACAACGCTACTGGATCTTGGATGCTAGGACTGTTATCAGGTCCAAGTTGCGAAAGTGCAACACTTGCTTTAAATGCAACCCAACGCATCCAACGCCTATAATGGCTGATCTTCCTGATTACCGTGTTTCAGAGGCCAAGGCATTTTGTCACACTGGTGTAGATTACGCTGGTCCGATAAGGACAATCCTTTCTCGCCGCAGAGGTCAACATGCGCAAAAGGCGTACATCGTTCTTTTTGTTTGCATGGTCACACGTAGTCTACATATTGAAGTGACCAGTGATTTAACTACTGAAAACTTTCTAGCCGCTTTTAAACGCTTTATTTCCCGTCGAGGACCAGTTTCATGTCTCTATTCCGATAATGGATCTACTTTCATCGGTGCGAAGGCACATTTAGATGAGCTGTATAGTTTTTTATTGAACTCTAGCTTCAAAAACGCGCTGTCGAATGAGTTGCTCTCTCGACGCATAGAGTGGAAGATGATTCCCCCAAGATCACCAAATTTTGGTGGGATGTGGGAAGGGAATATAAAGAGCATGAAAACGCATTTATATAGAGTAATAGGAAGTCAGTTACTTACATACGAAGAACTGCAAACTGTTCTTACTCAGATAGAGTGTATTCTTAACTCTCGTCCATTGAGCGTATTATCGTCAGACCCTTATCCTGAGGTGTTAACTCCCGCGCATTTTTTGATGTCTACTCCGTTGCAATATTTACCCGCTGCTGATTTGTCAGATCAACGATTGAGTCTGTTAGAACGTAAAAAGTTGTTAGATAGTATGGTCCAATCCTTTTGGAAGAAATGGCACTTAGAGTATTTGCACACGTTGCAAGTTAGGCAAAAATGGGCTACTCCCGACAAACCGGTAGAAATCGGAACTGTTGTTCTTCTTGAGCAGGAGAATTCTCCACCGTTGCATTGGCCGTTAGGAGTAATTACGGACGTGTTCAGAGGCTCTGATAACGTTGTACGCGTGGCGATAGTTAAAACGCAAACTGGAATTTACAAACGCGCTGTAACTAAATTATATCCTATTCCTACACAATAAATTCAACTTAGTTTAAACCTTATTTTTTAGTTAAGGCCGCTATATTTATCATATTTTTTATTTAATCGCATAATGCATGTGTTACTCTCAGTCAGTTAGAAAATTCGCGTGTTTTGAAACATCTTGTGATGTTCCAAGGCGGGGTGCATGGTGGAGCGCCAATATATTTATAAAATGCATACATAATCGCACCATAATATATTTCGTTATATTATAAATTTCATAGTCTTTATAGTAAACCCCATTCTGTTTGTCGAATGCAATTAGTGCTGGTACTGCTGTAATATTGCCAATGTACTCGACGATCTCAAGAGATGGCGTTAGCAGTCTTCAAATAATGTAAACGCGCTGCACCTGATTGGTGCAAGAAAAAACGGACATACCCTGCTCTCATCGCGTTTCGCGAAGAAGACGCCTTTAATATAAAAATTTTGTTCCGCCACGGACATCAGTTATATTTCTCGTGAAAAGAAGCTGATTTTCCGTTAGTCCTATAGCCGTGTAGTGTTTGGACTCGCTTGTAACCTTTACAAGGTGTATGTGGAGTGCTCCAGTCTACGATCGTGACCGGCCGGTCAATACCTTGCAAGAGACCGTAGAAACCTCGCCGCTGCTCGCTGCCTTCTGGAGGATCGGGACTTGGTCGGTGTTGCAGGTTAGTGCTGGCATGATTGGTTTGATCGATAGAAGTGGTTTACTTCCCTACACCTCGTACGCTAACTGTTGAGCAATCACACCCTGGTTGGGCTATTTACACGCCTGACCAGCAAGTTCATCGTAAAAGTAAAGGAAGATTGAGTGAGGAGTAATACAGTACATAATAGATCGTGAATAGATTCTGTTTTTAATTATATTAGTCATTTTGTGCCACAATTATTTGTGCCTTACCGATTGAGCCACGCACCGATGGCTTTCTCTTAACACCCGAGTACGACGCCGATAAGACCAATTTTTTGGTAATATCTGAATTCTTTTCTTGATAACAACTGATTCTTCGCTACTGAGCCACAAGTGTTAACTCAAATGACTAAATGAATCCAAGTGCAAAAACCTTTATTATTCAAAACTGTGTCAAACGCCTGGCTAATGACCAAGGCCACTGACACTCAGGCTATGCACCGCCACTAATGATATATCACTTCTTTGAAACAATTATTTATTTTTAAACCGGCATTGTTCGGTGAGGATCTTTGCACTGCATTAATATTTTATGTATGCAAAATGTATGATGTGGATTTGTGCAAAAGACTTTAGTGTCAAACAAGAGTTTAAAAAAGAACCGGTTTCTATTTTGTATTTCAATTAGAAAACGATAAAATGAATTATAGCCTCACGGTGTAGCGCCTTTTTTCTCTGTTATTACGAACACCATAAGTGGCTTAATGATTTTTTTAATGACTAGTAGCGCCTCGCGGTTTCACCCGCGTAAGTCCCGATCCCGTGGGAATGTCGAGATAAAAAGTAACTTGTTAAGAAAAACATGTTGAAAAAGAGTGTCCTTGGAGTTTCTTGCCCGTTCTTCTCCACAAGATCTACGTATTGGAACAGGGAACTAGCTTCACGATCGACTTATACTGCCTGACTTCTACTCCTAACAGTCCAAAAATACCTACAATGGGTGTACTTGAAATAAATATTTTGATTTTGATTTTGAAATAATTAACCTTTTTAGTATTAACCTTGGGACTGGCAGAATCAAATTTACAATTTAAAATTGTTGCCCATTACCTAAAAATAAAGTTATACGAATTTAATAATTATCTTAAATTTTAGTTAAAGTTAATTATGTATCGGTGTTTGCAAAAACATTTTACCCTTGAAGTACCTTCATTCTATAGAGAACGGGCTATAAGACGAGTGTAGCTTATAATGTTATTTTAGCAGTATGTATCGCAGATTTTGTAGATTTTAGTAAAACGCATTTCTGTTGAATTAAATGTCCAATTACAACGACACCGCGAGTTGTTACGATCTTAGGGCCTACCAATTTTCTTTCCTTTTAGAGAGGCCATTCAAGGCATGTGATTATAAATTAATCAATCTTAAACCATTCTATCCCTGTATATTTACAAGAATTGTTAAATGTATAAGAATATGTTTCACATGTTCAGTAAAATCATTACTATCATTAGTTTCACAGATAGATTTTGAGTACTGTAAGAGATTATTGCTTGCATACTAATCAAATAGGAATGCTGAGACATTTGCAGAGTTCATCTAAATGAGCCACTCATCTATCTAACTATATGTATATAATTTCATCATAAAATGAACTGCCTATAACTTAAAAACATCAAAATTATGTTCAAAGATTAAAAACATTACACTAAGTAGATAATAAATAAGAAACATTAAGACATATGTATGTAATCACGAAGCTTATTAATAACAAAAAAATCCTAGATGAGCATCGAACCGCGAAAAAGCCAAAATAATAGACGCTTACGAGCAATTACTGAAAGCAATAAACAGCTCATAAATTCAATTACTTAATGCAAAAAATGATTTATTGGCACAGTGGGGATGGTGGAAATAAAATCCTATAGCCCGACCGAAATCGGCAGTGAGCCAAAATGTTCAACTGTGGACAAAAAACGCGCCCATTCGTAATATTAATGGTTGAAAATAATAAGCAAGGGTCATATATCAGTGTTGGTGGAGTTGCATTTGATTTTTCATATGTTGGCTTAAAACCTGAAAGCGATTGCCAACTTTGCAGAAGATTTACAGGAGAATATAGATATTGAATTATTATTTTATTATGATTTTTGTTGGTTATTTATCTTCATCGGTTATTGGAAGGCACGGGTTTACTTTCAAGGAAATGTTGGTTTTTGAAATAATTCAAGCTCTCGCATGTGGCTTTATTTACATCGACCTTAATTCAACTTCCTTTCCTTCATAAGGCAATAGGCACAAGCCTATACTCTTATATTAATGACTGAAATGAATTTAACTATACGACAAATTAGGTTCTGGCTGTTAGAGCGTGATAAAGTATCAAACAATTTCCTAAACTTCCGTATTAAATCGTTATCTATGGAAGCATGAAGCTTAGCTTAAGGCAAATTCTGTAGAAAAAAGGAATTCATTGCTCGTGAAATAAAAATGCGTGTTACTATTATTATATTTATGTTACAATATTACGCTACAAATCACGGGATTAGACCAGTTTAGCTTTTTCTGTCTCACTTCTTAATATAAAACTGGCACGGGTTTTGGGAGATTGGGACGTCATATTATTAGATTAACAAATTAATAAGATGTTGTATATCTATTTATTAAAAAACTTAATAAACTTTAGAAAACAACTTAAAAATGGTGACTGTCGATATTCTCTTTGATCTAACTCTTAAACTTTCGCGTTTCATGATATAATTACGTATTTAAACGGGAATTACCGCGATCACGAAAACGTGACCACGGCCAGTGCAACCTGATCGAAACGTCAGGAAATTCAGTGGTTTGTAATACCTTTCCGTGATCGCGGTAATTCCCGTTTAAATACATAATTATATTCTCTTTGATCTTTAAAACATGTGATATTTATTTCTAATTAAGACACTAGATCTAGGATGGTTTTAACCACCAAGTGTCGAACACCGAAAACATTGCTTTATATTACTTGTTATTGATTAACTAAAGATGCTTATGTATTGTGGTTTGGGGGATCGTGTACATTAATTTACTAAGTAGGTAGATACTAGGTACTCCCTTAAATTAAGTTTAAATGAGTAATGATTGATGGCTATTCAGATATCAAGGGAAAGTGCATTCCAAATACAAATAGACTGAAGGAAGAAAAAAGAGCCTATAAACTCTGAAGTGTAAGAGGGACAAAGAAGAAGACCATTTCTTGAGAAACGAAGGTTTCTATCATGATTACTACTTAAATATTAAAAATATGAAGTTAAATACGTTAGGGAAGATGAGGAATTAAGGATAGTCACTAGGATTGTGACAGGCTCGCCACATACGGCGTAGACGAATAGTAGATGGTAATTAATTAATTGAAAAGTAATTATATAGTTAGCTATGTTTGTAAAAACATTTTTTGCGTTTAAAAATGTATGAATACAGTCTCAATGTATAACCTAGGTATTGTTTCTATAATATACATTAGATTGTTATCATATATTTGTTATATTGTTATTATTGGTATTTTCTACGCAGAACGTGTATTTTGGTACACTTTAGGTATTTACTATATCTACTCATGATATAACTGTCAATGACAGGTTGACAATTCAAAAATAGTTCACAAGAAACCGTTAACGTCTGAGAGAAGTGTAGAATATTGAGAACAGACCCGAAATATATTATTAACAATAGAAAATCCAGCTAACCCTACTCAGAAGTCCGTTTCAAATTACGCCAATTACATCCAAATTGAAACCAAACACAAAATAGTGAACCCATTGTTTTTAGACGAATCAATCAGGAGTATCGGGCCATTAGAGGCACACAAAAGCCGCACAGTGGTTCGAACCGCAAAAAGTGGTAGACAAAATTCGAATGCAAGAACCGCAACGCTCGCGGGAAAATCAATCAGAATAGCGTGCCATGCATTACCAAAGGCTTTTTTTCAGTATACCTGTACAATGTGCAGTGTTTCCGTAATTGAATAAAACAGTATTCTATTTGTGAAACTACAAATTAGGATTGCTTTGTTTATTAAGCGAGGCAATTTTATAGTGCCTTAGCATTGCCAGGCTGTATAAAAACCTATGAATATTTTATTGTTATTTTCGAGGCTATTTCGATGTGTGGTTGTTGTTTTGTCTTCGCCAGACGATGTTGAAGTATGTTTAGGTATAGGTACATTGAAGTCACCACAAATGCATATCAATTCAGGGGCCAGTGCGGCGTATGTCGATCACGCATTATATAATATTTATTTGTTTCATAGTCTAACAGACAATGACACATACCTGATAAGATATTTTCCTGAATTGGAGCCTACTGACTGAGAAACTTTAATACAGCAGACAATTTTTTTTTTATGGTATAGGGGGCAAACGAGCAGACGGGTCACCTGATAGTAAATGACTACCGCCGCCCATGGGCGCCTGTAACTCAAGGGTCACAAGTGCGTTGACGCCCTTTAAGGTGGGAAGAGGGAGAGAGCGGGGAAGAGTGGAAAGACGGGAGAGGGGGATTAGAGAGGGGGAGAGGGGAAGGACGGGAATAGGGGAGAAGGAAGGGTTAGGGCCTCCGGTAACCTCACTCACGCTGCGAAAAGCAATGCAACCATTGTTTCACTGCCGGTTTTCTGTGAGGCCGTGGTATCGAGCGGAGTGGAGCCGGCCCATACGTGCCAAGAATGGGTCTCCCACTTACGATACAATGGTTAGATAGCAACGTCTTCAGATCTAATATTATGCAGTCGCTCGAATAAATATTATTAGTTATTAGTTAACTATTTGCTTGATAAATAGAAAGCTTCAAGAGTGAGTTTCGTGGTATGTTAACCTTGTGTTTTTCAAGTCCCTGTAACACAAGGAGCCTTTTGTTTGACTTTAGTTAATTATAGAGTATTAGTTATAGAGTAAATGATAATGAGTACTATTTTGTAAATGTAAGTAGGGCTGGCAGACCTCCGCATTGAAAGGGAAGATATTGCACAAATTTATAGGATGTACAAATACGTATGTCGTGAACCACGCTCTGAAAAGCAACACGAAGGTGTGGTATTTGAGAAGCACTATGTACATTTGTATATATTTTATTAACAAAAATGCGCAAATTTGATGTTTCCCTGAAAACCAAAGAACAAAGGATTTTTATTAGAGATGTTACGCCTACATTATAAAATTAATTTGAATTTGGAATTCTATTTAGAATGGAAATTATCTGAATCGATCTTTTCACACCAGCCACCACAAAACGTAACTTAAGTAAACTTAAAACTTAAAACCACTTTTCCCATAACATTTTTGCCGTAAATAAACAGTGATATAAAACCTCCTCATTGTGAAATCAAATTGTGTTATGTAATGTTCATAAGTTATATAACCAAAATTTATATTTTTTATTTTTAACAGCCTACGTTCCGCTTGACGTTAATCCTTCACCACAGCCTACGAACGTTTACAACCTACGTGTATAATACAATGCGTTTGTGTCCCGGTCACCGATCTGCGAACCTGACTTTTACGCTCCGTCACGCTTTTTGTTTCAAATATACAAAATTAATACATTGTCTGTATCTAGAGGCTGAGATTTTATCGAAAATGTACATTTAATGACTTATTCATGCCGCTGGCAAATAAAAACGAAATGAATGCTATAATCACATCACTTAGATGGTTATCATAGCATGTTATGTCTTTAAGATAATGTAAAATGAACGTTTACGATATTAAACTGCTAAGTAAAAACTTGTTCAGAAAAAAAAGCTTAATTTGTTATTAAAATAATATAAAATATTCTTAAAGAACATGAAAAAATTGCTGTTGAAGAAATTTCTTATCCACCTCCCGGCTCTTTACATAAAACAATCCAAAGTAGCTCAAATTACGTTGACAATATGCCAGTGGCAACACCGATATGCTTGTTAAGAAACTCGGTTGCTTATTTTTTTTTTTTGTGTTGAGCTTCATTATATATAAACATGTCTAACATTTTCAAGGAAGAAGACACAAACAAATTTTCCACTTAACAACATTATTTTTATATTTACCTTCTACCTGTGCGAGTGTACCACGAACTTTGTGCATGTGTTTGTGTAAGGCTATAGTATTTTTTTACATGTTGCTGTAATTTGTGAAAACCAAGGTGGAAAATTATTAACATTTTAGTGTCCGTAGAAGGTATCACAGCGAGAAGATTTACAGTGTGGGGATGAAAATACTGCCGAATACCCTGATGTTAGTAATATATACTTTAAAGAACCAAATTCCGTACAAAACAAGAAATATATTCTAATCTTAGAAATATAAACACCTAGTTAGTACACGCTACTTGTTCTTGAAGACGTCTAAACAAACATTATTAATATTTGTATATGAATACATTTATATTACACACGAAAATAAAATATTAAATTAATAATAAAATATACGAAAATGTATGAAAATAATGATGTGAAAAATAATAGCCAAAAGAAATATTGATACACGAATGTGCTGCACGACGCGTCGCGTGCGAGTAACAATAAAAAAAATTAGTGCCGATTTGCAGTTCGCTATGAGCTGGCAAAGCCATTCAGTATTACTGTACAAACGATTTACAGTAGTAGTAACTTGATTACTTTTACTTCTTTCATAGTTTGATAACTAGTATCCATTTTGCGATGTTTACGCATGTGGTATTTTTCATATCTGCTACCTTTCCCATTCAAAATACTCTCAATTTTACAATTTTGGTTTCTCAAAGTGCCCTTGGTGGCTTGCTTGCTCCCTATTACGTGAGTAGGACATAATTATATTTAGCAAGATATGGGTGTTTAATAAGCCTCTGCTTACTTCTTCTGGGATACAGCGTGGCTTTATGTATGTATGTATTTCTGATGAGATTGTAACCGCCTACGTTACATTACGTTACGAGTAAATATAATAGTTACGATGATTATACTGACGTTCGATACGTGAAATGGGTAATTCATTTCCACCTACGTCAGGGTCGCCTCTCTAGAGGTACAGAATATGACATCTCCCCAGTACAACGGATTAATTGTTTTTTTTAATTATACATATACGTACATATAGAAAACAAAATGAATTGATGAGAAATGAGGCCGTGTGTATCACATAGCTTTTACACTTCACTATACCTACTTCAATGTAGAAATAAAAAACACATTGTTAACAAATGTCATTATTATTAAGCTAGATAGCTTTTTTATGGTTTACAGTTCCTGCACTTAGTCACAAACCCAATAAATACAAGAATTTTATACAATGGATTTCACGCACAATGCTGAGTGATATTTCTGCTTAAACTCCATAATGTTGGACTATAAAGTGGAAACGAGACGCCTTAACCAACACGGTCTTAACGTCTGTAAAGTCGCGCAATACTTGCATAAAAAATATATAAACACATTTTTTTTAGTTTGAGTTTGCATTGAACATAGCATTCGTTAGCATAACTGGTTTAGTGTATTGTGTTCGAAAGCCGGCTAGGGCCTTTGGGAGTTCTCGGACGTTTCCTGGGTAATACATGTTTTATTAGCTTCGATGATAACGACTTCACGATGCCTCGGTAATGTGATGCGTGGAAACCTCCACACGTTATTTTTATAGCGTGCGTGATCTTTAATTTCATATACAATCATACCTCGGAGGAATCTTCGCATAATTAGGGCATAGCTTATTTCGTAGTATCTTCACGCTACAGAAGACGGTGGCTAAATAGCACTCCTAGCTCAGTTCTTGTCCAAGTTGTCCAAAAAAGGACTGACCGTTTTTTAAGGTTCACGTATGCGAGTTTCTTTATTGCACCACAACTTCTATATGTTTAAACAGGTTTATATTTATGGAGTATCGTAAGAATTCATTACATCATCCTAAGTGACGACACTGGTTTAACTTAAAAAAAGTTTTATGGTGCCGTTTCAGTTCAACTGCCCTGCCAAAAAGCACAGGGTATAGTTAGTTTTGAATGATTACTTATTTTCTAAAGGTGAATAGGATTGACAGAGCTTTATGGAAGGGGATAAGAGTTAGTAACGGAGGACTGACACCATTTGTGTTGTGAAAGTTTGTTCTTGTTTGCCAAATGCCAGCTTACTCGTATGATCCTGCTGTAATTAGTTGTATGTTTTTGACAGAGGGGAGCGTGCTCCGAGTACAGTTCAGTACAGAGATCAGGATGTAAACTCCCCTGCGAGGTGCGAGGTGTAATGATAACTATTAGCTGAAACTCACGGTCTAGCTGGTGGTAATCCGATGTAGTTGGCGGGACCGTACTCAACCACATTATGTAACTAGGTAGTCTTGTTCCGTTACGGTTTTCTGTAGAGCCTCAAGGAATACGATTTTTGTAGTCACTTTGCCAAGTTGAATTGTTTATTTTTTACGAGTCTTTTGTTACTTATTCTGTATTATCAACAGTGTGAGGTTTGTCAGACTTTCGTTCGGTTAAATGGATAATACATATAGATATAGATAGATAGATTACACTATATTTGTACACCAGGGTTTCACAAAGAATATTATATGTAACAGATGATGTTTCTTATAAATAGTGTACAAAGGGCGGCCTTATCGCTTAAAGCAATCTCTTCCAGGCAACCTTGGGATGGACTGGAGTTATTTTATTAAACAGGTGGTAATCGTTGACGTTAAATTAAAATGTGGTTAATGCTTATCATCTATTACATACATACAATACTCAATAGTTATACCTACTTATACCTACTAAGTGGCATGCATAATAGTTTACTACCAGGCGGGATCTTTGCTTGTTTGTCACTATGATGTATAATATGTATATGCTGTACCCCGCACTGTATAAAGTTGTTGATATCGAAATCACTACTTTTTAAGTAAATTAATCTAATTAATTAATAAATTGGCAAGTGCCTCGTCACTGTATTAGGAAAATTCACACCACAGTCAAATTCTAAGCCGTAAGCTAAATTCGATAGAAGAATAACGGATTCATGTTTGTATCATTTAATATCTGAGAGGTGTATTTGATTTCTAGATTTAGATAATGCGAAAAAGTTTAAATAGTTATAATACTACTTACAATTTCATTCCGTGTTTGGTGCGATATATAAACTGACATTTGTATGTAATCTCTGGAAATTTGTGCAGAGTTAGAACTTTCAGTTAGCTCAGTGCAAACTCTCACGGCAACATTTTGCTCTAAATTTTCTACATATTGACCGAAACTTTCAGCATTTACTCGCAAAACTAACTTGTTCTGTAAACATGTATGTACATACCTCTGATGGCCACTTACGACTAATCAGGAACGAAACAGAACTAAAAGTCAGCAAACAACTCGCCTACCGAGAACGTACCCTAAATGCTATTGTTTTTATTTTTCTGTAGAAATGCACAAGCTTATGTGTTTGCATAGAAAGGGGTGCTTTATACTCCTGCTAATTTATTATTTAAAGCACGGGTTGCTTGCAAGTCACGCAAACTTTGCTGCTATGTGTATTGTTTTCGAATTAAAGAACTGTGTCTATGTCATATTATGTATTAAGATGGGACAATAGCATTGCCGAAGACTAATCCTAGAGTATAGTACTATATATATTAAAAGACTTTTTCTTAAACAACTGCAGTAATCACCTCCAAGTATAATTGAGGGACATTTAGGAGATTATTTCTAGTTCTCATAGTGTTATAATAAGCTAACACCTTGCCTAGATAGACGTATAATAATGTGAAAAATATTGTAACTATGCGATACTGGCTGTCTGTGTAACACTCCACAAACCTTAGTGGTTTACAGTGTTATGTTTGTATAATTCTTGTATTTTTCTTGTTTTATATGATAAATAAATAAAAAAAATAAAAAAATAAACTTTGTTTTTGTATAATATTTAACTATCACTTTTATGTCTATAAATTTATAACAAAATCTGTACAAGTAATGCCCATTAGGCGGTTGGTCAACTTTAGGGGTTGCTGAACATCAAACGCTGACGTGGTTTGGAATTCAAATGCTTTAGCAGTATGCTGAACATCACTGGTTTTTGACGATTCAAGCGTAATTTGCTAAGTGTATTTTATATAGCACTGTAACACGTTAATCTTGCCTAATTTACATGACGCTTATCGTAAAGTCTATTTTCTGTATTCTAAGATACTTAAGTCAGTTCTAAAATATACCAATAGGTGGCGGTACCTACCGACGTCGGTTGCTACATCGCGGTGTTAACATTTTCACTAAGTTAATACATAGAAGATTGTTCTTTCTTCCATTCTCAAACATAAATAATATTTACATATATAGGCTTAGCTACACCTGGTTTTCTAGCGGACTATATCGTACCAATGCGGTACCAATCTAGAGGAGACAGAATAAAACGGGTAACATAACTCAAGTATATCAAATTGTATAAAATACATTGATACTAAAATACCGGTAAATACCTACTTGTAGGGCTTAACTTAAAGGACTAACTCTTGTATTATAACTAGTATTGGTAACGCACGATAGAAAAAAAATATTGTTAGGGAAAATAATGTGCACTATCCCTAATAACATCACGCGAAATGGATTTAACAGCTGACAACACGACCGTGACGTGTGCAACTGATAAACCAATTAGCGAACCCTCGCATCACGTCACATCCAATTATTGTCTCTTTTTTCATCTCACCTAACTTTATACGTATCGAGCTAGAACTATTACACTAACGACAATATACATACAATTATTTTAGCCTCAGGCAGGTTTTCTATTAAGAAATGTTACAGATTACATAACATCAGCGGGATGTTATGTAATCTGTAATTGTGAATTAAATAGTAATGAAATGCGAATTAGAAAAAAACACGGGGGGCAAGGTTTGTATGATATTCATATTTTTCTCAAATATGAGGCGTGCTCGATAGTCGGCAAAGCATCAGCGCTCCTCGTTTTGTTTGCGTTCGAAAAAAAAATATAGCTCATCATCAAGCGTTACGTTCAAGGCATTAATTCATGTGTTTATTTAATAATAAACACATGAATTAATGCCTTGAATGAATATATTCATTATATACTAATGTATATAATGAATATATTCATTTCAATTTGCTTTGATTCAGTTGGCTCAAATTATAAGAAGGATTCAGTGGGATGAATTCTGTACAAACTGACTGACTGACAGATAATGTATTGACAAAACCTATAAAATAAAGATAATTTATCTATATATTTTTATCGCAATTCTTACTTCCGTAAGTATTTAAATTTAATTGAAAGTTTACATATGAATAAAGTGTAATTAATCTGCTGTATTACCTAGTAAACAACAGTTATTTACATCATCCAACTACCATTCATCAAACTCAACTGACATCTATCAAAAGTCAGTTTGACAAATAGTGTTGCGACTGCTAAAGTTATTCGTTCGGCTGTAATTATTCTTAAAATTAGTAACTGTAACAAATATATGCTTTCAAGCAACCAGAAATCGGTAGTGTATTAGTAACGTCAGCCAAATTCTAACATATATGTTTTGGGAATCGACAATGAAATGATCTCGCTTGAACTAATGCGCAAATCTGGCAACAGTTTACACCATATATATATATTTAATAGAAGGATCTTTCTTTTTCACATACTGAACATGCATCTATCAAGCTGAATAACCAAAAACTTTAAGTCAGTATGTTTTAAACACGGTAATAATGTAAACCAGTGTTAAAGTAAACCTTCAACTGAACGCTGAATAATTCTATGGTTAAGAACAAAATTACAGCAACAAAGAAAAGAAACCATTTCTTCTTGTATTACAGTTTCTAACGAACAATAAATGATTACTAACTAACAATTTACAACAGTATTAAACCCTTTTTAAAGATAATAATACGTTTAAACTTGAAATTGTAAAAATAAAACCCTGTGAATGCACTTCTGCTACTAGTAAAGTTATTGACGACAAAGTGTAGGTTATGTCTGCAAATTGAAAATAAGCAGTCTTATCAAGCGTAATGTATGCTTTATTATTTGTTCCGAGTGTACAATTACAGGTTAAAGCTGATTATAATGTAAGTACCTAAAGGCTCGTTGACGGTATACAATCAGTACTTTTGTTATAATTATAAGTATTGGAGAAATAGCTGCAGTCTTTTGTTTCAAACGTATAAGGTCCCAGGTAAGATCCGCTCAATGCACATAATATTTGTAGGCATGAATAAATGTATATCTATATATTTATATAAATTTGGTGTCACGTTGTTTGTTCGTGATGAACTCCTAAACCGATGAACCGATTTTAATGAAATGTTGCACAATGAGCACAGATTATCGTAAGTGTTATTATGTTCTAGGACCTGTCGGTACTAGTTACTATCTATATTTAGTATGAGTCTAGAAGCGCTGGGTATTCGTCCCAGAATATTATGTTATTATTATTTATTTATATTATATTAACTTAATGTTTATTTTTTCTGTGCGTGTGTATGTTCCTGAACTCCTTCTAAACGGCTGAACTGATTTTAATGAATTTTTTTGTGTGTCTTCAGGTGGATTCGAGAATGGTTTAAATTTACAATTGGACCCGGTAGATGGCGCTGCGATAGGGTTCCAGGAATAATATCTTTTACGTTCCGGCTGGACAACGTCTGTCGGGTCCGATAGTATTATTATAATTATCTAGTCGACGGTAAAACATACATAGATCACAGTTCATTATTACTAAGTTTTTATAAAACACAATACATTATTAATATTTATATTTACTCAAGATGATACGGGATGTTTTATTAGTACCTATCTAATATATAAAATTCTCGTGTCGCGGTGTTTGTAATGAAACTCCTCCGAAACGGCTTGACCGATTCTCATTAAATTTTGTGTGCGTATTGGGTAGGTATTAGAAATAGGACAACATCTATTTTTCATACCAATAAATGTAAAGGATAGTCCACCCCTAATATATATATTTTTTAATTTTTAGATTAATTTTTATTTTTTGATACAGCAATAGAAAATACATACAACCTGAATTTTTAACCCTCTACGATCAACCCCTGATTTTTAATAGCGATATTAGTATTTTTACTTTCATTGGTACAATTTTTTTTAATTATTTAACCCAGTGAAAATAGAAAGTGCGATTGTTATAATCGATTGCCTTCAAGTCGATGTCAAGCTTTTTTTTTATGGAATAGGGTGTTAACGAGCATACGGGTCACATGATGGTAAGTGACTACCGCCGCCCATGGGCACCTGCAACTCGAGAGTCACAAGTGCCTTGCCGGACTTTAAGGTGGGAGCAGGAGAGGAGGGGAGATGGCACGAACGAAGCATTGCTTCACTGCCGGTTTTCTGTGAGGCCATGATATCACTCTTTTCGAGACGGCCCATACGTGCCGAAGCATGGCCTCCCACTGTTAAACTTTAAATATGTCAGTTAAGTTAATAAAGTACTTTGAATTAAGAAAATGAATGGTTGGTGTTTTGTTATTTTTATAGGCCATCAATAAACCAAAGCGCTCCATTCTTCTTTCAGTTATAGACCCCATCCCTACAGTAAGTTAGTTATTTTTTATTTGACTACCAAAATATCCATTAGAAATAATTAATATGGCAAAACAACGTGTGCCGGGTCAGCTATTTAGAACCAAACAACATAATTATTGTGTAAACACATAAATATGAAGGCGCGCCAGAGGGCAGCACATTATTACTCTTTGATTTGTCAGCCATAATACAAATGTGGGTAGTTGGACGAGGAAACCAGGATATGTCAATCACTAAAATACTTTGAAATATAATCGACACTCGTTTAATCAATCACCAAATCAATCTTCAACACTGTTAATTATAAAGGATTACACTGATCCGATCGGATTTTAACACATTCCACCACCAACACGTGGGTGCGTGCGCGCTCTCTCACAACTTGATTCAGAATGGCCGCCTCCCCAGCGCTCGATGTTATGTCGTCTGTCAACCGCCAATCGTTCGTTCACAAAAATACCCACTAAATAAATGTGTGCGCCGTCAAATACACTGTTCATAAGTTCATTTTTAGTTTGTTAGTAAGAACATTAAGAGAATACAAAAGCAGATATGAGTAACTATTGTCTATTCATTTTTAACCGGCACAAAATATTTGTATTCATAAATTATAATTTCGCTGAAAAATATAAAAGCTATACAAAATGTAGAGAATTTAACTGGACTATAGCAGTCAAAAGGTAGTGTTCCGAGTTCCAGGCATAGTACATTTTACTAACCGACATTCATAAAGGTACACATGCGTGCCCTGCCTTTGAGCTGTGTAATTAAAACTACGGGCTATATGAATTTGAGTTTTTTATAGACAACCGCACATTGTGTAATGATTTTTTGTGAAACAGCGCTTTATACAGGCAAGTTTTCAAATATTAATATCTTTCAAGGATGATGCTTTTAACACCGGATCGTGCCTTTGTGGGCTATGGCCCGGTCCCGGTCCGGTGTAGTATACATTTGTTTTTAAACGTGTACATCGGTAATAGGAATTTCTTGTACGTAATTTCTTAAAGTATTCCATAAATAATTCACCCTGACCCTGTCAAGGTACAGCCCAGCCACAGACCGGTGTAACATGATCAATCACACTTACTTAAAACTGCCGTACGTGTAGAAAATAAATAAGTAAATTATATTGGCTCTGAATATGTAAATCATTACGTAATATTTGTCTGTCACATAAGGTGAGGTCACCGTGAACTGAGCTGAAGTTTTTGATGTAATTTTTTATTTTATTTAACTTAAATAATGTGCGAAAGATCAACACGGCAACGCACTTGTAACTCTTGAATTGCAGGTGCCCATGGACGGCGGTAGTCACTTACCATCAGGTAACCCATTTACTCGTTTGCCCCTATCTCATAAAAAAAAAGATACCGACGATGTTGCGGTTTTTATTTATACCTTTTCTATGCTACATTGATAACTTAAAAAACCTGTGAAGGGAAATAGAGGTTTGACTAGATTCTGCTTTAACAGATACTCGTGGCTAAGTGGAAACCCAGTAGGTTAGCACATTACAAAGTTAAGCAATACTAGCCAGGTCAGTCTAGGATGGGTGACCATTCTTAACACATTGAGACCCCTCCGTGCTTCGGAGAGCTCGTTAAACTGTCGGTCCCGGGTGCCATACAAACATCTGTGGTATTCTTTACGGGTGGTTGGAGCCCTAAAAAGTCCTAGATAGATAGATAGATAGAGAGATAAACTCTTTATTGTACAAAACATACAAAACTGTTTATATACATCCTTACAAACTAAAGTAGTGGCCTTGTACAATTGGCGGCCTTATCGCGCTCTGCGATCTCTTCCAGGCAACCATTGGATCGAACGAGAGTTTATGTATGGCAAGAGGAGTTGCAGTGTATAATTAAGAATGGTATCTAAGTCATAATAATAACATATATTTTCAAATACATACAGATAACAATATAGGTACATATATATAAATGTATAGGTGCACACATATAAATGAACGGGCATCATGAGCCTAACCACTCAACAACTCAAGTAATGCTCCTTTGTTAATTTTAATAACAACTACAGCTATTGCCTAGTACTTTGATTGTGGAGGTCTGATGGCAGTCGCTTCACATAAAATATCAAAGTTTGACCGTATCGGAGTAAGACTGAAAGCCGACCCCAACTTAGTTGGGAAAAGGCGCGGAGGATGAGAGTCATTCTTATCAAAACTTAGTGTAGGTTTTTAGTTAGGCCGTTTAAAACAAAAATCGCTCTGCACATGTAATTTTTACAAAAATATGGCTTCTAACTGCTGAAAATATTATATTTGAGCATTAATGAGAGATGTTAAGTGTTATATTAGTACTGTGTCTTTGGTATGACACTTTTAGTGTTGAGAGTGACTCACACGTACAAAAAATATATATTGTAATTATATAATTAAAATAACTCGAGACACCTAACACACTTCCATCTGATTCCTAACTAGACAGAGCCTGTACTACGGAAACCATGTGAGACTGCTGATAAATATGGTTATAGATTGACAAGTTATAGATCGACACAAACGGGCAGTAGATTTTGGTGTTTTTCACCTAATTTACCTTGACAATCCAGTATATGCTGTGGCGTCTGTTTGTGCCGATCTATGATTTTAACTCTAGCTTCAATTTAACGTTCATAAATGTCACTTAGTGTCTTAATTGAATTAATGATTTTGAATTTGAATTTGAATTGAATTATACTTATATATTACTAAATACATACAATAGATAAAAAAAATATATAAATTAGTGAGTGTTTATTTACCCTCGACGTGTACGTGACGTGTGACGTACTCAATTAAATAATTATATTATATTTTACTTATTAACTCTATTTGGTGTTTTCAACCAAATTCATGAATGTTAGAAGGGATATTTTTTTTAGTATGTTATAGGGGGCAAACGAGCACGCTACAACCTTTAGGAGCGGAGCATCAATAAAAAATGTTTCCAAAACGGGGAAAATTTACAAACGCGAAAGAAATTGCGCCGGTCGGCTAGTATTTCATAAATCGATGTGTACCGTCGTAATCACTACATAATATAAAACAAAGTCCCCCACCGCGTCTGTCTGTCTCTCTGTTGGCGATAAACTGAAAAGGTACTGAACGGATTTTCATGCGGTTTTCACTAATATACAAAGTGATTCATGAGGACGGTTTAGGTGTATAATTTGTACCCGTGCGAAGCCGGGGCGGGATGCCAGTATAGATTATTATTCTGCTAACAAATAGAAGGCCTTAAAATTTGAAATAGTGGTTTTGACACTTACTTTTAAATAGGTAGGTGGGTCTAAAACAAGGTGGGTTAAATAACAAGTTTTTTTTCTCGTCTATTTAACATCAACAAGGTCTTTGTAACTGTGCGAACAAGTCCACAATGTGCAAGTTGAACAAAAGTAGAAATAATTCAATACAATTTACTAAAAATACATAGAAATAAAACAAGTGCTGTACAAATTTTAAAATTGGTCCATCTGAGTTCACTTACCCATAATCGTCGGTAAAGCGAGGTGCGACTGTTTTATGTTAGCGTTTTTATATTTTATTTATTACCCTAGTGTCAACTTGTACAGGTTGTTCTCTAACTATGCTAATGGCTATAAAATATTTGACACCATAAGTCGGCTACTTCAAAAAGGAGTGTCAAATCATTATTGCTACTACTCCCTTGAAATTTATCTATGTGGGATGGCGTGTCACTGGATATTGTTTTTTTTTTTTTATGGTATAGGGGGACAAAGGAGCATAAGGCCTATTGTCAGCAGTGGTCATCGCTACACACAAGTACTATGTAGTTTACGTTAAGAAGAAAATAGTGATGATATATTTTATATTATTAATTTTGAAAATTGCCGAATTACTGAATAATTTCTGTATCGCCGAGCTTAACAAATAATAATATACAACACTTAAAAAGACGCCATGTTTACTAGCACTCATTGAAGTATCCTCCGAAAATTGAACAGAAAAAAAATTGAGTAACACACTTTCATTTTTTTAACATGTAATCAGATAGTAATTAGTGTGTTTTGAACATATCACATAACTTTTACTTTTTTAAACCTGTGTAAACAGACCATGGTAGTTTCATGATCAAAAGAAAAACGAAAATTAACTTTTATAAGCTTCACCTAAAACATATAAAAAAATGAGTTCATACCTCAATGTATTTATATTTAATAAATGAATTTATACCTCGGCAATCATGTCAATAAAATTATTACTATTAAGAATTTTCGAAAACAGAATTTAAAATTTTATAGAAGAATTGAATAAAGTGCTTTCATTAATTTCAAACACCCTGTGCTAATACTAAAACGCTAGAACGCTATTACCGCTAAGGTCGGCACTTTTTCTTTCATTTTTGCCACAATATTCTGGCTCGGAGCTCTGTGGGGAATTAATTATGACTTATTTTGTTATGTCGTATTTCTGTTAGCGCCAAGTTATTGTTATGGTTAAGTAAAGGCACTTGTAATATTGTTTCATTTTGCAGATGATATATTGAAATAATTTTAATAATAACTTGACACATCCTACACAAGGCCGTCTGATCCCAAACTAGACAGAGCCTGTACAATGGTAACCAAACTTCTAATTAACATACCTATATATTTCTAAATACACCCAGACACATAACCAATGATCATGCTCATCACACAATTATTTGTCCTAGGTGGGAATGGCGGCTCAGCAGTCAGAATCGCTAACCACTAGACCAACAGGCTAGTCAATTTAGGTATTCTGCAAATGTCATTTACACTTCGGATCAACTCAATCGGTTCAAAACTTGTAGTATGACCGTCTGTTGTACCGTGAACCTCTACCCTAATGTGATTAACCAGAGGGTTTGTTAATTAACAAAACATCGTCTATATTCTGATGACGTTACCTCACATGTTAGCGTATGAACAAACTATAGTGCGACCGAATTTGATATGAGCGCCATCTGTCAACTATTAAAAAACTTCCTTCAGAAATGAACTTATTGATCGTGTGTACATTTATCTGCGATTCGTACTGATGTAAATATCAAGGGAAAATCTTGAACTGCCAGGTATGCGATCCTGACCTACTAGAGCTATTGTTTACACTCCCCAATCAATCCGTATAATCTATATATTCCATTGCTTTCCTTTCTTTCCCTTTTTAAAATTCACCCAATTTTCCCATATTTTATTCCCAATGTGCCTGGTTGACAGCAATATTACGTGAGTAGGACCAAATTATTATTGGCAAAATGTAGGTATTTAATACGTCTCTGTCTACCCCTTCAGTGATACAGGCGTAATTGTATGTATGTATGTATGAAATCTTGAACTTGGCATCTTCTACATCTTTATCAGAAGTATGTATTTTGAAGGTACTAAAGCTCTAATAAATTTAATCATAATATGCTTTCTCTCTAGGTAGGAGAAGAGTATAATAAAAAAAAAATTACTTCCCCTTTTCCCCTTTGAACTCACTTTGATACAAGCGTTTAATTAGTGAGAGAACTTAACGAGATTACGATTAATGCCGAGCCTGAGTGCATAACACCGTAATACCAGTTAATTCACTGAAGCGAGAAGGAGAAGTGTGTGTAATGATTGCATTGTAAGGTTCCTGGTGACATTATTTATTTTCAGTCGAAACGTTAAGTTTAGCAATGACATTTACTGAATTATATCTATAACGTTTTAACTTTAACTTATTACTGTTTTGGTAACATTCTTCAAATCAAATTTGAATGCAATATTCATAGGTTGAAAAACCTTAACATTACACTCTAACAATGTCACTGTCTTTTATATCTTTCTTTTCAAATTTTAATTTTATCTGGTTTAGTTTTCAGTGTCCATACTTTCAATGCTTTTGACTGGCCTGTTGGTCTAGTGGTTAGTGACCCTGACTGCTGAGCCATAGGTCGTGGGTTCGATTCCCACCTGAGTCTGGGTGTTCTTTGTATCCGTTGTTTATATGTTTGTAAAGTCCCCCGCGACACAGGAGTAATTCCTAATGCGGGAGTTATCTTTTAAAAAAAAAAAATAAAAAAATGCTGGATTTTATTATGTTTGCTTTTCATCTCAATATCATCATAGCTCACGATAAAACAGTGTTGTTTTATATTATTTCATTAAATATGATGTAAAAGAGTGGCGGTGAGTTTGTTTGCCCGATTTCTTCTCATAAGGATCAACGATTTGGAAACGGGCGGTTATATATAGACGCAGGCAGATACGGTGTTATCTGTTATCAATTTTGTTTATTTCATAATTTTACATTTGACATAGCAAACTATTGTTGCAGTGACTCTGCGTGTGTAGATCTATAATTTTTAGTAAAAAGTCTAAAATTTTATTAAAAAAAAAAACGTTTTGAAACAACTGTTAAAGAATTCTACAAAATAAAGATATTTGACTTGAGTTGACATTATATTCTAAAATAAATATGTTTTCATTGTTCACCATTTCCTAGCCATTTATTTTAAGAGTAACATAGAACAAAATAAACACATTCCACGAAAAGTAAGTGGCCCCTTACATTTTCTTAAAAACATTAAACTTGAGTGTTAATTAAAAAAGAGTGGGGAGGAAGGATTCTATTTTCAGTAAAGGACGTTAGTTTTTAAATTGAGGAAACGTCATCTCCGGCCGAATGACTACCGTCTGATAAGTTTTTATTGAAATTGGTGCGCTGGTGTTAAAAGAAAGATGTATGGATGCTGAGTTTAAATAATAATGATATTCACCGCGCTATCTAGACAGAAACTAAGCGTAGCTTGTACTATACATTCTAGAGCATGGATAGACATAGGTATATATATACATTTAGTTTTTGTCTTATATAATTTTTCTTTTTATGGTATAGGGTTCAAACGAGAAGACGGGTCACCTGATGGTAAATGACTAACGCCGCACCTGCAACTCAAAAGTCACAAGTGCGTTGCCGGCCTTTAAAGTGTGAGTAGGGGAAGGGTGGAAGAAAGGGACAGGGGGGAGGAAAGCCTTAGAGCCTAAAGCAATATGGTACTTTCCTATCGTTAAAATAAATTGTTGAACAGCCCTTATGAAATAAGTAGGACATAAGACTGTGGAAAACTATATTAATTACTGTTTTCAAATTTCTTATTATTATTTAAATATTAAACCAAATAGTAAAAGTAAATGACTCGGCAACAGCTAGGCATGACGTCACAACTCATTATTTCATAAAAATTTCTACAGAAAAGACCGTTTTGACGTTTAGTAAAAAAATAACTGATTTGACAGTCAGTGGTGAAAACCGCATGAAAGTCCGGTCAGTAGTTATTGAGTTTATCGCGAACAGACAGACAGACGCGGCGGGGGACTTTGTTTTATAATATGTAGTGATGAGGGGGAATCAAACCCTACAACTATTACAAAATTTGGTTCTGACACTTTAGAACAAACCTTTGTTAGTATTAATGTGTCAAAATAAAATTTACATCAACTGTACCCTTAACAGTAACATAGGGTTACTGTTAATCTGTTCTTCGCACGTTGTAACGCAAAAGAAGGATTTTATTTCATTGCAGAGAATAGCCTTTTGTTTCCTCAAGACGATTCAATATTTGTATATAGTGAGATTGAATTTAGGCTGAAACTCACCTTTATTTCAGACAAAAATCTATCATAATCCCGTCTACTGAATTGATAAGGCAGATCAAAACCATTTCTAAAAAGAAAATACTTATCCACGTCAGAATTTCTATAAAGAAAGTACTTATCCAAGGTTTTTTACTATAATAACTTGAAGGAGACGGAGAGGTGAAACAATAGAACTTTATGTAAGATAATTAAATCTGATGAAGAGGAAATTATCCCCGTATCATTGGAACTGGCAGTCGGATGCTTTTTTCGCTTTTGAATTTCTCCATTATGGATGCTAGAATTTTTATGCTCTCGACGTGGAAGATGTTTTGCATAGTTTTCAAATTAGCACTTTCATATTTTTGTACTGGATTGTTTTCAAACGATCTCATTTGATTTTGTAAACAGTACGTCTGGTTTAATAATTTGTTACGATCACGTGACGTAGGTAGAGCAGTACCAGCTAAGAAAGAGTAAAATGTTATTTGTGAACTTTTTAAAATAATGTACGGTACTTAGAACACAATATACAATATTAGATGTGTAACTCGGGACTTAATCGCGAAAATATTTGTAAGTGATATCTTTTATTGGTTACAAGACGTTTCGGTCGATTTGCACCGATCGTAGTCACAATAAAGTCCAGAAATACACATATGCATGTATAAAATATGAAAATAATAAAAATATACAATAAACAAGCATTCCTTTTTATATTCGTATCAAAAGAGTCAACTAAACTAAGTCTATTGGACCAGCCTAAAAGACCAACATAAAGTCAAGGAAAAAACAACAAGGAAATAAATATATAATCAGATGATTTCTATTTATAGGGTAATCAATTTTGACTGACACATAAACAAGACAGTAATTAAATAGGTTGAAAAATCCTAAAGGCCCGTAGCCAACGATGCGTATACTTTTCTTTCCACACGCATTTCTTTATATTAAGAAAGTTTAAGAAATTCATATAAACAAGAATTTATTCCAAGACAAGCTTATTCAATATTCATTTGAAAAAACCACTCTTACAAATAAATATAAGGCTGCTGTAAATAAATTGTTTTTGAGACTCATACCACGGTATAAATATACTGTGCTCATACCGTTCATTCATAACGTTTTTTTATCGGATAGGTACTATTTTATTTAAATTATTTTCGGTTTTTCTTTTTATTCCAGAATATATATTCGATATAAATACATATTACGCTGAAATTTTTTAACGAAATCGAGCGGGAATTTCAACTAAGTTACCTTGTATTATTAACGTCATTCAAATAAAATATATTTATATATATGTACATATCCAATGCTTTCGCTCACGGAGAGTTTTTTTTGAAATTCCTTACTTTTTTTTTAATAACTTGACACATTTTACACATGGCCGTCTGATGAACTAGGCAGAGCCTGTACTATGGTAACCAGACTGCTGATAAACATACTTATATAATTTTAAATATATACATATTATAGATACACAGAGAACCAATGATCATGCTTATCACACAGGCAGTCAGGCAGGCGGCTGGTCATAAAAGAAACCAGTCGAAACCCTTTGCAAGTCACAAATTGCGCCTATCTCAAATAAAAATTTTGAAAAGGGCACGAAAAAGATGATTTACCTAAAATTTGCATTTGTTCAGTAATCACTTCAGGATTTCAGGGCAATTTATGACATATAAAGAAGAGAAGACAATTTAATTTATTTTCATACGAGTGTAATGGTAGAATTGGGCTCGTGGCAAAGTGGTAACCGAGTAGGTTAGCAAATTACAAAGTTAAGTAATACTAGTCAGTGTGGCATACGTTAGGGGTAGTTGGAGCCCTAAAAAGTCCGACAACCTGTCTAACTACAGAACTTCGATATCGCCTAGTTACTTGGGTTGTGGAGGTCTGATGGCAGTCGCTTCACGTAAAACATCGAAGTTCGGCCGTATCGTAGTTAGACTGAAAGCCACTGGTATCGGGTACAGGGACCAATCTACCGGTGGTTAGGGTCCTAGTGACTAAAACCTCCTCACTATGCGTGCCGTATCGAGGAGAACTGCCTTCTGCATCAGGCTCTTAATCCAGCCGCTTAACCTTATTATTATTATTCCTTTTACATATATATAGTAATCACTTCAAGTTCCAGTTAAAGATTGATTATTCTCTCTTTAGCTAAGGTTGTCGAATATTAAAATGTCTCGGTACCAGTATGACCAAATCCGTATAACTATTTACTTTGTCATTAAATTAGATTCAGTTGAGTCATTTTGCTGGCTCAAGATAAAAGGGATTCCCAGGTCAGTTGCGAACCAGAAAAAGATAAAATTTCTACAAAATACACCCATTACTCTGTCCAACAACGTAAATAGGAAGAAAATGTGTTTATATACGAGGTGATCCGTTAGTGAGCCAATGTTTATACTGAATGTCTACAAGTGGAGGAAATATCAAATCTTGTTTAAGTGAAGTTTCGATATGAAAATAGCATACGGTTTGTTTTCAACGTGTACTTGAGATACCTACATTAATAAAATATGTCGTTATTATTTATATCAGCACTTAAAACGTCTTAAATATTCAGGTTTTTTTTTGTTTTCGAGTCTTTTTTTTAATTGCTTATAAAATTGTCGTAAAACCAAAAATTGTGACGGAAGCGAATAAAACACCCACAGCTTGTTTCTTTGGGATAAAAGTCTATGTATACTAAAAAATACTTATTATAATACCTTTTAGGCAAGGGTCCCAAAAAAACTTATAAAGAACGAGAATAAATACTTTAGTTGTTTATCTTTTTTCTCCAAGCTTATCAATCTCCATTATCCCTATTTTATCATGATTGGTCAAAAACGCATAAAAATTCTTAATTTTGCCCAAAGGTAGAAGGATACCTACTGGTACGTTGACTTTTATATCTCTAACCTCAAGAAATTATTTATCTTGACTTTATATTATTTGACTGGCCTGTTGGTCTAGTGGTTAGTGACCCTGACTGCTAAGCCAGAGGTCTTGGGTTTGATTCCCACCTAGGACAAACAATTGTGTGATGACCACGATCATTTGTTCTGTGTCTGGGTATAATTCATCTATAATATGTATGTATTTAGAAATATATAAGTATGTTTATCAGCAGTCTGGTTACCGGCTCTACCTAGTTTGGGATCAGACGGCGGTGTGTGAGATGTATGAAGTTATTATTGTTATTATCTCCCATTCAAATTTTCATCTCCTACTTTAGCCGCTTTAAGTTTTACACAAAAAAGCCTATGTTCTTCTCCAAGGTCCATTCTATCTTTACACCTCAATTCATCAAAAGATTCATCGGTTTAGGCGTGAAAACTTCAACTTGAACTGTTCCGATAACGAAGTATGAGTAGAAAATGTCCAAGTGACTCAGTGTTTACACTCCACAACGAGGGTAACGCCAGCTCTCAAGGATGAACGCTATCGTCAAATTAACATACATTATCTGTGAAGTTAAAAGCCCTTGCATGTGGACAAATACACTTACGAAATTAGCTTTTATCGGTATGCTACTGAAAGAGTTGGGTGTAAAGTGTACTGATATATTTTACATTGGTTTTAGCAATGACTTTGGTTTCAAAGGCGGTTTAACTTTATAAAAGTACAAATTTACTTTCGAGTTAATAAGAAATGTTTTGTTTTTGTAGGTTTGTTAAGTAAATGGTGTTATTTATGAAGTAGGAATAAAATTCGTAACTGGTTTACTTTTAAAATGGTGAAATCAAATAAAATAACACTCTTGTCGTAATTAAGAAGTCTCTCTTAAGTAATGGCTGAAATCTGCGTTAGTAGGTTATTGTAGTCAAAGACGCAATAAATGAAAATTTAATTATCGCAAGCTTCCATAACACGAATTCAATTATTTATTCCATTACTAAAATAAATTAAGAATCTTTTTACATAACATGCTACAAATTTTGGTCGGCCCCGCTCGAAGAGGTACACGAGTTTCGTGAACGGCCTCCCGCTGAGCTACGATGCCAACAGTTCGTTGGCCGTCCATCGTGTGGAGGCACTCCTACCGGGAAAATACAAGTATCAGATTGCTACGAGGGAATTGAGTCTTGTCTTGCGGCTTTGCCTCTTGGGCAACACAGCATTAAGCCCTCACTGTAGTCGTTGGAGAGGATCTCTCCTTACGTACGTACGTAGTAATCGTACGCTAAACGTGCGGTAGTGACGGATATTTTCTGGTATCGCATTCTTCTACGAGAAAGTCATCTCACAGAAGGAGGCTGCTGTCATTTTTCTTTTTATCCCTAATAGTGGCCAGCTGCAAATGCAGTGCTACCCAAAGAGGGTACCCACGCTTTTGCGGGCCGGTGCTAGAATGGAGAACACTGCTGTCTTTACAAGAGTCATTCCCGAATCCCCCTCCTATTTTAGGCTTAGTGTGGCACACCGTTTTATAGTCGGTCCATCCCACCGAGTTCGTGGTGGTTTCTACACATAAAAAAGAGTGAGTTCACGTTGGTAGTGTGTTAGGTGGGGTTTGAACCCATAATTACTTGATGGGAAGTGCTACACCACAGCCATTACGCTATCACCGAATGTCAATATTTTATTAAGATATTATCTTCCGCGCCTTTTCCCAAATAAGTTGGGGGCAGCTTTTAGTCTAACTACGATACGGCCGACTACCAACAGACCTCTACAACCCCGGTACTAGGCGATATCGAACTTCTGTAGTTAGACCAGGTAGTCGGACTCTTTAGGGGTCTAACTACCTTTAACGAATGCCACAGATGTTCGTATGCCAAAAGGGACCGACGGCTTAACGTGCTCTCCGAGGTACGGAGGGGTCTCAATGTGTTAAGAATGATCACCCACGCTAAGACTGACCTGGCTAGTATTACTTAACATCGTAATGTGCTAATCTAGTCGATTACCACTTAGCCACGAGTTTTTTATCAAGACATAAAAATCTTAAATAATTGTAGTATAGCAGTGAAGCCTCAACAATAAAATTTATGTTTTAGACTTAATTTGTAAATTTTTTCGACCTTCAAAACATCACTTGCTTGTCTAAAAGCCTTAAAATTCATGGCACGTCTTAATAGCCTATTTAGTGAATCACTTAAAACCCACTCCACGGATAGTTAGGCACATTCGATATGGTACACATGCATGCATTATTAACCTTCAACATTTCCTATTTCCTGCATAAGTCAATTTATTTTTATATGGCCTCCTGTTTTGGAGGTTACGTTACGCTAACTAAATAAAGATGCAACGTTTGTCTTCCTAATTGCTCCTACAAACATGTTGCAGGATCGTGTGGCATACAAGCACATTATAGGCGATTATTATTACCATAGCATGTACGCTTGCAAATGCAGGAGTATTTTGTTTTTTTCTTTTATATTATTATTATATTAATTCGGTTTAACGGTGAACCCATCTAAATGCCAAGAGATCATTATAGGAAACCCTAGAATGACTAGCTAATTGATACCAATAGTACTACCGAAATCATCTTTAATGACTCAGTTTTGCTCATTAGTCCCTCTTTCAAGGATCTTGATCTGCACATTGACAAAACCCTCAACTGGCAAACTCAGGTATCTAACGTCAGTTAGAGGGTAACCAATATATTGAGGTGCCTTTATCGCCTAAAAAAAATCTCCCAATCAAAACATATACGATACTTGTGCAGACTTTGGTTTTCCCAGTTATCGACTATAGTGGTGTGTGGTATCTCGACATGAATGCAGATCTGCACAACAAACTAGACCAGGTTCTCAATAATTGCATCTGATTCATATTAAATTTCTGAAAGTATGATCACATATCCACTTAATTATCGCACCCAACTGTCATGGTTACCTATAAGACATCGCCGCAGTTTGAGGTCGTTGACTATGTTGTACTCCCTTCTCCACTCACCTACTTATCTAACATCTAACGTCCAATATCTCTGCTCTAGCCATGCCAGAAATCTTCGCTCTTCTAATAATCTTCTTCTTTGTTCTTCTCATAATTCCAGTTCATTCTTCGTTCTCTGTCCAAACTCTAAACCTCTGGAATGCGTTTTCACAAGAAATCATTATGTCCACTAACCGGTTCACTTTTAAGGTTAAAGTACGCAATCTCTACAAAGATTTAGTGAAACATCAGAATAATACTTTATAAGTGTCTTTATTACTTGTGTATCTGTATGTATGTGTATATCTAGTACATTTATGGAGGATTATTTATGTAATAAATATTTTTTATTCCTTTATCTTATGGCTACTAAATAAACATATGACACACACTCATTCCATCACCAAGAGGTTGACTGGAAGAAAATGCCAACGATATAAAGTTCACCTTTAGCAATGTATTTGCGGGAAGTATAAATATTAATTACATCCCTTTTTTGAGCCATCGGCGGGCGTCGTCGTCGTCTAAACAAATTTTCACAGAATGTAAAACACTGTTATTTTTGCTGCAGTCTTCTTAGATTGGAGAGCTCCAGATTTTGTTTGTTCGCATATTATGATAATTATATTTCAGTGCTAGGATAGGAAGATTATATCCTGCCTACTGCCATTGCACTTCTGTTCTGTTATCTAGATAAAGTACTAAGTAAAACCTCTCTTACTACCAGTTGTCATTCTCTCCATAACCGGTAAAAGAAAACATTTAATTGACAGTGCATCACCTTTTTAAAAAGCGCTGAAGAAGGAGAGAGTGTTACTACTTGAATATAACACAATAATCTTCTTCAGACAAAGTTTCTTGCAACGCTGAACATAACCATATTATTGATGCTAACAAACATCGGAATCTGGTTTGGACACTATCTCAAAATATCACTTGGCATTTTCTTGCCCCATTAGTTAAAGAGGACTTCACAAACAAAAGTAAAATGCACCTACTTCTTAAGTATGTCGCTTGATTTGTGCGTTCAAGGCAACTGGCCTTTGGCTGTCAGGGCCAAACACCTCAGTGTAATGCACTCTATTTGTGATACAAAGCATAAGCTGTCGCGATTTTTAATAATAGTCTTTGCTAACAGATTTTTGGCACTTTCTTTGCTCTAATAGGAAAGTGTATTAATTATATTCATACATAATTTTTTTTCTTGAATACCTGTATTGCCATTTTGCACTATTTATAATTATAATTTTAGTGAACAATATAATATTATGATAGAATACTATATTACATCCTGTATTCATTTCAAATGTTAATTGAATAATTTGTTCTACTTACTACTTACTAATATTCAATGACTTTAATTTGTTTTTATATAATTTGTTTTGTATGTTGTTGTCTAATGGTAGGACATGAGATTCATAGTTTAACTAAAAATCTAACACTTTTTGTAACCTGTGTACACAAATAAATTTAATTGAATACTTGTATATATTATGATTAACGATATAACTTTCACCAATCACAAAGTGGCAAGCTCGGTGGGTTTAAATAATAACCGTTTTTTTTCTAATTTGCACACACGGACATATCATCATACATAGTTGGTTATTTGTAACCGACTTTCATATGTATATACATATAACCAACCAACATATAAATAACCAACTTTCTTCAAAAACATCTATTTCATATATATACTGTTTCATATAATATATATACTATCATATATGACATTTCACGAGAGATTTTTGTTCGAACTGGAATCCTCTACCTATACAAGGCAGTACCTCATCCCTGGTGTTGTTAAGCCTAAGGCACCGGTAACCGCTCACCATTGCGGACCACGTGATGGTGTTCACTTACCATGTGGCTGTTTCTCGACTTAGTATAAAAAAAAGAGGTAAAGACATGAGCGGAAATCTATTTTTACATGCTTTCCTGCCTTATTAAATGGATTTTCAGCATCTGTTAAAAAAGTTTGTACAGGTGTTAATCTAAGAATAAAAACGTGTTACTGAAAAAGTTATTTAAAAATAAATGGAGAGCAAATTTACACATAGTCAGGGCCAAACGTTTCAGTGTGTTGCACTCCTGCCCTTGGAACAAGATACGAGAGGAAGCGGTTGAAGCAAATAAATATTATATTCTTGTAATAACACTAAAAAGCTGGTTTTAATTTCTTTACTTAAAATTTGGTGTTTGAATAAAGATAATTACAGGAAAACAAAAGGCATAGAAGTATCTTATTAAAATAAGGAGCTGCCTTACTTATGTAAAACCTCCCCTCCACTCTTCAGAAAATAGCAACTAACTTGCACTGTTTAATCTGTTTATATATATGGTCTGATGTTTATGCGTGAGAAGCCTAGGGTTTTTAAGACCCTAAAGACCCCCAACTATGTGTGTAACCAGAGTCATTGCTTAAAATGTAGAGAGCCGTATGGTTATTTGCCTGTATTTATTAGTAGAAATATATTTATTTATTTATTCGTGAAAGAATTAACTCTTATTATACACCATAATAAGGGTAACTTTATAAATTTATGTATGTCTCAACATGTACCTTATAAGGGCGCAGCAATATTATGATAATATGGTAGAGAAAATTCTCATGACATGAATTTCGTTCAAGTGTTCGCCATATGAAAACTATACAAAAACGCTCCGACGCGTGCTTCTCTCGCGCTTAACGCATGTCATGTGAACGTTCAAGTCCAATGACATTGAGTTTTAAGATCAAACCACTAAATCAGTTCGTTATCTGTGAATACATTTTTATGATACAGAATTATTTACAATATAATTTAAATGATAAATTTTGTTAATTTTCATATTTTTGTTACTGTTTGATCTCAGTTTTGGATTGGTTAATTTGCCTAAGTCGGTGAAATAGTCTGCCAGTCAATAGATTATCGAGATATTTACGTGCGAAGAACGTAAACGAGTAAGAGCAGCTTGGTCTAGAACGAGATTCCACTTCACATTGAATCAGCTTATCTGCCTTTTTTCGGCTCAGAAGGAAAGAACCACAGCGTTTTACACTTCCAATCATATTTTCTATAAGAAACAAAATTAAGTCTGGATATCAAATGAAAACGCCTATTTTGTACTTACCATTTAAATCTTATTTTTGTATTCTTTTAAAACAAACGAAATTTATTTACATATGCATTAATTACAAAGAATGTCTCTTTTTGTTATGAGCCAAAAATCTTCCTAAAAAGGGCCCTGAACTAATCTGTATTAAACAGGTATTAGTTTTTTCCAAATGCAGGTGTACCCCATAATTGGTAGTTATGTCTGCTCGTTTACATGCATGGTCATCGTCTTGGCACAAGGGGTGCTTAGCTAGCAATTCTTCTCACATTGTATCAAGAGCAATAGCATCAGCAAGGACCCTTAGAAGCTTTACCCTCAAACACATAACGTACATCCAGCCTAGGGTTACTGATGCTATAAACAGGGAAACAGGAACAGGGAACACTCATTTATCAAGAGCTCAAGTACGATAGCGTGCTGGTAGTCTTTTCTAGGGTTTTGAACAGAACTCGAGATTCAAACAGAAATCTAATGTGCCCTACTTCTAAATTATTCACGTAACTACATATTCGTAAGCAGCTTCAAATTTTAAAACAGTAGTCGCGTTTGTTGACCTAGAAGTGTCAATAGTCTCGCGACATTAGTTATTGACTTATTACGTCATTAATGTTCACTGGTTACCTAATAAGTCATTGCAACTAAATAATAAAACTAAAATAATATTTGAGGGCATTAAATATTAGGCAATTCATATTTAAACTTATCAATAATTAAAACTTTTTTTAAAATACCTATTTCTATATTATTCAATACGTAAAAAAGTTAAACTTTGTACAGCGGCTCTCTATATTTTTTTTTAAGAATCACCTAACGTTAGTGCCTCTCACGCGGAAACAGAAGTAGTTTAGTTTGGTAAGGTCGCTTCTAGTTCCGCTTCCGCGTCCTCCTTTTACTTCTTCCGCGCGTTATAAACGCGATAATTTTGGCCACCAACCGAAGGTGAGAGTGCGGTATTTATAAACACGTCGCGCGTGCATGCGAATCTGCTCCGCTTCCTGTTTTATATCTTTGCGTTGGTTCGGATGATCTGAGGCATTCACGTATATTATTGTTAATATTATAAAGACATTTGTTTGTGATTAAAGACATGAAACAGACACGGAACTGGCAAGCGTTATCATTGTAATATTGTTTTGAAATAGACAGATCAAATCCTGTCAACCATGACTTAAACTCTTAAATAACTACTAAGCATCTCATAGAACCCAACAAATTTGTATATCATTTAGCACCATATTTCCGTATAAAACTCTTCGTTCCTTTACTATATCTGTGACATTCACTTCTCTTCTTTCTTCTTTCTTTTCACTTCCGCTGCATCAGATTTATGCGTGAACTAAATGTTTACCTTCATATCTTAGCAGAACCTCTCTGTCTCTCTTATGTAGGTAGCATACTTTAAAGAAAGATAGATCTGCGGCTCTACTCGTACGTTACATAGACCGCAGGTAGAATGTACTATACGAGTATACGTAATATAGTAATTCTGCATTGAGTATGTATGCTACGGGCCTAAGTTTCAATTGTATAAAGATACCTGAAACCGGTTACCAGTAATCTGTATGCTTGTTTAGTTATATAAAAAATATCACCACGATATATGATAATCAAACGTATTTTTTTTATTTAGATACCTATGTAACTACCCGTGATGAATTATTGTAATATATGCAAATCACGCGACAATTAATGCAGATATGTGGAGACCCTTAAATGGACACTTTTTGGCTCATAACAAATGAAGGAGGAAATTCCTCACAAATGATGTGCATTTCATTAAATACTTAAAGTTTCATTAGACTATGCTTGTGTTGGAAGAATGTTATAGCTACTAATTAGTATAGGTTATTGAAAATATAGAAAAAGTGCGCTTATACGAGTAGGAAACGAATGAGCTACTTTATGCTGCATGCCGAAGTAGTGAGCGAGCAATGAAAGTTCTGACTCCGATGAGTTTAAAAACAAAATAGACGACCTACATAATATATGCCGTGAGGGTAGAACATTTTACTGCAAATTATCAAACGCAGGTTCGATTCCTACTAAGGAAATATTTGTATACATGAATATGTCTCTTTATTTGGTCTGGGTGTCATTATACATAGAAAATGTATAAAATTAATGTATTTACAAAAACATACATTTCAGTATGTATAGCCGTGTTCTAAAACCCTTAGTATACGTATGCTTAGTTTGAATTTAAATAGCGCAGTGTAATTTGCTTCCAATAAAATATTATTATCTCAACTTCGACCGTACCCCGACCCTCCAAAAAATAATATTTATGAATCCGATTTCCATAATACCTTCAAAGCTCACAAATTTTTATATACGTGTATCATAAAAGTCACATAAGTGAATTAAGAAACCGTAACTGGTATTTTTTAGACGAACGAGGTGAATATTAGATGAAGATTATTCGATATTGGCCGGTTATAAAAATATGACCTAGAATACATATTTATTACAGGGGTTATATCTTCTCTATAAATATACATATACTAGGGAAGAAGAATTGTGGCTGAAATATTTTTTTATATTACAATAAAAACTTTCGTGAGTGGTATTCATATTTATTAAAAACTATACGGTTTTACTCACGTTTGTATTTCGGTGATGCCCGACTAGTTTCGGACCAGTGTGACAACTGACACCGTCGCGGCAGGACGCTTCACTCCTTGAGAAAGGGCCCCCGTCGGGTCCGAAACTAGTCGGGCATCCCCGAAATACAAACGTGAGTAAAACCGTATAGTTTTTAATAAATATTTTTTTAGGTTAAATGAAATTGTATCATTGGCGACAAAGTGGATTTAAATAGTCCTTAATACTGGTTTAGCGAACGAGTGGCAAACTTAATGTTCGGAATCTGGGAGGCTTATAAACCTGTAAAAAGTGACTTTTTTTAGTGGGGAATGCTATCCTGTCAATGATGATGACAATTGATTTCGTCATATTCATTCTGGCTGCCTTCTTCCGGAGATACTTTTTAAGATTTTGTTATGTTTTTGAAGCACAAACCCAGGGGGGTTTTATAAGTTTACCGTGTGTATCTGTGTCTCTGTCTATGGCATAGTGTTATTTGACAAGAGACTTGGTCGAGAGTGCTATAATTCAAGAGGATCTGTTAAACCATTTGTGGATCATCAGCACTTTTCTAATTGTCATAGCGATTTTATTGTAATGAAATTTCTAAATATGTTGTTTTTAGATGTGCAGTTACACGATTAAAAGCAATATCCAAAAAATACAACTTAATTTTTTCAAAATCCATTAGTTTTAAGCTAAAAGCTCCTCAAATTCGACCACAATTTCTGTAACACTATGTGAATAGTATAGTTCAAAAATGGGAAACAACTTCTAACTTGCTCTTGATTCACATTTCTGCCGTGTTATGAAATAGACTTCCTAAAAAAATTTTCAATTACTGAATATTATACTACATATGTACCTATATGTATTAATGAGTACTATTTTATAAGTATAGATATATGGCAATTATGTATAAAATCCCATTAATCATCATCCCCAAACACATCTAACATTCCAAATTCTCTTAAATTTGAAAACACTCGCCACAATTCTCTTCTAGCACTACTTTCGTCACAGCTGCGTCCGGTTTATGTGCCATCAAAGCCGACGCTGCGATAATGGAGGGCCCAAGTGTGCCCCTCGTAAAAATATAGCGCTTTGAATTTCAGTATCGGTGGCTGACGTGGTAAGCAGATAACAAGTAGGGATTAATCGTTAAAAGTTTGACGGAATTGCAATTTTTGAACTGTTATTTAACATTTTTACGTCCGCAGGCAGTAGAGACTCGCCTATCGTTAAAATAAATTATTTATTTAAAAGTTCTTATGCAACTAAGTGTTACATGAGACATTGAAAATTTTGTTTCGTAATTATTTTCAAGTTTGTTATTATTGTTTTAATCGTTTGGAAGCCTCCACGGGTCATCACCTCACCGGAGATATGGTGAAGTGGTATGTCGGAATCATACCGACTAAATCCACACGGTGTTCCCTCACAAGAGAGTATACCCTAAAAAGCAAGCCACCGAGAACCCCTGCAGGCCTTGGCAGGCGACCACACCGCTGAGTATTATTTTGTAACTAGCATTTATTTTGCCTCCGGATTAGGAGAACGGTACCTACCATAATTTAAAAACGTCCCTTAAAAAAATATTTTTCTGTATCCCAGACAATGCGTATGCACGATTTCATGATAATATTAGTTAGGATTGTTAAACCGACGTCACAAATTGTTCTTTCATGCGAGTGTTCTATGGGACGTACAGTTTTGACATTTTAATAAAGAGACACTTGATTTGACTTGTCAGTCAACTATTATATTGTGTTATTAGGTTATTACTTGCTATCAATATTGATATACTTAGGTATTTATCACATTACAAGATGAATTATTATTACATTATTCATTAAAATTCAATGTCATTCATGGGTGTCGTTTACAATTCCTTCCAATTTAAATATTGTTCGTACGATTATTATTAAACTAAATATACTTTTCAAACTAATATACATATTATAAAATCAACAAAATAAGTAGGGAAATATTTACTGACCTTGTTGGTGTAGTGGTTAGTGACCCTGACTGCTAAGCCAGAGGTCGTGGGTTCAATTCCCACAGGAAAACTAATTGTGTGATGAGCACGATCATTTGTTATGTGTCTGGGTGTAATTTATCTATAATATGCATGTGTCTATTCTCGAGACACTGGAGCCTTGAGGCTCAATAAAACGATGATAAATAGCGAAAATGATGTAATTTGGTACTATTCTTCGTTTTATTACAATAATTTTTACAAGGCTGTATGCGTTCGTATTGTATGTAGAATAGCAAGTAGTTTATACAAAAAAAGTAGGTAGAATTTTTTCCTAAGTCAAATAATTAATTATTTCTAAGTACCGTCACAGCGGTACCGCCTATGCAAACAGATATAGTGGCAACGATCCGCTATGACTGTCAGGCGTTAACATCATCCCCCCCGTTAAAGGTCGCCGACTTTAACCTTCTATGAGATGCTCTGTCGCTGGTAGGGGGCAGAGTCGCGTGAAAGGCCTTCGGTAGGTTCCATGGATGGTTTGGCCGTCTGCAACGCGACACACTCCATCGGGACCAGGAAAGAGTTTCGTGATTCGACCCGTGCGCCAGCATAATGGTGGTAGATTCTCCTCCTGCAGCAGCACTAGGTCACCAACCTTCAATGGAGTATCATTGGTGCGCCATTTCGTTCTTTGTTGGAGTTCAGCCAAATATTCCCTTTGCCATCTTCTCCAGAAGTGCTGTCGGATTTGCTCCAGCCGTTCATAACGCTTCAGCTGAGTGAATTTGCAGTCTTCTAGTCTCGCCGAAGGTAATGCAGTTAGTGGCCGCCCGATTAAGAAGTGTCCCGGAGTGAGGAAAAGGAGATCATTCGGGGACGAGGACATAGGGTAAAGTGGACGGCTATTTAACAAGGATTCAACTTGTGCAAACAGTGTGGATATTTCCTCAAATGTTAAATGCGTGTTACCCATTACTCGTCTTATGTGATATTTAGCGGATTTCACTCCGGCCTCCCAGATCCCACCAAAGTTTGGAGCGTAAGCGGGAGAAAATAAAAATTTAATTTCTTCTTCGTTTGAAAACTCTGTTATGATCTTGTGATTGCACTTTAAAAAATCGCCAATTTCCTTAGCAGCGGCCACGAAGTTGCGGCCGTTATCGCAAAAAATCTCGGCAGGTTTACCACGACGGGCAATGAATCTGCGTAAAGTAAGGATGAAGGCGTCCTTCGAGAGATCACCTACTGCTTCTAAATGTACGCATTTAAATTTCATACAAACGAAAATACATAAATAACACTTTGTAATCCTGGATCCACGACCCTTTTTATCCAAAACAAAAAACGGTCCAGTAAAATCTATTCCAACACTTCTAAATGGGAAGTCCACCGTAACGCGCTGAGAGGGCAAGTTCCCCATAATGGGTGATAAAGACTTGCCTTGTACCCTTCTGCATTTTACGCAATTGTGTACGGTCCTCCTAGCCAGGTGTCGACCATTGATAGGCCATATGTATTGCCTGACGCTAGCCAGGAGAAGCTGTGGGCCAGCGTGTAATTTATGTAAATGTTCCCATTCAAAGATAAGTTTGGCGAGATGATGGGAGGAATGTAGTAAGATAGGATGTTTGCTATTAAATGCTATGGCTGAAGCATCCAAGCGGCCTCCTACTCTAATTAATCTGTCTGTGTTCATGAAAGGTGTTAACGATAAAATGTTAGACCTTGAACTAAGAGGTTTACCTTTGGACAACAAACCGTATTCAACAGGAAAAGATTCCCGTTGCGCCATGCGACATAACAACTGAAATGAATCCTTTAATTCTTCTAAACTAAGCGCTCCAAAACGTCTAAGTGTTTTAGTTTTACGCAAATTGTGTAAATATCTTAAAACATATGCATAAACCCGTTTAATTTTATGCAGCTTACTATATTTTTCAAATGGAATTATTGAATGATTATCAATTTGGGCAGCAACGTTAGATTTTATTTCAGGGATTTCCAACACCTGCTGAGATTCATTAAGTAATGTAGGCCAAGAAGAATCGTCTTGGACTAAAAATTGGGGTCCTGACCACCATAAGTCATAATTTTTAAGCTCTTCGGGATAAACGCCACGCGAGATGAGATCAGCTGGATTGTCCAGGGTAGGTACATAACGCCAACAAGAAACGTCTGATAATTCAAGTATTTCTGCTACCCTGTTCGCCACAAAAGTTTTTAGTTTTCTAGAGCTAGTATGCAGCCATGCAAGGACGACACTAGAGTCACACCAATACACCTTACGTGCAACTGGGAACCTCAGAGAATCAACCACAGCACTGCAGAGTTGCGCGGCTAGTAATGCAGCAGACAGCTCCAAACGCGGTATAGTGCACGCCTTTATTGGAGCTACCTTTGACTTAGAGCATAAGAGTTTAACATGTACAGTGCCTGTGCCATCAATTGACCTTATATAGGTGCAGGCGCCATAGGCTCTTTGGGAGGCGTCACTGAACGTATGCAGCTCGGTCACAACGGGTGAATCGCATAGAACCTGCCTCGGTAGAGTGATAAAGGTTAGTTGAGATAGACTGTTGGAAAACCTTTGCCAAGCCTTTTCGACATCCTTTGAAACTGGGTCGTCCCAACCGACCTTGTCAAGCCATAGTTGCTGCATAATCAATTTAGGTATAATGATACAGGGGCTCACAAAACCGAGGGGATCAAAGATTTTAAATGAGGTAGATAATATATAGCGCTTAGTAATATTTTCTTTGATTGGTGGAATTTCGAAAGAATAATGTAAACGGTCTGTTTTGGAATTCCACCCTAAGCCAAGAGTGTTTGATGACTCACTAATGATCAGAGTATCGTTAGAGTTTTCCGAGCAAGATTCGAGAACGTTTTGTGAATTGGATTTGAACTTCCTTAAGTTAAAACAGCCTTTCTTTAAGGCGTCCGATAGTGAATTTTTAATACGTTTTAAGTCACCTTGACTATCACTACCGGTAATGACGTCATCGACGTACATGTCATGCTGTATTATAGTTTTAATGACTGGATCGTCGCACTCCCCGCCCAACTGCCAAAGACACCTTGTGCTTAAAAAGCTTGCGCTGGAGAAACCGTAAGTCACAGTATTTAAACGTAATATTTTAAGGGGCTTATTCTCGTCTTCTCTCCATATAACAAGTTGAAGATGTCGATCTGATTCGTCAACTAATACTTGACGGAACAATTTCTCTACGTCGCCCGTTAATATGTACTTGTAGAAGCGAGCTCTAATTAGTATGGAGAAAAGAGAGTCTTGAATTTGAGGCCCAATCATTTGGATGTCGTTGACAGATAGGCCGGAGGATGTGCGTGCCGATGCATCGAACACTACTCTAATTTTTGTTGACTCACTGTTTTGCTTAAAGACGGGATGATGTGGTAAGAAATAGCAACCTTTAGATTGTAAGTCATTTAATGAAATTTCTGATAGATGGCCTAAATGTGCATACTCTCTTATGAATTGAATATATTGCGATTTAACTTCGGGTTGTCTCCTAAAGCGTTTTTCTAAATTATAAAACCTTTTCTTAGCCATATTGAAGGAGTCACCGAGACAGTCATCGGAATCAATAAGAGGTAGCTTAACGAAAAATCTTCCATTTTCTAAACGAGAGGTATGTTGTAAAAAATGAGTTTCACATGCCTGCTCGCTTTCGGTTAGGTATGATTTTGATGGAATTTTTTCTAACTCCCAGAATCTATTTAAATTTTCTTCAATATTTTCATTATGATACACATTAGTAAGTAAGTGATTGCATTTAATATTCATTTTGGGTGGTTTATGTTGTAAGGGGCCTCCCACCAACCAGCCCAATTTTGAGCTGTGCAATTTTGGGCAATTGGGGCCTAGTGACCGCTGCTCACAACCTATAATATCCCAAAATAAGTCTGAGCCTATAAGCATGTCTATGACAGCAGGTTGATAGAAGTTGGGGTCTGCTAAGACGATATTACTAGGCATATTAAACGATCTAATATCAATAAATATACTAGGTATGGAACCTGTTAATTGTTCCATTGCATAAAAGTTAGAAATAACAGTAAATGATGAATTTTTCGATTTTAATTGAACAATGCAATATTCCGTTATAGTGCCTGAATCATTGTTGCCAAAACCGATAATCTTAGTAGCATCAATAGGACGGTCCTCTAATGATAACCTTTGTTTTAGATTTTGACTTATGAAAGAGGATTGACTGCCACAGTCGAGTAGGGCGCGTACTGTTTCAGATTTTTTAGTCTTGGGATTGACTACTTCAATTAAAGCAGTAGAAAGAAGAGCTTGTTTGGTACCTTGGTTGTTACAGTTGGTCAACGTCTCAGCTGAACTGTTGACAGTATTTGTGTTATCACCTGTACCAGTAGGAAGGTGCAACAAACTGTTGTGTCTCTTGTTGCATTCGCGGCAACGACCTAAGCGACATTTAAAAGTGGGATGACCAGATCTTAAACAATTAAGACACAATCTTAATTTATTTGCGTCTGCTATGCGTTCGCGTATGTCCTTAGCTTTAAATGATGGGCAATCGTATATTCTATGATCAGCATTGCAGCAGGGACAGAGGTATGATAATGATGATGATTGTGGTTGTGACTGGTTGCTACCGCTAGTGTATGCATGCGACTTAGGGTACGTATGCTCCTTATTCCTTGAATGACCATCTGAGCGTTTATTGTGAATGGGTTTTGGTGTGTTTTCTGGTTTACCACGGTGCAACGACTCGAGCACGGCTGCACGATCGTTTAGAAATTTGTGAAAATCTTTGAGTGTCGGTGTGTCAGTTGACAACGCGTTACGGTGTTCTTCCCATCTTGTTAAAGTTTGATTGTCTAGCTTAGAGGTGACTAAGTGGATTATTATGACGTCCCAATGCTCAGTGGCTTGTCCTAAATTAGAAAGAGCACGCAGATTTTTACTCACGTGATCAACTAAGAAGCGTAGTGATCTTTCGGACTCTTTGTTGATTGAATGTATGTTAAATAACGCACTGAGATGATAACTTATTAGTAACCGCTTGTTATCGTAACGTTCGAGTAATAGGTTCCAAGCTCCCTGATAATTATTAGAAGATAATTCTAGGTTTGAGATGGTTCGCGCTGCTTCGCCTTCTAAATATGAAATTAAATAGTGAAATTTATTGACTGGACTAATTCTACTATTTTCATGAACTAAGGATAGAAAGGTGTCGCGAAATTCCATCCAGCGAAAGTATGATCCATCAAATTTTGCAATTTGAATCAAAGGTAGCTTGAAACCCATTTCACTACCTTCAAGAACACAGTGAGTTGTATTGTGAGGGCTACTTGAGTCGTGGACGTCCTCATCCTTACTATGTATTTGTAACAAATTTTGTGCTGTTACAATGTTGCTGATAAATTCCCCTTCTATTTTTTCTCGTTCTTCGAGCTCACTGTCTAAGAAACTACAATTAAAAATTTCAATTTGACTTTGTAAGTCATCAAACCTTGACGATAGAGTTTTAAACTTGCTCAATTTTAATGTAAGTTCCGCCCAATGTGTAGCAGTAAAATAGTCGAGCTGCGACAATTTTTCTAAATAATTTCTAAACTTCGTTACTTGGCCCTTGACGGAGCTACGTCTAACAATAAACTCCGCTAAACTCTTTGCATCGTCACCTGAAGCCATTATTATTTTTTGTTTATTATGTGGCTTAGTAAGTTACTAAGTTAATCTTACAGAGAATCCTCACGAGCAAAAAATTAAATTTATATAGAAGTTTAATAAGAATTAACGGAGTTATGTTAAAATTGAAAATAAATAAAAGTACGCTCACGCCCCTCGTTGGTGGTGTCTACCGCACGGGAGGCCGAAGTAGCAGCTGTGATCAGCGCGGAGCGGCGGCTGCGCGGCGCTGACGACGCTCAGCGGCGTACTGGTAATGCGGTCCCCAGCTGAAATGTTCGGCGGCAATAATCACTATAATGCAATTTATAAGGCGCGGCGGCCCTTTGTAAGGTTTTCTTATGAGAATAATGAAATGGCGAAGCTAACTATAACAATAAAGAACTGTTGTGGGTAAACGGGACATAAAATTTCGAAAATGCGCTTGAAAATGTAATGAAAGCTCTTATACTTTTAAATATGCAGTAGGAATGCTCGTATGAATTGTCAAGAGACAATATATAATAGCGAGCTTGTAAGAATATAACCAAAAAATATGTATGACGTGATATAGTAACCTTGACACGCTAAGTCTGTAATTGTATAAATTTACACGTAGTTTGCACAGTTATGAAACCAAAATAATGGGTAGGCAATAGGTTACGTAGGTAACAGGAAGTTTAGGAGCAAGGGAAGCCACTTAGCTGCAATGATATTGCTGTGCTGCGGTGCTACGTTGCATATAACGTTTATGTCTGGCGCTGCTGGTGCTTCCGATACCCGTGTAGGCTGCTTGTTCCAAAGGTCTAGATGCGTGCGTGATGGTGCGGTGCTGACCGGCTGACGGCTGCGGCGCTGTGCTGACCAACTGCAGATAGGCCTTGGTGCTGCAAACTCCCTTTAGATTTTCGTCCTGTCACGGTCGCCAATTATGTCTATTCTCGAGACACTGGAGCCTTGAGGCTCAATAAAACGATGATAAATAGCGAAAATGATGTAATTTGGTACTATTCTTCGTTTTATTACAATAATTTTTACAAGGCTGTATGCGTTCGTATTGTATGTAGAATAGCAAGTAGTTTATACAAAAAAAGTAGGTAGAATTTTTTCCTAAGTCAAATAATTAATTATTTCTAAGTACCGTCACAGCGGTACCGCCTATGCAAACAGATATAGTGGCAACGATCCGCTATGACTGTCAGGCGTTAACAGCATGTATTTAGAAATATATAAGTATGTTTATCAGCAGTCTGGTTACCATAGTACAGGCTCTGCCTAGTTTGGGATCAGACGGCCGTGTGTGACATGTGTGGAGTTATTATTATTCTCTTGATTTATTTAATATACATATAAATTACATTTTCAAATATATTCACAATAAAAAAACAATATAATGTAAAAAATAGTGTCCCACCGGTATCGGGTACACGGACCAAGCTACCAGGGTGGTTAGGGTTCCAGAGACAGAAACCTCCTCACTATGCGTGCCGTATCGAGGAGGACTGCCTTCTGCATCAGGCTCTTTATCCAGGTGCCTAACGTGAGCCTCTGAAAGCCTCTATTATTATTATTATTATTACAAACACACATTTAACTACCAGTTAATATTTATCAGCAATCGGATGAGGGTGTAATAGTTGCGTTCTCACATTGAACAGATATTTATATAATTCATAGATTATTATTTATTTACCTAATGTGCATATAAAAAGTAAATTACCTTTTCAATATACTCAAAATTTTCCCATCTGTATTTCCAAAGTGCCCACTTGACGACAATAGGCTTGCCCTCTTTTATGTGTGTAGGACCAAATTTTAATTGGCAAACTGTGGGTGTTTAACGCGCCTCTGTCTACTTCTTTGGGAATACCAGCATGTGTGTAACCTTATAAACTTAATAGACTACATATATAAGCTAATACTCAATTATGTAATACTAGCGACCCGCCCCAGCTTCGCACAGGTGTAATGTAGATACCAATGTGGTGAACAATTATCGTCATATGATTGTACAAATTAACACAAAACTATATTAAACCATACAAATAAACCTTCCTCTTGAATCGCTCTATCTATTGGTGAAAACCGAATGAAAATCCGTTGCGTAGTTTAAAAAATCTAAGCATACAAACGGTGGAAGCGACTTAGTTTTATACTATGTACAGATGTTTATGCTTTTATTTGTTCCTAAGCCGTCTCTAAACTCCTTATGAATCCAAGTGTTTGTGTCACGTAGACCCACCGTGTGTTAACCGACCGTGCATACAAATAGCGTGTAAGTAATATTTCTGTTTTTTCTTTAGTATGTACATATGTTTGTGTATTGGCTCGGAGCCAACGCATTGAAGATTAGTAATAATTGACAGCTTCATAAAGATGTGCGTGTATAAGAATATTTTGTTTGAATGTTCGAAGAGTAGATACGGTGTTGAGGTATGGATTTTATTCATTTTGGAAATTAAGATATATTGCAATATACTCCCAACTTTACCCATCTTTAATTCCCAGAGGGCCCGGTGGAAGGCAATTATAGTTGGTGAAATGTGAGTGTTAAATATACCTCAGGCTACTCTTTCGGGGATACAGGCGTGAGGTTATGTATGTTTATATATATATATGATATAAAAATACACATGCCTAAAGACTTCGACCTGAAAAAAAGATCTTAATATTCACCGTCATCCGCAGTCTGACCTTATCAACTGTTGGTATTGACCAATTTTTTGCGATTCTCTTACGCTTATCCAGGTATATGCCGTGAGGTTGATGATAGACTAGTAAGTCAATGTCACTGACCACATCATAACGTACAGCGTCATCTGAACGGACACAAAAAAACAATATTCCTACAGACAATATACACATGTGTGTATATCTATAACTAGGTACGGTATAACTATTCATTTATTACGGCAAAGCCAAGACAGTATCAAACTATTCTTTAAGAAGTAATAATTATTATTTAAATAGAATTGTCTGTAATAAACAGAAGTATGACAAGCGATACTAAATTTCATTGGTAGATCCCATCTATCGGTGCAATTTATGATACACGATGGAAATAACCTTCTTTGTTTTGGCTAATAATGATGTTTTATTAAGAAGATACCACGACGTTACGGTCTTTGGTCATCTCTATTTCTGTAGCTGACCAACGCAATACTTGCCAATTCTCGCCACCACGTTTAACTTCAGCAATCAACCCCTTTCACCACCTATTATCACCAGCTGTTCGAGGAAGCGAAGGGCTGAACAGTTTAAATAAAACTGTTTAAGCCAAAATAAAAAATACCTTCTCCGAAATTCATGCATCACAGCAGCCGTTGTATGCAAAAGTCATCGGTTTTCACGTTGGCGACCGCAGGCTTCCCTTATCGCCTATTGTCTGTTTGTCCGTCTGCCGTCCAAGGTCTGACGTGTGCGGTCTGGGGTCCCGGACTTGAGCCCAATATGGCGTGTGCCTATATGTTGGCAGTTAATTTGAAGTCTGTAGGTGTATTAAAGGCGAATGAGTTATGAGATTTTTGCGATTATTTATTTGAAAAAGTTGTAAAAAGATGTGGTTAGGTTATTTGTTGCCATGGAAACCATATTTGTTCAGTCACACTGTAAATGATTAATGCTACAAAGAGATCTCACAATGATAGATCGAAATAATAAAATAGTATTTAAAGAGAGAAAACTGACGTCTCTGTCTGATAATAAACCTCAAGTAGATATTGGGAGGCCAAACAATCTTTCATCAAATCAATTACCTTCCTACTTTTAATCGTGGGAGAGCCATGCTTTGGCACGTATGGGCCGGCTCGACCGGAGTGATACCACGTCTCACAGAAAACCGGCAGTGAAGCAATACTTGTATTGCTTTTCGCCGAGTGAGTGAGGTTACCGGAGGCCCTAACCCTTTCCAACCCCCCTTTGTCCTACTTCCACCTTAAAGGCCGGCAACGCACTTGCGACTCTTGAGTTGCAGGTGCCCTTGGGCGGCGTTAGTCATTTACCATCAGGTGACCCATCTGCTCGTTTACACCCTATATGATAAGAAAACCTTTGTGGCGCCGCGGGGGGTAGTGCATTCGACTGCCACGTTGGGGTCGCGGGTTCAAATACCGCTCACTGCAAATAGTTGTATGCATGAATTCTAATCTGTCTGTAGTCTGGGTGTTTATGTATAACATTTATGTATTTATTTAAATAGTATATGCGATATTATTATTATTATTGTTACTCGTAAGCAAATGCTATTAATACTTACGCATATTAAAGCCTGGCAGCTATACACATTTGCAGAAATGCGAAAGGTAAAACTATTGTCTTTTATTTATTTATTCTTTATTGTCCACTAAAAGTAGATTACATACTTTAAAAACTATTCATTCATATTCATATATATATCTAAATATATGTGTATTATAGGTAAATTACACCCAGACACAGAACAAATGATCGTGCTCATCACACAATTATTTGTTAGCAGAAAGGATCATTAACCACTAGACCAACAGGCCAGACAAATACAACCTTTATTCATAATTTGCCTTTATTATGTGACAGAAATAGGCTATCAAATTCATAAAGTTTTCTTTTTCGTCTAGAAGTACTAAGAGATTATCTTGCTGAAACAAAATACAAATTCTTCAGCTTTATTATACTACTAGTATAGATAAGAAGCTGCAACACAATCGAAATAATACACGAACACATAATTATTTTGACAGTTACAGCCATTTTGGTCGGAACATGTAATTTAAGGTCCGAACATGTTCCGCTCACTGAACAAATTGTATGGAGGCTTCGTGTATTTTGAGATATGCGTTTTTTGTGATTGCAGCCTGCATTGTTCTGTCTCAGTGTTAGAGTGCATTTACATTGAAATTAACTTTTAACAGCGTTTATTATGTTGTGTTTTTTGTGAATTTTAGACGTTTACAAAAGGACTTAATCGTGGTAATACCATTGGACTTAATCACAGTTAGTAATGTCGGATAAACAAAATGTACCTTGTAATACTACCGCGATTGAGTCCGATAAGTATACATTTAAATTGTATGCAAGTCGTGCAAGTCTAAAAACAACTACATATATAAATTTTATTGATTTAAATTAAGACAGTCAATATTAGGTAGATTTCGAAGAAAAGTCTTCCTATTGATTTTGTCCCAGTTGTCGAGGTTTCCTAAAATTTCTTCACAGGAGGTCTAGTTATGATCCCTAGACTCCAAAACAACCGCCAGTTAAAAAGTTTACATATATATATATATAATAGGGGCTCGTGGCTAAGTGGTAACCGAGTAGGTTAGCATATTACAAAGTTAAGTAATACTAGCCAGGTCAGTCTAGGATGGGTGACCATTCTTAACACATTGAGACCCCTCCCGTGCCTCGGAGAGCACGTTAAACCGTCGGTCCCGGGTGCCATACAAACATCTGTGGCATTCGTTACGGGTAGTTGGAGCCCTAAAAAGTCCGACAACCTGGTCTAACTACAGAACTTTGATATCGCCTAGTACTCCAGTTGTAGAGGTTTGATGGCAGTCGCTTCACGTAAAATATCAAAGTTGGGCCGTATCGTAGTTAGACTGAAAGCCGACCCCAACTTAGTTGGGAAAAGGCGCGGAGGATGATATATATATATATATATGTATACCTCAATTTTACTGGCACGATGTAGGTCGCAATTATGCACATTGCTTTCAAACTTGGACGACAAATCAACAGGGCAAAAATGAAGGTTAAGTTCGTATATTCCCACAAAGGGGGGGACTGGAGTGCAGATTTAAAATTAAAAAAACACGTAATCTACCTCTGTGGGCCTGCTGCGATTTGTATATCGCATAGAGTACGTATCTCTTTTAAGCCTATTCCTAATAATACAAAACACGTCTACCTATGTGTGAGATGAGTTGTGTTAGATGTGTTGTTTTTTATAAATTTAATTCATTTTCTTACCCAACCACTGGAGTCCTTCATTACTTCCAACATTATTGCCTCAATCCACGACTTAAAAGTACTTATTCAGATTCCTTTATTCCACAGTATATAAAGAGCTTTAGCCGAAGCGAAGATGAACAAAAATCCGCACGCTTCGGCGCGTGCGCAGAGCGCGTGACGAACGAAATTCGCAAAACGTGTTTTTGATTATTTGTACAGCCAAGTACCTAAGTGTCAAGAAATAAAAAGTATTATTAATATATCCCTTTAATTAACCGAAGCTTAACCGAAGATTATCTAATTACTCCTAAATCTCTCATCAAGTTGTCAAATAAGCACTCAGCAGGCCTAATAGCACAGAAGTTCCACTGAGTAAAATCATTTAAATAAATAACGGCTCTTGCACCGACGCAATAAAGTGTAATTCAGGTCGCAGATCGCTAACCACGTGCAGTTACATTCACCTAGAAGTTGCCTTTCTTCTTATCGCGTAACTCTTATCTCTTCTGACGACGTTAGGGTTACCTTTCGTAACATTTCAATGCCCTTTGGAAGTGTGAAAAACGTGAGTTCCGGATCCTTGTTGTTATTTAAGCAGCCGAATACGATGCTATATGCTTTTGCGACCACAAGTTTGACACGGTTGGCGCGTGGCAGCCCACTGAGTTAGTCCGACCCGTCGGCTGAGCCACGTCCTTGTAGTTTTATAACTACAGTGTAAAAAGGGCCTGGTCTGCTAATAGTAAGCAGTTACCACTGGTTATAATCATACTGTCACGACACTGATGATCCCACTCGTGCACTGTCAACCCTATCCTATAGGTTCTAGTAATATTATTTAAGCCTAAGCTTACAATGGACTCACTCTGCCCGATGCTCAGGGGGTAGACCGTATCACGGACAGATGTAGCTTATTATACCGTTAAAGACACACACACTATTGTATATTGCACACTTCCAAAATATTATAGCATATCCCTCATCGAGCAATAGTGCACTGGCAACCTTTGTAAACAATATACTAATCTACAGAAGTGATACATGGTTAACAGCTAGAACTGGTAAACTGTGGTCGAGTTGCTTACCCACACCAATGGTGTGCTGAGCCTTACCGGTACGACTGTCAAACTGTCGACTAGGTAGTCAGTCCTATTCGGACTGCATGTCAGGAAAACAGTCAGCAAATATCCTAAATCCTTTTTTTTACGCGTGTAGCAACAACCACGGGCCGTAATCAGTTACCACCGTTGGGGTTTTCGGTGGGGTAGTATGTCGGAATCCAACCTACTAAAACCATACGGTATGCCATACTGCGCCTAAAATAGAAGTATTCCAATACTTTATCCAACCACACAACAATAGATTTAGAAATCGCTTCGTAGAATAATTTATTAAGATTCTAATTACGTTAGACTAGAAGCTAACTTCAAAATAATGCAAAATAAAACAATAGGTATGTTTATAGTAGGTAAACCAATTGACATTTCCTAATCGGTAAATTAAATTAAACACGCAACATTTCATTGGATTAAGAGTGAAATACTTTGTTTTTATAAAAAAAGCTTGTTGTTTCCTTCACCATTAGCTAGTAATTACTTACCTGTACTAATTGGTAGAAAAAAAAAACAATTTGTTTTCAGCCAATTACTTCTTAATAATGCCTATGATACCCTTTTCAATCGCTCGTTAGGCGACTTAAAGCCAAATCTGTTGTAAACAAACGAACCTGTCTGAAATCAATATTTATTTGATATTCCACAATGCGTAGTCGCTGTTGGGCATAGGATACGTTATCAAGTAGCACAAGATATATCAAGATCTATCTTTACCTGTGCCTAATCATTAGACGTAAATGAGTTGTGCCGTTTTTCAAACTTAGAAGCTTTAATGGTTGCAAAGCGAACATGTTGGCTCCTAGATTGTGCTACTTGATAACGTATCCTATGCCCAACAGCGACTACGCATTGAGGAATATCAATAAATATTGAGTAAGTATACGTGTACATTGCAAGGGAATGAAGGAAATTAACAGAAGGTCCAGCGTTACCTTATCATATCTATGTGTAACTTTTAAACTTTCGCGTTCCATTTTAATATAATTATGTTGTTGCGAATTAACCGATACGACATTCAAACCTTATAGAAAAGAGCGCACTCCCACCACAAAGGCCGGTAACGCACTTGTGACACTTGAATTGCAGATCTCCATAGGCGGCTGTAGTCACTTACTATCAGGTGACCCGTCTGCTCGTTTGCCCTATCCTAGTAATATTATAAACGTGAAAGTTTGTGAGGATGTATGGATGTATGGATGGATGTTTGTTACTCTTTCACGCAAAAACCACTAAACCGATTGCGATGAAACTTGGTATGTAGATAGTTGGAGACCTGGATTAACATATAGGCTACTTTTTATCCCGATATTTCCACGGGATCGGGACTTACGAGGGTGAAACCTCGGGGTGCTGCTAGTATACCATAAAAAAAAATCACGTCAACATAATTATACATATCTATGTTAGCAACAATCTCACCACTATTACTATGAACCATCAAAATCACTAAATGTTATTCGGTATCGTAACTGCTATGTTATTCGTACCTCCATCCGCATTCAAGTGATTGTTATCAACTTATAACGCATGCCTAGACTTTTAGTTCCCCACTGTTGTGGACCAACCAATAGCATTGCGTTACCTGTATAACTTGTCATAATGTCTATTAAGATTTTGCCCGCGGCTTCGATGTTGATGTAGATTTTGCCAATCAATAATGTACTAACAAAAAGTACTATTTTTTCTTCATAAATGATACGCTATTTCCATTTCGTTTACCCCGATAATATAAAAAAAAAAAAAATATGACAAAGGGTATGTAAAATTTCATTTCATTCAAAAACAATAAATCAATAAACCTTGCATTCGCATTCATTAGTTTGCCTGTAAGTTATATGTAAAATAAAAACTATTTTTCTACATAAAATAAAGTATGAAGTATTTTTAGTGTTAAAAAGAGCTTTGTTCATTTCTCTGAATAGAAAACAAATGCACTGACAGATTTTTAGAGTTAAATCTGTAGCAACCCCGTGTAGAGTGTATCGATTTTGGCTTACAGCTCACATGCATTAAAATTGAAATGCATAAAATCATTGAGGTAGCTTTATTATGTTACTGATTTTGTTTATTTATTAAAACTTTATAGGCTAATAATAACATAGGCGTATATTTAATGCCAGGGTAATTTTCTACCAAATTAATCTACCATTTGCAGAAAGTATACTATGCATTCATACTAATATTATAAATTAATGAACAGATCGTAATTAAATTTGTCAAGGAGATAGATCATATCCTGGGAACTGAGCTACTTTGTATCTCGGCAGAATATACGGTTATCATGGTAAATTCGAATTTTCACGCGGACGATGTCGCGGGCATCAGCTAGTTATTAATAATGTTATATGCCTATGGTTTATACCTACAAAAACAATTTTAACATTGTGATGAATGTGTCAATCCGTAGTTTTAATTTAAATATGATACGGTTCTTGGAGATAATATTGAAGAGAAGAAGTATTGGTTAAAAAAAGGAACAGAAAGATCAAGTAGTTTATTAGTGCGAGGAAGAGGTTGTCGTTAGATGTGAAATTATAAAATAAAGACAGTACAACTCGATCCCTGTTGTTTGAATGACGTGGGCCCGACACATGACATAGGTATTTTTAATTATTATGTAGATGAAAATTACTTCTTATTAATCCAATATTATGAGAACACGCTTTGTGATGTGGAAATGTCGGAAAAAAAAAGCGCTGATATTTCATATGAGCAACATTTATCCCGAGATAATATAATATAGTCGTGATTCACAACCATATTGGATTATCTGTTGCCCTACGATTTTGCTATAGGTAATTTTGTCGTGTCACCTTTAAAACTGAAATATATAGAGTACATAAAAAAATATAGGTATAATATAACTAGCCGTCACCGCAGTTTCACCTGCGCTTATGATTACTGCTCCGCTCCTATTGGTCTTAGCGTGATATTATATAGCCTTCCTCGATAAATGGACTATCTAACACTGAAAGAATTTTTCAAATCGGATTAGTAGTTTGTGAGATTAGCGCGTTCAAGCAAACAAACAAACAAACTCTTCAGCTTTATATATTAGTATAGATAAAGTAAATTTCATAAAAATATTTAATATACTGGTTCTGATGAGGTTTTCATTTGTTGTTAACGATAGATATAATTTTATAAATAAATTTCATTATAAATAACCAATAATAAATTCTCAAAAAAAAACATCGTTTTGTGAATTGTTAAATAGAAATATTGTTTTTAAATTATGTTCTGTAAATAATTCAAATAAGTGTGATATTCAGCTTAAAAATAATAATATAGTAAATGAGACCTTTCAGACGTGTTGTCATTGTTCTTGTATTCAGAGAGTGACATTATGTCCCCTAGGGTGACCCTAAGTCTTAGTAGACTTAGTAGTAACATGTCCGACTTGACTTCTGACGACGCGACATTGAAAATTTACTAGTGCCGGATATCCGTAGCCGTATCCGCGAATATCCGAGGGAGAAAAAAGATCTGTATCCGTTACTCTCTCGGATCTTCAACGGATCTTTTACGTTATTATATTTGATTAAATTTATGAAATTCTAAATTTATTTTGCTAAAATTAAATATCTGATGTTGTGAGTTAATATTATTGTCAGTTATAAGGTACTGTTTGACTATCTTTATAACGAGAAGAAATCCTAAATCTTTGTTATATGTGTATTAAAATAATAAAAAAAACACGCACAGTGCAAGTTAAAATATGTCGTGGTTACAGTCCTCAACGTCAACCATCGTGTCAAAGTCACGCGTATCGGCATCAACTGAAAAAAAACTTGAGGTTCGTGTCCATATCCGAGGATCTAGACACTAATAACCCCTATTCGTATCCATATCCGCGAATATACATTTTTAACGATCCGGTACATCACTAGAATTTACCTCTGATAGCTGCTTTTAAGCTGTAGTATATATTATTGATTACTATATACTCGTATATTCGTGTGTGTACCAAAAACCTTTGCAAGTTTCAAAATTCTTGACAAGACAAAGAACTATATTTTCCACTACAACGATTTAATTCAGTAACACTCACTTTTTGCTGTCTAACCTGACTGCATACATTTCCCCAAAGTGGAGGGACGGCAACATTGCATTAGCATATTAAAAACTGACATTGTCAAATGAGTTCAATAATAGGACGCGACGTTGCCGCTTTTCATCATTCTAGCTTTTCTAGCATTTCCCTCGTGTCTCGCCTGTCTGGGGGTTAAATAATTAACTTACAACTGATTAGTAATATTTATATTTAGATAGGGTAAATATATTACTATAGGGTAAAATATGTGGCATACATTAGTATATTTTGCAATGGGCAGGCCGGTAGGGGTTGAACACACAGAACATACCATGATCAAATATTTCTTTTTATGGTATAGGGGGCAAACGAGCAGACGGATCACCTGATGGTAAATGACTACCGCCGCCCATGGGCACCTGCAACTCAAGAGCCACAAGTGCGTTGCCGGCCTTTAAGGTCGGAGTAGAGGAAGAGGGGGAGAGGGTGGAAGAGCGGGAAGACGGGGACATGGAAGGGTTAGGGCCTCCAGGTTTCTCCTGGATCCCATCATCAGATCCTGACCTGATGACCATGGGACAACCTGTAAAGTATAACCTTTTAAACAAAAGAATAATTTTACAAATCGGTCCAGGCGTCTTTGAGTAATCGGGGAATATACAAAAAAAAAATCCGACGAATTGACAACCTCCTCCTTTTTTGGAAGTTGGTTTGATTGACTGTAGAAGAAGCTTGTGAGGTTTACATACCTCTAGATATAGCGGCAAGCGGCAAGGCAAGTAGCGGGGTGTTATCTCTGCATACCCCAAATGGCGAACGGCGTGAGCTTATATAATTATGTATGTACGTATATTTGTGTTAACGCTCTACACTGTCATTGCAAACTCCAAACAGTTCAAGCGGTATAGTGCATTTACACTATACCGACCACTCTTGTATTTGATTTATGATAATAAATAATTATTAATACATGTTACAAGTTTAAAGGTATTTGAGATAGTGATTAAGGGGAGATTAAGGGGTACCATGTACTGAGAAATCCCTATTTTCAGGGCATATATAATGTATCAAGTCATATACTTCGACTTAGGAAAGCGGGAAACAAATAAAATAAAGGAATCATAATCAATACAAATAAATAAAATTGAAATGTCCGTTTGTAATGTCAAAATAATAGTTTTTTAAGTTCATACACTTATTTGTACGATACCTATGCTTAAAAACCAGTTTAAAATTTTTTTTTCGAGACTTAATGAGCGGTTTAGCGGGCAACTTCACTCTCATTAATGAGCGGTTTAGCGGGCAACTTCAACCTGTTACTTTTGTGTTACAGTGATGCGCGCGCATCTTAAAATTTCACTCTCATAATTTTTTCATAACGCGCCTAAAGAAATATAACTTCAAAAATATTTTGTCGCTACAGAGAAACCTATTTTTTTTTAATAGACAACGCATTAACAATGATTCTTTACAAACATCGAAACAACGGACACAAACAACACCCAGACTCGGGGCAACTATTTGTGCATAACATTAATTTTTGTCCTGTGTAGGAATCGAACCCACAACACTCAGCGTGGTGTAGTAGCGAGGCGAGCAACCACTTAAAACATTGCGCCATCCGTAAATTCCACAAATATTCAGTTGATAATAGTCCTATTCAAATTAGTCGGACGGTCGGTGGACGAAGTCATTTGATAGGAGATGAGGTACAACAGGCTTTAGCTCGAAATGGAGCTATCCGACCATGGAAGGATCTCTATCCCTCAAAAAACCACAGTTAACCTACTATCGCAGTCCTGTATTCTTGTAAATAAGTTGCTGGATGGATAGATTTTTAAGCAATTAAAGTTGTTAGAATTTATAGGCATAAGAAATAGCTTTAAAAAAGTTTATTTAATTTAAAAAAGAACTAAAAAGATGTAAGTTATAAGCGTGATGTTAAACCTATATAAATCAGAACTATTAAAACTGTACTTGTATCGTTCTAGTTGTATGCTGATAGTGAGTGAAGTTATATTATATTGCTAATATGTATAAGTACTGATGTACCTCGGTATCTAACTGGTCAATATTTGTAACATACTGACAAGTATAACTTACTGACAATCGGGGGCTACCTACAAAGACTAACAAAAATATGCGTCGCCTATAACACTCCGGGGAAGAATACGAATCTAATGACATCTTACACTTCAAAATCAGCCAAGTCGTTTAGGCTACAGGAGGTCACAATGGAACGGACATACATACATACTCGTACATGCGCCCCCTTCCCACCTTCTAGGTCAGTCCAGTAAAAAGGAATAAGCATTTTATAATATACTGGGAATAGATACGAATCTAACAACGTTGTGATCTATTGAGGGAACTCGTCAATCTAAACCTTTTTAATACATCAGACTGAGTACCCATAAGAATTTATTTATTTAATTAAGGGTCACCAACAGTTGTTACAGATATTATACAGATAGGAAAATACAAGTATTTGTGTCTTACATCTAACTGCACAACCATTTATAGGCAAAAACCGGATGCTAAGTGTTTTTTTGTATCAACATCTGTTTTATAATTTTAAAAACTTATTTATATGTACTTAAAGAATAATAGGCTGTACCAACATTTGTACGTGATAGTACCCTTAAAATATGACCGCTATCGGCTTCCATCTCCATATATCTATGCATACACACGCCGCATACATATCGATACAGCCAGTGAGATTTTTATGTGCAATTAAATGTTTTTACGACTACCTTCTCTGTCTTAAAAGTTTCATTACACTTCAGAGTATTAAAAAGTTTTAGGTATTCTGTGTGTAAAGTTATGTTGTGTTTAAGACAATGTCTAATACTTATTCAAGGGTTTATTGCCGTTGAGTATTTATCTTTATTCCGTTTTAATTGTTTTGAGGAAGTTGTAATGGTTAGTAAATAACTTTTATGCGTTAAATCAGTCACGGGCTAAGTGCTGTCGGAGGGTTCCCTTGTGTGAGCCATTTTGATCTACTCTACCGACTTTAATAGTTATTTAAATGATCGATGGATATCTGTTCTGTTTATAAACCGTTCACAGAAGGCATTGACTTCCTCTTTAAGAATATTTAGACCTTTTTAACCGATTTAAAAAAAGTAGGAGGTTCTCAATTAAATTACAGTATGTTCACCGATTACTCGAAGACACCTGAATCAATTTGGAAAAATATTTTTTTGTTTCAAAGGGTTTTTCTTCCCCAGGTGGTCCCATTTGATATTTTTTGGAACATCAAGCAAAATACATCTATTTGCCACTAAAAAGCACATTGAAGTCGGTAATACTTTTTTTTAAACTTTATTTATCGTGTGGAAACCCTCACGCGATTTACCTCACGTGGGCTAACAGTGAAGTAGTATGTCGGAATCGAACCGACAAAAAACACACAGTGTTCCATCACAAGTGATTCTATTGCAAGGGACTCGGGTATCCCTAGGAAGGAAGTTCACGAGAATCCTGGACGCCTGGAGACGCCTCTTAAACAGTAGGCTAACACACCCTGCCCCCTTCCGGTTTAGAAAGGTACGCGCGGAACACGCCCGTCACCGGCCTACTTTTGCGGTCGGAGTTTATTCTGCGTTCTCCGGCCTCTTCTTCGAGATGGGAGAGTAACGCCTTTTTAGTAGACATCACTTTCTCACATTGCACGAACCTACGGAAACAAGGGTCAGGTACAGGTTTCCACGCGTAAATGTCCTATAAGCGTATCCTTTCGCCTTTTTAAAGACCGTGGCAATTATTTTCATATGTACTCTACCGTGGATCGACGTACGTGCGGATAATCCTGTTATGACTGATCGGTAGTATTCGCGACCTCGCTATGAGTGACCGCACGGGGACTCGATTTATGTATTGGGTAGCAGGAGGACGTAGGTGTATTTTTCTTTTATATTTCTGTATTATCTGAAATTATCTTGATTATCAGTTTGATGACATTGAGCTAAGACCAGCTGAAACTTGTTTTTACAAGCTTTTATTTAACTTGCAAACAAGTTTGGGTCAAATATTGCAAGTTGAATTAAAACCACTTGCTTTTATCCTACCGAGTTGAAATTGTATTTGTTCAGGTCTGTGAGAGATCGATATATCTCTCTCCCTCTCTTGCCCGCCGGCCATGGTGAGTGTCACACCGCAATTTGTAGCTCCGCAGTTTTTTAATTAATAAAATAGTTACAAGTTACAATTACCGTGTTATTCCTGTTCCACATGATTAATGAACCCAAAATATAACAAGGTCCGATAACAATGATTTTTATAAAAAGCATGATCCGATTTTGCATACAAGATTGGCTCCATACAGGGAACTTCTCAACAGTCAATATGGTACAGACACGCCTGTTCTAAAGTTTATCATCATCCTCATCCTCCGCGCCTTTTCCCAACTAAGTTGGGGTCGGCTTTCAGTCTAACTACGATACGACCGAACTTTGATATTTTACGTGAAGCGACTGCCATCAGACCTCCATAACCCGAGTACTCCAACTACCCGTAACGAATGCCACAGATGTTTGTATGGCACCCGGGACCGACGGTTTAACGTGCTCTCCGAGGCACGGAGGGGTCTCAATGTGTTAAGAATGGTCACCCATCCTAGGCTGACCTGGCTAGTATTACTTAACTTTGTAATATGCTAACCTACTCGGTTACCACTTAGCCACGAGCCCCTCTATAGTTCACCATAGCCTATAAAAGCTTGTTTTTAAAAAGGTATTTTTTTACAATTTATTTAATAAAACTAAAGACTAGAGTTGATGAGATAGAGATGATTCAACAAAACCAACTACAAGAAGAATCACAGCCCGATATTCCTCTTACCACATTCGGACAAACTTACTGACAAGCTTAATACATTTCAATCCGAACGTGTCCAATTAACAGATACGGATTCGAGTCCAGTTTGAACAAGTTTGCCGGTCAGTCCACCACAGTAACTTACTCAAAGTTTGAGTTTACGTGAGTGTTTGAAAGTTTGTGTGTTTGAAATCTCAGGGTTTAATTAATTTGTATGATTTCTTGAGACTGTTGCTGAATGCAGACTTTTGTTAGGAATGCATACAAATTTATACAAAAGGTGAGTTAGGTACCAACGGCGTTTGGAAAAGGTAAAATGATAAGGACAATTACTTTCGGCTAAATATTGAAACAGATATTATAAAAAGTAAAGTAGATATTACACAATTTAAATTATAATGCTGCTTATAGTTTGATGCATTAGACTTTGTCTCCGGCCGGGCCTCCGGTATCCTCAGTCACTCGGCGAAAAGCAATGAAAACATTTTGGCAGCTCAAATATATAAAAAAAAAAACCTCTCAATTAGGCGACGTCCAGGCACACGCGGACGCCGCTTCCTCGCGGGAGGCCACTATAGCGGGTGGAGGGGAAAACCCGTCCCGACCACCCTCGGCCACACTCAGGGCGGCATGAGGCGCTGGTAAGCGCGCCTCCGCCGCCCGCCACGGCCTCACTGAAAACCGGCATTTAAGCAATATAAGGCAATATATGGCAGGTAATAAAAATTTCTGTGAGGCCGTGGTATCACTCCGGTCGAGCCGTCAGGCTCACACGTGGGGAAGCATGGCTCTCCCACGATAAAATACGGTCATCTTGTAGGATGTGGGAGCACATAAACATTGGGTCTCGTTCAGGGATACACAGGCGTGTGTATAAAACGTAGCATTTCATGGACATGCATAGCATTTTATTAAAGAACTAATTAAAAATATTAAGCCTTTAGCGCTTGAACTTCCAAGCAACACGGTTCGACCTGCTCGGCTTATTGCTTACACTCCTCAATACCCCTTTTCTTGACACACCTTCCCTTCTAACCTATCTTCTCCTTTCAATATACCTTCATTTTTCTATCTTTAATTCCCAAGATGTAGGCTTGCCCTCTACATTGATTAGGCCGATAGGCGTGGGGAAGCCTGCTTTCCCCGGGATAGGGCCTGGATAGGCGCGGCGTCGATCCGGGTGGGACCTGAAATAACATGGTCTGGGTCCTCCCCAGAGTAGGGCGCCTGAGACCGGCTGTCGGGGTGGTTTTTAGTGGAAACACCACATACTCCTGGCTCCTGCGTCCCCGAGGTGCCAGAGATCCGAAGGGATTTTCCACCCACCATTTTTTGTAAGTGGGACCAAATTATAATAAAAAAAAACAATCGTGGTTTTATACACCTCTGCTTACCCCTTCTGGGATATATACGTGAATGTTTGTATGTATTGTGACGTTTCAACCTATTCGGAACATATAACGACTTAGCACTCTGCATTTAACTTTGTGAAATGATGGCTTATTCAAAAAGTTTTTAGACTTAGCCTTTATAACGGCTACAGGGAAACATAACAAAAAAAGGGAGAGTAACAGATGTGCAGCGCAGCACAAGTTTAAAGATAATAAGATATAATGTAAATACAATAAGTGCATCACCCTGTCCCGAGTGCTTCTTGCTACACCTTATAGCGAGAATTCTACTGTATGATAAAAGTAATAAGCTTCATTTTCATTATTGTGCATTATCAACATCCACCTATCGCAGGAGAGCTACGAACGTTGCGGTGTAGCAATTGCCATTCACCTCTATCCAGTGTCAACTCAATCGCTACTCCCTGTATTTCTATCTCTGGCTTGTATTTCAAATAGGTAGTATCCTACGATCAAAATAAATTATATCGCTTATGTCAGGTTTACATGTCTGGGAATATTTGAAAATTAAGTTAGGCATGACGTCATACCTTGTTGTTACGTACGAAATACATATTGCTCGAAAAACCCTTTTGAAGTTTCGTAAAATATAGTGATAAGACATGACAGTCCACTACACTGTTGCTCCATGTAATTTCATTTCGGTTTTCATCTTTTTCATCTTGATTTTGCCTAAACTTTTTCGAATCTTAACAAAAAAATATTCAAAATGAAGAAAAAAGTACAAGAGGTAATCAACTCAAGTGACGGCCGTTTGACACATATGCAAGCATATCATTTAAAGTTTGTGTTTAATGAATTATCCTATATACTTATATAATTATTTAAAATTGAAAATTATCACGGATATAATATTCAATATTCTAACATATAATATTCTTACACTTCCCACGACGACATTGATAATACACTTAAAAGAAAAATGCAAATTGTATGGGAATTCATGGCACATTGTGCAAAATGGCACTCCAACTCAAGGCAAGTAATGTCACATATATTTTTATAAGATTGCTAGAATGGACAGTCTTATTATACTTTAAAAGAAATATATAGATAGGTGTTATGTCTTAACACTTTTAATACTTGAGAGAGCTCTAAAATTTTACGAATATTTGCCACAGAAATTTCCATCCATGTTTCTGCTGTATACATAGATCGTCTAAACTTAAAATAAAGACCGCTTTTATATTCACTTACTATGTATTTACTGTGAGCTCTCTCCTTTGCGTCAACCGATGATGACGATGACTAATTCTCATTGGTTTAAAGTTGGAGGTGTTCTGAATGGGTCTACCGTCAGAACTGTAAAAGCTAGAAGAAATCACATGTAGCGGTCGTTCACGTGTCCTAATTAAGTGGAGATTTACATTCGACATTATTGTGTTGTTGGTGGTCCTCCACCAACAACACAATAATGTACAAAGGAATCAAGGGGAACCATATTTTTATGTTGAGAAATTGCCAAGGCTTATATATTCCTAATTTCATTTATCTTTGTCGATTTTCATAAGGTCCATGTCATCAATCAAAAATAAACAACTGATATTTATATGTTAGACATCAATCCTATATTGTTATATATATGTCTAATGAATCGTCGTTACTTATGTCGTCTCACTTCAGCGCAAGTGGCAAAAAGGCTAAAAATAGTTTTTAATTAAATATATTTTAAATACTTATAATTCACTCAAAAAATGTAATAAAGAAAAACGTATCATAACAATGCAAAAAGGAGGAACGAATTAATCACCGGCCTATGTGGAACAAAAAATGTAACAAAGTAAATTTTTCATACAAATTAAATATTAATTATTGCGAGCAGGACTTGGCAGTGTGACCACGCCCTACGGACAGAGGGAATGATTTATTTGTATTTTTTATTACGACTTGATTATATTTGAACAAAAGACGTCAATCACAACTTTGCTATGCAATACTCAACTTTATCACTTATGAAATAAGAGTTAGTATTTGATATTAAAAGCTGCCTAATGGTAATTTCTGCCAAATTTTCGGACACAAAAGTGATAAAGTTTAATTGTGTACTTCAGCTAAAAAGTACATTAATTAAATATGGCGAACGTTGGACAATGAAAAAGACATTATGGACTTTTTTTCTTGTTGATTATGATTTAATAATGTGAGATCCATTTAGATTTTATCGTGATTTGAGGAAGACAACAGCTGTTTATATCTCGTAAAATAAATTAGGTTAAGTAAATATTCGTGTAAGGCTTTTTCAAAATGCTATATTATGAATCCGTTGTGATGATGATTACGCTATAAAAACCCATTATATCCTTTATAAGCTTATCATTTTCAACTAAATCACATTATGAAACGGTGAAGTTAGCTTTGTTACACAGTATAGCAATATTGATTAAGGCTGAAGATCCGAATTCCCAAAGCAGTGTGTTATAGAGAGTTCGATGTGGCCTGATAACTAACTAAGAGGTTTTAGGAGGTTTAGAGAGGTGTTTATACCTAGTAATTAAGTGTGAGGCGCGATTTGTCTGCTATTGACAATTTTACGAATGAATTACGTTGGAATATAACAAATTTGCTTAAACATTTTCATAGTTTAAATAGTTAAGCCAAGATTAACACTGTTAATATTTTTTTATATAATATCAAGTGGTCGTACAGTATGTCGCTTTAAAATTAAGCGATAAAAACCCCCTCCCCCATCTTTTTACTCATCCCCAGCCTCATAATCAAAGTTTGGTATCTAAAAATCTTGGTTTTAAAGCATAGCTTCACTATCATTATTTTTCAATAAAAAAATTTGATTTCTTGCTAACCGAAAAAAGGAGGAGGTTCTCAATTCCTCGCAATCTTTTTTTTTATGGATGTTCACTATTACTCGAAGACGCCTGAACCAATTTGGAAAATTCTTTTTTTTTGTTTCAAAAGGTATACTTCCTAAATATCTAAAAATTGTATACATCGATGATATTTTCGTTCATTGGATGATATTTTATTGGAGCAGTGCTTTTAGTTGCCCTACCCATATTGTATTTAAACAAAATACATCTACTTGCCACTAAAAAGCACATTGAAGTCTGTGATACTTTTTTTAAGATATTTATATACTTAACGATAATTTATTTTTTATTTGTAACAATAGTTTTATTTATTAAAATTTTGTTTAAGTAGTTAACCCTATCCTTCTGTCCTTCACGAATGAAACTGTTCAGAGTATCTAACTCTGTGAAAACGTCTGTTACTGAAGTTAGAAACGTTATAAATTTCAAGTCCTTCTCCAATATCTGTTTGAAGGTCTCCGGGACCTTGCATAAAGGTCTCTTTCAATGTCAAGATTCTAATATTCCTTTGTGCTTGAAATTCTTTGAAATCATGTGTGGTAGAATCCTTTTGATGTGTCTCTAATTGAATGAATTTAACAAAGTTATTGTAGTAAGAATAGAGAACTATGGTGGATTCACGTGTAAATCCCAAATTATACAATATTTCTTTTAGCATTAGTCATGTTGTAACAACGTTAATTTAAGGATTTCGTGAAACTTAGGTTTATTTGATTTAACATAGAACGTTGTCTTAAATGTATTCTGAAGTTCTCAATTACTCTGCAGAAATTTTTATCGAAGGAACTAACATTTCACCAGCTTTAGATGAAATTTTCCTTTAAAATATTAAATATTTTATTATTAGAGGGGGGAAAGGGACGGGTTAGGGCCTCCAGTAACCTCAATCACCAGCAAGCATCATGGTGTACACCAATGTTTGGTTAATATGTTATGAAAACCGTACTTTAGGAAACATTAAACAAAAGGCACTTTTGGAATTCATGTCTGTTCAAAAAATACTAGACAAAATTTTAAGCCCACTGTTACTAATATAGAAAGAGACTTTGATTTTGATATAACGCGGTTGAAGGAGGGTGTACTTTTAAAGCAAAGTCATTATTAATTAATTCTACTACTACAACTAATAGCATAGTGTTGTATTTCTGCAATAATATTACAAGTAGCGTATAGAGCATATACGTTCGTGCGTGAAATAAAGATTCGAATATGTCCTCAATTTGATAATCATAAATTTTAAATGCAAAACACCCCCGACTCGAAAATCCCTTCATGATTATCTTTGAACGGCTGGACAGATTTTCTAGAATTATATCTAAGAACACTGTCGATCAAGTCATACTTCAAACAAAAAAAAGCACTTAAATCGGTCCACTTAAATCCGTCGGTTGTTTGGGAGCTACGATGTCATAGACAGACACACAGACACACAGACACGTCAAACTTATGACACCCCTTCCCTATATTTTTGCGTCGGGGGTTAGAAATGTAGCTACTATCTGCAAAATTATGTCTAAGATAATCTATATATAATCTAATACTATGCACAATTATAATGTATGTATTTAGGTGTATGTGTATATATATATATGTATTTGTGTATGTGTATATGTATGTATTTGTGTATACGTATGTAGTTGTATGTATATGTTTGTGTAAATATGTATGTGATCATACCTATACTAGTAGTAGGTACATATTAGTTCAATTTGGTACATATTATATATTTTACACCATAACCACCCACACTAAATCATTACAGTCCTATCCATCCAAAGGTTGCCTGGAAGATATTGCTATTGTGCATTTTATGTTTAAGTTGTTTTTTTTTATATGTATATATATCATGTGTTTGGTGTACAATAAAGAGTACTATCTATCTATCTATCTATTAATTAGTCAACGTCAAGCAAGGTGAGGATAGCTATCTTTCACTATCGGTGTTTCTGTATCTTAGACGATAGGTACTCATTAGTAAAATACATTGTGGGACCAGTATACACATAGGACCATGAGAAAACACCCATATTCCATATCTCAGAACATACAATGTAATATTATTATCGCTTTTTCATTATTATATATATGTTTATTATATATATTATATTTTCGTTTAATTTTTTGCTTACATGCGCTCTCTATAGGTAAATGATGTGTATAATTGGAATGCAGATCTGAATAATGTATACTGTTCAATATTTTTCTGTATTTGTTGGTCTGCAACTCGTGAGCTTGTTTGTTAATTAGGGGGTTGAAAAAAAAAATGCATATCATATCAGTATTGAAGGAGCATTATTAATCATTATATAGTGCACACTTGTTAGTCACACTGGCGTTAACCAATATTAAGAATGGGAAGAGAAATGGTTGGTGAGCGAAGCTATTGTTGTCCACCTGTCATATTTCGGGGTTTTCTTCTATTTTGAATTCACAAGTAGGAAACCCGATAACAATTTACTAAACCGGTAATCAATCCAACGAAAATACAAGTGGATTACACTTGTACCAAGGAGCAAAAGGTCAATCAAATATTTGTACTACTCTATAAAAAAAAAAATACTATGGGTTGATATGGTATGGTAGACGTAATTATTACCCATGCTCAGCCTGGTGAGAAATGGTTACCAATGTTGATGTCGAAGTGGTCTCTTAAAGTGTAAAAACGCGTTGTCAACCAAATCTTACGGATACAGCTCAGGCGGTCCCTACACTACTAGTAGAGTTACGATACTGCATTAGTGCATTGTTTTAAATCTACTAAAATACAGATATACTACATCTGAACAAATACATTTATTTTATACAGCGTGTAATATAAACATCAATATCCTTAAAATTAAAATGTTTATTTTATTACACTGCAAACACGATTTGAAACGCATTACTGCATTATGATAATAAAATTATCAGTTTTATCTGATGAAACGGCCCAGTGGGCTGATTTCTTTATTGTGAAAACAGCATGAACTGTGTAATGGAACCCGGTAAACGATATAAATCTTTTAGAAATATCGTGTATAAAAATGTGTCAGGAAAAATAAAACAATAAGAAAAGATTATTCATGAAAAACAAGTCATGAGTTTATCTAATATTGTATCTTCACATCATTATTATATTGCAAATTCTAGCAACAAACATAAAAAAAGCAGTTTTATTTTAAGAAAGATTACTAGTAACGTGGGTCGCTACTGTGTACCGTATCGATGAGTCTTCTTCGAGCTGGTGTGATCTAGACTCTGGTGGCAATCAAGGCAGTATTCTTTCTGCTTTGCTATTTTCTGCTCTTATTAATCTCCTACCCTTGAGATTTCAATGTGCGTATCATCTGTATGCCGATGAGCTGCAACTCTGTTCTCAAAAAGGACATTTCCACAGCTATAATTGCGGCATATGTGCATAAACTGTAAATAAATAAATAAATGCTAGTGCATGCAGTGCACTGTTTGGGGTTAAAACCTGCAACCACTTGACCGTAAATAAAACAATAACTACCGTAAACAATTTTTGAATAGCAAGCGTCCATAGGCTAGGATAACCGCTTTACCACAAGGCCGGGCCGTAACCTTGCTTGCAACTAACTTGGTGAAAATGGCGCTCTTGGTGGTAAGTTGTCACTAGTTTAACATGTGTACTCGTATCAGTGTTGGCATTATAAACCCTAAACGGGTGGACCTATTTTGATTAAGGTTTTTTTTGTTTGAAAGTTGATTTAATCGAGATTCAGGAGTTCGAAGATCATTGGCACTTTTCTAATGTTTGAAGACCTTTTTGAGTAGGGGCTATCATACTATATATAAAAATACCAACTCGATCTGTGCGTTTTCCACAGCAGCACGATTATTCTGAGACACATTGATCTTGCTTGTGGGGATACTAAACATAGTATCCCCACAAGCAAGAACAATGTGTCTCAGAATAATCCTTTGCACAGAATGTGTAAAAACTATAATGCCATTTGCTCACAGGTAGACATTTTTGACGACAAATTTAAGGTTTTCAAATCTTTCCTGCTACATTACAACCTTATGTGACCTTTTTAGTTAATTTAAGTTTTATTCATTTATTATTTTATTTTAGTTGTTTTCCCCCCATATTTCACATTTACTTTTCACTACCTAGCCCATATTGAACGAAGTATTGTATGTTTTGAAAGTTGTGTACAGTTGTAACTGGACTTCAGGTTTGCTTACTATTTACTGTTAAGGCCATTCTATGTATATCTTAATCTGTTGTCTGTATCTGTACCTTTTGAATAAAATAAAATAAAATAAAATACATTTTTATTTTATATTTGTGCCATGGAACTCTCTAGCTTATATGCATAGCTATATGTAGTGTAGTGTCTGCATGTATATTGTAAAAGGGATATATTATGACTGGCCTGTTGGTCTAGTGGTTAGTGACCCTGACTGCTGAGCCAGAGGTCGTGGATTCAATTCCCACCTGAGTCTGGGTGTTCATTGTGTCCTTTGTTTGTATGTTTGTAAAGTACCCCGCGACACAGGAGTAATTCCTAATGCGGGAGTTGTCTTTTATAAAAAGAAACTATGTCTATTTTGTATGTAGAAATAAAGAGTTATTTACAAATAACAACTCATAAGCTGATTCTGAATCTCGAGGTTAAATCAGTTTAGTTCAGTTTTATACAAATACCCACATTCATATATACTGTTAAACTGCGCGGTGTAAACATTCATATCAAACTATAAACAAACTTATCTACTTAAATTACACATTAAAATAATTCATTTCGACTGCAACTAGAAAATAATATCTGTTTCATAATCGGGTGTGCATCCTTATGGCGCAAAGTTTCTAAATTACTTTTACAGCTAAGTCAAGCAAATTTAAAAGCTATTTACATTGAAATAGCGACGTAGGTCTTGACAACAAGATTGTAAGTTTTAAAGGATCTGTTAGGGACGTGACGTGCGAGACGGTTTACGCGGGAAACATATTTTATTAAAATTTTCCATCTTCCTAGTTGTGTTCCAATGTGGGCAAAGATTAATAGTTACGGTTAATGAATAGATTGCCAACTTCTTTTATAATACAGGGAAAAATAATAAGTTTATGCACTTTTTTTCTATAGTCGTTATTAACCCTGTTTATAATTTCTATCATTGCACTGCAGGGGTCGTCTCATATTATGAGAGGGGTTAAGCCATGCTCTCTTCATCGTTAAAAGCTACCATTGCTTTTTTTTATATTTGCAGACAAAACAGATTTCAAGTTCGAGGAAAAGTCTAAAAGTCGTTAATGAACCAAAAACTTGACTGACTCTTTAATGAATGAAAATTAACCGATCTGCAAATCACATAGATAATGATTAGTTGTTCGATATGCGAATCCAACCTAAAGCATTCCTCCACTTTGGCCTTATGAGTTTCAAGTTGTTATTGCAAATGGCTTTACTGTCTATATGTCTAATATGGCCTCCAATAAGATCATTCATAGTGCATAGAGAAAACCAAAAACATCCTTATTGTATTGCATTATATTGACAGAGACGTCGTCCGTCATCCGTCATCATTAGGAAGATGACTGATGAACTAAGGCATTTTCCAAAGACTTCCGCAACGAAGGATCTTACGGCACCTCTAAAAATGGTTGCTTGTAACTTGTAAGCTTGTAAACAGTCAGTCATATGTCAGCCCATAGACAAAAAAGCACTATATTTTAGGCACAAAGTCTCAAGAAACCCTTCTGCGTATTTCTCTATATCTCATAGCGTCGTCGTCAGTCGGCAGGGAGTTAATGAGCGAGCTTTGTTACCATAACGCCGCGGCTCGCCGACACCGGCAGATGTATACCAGACACATTGTTTTACCTCCTAATTACCTACAATTGATATTTTGAATAAAAATTCGGAATAATGAAAGGAGGTGTAAACTGTAATGTAACTTTACAATAAACGACCCTCCAAAATAAAAAAGTGTACTCATTTAACGTATTTAAAGCCAAGCTAGACCAGCACATTTTACAAAACGTCTCCTGAAAGAAAATGCGTTAAGTGGATGCAAATTGGACATATTATTGCTTTGTATAGCGTCTGTCTGAGCACCTTAAATGCTATCTATTGTTCTCATATAAGTGACTTTATCTATTATGAGAATTATGTTTTTAAACCTATGTGTTTTTTTAAAGAAAAATTTATCAAAATTTATATTGAATAATTTTGAGACCTTTTTTAAGTGTTTTAACAGATAAGAAGTGCAAAGTAAAATGATTCACCATATACCTTTGTTCCAACCTACACTCAAAATGTATTTTTCTATATCATTGGGGTGGTAAATCAGTATATCTCATAGACAACAGTTGTGTGGTGGCTCCTTGTCGCTTCCGAAATTAGAATTATCGCCGGTGTGTTGTAAACCGAACGGCTTATAAACGGCTGTTCGATTTAGTTACATCAAGAGGTGGTCCCTACACTATGACATATTACATAAAGAAAAACCGGAAAAAGCGGCTCGGTTTCAAGTTTAAATCGCCATTTAAAAGAATAATTCTATACAATATGATATTTAAACCGAAAAATATCACGATTATTGTCAGTCTTTTTTTCAACTTTCGCGTTTCATGAAATTATTATGTAAATATATATATATACGGCAATTAACGCGATCACGAAATACGTATTACACACTTCTGAATTACCTGACTTTTCGATCAGGCAATTCAAGCAAGTCTGTTGTAAGTTTGCTATATCACTTGATATTGTCATAGTAACATCAAGACGCTCTGAGTACAATTTGCTCAGAACAAAGTCAAGTGCTTCAGTCTTTGCGCTGAGACCTTTTATCAACGACTACACAAGATGAGAGGGCTCGGCATACCTATCAATAAATTTGTAATACATATTATCCTTAAAGAATAAGAGTAAAGGGGCAAGAAGCCTCTTATTTACTTTGTAGTCTTATTATTAAAGTTAGAATGCTTTTTTAAAAGAAAATTATTTTGTTTTATGTTTCTTCGTGTCTTTGACATACCTTTTTAGGGTTCTGTTCCTTAAATGGAAAAAAGAAACCTTACAAGATCACTTTGTCGTCTATCTGTCGGTTAAGACCCTTTTCCATAGGAAAAGGCCGAGGTATCAAGTTGAAATGTCATCAAATACTTATGTCTGCAGTCCCTTACAGCTGTAAAACATCAAGCTTCTAGGTTAAAGCAATTAAAAGATACGGCCATTTAAGACTAAAATGTTAACTAATTTAAACATATTGCAGGTAAGTCAAAAACTAAAATTATGAAGCACAGCGCGTTATTTTGTTGTTTTATCAAATAAAAAAAAATGAGATTACAAATTAACTTAGATTAGTTAAATTAGTTGGAAAATTGAGTAAGCAAAGGTAAGTTTGTTACTTGGAAAAAAACGGCAAAAAATGGACGAACTATTTACATACAACTTTGTTTACCTACGGAACCGTCAGTTCGCGAGTTAGACTCGCACTTGTCCGGTCTTTTAATGATTTTTTCTCTCTTGTGTTTGTGAAAGTGACAGAAGTAAGATTATTATAGTTTCTGAAATGTTATGATAGTTTTTATCATAATTTTTTTGGGAGAAATTTTAATGACTGTTTTGTTGTAAAACGAGAAAGTTAGCAATGTTAATTGCAAATAAAACCCAGTCTGTGCTTTATACCTTAGGACTTATCTTGGCACAGTGCCGTAGAGCTAGGAATGATAACATACTGATTATTTGGAAGAGTTGAGAAGTAAACTCACTAGTTTGTGTGTTTGTGGGAGAGTGAGGTAAAAGGTATTAGTAATATAAAATTATTTCTGAGGTAATACACAATTTATTTCCATCTTATTCGAAATAAGAGACTAATAAATTATTCACGAAGGTTTCAAAGTATCTCTAAAATTAGGATTGACTGATATAATTTACCAATCATAAAAAGCGCTTGTTCTAATGAATATTGACAGATTCAGATAACTTGAGCGAGTAATACCAAGTTTTAATATTTGACGAGGATCCATGACGTAATTGAATATGACATAATTTAAGTTAATTCCGTTCAGAAAATCTCTTCGTCTGTTTCATACAATTATTAGATTTATGATCTCTAATTTGTCTTAAAGGGGCTTAAGAATTAAAATAGCAATTAAGATCGCTTATTATATTTTTGTCCAAAACTGACTATAAATATTTTGTAACAAACTCTATACAATATTCACTAAACAGATACGTTATTAATTAAATTAAAAATAATGTGTATCTATATTAATTTTATAAATAAATTTAAAATGAATCGTAGGTACTAGTAATATTGACACTAATACCGATACTTTTACTGATACTAATACTAATACTCGCCACTACGCCGTGCCGAGTCTTGTAGGTTAAAATCAAACACGGGACAAAAATTTGTGTGATCGACAAATAACTGTCCCGGGTTTGGGTGTTCTATCCCCCTCACAACATAGGAATATTCTAATGCGGGAGTCGTCTCTTTAAAAAAGAAAAAAGTGAGCTTTTGCATAATTTCTTTGCATAATCAGTATAGAATCTGAGTGCAAGCAATTAGTGCGTACCTGGTCTTAAAACCTGCAATGAAAAAGCTGAGAAATCTATCAATTTATGTATTCTTCGGTTTCTCGAGTACCAGCGCACTAAAAGGGTACCAGTTCACTCCAGGTAATATGGAGAAGGTATGCTGTATTAACGTTAGGATGCAAATTCTAATATTCTTGTTAACCTCTGCAACTAAGCGAGGTCCATGTTGGTAGTTCACTGAGTGGAGTCCGAAAATGTAAATTGTTCATCACAAGCCGGGTGGCTTGGTGACAACAACAAAACATTACATTTACTTTTAAAAATGTTCAAAATTCTCTGTTGTTTAGTCATTAAAAAAAAAAGTAAATAACTGACTTCAATTTTCCTAAATCATGATAAATTGAAAATTGTAATAAGTTATATTTTTCATCCCTTAATTATCTACTGGCATTTATTGAAGAGTTCCGTTGTCTGTCTTAGAAACTCATCATCAGATCTTTGTGTTTAAATGGGACCGAAATAAACTTCTTTGAACAAAAAAAGAGTTTTGCAAATCTGTCTAAACATGACGGCGATATGCCCGAACATACATAAAAAAATATAAATATCCGAATTAAGAGCCTCTTTGGTTTTTGAAGTCGGTTAAAAATATGGCATTGGAGTTATATTATTTTATATGTCTCTCTCCCCTCCTGTTTTAAAAGTCTGGTACCAAACAGAAGGGTAGTCCGCTGGTTAAAGGCTGCTGTAGGTACGGTACCTTCTTAGTGTTAAATTATACGGTGTGATAAACTAATACCAAATCTACATTCTATTATTTATGAAATTAAAATAGAGATCTGGACTTTTCGCAATATTTCTTACCATATCGTAACATAACTCTGTCAAGTACCAAGTAAGTACCTTCCTACCTACAACTAGTAACGGTACTTAAGCTCTCTTGTATGCATACAATCTACATATTCCCTCGCACAAGGAAAAGAACATAATGGAACCTGCAATTTGCCTTGAATTTCACACAAAGAACTTTCTAGAAGCCCACTAAGATAATACACCACTAAAGTATTCAAAGATTTCGTTGTAACTAACAAATGCGACATTTTAAACCATAGCAATGTTTGCTGTAGGAAATATGGATAATTTTATTCTCGAGACACTATGGCATGCTAATGTGAGCACCTAAGAACGAAACTGGTATAGTGACCATACATTTAAAGTATGTGAGACTAGCAGACAGTGCTCAGCATTAAAAGAGCGATGACATGCATGTATTCTGAAAAAATTAACACAGACAAAACATATTTCTTTTAAATGAACAAATTCAGTTAGGCCTTACATGGCGAAATTCCATAAAATATAAATTATATATTCGGGATATATAATTTTATATCATGGAATGCGAAAGTTTAAAAGTTAAAATAAATGACGTCATTTAGAAGAGGCAAAACACGTATATTTTACAAATTGTAATAATTCATATCCAAATGACATCAACTGAAACTATATAATAACAGTTTCCATGTACTTAATGTAAATAATAAAAACAGCTACCGTTATCTCGACGTATTTAATGGAACGGAAATCAGGGAAATCCGTCAGCCTATGAACTTCTTGTCACGTCTTTTTGATGCCTTTTTGAGAATTCCGTATCATTCAAATTCCATGTTTCGCTATTTAGTTAAAACTCAGAAAGAGTACGCAATTTGTCTAGTTTTGAACTGTGAAGCTTGATATTCCTAAAAAAATATCCACCAAAACAATATGTCATGGTCGTCCTACTACCAGAGCCCGGCACAGTCGCAATTCAACTTGCATTACCTTTATTAAAGGATATTAGCGTGTCGAGAGAGCGCATACACGGATTTACATGTTATATTATATAACTGTACTGGCTTTCAGCCCTTGCTTCGCTTGCAGGAAATGGTGAGCGAGGAAAATTTTGTATGTAAGATAAAAGTTTGTTATTCCCAACACTTAGTCTACCATGCTACAGAAAAATAAGTATTTCGAAGTATTATGCGTTGCTTGTATCTCTGCATACATTAATGGCAACAACATGTTACTAGGATACGTTGTAAATGTATGACATTACATAGGCTGACATAGGCTGTCCACGAAAATAAAATACCTCGTCATGTTGCGGAAAACAAATGGAATTAATTTCTTTTAATGGCAAGAATAACTTTAAAACATCATTAACATGTCATCGTTGTTGATTGCTATCAAAATTTAAGGGTGTTCTATTTTTAAGTTCGTGATGTTTGTGAGGGTGTTGAAATGCCATGCTCATGAGAGATTAGTATTTGTCGGAAAGAAAGTCTGAGGAATTGGACAATATTTCACTAAATAACAGATTTACGAAATATTCCCGAGGACTACAAAAAATCACTTTTACGCGAGCGGAGCCGCGGGTGAAAGTTAATTACTACATATTGTAAAACATAGTCCCCTGTCGCGTCTGTCTGCCATCGCAATAAACTCAATAACTATCAAACCGATTTTTACGAATAGACTGAGGAAGGTGTATATGGTAATACAATGGTTAAAATATGACGATGCTTGTTGAAGATGCCGGAAAAAGTCAATATATGCTTTACTAGTAAGCTAAGTACTAGCAGTACTTAATAAAATAATTGTTCTTGAACAACTCTATTGTTTATTGCGCTAATTTTTAGGGCCCTTGTATCTTCTTTTGACAATACCTGATGGATCAGAGCAGAACAGACGGATATAAAGACATTATTTTTGTGCATTTAAGGCATCCTCATGACAGCTTCAGATTTATAACACCCAGTATGAGATAGCTGTCATCTCTTGATTTATATTGCGAATGCTATGATGATATTAGACAAACATGCGAATATTATGTATTTTAAACGTTATAACTAGCATCCTTGATCGCATTTCTTTTCTTCTTTCTCGAGAAATTATTGAATACAGTTTACACGTAAAATTCCCTTTTGTCCTGTCAAGAGATCCATGGGAACGAGGAGGGCGAAGTAGTCAGCATATAGAGTGATACGGCTAGTGTTTTAAGTTTTTTCTTTTATACCACGTCAGTAGTAAACAAACATGCGACAAGCCTGATGGTGAGCGGTAACCGTAACCTATGGTCGCTTGTAATTCCAGGGAACTTGGATGCACGTCGCCAAACCTTAAGCAACGTATACAATCCATTCTTGAAGACTGATATTTTAGTATTTCAGGAAAACCTCAGCAAGGAGCTCAGATCAGAGCCTCATTCCTCATTTGATCATGACACCTCGATTAATAAAAAAAACTTCTCTTGTGGTGGAGATGTCATTTGCCTAACATTAAACTTTTTCTTCCTTCGTGTGTTAACTGCTAAAAGAACTACAAATCAAATTGACAACTGAAGGCCATAGTCAGAGTGACACTGAATCACTTTATGACCTTATCGCGACCTTATTTCCAAAGTAATTAAAGTTTAAATTATGCTAATATAATGCATAAGTGTATAAAACATGTAGGTATTTGTACGGAAGTCATATTAATTACTTTGATAAAGAAAAATTTCTGTTGCTAATTTGTGAGAGAAGAGTTAGGCCATATGTAGATTATGGCTTAACCCTTATCTCACTCTCATTCACATTTTTCACTGTTGTGGGCAATTTGTCAACTATGGCAAAACTATGTCGGCAATTTCCATTCTAGTCCCTCAAGCGATGTTACCCATCTTTTTGCTTTACACTTGAAGTAAACTTCTGTCATTATAACCAAGGGTTCATGATTTCTCTTCTTAGCTTTTCTTTTTTTTTTATGGTATAGGGGGCAAACGAGCAGACGGATCACCTGATGGTAAATGACTACCGCCACCCATGGGCACCTGTAACTCAAGAGTCACAAGTGCGTTGCCGCCCTTTAAGATGGGAATAGGGGAAGAGGGGGAACAGCGGAAGGACGGGAATAGGGAAGAGGGAGCCGCGTGAGTGAGGTTACCGGAGGCCCTACCTCCGGTAACCTCACTCACGCGGCGAAAAGCAATGCAACCATTGCTTTACTGCCGGTTTTCGGTGAGGCCGTGGTATCGAGCGGAGTCGAGCCGGCCCATACGTGCCGAAGCATGGCTCTCCCACGTAATTTTTCAAATCAAATCAAATCAAAACCATTTATTTCAATTAAACCAATAATAGGTATTTTTGAATTGTCAGGAGTAGGAGTCAGTCAGACTAAGTCAGTCCTGAAGCTAGTTTTAAAATCAATTTCTCACTGTCATACATATATATTATAGCTGAGACAACTCAGCTCGCTAATAAAACCAAAACAAAAATTAACTGACGTCGTAAATATATTTGCATATAAATTACTTGTAAATGGTATCAAAGATATTTTAGTAACACTCCAATATAATAAATTACAATTTTATGTGACATTCAACTAATTAGAGCGGTGAAAACTTCAATTAATATAAAACTATTACAACTTTAAACCAGTTTCGCTATCGTAAAGGTAAACTTTTAGTTGGACCACCGAGGCGGTTCTTTCGTTAGTACTTTTTATATACAAGTGACAAACTGGCATCCCTAATGCTATCTAAAATATCAGGGTTGCCAGTTTGTATATTTGAAAACAATATAATCCAATTCGTATAATAAATTTGATTTGGATGGTGATAAATGATTGATTGAGTTCTGTTTTACCGATTTGAAATTAAATCACACATTCATATTTATAAAAATATTGTACGACGATAGAACCCAACAGATTTCTCGAATTGAAACAGTGAACAGATTGATTAGTCAGTCAATTTTAGTCTCACATCGTAATACATAAATGCTTTCACAATAATATTAATAAAACAATTAAAAGTAAATTAAAAATAAATTGAATGTGTTGGACCGACGACTTGAAGAAGGTAGCAGGGATGGACTGCAGGCGGAAGGCGGACAGGAGAGGCTTATGTCCAGCAATGGCCGACGCTAGGCTGATTGATTTGATTGATTTTAATTTGAATATGTTTATAGGTATTGTGTACTTTATTTTTAAGCTAGATATTTTGATTGATCTCAACTGAAATAGGAACGTTTTTCGTTCTATTTCAATTTTTATCAAAATTACTTAATAATTTATTTTGTATCTTGCCCTGTTTGCCCATCCTAAGGTTGCTTAGAAGAAATTGAATATTGCGATAAGGTCGCCCTTCATACATATCGATTTTGTATACTCACCGTAACCTAGGTATGTTGTATGTGTACAATAAAGATTATTCTATTCTCATTAGGTAAGGTGTTAAATGTCCTCATCTGGCCCATTTGCGATTGATAATGATCGCTTTATTGACTGGCCTGTTGGTCTAGTGGTTAGTGATCCTGACTGCTAAGCCAGAGGTCGTGGGTTCGATTCCCACCCAGGACAAATAATTCTGTGATGAGCATGATCATTTGTTCTCTGCCTGGGTGCAATTTATCTATAATATGCATGTATTTAGAAATATAAAAGTATGTTTATCAGCAGTCTGGTTAGCATAATACAGGCTCTGCCTAGTTTGGGTTCAGACGGCCGTGTGTGAGATGTGTAATGTTATTATTATTTTATCACATTATTAAGACACAACAAAACATTAAGGGCGTGACACATACGTCCTTTAAATTTTATTAACGTCGATAAAACAACATGCAACATTTAAAAATCGATTATCAAAGTAATTAAAATGGCTTCCGTGCGTATGAAGGCGTTACACATTTGAAAATACGTTAGCGTATTTTATTATTATTATATTTTTATATTCTATTTTTGAATAAGATACATGATATATGTATATGCATTTTTATATATATATATTTTTTTATGGTATAGGGGCAAACGAGCAGACGGGTCACCTGATGGTCAATGACTACCGCCGTCCATGGGCACCTATAACTCAAGAGTCAGAAGTGCGTTGCCACCCTTTAAGGTGGTAATAGGGAAAGAAGGGGAGAGGGGGGAAGAGCAGGAAGACAGGAGAGAGGGTTTAGAGGGGAAGAGAGGGGGAGAGGGGAAGGACGGGAATAGGGGAGAGGGAAGGGTTAGAGCCTCCGGTAACCTCACTCACGCGGCGAAAAGCAATGCAAGCATTGTTTCACTGCCGGTTTTCTGTGAGGCCGTGGTATCGAGCAGAGTCGAGCCGGCCCATACGTACCAAAGCATGGCTCTCCCACGTATTAAGACTTCTTTTTAACTAATTTGAAATCACTTAAATATATCACACACAACTACACCACGAAAAAGCTCATATTACATATTTATTCACATACACACACACTTTAGGCAGTTTCGAGCTAACGACACACATGTGGGCTGTAGCTGAAAACCAGCGTTAGGTGCCCCCTGTGGCCATCTAACAACATGCTCGGCTGCAGACTGCAGCTTATTTCTCTGTTTTATATCCTTGTGTCAATAAATTTTCTTGCTTTCTTTAATTCTTTCTATTGCTATACTTGTAAAAGTAGTATATCCTACTAATATTATAAACGTGAAAGTTTGTGAGGATGTATGGATGTATGGATGTTTGTTACTCTTTCACGCAAAAACTACTGAACCGATTACGATAAAACTTGGTATGTAGATAGTTGGAGATCTGGATTTACAAATAGGCTACTTTTTATTCTGATATTCAAACGTCGTCGGGACTTAGGCGGGTAAAACCGCGGGGCGCAGCTAGTAGTTTATATTTAGATACGTATTAAAAAAAAAAAGGGAAAATCTTAGTTGGACTTGTTAATAAACAGTTACACTCCTGACATCATTTGGATTGTGAATCTACACCGTTATCTCTGTCAATGCTATTCACGCATACTCAAGAAATAATATATACGTACATGTAGTAAAATTCTTGCTACATTGTATGAACATTGAAAAGCGAATAGTTTGGACAAAAAATTTAATTAAAACTCGGCCCGATAACCATGAAAGTATTTCGTGTAAGTATTCAGTCGCGAGCTTTTAGTGTGCAACTGAAAATAAATGACAGCTCACACTTACGATTCAAAGTCGCTAACTTTTTGCTTTCTTGGTAACTAGTTACGTGTCATTGTTACCTCAGTACCTTGATCAATTTTATTGAGCAGTTCCTTCGGTTGCGTGTACATGTTTATATATTTTGCGCCGAACGCTAATTTCAAAGTATATGTAGCCTTAGTTACTCCTTAAAATACCAGCTATCAGCCAGTGAAAGTCTCATGGAAATCGGTCCACCCATTCCATAGTTTAGACGAAGCAAACAGACAGACAAACAAACTGATTTTTAGGCATAGGTTTCGTGCAAATAACTGTATGAGCTTAAAAAAACTATTATTTTGACATTAGAAACAGGCACTTCAATTTTGTTCATTTGTATTGATGATTCCTGAGGCTGAGCATCAACAGTGTGATTTATTAAGAATAGGGTTGGTACCCAATTTCTTTTTGTATTGAAAAATTCTGTAGTATGACTATTTATTCTTCGTTTTAAATACAGTTCCAAATAACATCAATTAAATGTTTTTTTTCAAAAACAAGATTTTTTTAACAAGTCGAAAATGTGTGCCAACTCTTTAGTATTTTAAATATTTAAGCCGCGGTTTTATTACCAGCCCTCCCCTACCGCTACTGTGCTCTGTTACTATTCAATTTGATTGTCAAACACAATTGTGTAACCAAACATTTGGTATGCATTGTGAAATTAAATTCTTCGAAATTCGAGGAAATAGAAATTGTTTTATTGGCATGGTTGGCACAATGAATTCCGTCAATCTGTAGTACTTATTATTTCATGTTAATAAATTATGTATATTGGGGATGAATAGCAGTCAACATTATGAAGAAATTTAATTCATAATTCTAAACGTGTCCAAACATTGTATGTCACTACCTTAATATCCTGCATAAAATCCTGGGGGTTCACCCTTACACCTTGGAACTCAAATGGTGGCGCACGGAAAAAAATCCAGGGGAGTTTTCACTCGCGAACGCTCCGGCTGTGGAATGAGCTCTTTGTCGAGGTTTTTCCGAGGGAGTACAGTATAGGGTTCTTCAAGAGAGGAGTGTAAAGGGTTTCAAAAGGTCGGGTTAGCGCATGCAAGTCCTCTGGAATTACAAGCGTCCATAGGCTACGGTAACCGCTTAACATTAGGGAGGCGTATGCTTTTTTACGTGGAATAAAAAATGTGGTATAATTTAAAAAAAACTTACTTGTTGCAAATTTAATTGTAGAGAGACAGGCCTAACTCCTTAGGCAGTCACGTATAGTGGCCGACTGAGAGCTTTTCTTTTATGTACAATAAAAACAGTGCACTGAGGGAAAATTCTCTGCTAAAACTTACCTACATCGCCGGATATTCATACTGCACACACAACCACTGTTAGAGTGACATGAGGCACTCAACAGCGTGCTACCCTCCACCTGGGACGCCTGCGGTGAATTAGGTATGTGGAGAGTATTTACTCTTGGATTAATTGATCAGAAAGAATTGATCATACCAATGAACTATCACCATCTGTTTTCCAAGAACAGGCCTTTTTTTTTGGCAAACCTCCACAGGTCAATAACACCACAGGGGTTTAGGAGGATGTCAGAATCAATCAATCAAAAAATATATTTTCTAGCTACATTAGACAGCCAGCTGGCTAAGAACTAAAAACTATTTTTATAAAAACAAGTTTTTGTTATGAAATGTTTAGTGTAAGAGGTCAATTGATTATTTTTTTAGATTACTTTGCACCATTTAAGACAACGAATGACCAATACTTGTAACACATAAAACTTTTAACCAAAATCACTATCGCCGCCCTCTCACAATGCATTTTCGACAAAAGGTTACCATGTAACTAGGTTTATTGATATTGTATGCCGCCCTCGGCTTGGTAACATAATGTCTATTGGAACCTGACATAGATTGTTACCTATGTTAGGGATTGGTACGTATACATTGCGTAGTGAATTGTACACGTATTTGTTTGTGCTATACAGTGTTGAGTAAACTCGTGTTTTAAGTAACTTGCAGATTGTACGTCTTTATTCTTTGCTTCATGTTGTTCTTTCCTAATATCGGAATATCTAGAAATGCCTAATGTTTTTGTGATAAAATCGAGTATTATTAATATCTTTTAAAGAAGTAGCAAAAAAGACTTTTAAACATTTTCGAGAAGTCACGTCTTTCAATTTATTACCTCATCACTTGAAAACGGATGTAATAATTTCAATAAAAAAGTTCACAATAATTTAGGTATACGGTATATCTCCATTATTATTAAAACTTATTTTATTTAAAAGACACTCAAACTAGTGAAGAAACGTGTAGTAGGCAAAATAAGCTACATAACCTAATTTTTTTTATCGTTGGGGCACAGACTAGGCCCCACCATTGTCCATGCTGTCATCAAAATTGCGTTATTATTTTGTTTGAAATAGTTGTTCTCGTAATACTACATTGATCTCAATGGTTCAATATAGGAACTCTCCCATTAATAAGTTATAGTCATCCTTTGTTATCACTTGATCGCTTTATTTACAACAGTATTTTAAGGTGAGATCAGAGCAGTACCTATATTGTAAAGAACTTTGAACAATGAAGGCCAACCTTTCAGAGAAACAACCTTGACGCGTCAATCGATCGTCGCCATTTTTGTTAAATGATAAAGACTCATAGCGCTCGACATGCCGTTTTAGCAGTCAATGTCATCTTTCGGTGAGATAAAAGCTTGTTTGTAAACGAATTGTTTGTATTTTTCAATCCAAATATATGTATACATGATAGCTGTTCCCTACAGTTTAAATTTGAGCATATAACCTTATGAAATCTTCTTTTTAAATGATAGTATTGGTTTTAGAAATGAGCGCGTTCAGTAAAAAATACTTTCCATCTTCTTTAGCTTATATTAGCATAAATTATGTTTATTACACAATCATTAACAACTCGAAACTAAAATAATATTTTAATGATTAAAACTTTATTTGAAGAACAAATCAATATAATTTAAATTGAAGAGTATGCCGCAGCCGTAGAGTTTACGAACCCTTTTCAAAGTTGTTTAATTGTAAAACTCTGGCGAAATATTGAAAGCTGTATCATTTTAATTGAGATTTCTGTTACATGGAGAAACGGGGCTGATATATAAAGTTTTATTTACAGTTCATTGTCACTTGCTACAATATTGAATTAAAAAGTCATTAGAACATCGACTACTGATATATTTATAGAATGTTCCCTAAGGTTTTTGAAGTCTGCTAATCCTATGTGACGAAAACTATGCCAAAAGAGAGATGTGTTTTTTTTTATGGTATTGTATTGTATGGGGGCAAACGAGCAGACGGGTCACCTGATGGTAAATGACTACCGCCGCCCATTGGCATGTGTAACTCAAGAGTCACAAGTGCGTTGCCGCCCTTTAAGGTGGGAGTAGAGGAAGAGCGGGAAGAAGGGAGAGGGGCAAGACGGGGATAGGGGAGAAGGAAGGGTTAGGGCCTCCGGTAACCTCACTCACGCGGCGAAAAGCAATGCAGGCCGTGGTATCGATCGGAGTCGAGCCGGCCCAGTCGTGCCACGTGTGATCAGATACGGAACATTTTCTATAAAAATTACATTATAAAAATAATATTCCCAATTTTTCTATCTTTAATTCCTAAAGTGCCCGGTTCACGGCAATAGGCTTGCCCCCTATTACGTGAGCCAAATTACAGTTAGCAAAATGTAGGTGCTAAATACACCTCTGCTTATTCCATATCGTGACCATTTTATAACACATGGTTTTATAATTTCTCGTGGCTAGACAACCTCAGGCCCATTGGCTATAGCTCTCATGATCACTTCAAGGGCTATAACCCGTTGATACTATATTTTATCACTTTTTTACATTTCTTATTAAAATCCCACTAATATTATAAATGTGAAAGTTTGGATGGATGGACGTTTGTTACTCTTTCACGTCAAAACTACCAAACCGATTGCGATGAAACTTGGTATGTAGATAGCTGGAGACCTAGATTAACAAATAGGCTACTTTTTATCCCCATAATCCCACGGGATCGAGACTTACACGGGTGAAACTGCGGGGCGCTGCTAGTAAAATATATAATCTCTACAAAAAGTATTCACCAACCGTCTTCGCTTTTTGTACTAAGTAATTACGCGATTGAATCGATTGCTTTCCATTCCAAGAATGATGAGTATGATGACACACTCGGTGACTGACTCTGTTAGATCGTTAATGTTCACACTGTTAAGTACAGGGGAGCGGTAGTCACGGTAGCTACAATTATAATCGCATTAATAAATGTAAATATCAAACACTATGAGTAGAATATAGGAATGAAGTCAATTGAACCTATGTTAGTAATAGTGTAATGACGTCATTGACTGATAGAATACTCAACGCCATCCAGCGAAGGTTGGCAGAACTATTTTGTAGTAGCTATATCTAAGTCGGGGTATTAAAACTGTCGGTTTGATTAATGTGCACGATGACAACTTAATAAACTACATTGAAGTAAATGACGAAAATTATTTACATCTTTTTTTTATGTTATAGGGGGCAAACGAGCAGACGGGTCACCTGATGAGTCACAAGTACTTTACCGGCCTTTAAGGTAGGAGTAGAGGAAAGGTGGAAGAGGGGCAGAGGGGTAAGGAGAGGGGGAGGACGGAAGGGCTAACCCTTCCTCCGGTAACCTCACTCACTCGGCGATAAGCAATGCAAACATTGCTTCACTGTCGGTTTTCTGTAAAGCCGGGTTTCAATATCACTCCCGTCGAGCCGGCCCATACGTGCTGAAGCATGGCTCTCCCACGAAAAAAATTCATAAAATTGTTAGAAAACCTAGTTGTATAAAAATAAACTACATATATACACTCACGCCTGTATCCCCGAAGGGGTAGGCAGAGGAGTATTATTAAGCATCCACATTTTGCTAAATATAATTTGGTCCCACGCTACCACGTAATTTGGTCCACACATAATAGGAAAAAGCCTATTGCCGTCAACTGGGCACTTTGGGAATTAAAAAGAAACTGTTTAGCTTTTGAAATGAAAGGTCACCAGCATAGACAAAAGGTTTTTTAACGCTATGGTAACCGCGTACTACCAAGACATTTAATTTGCTGGTACCAAACTAGCTTATATACAGTTGTATATAAAAATAAACTCGCTGTGAACTTAAGTCATAATTATAACGAAACGCGCAAAGGCGTTTAGTATTCATGACGTCACGCGTGAAGGGACTAATGTCGATGAAATCATCGCACTTTGCGGTGAGATAGCATCTTTACTTAACGAGTGCTGCATTGGTAATGATTTGTGGAACTGTTTCCTATATTGACGTGGTTGTAAAACTGTGAGGTATGACTTGGGAAATAACATGATTTGCTTGAACGCGTTTACAGGGCAAATGGGAGTTTTTTGTTTTTTTATTGTTATACCTAAGCTTATAACTACACGGATGCTTATCTTTATATTGTACTTGCTTTAATACAACATTACTGTTTGTCGCACTAACGTAACACTGTCTCTCATAGTTCTCTAGGTACTCCTTTAATCAAAGAGATTATAGTCTGAAATAGCACATTATGTTATAGGGGCAAACGAGCAGACAGGTCACCTGATGGTAAATGACTACCGCCGCCCACGGGCACCTGCAACTCAAGAGTCACAAGTGCGTTGCCGGCCTTTAAGGTGGAGTAGGAGAAGGGAAGGGTTAGGGCCTCCGCAATGCAACGTTGCTTCACTGCCGGTTTTCTGTGAGGCCGTGGTATCACTCCGATCGAGCCGGCCCATACGTGCCGAAGCATGGCTCTCCCACGATAAAACCCAGATTATCCAAACTGTACAGTAGAATAAGAATAGATTTAAATTTCCACGCAAATGAAGTCGTGGACAACAGCTAGTACTATTATAAATGCGAAAGTTTGGATGGAGGGATGTTTGTTACTCAATCACGCCAGATCAGCTAAACAGATCAGGATGAAATAGGCCACAGAGATAAATTATAGTCTGGGATAGATTTGAGTTTCTACGCTAACGAAATCGGAGGCAAAAATAGTGTGCAATAAAGTTTCATTTTATTTGAACATAAATCTATTGTCCCTGATTGCCTTGTAAGCTATAAATTTAATATGGTAGATGACTGTCAAATTAAATCGACATATTCTAGTAGATTCGGTACATTATAAGCATAACGTCACGCCTTACTGTGGTCAAATCTTTCACTTTTTATGTTAATTTGACGAATATAAAAAACGGGACGACATTGTTCATAGTATTTTAAATTAATTTATTCTTCGACTTGGTGAAATTTATTTCGAGTCACAGAGAAAAATAGAATCAAATTGGTTTTACATTTGAGACGTCGCAGTTTCAAGCTTGAATGTCAGATAATATTGTTTACTTGTATCAACCGCAAGAAAACATGACATGCAGTAAACACATTAAAAATACCTCAACAACGTAATAATACTGCTAAGGAAATTAATCCCGAGTTAAAAAGTGGTTTTTCTCACACGAAGACTCATTACATCACCATACATGCAGCTCAGGGCCGCCGTGCAGTCTGTCAAAGGCAGTCACCATATTTGAGCTGACATAGCTGAGAAAAAATGTCAGCAACATTTAATATACTTTATATATCAAGTGTTCCGCATATTTTTTGCAGTAGCTACTCGTAACTGATCATTATCACACTTAGAAAATGGTAATTTAGCAACTATGACTGTTATTTTTTAGTCTCCAACTCCAGCATTTGCAAGACCTTGTCCCCCATTGTGTCAAACAAATGTCGATGTGTAACATGGCTCAGACTACACTGTAAGCTTTGTTTAGTAAATTTTTGTTTATCAAATAAATTATCTGTTTTGTTGCACCTTAAATTAATATAGCATACATGGGTTAAGAATTTGAATCAGGTGGCGACATGGCGAGCTAGTACGATACTTATTAAGAAGGAAACTCAGACTCATGAAGTATGCATTTCTAAACGAACTGTAGGAAAAAGGGATGGAGAAGTTTTTAGTAAATATGTTGCTAAGTAATAGGCAAAATATTTTTATAATATTTACCGTGTGTAAAGCACCTTACGCTTTTTTTGATTACCCTAAGGTTGACTGGTAGAGAATGCCCTGGGCCTTAAGTCCGCCTTTGTGCAAATTGTGCATTAAGTTTAAATAAATAAACATAAGTATTTGTTTACTTTTTAGAGTTCGATTTGCTATGAGAGTGTGTTCTTTTTTAGTATTTTTAAACTTTAATTTAATTTCTCATATCACGTTTCTCATATAAAGTAATGCATAAAAAGCTTATATTTTCATTCTAACATTACAATGTAACAGTTATTTTATTTATTTACTGATCCCTTGTTGGCAATTGCCTTTTCGGTAAGCCATGCTGACATGGCGATGTTGGGAATGCGGTAGAATCAGATTATGGTCGGAATTGATAACCAGTTTGACATTTATGATTTAATTGGATAATGATTGTTGCTTTACTTTTAAAGACATCACTGTTTACTATATCAATTGCAAAATAAACAAAAAATAGCTTGTTATTATCTAGGAATGTGTTCTCAGACTGATCCATATGATCACAATACATATTGTGCCTTGGTGGCAGTTGCTTCCTCCGCAATATATTGTAGCGGCTTTAAAGAGTGACTTTTTCCTTGAGGATTTAATGTTTTAAAAGTTTTTTTTTTTAAAGACAACTCCCGCATTACTCCTGTGCCGCGGGGGAGTTTACAAACATACAAACGACGGACACAAAGAACACCCAGACTCAGGTGGAAATCGAACCCATGACCTGTAGCAGTCAGGGTCACTAACCACTAGGCCGGCAAGCCAGTATTTTGTTTCTGTATTTTTGTTTGGCCATATCTAAGTCCTTACTAAAGCTTATTTTTATAATTTATTTAAGTGTCTCACTGCAGTCTATTTCCGTAGTTTTATTGCCTAGAACGAAACCAAGGACGAACTAAAACTGCCCGTAACTAAAGTTATATGTATGGCTTAAAACCATAAATTAGTGCTATTTCGCTTTGCTTATTCGGATTACATGTCACCTCTGTATAGGAGCGCCTGTTCGCTAAATAGAGCTCTTTAACTCTTTGTATGGACGAGTCTCGAGTCCTCTGGAGAGGCTCTCAATGGCGGTATTGAATCTCTAATTACTGCTGTATAGAGTTATTGAAATAGTTATTAAATTGTAAATGCTCATAGGATAGGGTGACCATTTACTATCAGGTAATCCGTATGCTAGCTTTCCACAATAGAAGTTTAAAAATATGAAAAAAAAAACACTTCTTCATTATTTATATTATCGCGTTTAAGTCCCAAGTTTACATATCTAATATGAAAAGAAAAACATGTATGGTAATGTTTTTTTTGTCACTAATAAACAAAAATACAAAAGCTGCCACAAAAAATGTAAGTTACTTAATCGATGTCAGTCTTGTTTTTGTATTATGCATAATAAATAGGTTAAGTCGTCGCTTATCTACTACTACGCAGTACGCGGTTATCGTCTGTCCGTTCTAACGTTTACAGATAACGGAATGACGATATATAATAAGGGACCAGTCATATGTCGAGAATCCCCATTCATTGAGAAGGACTCATTAATTGTTTATCGATACTTTTTAAGTCATTGGTAAAGATTAGATTTGTCTAAAGATTGGTTTGACTCTCGCTCTCTTTTATCTTGTAAAAGACGCACAGGCAAAGAAAAGCACAAAACAATGTAAGCTTTACATGAGTGACTTGAGAGCGGTGGTTAGTCAGCCTTCATGGGTGTGTGATCTTGTAAATCGCAACTAATTTGTTTAATGCATAACTGTGTTGTAAAATAATGTTTAGAATAGTAGTCGTAGGTTATGTTATTACGGACTGAATATAAGTATGAATTGTCTACACAGTTTTTAAAACACTGAATGTTTAATTTGTCGTAAATTAATTAATTTAATTGTCCACACCCTGTTTTGTAACAGGATTTTATTATTTACGTAGGTGTTATCAAAATGATGAATAGTTCCTTCTTGTATAGAACCATCCACGGTCACAAGCGGCACGCACGCCTTATCACAGTTTCACTTTTAATAACAATTTATATTAATTAATTGTAATAACGCAATTCTTGTTTAGGTAATAATACAATGTTATTTTACATTTCTTACAACAACCTGGCAGGAAATAGCACTGTCAAAGGTTACCTTCTTTGTAACTTTTAAAAATATTCTTTTGAAATTAATTAGGTAAGTATTATCAAGAGTAGTATATATTACATCGAAAATAGCTATATTTACAGTACCTAATACATATATTTTTATATTCTTAAAAATAAAAGTAAGCTTTAAACTAAAAAAATATGAAGTAAAATAATTCTAAGCAATAAACAAAACTTTAGTTCGCCGCTTAAATTTAAGTAATTAATCTTCACTGTTTATTTGACTCAAACGCTACAACATGTATCGAACTGGGTAGGTAATAGGTATAATAATAAAAAACCTTCCAGTCCCTTGTTAGCGCTATTCTGAAAACTAAATTGTTTCTCAGAGCCAATTAGCAATTAAATATCTATATCTGGAAATACTAAGATTCGTTGTATTGCAACAGAATTGTATTTTAAAGTAAATTAAGTATTGCTGTAGTGGCGGACGGCGGAAACTAGCAACATCTTCAGTAGCACAGTGGAACTAATAGTGTTTCGAAGTAGACCAAAGATTATCTGGCAAAACATTTTTGTATAGTACACATAGATACAGGCTTGAGAATAAAATAAACGGACAAGTGCGAGTCTAACTCGCGCATTGTGGGTTCTGTAAGCAATAAAAATGATTTAACTACATATACGGAATGTACATTCCTGTCTATTAAGGTATACCTTACCCTTGAGCTTTTATTAGCTCAGAAATATACCAAAAACTACTTCTTGTGTAATCTTAACATAATTGTTGAGTTATAAACATAATCCAGGTACGGACACATCGATCCTTTTTCACAATCATACATACGGGGAAAAGGTGGTGTATTTAGGACGATAGTACACAAATCATAAACTGTGACCGAGGATATCAATTTATAGGTGTCGGTAGGGGCAGCAAGCAAAATTTGAATGGCCTACTGGCAGCAAAGGTGTAAATTCGCCTCTGACTACTTGACTAAACACGATGGCCAGATCGTTATTCTTGTTAGTCTTCAGAAGAGGTTTATTTGCTTAAGAGAAAGAATATGGGAGCCCAGCAGAAATAGTGCTTCATTCCTCAACCATCCAAAGTAGGGTTTTCAATTTTGCAGCCAATTTTGCCACAAAACAGCCCACAATTGAGGTGAATGATGATAATGAACCAAACCATATCATGCTTTAGTAATAAGACTAGCGGCCCGCTCCGGCTTCGCACGGATATAAAATATATAGTCATTCACTGAAAAAATTATTAAAATCGATCCAGAAGTTATGTAATTATTTACGACATCACATTAGAAACCTCAAAAATAACAGTATTTCTACACTATTTAATGGATGTTATTATACATATAAACCTTCCTCTTCAATCACTCTATCTATTAAAAAAAACCGCATCAAAATCCGTTGCGTAGATTTAAATATTTAAGCATACATAGGGATATAGGGACAGAGAAAGCGACTTTGTTTTATACTATGTAGTGATGTTCATGGGAGAGCCATGCTACACGTATGGGCCAGTTCGACTGGAGTGATACCACAGCCTCACAGAAAACCGGCAGTGAAGGTGGTTACCGGAAGCCCTAACTCTTCCCTCTTCCCTTACTCCCACCTTAAAGGCTGGCAACGCACTTGTGACTCTTGAGTTGCAGGTGCCCATGGGCGGCGGTAGTCATTTACCATCAGGTGACCCGTCTGCTCGTTTGCTAACTGTACCATAAAAAAAAAAGAATTCAATAATAGGCTACTGATATAATTATTACCAATGTAGTCATATTTTAAGAAGTGGATAACGCTCATTGCAAATAAGAATGCACGATAACAATAATGATTAATTGTAATATTAAATTTAGCAAAATCAATGACCTCCTTTTGATAACTTAAATTCATATTGGTGCCGATTCTATTGTACACTCGACTAAACTAAAACCTGACTTAATTTCTTCATATGAAATCAACCTAGTGTTCTTCGTAATAAGGTCTATTTGTTACTAGCATCTATTTCTCAGCGCCGCTAAATTTCAATCAAACCTGTCAACGTATACTCAACTTTATTTCCACAAAGCGAGAGTCTCCATTTATTCAAACGCTGTATAATTGCCGTTTAAAAACTTGTTCAAAACGAACAAGGATGACGTGTTTTTAATCTAAACCTACGAAGACGCTTACTAAAAACACAGAGCAAAAGAGATGGCATTCAACGGATAGCGGCTCTCGCTACGTGGTATTAAAGTTTATTTAAGCGTATCAGACTTTAGTCGACAAATGAATTGCTTATTTCGATAGCGACATGTTACCTACTTGTTTCAATTTGAAATAAGACCTTGTTTTGAAGTGTACAAGGTTTACATCTTATATGAAGAAAATTTGGTTGAATTTTAATTTAGCGAGTGAAGTAACAGAATTGGGACCATTAGCTATTTACGCCACTGTCGGAGCTACGACTTATCTACAATTAAACTGCAGGCAGCGTCACGGTGTTTTGCCTGCAATGTAAATATTGATAACTTTGTTGGTCTCATTATCGCTTTTAAGTTACGCGTTTAAATATATTGATGAGGTATTTCTGATGTTTACTTGACTGCAAGAAAAAAAACGATTTTATTTTATTTTATCGAGAAAGATTGTGGCTTGTTGGCCTAGTGGTTAGTGACCCTGACTGCTATGCTACAGGTCGTGAGTTCGATTCCCACCTGAGTCTGGGTGTTCTTTGTGTCCGTTGTTTGTATGTTTACAAAGCCCCCGCGACACAGGAGTAATTCCTAATGCGGGATATGTCTTTTTAAAAAAAGAAAAAGATGAAAAAGGAAAGGTTCCGTACCCAGCCTTTTATTGCCTTCATTTGTAACCAATATACTAAGTACGTATACAAATCTTGGAAGTCAATTTTAACCAACTTCTAATAATTGTCGTAGCGAAATGAAACTTTGTATGTTGGAGCTGTTCTGATGATGGAGAAAGGAGTTGGATAGTGGAACTCTTGAGTGACTACCAAACCCATCGAATTTGGGCTCTTTATACTTGTATTATCGAGTCTAATAGACTGGGTTTGGTACCGATGGTTGAACATGATGCCAGAAGATTGTTAGCGGAACTCTATGATGAGAGAGATGGAGAGAGAGAGACGAAGACGAAGAGGTGAGAAATAGAGAGAGAGACTCCAGTAAATTGTAAACTCTTTGCTGACTCTCTAAACCCTATTACGTCGCTTTCTGATGAACCTTATAGTTTGTTCAAACTCCTGAGTTCATCAGAATTCCTGCACTGCACAATGCTCTATATGCCGCGATGATATTACAAATATTCAATTAAAGGATACAAACCACACCAAAGACCATTTAGAATTATAGCAATAATTTGTGAATCACACAAATAACTGTTCTATGTGAGGGTCGAACCTCAAGCAGTACAGTATTATTATTGTGATTCACAACTGAAGGCAGTGGCGATGACGAGCCGACAACCTAACCATTACCTTACCTGTATGGTTAATTTTATATTAAGAGGTAGGGCACAGTCAATTTCTGCTGGAATTAGAGTTGACTGAAAGAGGACGAACTTCGTATGCTGCTTTTCTCCTAGTAAAAATAAAATGTTAGAATTAGTTAGTATAGTAGAGACCGTGAATAGTGTTATAGTCACCATGAAGTATAATTATTTATTTACACGGGAATTAACGCGATCACGAAAAGGTATTACATGCCTCTGAACTGACTGGCTGGAAAGTTTAAAAGTTACCATGAAGTAATTCGTGTGCCTGTTTGTTAACCTAATTTATTTACTATTTAGGATTTTAGAATTAGGATTACTAGTAGACACCGAAGAGTTCCAATTTTCACGTCCTAGCTCCAGAATCAGATTAGCTCCAAGATGCCAGATTATATTATTGTCATCCACACTACATTCATACATACAAAGTTTGATGTGGGTATAACAATTAGAAGTAGGTTAATATTGACGTGCTACATTTCTTTACATTGTTAGTTATTTAGTTACAAGTGAAGCTAATAAAAATAAATGCTGATTGGTGCTCTCTCAAAGACAGAAGATAATTTCTCAGCCACTGTGTACTGTAAAATGATGTGCACTGTAATTCTTCTTCTTCTTTTATTAAAACATAACACATTAGTTGAAGTATAGTTTTAACATTTTTAATCGCAATAAAAAAAAATCATAATACTGCACAAAAAATTCGTAATTTCTTTATTGAATTACCCTGAAGTACGTGTCTTACACAGTGTCGTCATTAAATGTGTAGCCGGTAGAAGCGATTTACCCAAGGTACGGTGATTAACCATCGACCCCTGCTAAGTTCTGCTCAGAGATCAACTGAGCACACGTGATCCGTGATTTGAAGCCTAGGTCGACCCGTCTCGAATTAAAGCACTGAAAAAGAGTGTTTTCGTTTTTAGAATTTGATGAAAAGGAAACCACACAAAAATCTAAAAGATAGCGTTTTAACTTGATTTTTAAAAAGACAACTTCCACATTAGAAATACTCCTGTGCCGAAGTAGCTACACAAACTTTTAAACAACGTACACAAAGAACACCCAGACTAGGGACAAAATATTTGTGGATCACACAAATTTTTGTCCCGTGTGGAACATTCTGCGCGGCGTGGCAGTGGCTAGGCGACCACTTAAAACATTGCCCCATACGTGCAGTCAACATGCAACTGCTTCAGGCTACAGAATTACAGTCCACATCACTAAGGTAATAAAATATTTTACACTTGGTGCGTTATATACGAACACATTATACTTAATTTCTAAACAGTTGAAGTGAAAATCAAAACTTTAATACACGTGTAGTACAGTATAAATGGAAAGGCTTTTAAGGGTTTGTATTTGACATTGAAATCGCTGAATCGGTATAAATGCGACACGTGTAGAAGATTTAATAGCAAAACATTTGACTGGCCTGTTCGTCTAGTGGTTAGTGACCCTGACTGCTAAGCCAGAGGTCGAGGTTCGATTCCCACCCAGGACAAATAATTGTATGATGAGCACGATAATTTGTTCTGTGTCTGGGTGTAATGTATCTATAATATGTATGTATTTAGAAATATATAAGTATGTTTATCAGCAGTCTGGTTACCATAGTACAGGCTCTGCCTAGTTTGGGATCAGACGGCCGTGTGTGAGATGTGTGGAGTTATTATTATTATTATTTAGAATAGCGTTTACACACTGTATTAAAATTTATCGTAGGGTTCTAAATGTAATAATAATAATAAAAAAAAACAGCAAATCATGCTTTATAAGCGGACAAAATTAAGGAGTAAAAGAGTTACAATGTCCACCTCTTGGGTCCATCATCTGACCAGCGTTAGTAAGGCCTATCTATTGGCCTCGCAAAACGAATCATAAATATGTGTACTAGTAGCTACTGAAGAGTTCCACTATCCGACTTGCCTCGATCAGATCAGCTCCAAGATGCCAAATTATAGTTTTGTCATCCGAACTACATATACATACAAAGCTTAATTTCGATAGGACTTTTATTGAATAATGGAATAGGCGTTTGTCTTCCAACTCACCTGATGGTAATGAAGACGAAGATGTCCTGCCGATGGTGGCGTAAATGTCGGGTCGTTCGGTTCCCTTCAATATAGTTGATCTGTACGAAGGCTGGCGTGTGCGTCATGCTCGTGAACGGGTGCCGTTGGACAGGGCTAGTCATCTCCGGACTGCTATTATATATATGTATAGTAGTAATTAGTGCGTCTATTTATATTTTAGAATAATAGGTACGTTACATTGTCCTCACATTTCATTTACGCTTATAAGCAATGTAACCAGAAATTTGTAAAAAACATTTTGAAAAAGAGTATCCTTGGAGTTTCTTGCCTGTTCTTCTCCATAGGATCTACGTATTGGAACAGGCAACTAGCTTCACGACTGACTTAGTCTGACTGACTCCTACTCCTGACAATTCAAAAATACCTATTATTGGTTTAATTGAAATAAATGGTTTTGATTTGATTTGATGATTCTCGACCTATTCACTTCACTCTACTCTGGAGCGTCAGTTAGACAGTTACAAGTGAAGCTAACAATAAAAAGAGCGTATTAAAAATAATAAAAAGGAGTTACTACCAAATATAATATAGGATCACTTATATTATATTTGGTAGTAATAGAGTAGAAGTGTGATTGGGTTTAGGCAGAGAAATAAAAAGATATTTTAAAGCCCAGCAAGTATTTACATTAAGGTTGCCTGGAAGAGAATGCTTTCACCGATATTCTACACATTTCTTGTCTCATCTTCTCTACAAAAACCTGACGTACCTTCACATAAAAAATATATATATCTATGCGTAATTTTCACTATCTTAAAGAGATAAACTAGAAAGAAATTATTATTTGCAACTTGGAATCAAGTGCAGTCCTCACATTTAATTTTGTTAAAGCTTACACAAAGCCGGCGGAGTACGACGTTTTTTATATCTAAACAAAATTCTTAAACAAGTGATTAACGTGGCCTTCCGTAATGTCAGGTCTAAAGAACAAATAGTGTATCTAGAAAGACTCCTTTATCTTCAGATCTGACACGAAAGTACCTTTCTTTCTTCATTAATTATGCCATTTCTCAATAAAAAATAAAAAAAATCTCTTATTACATACGTCACAAAAAGAAAGTAGTGTAGAAAAGGAAAAAGAAAACCAGGCTCTATACACCTGTAAGCTGTTAAAATATGGCATGAATTATAGACTCCTTTGAGAGACAATTGACAGGTCACTACAGCTTTCATCTACTACATAACAGGCAACAATTTCGTACTCTGTGTTCATCCCAACTTTTCAGGTTATTGTAAATAACAAGTTTGATAATTACGAATACTTGTTTCATCATAAAACCAACACAGCTGTAAGATCAAAGTTGAGCAATAAACACTAACAAATTGCCGTTGTTTAAGGAAGAACGATAATTAGTATTGAATCAATCAATCATCCAGATAACCCGATGTCAGAGTTTACACGGGTATGGTGCTGAACATCTGTGCATTATGCGTAAAAAATATATTGCTACGTACAGGCAGGCGTACATTAGTGTTACGTACAGGCCGTACGTAACACTAATGATAATAATTTAAAGCATCATATAATTTGTGTGTGATTTTTATACAAATATGTATTTTACTTAAACTATCTTCTATCTTCTATCTCCTTGCTCTTTCAGAATTGGTACGCAAATGGTTATTATTAAAGAGACCTACTTTTAGATTACGTAAGGGACAGATAATTTCTTATTGGATAGGAGCCACACGACTGATAAAGCATCTCAGTAATGGGTTGGTGTATGTACCACTGATTTAAGTAGAGATAGTCGTATCATTACAATTAATAATTAATTTAAAATAGAGAAACACTTACTTAACTAGTGCTACCACAGAATAAGTTAGTATACAGACTATGCAGTGGTACTTCTTCACAGAAACGGCTGAACGACACACCACGAAATCTGGATAAGTTTTAACCATAGAGTCATTATTTTAAGGACGCTGACAAGAGGGAGACTGCAAAGTTCTTCGTTACGTCGTAAGTTAATACCGCTTGTTTTAAAGGTTAGTTATAACCGATAAGTAAGTCTAAAAGAAAATCGACCATATATATTTCTATACATTCAAATGTGGGTGACAAGATGCACAACAATAAAGCAGCTGCATTTATCCAAGAGTATGCATTTTGCCCTGAAACATTTATAAAAACAAAATTATACCCTGGCGAAACCGGACCGGTTCTTCGCTAGAGAGCCATAGACTCAAATTGTATATAGAGCCAGTGAATGGCGATGTAGTAGCATCTATCCGAGCTTTGAGACTTTAATGACTGCCGCGCTAATGAAAAATATTATTTTATAATTGCAGGTACTTAGACAAATCTTCGTAAGAAATAAATCTTATTGGTTTTCCCACAAATGACTACTGACTGCGTAGTCGGTAGTATATTTAACACTAGGAAATGATTAAAAGTTAGCAACACAGCTTAATATCCCAGGTAAATGTCTTTAATGGAGGCAGGAGCACCGCAGTTATAGTCAATAAAAAACCTTTCAAAAAACACTTAGGAAGTCTCAATAATTTCCCATGAGTTCGTCCGTAATCCACACCAGAACCTTTAAATTCCACACATTCAACTTTACGGGTTTCGTTGAACAACAAATTTATATCCTGCCTCTTTACCACTACATCAAATACTGAACTTTTTATTCGCCTGTTGATCCCCTAACTGCCCCACGTTATGGCCTATTATGATGTATTTGAACACATTTTAACATTTTGAATGGTTTCCAACTAACATTAAATATGTTTGTGTCGGTTTTTGAACTAGCTCGCACATTTGTGAGAACATAAAATTGCTTTTTAAATGTTACTGTGAAAATTGTATTCTATGTTAATCAACTTGATTTGAAAGTAAAATTATTATTGTGCTGATTTTTTTGGAGGCAATTAACTTGTAAGATAAGTCCCGGTACCTACAATAACTCAAAACATAAGTGGTTTCACTCGTGTGTAGCCAACCCTATAGTACTTCACCCCATGAGTACGAGTATGAGTGGTGGTGGCTTTAATTCGAGCAGATCCCAGTTGTCCCTTGCCTCCTCTAACTATTTAATGTAAGATATATCAGTTAAATATAGTTCGATACCACGGCCTCACAGAAAACCGGCAGTGAAACAGTGCTTGCATTGCTTTTCGCCGCGTGAGTGAGGTTACCGGAGGCCCTAACCCCTCCTTATCCCTTATTCCCCTCGCCCCCCTCTAAATCCCCCACTCCCGTCTTCCTGATTTTCCCCCTCTCCCCCTCTTCCCCTATTCACACCTTAAAGGGCGGCAACGCACTTGTGACTCTTGAGTTACAGGTGCCCATGGGCGGCGGTAGTCATTTACCATCACGTGACCCATCTGCTCGTTTGCCCCCTATAGCATAAAAAAAAAGTGATACGTCAATATTTGTTTCCTTATATAAGATGTGTAACTCGGAAACGTTTTGATCCAATTCCACCGATCGTGGTCACGGGTGGGCCGGTAAGAGCTCTGCTACGTCTCCGTGAGTTACTAGATTCGGCAACTACCCGCACTTGGTCTTCATTATTTTTATTTATTTTTTTATACTATCGATACTTCCACACACCCCACATACGACTTCGCTGACGGTCCCTTATTATAACTGTTATCGCCACATTAAAGACTCGCATTTATTTTATTAAAAATAGGGGCAAACTATAATAGATGATAAAACAGTTAACTATTTCATAAATATGAGTTCATTTTGACTAGTTATACCGGTAGTGCTACGATGTTGGTCGATTGACAATAGTAGGGTGATATAAAGCTAGGCACGCATTATAAGTTGATAACAATCACTTGAGTGTGGATAGAGGCACAAATAACATAGCAGTTACTGTTATTTAGTGAATTTGATAGTTTATAGCAATAGTGGTGAGATTGTTTTTAAAATAACTATGTGGCGATCCAGGCTACTAGACTAGACATACATATGGGCATATGTATGTCAAATTCAATCCATATCAATGTAGCTGTAAGAGCATGAGTTGAGTAACAAACATCTTCTTTCTGAAAGAAATAAAAATACTTTCAGGTTTTTCGTTTTGCCAGGTTAAAGAAAAGTTAGAAAAGACAAGGCCTCGTCCGAGCTTCATACAAACATTTAAAAATTATTAATGAAGTCGGTAAAGACGTTCTCAAAAAAAGTGTTACAACATTGGGTAGCACAACACACCCCCATAAATGCACTTTACTAGTGTGTCCACATATTACGAAATTTCAGCAATTATTTTCTCATTAAAATTTTGATATATTTATTAAAATATAATTAAAAGCAACATTGGCTAAAAATCTTTCCTTTCTTTAAAGCTGACTTTAAATACAACTTTGTTTTATTTTTCTGTGGCAACTAGTTACAATAAAGAAATATTTATTTAAAGTTATGCTAATAGTCATCACGTTCTCACGTCATCTAGGGTAGATGATGATGATGAGATGATTTAGAGACAAAACCCGAATCAAGCACCTTAAATTTCATGCATAAATCTTAATATTTTTTTAGAATCACCTTCTGTTCTCATTTTTTCGTGTTGTAGCGGTGACATCGTATTCCTGTTTTTATGTCAGAACCCGTTGAGCGGGCTGTCTTAAGAAAATTTATCTTGCGATTAAAGAATAACGCACCGTTAGACGTTTTATTACCGGCGTGGTCCTTGAATGGAGTGATTACTGTTCTCGACCTGACATTCTTTCCATATGGCTTTAAGGGTAATAATAAAACCATTTGTCTTCATTGTAAACATTTGTTTTTTATCATTTGTGTCAGTTATCACTGGTTGTAAAATAAAATGTCTGAAAATAGCTGGAACAATGTCTGTACTCCATTTCAAAGGTCCGGTTAAGTAACCAATGATGAATACTTGTCTGAATGAAGTATACATGTATTTATTTAATATAATTGCCTTGCGATTTCTCGCACGGTAGTGTAGATTTTTCTGGATGAAAGGTGTCTCTGGCTTTTTCTGTACCCTGACAACGCAGGTATATGTAACATCTGACTTGACCTGTTGGTCTAGTGGTTAGTGACCCTGACTGCTAAGCCAGAGGTCGTGGGTTCGATTCCCACCCAGAACAAATAGTTGTGTCATGAGCAGGATAATTTGTTCTGTGTCTGGGTGTAATTTATCTATAATATCTATGTATTTACATATATATAAGTATGTTTATCAGCAGTCTGGTTACCATAGTACAGGCTCTGCCTAGTTTGGGATCAGACGGCCGTGTGTGAGATGTGTCAAAAAAAAAAAAAATTCGGTGGGGACAACCCGTGGGGGTTTCCACACGTAAAAAAAGAGGTATATGTAACATGTCATGATGATCGGTTATCGGCGCGAACGCATAACAAACAAAACAGCACAAATGTAATTGTTGCTGTTGACAGAGTTTACCAGAAATCGCTGACCATCGGCCATTCTATCTTCTTGTTTGCTTACTACGTTAACTTGGTTGTTTAGAAAACTACTAACCTATAGATAACACATCAAACAATTGAATTACCTCAATCTTTATGAAATAGGCTAAACATTTACCTATATTTATATATATTTTTAGCCAATTTCAAGAAATGTTATGATAAATAATGACCAAAACGTAAACAAAAATAAATACAAAACGAAATAAGATGCAAAGGTCATAAAATCACAACCATTCATATATATCATAATAGTATCCCAACATAAAGCCTATAAATGTAATCGCTTTATTCTTTTACCAAAACATTTACCCTCATAGTTTTTCCATTCACCCCTCGAGCTCTGCTAAGCGTTTCAACATATTTTAATGGCTGGATAGTTGGGTCATAAACTCGTTTGATTTATTTTATGATCGCTATAAGCGTGTGGCACCGGTTTTAGCGAGTTTTACTTATGACTAGGTAGATATAACATTGAGACATAAAAGTTAAAAAGGTAACGTTCACAGAGATGGTATCGTGGATCCAGGGACATAAATGTGTCTGCTGATGGAGAGAATATTGAGGGGTTTGAGGGATCGAAGAAAGAAAGAAAAAAAGAAAAAATGTTTATTTTGGCAACATAAAAAAACAGTTAGGTGACATAAATAATGTTGCAGCTTAATTGCCAAAAACCGACTCAATTCAGCATCGTGTCAGACGAAAACCTGACGCTGGTTATCAATTGGGCCCAAATGACGATATATGTAAAACCAGTTGCAGACCATAATGTTTACAATAGGCACATACATAATAACATTAATTAATTAAACAAAATAACAAGACAAATAACAGATACCTAAGCAAATCATTCTAATATTCGTTACAATATACACAATAACTAAATAAATCTATAAATAACTGAATACTAAAGTGTGCACAATCTTTTAGTGGCATGTGTGGCATGTTCTCTATTCTCTGATCGGACAAGTGTCTCCGTTTACAGAGGGCTCATTATATTACCATTTTTGTATATATAAATAATATTTTAAAATATAAAATTGTGGGGATAAATGTAGAATTAACTACAGGGATGGCACAGTGGTCTAAGTGATCATCTGGCTAACTGCAATTACGGCGAATCACATCACATCCTAACTAATAATAATGATCATAAATGCAAATGTAAGTTTGTTTGATTGTTTGTTACGCTTTAACTACTCAGCCTAACGTCATGAAATAATGACATTGACAATTGTTATTTATATCACTAAAAGGGCATGACGAACAATTAAAAATAAACTATCCGTTTACAAGTTATGACCCTTGGAATTTCCAAGTATTTTTACCTCCATTTTTTATAAAAGTAGTATGTGTTAAGATATTAAATGTTACATATTTTTTATTTTGGAGTTTTTCATGCCGTTACTAAGAAAATCCATAAAAAGTAACTTCAATTTTTTTTAAGTTAGTTTTAATGGATTTTCTCAATAACTGAGTAACAATAAAATCTTTAAATGTATACGTTACAACTGATTTTATGAGAAACCGAGAAAAAAATACCTGGAAATTCAAACAGTCATAACTTGTAAACGGAGAGTATTTTCTAATTTTTTTTAATTTTTTTTTTTTTAAGAAAAAGAATACTAGCAACTTATTGTAACTGCGTGCTGTTGTTCAGGGATTTAATTAGGTGTTCCCTTTTTAAATAGTATAAATTGAGTTAAAAACTATTCTGTCTTTTAATTTAGACCAAACTGCACACAGCATGCAAAATTTCATTAAAATCGGTTTATTAGTTTAGGAGGTCATCGCGGACTAACAACGTGACACCAATTTTTTATATGTAAAAATGGAAATAAGGACTCTGGCATCAACATATTAAAGATCAACGTTGATTACAGTGTATGCACGCTACAACGTCACACCGACTCTGACTCCCCCAACCTGATCCGCTGAGTGGTGGTCGTCTGGAGGTTTGATCCCAACAATTTACGTAAAATTTACAGTTTGTTGCATTTAACATTGATTCTGTAGGACTTATTATTAAAAGCTTTATTTACTTTCACTTGTCCCGTTGTCTGTCTGTAATCAAATCTTGCAAGAATAGCAGCAATATATTATCATGACATGGAGCTGATCTGATGATGGAGCTGGAAAGTGGCCATAGGAACTCTGTAATGAAACGATGCAACCCCATTGAGTTTGATTCCTAGTAAATTCCGAATCATAAATATTAAAAATTTAAAGATAGAAACAAAGAATTTTTTTTTTTTATAAACTAGCTTTTATTACTTGTTAATAAAAATAACTAAAAAGCTAAAATTAATAATAATAATAAAGTGTTACATTTTGACGGCAAGAGAAATAAGGAATTTTATTATTATTTTTCCTCATTCAAGTTTGAGAGATAGCTGCTGAACTCTGTGTCTCACGAATCGATTCGTACCATTTTCAACGATCACTTGGGCATGAAACACGTTGCCTATCGACTAGCCCCGAAAGATCCGAATTTTCTTCAAAAATTCAATCGCGTAAAAGTCGCTGAAGACATGCCAGAACAAGTCAATTCCGACCCTACATACGTAAAACGCATTTTTATTGGTGATGAGACATAGGTTTCCGAGTTTGACATGCAAACTAGTCAACAAGCTACGGAATAGCAACTTCCATCTGAACCGAAACCGAAAAAACCAGACAAAGACGATCAGAAGTTAAGGTCATGTTGACTGTTTTCTTTGTCTATCGAGGTGTTGTGCACGTCGAAGAAGGCCAAATTTGTGGTAAGAAAATTCTTGGATATTACACCAGAACAACGCGCGATCGTACAAAGCCATCATTGTAACCAAATTTTTACCAAATAGTCAACAAATATCATCGAACAACCACCGTATTCACCGGATATGGCTCCAGCCGACGTTTTCCTTTTTCCAAAACTCAAATTACCACTTCGAGGTACCCGCTTTCAGTCCATAGAAGATATCAAAGAGAATTCGCGGCGAGAACTGAAGTCGATTCCGAAAAATGCATTTAAAAATGTTTTGATAACTGGATTATTCGTTGGCGTAAGTGTATTATTTCTGAGGGGGCCTACTTTGAAGGCCATAAAATACATTTGGAAGAATGCTACTTTCTTGACAGAGTAGTACACGTACTGGTTTTAGTACAGTTACCAGAGACATGTTTACTGCTTTCTATGGGAATATATGATCATTTCTAGATTTGTTTTCGATCTCCAATTTTATGGCCACACCCGCTTAGCTGGTATGAGCTCGCGAAATTAATGGTACCTACCAAAAGAAAGCATTATTATTAGATAATGGAGGCGATCAGCTAATGTGTATAATGATACCTTGTATTAGAAAATATCGTTAACATAATTATTACTTCAAAACTGTTGTAAGAGTATTCGTACATTAGTGAACATATTACATTACTTAATTGACAAAAGCGATAAAACCAGGTAAATTTATTTGTGTTATTCTTATTGGCCACCAAGAACCCAGAATCGACAATACTTTTTCTATAAATATATGAATACTATGTAGAATGCATTGTATGCTGTAAGCTGTGTGCAGTTTCCTAAACTACTACAAATCCTTACGTTACCAGCACTGTATATAATAATAATAATAACTTGACACGTCTCACACACGGTCATCTGATCCTAAACTAGCCATAACCTGTACTATGGTAATCAGACTGCTGTAAAACATACTTATATATTTCTAAATACATACATATCATAGATAAATTACACACAGACACAGGACAAATAATCATGCTCGTCACATCATTATTAGTCCTGGGTGGGAATCGAACCCACGACGCTTAGCAGTCAGGATCACTGAACACTAGACCAGCAGGCCAGTCCGTGTTTGAAATAAGTATATTTGTCAAAACGGCGGAAGCGCAATGGCTAAGGCGTCGGACTTGCGATCGAGTGGTTGCGGGTTCGACCTCCACCCGGTGCACTACCGATGTGAACCCACTCCTAACACTATCAAGAATATTAGTAATATGTGACCCACGTTGCTAGTATACTTTAAAAAAAATACAAACTTAAAACTGTTTGAGAAAAAACTAGTGCACATGGGCCATTACGTAGTTAGTACTAAAACATACCATCCAATCAAATGTCAGACAACTTTTTTTTTTTTTTAACTTCCGCATTAGGAATTACTCCTGTGTCGCGGGGGACTACAAACATACAAACAACCGACACAAAGAACACCCAGACTCAGGTGGGAATCGTACCCACGACCTCTGGCTCAGCAGTCAGGGTCACTAACCACTAGACCAACAGGCTAGTTGAACAGAGTATTTCAGGTATGGGACCATGTATATTGAAAAACTATCGGATACTATGAAGAATAAAACTATTTATAGTCTTAAGAAACAGCATGAAATTATTTCATGATAATCTTCCTAATATTATAAAGCCCAAAATTTGTGAGGATGTATGGGTGATGGGGATGACTGGATGTTTATTACTCTTTCACGCAAAAACGGCTGAACGAATCTGGATGAAATTTGGCACAGAAACAGATTATAGTCTGAAATAGCACACAGGCTACTTTTAACTCAGAAATGTTTTCTCTTTTGTCTCGATTCCCGTGGAATAGATTTTAGCAAAATTTTAACGCGAACGAAGTCGCGGACAACAACTTGTATTATATTGTCTACATGACTCATCACTTTTAATATGGATCTTACAGTTAATTAATTCTTATAACTCTCTTAATTAGAAAGTCACTAAGCATGCAATATTCCCTGTAAGTGTACCATAAATTTATTTTTTCTCAGTATGTAGGTACTTTTTTTTATGGTATAGGGGGCAAAGGAGCAGACGGGTCACCTGATGATACCGCCGCCCATGGGCACCTGTAACTCAAAGAGTCACAAGTGCGTTGCCACCCTTTAAGGTGGGAGTAGGAGAAGAGGTGGAGGGGGGTAGAGGGGAGAAGGGGAGGACGGGAATGGGGGAGAGGGAAGGGTTAGGGCCTCCGGTAACCTCACTCACGCGGCGAAATGCAACGCAAACATCGCTTCACTACAGGTTTTCTGTGAGGCCGTGGTGTCGAGCGGAGTCGAGCTGGCCCATACGTGCCGAAGCATGGCTCTCCCACGTATATACTACTGGGTATGTAATGTACTACTGGGTTTGTACGTCATATGACATAATATAGAAGACATAATAAATATGTTCACCTTTATCGACATACCGTTGTTAAACGCATGAATAAATGATTATTATTATGATTATCGTGAGTATTATTACCTATTTTTGCAAAAAATAAACAAAGAAACATAATTAGAAAGGACATTATTTGATGTTATGGTCTATTCCTTTTCTACCTGGAAACATTATATATTTATTAAATTACTTCGTAGCAGCAAAAGCTTACGGCGGTTTTCCAATGGCATGTTGAAGTTGGATATTATTTATTTATATTATTTATACTACTGTAAGTATTTATTTTCAACAAAACAAAGCTAATATTTAATTATATTTAATGCATCTATTAGTTAAACAGTTTAGTTAAAATATAAATAATGAGGCTGAGAACTCACAGCAAGCATCACCTGCCAGCGAATATGAGGAAGATCAGATTTTATCACCTGTTCAATGATATTCTAAGTTCAAAATTATAATTAGGTAAATATCAATATCATGTTTTTCGTTGCAGAAAAACTAACAATTATATTAAAGTAATCATGGTTTTTTTTTTTATTTAAAAGACCGCTAAAGTCTGGTTCAGTTATTTCACACGCATTATGCCCGACTAAATGTTACGTGTTGAATTACAGAGCAATGGTATCCTAGTTGAATGGTTAACTAATAAGTAATGATTACCTGGTGGTCGAATTTTGACCATAATTCAATAAGTTTTGAATGTTTTGATGTCAGGACCTGTTTAACTTGAACAACTATGTATAGCTTTTTCGTACAGGTCAACATATATACTGGAGCCTTGAAGCTTCTGTAGCAGTTTTAATATATATTTTAAATGTATTAAATATGGACATGGTAACTAACGGTGGGCTAGTCCACAAACTAAAAGTCGCTCAGGCCATGGAGCGAGCTATGCTTGAAGTCTCTTCATCAATACAAATAAATAAAATTGAAGTGTCTGTTTGTAATGTCAAAATAATAGTGATTTAAAGCTCATACAGTTATTTGCACGATTCATTAGCAATTGTATTAATGTTATCTCAACATCAATTATTTATTGTTAAATTAATTGCATTATTATTGTTAGTTTCATTTTATTATTTTTGTTAATTTAATTGTATTATCATTTTTTATTTCATTATATTGACATATTACGAGATCTAATCAGATCAAATCGAATGCAATTATTGAAATCAAATCGAACGTTAGTGTTGTGTTGTGTAATTGCTACCTTTAGCTTAATTGTTTCTTAGTGTTTAATTAATTGTAATATTGTTGACTTGTTTTCTTTAGTTCAATTGGTGAAGATCATATTTTTTTTGGAATTTATTTTATATATTGCATGCCTGTGTTACCGGCGAAATATGTCTTGAACAACTTATATTGTACCTATCTTTTATAATATATTTCTTGCTAATAAATAAATAAATAAAAATACATATGCCAAAAAATCTGTTTTCTTTTAATTTTTGTCTGTCTGCCTATTTGTTTGTGCCAGTGATGACGGAACGAATAGACCGATTTCCACGGGACTTTCACTAGCAGATATCTGGTGTTATAAGGAGTAACTAAGGCTATTTTTATTTTGGAAAAAGAACTAGGGTTCCGCGCAAAAAATATAAATTGGCGAAGCCGCGCTGGGCACAGCTAGTACTTTATAAAATAGTAGTTCTGTTGTAAAATTAGTTTCGAACCTGCAACCTATGCACGCGGATATAAATATTAAAAGTAAACAGTATTACAAACAGTAAATATTTAAAATCCATTGCCATGAAACAAATAGTGCCTTCTATCTACTCCCAAACTTACAGCGAAGCCAATTAAGCGAGTATTACGGCTCGAGTAATTTAATTGAAAATTAAATTTTAATAATAAGTGAGTGGAAGGAAAGGGCCCGCCCGGAATCCCAACTGTTAATCTACGCAAAACACTCATTTGTAACAAACCACAGCTGTATGAGTTGAACACTTAAATCTTGTTGGCCCCCAAGGCTTAAGTTCTGCTCAAATAATTTCCTAACGTATCTCTTTAAGTGCTCATACGATATTCCCGAATGTATTAACTAATGTCGGATTGTTTGTTGCTTAATCCCTTCTAAAAGGGGTTATGATTTCGTACAATAAAATGTCACAAGTAATTTTCGAAATTGACATTGATTTAAGTTTTAAGTGGGGTTACAAATATGTAAGACGTAATCGCTTTACGTACTTGTAACCAGATTATATAATTAATATCTCTACCAAATTATCTTTCTTCATTCTTTCTGGTGACTGAGATATCTAGATCTTATTCGGAATTAAATTGTTCTATAAAAAATATTGCAACTCACTACCGAACCTATTTCGATTTCTACAATTCCTATACATATTCAAATACAAGATATAAGAACCATTTTATAATAAATAATTTCAAAGGTTATACTGTGGTACCCTTTTTTGTGCGTGTGGAAACCCCCTCGAGCCGTCACTAAACCGGGGTTTTCGGTGGCACGGTGTGTCGGAATCGAACCAGTTAAAACCACACGGTGTGCCGTAGTGCGCCTCTAATAGGAGGGATACGCGAACAGCGTTTATTTAGCCATCCGGAACCCTCCTAGATACTGTGGCACCCTAGGTGATGGGTCTAGTCGTCATGCTCCTGAACACAAACGGGTAAAGACCTTATGACAGCCTCCGACAACGTAATAAAAATGGATGTGCCATGTGACGAACTAATAATATATCGCAAAAACTTTCGTTGCACGATGTAGGACCAGTAATCACAATATAGTTTGGCTAATTTACCCTGGATCTCGCTGAAGCATGTTTTTGTTGTACTTGGATTGGTAGCCACAAATATTATAGATGAGAAAGGTTGTTTTTCAGTTTGCCTTCTTTACGGAGTAATGGATCGTGATTTTGTATAAGTATAGTTAACAGCCCGGGGAGCGATATAAACTCACTTTTCATCCCGGAAAGTGGACGATTCCTGTGGGATAGCGAATAAGGTAGTTAGCTGTCAAATCATATAGAAACATCTCCTGATACTTTTTTTATAAAACGTCAAAAGTTGTAGGTTGTTCATCAAAGACTTTCAAAGTCTGCCCTTATTTAGTATTAGTACACTTACTCAAGCCATGAGAATGGCTGTGGTTTGATTTTAATAACAGGAATTTACTGTATTAGCGTATAATGGAATGAAGAAAAATGCAAAAAAAGAGGAAGACTTTAATTTTGTATTTCATGACTAGTATTGACCAATAATTCAAAATTTATAATTGATAATTATTTGATTATTTCAAAATGTGATTGCGTATGAGATTATAATTGTTAAATGCGAATTTCGACATCTATATGTTAAAAATTGATAAAAATGTTAAGAAAACTAACAACATTACAATAAAAAACAAATGTCTAGCCAAATTGTATTTTCTCTAACTATGTTTGCATGTTATGTGAGTACGAACTACGAAATCATAAATATAAAATTCATATTATATATACATGCAAGAAATAAAAGGCTTTTTTATTTTTATTTATTGACGTAAAAAGTAGTAATTGTATTTTATTTATTTATTAATATGTAAACAGTGTAATTTAATTGTTATGAAGGATCACGCAAATTTAAATGCAGTTAAAAACCAACATTTATTCGAACGATACGTAGTTCAAGTTCATATTTTACTATTTTAAAGTTTATGTTCGCAAATGTCTTAGAAATTATTGCACTCACTATTTAATGCATCACGGCATGTTCTAACTGGGCAAAATACAAGTAGCTCACTGATGCCATTAACGCCCGATAGTTAGGAAGCAAAAGGTATTATATCGACGTTAGTGAAATACTGTAATAAACTAAATATTTCAAATAAGTGTTATCTATGAACATCAAGTCATTAGTTTTCAGAAACTAAAATCTCATATCCGATCGATTCTTCTAATTAAATCCTCTTATCTATGAAAGTAAACTTTTGCGTCTGAGCAAGGGCCACGATGAGAGAACAGCTTGTTAATTTAGAATTTAGTTTCCCCGAGATATCCTTCTGATACCCACTCTGACAACAGATTTTGGGTAGCACTCAAAATAAAACTACGTAAAAATATTTACCAGTTGGTTAAGCTTCTATTTAAAACGTATGTATTATGTACTATTAGGCTTATTATATAATCTCAAATTTGTATAGCAACAAGTACTAACATTTCGTGGCAAATAATATGCCCCGTACAAATATAATCTGAAATCTAATTTATTATGAACAGTTTTGAAAATATCGCCACGAGCTTATATGGTATTATTGCTAAGGATTGGCGTATTTAGTATACAACCTGGACTTTTTACACTCTGCCTAGTGCAGTATTTTCTACTGTTTTATGTTACAGCTATAATTGGATTTCTAAAAGGAACTTTACACACAGAATAATTTATTCACTGACAATATTTTTTTAGTCGATCTACTAGTCTATACCGTAGACTGCTCGGCGTAAAAAAAACCTCTTTTTAAACCTCTCGTTTCGGAGTGGTTGTGACAAACAGACTTCAGAAATACCTATTATATTACTTTCACTACCACTATCTTCATCTACTATCTTCATTCTTAAATATCATGGTCATCTTTGTTTTTAGTTTTATCTTATTCTTAAATATATATATACATGTTACACATACATATAGGGCGATGTTTTTGCCATAAATTAGAAAAAAACTAATTTCTTTGAAATTCTTTGACTTCAAAATAGCTAGTTAATTTAAATATAATAATAATAATGGACTCCAAGAGACAAAGACTATCTATCAGATATTTCGAAATACATACATATTATCATAGATAAATAACACCCGGACAAAGGACACTCATCACACAATTATTTGTCCTGGGTGGGAATCGAAACCCACGACCTCTGTCTCAGCAGTCCGGATCTCTAATCACTAGACCAACAGGCCAGTCAACATACTTTGTTGATTATAATTTGCTCCTTTGAAGTTCGTTGTTCCATTTCAAAAGATTTTATTTATTAAGTATTTTACATTACCTACTTAAATAACCCTGAAGAGTTCTTACCTTTCCAGTGGTCAGAATACCAAAGCAGAAGAGATGTAGGTTTGAATCGTCGGAGAGCCATGCTTCGGCAAGCGTGGGCCGGCTCGACCGAAGAAATGCGTTGGGATTCGCCAAGCGAGTGCCGTTGCCGGAGGCTTATCCTAGCCTCTTATACTACTCCAAAATTATAGGCCGGCCACGCACCTGTGACACTTGAGTTGCAGTTGGCCATGGGTGAAGGTAGTCACTTACCATCAGGTGACCCGTCTGCTCGTTTTCCCCCGTCCCATACAAAAAAAAATGTCCTTATTTTATCTTCTTTGTAAAACTTACTTTTAGAAGATATTTTTGTATTCTTCTGGGTCAAACGGATTTCTTTTTAGATCGGAACAAATGCTGAAAGTCTATTTCTCTCTCTTGTAGCTAGTTAGATTTAATACAATGTTAGGTAAATAATATGATCACGAATCATTTATGTCTTTTTAATTCTTCACCCTCTATCCCCACACCCTAATTTTGGAAATAAATTCCTATTAGAACGGTAAATAATTTCCAACATTAAATTTGATTTTAAATAATTACTGTTTAACGCCATGTTGAATTAATCTACAACAGGAAAGTGTCAAATAAGCCTGTCACAAAACAAGGTAAAATTAAATAATCTGTATTGTGTTACATCCGCGCCATAGACGAGTATTTTATTGTCTGTCAAAGCGTTGTTTACGGGCATCCATTTTAATTCGGATTCCCGCCTTTTTGTCATTTTACACCGATCCGTGTTAATTACGTGTCCATTTTGTGGATGACAATGGGTGACAATGTTAATAAAATAATGTTACAAGACTCATATTGTGGAGAATTATGATGTGGAAAGACAAATATAAAAATATTGGTTTTAATTTGAAACCAATTATATATGGTAGCAATATACCTGTGATTTATGGGAACCGAAGTAAAATAATCAGGAAACCATAGAAACTATCGTGTTGTTTCTGTTAAATAGGGTCACCCAAGTTCCTTGGCCCCTCTGTAACTTCTACGGAAAGAGGCCAAGATTAACTTAACCAGTTGTTAAAGTGTTGCGGGCTTAAAAATTATATTGACAGGAAGCCTTAGCGCTTCATCTGAGGCCTTTGTACCGAGCGACGACACATTGACTGCTTCTGTTCAGAGGTGTTTAAAACACTTACGCTTGTCTTTATCTGAAGATTAGATTTGTTAGATTTGTATAATTCAAACTCAGCTATGGTTTATATTTTCGTGGGAGAGTCGTGCGTATGGGCTGGCACGACTAAGTGATACTACGGCTTCACAGAAAACCAACGTGAAGCAATGATCTCGTTGTGTTTCGCCGAGGGAGTGAGGTTACCAGATATAAATATATCCCATAAAAAAATCTACGTAATAGTAGTCAAGTCTACTGTTATCTACCGGTTTTCAGACTCCATACCGCTACAGAGCATTTTTAACAGTATAACCCAAAAACTATTTTCCTGTCGCCACCGATATCATACAGAATACAAAAAAAAAATAGTAAGTAAATTGTGTTTTTTTTATTCGGCATGATATATTGTAAAATATGATTTTTTTTATCTTTGATTATTATGTTATTTATATTTTTATAACTTTTAAATTTATTGTATTATTATTATTTGCTAAGCATTCAAAAACAATAGTGTATGATTGTTTCTGAATAAATAAACTATGAACCGAAACGCCAAACGCCACGGGGCACTACACTCGCCGCGGCTTGAATCTCTCTGGTTGGTTTTACAAATTCTTCAAACACATTCCACCAGTGTACCCATCACTTCATCAAATTCTTCTTCATTCAATGCAAAAAGAAACAACATCTCACGTGCTCTTGCTCCGGATCGAGGACAGAATCTTGGAATGTTAACGTATCGTCCGTATACGTTCCTAGATCGTGGTGTGTTGCACCGACTGGGTACTCCGCCAAACTTGTGGCACTCGCGTGTTCGCGTGGCTATGTAATAATAGGTAAGTTGTAAGTGCTATATTACCACAAGTACCTTGAACATAACAACATTAAGCATGAACCGGTTAAAGAGCTCGGAATATTGTCACTCTGACTGATTCTTTAAAATAAATAACAGTTCATTATATCATGAAATCTAGCATGAAATTCTTTACAGAAGTTCTCTGCTATAGCTCCAATAGTAGTCTTAAATAAGTGGTATTCATAACAGTAAAAATGTTATGTACGCATACGTATTTCAAATCCGTAACCGAGAAGCGCGGAAAAGGGAGATAAAGATATGCATAGAGTTAGGGCAGGAACGGCAAGGTCAAGGTGAACTATGTCTAAAAACCAAGACGTACAAACATAGTGTATGTAAATGCCTATAAATAATATAATAGTAACGATTTGTGTACAGTGCTACGAAATCAACACTCACTAAGAATGCACAAAACCAAAGGGATAAAACATAAATGGAATAGATATTTGGTATTTCTTTCATTGTCCGTGTCTTAAACGTAGACATTCAATGGCTACAAAGGTGGAGGACGTAAATAATTGGACATCGGGCCTTACAGAATGACGAACGACGGACATAACTGATCAAGGATTGTTGGCCAAAAGCTACAACAGCCTGAAACAAAATACCCAGATGGCTAGTTTGTAACATGGACATTCTTAAGTTTTTAACAATTTTATACATATTGCTCCTTACTCTTCAATGATGATTGTATTAGGCATCATGGCTCATATATTTCTTTTCTGGTTTTTGGAAATCCTAATCAACTTATAGAAAGAAGACACTAACTTGGTGTTCATGTCAGTTGTTATTGCCTGGTTGATTTTTAAAAGGCATTGCTGCAGCATGGACCAGGCATGAAATGTAGATGTGACTTAGACTTTCATAAGTGTCACTTTGTATTAAATGCTGTATGCTTCAGAAATATTTTATGATTCTTTGAACTAAACAAAGTATCTCCCACATCAGCACTTTTTACACAAAAACTACCCATGTTTTCAACTATTTATTGTCGTCTTTGTCCATCCAAAGGTTGCCTGTAAGAGATTGCTTTTAGCGATAAGGCCGCCCTTTGTACATATACATTAGATGAACTATTCCTTGTAAAATAATTTATATATTTTGGTGTACAATAAAGTTTATTCTATTCTATTCTATTTGTGGCTTCATGTTTTTTTTTATGTAATAGAGGGCAACCGAGCAGACGGGTAACCTGATGGTTGGTGACTACTGCCGCCCATGGGCACCTCTGCAACTCAAGAGTCACAAGTGAGTTGCCGGCCTTTAAGGTGGGAGTAGGGGAAGGAGGGAGGGTATTTAGGGCTTCCGGTAACCTCACTCACTTAGCCGAGACACAATGAAAGCATTGCTTGACGCCGGTTTTCTGTGAGAGATACCACGATAACACTCCGGTCGAGGCGGACCATACGTGCCGTTGACATAGGCTACTTATCTACTCTCTTCCAATCTCTCTTCATTCTCTCTAGGCTACTATCTTATCACCATTTTTTGTTATTAAAAGTAAACATTAAAGTGACAAATGCTTATATTTCCGAGACAACCCATGTCCTATTAAGCGTATACTTATATTTTGTGAGCTTTTGTATATTGAGTTTAATCTCCGAAACCACTTTTCTCTCTCTATTCCTGAACAAAAATTATATCACTATCCGAGGTTCGTTATACCAGATATATACAAGCTATACTTTATGTTATGTAACTAGCTTATGCCGACAGCTACGCTCGCCTAAAAGTTATTTTCTAACCCTAGTGAACATTACTTTTTTCTGAATTAAAAGGTCTATGTCTTTTTCTATACCCTTGGCAACGTATGCAAAGTTTCATGATAATAGGTTAAGTAGTTACGGTGTGAAAGCGTAAAAAAGAAACAAACATACTCAAATTCGCATTTATTATATTACTGAGAATTTTTCAACCTAGATGAAATCTGAGCGTATTAATTAAAGTAATGAAGGACGATAGCAATACTTCTCTCCTATACGTAATAGAATCCCAGCTACAGTTTCGTGGAATGTTAAAATTAACAGTATATTGACAACGTCGTGTTTAATTAAAGGCTTGTACCGACTCCAGGTGCTTCCCAAATCTGTGAAACCTTTGTAGCTATAGACAATTGGTATTATCGTGAATGGAATTTGTTTTTATACGAGGACGGCACTGAAAATTTCGGTAATCAAGGAAGTGACACAACATTACTATTTAAAAATGTATTTATTGCTTTTCGAAGTATTCTCCGCGAAATTTGACATATTTTTCCATACGATGGAACCAATCATTGAAGCAGCCATTCCATTCGGAAGTTAGGGTCTCCAAAATGGCCGTTTTGTAGGCGTCCACAGCTAAATCTCTGACTACGCAATTTATTTTTATTTTAGGGAAAGTATAGAAATCATTAGGGCTTAGGTCGGGGCTGTACGGCGGATGGTCTAATAATTCTATGTTTTCTTGCTTTAAAAACTCTTTTGTTCTGTGCGCGGTGTGAGAACTCGCATTATCGTGATGGAGGATGATGCGGCGGTTGCAGTTCTCTTTACGGAGTTCAGAAACGACCTGTGGCAAAAAAATGCTAGCATATCATTCTGCATTAACCTTTGTCGTTTGTTCGTTCGTCTTTGTCCCTCAAGAGAAATAGTCGCAACATGGCCGGTTTTGGAGACAAACGTGGCCACCATTTTTTTTGCAACACTCCGTGAACGAATAATTTTTGTTGGCTTTAACTCATTTTCGAACACCCAAACTCGTGACTGGTTTTTTGTTTCCGGTTCGTACGCGTATATCCAGGATTCGTCACCTGATACGATGTTGTATACAGCATTTGAGGATCCTGCGTGAAATCGAGAGTTCTGACGCACCAAGTAACGCGAGCCGCTTTTTGCTCTTCACAGAGCGAATGCGGTATCCATCGGGAAAACAGCTTTTTTACACCTAATTGTTCATGCAAGATTATTTGTATTTGACTCATGCCAATGTCTAAAGTTGCCTGAATTTTGCGGTATGTCACATGTCGATCTGCCTCAATCAGCTTACGCACAGCATCAACGTTTTCTTGGGTGACTGCAGTTTTTGGACGACCTTGACGGGGATCATCACTGAGCTTGACACGTCCACGTTGAAATTCAGCAAACCAGCGATAAATTGTGGTTTTGAATGGGGCTTCATCACCAAATGCAGAAATCATCCGGTCAACACACTGTTTTTGCGTTAAACCACTTTGAAAGTCATAATAAATCATCGCTCTTGAATTTTCTCGAGTCAATTCCATTTTCTCAACGACTAAACAAGTTTGACAAAACCTTGTGACAAGACCGAGAATCTTTTTTTAAATAAATAAATGGTATTCGATTTTTAAAACCAAGGAGTTTTCAATTAAAAAGATTTTAATATGACAGAAACAGTGGAAATATTCCATTCCCGATACTTTTAGTGCAGCCTATGTATATCCGACCTTTTAGAGGGGCATTGGTACCGATTCTTTTGTACACTCGACTAAACTAAAACCTGACTTAATTTCTTTACATGAAATCAGCTTTGTCGTTATTTTAATCGACACCTACGAAGACGCTTACTAAAAACACAGAGCAAAAGAGATGACATTCAACGGATAGCGGCTCTCGCTACGTGGTATTAAAGCGTATCTTTAAGCGTATCAGACTTTAGTTGACAAATAAATTGCTTATTTCGATAGCAGCATATGTTACCTACTTGTTTCAATTTGAAATAAGACCTTGTTTTGAAGAGTACAAGGTTTACATCTTATATGAAGAAAATTTTGTGAATTTTAATTTAGCGAGTGAAGTAACAGAATTGATTGTATACTATGTCTATTTTTAAGTTATACAAGCTTCTGCTTAATGTTGATTATATATATATAGATAATACCATACGTAATTTTCCATTGACAGCGTGTACGCAAAATGTCGTGAAGGTTAAGTAGTGAAAACGAAAGAAATAAATGAACAAACTTACTTTCACATTTATAATATTAGTAAGGATTTAAAGTTGGCTTCTAATAGCTTAAGTGAAAGTTATCCGACAGACAAAGGTCCGTTTTTTAGGGTTACCTCAAAAGGTAAAAAAGGAACCCCTATAAGATCACTCTCTTGTCCGTCTGTCTGTCCGTGTGTCATCACCAATTTTCTCAGGAACGGGTAGACCTAGCAAGTTGAAATTTATACCAGATACTGAGGTTTATAGTACCTAGAATAGAATAGAATAGAATATTCTTTATTGTACACCATAATACATTGAACTACAGTGATTGATCTTAATATTAATGTTATGTACAATGGGCGGTCTTATCGCTAAGAGCGATCTCTACCAGACAATCTTAGGATGGATTTTGTGGCAGAATTAAGTGGTAGTTGTCGGTGAACTACATATATACATATACCTAGTCTTATACATAAGCATACAATATACATATATAAATATACAAATATATATCTATATATACATATACTTTCATATATACCGAAGCAATAACATGAATAATTAAATACTGAGGGAATACATACCAATATTCTGCAAATAAACATTATAACGATGAGAGTGTCACATGATTTCAGTATACCTCTTGATGGAGCTATAAGGTTAAGTAGTGACTTTTCACCATTGCTTTGAAGGCGTTTACAGTTTGAGCCTTTCTTATTTCTATAGGTAATGCATTCCACAATCTTGTTGCAACAACGGTAAAAGATTTGTCGAAGAACGCTGTGGAGTGCAAAGGCATTTTTAACTCTAAGTTTTCTGATGATCTTAAGAATCTCGAATGTGTGTCATGAAGGAACTCAAAGCGTCCCTTAAGATAGGAAGGTGTGGAAGGGTTAAACAATATATTATATAATAAAGAAAGGATATGAGCATTCCGGCGAAGGCGTATGGATAACCACTCAAGTTTTTGACGAAATTCTGAGACGTGATCATACTTGCGTAAACCAAATATAAATCTTATACAAAATTTTGGAGTCGCTCGAGTTTGTCTAATTGGGCCTCGGTGAGATCTGGATAGCTGACATCTGCATAATCAAGTATTGGGAGTAGTAGCGAGTTTGCAAGTGCAATTTTGGTGACAGTAGGAAGAAAGTTGCGCAGCCGTCTCAATGATCCCGCAGGTGCAAACATTTTACGGCTTACTTCCTGCAGCTGTGGGCCCCAAGATAATTCAGGGTCAATAAAGATCCCCAGATTTTTTACTTTTTCACTGATTGGAACTGGGACGCCATCAAAAATAACCTGCGGAAGTTGGGACCAGACAATCCTTGAGTTTTTCCTAGAGCTGCCAACAATAATAACTTGGGTCTTGGTTGGATTTACAGTAAGCCCATGTGACACACTCCAATCACGGATTCGAGTCAAATCATTATTAATGTTGTCAACTGCTTCACACAGTTTTTCTACAGATGCTTGAGAATATATCTGGAGGTCGTCTGCATAAAGGTGGTAGTGAGAGAGAAGTTGATGTGAGATTGAATTTATAAACATTGCGAAAAGAAGAGGAGATAGAACGCCACCCTGTGGTACGCCGACAGATATGTTGCACCAAGATGAATTAGTGTTTTCGATGCATATGCGCTGACGGCGGCCGCACAGGTAACTATGAAGCCAATCAATTACCGTTGGAGATATGTTAAGAGAGCTTAGTATGCCAAGCAGAATGTCGAAATCTACTGTGTTAAAAGCGTTGGAAAAGTCAAGGAGAGCAAGAACAGTAAGATTTCCATTTTCCATTCCGTTTCTTGTATCATCCGTAATATTCACCAGGGCTGTGACAGTACTATGACCAGGACGGAAACCGGATTGATGGGAGTTAAGAAGGCTATTTTTGGTAAGAAATGAACTAAGTTGATTATGGACGAGGCGTTCGAGGACTTTAGAAAGGAAAGGCAATATAGAGATCGGACGGTAATCAGAGTGGGAAGCAGGATTTGGTTTTTTTGGTATAGGAGTGACTTGGGCATCTTTCCAAGCAGTTGGGAAAACTCCGCTTGATAATGAGTGATTAAGGATATGGGTCATGACGGGAAGAATTTCGTCAAGGATAGGAAGGATCATATTACGGCTAACAAAGTCACTTCCAACGGTATTGGATACGATCCCCAAAATGCTCTTCTTAACATCACAAGCCGAGAATTGATTGAAAATAAAAGGGTTATAACTAGGCGCTGGAATGGAAGAAAGATTGTTCAGTGTAATTGCCTTAATAGTCCTATCAAAATTGGACAGGGCAGTGAAGTGTTGATTAAATAAATCAATATTTAAACTTTTTGGGGTGACATTAGGCCGTGATTTTCCAACTCCAAGTGTCTTAAGAAATTTCCAAACTTTAGCTGGGTCTCCGTTTTGAACAGAGTTGTGAATATGTTGGCGTTGTGCATCTCTACACACCTTATTGCAGCGATTTCGAATAGATACATATTTTTCTTTATTAGTGTCGTTAGGTCTTATCTTAAATTTATATTTGGCTGTAGCTTTCCTAGATAAAAGTGCCTTTATGTCGCTTGTTAGCCATGGCGAAGGCGCGTGCTTTAATTTAACAGGTCGTATGGGGGCGTGCTTATCGTACAGTTTTAGGATAGAGGTATTAAAAAAAACCACTTTATTATCTACAGACTCTGTAGCTAACAGTGGTGACCAGTCGATACTATTCACATCCTCGCGCAAATCATTTACGTCCATGCCACCAAAATTGCGCTGCATGAGGATTTTTGGTTTAGATTTAGGAGGGCGGACTTTGTAGGAAAGGAATAAAAGATCATGATATGAGAACGCGTCGGCTGAGCACTGACCGTACTTGGCGACGTGGTCCCTAGATGAAACGAGGATAAGGTCAAGAAGAGATGGAGTAGAATTTGGAAAATGATGAGTGGCACTGAGGTGGAGAGACCAAAGATTGGTTGATTGAAATATTGAAATAAGAGAGGAAGATCGAAAGTCATTTTTTAAAAGGCAAGTATTGAAGTCGCCCATGACAATTGTGTGTTTATAGGATGGAATTAGGTTCTCTAGGACTGAAAGAAGTTAATGCGCAGGGAAGGACTATAGTATACACCTAGGAGGATTTTAGTATGGTTGAGCTCGACTTCTATAAAGAGGTGTTCACCCGCATTTGGTGGAGAGGATTGTGGCGACATGTTAATAATATTGTAAGGAATTTGAGTCCGGAGATATATAGCTACACCACCCCCGCCACCAAGCACGCGATCATTTCTTATAAGCTCAAACCCAGGTAGGGAGTATAACGAGGAGGGGAGACATGGTTTCAGCCAAGACTCAGAAACAAGGATAGCGTGTAAATTTTTACAACTAAAACTCGCCAGCATATCCGTGAAGTGTGCCGGAATACTCTGAGCATTGATATGAATCACATTAAAATTCTTAGGAACATCAGAAAATTGTACTTCTAAATTGTCAGTCAGTGACGGAATACTAACGAAACCATCGTCATTACTGCTCGCTGAAAAATAACTTTCGCTATCACTGCTATCGGACATAGCAATATATGTATAATAATATTAATAAATACAATAAAAACAAGATAATATAAATTAACTTAACTCTAAGAATATATATCAATAAAAGTTACCTTATCCATCTGCCAGTTGTGTTTATCTTTAAAAATTAAAAATAAGTACATACAACGTGATCATTTGTTAAAATGCGTAGACAGAGTAGTGAACTAACCAGTTCGGGTAATACGCAATTAGGCTAGGTTATTGAGTAACGTTTTGAACAAGACAGCCAAAATAAACCTATTAGTTGTATAAAAATCAAAGTCCCGAGTCAATACGATAAAAAGATATGGGCAAATTTAGATTTTCGCAAAAACTTGTAAGTACCAAATTTTACCTTAATTTTTAACATTTTTTATTTTTCGGAATTTCCCCTTTACTTGTGCTGTAAAACCTTGCTTTTAACCAAAATTGACAATTCCAGTTTTGTTTGATGGTTTTAAGGAATTTCAAAAGCGTTCAATACCCTATAGCCTATAACTTTAGCATTAACGCATTTAACCTATATTATGTAGTTTGTGTAAAGTAGATAAGGCACAGTAAATTTCTACTCGAATGAGAGCTGTCCGACTGAAAAAACTTACAGATAACCACGACTAGACACAGCGTAGTGTATTTTTATTATTGTGAATATAAATCTAAGTTGTTTTTGTATGAAGAGTTTTTAAGTTTATTGGGGAAGGGACAAATAAGGTTGGCAGCACAGATTCAGGTGTCAGATTTTTTGATATACATTTTCTTGCATACCTACAAAGATTTGCACTGAGAGGAAATCGAAACCCCTACTCCTTGATATTGCAGTTGTATAATCAACCATTCTAACCGATCTTACTAATGTTATAAAAGTGAATGTTTGTGAGGAATGGATAACGGCTGAACGGACCTAGATGAAATTTAGCACAAATATAGACTATAGTCTAGAATACAACATAGATTTTATCCCGGAAAAATATACGGTTCCCGTGGGACTGTTACCCTTTCACACCTTAAGTACTCAAGCGATCATATTGATTTTTGAAGTGAAAACTTCTTTAGGCACGTTGTGCACTTTTGCTATTTGGAAAAAGCACTGAACTCGTGACCGTTACATTGATAATACGTATATAGATAGAGGGCGCTAATCTAAACATTGAGTTCTGTCAGCACCTTATTACTTGCGCAATTCATATGGTAGAATAAACAAAAATATAATTGTAATTAAGATGAAAATTTATAACGCCTATAGTGCTCAATAGCAAAAACCTTTATTCAAAATTTCATCCTAAAAAAACTACTGTTGCCGAGGGATAGAAATACAACTTTAACACGAGTGTCCCCATGGGCAAAACCTTGTTGCACATAATAACTCGTCTTATTTATACACGAGCGCACCAGTCCATTTTTAAGCTCTATAAAAATAATTAATCATCGTGTATAGTAACAAGTTTTAAAACATAATTTCATACAATTAACCTTCTCTAAAATTTATCGTTACAAATTACAATCTGGTTTTGTAGACACCCAGCAAAAAACAGTGTACAATCAATACGTATATCTCTGTCTTGCGTATGTAAATTAATTTTGCTATCTCGTTTACACACATATTAATTACAATCGGTATTGACAGGCAGTAGCCAACAGCTTAATGCAAACAAAAAATAGATGGTTCAGTCATTATAATAAGATATTATATGTACATTGATATATACAAATTAATGATAAAGATACATAAAGCTAGAACATTATAAATATTTAAATGTAAACTTTCATTAAAATTGAGCTTGTCAATATACATTCCAAATAAACTTTATAAGCTACGCTAACATCGTACATTGCAGCTCATCATGATGATAAGTGGTTTAATTGTTATAAGTTGTAGGAAAAAAAAAGTGGACGAAATTTGTTCAGCTGCACGCTCTTGTCGCACACTAACATTCTTTTACCGGCATATGGCATGGACTTTGATGACCGTGATGCAGAAATGTTCTTCCATGCTTACATAGGGTATAGGGTGAAAATTTTTTCTAGCACATAATTAAGATTATCTTTTGTACATGGCTACTTAACGGATCATTATGAAATTTTTGACGTTGTCAAGGGTATTATTATGAGATGGATGTGATGTGAGATTAAAGTAAAAGTCAAGAGGATGACGACTACCTATGCTACCTAAATGTTGTAGTACAAAAATAAAAACACATTAATTTATTAAAAAACATATATAACAATATACAATTGATTGTCACATCCAGTAACAACAAAACTTCGACGGCGTACCGACGTAGTTTTTGTCGACCGTCTGGCGGACAGTATATTCTGAAAATATATTACACAACATTAATATACATATACAACATTCTAAGAACACGTTTCTTATGTTACAATGTAGTGATTTAGGCTACTGGATGTGTTATTAAATAGTTCGGTTTTGTAATGAAAATGGATGAACATGTAAAATTAAATGTATGACTCATCTGAAAGATTGATAGACGTGTTGTTCTATAATTTCGATGTAAAATACACGACGTATTGTGGAAATTACATTGTAGTCTATTGATCTAGTATTTCTATCTAGACTACTTATTGTAATGAAGGAAGGATAAAAAGCTGATGACGTCAGCTCTGTTTATAAACTATGCATATGGTTATTGCCGCTTCTCAGTTTATGAGGAGCTAGAACATAGTCCATTACTACATAGCCTCACATGAATTGGCGGATTTCACTTTCACAGCACAATTCGTGATTTTTAACAAAGACATCTAAATTAGAAACTGACAAATTGACCGAAAATGCTGATGTTTCGTATGAGAGAAGACTGACATGAATGAAACTAGGGTATTTAAATACCAAGGTTGTTGATGAAATGTGAAGATATTTCTGAAAATGTTTGCATGTATGAACGTTGACTGGCCTGTTGGTCTAGTGGTTAGTGACCGTGACTGCTGAGCCAGAGGTAGTGGGTTTGATTCCCACCCAGGACAAATAGTTGTGTGATCAGCATGATCATTTGTCCTGTACTTTATCTAATTGACATACAATTTCATAATATGTTGTTTAGAAACATTTGTAAACAACACCCTGCTTTTTCTAGTGTAGTGGGAGCACATGATTCTAGGGCACGCCACGATTGTGGCGGTAAGGTCCGTTATGGAGGATTGGCTGGAGAGCCAACATGGCGCTCTCTTCTACCGGATGATGCATGTACTCAGCGGACACGGCTGCTTTGGGCAGTACCTGTGTCGCATAGGCCGGCAGTCAACGTCTGTGTGCCACCACTGCGGGGCTGCCGCAAGGATACCGCACTCCACTCTTTGGTTGAGTGCATTGCGTGGGTGCAGCAGCGTGCCGACCTCGCGACGGCTATCGGTATGGGTAGCCTCTCGCTGGGGACCATGATCATGTGTATGGTCCAGAGCGAGTGTGCGTGGGATTCCACCTCATCCTGTGAGGTAGTGATGCATGCCAAAGAAGCGGCGGAAAGAGAACGGGAGAGAACTAGTACTCTTCCGTCCCGCAGAAGACGCACCAGGTGTCGGAGAGTGCAAAACCATCTCCGGCCTCCATGAGCGCTTGCCTGAGGGCGACGGATAGGCCTATCTGTCGCCTAAGCAGAAGCAGGCCTAAGACGGCAGCGTGACGTGTTCCGCGCGCCCCTCTATATTAGATTGGACAGGTACATCATGGTGAGGTCGCCTTGCCCAACAGGCGGCCAAGTCTGCCTGGGTTTACAGGGATTTCCTTTCTGGGGTACACCTGAGGCCCCGGCAAGAAGACCAGTGACGGAGCACTTTGTGGTTTTAGTCGGTTTGAGGAAAAAAGAGAAGAGTAATAGTAATAGAAAAGAGTATATTCAGTAACAGGGTGTTACTGTCAATCAAGGCAATAAAAATAAAACAAATAGGTGTGTAGGTATGTAACATCATGTAAAATTTAAACTACATATTATATTATGCAATAATACACAAATGAATGCGCCATCTAGTCTTTCCACATCACTGGCGCGCCATGATCAAAGGGCGGCACCATCAAAGCTCATAGGAATCCACTAATTACCGCTCAACAGCCATCGATGTCCGCACTAGTAAATATATAGCGCGTACGTGCACCCAGGAATTTGTGATTGTCAACCGATTCTATGTTGTATCACAGTTCTATGTTATAATAACTCGGCTTTAAATCCATGTTTAAATAGGCAAAGACGAAACTATCTTGTACCTTTTTATCCTCTTGTTTGTCAAACGATTTATGTTTAGTAGATTTTGATGAGCTTAAGTATGATCAATTAATAATAAAAACGAAACTGTTAGTGAAAATATCAACAAATACCTTATGTATGTACTAAAACCATCCAGAAAAAATTAATTGACAACTTTATTTCAAACCTTTTCAACACCAGTTCAGATAATTACGATATAATTAATCTCCAACAACACACACATCACTTAATTGTAATATGGTCTTCTAATAACACCTACGTGTGAAATGTTGGCATTTGAATAAAAACTGTACTTACGTAGGAATGTGTAATTATCATTGCTCTAGAATCCTTATTAAAAGCAAAAATATATACTCCAGACCGTAATAACTATACATAGTCGTTAATTAAAATATACTGAATCGAACTCTCATGTCGGACTTACTCGAGTCCTGTGCGGCAACGGACACTATTTCGTAAAAGGCACATGTCAAGCCCGAAACTCATCGGGGCATTTTGACCTCTTACTATGTGGGTATATCATAGATTTCATTTACTTCTAAAGCACAATGCTACAAGTTCATTGAACAACATTTAATTGGAATCCTCGAAAACTTATTAGATACGTAAGCATCATAGCACATTCAAATCGGCAATTAAGCAAAGTGCCAAATCCTCTTATATATAGTGAGCAATTATATATAGGTTAGGTGTAAGGTTACGTGGCAACTTCTCCTGAATGCAGTTCTGGTAATGCGTTAAGTTTGAGACGCGGTGATACTAGTCAGTGTCGGGAACTTGTCGATATGGTATATCGATATTGAGAGCATTCTAACGACAACGAATTTAATAAACGTTATTAATAAAAAAGTGTTTTTTTTTTGAGGATCGGCTGATGCGATTTAGTAACCGATTTTCGCATATATCCTAATACGCTTAATTTTGTAATTATTTAAAATATTGTGACAGTCAGTTATGACAAATTAGGAATAAAATATTACGAATACTTAGTGAGAATTGGAGCGACTACATGTGTGCAAAGATAAGTGTGGCCATACCACACAATAGGTACCTACGAAGAGGTTTATAATTTCTTTAAATAAATTGATCACATTATTTAACATAAACCCTCTTTTAGACTAAACATAAGAGCTTTAGCGGTGTAACAGTGAGTATTAAAGAATTGTTTCACCCAAGCTTTTTTTACCATATAACTACTAGCCACTATGCGGTTTCCAATTAAATTACTACTGCGGATGCTGAAATTACTTGATTTATTCCTTGCCATTATTCTGTAAAGAGATTGCAGTGTGCATTCTAGCAAAAGGACATTTTTTACTGACCAACAACAAGTACTTATTATGCCTTATAGATACTTAGTTGCTTCTCTTAGTTTATGGAGTCTTGCAATACCAATAATTTCATTGGAGGTTTGTATACATCGTTAGTGGTAAAACAGGAATATAAATGTTTGACGTATACACTATTGGTAAAAGGAGATGGAAGAATTAAGGTTGGGGCAGTCATCGGGCGGGGTGGGACGGTGACGCGGTGTGGGTGGTTGAAATGTACTAGCACCGAGCGCGTAGGCTCTGTGTGACATCTTCTCAATTAAACAGTACATTACAACCTACTTACTACGCGTCGCCGTCTCGCCTCGCCCGCTGGCTGGTCCAACCATAAATACGTGTTATGATCATAATATGTAAAAGTAATATTAAATAAATTAAAACCCAAAACTATCGATACAATTACATCATGCGTTTACCATCACTGGTAGTTAATAGTAACTCGTCGTCTAGCACCGAACGTCTTTGCTCTCTTAAGACAATTTCCATGAGTATGCGCCATTGCATCCAGTTAAACCGTCTCCGTCGGACGCTATTCGGTAAGTAAAAGCGAGGGAAATGCTAGATAGATAAGAGCTTGGAATTAATTACACGAGACAACCATTGCACCTGTTTATACAAAGGTTGCGAAAGAAAAAGATAACCATTTATATGTATACGTAGTTACAAAATATAATTAGTAAAATGATTGTTTAAAGTGTGCAAAGTCAAAACAAAAGAAAAAAAGTAATGAAATCCTTATCCTAACTTTAATATTATAAATGCGACTGTGAGTTTGTTTGTTTATTTGTTTCGCTTTCCCACCTTAACTGCTCAACCAATCATTGTGTACTAATATAATAAGAAGTTATTTAAGATCACAAAAAAAGAAAAAATAAACTAAATATAAATACTTTTTACTAGATTGTAAATAGAAGATTGACCTTTAGCGCTAAAAGAATAAAACCTTCATTCAAAATCTATTGTGGAGGCTGACCATGGGCTAAGAGGAGAATTGGGAAATAGCATAAACTTTTCAGGAACAGTTTTAAATACTATAGTACATATAATATGTAGTAAAAGCTTAGGGAAACATTAGTTTTCGTATTTAAAGGTTATAAATTTTAATTTCATTGCTAATTGCAATTAACTTACTTTACTACATACCGGTAAAGACGCAACGGTAACAGTTCCAAGCTTTAAGTATAATTTTGCTATGAGTTAGATTGCGAATGCCAATTGTATACATCATTCATGTTCATTACAGAGGTAAGTTACCTTTACTGTCTTGCGCCCGTAAAGTTTCATAATTAAATTTTTGCTAATCATCATATTAATACGTGAAGAGAACTCTTTGTTGTTTTTAAGAAAATTTCGCAACGTAGTAACGTGAATTTTGGAATATTTACAGAGTATATATGGAAGAAGACCAGAAAGCAAAATTTTTTAAACAATATTTGCTATAAAGTTTAAAGAAATGCAAAAACGGGTACATAAAGATATGTGTCCAGTATATATTTTGGCCTGTCATGGCACAAAAGTCTATACAATGACAGGTCAAGCAATATTGGCCAATGAAATAAATCATGGTCGAAATTCGACCACCACGCGATCTCTAGTTAATTCTGTTTTATTGCCCATTACACTATTTACTGGAAGCGAGTTACTACTCACTTTTATAGGGTTTAGGTAGCATAGTCCACAGTAGAATCATTATTATCGAACCCGTATTGTGCCCATAATATCTCTTGCGGAGTCCAGATTTGCCCATTACACAGTAGACATTTGTGCAAATTACACTCATCAGTAATACAAAGCCATGATACTCCAAAGTTTTGAAAAACTATTTTGCTACCTATTGGTTGTAAATCGTCATAATATATGGTATCTTACACATAATAAATTTCGTCAGTTACACTATCGAGTTGAGCAAATTTCATCATACCATTTACTGAACCGTGCTAATATTTCTTATTAAGGTGGAAAATTTAAAAAGAAAAAAAATAAGACAAAATTGTATCATCTCATTTAGCTGTATAGCGTTATTGCAGTCATGTACCTACCGCAAACTGTCCTTGAATTATGTGTTATTGTCATTTTTATTAGTAAGAAATTGCTTTTAGCGATAAGTCCGGTCTTTGTACATAGCCGCTCTGTGCATGCATTGATGAAAAGAATATTTGAACTGGTGTCTGGAATAAAGATGGTTACTGCGCTACAGCCTTGAAGCGGTGATATCACTTTGGACCTCTACACTTACGAGGTAAAATTTTATACGTTTGGATTTAAGACTACTCTCTGACTAAATACTATAATTCGGTTCTGCAAATTTTTTCATTAATACAAAGCCGAATTCTATAGGCTATTTTTATTCCGATTAATATGAGTTTACAGAAAGTTGAATGGTTTTAAGCAAAATGGATAAAGTATGAACCGCAAATCGCAACTTCACAGTAAAATCGTTCATAAACAAAAAACATTTTTAATAAAGGTTTTGTTTAAATGTTTAATTAAAGTGACACAAGATGATTTTATAACACTTTTAAAAATCGGGGACAATGAGAATGTAATTAAATTAAATTTTATGACAACTTTCGAGATCGCGGGGAATCTGCAACATCCCGAAATCATAACTATTTTTACAAACCACATGTTAAATTATAACCGTTTCTTTTTAAGCGTGGAAGCCCTCACGGGTCGTCAGTGCCATTGGCCCATTGAACCCCATTGGGGGCAAGGTCGGACTCAAACCACACGGCGTTCCGTCACGGGGTCTCATTTGTAACCTAGGAAGGAGACTGTGAACCCCATCAGATTTATTGACACCCGTGTAAAACCAGCCTGGTAGCTTGTATACATAAAAAAAGAAGATGCGAAGAACACTTACCCAATAATAAAAAAAAATAGGCAGTCATGGGACTGCCTACAGAAGTGAAAACTTAAACGAAACGACTAACTTAAAACGTCACATTAGCAGGTTGGTGACATTAATTATTATTAATAAGGAGCTGACAGAACTCAATATTTAGATTAGCGCCCTCTAGTGGATGTATATATGTATTATTGGCGTGACGATCCCGAGTTCAGTGCTTTTTTCCCCATAGCAAAATTGCACGAACATGCCTAAAGAAGTTTTCACTTCAAAAACGTTATATTTGTTTAATTAAATTGTGCTTAACTTTCCAGAATAAGTTCCAGTTGCAATGTGAACGAGGCAATACTTACACTGGTTTTATCTTTACCGCCCCTAATACAATATTATAGTTCTTGCTAACATTTCCCACGCTATTGAGACTATCTATTGACTTTATATTGAAAATACTTTGTTATCTTTCGCTGGGATGGTATTGTCGACTGGGGATAATGTCTCCTTTTACTTTAAGAGAAGAAAATTTTGATTTTATTATTTGTTAGTTTATATTAAGTAGGTACTGATTTACAAGGTTATCCTCTGAGCCTTTTCCCAACAAAGTTGGGGTCGGATTTCAGTCTAACTGCGGTACGGCCGAACTTCGATGCAGCGACTGCCACCAGACCTCCACAATGCGAGTACCAGATGAGAAGTTCTATAGTTAGACCAGGTAGTCGGACGTTTTTTAGGGCTCCAACTACCCGTAATGATGCCACAGATGTTCGTATAGCAACCGGGACAGACAGTTGAACGTGCTCTCCGAGGCAAGAAGGGTCTCAATGTGTTTAGAATGGTCATCCAACCTAAGACTGACCTGGATAGTATTACTTAACCTTGCAATGTGCTAACCTACTCGGTTACCACTTAACTACGAGACCCTACTGATTTATAAGGTAATAAGATAATACTCTTGGACAAATTACACACTGTTTATATAAATGTATAATAAACATAATTTGTACAATGGATTCTAGAACAAGGATACACAGTTTTTTTTAAATACACATTTTTTTAAATGAGGCGTTGTGCACTTTTAGATGAGTAAGAAATGGACGCTCGCGTCAGGACACGTGAATCCGATGTCTGACCCCATTGTCACATGTCTCCGTCCCATTTTAAAAATATTCATTATAATGTTCACACAAACAATAACATATTGCGAAGGATTACAGTTTAAAGTATACATATTAGGCTAAAACCGTTCCCAACAATTGTTTGTTTTCAAAGTATACAAGAGAATGTTGATACTACAAAACAACTTTAATTCCTTTAAGTAAGAGAATTGCTCACAACTCTAGCTTAAGTCAAGCTTAAGCGCTACTCAGTTGTTAAACGTGAGTTGTGTAAACGCCAATACAAGGAACACGTACGAACACTTAGTTTCAACTACACGTTGAATCTTGTGAAGTTTATTATCTGGGGTACAAAATTGTAATAAATCAAAATGAAGATACCTATTTTTTTTTTATAAGTGCCTCAATAATTTCCAATTACTCCTTCAATAAAATTAAAGCTACATTTATTTGTGTACATAAGTGAAAATTGATATAAATGAAGGGAATAGTACATTTTTCTGGATGGTAAGTACCTAGTCTTTTTCTGTACCCCTGACATCGTGTTTATAAAATTTCATGTTGATCGGGTGAGAAGTTAAGACGTGAAAGCTTAACAAACAAACAAACATTCGCATTTTTTATATTGTTACTTAGGATAAGCATATTGGGGCAAGCGTTCACAATACTGAAAATACAGAAAGTACGTAATTTGGTACTCTTTTGATAGACTATCGCCCGGATTCTGAAAGGCTGATCAACGCAAAACTTATCTAATCGTATGTCAAATCTCTTGTCAAGTATATTTTGAGATACTGAAAGTAACATTAGGCACTCTGATTTGAAATCTGCCAAATTTCACTGCTAAATTTACGTTGAATGTTCAATGAAATTGATTGAGAAGAAATTACTAATCTATGATTAGTAATTTCTTCTTTGATCAACGTTTCAGAAACTCGAACTGATTTGACACCACTGTTAATTTGACATTTTATTTTATTTGCAAGGTACAGAAACAGACAACAGATTAAATACTTCTTAAACTAACACTAATGACCTTATACAATTTGTAAACCTGGAGTGCAATTACAATTTCTGTTAGTTGAGCAAAACTTTGATCAGCTTTTCAGAAACGTTGTGTATGACGACTAAAATTAGTACTCTATTGCCGAATATAATGTTGGAACTAAATCAACCCGCTTGACAGGTGCACACTTTCCATTACCTCGCCAGGTTTTCCCGACATACATTTTATCAGTGAGGAAACCTAATACACAGATGTGTTCATTCATCAGATCACTAATGCATCAAGCGTGGGTACCACATTACATTGCATTTCGTGCACGCGATCTTTCAATCTTCCATTAGCACCGCAAATAAGATGAAATATTTCGAATATTTTCGATGTGTGACGTGAATAAATTTCGTGAGTAAAATACCGAAGGTGGTAGTGATTTTTGATAAAAATATTAATAATGTATAATGGCGTCTATGCTCTTTATTGACAGTCTAATATTAGCAAAATATTTTGGAATATCACGTGATCGTTTAGTAAAGATTATAGGATAATAATATATATACAAGGCTAAAGTGATTTAAACTAATAAACCAAGGATGACAGAATGTCTGCAATTGTCCAGAACTGGCAAGAAATAAAGAAAATTACTGAAAGCAACATGAAAATTGATAACACGTTTCTCAAAAATGTGACGCATCTTTACTAGGAAAGGCTGTTTATCAGCTATGATCCAAAAGATCCTAAAATATGATTAGACTATTCTGTAACACGGCGTATATATAAAACTTCTTATTACGATTTTATGTGATTATGAGATTGAGATTTTATGAGAGATGATGAGATGTTATGTGTAGCAGATTAATAGACATTACCAATCTTCAAGAATATTTAGAAGCTATCTCAGGTAAGCAAGTTTCCTTCAAATGTTTTCATTCTCTATTAAAACAAGTGACATTTAATTTAATACGCATATGAACTTTGAAAAGTCAAAGGTGTGCGGCCGAGAATTAAACATGAAACCGCTGGCGTAAGATGCCAATGATAAGCTTCTTAGGTTATCATTGTTTTCTTGTATATGGTAAACAATTAATAATTTTTATTGTTTGTAAACGGAAAACTCGTGAACGGTTAAGTGTTAACTGATTTGTTTTAATGAAATTTGTATTTGTATTGTGTTAGCTTTGGATAAAAAGGTTTGGCAAAACTCTTATGAAGGAAAATATAGTCACCTGATCACAGGTGTTCGGGTGCTTGCTTTCTTTTTAGTTTAAAAAATTGTCCTCCAAATAGCACAACTATCGTAGCGTTTTTATTCTAGTACTGAGAACAGGGTTCTAAACCAGACAGAGACACCATTGGTGTTGCCAGAGTGTATAATCAAATACAATTCTTAGTACCAGGCTGGCCGTAAATTTTAATGCATACTTGATTGCATTAGAAAAAAAAATATATAAACAGTAACCCATATTTGAACTGACAGCCATTTACAGACCATTTACACAAAAATAAATAAAGCATTAATATTTCATCACCCAATCATCATCAGAGAAACTCATTAAAAAAAGTAATTCGGTAAAATAAAATGAAATTTTCGACAGCGGTCTGCGGGGTTCATTATGTGAGGGAAAAAATACGGGAAAATTCGTTTTTCATGTCACACAGGCTACGTCAAAAGCAGTTGAAACAGTGTGCCATTATTTTTTATGGCGCTATTACAGTTCGGCACACGAATCCACAGAATAGTATCAAACAGTTTAATATTGTTATTTATTTTTTAATGCGGATTTTCACAGAGCTCTTAATGCTATCTTGTTTATATTATCTGAATCTGTAAGTATTGTGTTGTGACAATTCCTTTTTGAAATTGTTTGTCATTGACCTATATATTTTTTATTCTATACATTGTGATCTTGATGTGTGAAATGGTAAAGTTATCATAATTAATGTTAAAACATATTATGACAAAGAATTTTAACTTATGTTTCTTTTAAATTTATTTATTTATTTATTTATTTTACTACAAACACTATTATTACATATTACATAAATATTAGTACCTATGTCCTTTTATGTATGTGGCCTAAAACAACAATTGAAAAGGTTTTTCTTAGGTAAAAGTTATGGAAAAGGAATCTGAGAGAACCGGTACTGTTCCCTGTAGTAAAAGACACACTAGGCGATCAAGAGCGTTGATCGACCTTCGCCCTTCATGAGCAGTAATCTGGAGGGCAGGAACAAAGTCACTATAGCAGAAATCCTCCCCCCTGCTCCCTCCCACCTCTTCCACACAAGTCAAACAAAATATTTAACGTAACACTAGTTCAATCTATCTATGTGAGGAGTAAGAAACTTAGAAAGTCGTTAATTCAAGTTTTTCAGATGAGTTTTTCTTTATATCCTACAGTCGTTTCTCTTTTGCTAAAAACAGATTACTTTCTGTAGAATCAAAATATATATTATTTAATCAGCAGGATAATACACATGTATATACAACGACCATTATTTCAAGCCAATTTAACAAGTGTAAGGTGAGCATTACCGACATTTAAATCCCACAACACCAGTACGTCGTTACATGATATTGCAAATAAAATATGCATTCAGCCATAATTATACGGGCTGAGGCTAATTTTTATAGCCCTTAACCAAATTTGTTCGTGCCAAAGGATTTCCGGCCCACCTGCGTTGTACCTTTGTTATCGGAAGGTCGGTTAGACCTGCGGATTCGCTTGGATATTATGAACGTGGTTATTGAGGCTTATTGAAGACATTCGGTTTTTATATAGTTTATATAATAATAACTCCACACATCTCACACACGGCCGTCTGATTCCAAACTAGGCAGAGCCTGTACTATGGTAACCAGACTGCTGATAAACATACTTATATATTTCTAAATACATACATATTATAGATAAATTACACCCAGACACAGAACAAATTATCATGCTCATCACACAATTATTTGTCCTGGGTGGGAATCGAACCCATGACCTCTGGCTTAGCAGTCAGGGTCACTAACCACTAGACCAACCGGCCAGTCAGAGTGTATTCGCCCTATATCATTTACAGACTGGTCTTAAGATCCTTTTTAACATGACTAGTTGCTATTAATAACAATAACAAGTTTCTTACTTACTAACCTTTTAGTCATTTTAAGCCACACCACAGCCGAGTCACAGGAAGTAGGCCACTACAGATTTCTACTTGAATTTGAGGGCAGAACTAAGCAGTGTAATAATTATCTTTTGAAAAAGTATAATCAAATTCAATGCGCCTATGTCATGATAAATTTAAATAAGCTGTGTTTTTCATCCCTTAATTTTCCACCCTTAGAGATTGCCGGGGCTCACAGGTATGCCGGGGCTCACAGGGACTTCCTTTCTAGGGTACACCTGAGTCCCCGGCATTAGGACCCCGTGACGGAACACGGTGTGGTTTTAGTCGGTTCGAGTACGACATACCACCTTACCGTTAGCCCCGGTGAGGTAATGACCCGAAGGGCGTAATGTACGTGACACGTAAATGGGACCAACCTTGAGTAGGTATTATAATACATTTAAATAGAAAATGAATAAAGTCAATTTTCAATTTATTGGCGAAGATAGCGCGTAACATACTCGTACACTAAAAAAAACAATCAAATTGAGAACCTTCTATGTTTTTGAACTTTTTATTTTTTTATATTATAGGGTACCCCCTATAATATTAAAAAAACAAAAACTTCAAAAACACAACAACGGGCAAACGGGTCACTAGATAGTAAATGACTACCGTCGCCCACGGACCTGCAACTCAAAAGTACGTTGCCGGCCTTTGAGATGGGAGTACGCTCTTTTCTTGATGGTTTGAAGGTCGTATCGGTCCGGAAATACGACAACCGACAATTTGTTACAAAAGAAGTCGGTTAAGAAATACGGATAAGTCACCATGAACCATAGTCAGCCTATCGCCGTCTTGGGCAGTCCGCATGCATCCGCTGCCAGCCACCTTCTTCAAGTCGCCGGTCCCTTGTGCATTCTAAACGGCAGTCTGTAAAAAAATTTGACCCAATTGCACTTATTAGTGGGGCTTACTTTTTTAAAGTGTGAGAGTGAGTGCCAAAAAATATAACCTAGTAGACTAGCCTAGTATATGTGGCAAATGGTCTTAATATTTTTGAACCGAGTTGACACAGCTAGTAGAGTACACAGTAACAGATCGTACTCGGATAACAAATTGGTATCCGAGTCCACTATACTCGTTTTATTGTAGCAGGCAATCTTTGTACAATCTGAGAATAGTATCCCATTACAGGTGATTGGCAACATCGTCTGAGGGAGTGTGGATTGGTGTAGGTAAAAGACGATGTATAGTGCGACGTCTTGCGTGTCATGAAAAAGAAAGTGGTAGAAATTATGTGAAAAAGTAAGAAGTAATGCGATTCTGCTTCCTATTATTATAATTTATTTGATATCTGTGGCGAACTCCACATATAGCAAAAACATACTCCAACATGATTTAGCGAAGAAGAGCTGAACTACGAAGTAACTACTAATCCTGCATCGCGCTATGAGAGTTCTCCACGGGCCACGGCCCGCCAGGCATGATCACCTAGCCTGGTCGGAGGATCCTCCCTTTGTGTTGGAGGGACATAACACCCGTTTCTCCACAATATCCATTGTTTTCAACTAATTTGATTTTCAAATTGTAATGTTCTTTTTTTAAAATGATTAAGCTTTCTAGTACTGTACAGCTTGCCTTGAAGTAAGCAAAACTTATAATCCCACTAATATTATAAATGTGAAAGTTTGGGTGGATGGATGGATGGATGTTTGTTACTCTTTCACGCCAAAACTACTTGCGATGAAACTTGCTATGTAGATAGCTGCAGACCTGGATTAACATATAGGCTACTTTTTATCCCGACATTCTCACGGGATCGGGACTTACGCGGGTGAAACCGCGGGGCGCTGCTAGTATAACATATAACGTAATTTTTTGGTTAACAGTGAAATTTTAAATTTTGTCTTTATGATGACCAGTGTGAACATGCGTCAATGAAAACTATAAAGTGAACATGTAAGGTATGATATTGATGATATGTTCCCTGTGGACTCCAAAACGGCTGGACCGATTTTGATGAAATTTCTAGGCAATCTTTAGATTAGGCCAGCGGGTGATCCTGTGAACTTTGGTACCTATGGGATCGGATTTATTTCTTGTTTTGTGGCCAGTTTTTAAGGCGGGGCAGGTCGGTAGTATCTTATATAGTATACGTCGATCGTGGCTTCAAGCGTTCATTACAGTCATAGGAAAACTTACATTAAAGTTTAAAAGTCCTATCTCATCGCAAACTTAAATATTTAATAACTCTGTCTATTAGTGAAAACCACATGAAAATCCGTTCAATTGTTTTTCAGTTTATCGCGAACAGACAGACAGACGCGGCGGGGGACTTTGTTTTATAATATGTAGTGATCTAATAGTGTAAAAGTTAAAACATCTAGGAGCCTTTGCATTGAATGAATCGGTTCAATGAATCTTTTAAAAAAAAATCTCAGTGGATCCGCATCTTGAAATCAGGATCCAATGAAAACAAATTCGTCATTAGATCCATCATGGATCTGGCCAATGGATCTTCTGAGATTGAACCTGAAAAAATTAAGAAAATATAATTAATTCACCCAGACACTCCTTGAAAGAAGGCTTTGTTAAAAAAGGTTATAAACAGACGAACAAACTATTTCCTTTTCTTCTTTACTCTATAACAAAGAGAATTTAGGTCTTTGTACTTCAAGCTTCATGACAGCATAATAACTCCGTTACACTTTATACTTTACAAAAATTAATTCCATCTTGTAACATTATAATTAATGTGATTTTTACCGTATTTCAGACACGTCCAAATGTGTTCTTTATTGTTATTCTAAGGAATTATACGTGTAATATCTGACGGCACAAGGAAATGTACTAATTGTTGTGTTTAAATTAAAGATTCAAAATGGCCGGCTTAAAAACGGATTATGCTTGTACACAACAAGGCTTTTAATATTGTAAATAATACTGATCCAGAATTGTTTGGGTTTGTGGATAACTACAGAAATATGACAAACGTAAAAATAACTTTATAATTTATAGTTTTTGTTCTCGAAGGAGATTAATAAGTGTGTTGTTGTAATTTTGTCACTGTTTATTTAATAGATAGGTTCTATAAAATCACAGGATGGAATAAATTGATTAAAAAGTAGCTGGAAGGTATAAAGATATTCTTTTTTTGTAAACCAAAAATAGGAAGAAATAAGGAAGAGAAGTTAAAGTTATGAATGTTGATTTTAGTATGTATTATTTATTATATGTAAACTGGCCGCCACGGCTGCGTTGCTATGGCTAGGTAATTTGCAATAAAACAAGAAAAAACTATCCTATCGCTCAAGTTAGACCAAACTGCACACGTTGTGCTAAATTTTATTAAAATCCGTTAATTAATTTAGGACAATACCGTGAACAAACAACGTGACACGAAATGTATATAGAATATGTAGGTATATTATTATTGAACTTATGGACCTGTTAGTAGAGTGGTTAGTGATCCTGACTGCTGAGCCAGAGACATCTGCTGCCCACCCAGGACAAGCAATTATGTGATAAGCACGATCATTAGTTCTATGCCTGGGTGTAATTTATCTATAACTAGCAACCCGCCCCGCCTTCGCACGGGTACAAATTATTCACCTAAACCTTCCTCATGAATCACTCTGTCTATTAGTGAAAAAACCGCATGAAAATTCGTTCAGTTGTTTTTCAGTTTATCCTGAACAGCCAGACAGACAGACGCGTCGGGGGACTTTGTTTTATAAAATGTAGTGATATGTATGTATTTAATAATATATAAGTATGTATAACAGTAGTCTGGTTATCATAGTACAGGCTCTGCCTAGTTTGGGATCAGACAGCTGTGTGTGAGATTTCTCAAGCTATTATTATTATTAAACTTAAGGTAGGTATATTAAATACTAATATGTAATTAAATATCTATTCCTTACCTTATATTAGTACACAACGTATAGGATATAATGTAGACTACGTTATCTATACCTAAGTACTATGCGTAAAAAAGTAGTCTGGAAGAAATGACCACGCCACGCCGCGCCGCGCCGTGAGAAATAGGACCACCACCGAAGCATGGCTCTCCCACGAATAGATCTCTTCGACGAATAGATGTCTTCAATCGATTTACGCAGATATAACTTTACCAGGGTCCCCTCTTTAAGGCTGTTCCCGAAAATTAATTAAAAAGAAATATTAAATTAATTCTAATAAAAGTTTTTAATAGCCCTTTGATCATCAGCGCTTCATATTTTTTCGGTACCTTAAGTTAGAGAGGCAGATTTAATTAATTGCTCATTCATTATAACCAGGGCGGTTGCCATGGCAACATCGGATTAGCCGTGCGTACTCCTCTTAATTTTATGTTGAGGATACCGAATGTATAATAATGTTTTTGTTGAAATTATTTTACTTCAAATGATTATTAATTTTCACGTTTTATATAAATTTTACAATAAAATACAAGAGCTTGCCACACTTGAAGTAATTAAATACATTTGTTGTTATTGTTATGGACGATTTCTATTGTAATGGTCTAGTTTTATCTATTACTCGGAGTGTTATTTTATCGTAATATTATGGTACAAGTTATGTTTGTGTTAGTTGTGGTTGCCTATAATTAAGTGATCATAAGGTACGTATTTGTAATTTCTTTTGTCAAATAAATGAGCGGTGACCCTTTATTCTCCAACGTTGAATAGTTCTAGAGGTGATGATACCCACGGAAAGATAGTAACAGAGTATTTGTCTAATTTAAAAATAAATTATTATGGAATTAAGTGTTAGATTTAATAGTAAAACCAACCATTAAAAGTAATTATTGGACTATAGCTAAGTATGACGTCCAATTGTGTTATTTCATACACGGTTCAACAGAATATACCATTTAAATAAAGAGGATTTGATTTCAAATTCCGTGTTGCTTTATAGAATTTCTCAGTAGAACAATGCAGAGACTAGTATGATAAGTCATGGTCTCTCAAATTATTCCTTTCGATAATATTAAGGCAAACCTGAATAGGAATATTAGTAAGTAGGTAAATACCTGACTTCTGAAAGATTTAATCATCTGATTCAAATTCACTTATACACTTATAACGATTTCAACTAAATACCCAAAGTCTTTCAGATTTAAACACTCAAGATAGACAAAGTACTTTTACCAAAAAACTTAAAAAGATATGCAAAAAAGATTCATCTCCAGTAATAAATTTATAAGGAGCCCGTTAAAATCTGGTAGTAGAACGTTATCAATTTCATGAAAACTTTAATACTTTATAGCGTCTTTGCCAACTTTATGCTAATAGGAGATAGCTGAAGTTTAAGTTAACCCTGGCTTAAGTAAAACAAAGTGCTTTCGACTTGAGAACTTTGGATGGGTAAAAAAAATCGATATATACGGCTGACTCGTGTCATGAACACTTGACTGACTGGCTTCTTGTTCAGGCTTGGTTCTCTTTTTTAATTATAACATCGGTTAAATAGCGATGGTTTTATTTAAATTTTATTTCGATAATTTTTTATTAAAAAACAAACTAGAGGTTCTTGGCGTTTCTTGTCTGTTCTTCTCCATGGATCTACGTTTTGGAACAGGCAACTAGCTTGACGACCGACTTTTACTGACTGACTCCTCCTGACCATTAAAAAATACCTACAATGGGTTTATCTGAAACAAATAATTTTGATTTTGATTTTAAAACGTTTTTAAAATTTTGAAAGCAATATGAAAAAAATACGTTAACTTATTTATTCTTCCGACATAAAACACGCTGGTATCCCTAAAGGGGTAGTCAGAGGCGTATTAAACACCCACATTTTGCCCACTATAATTTGGCTCCACTCACGTTATTATGTGAGTGGGGCAAGCCTATTGCCGTCAACCGGGCGCTTTGGGAATTAAGGATGGGAAAAGTAAGGTAGGCAAGAAAGGAAGGTAATGAAAGGAAATGGGTATTGCTTATAGCAATCCGGGATTGAGGAGTGTATGCAATAGTTCGAAGCTCTTCCCCTACTCCTTACAGGCCGGCAACGCACTTGTGACTCATGAGTTGCAGGTGCCCTGGGCGGCGGTAGTCACTTGCTATCAGGTGACACGTCTGCTCGTTTGCACCCTATCCTATAAAAAAAATGATGTGCCCCAACTCTTCAAAAAGAGAGTTCACTTTCCTCTATAAAATAAATAAAGAAAGCATTTTAATGTAGTTTTTGGATTTCGTATGTATGTGGTAGAGATTGCAGTTAATTTTTTTTTAAAGACAACTCCCGCGTTAGGAATTACTCCTGTGTCGCGGGGGACTTTACAAACATACAAACAGACTTTACGAATATCCAGACTCGGTTGGGAATCGAACCCACAACCTATGGCATAGCAGTCAGGGTCACAAACCACTAGGCCAACAGGCCCGTCAAAATAAATGATTAAACATTCAGTGATTATATTATCTACATACCTATGTGTTAATTTGTTTTAGGCGTTAATTTATAACGTTTAGAGTCAGAGAGAGGATAATAACTTTTAAGTGGAATGTGTAGTGTGCTGGATACAAAACAGCTGTTTCATATTTTGCATTTATGTTAGGCTGTAATACAATTTCATTTTCTTATTAATTGCTTTGCTATGACGATGTTTTTTCTATTTATTTATTATTCCTGATTTCAAGTTTCGAGCTAGTGTTCGTAATTTCCAGTGAGCATCTTTTTATTTTCATCTCTTTTTATAAATTCTATTAGAAATACATACAAAATAAAAGGAAGATGTGTAATAGGCTGCCATACAGTATACAAAGACAAATTTAAAGTGTCTTTTCCTGTTATTATTTTTTATCAAAAACCAGTGAGTATTTAATAAAACTTGATAGAACAAAATTTTGCTAAGAAAGTCGAAATTTATGAAGAAGAAATGTATGTAGGCCGTGGGGATTTTGTTGTTTCCAAAGGCGTTTTTGTCAAAAACACAACAAAAGTAAGTTATCTAACTTCTAAAGTTTAATTGCTTACAATGGAAACATTATATCAAAACTTTATACGAACATTGTAAATTATTTATTATTTATATTCTGTTAAATAACTCGTGGGTAGGTAGGCTCGTGGCTAAGTGGTAACCGAGTAGGTTAGCATATTACAAAATTAGATAATACTAGCCAGGTCAGTCTAGGATGGGTCAATGTGTTAAGAATGGTCTTCTTAACACATTGAGACCCCTCCGTGCCTCGAGCACGTTAAACCGTTGGTCCCGGGTGCCATACAAACATCTGTGGCATTCGTTACGGGTAGTTGGAGCCCTAAAAAGTCCGACAACCTGTTCTAACTACAGAACTTCGATATCGCCTAGTACTCGGGTTGTGGCGGTCTGATGGCAGTCGCTTCATGTAAAATATCGAAGTTCGGCCGTATCGTAGTTAGACTGAAAGCCGACCCCAACTTAGTTTGGAAAAGGCGCGGAGGATGATGATTCTGTTAAATAACTGACTTTTTTAATTATCATTTTTATACCACTATAGTGGCAAACGAGCACATAGTCCAACTGATGGTGAGGATGACTTTGTAGTCTGAAAAGGAACACCAAAGGTATCTCTAGGATTACGATCCTGTAAAACTTTGAATATACTCATAACGGAATCATTTGGAAAACAAAATAGTTGACATTATTAATACTCACTATAATAATTTAATTATTTTTTTATATTATAAGGGGCAAACGAGCACACGGGTCACCTGATGGTAAGTGACTACCTTCGCCCATGGACACTTGCAACTCAAAAGTTACAAGTGCGTTACCGGCCTTTGAGATGGGAGTACGCTCTTTTCTTGAAGGTTTGAAGGTATCGGTCCGGAAATACCGCAGGCAACAATTTGTTCTAGAGATTGGTTGTGCGACTCAAAAAATTTCTGGAGAACCGCACAGTGGTGGGTTGCCAATTATCCAGGTGATGGGAAATTAACTATCTTAAACATCATTGATCATTTGTTCTGTGTCAACTCATGTATTTAGAAATACTAGAGATCGCGTGGTGGTTGAATTTCGAGCATGGCTTTTTTATTGGCCAGTATAACTTAAGCTGTCATTGTATAGACTTACTTACCATGATAGGTCAACGCATATACTTGGCGCGTGGAATTTCATTAAGCGGTTTTCACGTAATTTTTAAAGTTGTAAGACATGTTGTTTAAAAATGTTTGCTTTCTGCATTTCTTTTTCTATATATAAACTATAAATATTCCAAAATTCACGTTACGTTCGCGAAATTTTCTTAAAAAGGGGTACAAAGACCCCGTACGTATTAATATACGTATATAGGTATGTTTATCAGCAGTCTGATTACCATAGTTTGGGATCAGACGGCGGTGTGTGAAATGTGTCAAGTTATTATTATTTGCAATCATTTTAATGCGAATAATTTGTACACCAATATGGTACGACGTAGTACACATTAAACTTTTTTATAAGATTTGTTAACTTACCTATGTTCTACAAATAAAACATACGTGTACATGGACGCCATTAAACGATTTGAAGGTTCGCCGAAGAAGATTTTTCAAATACCACAGCACTCAACCTCTATGGTATTACTTAGAAAACCACTTGTAATTATTATGTTAGATCAGATTCAGGATTTCTGCCTGCTAGGTTAGTATTATTATTATGTTATTAATTAGAATGCATGTTTCTGTAACATAAATTCCTATTCTAGAACCCTTATTACAAGCCACACCTAGTTTGGATCTAGATAGTGTATGACCCCAAATTCTTTTATTATTCTTCTTAATTAAATTGCTGGATGGAATAGCAAATTGGAAATACTTCCTCTAACTCTATTGTACAGACAATTTCTTAGTTACGGATGAGCATAGAAACGATTCAAAGACTTTTATTTAGTTTCCTTTTCCTCCGTTTAAAACAAAATAAAATGGACGTAAGAAAGGAGCGTGTAATGCCCGTGGGACGTACGAGTTCCGGGTTCGATTCCTGACCGAAGCCAGTCAGCTATGGAGCTTAGTTCGCGTTGTTTCCACGCCTCTGGGGGCTTTGTACTTGTGTGTACATCTGAAACTGACAACTTGAACGTTGTTGTGAATTTTTTGAAATCTGTTTAAATATTTCATATTCCTGTTCCTTTCTGTATTCAATATCGGAGAGTTTTGTTGGCTTGTTCTGTATAAGGGTGTTTTGTTTCTTGTATATTCGTGTATGCATGTTCAAAGTAAACTGACTCCTATTTCTTTCCTATATCCTTTTTATTATTATATTTGGGTGACATTCTATTAAATATTATTATCATGTGGTGGAGCGCCAATATATTTATAAAATGCATACATAATCGCACCATAATGTATTTCGTTATATTATTAATTTCATAGTCTTTATGTAAACCACATTCTGTTTGTCGAATGCAATTAGTGCTGGTACTGCTGTAATATTGCCAATGTACTCGACGATCTCAAGAGATGGCGTTGGCAGTCTTCGAATAATGTAAGCGCGCTGCGCCTGATTGGTGCAAGAAAAAACGGACATACCCTGCTCTCATCGCTTTTCGCTAAGACGCCTTTAATATAAAAATTTTGTTCCGCCACGGACTTCAGTTATATTTCTCGTGAAAAGAAGCTGATTTTCCGTTAGTCCTATAGCCGTGTAGTGTTTGGACTCGCTTGTAACCTTTACAAGGTGTATGTGGAGTGCTCTAGTCTTCGATCGTGACCGGCCGGTCAATACCTTTCAAGAGACCGTAGAAACCTCGCCGCTGCTCGCTGCCTTCTGGAGGATCGGGACTTGGTCGGTGTTGCAGGTTAGTGCTGGCATGATTGTTTTGATCGATAGAAGTGGTTTACTTCCCTACACCTCGTACGCTAATTGTTGAGCAATCACACCCTGGTCGGGCTATTTACACGCCTGACCATATAATTGGTCCTTACGAGTACGGATAGGCCAGTGATTCACGTAAATATTGGTGAATTTACTTTTCTATTCATACCATAAAAAAGATTCACGTAATTTTAGTGAATTCTTGCGCCCCATTTTTCCTCGCTCACAGATTTACGTAAAATTGGTAAATTCTGTGTTTAAAACGCACGAGAACTACGTAATTATTGGTAGACTCGTATTTAAATATAATTAATTGTTAGATTTGGTGAATTACGTATTAATTGGTAATAATATCCATTACACTCAATTTAGTTGAACTTATTTATACCTACCCACTTATTAACCGCTCCACCACTGTACTTTACGCTAAGTCATTTTAAGATTTAAATTTAATTTGTGTTTTTACACTAACTAGGTAGATATACCTATCACTTTGTAGTTGTATTGTGATATTATTTTATAAACATGACGGAAAGCGAATCAAGTCGCGAAGTCATGTTGGTTATGTTGAATCAAAAGAAAGAATTATTATTTCAACGTATTAATCGTATGTACACATCGTCGAAAGGTATAATTTCTTTCGATTCATCAGCGCGAGCTAACGAGAATTTTCTGGCTGAAACGGAGATAATAGATGATTTACGCGATAAATTTGAGTCCATTGTTGATAAAATAAATAATATAAATTTGTTATCAAAGATTACGGTCAATCCCGAGTATTCTTGCCTCGATTCATTTGATGATTTATACTCGAGAGTTAAACGCGTTAGAAATAAAATATTAACCACTTCTAAGGTGCGTTCACTCGAGACCAGTAGCTCGATCAAGTCCGTAGTGAAATTAGAACCTTTAGTAATTCCGAGTTTTGACGGACGCCCTGAAAACTGGAATACCTTTTATCAGTCTTTTAAAGCTAATATTCATTTGAATCAACAGCTTTCTGACTCGCAACGTGTACAGTATCTAATTTCTAAACTCACCCACGACGCACTAAAATTCACTTCCGGTATTATTCCGTCAGGTGAAACATATAAAATACTGTGGGATAGTTTGGTTAAGAAATACCACGACAAACGCTCATTAGGTACATATTATCTCAATAATATACTGGACTTAAAAACTTGCTCGCACACTGCGAACGCTCTTGATACCTTTGTTAGTAAATACTCCGCTTCGATTTCAGCTCTAAAAGAATTAGGCATAACAGATCTAACTGATTTTATTTTTCTTCAATGCGCTTTGAGAAGGATGGATCCTCAAACCATCCAAGCCTTTGAACTTTCGATTCGGGATGTGGAAGTGCCTACGACACAACAGCTTATCGCTTTTATACAAGATCAGGCTAAGATTTTGGAGCGCTCAAACCCGCGAAATTGGTCATATACGAAACCCGCTGCTGTTGTTACGTCGCCCTCACGCGACCGGCGCGTTCATCACACCTCCAAATCTTACGCAGCAGTTACCGCGAATTGTTGTTTGTGTAGTGGTAACCATCGACATTTATATGATTGCGCTCAGTTTAAAAATATGCGAGACGCAAGGGCTAGATATGAGTTTATTAAATCGAAGTACGGTTGCGTTAATTGTTTAAGCACTTTACATAAACTTCCGGATTGTAAGAGTACGTCAGTCTGTTTCTGTAATAAAAGACACCATAGGTTATTGCATTTTGATAGTAATAATTCGCAATCGCATGCGGCTATGGTAAATACCGCCGTCGCGTACTCGCCGCCGCCCGCTCATCGAGCGACCGTTACTTCGCCCGCGCCTTCTCATCGCGCTCACACGACTTCGTCATGCATTCGAGCGCCCCCGCTTGCTACAGAACCAGTTACACATACACAGTCTTACACTTCTTGTCATAAGGGTGATATACTTTTGTCAACCGCTCAGGTATACGCGCGCTCTAAGGGTAGCGCTGGTATCAAATCTGTAGTTAGGTGTTTGATAGATAATGGCTCGCAGAATAATCTAATAACATCTGCTTGTTCTAGTTTATTAAATTTACCGATAATACCGTTGAATAATTCCTATGTTAAAGGTGTTGGTTCCGCTTCAAGTCCGATAATCGGTTATGTTCATTTAGACATTGAATCCCGTATTTATCCGGATCAGAAATACACTATACATGCGCTTGTTGTAGAATGCATTACGGATCAATTGCCTTCGAAATTTATCGATTGTGATCGCGACCTAGATTTTCGTAACCTTCCGCTCGCTGACTTAAGCTGGAATATTCCGGGCAAGATTGATTTATTGTTAGGTGCCCAGCTATTCCCATTTATATACTTAGGAAATATGGTCGAGTGTAGGCCGCGCGCACCGTGTGCTTTATCTACAACATTTGGTTACGTACTTATGGGAGATTACCCGCGTAAACATATTTTACCTACTGCCGCGTCTTTTTCTGCGTTAGCGCTTAATGATATAGTGCAAAAGTTCTGGGAACTTGAAGAAGTACCCATGAAACGCTTGTTGTCACCAGAGGAGACAGATTGCGAAAATATTTTCACGGCTACCGTGACCCGTGACGACGTAGGTCGTTATACAGTTGCATTACCGTTCTGTAGGGACCCTTCGGAATTAGGTAATTCGCACGCTACCGCTTATCGCCGTTTCGTTTCACTCGAGCGTAAGCTCCGTCAGGCACCGATAGTGCGCGAAAATTATAACAAGGTTATTCAGGATTATATTGATAACAATTACCTCAGTCCTGTTAAAGAATCTGAGCTGTCCTCTGATGGTTATTATATACCGCATCACGCAGTAGTCCGACCTGATAAACCGATGCCGCGCATCGTATTGGACGCGAGTGCTAAAACGCATACAGGACTTTCGCTTAACGATATATTACATATTGGACCCAATTTACAGGCCGATCTGTTTTTATTATTGTTAGGTTTTAGATTATTTCCTATTGCAATGAACGCTGATATAAAACAATATTATTTACGGATTGGTGTACCAGTAGACCAACATAAATACCTACGCATTTTATTTAGATTCAACAAATCGGAAAAAATTCGCACTTATGCCTTTAATAGGCAACCTTTCGGTCTCAAGTCAAGCCCTTACATAGCTATGCGCACTGTGCGACAGCTGGCTACTGACATGAGTCCGCTCTATCCTGATGCCGCGAAAGTGGCAGAGACCTGTCTGTATATGGACGATTTGGTTCTTTCTATTGCAAATGAGGATACTGCCACGCAATTAGCTCACAACTTGATTAAGTTTTTCAAATCGGGTGACTTTGACTTAGTGAAGTGGTCTAGCAATTCACCAGTGCTACTTGACTCGCTTCCCGACACGCACCGCAAGTCGCTTGATTTTGATGTTGACAATAATGTCTCTAAGGTCTTAGGTCTCTCATGGGAACCATGTGAAGATAATTTTCATTTCACATGCGCCGCAATTAATGAAAGGTGCACCAAGAGAAACATACTCTCGATGGTTGCACGACTATTTGACGTGCTCGGATTGGTCGCGCCTGTGATTCTCTATGCCAAGTTGTTAATTAAGGAACTGTGGCTCAGCAAGTGTGATTGGGACGATCCTGCACCGGAGCACATACGCACCCGTTTTTTCGCTCTTGCGCAAGAACTTCAAATGCTTGACACTTTAAGGATTCCACGTCATGTAGGCGTCGAAGTTGGTTGTGAATTACGTCTTGTTGCTTTTTGTGATGCTAGCATGAATGGTCTGGGATGTGTCATTTATGCCCATTGTACCTACCCGTCTGGCATTCAAACTCGCATTCTTTGCGCTAAATCAAAGGTTTCGCCAACAAAAATCACTACGCTCGCTCGCTTAGAATTATGCGCTATTTTACTTATGTCAAAATTAATAAAAACTGTGCGAGACACATATGCAACACGTATGACCATTGCCGGGATATACGCATTTTCTGATTCCACTATTGCTTTATCATGGGTTCATTCTTCACCACATCGTTGGTCAGTTTTCGTCGGTAATCGCGTCGCTCAGTGCCAAGAAAACTTGGACTCTAAACATTTTTATCATATTGCCGGAGCTAGTAATCCAAGTGATTGTCTTTCGCGTGGTATGCTTCCATCGCAACTTTTGACCCACGATTGGTGGTGGAAAGGTCCTCCGTGGATTCGCAGCTCATCTGAGAAGTGGCCGATTAAGCCATTCTCGCTTAATAATTGCTCTGTCTTGCCTGAACTCAAGGCAAATGTGTTGGCTGCCATTACTCACACAGAGCCGCCGTTGCTGTGTACGTTAGCACAACGTGTTTCTTCTTGGGAAAAGTTGCTACGTATCACCGCATATGTATTAAAATTTGCAAGACCTAAAGTTAAGGTCGAACCTCGTTCTATAGCAGGGTTGACAAGTGCTGAGAATGCGTTAATTCTCGCCGTTCAATCTGTGCACTTCTGTGAAGATATCAAATTGATCAAGGCTGATAAATTACCTTCAAAAAAGCTGCAAAGCCTCTTCGTCTTCTTAGACAAACAAGGGATTTTACGCATTGGAGGAAGACTTTCTGGATCAATGCTTCCTTTCGAAGCTAAACATCCGGTTCTCCTCCCTAAACGCGATCATGTCGTTGACTTAATAATACAGCATTTTCATGTTGTCAATTGTCACACCGGACCTGGACTTCTTATGTCTATTATACGACAACGCTACTGGATCTTGGATGCCAGGACTGTTATCAGGTCCAAGTTGCGAAAGTGCAACACTTGCTTTAAATGCAACCCAACGCATCCAACGCCTATAATGGCTGATCTTCCTGATTACCGTGTTTCAGAGGCCAAGGCATTTTGTCACACTGGTGTAGATTACGCTGGTCCGATAAGGACAATCCTTTCTCGCCGCAGAGGTCAACATGCGCAAAAGGCGTACATCGTTCTTTTTGTTTGCATGGTCACACGTAGTCTACATATTGAAGTGACCAGTGATTTAACTACTGAAAACTTTCTAGCCGCTTTTAAACGCTTTATTTCCCGTCGAGGACCAGTTTCATGTCTCTATTCCGATAATGGATCTACTTTCATCGGTGCGAAGGCACATTTAGATGAGCTGTATAGTTTTTTATTGAACTCTAGCTTCAAAAACGCGCTGTCGAATGAGTTGCTCTCTCGACGCATAGAGTGGAAGATGATTCCCCCAAGATCACCAAATTTTGGTGGGATGTGGGAAGGGAATATAAAGAGGATGAAAACGCATTTATATAGAGTAATAGGAAGTCAGTTACTTACATACGAAGAACTGCAAACTGTTCTTACTCAGATAGAGTGTATTCTTAACTCTCGTCCATTGAGCGTATTATCGTCAGACCCTTATCCTGAGGTGTTAACTCCCGCGCATTTTTTGATGTCTACTCCGTTGCAATATTTACCCGCTGCTGATTTGTCAGATCAACGATTGAGTCTGTTAGAACGTAAAAGGTTGTTAGATAGTATGGTCCAATCCTTTTGGAAGAAATGGCACTTAGAGTATTTGCACACGTTGCAAGTTAGGCAAAAATGGGCTACTCCCGACAAACCGGTAGAAATCGGAACTGTTGTTCTTCTTGAGCAGGAGAATTCTCCACCGTTGCATTGGCCGTTAGGAGTAATTACGGATGTGTTCAGAGGCTCTGATAACGTTGTACGCGTGGCGATAGTTAAAACGCAAACTGGAATTTACAAACGCGCTGTAACTAAATTATATCCTATTCCTACACAATAAATTCAACTTAGTTTAAACCTTATTCTTAGTTTAAGCCGCTATATTTATCATATTTATTATTTAATCGCATAATGCATGTGTTACTCTCGGTCAGTTAGAAAATTCGCGTGTTTTGAAACATCTTGTGATGTTCCAAGGCGGGGTGCATGGTGGAGCGCCAATATATTTATAAAATGCATACATAATCGCACCATAATGTATTTCGTTATATTATTAATTTCATAGTCTTTATGTAAACCACATTCTGTTTGTCGAATGCAATTAGTGCTGGTACTGCTGTAATATTGCCAATGTACTCGACGATCTCAAGAGATGGCGTTGGCAGTCTTCGAATAATGTAAGCGCGCTGCGCCTGATTGGTGCAAGAAAAAACGGACATACCCTGCTCTCATCGCTTTTCGCTAAGACGCCTTTAATATAAAAATTTTGTTCCGCCACGGACTTCAGTTATATTTCTCGTGAAAAGAAGCTGATTTTCCGTTAGTCCTATAGCCGTGTAGTGTTTGGACTCGCTTGTAACCTTTACAAGGTGTATGTGGAGTGCTCTAGTCTTCGATCGTGACCGGCCGGTCAATACCTTTCAAGAGACCGTAGAAACCTCGCCGCTGCTCGCTGCCTTCTGGAGGATCGGGACTTGGTCGGTGTTGCAGGTTAGTGCTGGCATGATTGTTTTGATCGATAGAAGTGGTTTACTTCCCTACACCTCGTACGCTAATTGTTGAGCAATCACACCCTGGTCGGGCTATTTACACGCCTGATATTCCTGTTCCTTTCTGTATTCAATATCGGAGAGTTTTGTTGGCTTGTTCTGTATAAGGGTGTTTTGTTTCTTGTATATTCGTGTATGCATGTTCAAAGTAAACTGACTCCTATTTCTTTCCTATATCCTTTTTATTATTATATTTGGGTGACATTCTATTAAATATTATTATCATGTTTATTTACAAATGGGGCAGTACTTAAAACGATTTTCAACACTTATAACATTATCCAATCTAAATGCGGATAATATTGGTACATTATATCGCATGGCCATTAAAAACTGTCATAGTTTGGCCTCATGCGACGGCACGGGTGGTTTTGAGAGTTTTCTATTGTAAGTATTATACAAGCTTTTATTTAGTTTCACTTGTCCCGTTGTCTGTCTGTAATCAACTCTTTGCAAGTTAAATTTAACTCTTCCAGATTCCCGATTGAGCTGAAATTTTGCACGTATATATATATCGCGTGAATGTAGCACCAGTGGATGAAAAGCTGAGGAGCAATAGGTTATCGTGGTATGGACATGTGATGCGGAGGGATGAGCAAAATGTAGTGAAGAGAGTTTTATGTTTGGATGCTGACGGGTACAAGAGAAGAGGACGACCAAAGAAAAGATGGATGGACTGTGTGAGAGAAGATATGGCTAGAAATGGAGTAAGCAATGAAATGACGAACGATAGAGTAGAATGGAAGAATAAAACATATTGCACCGACCCCAAATAAAATTGGGACAAGGGTAGGCAGATGATGATGATATATATCGCGTGACAATGCAATATTATGATAACATGGAGCTGATCTGATGATGAAACTGGAAAGTGGCCATAGTAAATCTGTAATGAAACGCCGCAACCCCATCGAGTTGATTCACAATAAATTCCGAATCATAAACACTAAAAAGTAAAATTATTTTATTTTTATTTTATTTTAACTCAATTGGACGTTGGTCCTTTGGTCATATGGTAGTTACCTAAGTAGGTTTAAACAGGTATGACAATTTACACATGTTTTTCAATGTTTATTAAGTTGTTAAAAAAGTATTGATAACTTCAGCACGTAAGGGGCGGCCCGACCGGAGTGATACCACGTCCTCACAGAAAACCGGCGTGAAGCAATGATTACGTAGTGTTTCACCGTGTTAGTGTTATCAGAGGCCTTTATCCTCTCACCCCTCTCTCCCGCCCTTCACCTACTCTGATATTTAAGTTCAGCAATGTACTTGTGAATCTTGAGTTGCAAGTGTCCACGGGCGGTGGTAGTCATTTACCATCAGGTGACTTGTTTATTAGATTGCCACCTTAGCCGTTAAAAAAATATTTTTTTGGTTTTCTTCAAAACTCATCAATTCAAACAAGATCAATTCACTTTTTTTTTCTCTTATCGGATTTGTGCTTGGTTACAATTTCATATGTATAGATTTCTTGTAAATTTACACAGGCAATACAGAATATTATTTTAGTACTCTGGATCTATTTGCTTTGTGTTTTATGAATGTTTCATTAATAAAGAAAACACTCAGACGTCGCCGCGTCGTGAGAATTAAATAAGACAACCGGATTTCGGTCCTCTTGAGTCGGTCATCCGTCTGTATATTTAACAGCTGGAACGGATAATTTAAATCAACTCACGTGGGGTGGTTTAGACATAATCTGATTAAAGCTTTCTTATAAATGTGAAAGCGAGTTTATTTCGCTTTCATAGGCCAGTTGATGTCCCTATCTTAGTGGTCTCTTCAACTGCAGGACGGACATACGGGTACGCGACTTCAGCCACTTCGAACTACTACAGTCCCCGACCTATTTCCCCATCTGAGACTTGCGGTATCCCTTACCTCTGTCTATTTTTCTTCCCCAATTACTTTCTTCCTTTGTCCCGTCTGAAAACGATTACATTCCCAAGGAGGGTTGGCGTCAAGCAGGCGGCCGGCCTTAAAAGAAACCACCCAAAACCCATTGCAACGTTACACATTACGTCGAAACCCAAATAAAATTGCGAAAAGGGCAAGATGATGATGATGTTTGCTACGTATCCACACCTTAATTCAAACAATCTCACCCAACCACACACACACACGCACTCCCACATACACACACAGACTTCCACATACACACACACACTCCCACATACACACACACACTCACACAAACACATGCGCACACATACACACTGTCATGTATAAACGAACACACTGCCACTCGGTAGTGATTTATACACTCTCAACAATAACGCTTACCTGACATCTAGTACTGCACAAATCCAGAGCTGAGAGAGGCTCGTAATCTGTCCTCAAGCCTGTCCTAGTACAGATACCAGTCTCTCACATAGAAGCATAACAATGTGTCTAAAGTAAGTTTGTTTTTGTAATGCCTAATGTATTGCTGTACTGTGTGAGAGAAACAATAAATTATTATTAACTATTGAACCGATCATCATGAACTTTTGCATACACGTTCAGTTCAGTGATACAGAAAAGTACATAGTTTATGGTAGGGTCTTCACCTAGGAGAAAAGGACTGTTCCCGAGTTCATTGCAACTGATTAAAATATCCATATATTTTTCTAACATTACGGAGCATGCAGCAACCCTATTATTATGTTTATAACTATAAATTAATATATTATTAATACAATTCTTACTAAACTATACTGTAGTAATACTATAAGGAGGTAAAATTTGTGAGTTTGGATGTTCGGGGTAATCTCCGGTACTACTAATCCTATTTTGAAAATTCTTCTAGTGTTGGATAGCCCATTTATCGAGGATATAGGCTATATAACATCATGCTACGAGTAATAGGAGTGGAAAATCAATGAAAGGTGTTGCATAAACGGGGAATATTTACAAACGCAGACGAAGTTGGTAATGTATAAAGGAAAACTTCAGGGTGCTATGTACTTGTGCTTTAAAAAGAAAATAATTTTATTCACTTTATTAATTTCTTTCAATGTAAGATTTAATTGATTACATCAAACGAAAGACTACAAAATAAATATCAGATACATAATCATTCTTCATTTACAATAAACCACATATATTTTAATAGATATATCTGATAACAACCCTTGCAATTAATAACACCAGGCATTAAACGAACAAAAAATATTTTAAAGTCCTCACACATTACGGAGAACGGACGAGAATACAAATAAATAAAAAAAAACAAGTACAATAAAAAATAACAACAAAAAAGGCGGAAACTACGTCTCGGAAACCGGTATTGTGCTGTACTTATATTCAAGAAAATATGACACCAGTTCCGCTGTGTCCATTGTGAGGTTCTCAGTGCACAAGTGGCTCACTTTGACAATCACACGCACACATGCATAAAATAAACGAAAACACCAAAAGAAAAATCTGTTAAAATTTAAAAAGACCTTACACACACACACACTGTGGCTCGAAGGACCAATAAATGAGCGTTTATATATGTGTGAGTTAGTGTTGCAAGTTGTAAGTGTGTGAAAGTGTTGGAAGTTTCACGCGGGGTAAAATTCGCCTTTATCTGATAATGTCCTGTGCACATTGAGAGAAAAGCGTTTATTTTTATTACTACTATTGCTCGAATGGATGTAACACCTAAACGTGACTTATATTTAACTTTCAGAGTCCACATTTAAATTGAAGTTTTATGTTCTTAACGGTTTCTCAATAGAAGATGTAGTTACTTCGAGTTGAACTAGTCATTCGCAGGGAACTGGATTATTGTGGTACTTAAATAAACCAGAATTAAAAGTTGAACGCACTGGATACTTAACTGTAATGTTCTTTTATAGCTAAATCCCGGGTTGCGAGATACTTAATTTTTAGGTATGTACTTGTACGACCGTGTTTGCTTAATAAGTAAATGTATTTATCTACCCTTAACCTCCTCCTTTAATTAGTGCTTGAAAAGCATACATAGTAACTGCTATTTATTGCGCATATAAAAGTAATGATGAGCGATTTTTTTCTTTAAATTGTATAGGCGTTTGGCTTCCAACTTACCTGGAAAGTGACGACGAAAGCGCAGATGGTACACGCCTATTAAAAGAGAAACCTATTCACTCTACACTTGAACGTTCCAGGGTTATAATTGTCTAAAATAGACGCAGGCAGTTCATTCCACACCTTGGCGACTCGAAGCTAAAAGGAGCTGTCAAAGCGTTTAGTTTCACTTTTTGGTGTTTCGACAACGAAAGGATGGAACCTCTGCCTGCGAATAGTAGTCCGATAAAGCAATGGTGAGTGTTCGATTAATTCGAAGAGAGCTTTCGCACACTCATCAAAGTGAATATTCTCTTATTGTTTTTTTATTGTTTCGATCGAGACAGGGGTCCTTTATCAAGGAATGATGAAGCGAGCAGCCAGTGCAATGTCATCGTGGTTCATAACACCGACGCGGCATGTTACTTCACACCTTCATAGGGGCCCCTGTCAGGCCCAAAACTTAAAGAGAGCGGCAGATTGCATATAAAAGTACCTTTCAGTCCTGGTAAGCGAACTCATGTCTAACTGACTTATTTAGGTTTACCATTCCTTATGTTGTTCTCAGCTGTTATTAAAGTTGAACAATATTTTATTTTGTGACTATATTTCCTAAAACCCTTTTTTTGCAGCACATTGATAAAATCTATATCGAAACCGATAACGTCAGAGTTACATGAATAAATAAATTTTGTGTATGTTAATTCTTGCCCGGCACAGCTCGCTGTAGAATTGATTCATCGCCCTTATCAGATTGTCAAGGTATATAAATCAAAAGACACTGGGATTATAACATTCATGCTACTTTTACGAAAATATATATCTGCCTCTTTTTATCGCGTTGGACGTGGACAGCAAACACGTCCATTACAGCTGCTTAATCCATTTACTTTTCCATACAGACGTAGACAACTTACGAAAGAAAGAACAGAAAGAAAGTGAAAGAAAAACATTTACGACTTCATTATTTTAATCTTAATCATTAACTAAGCATTATACCGATTTATTTCATTTATTCATTAGTTCGGGCAACTTTCACAGATGGCGCAATTTTAATTTCGAGTTTTACAATATTTATTTATGTATTTAACGTGTATATTTAGTTCATGGTTTGATTTATCTATCAAAATTATTATAAGACTTTTAAATTCGTATCTTTGGAATAACATCTCTCTCTCTCTCTCTCTCTCTCTCTCTCTCTCTCTCTCTCTCTCTCTCTCTCTCTCTGTGTTTTCTCTCTTTATCATGTCTTTTGCACCTACCACTTTTATTTCTGCATTACCCCAAGGTTGACTGGCAGAGAATGCCTAAGGCATTAAGTCCGCCTTTGTACAGTCTGTGCATGAAGCATTAATAAATAAATAAATAAATAAATGTTTACTATAATAATAATAATAATAATAAATCTTTATTTCGGAACAGGTAACACAGGTTTACAAATAAGTGGGTTCGATAATGACTGCAGTAGTTACAAACTGTGGCACAGTCATTAACGCCCTCCAGGAGACAATCGGGTGTATGTTTTTAGTATAATGGTTTTTTTCATTTTAATGAAATAATATGACTATAAATAATAAATTAAACCAAAGAAAAAGTGCTTGAGTAAGCTTGAGAGTGATTGTGTTGTTGTGTATGTATGTGTGTGTGTGTGTGTGTGTGTGTGTGTGTGTGTGTGTGTGTGTGTGTGTGTGTGTGTGTGTGTGTGTGTGTGTGTGTGTGTGTGTGTGTGTATGTGTGTGTGTGCAAATAACATTTGTTCTTTATCAGGTCGAAGTGAGAAAATACTCGGTTTCACTGTACGTAAGACAATGTAACCATTTAGTGACACGTAATTTACATTTGGACAGTGGATCGGGATAAATATTTAGAATTTTATTTACTTTGTTGTAAAATGAAGGAGCAAAGTAGTGAAAGTGTCGTTTCGCCAGCTCAGACTTACACAATTCGACTGTACAAACTTTATCGATTCTTCTTCTATTGGTAATGGGTTGATAAGGGAGCTCCATGTGCTTACGTATGATTACAGTTAATAGATACAATTTTCTTACTGTAAGTATTTCCAACTCGTCATATAACTGAGAAGTAGGGAACCTATATTTGATAGAATTTATTCAATGCATTAAATATATTTATTTATGGCGAAAAGAGCTTGGTCTCAAAGATACCGCACGTGTTTTTTTGGTTGGTTGGAATTGGTTGAAAAATTGACGGCGAATTACTTGGTACGGATTCATGGAACAGGCGAATTTTACTGTATGGGAGAGAATGTTTGGAACGGTAAAATTTGCGCGCAAACGTACTATACGATTCCATAAATGGACGAACTATCTACATACGAGTTTGTATGGAACCCTCGGTACGCAAATCAGACTCCCACTTGTCCGGTTTTTATTTAACTAAGATGGCAAATAAGCCTGATAGAAAGCGGTTATGGTACATGGTTACTTGTTTTTTATTCTACTTCACAAATTTTGTAAGTATCTACTTTATAGGTGGGACTAAAAAGTATATAGCGTAATATGGATTCAATCTTCAGGTAGACATAACACATTCCAATTTACAAAGCAATTTCGACCTTAATGATTCTGCGCTAAAGTATAACGGACATGAGAGACTCCTTTTACCGATAGTGCAATAAATTTGTACCGTAAAGTTTTTCAGCACGAGAGATACCCCTGAGGAAGACAGGTCTCGTAGGTACCTGGCAAGGTACTGTTGTTGTTATAAGTAACGCCTTCCATATCCATTTACAGATCAGATGACTTGAATTTTTTTTACTAAGACTTCGTAGTTGTAATTTTTTACGGATAAAAAAGGTGTTGTACTATTTACAAAATCTTAATGAAACCTTATCGTAGAAAACGATGTCTTCCAGACAACCTTCAACATCCTCTATACATTGAAAAGCAATAAAATAGTATCACAGTAAAAAAAGGAATAATTTACTTCGACAATGTCAAAGTAACTTTGTTAATGCGTATTAGTTTAATTCGTTAATATACATAATATAATCACAATATAATTGTTAGATATGATGTATATTTAATTTATACTTAATATTATAAATGCGAAAGTAACACTGACTGTCTGTCTGTCGCGTTTCGTCATCCTTTTCATTATCGTGAAATTTTGCATATATACGTTGTGAGGGGCACAGAAAAGGATATCGGGTATCTACTATCCAAAAAAAGCAGATTAGAAGAGAGACAGAAGCATAATTTTATTATAATAACTAGGCTTACGTAGACGTACTTTCCGGCGCGGCTTCGGCGCCGGAAAGTACGTCTACGTAAGCCTAGTACTTTATAATATATGTGATGTGTTGCATACAATCAGTCACTGAAATATCTTTGAGACTCTGTGTGATATGTACCACCCTTAGACACCTTAAGAAGCTCGCTCTGAGCTTCTAGATTGTATTAATAGGCATATTCATTGACTGGCCTGTTGGTCTAGTGGTTAGTGATGCCATACCATAGTACAGGCTTTGCCTAGTTTGGGATCAGACGACCGTGTGTGAGGTGTGTGGAGTTATTATTATTATATTGAAGGGCTTTGTTGCAAAATTGCTAAATCCGTACAGCCGTTCTCAGTTTATTTGCTTACTAACTAAATATATAAATGATAGGTGATATACAATTGAACATTCAGGAGTATAAACGCAAAGTTTGTCATTTTTTAATAAAAGAAAAATGGAAATAAAATCATTCTAAAGGTTTATTGGTACTATTGGACTCGTTCTTAGCACAAAATGAATTTGTGTAAGTGCACTTTCTGTAACAGTAACAATCGAATCGGTTCATGAACTGAACGAAAGATATTAAAGAGTTTAAATTTCGCTTCAAATGGCTAGCTTACGACTACGATTGTTAGAACTTTGAACCCACGTAAGTGTCGAAAGGGATCACATATTATCCCTACTGAAGGAGGATAATAAAGTACCAAATATTATACTGACGAAAGGTAAATTCTGTTGACTGCGTTAGAGGTTAGAATAATGAGCCTCATTAATCTTTACAAATAAATAACATAGAAGTGTCTGTATGTAATGTCAAAATAACAGCATTTTACTAAATGCATCCAAATGTTTACATGGTACACACAGCAAAAACTCAATATTAAAATTTTTGTCTGTCTATATATTTGTTCCGGCTTATCTCCGTAACGAATAGACCGGGACGGATTGGTACAGGACTTTTACTGGCAGTGCTATAACGAGAAACTTAGGTTACTTTTATTCTGGAAAAGAATTAGTACATGCGAGCGAAGCCACGAGGGGATCAGCTAGTAGTAACTAAGAATGAAATAATTGTATATTAAAGGTTATTGTATATATGTATAGAGCATATATCTGCTTTTCTCTTACCGACCGAAAACCAAACCGATGTTCCACTACTTGGCTTTAATCAGGGGATATACCTGAACCTAAAGCGGTCCCTAGACGATCATGCGGCATGACATGCGTTACGTGCTGTCATGCATGCATGACCGTTTAATAATATTTATTGATGCCAATGACATGCAAACTACGTGCATGACATGCAAACTACGTGCTGGCAGTTGATTGACAATTCCCTTTATTTTTATTTCTAAATTTATTTATTTATAAATCTGCCTTTGACAAAGACATTTCCATACCAGCGCAGAAGACCTCTTCACTGTACTATCTATATCGACTGAATAAAATGATTATACCGAGCGAATTATCATGATGCATGATAGACTCTCAATAAGTCTTCATGCAGCATGATGATGCAGCATGTCATGCCGCATGATAGTCTAGGGACCGCTTAAGAAATAATATAAAACAAAATGGACGTCAAGGACGTTCTAGCGAGCTTGTTTCTACTTTCTGTAAAAAACTCTTATCAATTGTGACTTTAAGATTACATGAATAAATTATTGAAAACTAGTTTTGTGTTTAGAAATGTAAGACACGTTTGTAAACAAAACTTATTATAGTAAGCAATTATTATTACATTTAAGTAAGTGGTCTCGTCTATGCCGTGGCCAAGGTTGCGGGTGACGCTAAGGTGTTACTCCGTGGTTAACGATTAATTTTGCGGTCATGTATCATGTTTCAAACCACAGTACCAGGAGAAATTTAAAGAAAGAATTAATGACTCTGTTAATTTTATGATTGACTTGATGGTAAATGACTACCGCCGCCCATGGGCACCTGCAAATCAAGTCACAAGTGCGTTGACGGCCTTTAAGGTAAGGGAAGGTGGAAAAGGGAGGGAGGAGAGGAGGGGAGGGGAGGAGGGGAGGGGAGGGAAGGGTTAGGGCCCCCGGTAACCTCAGTCACTCGGCGAAAAGCAATGTAAGCATTGCTTCACCGCCGGTTTTCTGTGAGGCATGGTATCACTCCGGTCGAGCCGGCCCATACGGCTCGACCGGATACATTTTATTAGTTTAGAGAAGGCCGTTGACTATTCGGCCGGGATCAAGGGTCACGGGTTCGATTCCCGTTCATTGCAAATATTTACGCATGAAAGTGCATTATCCATTGGTCTGAAGCTTTCTATTATGCATGTATTTACAAAACAAAATATCTATGTTTGTTTATCCATATTCCAGACCCCACAGCACTAGTATGTTTAGTTTGGGTTTAGATAGCGTTGTGTAATATATAGATGGATATTATAAAAAGCCCATAGTTATGTCAAAGATCAATCGTCCGGCTTGGCTTTTGACTCGGTTCAAAGACGTGCTGTGCGAGTCGTCGTCAATCCCAATCCCCAAACAATATTGAACCCTTAAGTCTTTAGTTCCTTGTGCGTGTTCTACAGCTTGTATGACATGCCCGCATTCTACCACCAAACCGCTTGCTGCCGGCAGGAAGTTCATCCTTAGACCTTTGAACATAAATGGTCGTGCACCCCTGGAATTGCAAACGTCCATATGCTACGTAGTATAAAAAATATATACATAAAACAAATATGTATATGACCTGTCAGAAAGCTAGCGTCAAGCATCATATCTGCGCGGGAGCATAGATAATATTTATGATCATCCACAGTACCGTGTCTTAGAAAGTTATTGTTTCCGCTTTATGTTTATATATTGTTATATATTTCATTTTAATATATATATTTTTTGCTATTAGTGTGTAATATTTACATCTATTTTTGTTTAATTATGTATAAACGTACGTGATATCCCTTTAGAGACGCCATCTGGAATAGCGCTGCACAACATATTATTAGGTGTAGCATTATGCTGAGATGGCGACCTTACCTTATGACCTGACCTTTCTTCAGAACATCACCAATTGATCAGGGTCTGTACTACACAGTCATAATAAATATATATAATTGGACCGAAGAACCAACAAACCATCGAGAAAAAAAGCCAAACAGAAAAAGCTGCTGCAACCCATAGACCGAATAAATATTTTACCTTTAGTATTCGCAACCTATAAAATTTTAAACCTTTTATAATATAGGTAACATAAATAACTGGTATTTTCCAAAACTAAAATTGGAAAAGCAAAAATTGTAAAAGCTATTTCAGTTGGCCATATATTCTGGCCTGTATTTCGAATCATTACCACCACACGCTAAGCTTGAACGTTGGACTAAAAATCTAATAGAATTTGCATAGAAATCGAGTCGGGCTGTTCTTTTGGCCGATCATTGCTTCATCCATTTGCAGTAAGGGTCAGTTAAGCTGGCAAAGATTAAAAATATATCAGTCGCAGATATGACTAATGAATGACTTATGTAAAATAAATGACTTATGTTTTTAACTACGCAAAAACACACACGACACACCTTTTAATAACAGATTAGTCAAATTTCTGTTGGTTTAAATCAAGTTTATCCATTATCAAAAGATTGCAAATGATAATGGACAAGCTTAATGATCTCACTACTAAGCCTCTCCTGAGTCCAAATAGTGCAACTAGCTGACATACAGAACCCAGTTTACTTTATAAAAGACAAACCAATTCAGAATTCGTGTACAACCAGTTAAGAAAGCCTTCGCAATTTTGTTAGTATTGCTCAATGAGTTATGGAACCCTCTTGCGAGCATTTTTTATGTTTTAAATTCGAAGTTAATAAATCGGTATCGCTTAATGATTTACATCGAATGCCGCTGTTTATTTGGCCTCAGATCTTAGCTGTATCACTAATTCGATCCTTTTCGAGACGGTTATAATTTTTATGTAATCACGATGGACTATTTGCAGGAAAGGAAAAAAGAATGCCTTAAAAGCACGGTACGATACCTCCGGTATGATAAATATGGCCATTGGCAAATAGTTGCAAGAAGTTCTTCTTCAAACATTGTTAACAAACTAAAAGTATCAGTAATAATTTTAAAGAAATGCAATTCAAAACTACTTTTATTGCAGACGATTTAACAGAAACTACCAACTTGAAGACTATAAAATTCCACGAGCAAAAATCTGTAGAGCTACCCCAAAATCCACTTCTGCAGAAGCGCTCCGACCGAGCGGATAATACTTTAAAAGCGGGGACTATAAAAAAACAGGGAGGGTAAACATAGATATAAACGGTTGGGCCGCATTTACATACAAATGAGGCCGATGCGAAATTATTTCAGTCAACTGAGGCGGTGCAATGGCGGCCTGAAAAAAGTGGCGACAAGCGTGAGCCAGGGATTTTGTCATGGGGTTTCATCAAGGTAAAATGTTTTATTGCTTTGACGGAATGATTTTTTAAAGTGAAAACTTCTTTAGGCACGTTTGTGCACTTTTGCTATGGGGAAAAAGCACTGAACTCGTGACCTCATAATACATATATAGATCCACTAGAGGGCGCTAATTTAAACATTGAGTTCTGTCAGCTCCTTGTTAATTAATGTCACCAACCTGTGTGACGTTTTAAGTTCTACGTTTCGTTTAAGTTTTCACTTCTGTCGGCAGTCCCATGACTGCCTATTTTTGTTTTATGTGGTACGTTTTCTAATTTCAACCGTAATTTACATACACGTGGTAGAAAACTTCTAGAAAAGTAATATTCTGAAACATATTACAAGGCTTTTTCTACATAAATCCAAACTAATCATAGTTTGTACTATGGCTGTAAGAACACAGGTAACTGGGCGACCAAGCTTAGCTCTTGAACGAAAGATACATACTCGTATGTATGTAGCAGTCGAGCTCTTAAACAGTCATAAGTACTTTTGACCACTAGTTTAGGGTAAATTTCAGTCAAAAATACGATTGATCGCTGCTTTTGTCAGTTAATTGTACTTTTGACCGGTAAAGAGTTTTGACTGTACCATATCGTCGTCGTCATAGAGAAACGACGGATTTGATTTAAGTAATTTTGGAGCAGAGCACTTTAAAGTTTTCAAATGTAGTTTCTGTTAATAAAATCTGAAAATGTTACTGTGCCTATGAGCTTTGAATTTTTTTTATGATAAAGTATAATATTTTCAGTAGGCTTATGTTAAAAACAGAAATTCTCAAAGAATCAAATCCGCCGTTTTTCTACGACTGCGACGATATACAAATATATCCTTCCGAGAAAACTGAAGAACCAATAAAGGAAATCAGGGCAAATGGCAGCTCTACTAGAGCAATGCACTCACCTTACTGAACAACAGAATGGAACTTATTTACCAAGGATAAATTTATCATTTCTCTATCAGTTGCCTCCTACAGTATAGTAGTAGTGCCTCTATAGTATAGTAAAAAGTCTGTCTATCCTCAGACTACCGTCTTGTACCTATATATTTGCTGTGCAAATCTTCGCTATAGTCAAGGCCGCCAGGCCCAGAACTGCTTTTTATAAATTTGAGGCAACAAGAACTGCCAGTTTCTTTTTCTCATTACACAATTTCCATGCTATAACAATTTATAATATTAAAAAAAAAAAACAGTAAGAAAAAATATTTCTCAACTTCACAATAATTTTACTTGCGGATTCCTAAAAAACCTATGTTCCTTTTTCACAGACCATTTGGTGTGGAAACGGTCACTTCTCTATTTACTGTTTGTTTTGGAGCGACTGCTTTATTTCGCATCGATTTTTATAGTTCAATTGAATTTAAAAGGTTTAATTGTATAAATGTGTGTATGTATTAAAGCGAGTAAAACCTTGTATTCACTGGTTAGTTATGAGATTTAAATGAAAAGATTTACTCGCTTGCTCGGAATCGGTAGTGGAAGCAGGCGATCCGAAGGGTGTAACGTGTGTGAGAATTTATTACACGAAATGAAAAACGCGACAACAGCCGTGCAGTTGCATTTCTTGCACAAGCGTTACCATATTTAGGTATTAACAAGAACGCTAAAAAAACACACCACAAATAGTTCAACTGATAATTATTTTACAACGACCTGTTCGATTTTTTTCATGTCCGCTTTCTTAAGTAAATTTCTGATTGATTCGATTTCAGCAATGAATAAAAATGGGATAAATTAGAATCATAACGCCCGTCAAATTATCACTTAGTGCCAATGGAAGATTACGCATAACGGCTCTGGATACTTCCAATTCCAATCTTCGGAAGATACGAAGGATGTCTAGTGAACAGAAGGCTTAGCTTTACCGTGGTGGTATTGGGCGTATTGCTTTAACGGTAAAAGGTACCAGTACATAGGAATGGACTTGTCATTCGTGAGTTAGGACTGATTGTGGAATTGACGGGTTACTGGTGGCGTATTTCAATGAATTGGATTTTTTGGTAAAAGTTTAGATAGCTCAAACAGTCTATGTACAATGTTTTTTTAACTATTTTGTGAAACGAATACATGGAACGACAACATTGTAAAGCTATTACCGGTGGCTATAAATTGGCAACAGCAGTGGTGACTTCTGTGTGCTGTAGAGTTCTGGCTACTGTAATAACCAACAGAAAAAAGGCAAGGCCTGTAGCAATACTTGACTCGAGTTTTGCTGTAGGGTGTAGTGTAGCATATCAAACTTTTGTGATATGTGTTTCTAAAGTCAAACTGTCAATTTTGAGTTGTATAATAATATAGGAATTTAAAAAGAGAACAAAAGATAATTGAAAGACAGAGACTTTTGACATCCAAATTCTATGGCTTGTCTGAAATTAAAAAAATACAAAAGGGTATTGTTATGTAATTGAAAATGAAACCAATATAATATCTATTTACAGATACCAATATATAATTTATCTCTACCAATACAACATATCTGGAACACTTCTCTCAGCTATAAGGGGGTTCTACAGTAGTTTACCATACCGACTTCATTGGTGTTTTCCGGTCATTTTGCACTTCTTACTGGTATGTAAGTGGGTAGCTAATTCTAATATAATTGTCAGATTTAGAATTGTAAAATGTTAGGCAAAGGAAAAGAAGAATAAAGGTTGAAGTTTGTCTGCACCCCAGGGTGGACTTTCAGGTCTTGATATAAAGATTGAGTGCATTGTAATTTCAGATCTTTGGCGTTTCCCACCACTTCCCAAGATGTAGCAAGCCACAAGCCCCTAGCTCGCAAGCCAAGACCACTAAAAGTATTGCGTAGTACCCTTCACTTAACATTGAACCTCTGACGCTACAGTAGGGACTTTCCTTTCCTTACGTCAGGTGGCTAAAATTCTAGGTCTACTGACCTGTCTCTTTTAAAGCTCTTATCAAGTATATAATTTACGATGAATCAGAGTCAGTTGAAGGTTTGTCTAGAAAAGTTAACTGCATTTGCAATACAAACTAAATGAACCAAATAGTAATTGGTGAATATAGTGAACATTTTATATTTTAAATAGATATAAAAAGGATGACTTTTTTACAATTAGAGCTGCGGGTTAACCAACAAGTGTTTACTATTTTTAACCGACGAACTCATACCAGGAACAGCTATTATCTGGCTTGTGGGTAAAAAAATCAGCGATGGAACGATAGCGTAGTTTTTCTCAGTTCTCGTCAAATCATAGGAGCGTTATTTTTACCAGCAAATACCAAAAGTGCTATTATTTCCTACTTTATAAACAGGCTGCAATAGTAAACTCCTTTAAAGTATACTTAAAATATAATTATTTTTTAATATCACTTTAATTATTAAATTTACATAATTATGTTTTTCAGGATAAAATCAACATTTTTAAACACGATGGAAACTCACTGTCTGCAAGACTAAAATATTCCATAAATCAAAATAAAAACGCGAACAAAGAAATTAAAGCTTTTAGTCACCAATATTCCGTAAATTATTAAAGTCAGTTCGTTACCCGACTGCGTAAAGTATGTAATACTCTTATTCCTTTGTTGTACAGGTGTAACAATCGTTATTAATGGTCTTTTGTTGGTGCGAATTAGTTTTTAATTAACAGCCGGAAACAGGCGGAATGGTGATTGTACTCGAACAAAGATGTCTGTGTTTGATGGTTGTGGCGGGTTTACGTCTACCTACTTACATTTATAGGTACTGCAGTAAACTGCAATAAACATTAACTGCAAGGCATTTGTCAAAGTCGTTGATCTCAGTAATAGATGCAGTTGTTTATTTCTTTTAAGTGTAAAATGAAAGTACTGGTAATTATTATGAAACCTTGCGATGATGCAATTTTGTTACGGATGTAACTAATATTAATCTTATAAGTTATAATATAACCCAGAAATACATTTATTATACAGAGCGTTACAAAAAGATGTAGTCAAATTATAGGAGCAGTATGATGTGTAGCCGACAAATAGTTGGTTTAGCTTGAAGTAATGTGCATAGAAAAAAATATTTTGAAATGCTTTTTTTTTTAATCTGGACATTCTGGAAATATTAGCTTTATCGGTCAATTTTGAAGTTCAATTTGTCCGTTTCAAAATAAGATTTGTGTAAAAACCTTGAATTTACCTAAAATTGTTAGCGCTTTACGTTTTTTTACCCTAAAATATGTCCACACATTTCTGTGACTGTATGTACCCATACAACATACAAAAAGCTTTTTAAATCAGATTTGTACCAAAATCAGACTCGTGGTTAAATGGTAACCCGAATAGGTTAGCACATTACAAGGTGAAATAATACTAGCCAGGTCAGTCTTATCATGGGTGACCATTCTTAACACATTGAGACCCCTACGTGCTTCGAAGAGCACGTTAAGCCGTTGGTCCCGGTTGCCATACGAACATATGTGGCATTCGTTACGAGTATTTGAAGACGAAAAAAGTCCGACAACCTGGTTTACCTACAAAACTTCGATATCGCCTAGTACTTGGGTTGACATGAGGTTTTGTCAAGTTAGACATGTTAAAGTGCCAGATGTCAACATATTTCTAAAGTCGATTGCTCTAAAATTTATGTATATTTGAAACTGTTAATTTTTTCACATAATCAAAATCAAAATTAAAACCATTTATTTCAATTAAACCAATAATAGGTATTTTTGAATTGTCAAGAGTAGAAGTCAGTCAGACTAAGTCAGTCGTGAAGTTAGTTGCCTGTTCCAATACGTAGATCCTTTGGAGAAGAACAGGCAAGAAACTCCAAGGACACTCTTTTTCAAAATGTTTTTTTACAAAATTCTGGTTACATTGCTTATAAGCGTAAATGAAATGTGAGGACAATGTAACATACCTATTATTCTAAAATATAAATAGACGCGCTAATTACTACTATACATATTTAAGTAATAACAGTCCGGAGATGAAGAGCCCCGACCAACGGCACCCGATCACGAACATGACGTACACGCCACCCGTCGTACAGATCGACCATATTGAAGGGAACTAAACGACCCGACATATACGCCATCGGCAGGACTTCTAGGCGAGCATGACAACTGAACGACCCGACAAAATCCTAATGCGTAGGAAGTATTACGCCAATAAAAATAAACATACAAGTCGACATGTCAATGTGTTCACGCCAGCCACGGATTTACCATTCCATTTAAAGCAAATAAATAATTTGATTATGAATTTGAAAGGATAATAAGTAGTAACAAAATTCCAAAAGAATAAAATTGGCATAAACAAGTAGGTAAGTTCGACTTGTACAAGCTTCGACTTGACATTATTCAACAGAATTTTTATTAAATATGATAAAATGCTGTGAAGAATGCGAAAGTGATGTTTCTCATATGAGCATTTTACACGTTGCATGTGTTAAATAGCTTAACTTTTTCTTTGATCTTTGTTGTATGAACTTTTTTGCAAATAAATAAATTTTGATTTGAACCGATTAAATTGTCACTTTGCCCTATCAGAGGTAGTTCTATAGGTAGTTCTATCGTAGGAGAGCGGGGTACAACCTAGGAAGTAGACATCATGTAGTTCTGAGAGATTTCCCCAGTCCGGCTTAGAAAGGCGCTACTACCTTTTTTGAATTAACTGGAGAAAGAATTAATGCGGAAAGAATGAAAAAGCAAGTACATGTGACAAAAGTTAGTAGGTAGGGCGGTAGGGGTCGACCACATAGAACATTTATTGATCAAGTTGGTGATGTCCTGAAGATAGGGCAGGTCAGAAGTATTCGAAATCGGCGGGCTTGTAGGAAAGGTTTAGTGACCGTACAGGGCCACCCTCTACTCCCTCTCACCCTCTAGGGTTGTAGTCTCTGCCTACTGCTAAGGAGTGACTGAGTTCATGTATGTGTATGTATGTAGAAAATTTTATGTCAACCTCACTAATATTGTTATGTAATGTAGTGTGTTTGCTTTTGTCAAGCAATGCATAGAGGGTTCAAGTATTTTTTTTGCATATGATATATTTATAGGCTAGAGAAGGACATAAGTGCATGCAGAGTACTGCTGCATTCCAGCAAAATATTCACTTTAAACTATCCAAATCAGTAAAACGACTGCCGAGATATGGCAGTATATGAAAAAGCAAGCATATGAAAAACATACTCGTACAGCAAGCAAGTATATGAAAAACATACTCGTTCTCGTCGAGAAAATATAATTACTTAACATTTCAATCACCTTGTTAGCGTTTTTTTAAAAATCACATAGTGAGAAGTAGGTAAACAAAGAACAATGGGAAAGTAATTGTTGATAGACTTCTCAAGGGTCTAAAACTTCCATAACTACAACACAACAACAACAAACAGTTCACTACATATGTTTACATACTCATTCAGTGGTTTATTTAGGTCTGAATACAAAATACGTTTAATTATTAACTAATGGTGCCGATTCTATTGTACACTCGACTAAACTAAAACCTGACTTAATTTCTTCATATGAAATCAACCTAGTGTTCTTCGTAATAAGGTCTATTTGTTACTAGCATCTATTTCTCAGCGCCGCTAAATTTCACTAAAACCTGTCAACGTATACTCAACTTTATTTCCACGCAGCGAGAGTCTTCATTTATTCAAACGCTGTATAATTGCCGTTTAAAAACTTGTTCAAAACGAACAAGGATGACGTGTTTTTAATCTACACCTACGAAGACGCTTACTAAAAACACAGAGCAAAAGAGATGGCATCGGATAGCGGCTCTCGCTACGTGGTATTAAAGTTTATTTAAGCGTATCAGACTTTAGTCGACAAATAATTTGCTTATTTCGATAGCGACATATGTTACCTACTTGTTTCAATTTGAAATAAGACCTTGTTTCTAAGTGTACAAGGTTTACTTCTTATATGAAGAAAATTTAGTGAATTTTAATTTAGCGAGTGAAGTAACAGAATTGGGGCCAATGTCTAACAGCTGTCTAAATTGTCAGTGTTAGATGTATGTAGTATATTTCTACGATTTACGCCCAAAACAAATACTTTACTATAATACCTTTAATTACTATATTTCGTGCATAAGCCATGGTGAAAAAAAATATGATTTTTGTCACGACGACTAACATCTTGTAGTTTTTGAGACCATTACTTGCCAAAGGATTAGTGGTTATACGTACGTTTCTTCTAATGTTTAATAACTTTTGTTAATTAAAAAAAAACCGCTATTTTTTAAGTTTGATATTCATTTGCTGTTAAATAAAAGCACCTAGAGACCTTGAACATGTCTCATTTTGTAGGTAATTTAATCAAGATCAAAAAAGCTGTATGACGAAAAATGTACCGGAAACGAGATATCACGTATAGACGAAATAAAAAAGAAAAGTCTTTTTTTTTCGTTAAATTGTTAAATAAAAAAAATGACGCTAACTTGCACTGCGGGTATCGGAATTTATAATTTAAAAAAAAAAAAAAAAATGCGTGGTAATCATAATGTCCACTTTTGATCATAAAACAGCTAGGTTGACTGCGATTTTAGTAAAAGTATAATAAATACACGTCATGTTGGTTGAGCATGAATTACCGAGTGCAGTTTGTAGTTCATTTTTATGTTATGACTATTATATAGCTGGTACTATTATGTATTCTGTGACTATATAGTACGGTATTTTAGAAGAGCAAGACGTGAAAAAATATGACAGAAGCGGCAGTTAAGTCTTTTATTTACTAAATCCCTCGATCACTCGGTTTCTTTTTTATCTGACATAATATGCGTTCCACTACTATTTCATTTTGATATTACGCAGCCATAGCTAATGAGGAAGTAATAACTCTAAACAATCCTATACTCACTCGCAAACTATATTCTACACTCATCGAGACACGTGGAAGATAGGTTACTAGGTAGGGTGCATGACTATAGAGGAAGCAAAAGGCACTTTCGTTGGCTGGATCTAACAACTCAAAATACACAACAAGCAACTCAAAATGCTCGTGCACTTTAAAAAAGGTTAATAAAATATTAAACTTATTCCATTTATATATAGCTGAAAATCATACAACGCTATCCACTGGACTACTTGCATACGATTTTATGCAAGTAGTGTATGTACTCTATTTTAATACGATAAAGTTAATATTTTAATCACATTTTAAAAGTGTACAAGAATTTTGACGCTCAATCTGAGTTGATCCTTAAAGGGCTCTAATCAATCCACATCTGTTGAGTTGTGGCCCGCTTAAGGCTGGTTATAAATATGCATATATAACAATTAAGTTCTCTCTGACTTTTTATAGTAACTTAAAAACATCAATTAAAATCAATATTATGCAAAATCTTAATAAAATGTGCATAACTACAGCGTTTCTGTAAAATAAAAATAAATGTAAAATCTAATAGACAATAGAATGAATATCCGTGATATAAAGCTGTAAAATGCATACAAGGTGTAATTAAGGTAATTTAATAAAAACACTCCGTTTGAATGCGCAGTGCCACCCGCCGCGCCGGCGCATGCGGTAGCAAGAGCCGATAAATTGGCGCACTTTAAAAATCTGTTTCAAAATTAAAAGTTTTTAGGTATTCTAAACTGTGATGGTAAACATTGGGCTTTTTTTGTTAAGGATAGGAAGGATAAATGCATCCTCAATCATGATTTTTTTTATTTGGAAAAATACCGATAGCTCATCAAAACTACTTCATATTTTTATTTACATATGCTGCGATGTTTATTACGTGGGCTGCAAAGGGTTGACAAAGCAAAGCACTTAACATATTACTCGCTACTGCATTCGTGATTGCTCTACACCTCTGACTCACAGATTTTTTTTTCACCTTGACCTTTTTTTACATGTTAATTTATTTAATACAAAAAAAATACAAAGATAAAAATATATATCTGTACATAATGGTACTCACTTCTTCATCACTTGTTCGTTGTAACATACGCCTATATGTTGTGTTCAATGTAAAACTGTCAAAAATCGTTAGTACCTTTTTTATAACCGTCACTGTACTGGCAGTTTGGAAAACTTTCAAGTGACACTCTGACGAGCGTCTACATTCGACTTCTAAATAATAAAAAAAACCTAATTTTTTATTGCATTTATACGTTATTAATTTAATATACATTTTAGCGCTTCAGATGGTTATCCAAGATAGGGCTCTTCGCACACGTGAAGCAAACGCATTGTAACGATATAAACCGATGCTTTTAGCGCATGTTGCGCTAATTGCACAGGATTTCACCAAGATCGAATCCTGAGATTGTTGTTTACTGTTGTTGTAAAGTAGACAATTTTCTGACGAAATGCTTGAGAGGTATATATGTTTGTATAATTATAACTATTTATATATTGACTATTATATAATAGCTTGCAAGTCTTGTAAATAAGAATGCTTATGTAAGCTCACGTTCGATACATGCTCAGTGCAAATAATATTTTTTTTATATCCTTCAGAATTTTTACGCTTTCTTTTTTTTTTATGATATAGGGGGCAAACGAGCAGACGGGTCACCTGATGGTAAATGACTACCGCCGCCCATGGGCACCTGTAACTCAAGAGTCACAAGTGCGTTGCTGCCCTTTAAGGTGGGATTAGGGGAAGAGGTTGAGGGGGTGGAGAGTGGGAATAGGGGACAGGTGGAATATAGGGGAGGAAAGGACGGTAATAGGGGAGAGGGAAGGGTTAGGGCCTCCGGTAACCTCACTCACGCGACGAAAAGCAATGCAAGCATTGTTTCACAGCCGGTTTTCTGTGAGGCCGTGGTATCGAGCGGAGTCGAGCCGGCCCAAACGTGCCGGAGCATGGCTCTCCCACGCTGTTTCTATTGCAGCGTGTATGCAAAAATGAATGGTACGGGAGCGTATAAAATACCAACAAACAAATATTGCTTTTTAGGTATTCCGTTCCTCAATAGGAAAAAGTAACCACTTCGTTGTCCGTCTGACATTTCGTCTGTCAAGACCCTTTTCTTCAGGAACGCATGGAGGTGTCAAGTTGAAATTAACATCAAATGTATATGTCTGCGGTCCGTTGAATATAAAAATCAAGCTTCTAAGTCAACGTAATCGACAGATTAATCATTAAATTCATTCATTTTTCGCAGGTAAATCACAACCTATAGAGTACTTCCCATCCACCTAGAATTATGAAATTTGGCGAGAAGCAATGTTGTACAGCACAAGTAAACACCACAAAAATTCAAAAGTCGACATATCACATAAAATATTTTTTTGCGATTATAATCTTATATTTTGCGGTCGAAAAATTTACTGTTTAAAACAAACCGGATGGGATGTCCCACTTATGTGGGATGTGTACTCAGGGATAGCAAATATAAAGATACCTTCACGTGAGGCCCTAAACATACACAACCTGTTTCCTATCATAAGGATGGTTGGACCTTAAGGGCCACACTTACATCAACATGTTAATTTCATAACAAAAATTGGTTGGCATATATTTTAATTTACAGAGTTTAATCGTTTATAATATTGTATTACTTATTATTACTAATTGTATAGAAGTATATTTATGATGCTCTTTCAATACGATTCAATAAGGTCAACGTGTGGGCTTAGTAGATTTTTAAGAAAATATGCTGGAATATTAACATACCTACATTCAAGAAAATTCAATGGTCATCTAAAAGCAACGGTCATTTTATTAAGTATTCGACATATCAATTTGATAAAGTACGAAAACATATTTCTGAATTTAAATCTGTTATTAAAAATATTATATAGCACTCGGCACTGGGAAGAAGGGATCGAGCCTCTTTTTATTTATAAACCAACATTAATAAATGAACGCAATACATATAAATTGCTACACTGTAGGCCCAATATTTGACCTTCTCTGGACCTTCGCACGTGAATACTGTCAAGAATTCATGTGCGAAGGTCCAGACCAACACTTTTTTATAAAGAAAATGAAATTATTTCTTTATTACCATAACAGGTACAAACAATAATTGACGTACAAACAATTACTGTAAATTGAATACAAAAGCAATTCACTGACATATCAAAATAACTTATGCTAATGATGAAGAAGGTGTGTACCTACCTACGTATGCGGTTATTGCACTAATTACCTCGGAGCTCTTCCTCATGACCTCAGTGGGCAGTGACCCTACGGACAGGCCTCCGTTGAATGTTAACTGAGAATCGATTTCAACGAGATAAATCGATTGGAGGTAACTCATTTTCCTAAAATCAATTTCTTGTTGGTTAAAGATATGTAGAGCGAGTTCGATATCCAGTCACCTTATTTTAAATATATATATGAGTATTACCTTTATTTATTAAATAGCAGTAGCGTAATGGCGTAATAGCTAAGGCATTTGACTTGTGATCAAGTGGTTGCCTATTCTAATCCCATCCAGTACATTAGTGGTGTGACACAAGCATTTAGCATAACTGGTGGGTTTAAAAAGAAGAACGGACAATAATAATAACTCCACACATCTCACACACGGCCGTCTGATTCCAAACTAGGCGCAGCCTGTTCTACGGTAATCAGACTGCTGATAAACTTACTTAATATATTTCTAAATACATACATATTATAGAATAAATTACACCCAGACACAGAACAATTGATCATGCCCATCACACAATTATTTGTCCTGGGTGGGCATCGAATCCACGACCTCTGGCTCAGCAGCCAGGATCACTAACCACTAGACCATCAGGCCCGTCAAATCAGACTTGTGATATTAGATGCCAATGATTATATTCCCAATATGTGATTATACTCATTACCTATTGGGACCTAACATAATTAAGTTGGTCAGATGTATTACACAGTGATTATAATTTAAGTGCATGAAGTTAATTAAGTTCTGTAATAACTAATACATCCAAATGTATTATTAGAAGTTAAGAGAGAGTGACACAGATTGAGACATTCGTGTAGGTATAGTCTCTGCAAGGATTGTGTGTTTGACTTTATGATTTTAATAAAATAAAGTTTTGAACACTAATATTATCCGTCAACCCTTTAGGTCATGACAATTAAACATCAAGCAATCAATTTTTAAACCTTAAATATGGTTGCAGGAGAATCTCAAAACCGCGATCTACATGTAACGTCATCTTGTCAGCGCCATCTAGCCGGTCACTTACGAACTACATAACAATTTACGCATTATACAGTAAGGCTATGTAATTTAAGTTCAACTGAAATAAGTTAAAGCAGTAAAGTTTCTTTCTCAGCAATATTAAAGTGTACATGTACTGTAGCAGAAATATCTGCAAGAATATTAAACAACGTCACAGTTATTAACACCCGCTTCCTGTGATATAAATAAACTTAGATATTACAATATGAATTATAAATATTAAATAGTTAATTCATTTACTAGCAATGGCGTAATGGCTAAGGTACAGGACTTGCGAACAAATGGAATTAAATTCTACTCAGTACAGTATCGAGATTCCGAGACAATTAGTACACAACAGTAGCATCGTAATCCACAGATGGCGTAACTAAAATAAATCAACTCGCGGTCAGCATTTTCCGTTGCGCTAACACTGTTTTCCGTCTCGCCGCCGTATGAAGTGTAACGTGCTATAAGGAATTTTGTTCCAGTAGCACCTAATATGATATGACACTTTAACATAATTGAAGGCAGTGGGAGTCACACTTATTGACATTTTTGATATAGTTTTATTACAATATTTATTTACAAATAACCAACCTGCCCAGGCTTCGGTAGTTTAGTAGAGCACATATATACCTGTCATAGTATCAGTCGGTTGCGTTGAGCAAATCTCTCAGATTATCTTGTGACTCTTGAGTTGCAGGTGTCCATGGGCGACGGTAGTCACTTACCATCAGGTGACCCGTCTGCTCGTTTGCCCCCTATAATATACAAAAAAAAAATTAAACAAAAAAATACATTTGTAAAAATTTTACTACTGATCCGAATTTTTCGGGACAGGCTTAATTAAAATTTAGATAAAATACAGAAAACGAATGTCTAATTTAACTCAATAAAGATACAAAATAATGCTTAATTTAAAGACAAAGTATAAAAGTATTTTCTACGATTATTTTTTCACAAGCAATTTAGGAACGTAAATTAGAGTCCGTAAATAACGTAAAGCGATCACAATTTAATGAAAATTCATGATTGTTAATATAGAAATTTTATTCTGAAACTGATAAATTGAAATTTGACCGATAAAGCTAATACTCGTATTTCGTATGAGAGAGGGCTGAGGGATTTATAATACCAAGGATTTGGATTTTTATGAATCCGCCTGCAAAAAAAAAAAATTACATGAAATTGAATTGACACGTATGGGCGGCTCGACTGGATTGATACCACGGCCTCACAGAAAACTGGCAGTGAAGCAATGCATTGCTTTTCGCCGAGTGAGTGAGGTTACCGGAGGCCCTAACCCTTCCCTTCCCCCCCTCTCCACCACACTCTCCCCATCTTCCACCATTCCCCTACTCCTACGTTAAAGACCGGCAACGCACTTGTGACTCTTGAGTTGCAGGTGCCCATGGGTGGCGGTAGTCACTTACCATCAGGTGCACCCGTATGCTCGTTTGCCCCCTATAATATATAAAAAAAAAAAAAGGTCCAATGCCACACTATTGACTGGCCTGTTAGTCTAGTGGTTAGTGATCCTGACTGCTAAGCCAGAGGTTGTGGGTTCGATTCCCACGCAGGACAAATAATTGTGTGATGAGCACGATTATTTGTTCTGTGTCTGGGTGTA